>OW443296.2:11394676-13894676 GCA_937001585.2 Brachylomia viminalis
TTATTCTGAGAAGCCACAGAATTGATGCACAACCGAATTCAGCGGTTAACTTTATAAAAATAAGGTCTTAATTCGGTACAATATTTTCATAGAAAAGGGCACCACCAACTTATAGTGAACTCTATTTGACAGATAAAACGATTCATTTTTCTGTTTGAATTGCCTGCCTTTGTATTGCCGCCGCCAGTTACACCGCCGCCGCCGCCGTTACATTGTATTGGTTTCGGCAGTATTATTTTTATTCATCATAATTTTATTGGTAGGTAGCTGTATGCTTATTAAGTACCTATTAGCTCGATTGGTGGGCACTCGATTCAAGGCCTTAAATAAAACTCACAAGCGTACTCGTCATGTCTAGTTGAGGTAATAGACCGTACGATTACTAGTGATTTCGTGATGCGAGAGTAGTGAATGAAATTTCAATTAATTTCTCTCGTTTACGAGGAGATGTGATAGTAATAAACACCGTGCCGTGCGTCCAATTAGGTTCCAATACAAACGAGAGATAACGGAGGTAAATGAACTTACACCAACCTAAATCTACCTACCTGAAATAAAATACCTACTTGCAGCAACGTCCGTTGACCTACCACGAGCGCGCTATCGCACAGCTGTTCGTTTATGAATGAAATAGTGGAAGGGCTACTAAGATTTAACTCGAATGACAGAATAAAAGTGATAAATTTCTAACTTCTATATTAGATGTCTTAAAAAAATTATAACAATGCCAATAGTAACTATTAATCGTCTGGAGTTACTGTGTTTCGGCTCCAGAACGATGTAAAATTGATCGTGTATATAACTCATTAGTAAAATCAAACCTTGAATACCTAATCGAAGTGTGGGGGTCAGCCGCAAAATCTAATCCTAAACTCACTACAACGAATACAAAACAAAATTATCAAAGTATTATTTCACTATCACTATCTATATCCAACAAAAAAATTATACCACAAAACTAAACTACTAAATCTCGCACAACTTTACAAATGTTACACCTGCATCCTCATAAAAAAATCACCACGAATTCCGTACAATCAAACAAACAACTACATAAAAAAGTAATAACATACAACACAAGAAGCAAAAACAAATTTCAACTAATGACTGCACGTGCACGGACAAATTACGGGAAAAAAACCATATCGGTTGAGGGGACGCAACTGTTTAATGATTTACCGGAGGATTTAAAGAGATGTGATGATAGTATAAATATATTTAAGGCTAAACTTAAGAAGCATATATGTACCCTGTAACGTCACTAACGCCCCAGAGGCAAATACGATATTTGCGTATCTAGCACATTCCTTATGACGATTTGTTTTCATTTCAATGACTATAAAAATTCAATAAAATTTGTTTAATTCAGACTATTTAAATGTCCATATTTTGTTAGTCAATAACAATAGCGTCGTAGGTATTTTTTATTTTTAAAATCTGTGTTTATGATTTAACCATCTACTTGCAATGGGTAATGGATGATGCTGAACCGTCTAAATAAAAGCGATTATCCTAGTAATGTTACGCAACTAGGCTGCAGTACTAGAACAAACACACTTATTTATTTGAACCGTCTCCGTCGATGCTAGTTGGCCCATATATCACAGGATCTGATCTAAGTTTCTCTGTTCGAGTAATTCTCGAGACGCTTTTCGGATCCAAACACTAAGTTCTACGCTCAAAGAGGTTTACCGGTAAACGAACTCGCCTCGTTCCGCAGAAGTTTCGGCGATCCTACCATTTAGCTTTAAACTTGCGGTAGCGTTCAGAAAACTTTTTCATAATTCTCTGAGCTTTTTTTTGTGCAGCAATTTGCTAGTCTTTCGTTTTGATAAGTGATAAGTGAGCTATAAGTGATAAGTGCTTTAAGGTCAACATTGAGGACTGAAATAATTATCTACATTTTGTAATCTATTTTTTTTCATTTGTTTTTCTTGGAAAATGGATCTAGATGGTGTCTTGATTTCCAGAAACTGCCGAGTGCTGCAGTGCGATTCTGTAACCATCTCACCGTGAAAACTCAGGTGAAGTGAGCGTGGAGTGAGCTGTCAGTGTAGTCCTACTGATGCTAGGGATTGACCAACCATTACAATTAGGTACAATCTTAATCGAGATTTTAATAATATGTTTTATGCAAATTCTATTGATTGATTCTATATTCTTTCAAAGCTAGTATTCAAGTGTCTAAAAAAACAACATTGAGTTTCTAACTGAATTTCTGTTTTGCTATGTTATTTTAAAACCCTGAAAATTGTAATGTTTAGCCACTTAACTACATACTAGCCTTTCTATTCTTTTCTATCTAAAAAAAAAAAAAACGTTGGCCCAAACTAGGAATTTCTACTGTATCGTGGGTGCTTTTACAAACATTTAAACTCACATACACAAACAGCCAGACCCGGAACAACTATCTGCAGGTCATACAAATATTTGTTCCGTGCTGGAATCGAACCCGCGACACGCAGCGCAGCAGTCAATCGCTTAACCACTGCGCCAACCGTGCCGTAAAAATAATATAAAATGCCTTTGAAATAATATAAAATGATCAATAGAATGTGGATAAAAAATATTATTAAAATCTCGATTATGATTGTAAATGTAATGCTTGGTCAATCCCTAGCATCAGTGGGATGACACTGACAGCTCACTCCACGCAAGTCTTCACGGTGAGATTTTTTCAGAATCGACCGGCAGATTCGCAAACGAACTCGTTTAAAATTACCTTTAGTTTTTAAGTAACTTAGTACCTTCCCTCATTTGTTTCTCTTTTAATTTTCTAGTGGATGATTCACACCTCCAATTTCGAACCGATGTTTAGTTCACTACTTACAAATGCAATTAAAAGAAGCCAAGAAGCAAACATGTAGTGTTTTAAAACTATTGGAAAATCACGGTAGCATTTAACTCCTCGATTTGGCAATAAAACGTACTTCTGTAAGTCGTAATCTTTAGTTGTCCTAATCCATAATTTTGATAATGTTTCTTTGTCAATCAGCATTGATTTTCGGAAAAAAAATAATATCTGTAAAATCTATCTTAAAAAGTAATAAATTATTTTAATTTTGTGCCTTGCAGTGATGAATAGTTAGATATATAAGAAAACAATAGTGCTCCTTGAAAGTCAAGATAAACACAAGTTACATACATAGAGAATATTGTTCAATCGAGTCTAAAAGCAGTTCGAGACAAGGAGTTTACGGAAGCCGAATTTAAGATCGGGAAGTATTTGAAAGTAATTTTTCAGATCACTGCACAATTCATGTAGTTACAGCCTTAAGCCTTTCAAGATTTTATCACTGAATTAACTTTGGGGCAATTTCCACGGTAGGTTTATTGCAAAATTTCTCACCGGGCGAAGTGCCATCAGGAGTGCTTTAGCGTTCGATTTCCATGCCATTTCTTGCCATAAATCTGAATGTTACGCTAAAAACTGCAGTGTTGAACATTCACTACACGAAGGAAGATGGTGGGGCTTTTAGAATATATGAATTTTATTTTACAAAGGTGGAGATACCTTGTCGGCGCGACGTTTATATAATTTAAATGATTTATGTAGGTAGACTAAAGACACATTTTGCCTGCTGAATTTCACTACTTTTAGAAATACGTAGGGGTACCACTTAATATTTTTTCTTTGCCATCAAATATAATGATGGTTGGCACTCTGATTCACATGTACATTTTTGCCACTTGGCTTAAGAACTGTATATAAAAATGACGAGATAACAGATAGAACCTACGTCAGCGATTATCCCAAAAAATATGATAGACACATAGCTGATCTTATCACAAATTGTCTTTGCTTTGTTTTGATTGTGTTTTATACATTACTATAATCATTTATGCGATCATTGATCATCTAAAAGAAAGATCAGCTACTAATTTTACTTACTATAGGATTATTAAAATATTATATTCTCCATTCACGTTTCAAATCAATTCATTTAGCCTGTCTCTGATTAATATTGACATTAGTTTCATCGCTCTTTTGTTTTAGTTCTCCATCGTCAAGTGGATCTAATTTACCACAATAGCCACCTGCAAATGAACAGAGGTCTCCGCACATTTCGTTGGGTCCAGTCATAGTGCTGAAGAACATTCGACATTGTGTTAGATTCAGCTCATGATTCTAGACGGTTTTTAAGTAAAGAAATTTTTCGTCGGTTATCAAAAAAAAATCTGTTGTTTCATAGAAAAGTGCAATACAGACGCGTTCATAGTAGAACAGCATTTTTTTAACCAAAGAAAAAATAATTCTAGGGGGTCTATAATCATGGCAACAGTTTGTGCGTCGATGTACCTGCCAACCTGTATAATCTAAAATAGGGTTGTATACTTTTTTGTTCTATAATTTAGGTACATGCAGAACACAAAAATCGATATCACTAAGTACAGGTAATAACTACTGGGGGTATTTGATGATTTACAAGCCTCGTATTTATAGCTGTATATTACGTAATATTACGTAAGTACTTAATATTTATTACTATATTTGTACATTGCTGTAAAGATAATCGTTATCCGTTACTAGATATTTTTAATTCATAAAAGGATCAACCACTTCTGTATATTCTCTAATATGTATACTCAAATGCAGGGAGTGCAGTTTGATCGAAAATATTCCGCGAAAGCCCTCAAATGAATATTTTTGGATAAAGATCTCTAAAACTTTTATCTATTTTTATCTTTATATGCCAGTGCAAGGACACGTCCTATATTTCATAGATTGATGATAGGTATTTTATCCAATATATGAAATACAATGAATTCCTATTTTAACATATAAGGGAACGTATGATGTGGAAGTGTGTTGCTTTGATATTTTATTCTTTTGGGATACTGGTGCAGGGCCAAGAGGACTGGTGGCTCGTGAATATAACTCAGGGCCCTGTGCGCGGGCGCATGGACCCTGAAGGCGGGCTCCACGTGTTATATATTCGGTATGGTGCTGCTCCTACAGGGACTGAAAGATTTAAATAAAAATATTGGAAACTATTCGATGTTTATGATGAACAAAATTTCTTCTGATTGAATTTATCCTAATAATTTTCTCAAAATACAGTGTGGCAGCTTTTATATCCCAAATAATCTTAATTTAAATTGCGCCGCTTCTCGTCCTATTTTTTGGCGGTCAAAAGGTAACAACCGAACCAAGTCAGGGCGCCACAATTCATGAACTCACTTCGTTATCTCTTCCATTCTATCATAGGAGACCTCCTGTTGTTGCTATTGACATTATTAATACCTTTAATATTATCTATTCAGACTCCCCTTCCTCTCACAGTATAGATGTCAACGTGTGATGTTGTGGATATTCGATGTCCCCAGGGTCATAAAGAATCAAACATGCTAGAATCTGTCAACATGTTCGTCCCTGAAACCACAGCGACCAATCTTCCTGTCTGACTCAAACTCAAACTCAAAGCATTTATTTCAATTAAACCATTTACAGGCACTTTTGAATTGTCAAGTGGTCGGTCAGTCAGAAATATGAAGCTAGTTGTCTGGTATTCGTTCACGGCGGAGTGTCCCAGTATGGTCACGGTTTATCTGGAAAATACAGAAATCTAGTACGAACAAATAAATGAAGAGCTGTGTTCTTTAACTACAGACTAGGTGTGCATCGTTTTTTTTTTGTCTTGGAACTGTCAAGGCTCCTGGGAAGGCTGGAATAAAATACCCAGGTAGCATTCCTACGTTGAATGAAGAAAAACATAGCCAGTTTCGGAGCCTGCAGTCGATACTGCAGGCTCCGAAACTGGCTATGTTTTAGTGGCTGTGCTTTATCTAGTGCTACAACAAGTCTATTCACTAAGGCTATAATGGAGAGTGGGCACTACCCGTGTAAAAATCCATCCAATTCAAAACGCCCAGAATTTTGTAAAAGTACTTAATTTCGATGATGTCGATGATTTGGACGAATTTGAAGAATTTCATAAAACCACTTTATTTCAACAATTGACCACACGCCTTGACGCATTTGTAGGTAATGACGATGTGATGATTCGATTTGCCTCATGTCTGGAAAAAGATATCGGTCAAGAAAGAGTCATTATGGATACTCCTTTGAATGTTATGCTTACGAAATAAGGTAATAATATACAAAGGCACCTTTGTTGTATGGATTCACGAATATGGAAGGCGCAATGTGACTACTTCGATACCTGGAAAGTCAAGATGAATGAGAAGCTTTCAGACTTTTTACTGGCTGAATTGCATTTTAATAGCGAAGCTATCAAAGAGGAGGTTGAACAGAAGGTCAGACAGTTTTATTTTGGTAATGACCCTGTGAGTGAAACCAATATGGTATCATACTTACTGTATTTTACTGATATTTTATTTGCATATGAGATCTCTATCAACTCGTGTTGAGGCTCTTAGCGACACGGTCTATCTTTTTGACCATTCATTTGTGGATGAGGATTCGCAAAGCTGTCCGCATACTTGCGTGGAGCCAAGCACAGCTTTCAATTTAGAGCAGTGCGGGATTAAGATCTTTCTGGGAGAACTGAATAATGCAAGCTAATGGTACAAATCTTGAGAGAGTACATGCTCAATTTATTTCTACTGGGTAATGTTCACACATCGAAAGTGTCTAGAGATCAAGCACGTTCACGATCAAGCTAGTTATAAAAAATCTGATTTTAAGTAAATTTCGTCGTTTGAAAAAGGAATAGTTTTTGAATTTCAGTCAAAAGATGAAAATCTTCTTTCAAGTAACCTAAACTATTAACAAATTAAAATATGGCGTCGAAAAATTCCTCCGCATCGCTGTCGACTGGTACAGTACCCAAGAGACTGGCGGCATTGCCACGTTGTATGGCAATGCTAAGCCTCTGGCCAAGGTAAAGGCCAGCCCTTGGGTCACGGGAAGTGTCAACAAGCCGTTTGGAGATTTCGTTGCTCAAACCGTGAGCACTCGGACCCCACGGCCCGAGCGTTTCAACCCCAACCGGCTCGAAAATATAATTACCGATAAGGTTATTATACCTACGCCGCTGTAGGTTTTCCGCAGCCGCAGCAGCAGCGCCAGCACAGCACGCCGAGTCAGGAAGATGGGATGGCGCAAGAGTATCGACACACGTTGCGTCCCACACTAAACGCCTACCCACCTTCCAAGGAAATAAAGACATGACGTCCGGTCTCTTGCCATCGTCGCGTGCCAAGCCATTAGGTTCTAATACAGCTGGAACGCCGACGGTGACAAGAGCTCGTCGGATGATGTCATTTATGTTCGCGTGCCGAGCTAAGCGGCCCGCACTTCGGCTGCAAGACAGGCCATGGTGTCCAAGGCTGTTGACAACTTCGCCACAGTGACAGCGATGGGGAGAACAAGAAGGAGCTCCTAGTCGTAGGGAAGCAGTGAGGCGGAAAGTAGTGTCGTCCAACAAAGTGCCTATGTTCGACGACGGTAGTGCATGAAGCCAAAGACCCGACTCCCGCTTACCCACAGCAAGCAGGCACGCACGCTCCGCAGTAGTAGTAGACGTGTTAAGTAAATTGCTCTGTACTACTCTGCAAAGCGGCTCATCCCACTTTCTCTGGGAAGATGGATTATCGGGTTGATCTGAATTCGGACAAGCGAGTCTCCAGGCATGCATAGCCTCGGTGAAGCACGGCACATCAAAATTAATCGGTGTGGGGGCTAGGATTTTCCTGATGAATTTTTATGTGCCGTAGACCGAGGATATGAAAGCCGGTAAACTAACACTAGAAATTTTGCGGATTTATACAACGTGGCAATGCCGCCAGTCTCTTGGGTACTTTACCAGTCGACAGCGATGCGGAGGAATTTTTCGACGCCATATTTTTTTTCTTTTGTAGTTTTAGTTAGTTTAGGTTATTATGTTTTATTTTAATAGTTTATGTTTGTAGTTGATTTTAAAATATTTTGTAATGGTTATTATAAACAAATGTTGTGGAAAGGTCTTTCAAGTTGTAATAATCCTATATAATCCTGGTGTTTCAGGCCACTTCAGTAAAATTTCTAACATACTTCTGGGTGAAATCAATACAAAATAGCCGAGAAGAAATGATCAGAGCCATGGGAATGTTGGAAGCTGGTTCTCGGCAACGTGCTATGGCAATCGCCCTGGGCACTACGCGAAAGTATAAGTAGTCGGTCGTGTAAGTCGACTTTGGACACGTAACCGCATGACTGACAGCTTAGCAGAGTGACATGGAGGACGAGCTCGCATCACCACCAGCAAAGAAGATCGTTACATACAAATTACTGCTCGACGAAATGGTACAATGACCGCGAAGATGTTGGCTACGAGGCGTCATAGCTCTTCAGGGATGTTAACGGGATACAGGGATAAACGACCAAACCATAAGAAATCGCTTGCATGAAGTCAATCTCCATTCCCAAAGGCCGCTACGTGTACCACCTATAGAGCCCCGCAAGTGCAGAGCCCGTTTACAATGGGCTCGTGAACACAGAAATTGGGCAGAAGAAGAGTGGTGTTTTGTGTGTTTTTCTGACGAATCTCGCTTTGGTATGAGGCCATATACTAAACGTACACGGTATTGGAGGACACTTGGATGCCAATAATGCTTAAAATCATGCTAGGAAATCCATACATAAAGTGGTGGAACAATCATGGTATTTGGATCGGCGGAAGAACCAAACGGATTGGGAACAGCGGTAATCTCAATGCACAGATTTACGTTGAAACGATTGTATCAGGTGTTGTCATTAATTTTCGCACCAAATTTGGTGCTTCATTTCTGCTTATGCATGATAATGCACGTCCACACACTGCCACAGTCGTTGCAAACACACTTGCCGCAGCTAATACCGCAGTCCAACGCCTGCTCAATCGCCAGACTTGAATACCATTGAGCACGCACCGGATATGCTTGAAAGAAGAGCTGTACCAAATATTGATGCCGTACATGGAGCAGAAAATCTTTTCCTATCCTATTTCCTATTACAACGGACGCCATTCCGCAACGTGATTTGGATGAACTCATATTGAGTATGCCGCCGAATCGCTGCGATTGTGTTATACGCGTTAACGGCAGAAATACAGACTACTAATTATTTATTACACGCAATCAAAACTTTATTTTTTTTTTAAATCTATTTATCACAGTTAATGTCAGATTTAACAAAGGTAAGAGGAGGCGGAACGCGTGAGGGAGAGGCAAAATTCGCGCCCTCACGCCCCTAGCCGCCGCAGGAGACGCCCTGGGCGTCGGGAATCGCAGGCAAATTCCCGGCCACCGTAGGCGTGGGCTTGCGAACGGCGAGCAATGGGCAGCTCGCCGTTCGATAAGGACCAGACCCGGGTCGACGGCGCGTTGTGTTCCACGCGCGCCTCAAAGAGATGTCAGCACCAATGACGGGGTCCGCTAGGGCCGATGCCTGCTAGGGTTGCGGGGAAGTCCGAGAGTGATACCGTGGCCCCTGGCACCGGCAACTGAAGGAACACCAGTGGGTTTTAGTCAGTAAGAGTCTGACACGCCCTCTTGCGCTGCCCAGAGCGGGAGAAGTTATTTGTTAACAAAGGTGTAAAATCCATCATTCATTGGCAAAAATCGCGAATAGTCTTTATTAATGCAAAATCAGAGAATACTTTGTCGAACTACACATACGAAAACATTTTATTTAATCAATCAAAATAGACATTTTAATTTAATTTCAATAGAGCAATAAAATATTTTTTTTAAATATCTTGATCCTTGGACACTTTTTGATGTGTGTAGTTTCCAATAAAATTATTATTGTTTTTTTTTTACCAAGCTGCTTTTTTATATTAATTGCATTTGTCTTTCGATTTAGCTGTCCAACGTCGAGCGGCTCAAATTTGCTGCAATGAACAGCTGCCAGGTCTCCTCACATGTCGTTGGGTCCAGTATTAGAGCTATAAAATAACATTCTGGAGAACAAAGTGGCTTTCTGGGACACTATCTATGTGGAAAACTACGCCTGACCTGTGATGCCTTCTACTACAATTACTACTACTACTCCTGCTCCAACTACTAATGATCTGACTACTCCCACTCCTGAACCAGAAGCATGATCTCAATTTTTTTATTCATGGCTGTTTTATCATCATTTAGTTATCTTTCAAATAACTAGTCTTCTGCGATAACTATGTTATGTTATCCATCAAAATGTTACAGGCATCATTGATCATATTTATACTTATAGTATACTTATACCACCTATGTATATTATGAGATAAATTTCTCAATTTTCATGAATCATACCAGTTTTAAAATGACTGTGTTAAATGTGACGACACGTTTGGTGTAGTGGCTACAGTGGCTAAGTGTAGTGAGCGAAACCAAATGGTCCTGGGTTCGAATCCCGGTAGGGGCAAATGTTTGTATGATGAATATGGACATTTGTACCCGAGTCATGGATGTATATTTATAATATGTATATATTTACGAAAAAAAAATGTATTTAAGTAGTGTATCAACCATCTGATATCCATAACACAAGCCTTAATTAAGTGCTTAACTTGGAACTAGATGGTGCTGTGTGCAATGTCAAAAAAAAAAAAAAAAAAAAAAAAAAAAAAAATGTGAATACAAATAGTTAACTTTTAGATAATTAAATATGCTGTTAACTGTTATGTCACACTATTCCACTTACTATCTAGTTTTTTTTTTTTTAATTAAAGATGGGTTTGCTCTTGACGCTAGTCTAGGTCAGTGGTGACAGAGACAGAGTCGACGATGGAGTGAGCTTACCCAGAAGAAGCCTGTTCACTCTCACTTAGAAGAGATTAGGGTTGTAAGCGTTCAGAAACCCAGACGCAGGTAGTGAGTTCCACTCTTTTGCTGTGTGCATGACAAAAGACATTTGGAAACGCTTAGTGCGAATTGGTGGAATAGCAACTAGCTTGAACTTAGAGGAAACAACTCGCAGTAACAAAAAAGCATATCATAATGATCATGAAATTTAGTTTAATACGAATTTAGTAAATGACAGCGCGCAGTGATAATGTATATATAACTGATCACCACAAATAATTATCAAATATATCTAAGGATGCCTCCGCAACTAGCCTTGTCTGATGTTACGCAGACGATGCGTAATGCAATGGACGCCCACGCTAACTGCAGAAGGTGCCCAAAACAACAACGATCGATAATTTTCAACTATATCTTTCTTGATTAGCGATAAGCGCAATGGATGCATAGTATATATACATAACCATAGCGTTCATTATTCTATAGCTGTTCAGTCGAGATGTGGAAGTGTGTGCTGTTCTTATTGTGTACTTTTGCTGTACTGGTGCAAAGTGAAGATGAACGGCTGGCTGTGGAAATAGCTCAGGGTGTCGTGGTAGGCCACATACACCCTGAAGGCGGACTCTACTTATTCTTTAACATACCGTATGCCACTGCACCTACAGGGACTGACAGGTTTAAGGTAAATAACTCTTTTCGGTTTTAAACAAACAAAATTGTTTGTATGGTGCCGACTTGCAGGGTCCACCCATAAGCATAAGTTATTGGATGGCAGCCTATCTATCGATCAGTTTTTGAGTAATTTAATAAACATACATGGATTTTAATTATTTTAAAGTTTCATCAGTATTAATACTTATATAATATATAAGGTGTATCGATTCATACACGAAATATTTGAAGAGAAACACCTATAGCTAGTACAGAACCTGTAGACACGAAAATTTTGTTTTTAACTAAATGTTTTTTTATTTTACGTAATTATTATAACTTTAAAACAGCTTGAGACGCTTTGCATAAAACCCTTACACCCTATTCTATGAATGACCCGCCCGACGCGGCAAGGGAGGCGACGGGCACGCCGCCGCCACATAGAGGCGTTTCGTCTATTTTGTGTCGAGCAGCGTGTTGGTGAGGTTGGGTTCGTATGCATGTCTCCGCGCCACCGCGAAAGCATAGTAGTTATTTCTTGTCCTGGCGGTTACCGCAATCCACAGTCTGTTTGCTGCCGGACGCAAACATGTAACAGGAGGTGAGGGCAGTCACCTCACCACCACCAAATGGGACTTAAAAATATCACTGGCGATCTGTAGTGGATTTACGAAAATACACCTCTGCCTAGGTCTACGGAGAACGCAGGCGTGATGATGTTAAAAATAAACCAACGTTGGTAGACTTCGTAACTTGATCTTGTCTTATTTTAATAGCTTAACGCTTACAATAATAGTAAATATGAATTTAAATTACAAAACCTCCTAGACCTAAGTAAGTACATTATTAATTTCCTTGCATAATTAAAGTTTTACGAAAAGGAACTTAAGTGCGATTAAAACAAAATTTAATCCTAACCTACAGTACCTACACATCTGTAAACTAGGTAAATACTAATAAACAGATAATAAACGACAAAAATCTTACAAGAGATAGGCAGTCGTGGACACGCCTACTATTGTAGGTACACGCTGCTTTTGGGAGTTTCCTAACCTACAGAAAACTCAATGTCGTTACCCAACCGAACCGGAGGAATCACATCACATCGGCACTCGCGAGGTATGTACTTAGGCCCTCCATATGACACTTGTTATTGTAACTCACCACTGTGCTGGTACTCCAGGTTGGTATATCTATTGTTTGGCATTGTTGCGTTTGTTGCCCGAAGCCCGACGCGTGTAGCAAAAAAGCATGCGCGGCAACACGCGGATTGGAAAGAAGGGGCGCGGGCGGTGGGAGAGGAAGGCGAGCGAATGGCACGCTCGCGTTCTTCTCTTTTGATCATTCATAAAACCGCGCGTCATCTGATGCCGCCGCCCGCCTCAATGATTTTAGGAATACTTCGTAGAAACTAGCGCAAGGGATGATGAAAAATAAGAATCAGCCAGTATTTATTATGTGTGTCAAGTAATTTTCAATTATTGAATATTTTAAATTACATACCTAATTTAAAAAAACAAATGATTCTATGGCTTCTGTAACTCTTAAAATATTTCGTGTATGAATAGTTACACCTTCTATAATTAGCAGTTTTTGTAAATAAGTGCCTCGCTGCATTGACTCATATTACGAAGCGGGTGTTTCTGAATTGATAAAGCATTTTTTCTTATTTTCACCCAGGCTCCCCTCCCCGCACCGGTATTTCTGTCACCGTTTGTTGCCACAGACAGAGGTATCATATGTCCACAGCCCGGTGCTTCGATGAATCAGTTTAATATACGAGAAGACTGTCTGGTAGCCAACGTGTTTGTCCCTGATACAGATGCGAAAAATCTACCTGTTTTGGTTGTCGTCCACGGAGGAGCGTACCAGTTTGGATTCGGAGAACGACAAAAATTTAGAGAATTAGCAAGAAGCAAGGGTGTCATTGTAGTAACATTTAACTACAGACTTGGTGTGCATGGTTTTCTATGTCTTGGCACTGAAAGTGCTCCTGGGAATGCCGGACTTAAAGATCAGGTGGCATTACTTCGTTGGGTAAACACCAATATTGCTAGCTTCGGAGGTAACCCTGATGATGTAACATTAGCAGGCTGTAGTGCTGGGTCTGGTTCAGTCGATTTTCTAACACTTTCTACTATTACAAAAGGACTGTTTAAAAAAGCTATAATGGAGAGCGGTGTTAGTACTGGCGCAGTCGGTGTGCAGATTGATCCAATCGAAAATGCTAAAAACTATGCTAAGCTACTTGGTTTTAATGATGAAGATAATTTGAGCACTTTAGAAGACTTTTACAAAACTTCTACATTTCAAAAATTAATCTTACATCAAGATGCAATTATAAATCAAAAGGACGTTTCTCTCCGATTCAGTCCATGTGTGGAAAGTGATATCGGACAAGAAAGAGTGGTTTTTAATGCTCCTTTTAGTGTTTTAAAACAAGGTAACTATACCAAGATACCTTTAATGTATGGATTTACTAACATGGATGGTGCGATGAGACTGCCTTTCTTTGAAACCTGGAAACATAAGATGAATGAGAAATTCTCAGATTTTTTACCGGCTGAATTGCATTTTGATAGCGAACATGTTAAAGAGGAAGTTGCACAAAGGGTTAAAGCTTTTTATTTCGAAGATAAACCCGTGAGTGAAGATAATATTCAGACATTTATAACGTTCTTTACCGATGTTTTATTTGGATACCCTATGTTGAGGTCTCTATCAGCTCGGGTGGAAGCTCTCGATGACACAATATACCTATTTGAATACTCATTTGTGGATGATAATACTGTACCTTTTCCAAACACCAACATAAAAGGGGCAGGTCACTGTCAACAATTTTCTGCAGTCATGGACGAAGATGTAACAGACAAAACGGATGAATACAAGAATATGAAACAAACCCTGAGAGAATACTGGCACAGTTTTATTTTGTCTGGGTAAGTGTATTTTATTCCTACTAATGTTGCAGACCTCTTTGGCAAGAGAATCGACCTAATATGCAACCGTTAAATAATTGTACTAACGTTTGTTTGTGTTGTTGTCATTATGATTGACAAAAGGATTGGTGATAGCAATATGTTGCTGGCGGCCCTCTTGTATCTTATAGTAGAATTATTGGAACTAAAAAAATGCGAATATTTCTTCCTATTTTGTCGCCACTCGTGATTCAATATTAATACCTAGGTACCTAGTATTTATATTATCATTTCTTGTTTCAGTTCACCGTCATCTACTGACGCAGATCTGCCGACGTGGCAACCTGCTGACACTAAAAGATATCCTCACATGTCGTTGGGTCCAACCATAGTATTGAAGAATGACTGTATTATGGATGACAGAGCGGCTTTCTGGGACACCATCTACGAGGAGCACTATCGGGGTCCTGTGATGCCAGTTACTTCAACTACTACACCGGCAACAACTGAAGCGACTACAACTGATGCGTCTACTGCTGATCTGACTACTTCTGATTGGACAAATGCTGTTCCGACTACTAATGCTCCGACTACTACGCCTGCACCTGGATCTGGCAGTGCCGTCTCGATCTCAAATGTAATGTTTGTGGTTGTTTCACTGTCATTTTATTTTACTTCATATTAATCGATACCTATATTTTGAGTAAAATAGGTAAGTAATTTGTCGATTGTACACCACCATTGAGGTTTAATTACTTATTAATCTCATACCGCGGCGAATAAATTACGTTTAAAGCGATTCATTCATAATACTACTAATCTACATATTTAAATGCTTAGACTTGAAAGTATTTAATTTATAAATTGCTTGTCTTATTTTGATCAAAATCATTAATTCGGTGATTTTTTTTTTACAATCTTTTGGTATTTATTCTTTTATAGAAAAATATAAAATGTTTGGCTGTTTTTTGTTATGTACCTAAAATAATGTTACCTCAATTAGGGGTTATCCGGTGAAGACCTGCGTCAGGTGGAAGATTAGGACGCAGTGGCGCCTTTCTAGCCACTCCTTAAAAAGGGGACTTATCACCGCAATTGTAGCGTGCCCAGCACATTTGGTACCCTGCGATTCGGATAGCGCTCTTGATCCATCCATCGCGACAAGAATCCATTGCCGTTTGCTCTGCCATACGTCAATACGATATCCGCATATTCCTGATTGGAAAAAGTAGCCAGAGCGACTTAACCATTAAGAAAAAAAGGCATAGTAGCGTACTAAATGTCAACTCAACGCAATTAACTCAAAAATCAACACGTGCAGGAGCTTGAGGCTACCTCTGGACACGGTGAAATAAAAATGTCCTAAAATAACGCAAACAACAAGTGCAGCAACGCAAAGGGCTACAACTGAACACGGTAAATTGTAAAACAACACGACAACGTCCACTCACAAGGGCAGCTGTAGTTTGACTAATAGTAATAAGTAAAAGATGTAACGGCTTCAACACAGACTAACTGTCCCTGACTACAGACACACGACCATTTTGCTGTAAAAACCAACATAATTTTCGCTATATTCAATTCACTGGGCGTTCTACCTGGAAAAGCCGTCGCGCCGCGAGTTGTGGCCATTCTTTAGATGATCCTCTCAATTTGCTTGTGCGGAAAATTCTGAGAATTGAACTAAGTTATCGTTTCGAACACAAAGTAATTTTTTAAGCTAAAATGTTGTTTAAATTAGTCTGCCAAAATTTAAAATTTCTTCCTTAAAATTGGTTTGTAGGTCCTAATTTCAATAATTTGTAAGATATCCGCGTAAATGATACCACAGAAGAAAGAACGAATATCAAGTATGTTTTAAAAAAGGTTTGAACAAGAAACTACCCCTCCGTTTTTTTTTTAAATAAAATTCACAAAAGTATTTATGATTTAAATTTTTTTTAAGAACTTTAAATGGCTGTAAAAAAATGTCTAACGACACAAGAAACGTTGCCCCACACTAGGAATTTCTCCTGTATCGTGGGTGCGTTTACAAACATTTAAACTCACATACACAAACAGCCAGACCCGGATCAACTACTTGCAGGTCATACAAATATTTGTTCCGTGCGGGAATCGAACCCGCGACACGAAGCGCAGCAGTCAATCGCTTAACCACTGCGCCAAACGTGTCGTTATAAAAATTAGGTTAAAAAAAAAATGGTAAGACTTCGTCTAAAACAACCATGGCTTAAATGGTTCTAAATTGTCTGTACTATCTTCGCCTTAAAGTTTAGCACCCATTTTCCAATCACCCTGTATTATAAAGCTCGTAAAGTGGTCCTCAACGCTAAGCACAAATAATTTGTTATTTTTACACAAATGAAATCGTTACGTGCAGTAGGTATGATCCATGCGGAAAAATAAATACAATAGTCGTACGGAAATAAATCAAGTGCTATTTCCTTTACTTTGATTTACAGAGTTCATGTACCGGTCGGCCTGTGACCGGGATATATGAGCCATGACCTTGGGACCTTGAGACGACCTTGGGACCTATCATGTACAGTTGAACAAACCAAATATTTTTTTTTTTTAATCCACTAAACTGCTAGTATTCATTTTTACGGGTGCGTAATAACGTTTTAAACTTGTGATATAAAAGAATTGATTAGCTACTAAACACACTCACAAAATTGTTTAAAAGTAGTTGCAAGTTAGTTGCCTGCATTCTAAATAGCTATTCGATTCTACTAAAAACCAGTTATATCAGAATAAACATTGGCTGAATTTAATTTTGTTTATATTTAACCAATATTATGCCTCGTCACTCTACGATGCGCGACGGCAAAATGATTGTACTTATCAATTTGAATTCAAGGACTTGGATAAAAAATTATCAAAACAAATTAATTTCAAAACAAAAAAAGCAGTTATGTAGTAATTTATGTACATTAAAAAATCTTTGCATTTGATTTAAAATAAGCTTTTAAAATTTTACTAAATGTATAGGTCTATAATTAGTAGGGTCTGATGTACTACCCGATTTAAACAACGGTATTATTTTACTGTTTTTCATAAGATCAGGAAACTCACCACGGTCAATACAATTATTAAAAATAACAGCTAAAGTATTGGAAATAAAATTCAGAATCACAAACTGGAACGTTTTCTTTAAGTAAAGACTCTGAAGCAGTGGGTGAAGAGTTAGGAGATTTAGTAGTCGATACGGAAATCTCTGCAAAGAAATTTTAAAAGGCCGCGGCGACTTGAGAATCTGATTGAATTATATTGTCATCAATAGCTAGGCTGTAGTCACTACATCGGTTCAATGACCTTCCCATTTCGCTATTAATGATACTCCATGTCATTTTAATTACATTACCACTGTTTTTAATTTTTGAACTTAAATAACGTGACTTGGCTATGCTACAAACTTTTTTAAATAGTTTAGAATAAGTCTTGACATATAAATTAAATTCAGCAGTGTTTATACAAGTCCGTTCATCATACAATTCATAAAGTCTTTTTATACTTGTACATACCAATGGTGGCCCAGTCACTGAAGGAAGCGTTACTATTAACTGAGAACGTCTTTGGAATTAAATGGTGTGCAATACATTTTAAAAAAATCATTATATTGTTGATTAGGGTCATCATTAGTCAACAGATGGCAGAAACTATTGACGGGGCAATAGGCACCAATTCATTGAACAGACTTTGATTCAGCGAGGCGGTGATGTTAAGATTGGTAGTCTCAAGTTGTGTAATCTGACTTTGAGCCTCATGTACCTGCTGTTGAAGTAAACGTTTGTGACTAAGAGCTTGTTCATACTCTACGCTACACTGGCTGAACCCATCCACAACAACTTGGAGCCTATCCCGGGCTTCCATGGCATCAGTGTATTGAATGTATATCTGAGCCATTTCATTTTTCAACTTCCTATTCATTTCATGGGCATCAAAGAGCACCTTCTCATTGTCACCCATGTCCTTATTTAGTGTGTCAATGTCATGTAACATGCCCTAAGTATTTTATTATTTAAGAGGTATATAGGCAAAAATATTGTAAACACATATATGAAATTGGGTCTATTTAAATTCTAAAATAGGAAGTAATTTGCGGCTCTCTGTGAGGTAAAGTAGGCCACTACCTAAGCGCACATGCAAAAATATAACATTTGTGGTAGTTATCAGCAAGGTATATTTTTTAATCATTTAATTTCAAGTAGTAGTCATGAAGAGTCCCGAAAACTGCTCCCTGAACAGTTAAGAAGACTTGTGTTATTATTTCAATGGTATCTGGTAATAGTAATCCTTTAACAGACGTCAAAAACAAACATCCTCTAAGAGAGGGCACATAACCCTTTATTGTCAAAACCGTGTCACATAGAAACAGGTCATCGTCTTGAAGATATCATCCTGAACTACTGGACACGCCTGGACAGGGAGAGACCTATCCTCACAACAGGATAAACCTGGATGGGTTTAGAACCTCCCTACATACTTCGCGTCCGGCGATCACGCCCGTCTGGCACACTTATCTTAGAAAACAAGAGTTAGTCCTAGTTGTGTACATATATGACTTGTTATGCATAAATAACTCTTTTAGTAGTTGCTTAAAACGTACAGCAGCAGCAGTACCCATTCTTGAGAGATTAGGCTTTATCATTAATAAAGAAAAAAGTAGCTTGATACCAAAACAAATACAAAGGTTTCTGGGTTTCAAAATAAATTCACTACTATATGTGCCTAATAATGCCAGATATGAAACGTCGAACGTCGTAACTATTTTATTACTGTAAAATCATTTGAAATTCGTATTAAAATAATTTTGTGTAAATTATAATAAATAAAAAATGTTTATTACAATTACATAAAAATGCTTTTACACACATGAGTTGGAGATCACCTTTTAAGCAAGAGGATGCTTGTGTTAGGTGACTCCGCAAAATGTAAAAATGTTCTTATAAAATCTTGATTAAGAATTAATTTGCATTAAGTAATTTGATTTTCGTTCGTAATTCAATTATGTGATAATTTAATTAATTTAGAAATAAAGTCGGTTTTTGTTATTAGTTGTAACTTACGTTTGTTATTAAATATTTTGTATTTTATATTGATTTTCTTTTGAACAATGGCGAATGACAACCCTCAGGACAATATGGACCCCGTAAAAAGTCGGTCTCCTTCACCAATTATCCAGTCAAGCTTCTCTCGAGCTGAAATCAGAAGCGGGATCGACCCAGGTATATCTTCGGTCCCATCCGCCCTCAATGATGAAGGAACAGATGGCTCTATCTCAAACCGGATGCTGTCCACGTTGGCCAATATTCTAGGAAGCCTGTCACGACAGCGGCAAGCCAGTATGCAGACTAATTACGAGTTTCTTGCAGGTTGGATAAATAAGACTGTAACTTCAATGCGAAGACCAAGATTCTGCGACATCTTTATTGCACAATGACAGCATTACGACCTTTGCTTGAAGACATTCTTATTTACATGGATGACGTCCTTATTAAATGTGAAAAGTTCTCTGATGGATTACAGATACTGGACAAGGTTTTGGACGAATTAACCAAAGCTGGATTTACATTGAACGCTAAGAAGTGCTCTTTCTTCAAAACTTCAATTGAATATCTTGGAAACCAGAGGGGCAATTCCCGTATTTTTAAGACCGTTCGCATTCTAATCTCAGTCTCAATCTGTCAAAATTACAATCAATTTACATACATTTTTGACAGGTTTATGACATTGATTGTCGCTGAGATGAGATTGCGACTTAATTTGAACGTTTTTTAAGTACGAGAATTGGCCTACTGATCTCAAATGGCACTGTTCGTCCAAGTCCAAGAAAGGTAGAAACTCTAGAGAAAGCGTCAGTACCTACGAATGTAAAACAAGTCCGGCAGTTCTGTGGACGCTCCCAAGCCTTGTTCACCCACCTCCCATCGCTCTGGAACATGCAATTCTGCGTGTATCGATCAGCCCGCCGCTTATACCCCTGAATACGGCTCGCCCATGCACAAGCTTTCTGCTTCAGGAAGTCAATGCGCTCTGTGAAAGAAAGAAAGAAATCATTTATTTTGCGAAGAATGTGGGTATACAAAATAAGATGTCGATATTTCAATAAATAATAGTTCCAACACACTCTACCTTACGGCATGCAAAAGTAAAAAAAACTTACATCTATTCAAGCATAATAAAGTAAAAAAAAATAAATAAAAATTACATGTCTTTGGATCATAATAAAATTCACATAAATTACTAACACAAAAAAAGATAACAACAATCACTCACATAAATTATTAATCTTAGATCGTATTGACTCTTTTGCTTCCATTACAAATGCAAAAAAAAACAACAAACAAAAAAAAACTATATTTCATTAAATTATATTAAATTACATTATAAAACAACATTATATTAAATTTGAAATAAAATATAATTAAATAATATAACATTATAATCCTTTATCAGTCAAAAAATCTTGTATAGAAATAGACACGGGACATGTATTCTCGGGGGTGATTCCTCTCCCCGGGAATGCATGCCTTACAAAGCGCATCACTCGTGGTCGTGTATTGCCACGGAGCAAATACAAAGAGGAGATGTTGTAATAAGGTTTCTGTATGAAACAACGGGTGACACTTTACGGGGTGAGGGGTGATCAGATCCCGCCCACTTCTTTATTTTACATCTACTGGTCAATAGCAAAACTATTCGCTCGTCCTGTTGATTTTACTTGGTAGTTATGTAACTATCTCACACTAGATGTCACACATGCAGAATGAAGAACTATTTTAATAAATTACGCATAAAATTACTGACAAATGAAATGTGATGCCATCCATAGCATCAGAACGTCTATCCGAGTAGTTTTTACAAGATAAAACACCACACTTCATTCTTTTTGTCTTCTAGCGCAAATATGCTGTAAAAACGGAACGTTTACAGAGCTGTGCACAGGACGAATGCCAACAATACACTGACTAAGGCCACGCCTACATGATGACGTCAGGACCTAGTTGAGAATCACAGTGCACCGTTGCTTAGGCCGTCTCCTCTTTGTATTTGCTCCGTGTGTATTGCCCTCCCTGAAGCAGTATATTTTACCGATAAGTACCCTGGCCTCATCGATACGACGCTCGATCCTGCACTGCTAGGCTGGTACAGCTAGTTTTGGTCGAGTAGATCCGTCACAGTTGGGAAACTTGACGTTAGCTCAACGACATACCGCAACAGACGCGCAATACAGGATCGAGTATGTATCAACGAGATCTTTGCTGCTCTGGAACACATTCTTAAGCTGCGAGTCCAGGGCACACACCAGCGCCCAATTTTTTTGTGCATAGGTAGGCGTGTTAATCGGGGACTAAGTTCGATCGGAGTGGATCTATACTCGCGAAACGCCTCCTCCTTCGCTCCTCAATAGGGCGTTGCACTGGCTACTGTAGTATAATATGTGGGTGGGTTACTGTGAATGTTATGTACTTGAAGGTATTATGAAATAAATCAGTGTTCAACTGACATTCGTGTGTTTCACTATATGGTGACAGCGGTTTTCAATAATACACTCGAGAGCAATGAATCCGGGTCACTTAAAGAATGTTAAAAATCTCGGAAACTAAAAATGATAGGTTAATGCAATAAATTGTATTTAATAGACAATGTAATACTCCTTAAATGAAAGTAAAAAAAAATACATTTTATTAACACAAAATTACATAAAGAAAAAAACTGCTGATCTCTCCTTAAAACAAAAATAGGAAACATGAAATTTTTGAACTTTATTACGATTTTCTTGAATTTTAATACTTCGTATTGCCTCCTCGTGCTTCCATTACTGCGTTTACGCGGTTTGGCATGCTGTACACCAAGTTCCTTATACGATTTTGGGGAATATTCTCCCATTCCTCTGTGAGAGCAATTTTGAGCTCACGAAGCGTGATTGGGGGAGGGTTTCGTTGTTTTACGCATCTGCCTAGCTCGTCCCAAGCATGCTCGATCGGGTTGATATCCGGGCTGCGCGCTGGCCACTCCATACGAGTAATGTTCATCTCTTGAAGGTAGTCATTCACAATCCTACCTGTATGAGGTCGGGCATTGTCATGCATAAATATAGCATCCTCACCTAAATTGACCATAAATGGACCAACGTGATCATTGAGGATTTCTTCCACATATCTTACGCTAGTTAAAGAGCCGTTTTCTATGATCACCAGCTCTGTGCGACTTTCAGAAGAAATTCCGGCCCACACAAGTACAGACCCACCACCGTAGGCTACTTTTTCTTCGATGCATGCTTGCTTGAATCTTTCCCCTGGTCTTCGATACACTCTGTGTCTTCCATCGTGCTTGTAGAGCATAAATTTTGATTCGTCGGAGAACATAACTTTTGACCAATCTTCAATACTCCAATTTACGTGGCTCTGGGCATATCTTAGTCTTGAAATACGATGCCCACGCTCCAGTTTAGGGCCGTTTGCAGGTCTAAGGGGTTTTAAGTTAGATTCAGCAAGCCGACGTCTTACTGTCCATGCACTTGGGTTACTTCCTCCGAGGCGTCGAAACTGATTGGTGAGTTCAGTTCCTGTGAGAAAGCGATTTCGAAGCATGGTGTTCACCAAGTATCGGTCTTCTCGTGCTGTGGTACACCTGGTTCTGCCCGTTCCTGGTCTGCGTAGGTTAGAACCAGTTTCTTCGTAACGTCGGAGAACTCTTTGTACTGTTGACAGCGACACACCGACAGTCCTGGCTGTATCGCGCTGACTCCGGCCGGTTTCCAGCATTGTAAGTATTCTGGTGCATTCTTCAGGCGTAAGCGACCTAATTTCAGCTTGAATAATGAATATAGAGCACTATCAACATGGTTTATGTACCCACATAAATGACAGATTACAAACAAAAGCAAAACCAAATGCTGTAATTTCGTAGTTCCATCTTCGAAAGTGGCCCTTTTTCAAATTTGATTTTTTTATGATATAACTTTACAATAACTAAGAAGTTTTAATACCTTCATTTAAGGAGTATTACATTGTCTATTAAATACAATTTATTGCATTAACCTAGCATTTTCAGTTTCCGAGATTTTTAGGATTCTTTAAGTGACCCGGATTCATTGCTCTCGAGTGTATTAGTTATTGGTGGTAAAATACCATTCAATTCGATTAAAATCGACTTTTACAGTGAAGAAAGTGATAAATAATAACTTTGGAATATGGAACACGCGCGTCCTCCAGCCGAACTGGTTTTAGAAGGCGGCCCCGCCACGCGGTCTGATGCGTGGCGCAGGTGGAAAACGTTGTTTAACGTTTTTCTAAAAGCCTCTGGAGTGAGCAAGGAGCCCAAGGAAGTACAGGCTTCTCTGTTGGTGAACCTCGTTGGACCGGCGGGTTACGAGATTTTCACTACGTTTACCTATAGTGAAGGTGAAAGTGAAGATGACATCGGCTGTCTGTTAAAAAAATATGATGGACATTTCGGTACAAAACCGAACATAACCGTGTCGCGGTACAAGTTCTTCACACGAAGCCAGGAAGAAGGAGAAAATATTGATCAGTATGTGACGGCATTACGTGTGCTGAGTCAGTCTTGCGAATTCGGCGACCTTCATGACAGTCTGATCCGAGATAAGATCGTGTGCGGGATAACAAGCAACAGAGTAAGAGATCGTCTACTGCGTACACATGAGTTGACCTTGGCAAGGGCGATACAAATCTGTCAGGCGGCAGAAATGTCGCAAGAGGAAAGTCGATGTATCGACGGCGCCTCAGAAGAGATACAGGTGAACGCGGTGGGGGGTCAAGCCGGGAGCAGGAACGCGCGAGGTGGCTTGCGGCGTTCGACCGGTAGGCGAGGAGCGCGGCAGCGCGGTGGCGGCGCCGGCGCTAGGGCGCCCCCAGTGCGGCACGACGACGGAGCTCGCGCCACCTGCGCCACCTGCGGCAGCGGCCGGTGCCCCGGCGACGAGGGTTGTGCGGCGAGAAGTGCGACATGTTTTGTGTGTGATAAAAAAGGTCATTTTTCTATGGTGTGTCCACAAAAAGTACAACAAAATAAAAAGGTGTATGATTTAAGTACGCGGTCGGAAGTTAGTGACGATTCAAGTGATGAGTTATTCTACGTGAATACCGTGGATGAGGACAAAAAACTGAGTAAGTCTCATAAAGAATGGATTGAAAATGTGAAATGTAACGGTAAAAAATTAGTGCTAAAAATAGACACCGGTTCAATGCTAAACGTTATCTCTAAAGCTGAATACTTGAGGTTAGGTTTATCAATGGAAAAACTAAAACCATTTACAAAGCGCGTTCATTCATTTACTGGGAACCGGCTACCTATTGTTGGCACTGACAAGATTTGTATAATTTTTAACAGTAAGAGATATGTGTTGCCATTTGTAGTAGCGGATCTGAATTGTCAAAATGTGCTTGGCTTAGAAGGTAGTATTTCGTTAAAATTGGTTAAGTGTGTTAGTGAAATAAACATTAGGGAGTATTCAGATTTGTTTGAAGGACTTGGAAAATTACCCGGCAAGTATAGCATAGTAATAGATAAGAATATACAACCCGTTATTTGTCCTACAAGAAAAATACCTCTAGGCTTGAAAGAAAAGTTGCACTTAGAGCTTCAGAGAATGGAAGGTCTGGGTGTTATAAGGAAAGTGACTCATCCCACGGACTGGGTGAACGCTATTGTTCTAGTTGCTAAAAAAGACGGCAGTATTCGAGTTTGTTTAGACCCGCGACCTTTGAACCGGGCGGTGCGTCGCGCTCAGTACACGCTACCTACTGTAACAGAACTAGCTGTAAAACTGAGGAATGCATGCTATTTCAGTGTGCTTGATGCCAGGTGTGGATTTTGGATGGTGGAAATAGATGATGCAAGCGCGGATTTGTGCACCTTCGGTACGCCATTTGGCCGTTATCAATTCTTGCGCCTTCCATACGGCATCAATTGTGCTCCAGAAGTTTTTCACGGAAAACTAAGGCAGCACCTTGAAGACTTAGAAGGGGTCGAGTCTTTTATTGATGATGTCATTGTTTGGGGTAGCACAAGGGAGGAACATGATTTGAGGTTAGGTCGCTTACTGAAACGGGCAAAAGAAATAGGAATCAAGTTTAATCGTGATAAATGCAAGTTTGGCGTAACTGAGATAACATACCTAGGTCATAAATTTGACAAAAATGGAATGAGGGCTGACGAGTCAAAGGTTAAAGCGGTCATGGAAATGCCATACCCTGAGGATAGGAAATCCTTGGAAAGGTTTTTAGGAATGGTCAACTACCTGTCCAAGTTCATACAGAACTATGCAGATTGTGTAAACGTCTTAAGATCTTTGTTGAAAAAAGAATCCGAATGGGTATGGGAACAAAACCATACGGATGCGATAGACAAGCTAAAAAGTAAATTGGCTACCGCTCCAGTGTTGGCGTTATACTCGCTGGAAGCGCCGATAGTGTTGTCGGTGGACGCGAGCAGCCATGCGGTGGGTGCCGTGCTGCTGCAGGAGGGCCGGCCTGTCGAATTTGCTTCCATGACGCTCACCGACACGCAATCGCGCTACGCGCAGATTGAGAAGGAGATGCTGGCAATCGTATTTGCGGTGGAGCGGTTTCGACAGTATATCTATGGTAGGACAGATGTTACAATTCACACTGATCACAAGCCGCTCGAGGCGCTGTTCAACAAACCTTTAGTTTCAGTGCCGGCGCGGCTGCAACGTATGATGCTAAGGGTACAGGGGTATGAATTCAAAGTAGTATATACGCCAGGTAGGTACATGTATATCGCCGACACCCTATCACGGGCCCCGCTGAAAGACTTGCTGTTTGATCGCATTTCAGATGAGGTAGAAATTCAAACATGTTTTATGTTAGAAAACATACCTTTCAGCGAACAAAAAATGGACCTTATTTTGAAGGAAACAAAAATAGATAAAGACAGTAACTTGATAGTGAAGTATATAGTCAACGGTTGGCCAAAACACAGACGTGACGTTCATGAAAAGGTAAACGTGTTCTGGCCCTATCGCGAAGTATTGAGTTACATAAAAGGTATCATATTTAAAGGAGATTGTGTGTTTATTCCAAAGGGCTTACGTGAAGAAATGCTAGCGAGAGTGCATGAAGGGCACTTAGGCATAGAGAGGTGCAAGCGTCGCGCGCGAGAGGTAATGTACTGGCCGGGCATGGCCGAGGACGTGGAGCGCGTGGTGCGCCGCTGCCCCGCGTGCGCGCAGCATGCGCCGAAGCCGCGGCGCGAGCCACTCTTGCAGCATCATGTGCCGTCACTACCTTGGCAGAAGCTAGCTTCCGATATATTTGAATATAGAAAGAAATTATTTGTCATATTAGTTGATTATTTTTCAAATTATGTGGAAGTTGGGGAGCTAACGAGCACGAGTAGTAAACAGGTAATAACTTTTATGAAGGACCAGTTTGCGCGGCATGGGATACCAGCAGAACTTGTTTCGGATAACGGCCCTGCATACAGTTCTCTTGAGTTCAAAAAGTTCATGAGCGAGTGGGAAATACATCATGTGACTTCTTCTCCACATTATCCACAATCCAATGGGAAAAGCGAGCGGACAGTACAAACTATAAAAAACATGCTTAAAAAATGTGTGGAGTCTGGGCAAGACTATCACATTAGTTTGTTGAATTTTAGAGCCACTCCTCGCTTTAATTTAGATTCTCCGGCACAAATATTAATGGGAAGGCGTATTAACACTAAGTTGCCAGTAAGTTCAAAGTTATTACGCGAAACAGTCGACAAAGATCGTAATTACCGGGCGCTAATGACACAGAGAGAAAAAGACAAACAATACTACGATCGCTCAGCGAAACAGCTGCCATCGTTATCGTCAGGTGACAGGGCGACGCTGATAGACAAAGGATCAAGAAAGCCGGTCTTGATAACTGTGCGTGCGTCAGAACCACGATCGTTTACGGTGCAAGATGAGCACGGTCAACGTTACAGGCGTAGTAGACGTCACTTGGTAGTACGCAGTCGTGTTTCAGGAATTCCGGACGTCAAATCTGGCCCATCTTCGAGATTAGCCTCTCCAGTAGACCAACCCAACCTTGATCAGTTCCATGTAACAGAAGAAAGAAAACACAGACGACGTGAGATAACACCAAAGTTTGAGGAACAACTTGGTGAAGGAGAATCGTATTCGTCGCCTGGAGAAAGTGACAGTCCACGGGACGATGCTATTCCTGTAGTTCAAGGTCCAATCACTCGGTCCAAGGCTCAAATACTGACGTCAATAGGCTATAACTTATTGTTTGGAACAAACAATGGTGATAATGAGTAATTAGATATAAAAAAAAAACCTGTGCATACGTGCCCGTAGTTAGTTGCTATATTAATGTAAGTGTAGGTACTATTAGTATTGCAATAATACAACCTATGTTAAACCTTAAAAACTCTGTTAATTTTTTTTAATTTCTTTTCCTTTTGAAAAGGGAAAGATGTAGTATAATATGTGGGTGGGTTACTGTGAATGTTATGTACTTGAAGGTATTATGAAATAAATCAGTGTTCAACTGACATTCGTGTGTTTCACTATAGCTACTTACTGTGGCAACCCTATCATCGTCATCTTCAACACCATGATTGGACCACGGCAGGATTGGATCAATGGTTGAAACTTGTACCGCGGTTTGTGCCGGAGTCGAGACGATATGGTTGCTCAACTCTGAGCGCAGCCTATCAAGTGCAGCATCGTCCAACCTATGATTGCGTTGGATGACCCATACCTGATCCGATAGTCGTTGGGCCGAGACGTTGACGGTTGGCTCTAGTTCCTGAAACAGAGACAGTATCCTATTACGGTACGCAGTGTGGTTAGTTTCCCCCTCTGTACTCTCTCTGTACCTCTGTAATATTCCTAGAGTAGAGAAATTCCTAGTGTGGGGAAACGTAAAAAAAATAGATAGGGTCCGTGCGTGGGGTCGCTACTGCCAAAATCAAAATCAAAAGTCATTTATTCAAATTAGGCTGAGAATCAGCACTTTTTGAACGTCAAAATCACATAAGACAGTCCCCCCAAAACGCCCACCCTTCACCACTTCCTAGTGCTTTAGCTGGGAAGAAGAAGTGGCGGAACAAACTCCCCAGCAGCACTGCTGTCTGTTCAGTTAGAAGAACTGGATTCTATATAGTAATAAGTAATTAACATTACGAAACACAAAAATATTAAAATTATTTGCCATATGTCAGCTAGCACACGCCATTAAAACTATACTCAAGCAGAAATAAATAATAAAAACAAAAACGCAAACAGAACTTAATACATAATAAAAAGCCTCCTGGCATAAAGGGCGTGCCCGCTTACATATATGCAATGCTGCATTATGTTTATATGTGTATAGCTGTCACTTGTAGCCACAAATGATAAACTAGGACCTTCGAAGTAAAATAAAGAAACATTAATTTCTAATAACAATAACAAAACCATAGTCAGCAAGATGACCTGTCACCACAAGCAGCACCCGTTCACGAGCATAACGCAAAGATCAGCCATTACCCCCCTCGCCATATTTGAGGGAAGGAGGCAACCCGACCCCCGACGCTACCGCAAGCATTGACATCTAAGGGAGCATGACGAACTTGCTGCCGGTTGCTCAAAAGAATAATATGATGAACTGTCGAGGTCGCTAGCTAACCATATATTGCAATACAACTCATTAAAAAACATTGAAATGAGTAGATTATGTCAATAATAAATAAAAATTTAATTAAACTAAATTGACTAATCTAGTCAAATAAAATAAACAATTATATGAACTCGTATAACTTGTCAGTAGGTAAGCTAATTTTGGAGAAAGAACATAAACACTGGTGCCGATTCTCTTGTCACAAAATTCTCTAAACTAGACTAAAAATCACCAAAATTTAGTTTATTCCTGTCAAACGACGATTTCCCATTCTGAAAATGACTAAAGTGACACAACTTAACTAAATATTAGTTTCACAGCACTAAGATGGCACTGAGATTATAATTTAGTGAAAATGGCAATTTTGCTATTCTGAATTTTACGTTCTTGACCAAAAATTTTGATTGTCTTAACTTAGGGCTAATTTCACCGATCGTCGCCGAAACTGCGTTTAGTAAAACTGCGTTTGCACTAATCGCGATTAATATCAAGATTTGATCTCGTTTAACATAGATTGCATTTCACAAAGCAAAACGCCACGATCGTTGATCGCGTTTACGAAAACCGAGTTACAGCATGTTAGAACGGCAACAGCGCGCTGCGTTTTGTCCTTGCACCGAAACTTGATAAAAAAACTATTACAATATTTGTGTAACAATACATGTAACAAAACGTATTCCTTTGGTTGTCTGGTCAATTGTCAACTTGGTAAAGACATAAAGTGAGTGAGGTTGTTATTAGTATTGTTCGTAAAGTTCGTTTTGCATTGTTATTTTTTTCAGATTAGCAGTGCACGTTTTAATTTGTGGATTTTTCTTTGTTTGTACTCATGTGTTATCCGCATGTCTAAAAGAAAAAGAGACCCAACATTTCAACAATGTGAAAAGAATCCAATAGTACTCTAGTACTATTGGAGAGTTGGTCGAAAAACATTATATCACAATAGAGTCCAAGAAACCTGATGCTGTGAGTGTTCGGGAAAAGAATGACGAGTGGCGCAAAATCAGCAGTGAATTTAATGCAACATCTGGTTTACTAGAGATTGGACAGTTAAAAGAAATTTTAGTCACGTTCATCTAGTGTCGAAGTGCTCCTCTCTTTCGCGAGTTCCCCTTGGTCGTCGAACCAGAAATTCATCCTCATCTTCTTCAAAGGCCAAACAGTAGACTCTTCTCATTAAGTATCTCAAAATATTCGTAAATATGTGATTCAAAACAGGTAATAATATCACAACAGTCACTTTAACACAATACGGCAGAAGCGCGTCGGTACCTAGATGTCTTTGTCATCAGTCAAGCAAGCACCTAATCGCGTTTAGGATCGGTAAACGGTCAAAATTGGGCGTTCAGTATAGTAACTGCGTTTAGCACTAAACTAGTTTAAATATTGTTGGTGAAATGCCAAACTAAACCTTAAACTTAGATTAAAACTAAAACGCCGTTTAAGTTCACTTAATCGCGTTTTATTTGGTTGGTGAATTTAGCCCTTAATCTGCCTATTTTTAATCGCGATTAAAAAGGTGTGGAATAAAATTAGTTGTCAAGAACTAAAATTCACACCAACACCTCGACTTCAGATGCAAAAGCAGTAGTGTATCATTTTTTCTTTTCTTTTGCTTAGATCTCGAAAACGGTGTGTCCTATTGCAAAAATAATGAACATTTTGACCCCCTTTATGAAACCCCGAAACATCTAAAAACCAGTGTCGGTAAAAAAAAAAAAAAATATTTTCCATACAAAAAGTGAAAAATTCCATACAAAACATGTCGAGGCTGCAAATAATGAGGGACTCCGGCTCTAAAAAAAAAATCACGTGGTACGACAAACAAGTACCACGTGGAGTTGCAATTGCCAAATTTGATTTTAGATGTGTCAAAATAATTTTTAAATTTAGAGATTTTATTTTGCAGAGTAGCGTTAAGATTCTCATAGCCAAAAGTAAGGAATTTTAGTGATAGTTTAGTTAGTTTATTTCGGTGTCCAACAGAATCGGCACCATTGTCTTGAGTTAATCACAGCGACCAACTATTTTTATCGTTTAAATAATCGTTGATTGAATATTATGCCTTTGAACAAAGGTTGGATTTTACTTTAGCTTTAAACGCATTAAAAGGCAATTCTAACAAAGAAAAGGGAAGCTTGTTATAAAAGTTTATACCAAGTCCAACAAATGAGTTATGCACCTTATGAAGCCGGTGAAAGGGAGCACGTAGTTTGTCCTTGTTTCTAGTGTTAATTTTATGAATATCACTGTTTTTTGTGTATAAGTGTATATTTTGCCTAAAATATAAGATGTTGGCGAAGATGAATTGTGAGGCCACCGTGAGAATACCAATCTCTTTAAAAAAATCACTCAGAGTAACTCTAGCACCTAGCTGGTAAATTGCACGTACAGCTCGTTTTTGAAGAACAAATATATTTTCAATATCAGCGGCTTTGCCCCACAGCAGAATGCCGTAGGACATGACGCTATGAAAATAACTGAAATAGACTAGCCGAGCTGTATCAACGTCAGTGTATTGTCTTACTTTCCTGACGGCATAGGCGGCCGAACTGAGCCTTCCCGCTAGGCATGATATATGTGATCCCCACTGAAGCTTGGCATCAACTGTTATGCCCAGAAATACTGCCGAGTCTACAGTTTCAAGTACCTCTTTATCTAAGACGATGTTGGGTCCTAGATTTCTAACATTCGGTAAGGCGAACTTTACACATTTCGTTTTCTTGGCATTGAGAACTAGGTTATTTGTGGTAAACCAATCTGTAACCATTGATAGTGCACTGTTTACGTCGTCAAAATGTTGTCTATTCCTGTCTACTTTAAAGATAAGAGAGGTATCATCAGCAAATAGTACAACGTCACAGATGCCCTTTAAATAGAATGGTAACTCATTTACATACACCAATAATAAAAATGGGCCCAGTATAGAGCCTTGAGGTACACCTAACTGAACTGGTAGCCCGGAAGATTTCACACCATTAACATCTACACATTGGTGCCTATTATGTAAATATGAATTTAATACGTTAAAAGCTTCGTTTTGAATACCGTAATGAATTAGTTTACGCAAAAGCGTGTCATGGTGCACGCAATCAAAGGTTTTGGAGAGATCACAGAAAACTCCAATAGCATTTTGCGAGCTCTCCCATGCGCTAAATATGTGTTTCAGCAGAGCAACACCCGCATCTGTAGTCGAACGACCTTTTGTAAAGCCATATTGTTCATCATGAAGGAGGCTATTTAAATTAAAATGTCTTAGCAACTGCTTGAGTATTAATTTTTCAAATATTTTACTAAATACATGTAAGATAGAAATAGGCCTAAAATTGATATAATATTTCCGTGCAGAGCAGATCAATTTCCCAGGAACAGGCGTGACCAAACCCAACTGTGTGGACTTCCCTGTAGGACTGCACTTATGCGCAAAAGTGTTTGACTTTACTACTCTTCATGAGGTCAGGAAAAGTTCCTAAATCAACACATTTATTAAAAGTAACAGCTAGATAGGGGGCTACGATGTCGATTATATTACTTACAAGTTTAATTGAGATGCCCCAGTAATCACCAGTGTTTTTTGACTTGAGTGTGTTAAAAACACTAATTACATCACGAGGTGTTACATGTTCGAAGCTAAATAAGCGACTACATTTAGGTACACTATTATGCAAAAGGTTTTCATCTTCATATGGGGACGAATTTAAGGAGCGAGTCGTAGTATAGGTATGTTGGCAAAAAACTCATTAAATGCTTCAGCTACGTCAGCTGCTTTATTAACTAATTTGTTGTCGACCATAATCTCTAATTGTTTTTCTTGTTTAACCGACTTACCCGTTTCATTGTTAATAATTTTCCAGGTGGTTTTTACTTTGTTATTCGAATTTTTAATTGTATCGCTTAAAAATTTAGATTTAGCAAAAACACAAATCTTTTTAAATAATTTTGAATAATTTTTAACATACTCTAGGAAAGGAGTATCAAACCTGTAATTTTTCAAACCATACAACTCGTATAGTCTCGCTCTACTTTTATAAATACCTGGAGAAGCCCTGTCTGTCAGTACTGCTCGCCACATGCTGCTTTGCGGGTTTATGTATCTCTCTCGGTCTGGCTCCTCCCCCTAGACTTGTTTCGGCAAAGTTAACTTTACCTGCACATACCTAGAGTCCGGAGCGCGCAAGCCCCACCTCGACGTCAACGTAGAGATACGGAGGTGGGGTTAATATTATTATAAATTAACAGTTGATCACCGACTGTTTCACACCGCCAGTGAGAACTCTGTCAAACCAACAACTTAATTTAGTTGCTAGCTCTACTCGCTCCTAGCTAATCATCGACGGTGGGGTAAGTGCCTAAGCCACGAATCGTCAGTAATTGACTAACAAGCGTGGGGTGGCGTCGATGTGTGTTGCGGCCTAGGTCAACGCAATCTATAACAAATGATTGCGTAACTTTAAATTAACTGTTCCTGTCCTCTCGGCGGCTATTGATCTATGTGTCGTAGATTATAAAGTTGAGCGATAATAGTACTAAGGTGAGGATAAACACCGTGACGCGCTCGCTAGAGGGCACGTGGACAGAGTCGTGTGAAGAGAAGTGACCACAAGACGAGTCAGTCTCGTGAGAGCAACGAAGGGATGCAGACCTCCACTTCTCCTACGCGAAACTGTCGGTTTCCCGAACTTATATTAGGAAATAGTGCGTGAATGTTATTAGTATGGTTAATTATGCAACTGTGTTAATTATTCTGAAAGTAAAATACTAGTTAACTGATTTACTGTATCATCGTGTTTTATTGAAAATCTGCACTATGGATTTCGTACCACCGAATCGAGTTGATGACGGCTCTATAGCTCAGCCATCGCTGACGTCGTCATATATATAAGCTAAGCTGCTATATACCTAAGTAGATAAATAAATAAGGACCTAACCTAAGACAACATGAAGATTGCAAAGATTTCATTGCGTTGATACGCAGCTATGGCTTTAATATGTCATAAAATAGTTCAGGTTTCCTTCTCTTTCACCAACTTAGTAGTCGAACTGAAAAGCTTTAAATTTGTTAAAGGACCTTAAATAAAATATAACAAAAGTCATATGGATATGTAATATCTACAAACTACGGACGACGACTATGATATTAATTCAGGTATTTTTTGTTCAGTTACCGTCGGCGTCGGTTTGGTTTAACCCTACGATGCTGTCAACAAGGAAGTTAAATGTCCACAAACGTCGTTTCCAGGCTTAGACACCTGACTACAACACTGAAGACATTATAAAATTGCCTAATTGCAATCGTGTAAGTGCCAAACACAAAAGTCGTAGTGTATGTCCACGGAGGAGCGTTTTTGCTTGACTATGGCGAAATGTTTATAGTATAGCTCCATTGAAATTGTTGACTTCAGGTCCTCTTTTTGATAGAACTGATTTGACTTTTGTGTTTTCGCCACGTGTGGAGTGTGATACAGGAGACGGAGTATTCCTTACAGAATCTCCTTTGGGTATACTAAAGAAGGGTAACTACTAAAAGTTACCTGTGTTGTATGGTTGGGCTAAAATGGAAGGACTGTTACGTGTTGACTTCTTCGAGTCTTGGAACCATAAAATGAATGAAAAGTTTTCTGATTTCTTGCCAGCTGACTTAAAGTTTGAGTCTAACGAAGAGCGAGAAGAAGTAGCTAAAAAGATCAAGAAAATCTATTTTGGCGGTAAGGCAGTCGATGAAGACAACATTTTAGGATATGTTGATTTCCTTTCGGATGTCATATTTTCTTACCCTGTGCTTTGGGCTATGAAGTTGGGCGTGGAAGCTGGCAACAATCAAATTTATTTGTATGAATATTCCCGTGTATGTGTGTTTCTGTGTATGTTCCCGTGGTGTCTCACGCCAACGTACGACGTGCTACGCTCAAACTGCAGCTGTGATGGATAGTAAAAACATGACATACTATGATGAGACTCATGTGACTCCAGAGTTCAAGAACATAAAGCAGACAGTTCGTGAAATTTGGCACAACTTTATCAAAACAGGGTAGGTGGTATACCTTATATCTGCTTTTGCTATCACTATCTGACTGCTGGGCTGAAAGCCTCCTCTCTGTGGGAGTGAGTGGGCCATAATCCATCACTCGGCCACAGTGTGGGTTTCCATGAAAGTTCACACCACCAGTTGTTGCTATTTTGACAAGAGGTCTTCCATTTCGACAATGAATATAAAATATATTAAGACGTTCTGTGGTGAACTTTTTTACCACTTCATTCTTCTGTGACCATAGATACTTCTATTTTGTCATAATCCGGTTGTCACATGAATGTATTGTCATTTTCAACAATTACGTTACGTTTTGCTAATTAAAACCTACAGTATAGGTTTTGGCTATTATTACAATTTAAAGAGAGAGACTCCTCGAAAACCTTTGCTTAACTTTGGACGAAGCACATAACCAGGCGCGTTCCTTGGAGATGGCTGAAGTTAATACGCTGCATTATACCAACATACCTCTGAACGCGGCTAAAGAAAACATCTCTGATAACACTAATGTACGGAATACTCCTATGCTCAATGGAAATGCAAGTGCCTCTGCAGCCACGCCGCCGGCCTTCCAGAATTGGTCGAATCGCAAATGTTTCTTCTGTGGAGGACAGGTGCATCCGCGCAAGACATGCCCCGCCTTCAATGTGACATGTCAACTTTGTAACAAGAAAGGGCATCTCGCAAAAGTGTGTCGCAGTAAGAACCTAACTAGTGCTGCCACATCTGATCAGGAAAATGTTACCTCCTGCATCATTGCTGCATCACCGTCGTCCTTACGCAAAGCCATTGTCCCTGCATATATCAAAGGCATTAAAGCTGAAGCACTATTAGATACAGGCAGTTCTAAAAGTTTCATTAATTTCGAATTTTCTAAACTGGTTTCTTTGAAGATAAAACCAAGCCAGCAGACAATATCTATGGCCTCTCTTAACCATACATCATCAGTCAAAGGAGAAACTTGCCTCACGCTTACCTTGGGTAAACACACTAATGAGAACGTTCAACTGCTTGTGATCGACAATTTATGTTCAGATATGATTATAGGACACGACGTATTAGAGAAGCATTCCTCACTAGAATTTGCATTTGGTGGTCCGAAAGAGCCTCTCGTCGTGTGCAACGTAGCCGAAGCATCTGTCCCTGCTGTGCCTTTATTCGCCATCCTATCTCCCGAATGCAAACCAATTGCTATTAAGTCTCGAAGATACAGTGATGACGACCGACGTTTCATTGAAGAGGAAGTGAGGAATCTCTTAAAAGAAGGTGTCATTGAAGAGAGCCGGTCACCATGGCGAGCGCAGGTACTGATCACTAAGAATGCGAATCACCGGAAACGCCTTGTAATCGACTACTCCAGGACTATAAATCGATTCACAGAACTGGACGCCTATCCACTTCCCAGAATAGAGGAACTGATATCAAAAGTGGCAAAACATTCTGTATTTAGCGCCATAGATTTAAAAAGCGCCTATCACCAAGTCCCTATTTTACCAGAGGAGAGACAATACACTGCGTTTGAAGCAGCTGGAAACCTATACCAGTTCCGACGTATATCTTTTGGAGTAACCAATGGAGTTTCCAGCTTCCAGAGAACTATAGATTGGCTTATTCGAACGGAAAAATTGAAAGGCACATTCGCATATCTTGATGATATCACAATTTGCGGCAAAACACCAGAAGAGCACGACTAGGTATAATCTGAAAACTTTTCTTGCAGCAGCTAAAAAGTACAGTCTAACCCTAAATGAAGCAATATCCATATTTAAACAAACTTCTATCAACATACTTGGTTATACAATCGCCAATAATATCATTAAACCTGACAATGATAGATTAGAACCTCTTCTAAACTTACCTCCACCTCAAGACTTGCCCAGCTTGCGAAGAGCCCTGGGTATGTTCGCTCATTACTCTAAGTGGATACCAAACTTCTCCGAAAAGGTACATGAATTATCAAAGACCAAGACATTTCCGCTGAGTGACAATATGATTAAAGATTTTCAAGAACTTAAGAACGCCATAATCAAGTCTTGTGTTCACGCCATTGACAATAATATGCCATTTACTGTTGAAACTGATGCCTCGGAGCACTCAATTGCGGCAACCCTTTCGCAGGTGGGCAGGCCTGTAACGTTCTATTCGAGAACACTTAATCGAAGTGAACAGAATCATTCAGCTATTGAAAAAGAAGCTTATGCAATCGTAGAGTCCTTGAAGAAGTGGCGGCATTTTCTTATAGGGAAATCATTTCTATTCGTCACGGACCAGCGATCCGTCTCTTTCATATTTAATGCTAAGCACACCAGTAAAATAAAAAACGAGAAGATACAGCGCTGGCGATTGGAACTATCTCCGTACAAATACGACATCGTATACAGACCTGGCATGCAGAACCATGTAGCGGACTCCCTCTCCCGTGTTTGCGCCATCGTCGAAACACCTGTAAAGTTACGATCACTTCACGAAGCCCTTTGTCACCCGGGTGTAACCAGAATGGCACATTGGGTGCGTTCCAAGAACTTAGCCTATTCGATTGAAGAGATAAAGGGTATGACGAAAGACTGTCGCATCTGTTCTGAGGTTAAGCCTAGATTTATTAAAGCTGATCCGCAAATTAAACTTATTAAAGCGATAGCGCCGTTTGAACGACTAAGCATGGATTTTAAGGGACCAGTACCATCTAAATCGAGTAACAGATTCATTTTAACAGTAATCGATGAGTACTCCCGCTTTCCGTTCGCCTTTCCGTGCTCTGATATAAGCACAAAGACTGTAATCAAGCATTTAGACAGCATTTTTAACATGTTCGACAAGCCGGCCCACGTGCACTCGGACCGAGGGACATAATTTTTATCGGCTGATGTAAAAGATTTTCTACACTCCAGGCAAATAGCGACGAGTCGTACAACGCCATACAACCCTCAAGGCAATGGCCAAGTTGAAAGGCTCAATTCTACGCTCTGGAAAACTGTACAGTTAGCATTGAAAACTAAGAACCTGCCAATAGAGAGTTGGGAGGATGTCCTATCGCAAGCATTACACTCCATACGCTCGCTTCTTTGTACTAGTACAAATTGAACGCCGCATGAAAGGATGTTCCGCCACTCTCGGAGATCGCCGAATGGAGATTCTATTCCCACATGGCTATCTGGCTCAAACAGAGTACTTATGCGACGCTTTGACCGGAAAACAAAATATCAACCACTAGCTGAGGAGGTCTAACCCCACTTATTCGTACGTTCGAACGATGGATGGTCGCGAAACTACTGTATCCAACCGCCATGTGTGTGCCGCCGACGGGCGTGATCGCTGGGCTCTAGGGTGAGGGAGGTTGTAATACCCAACCAGGGCTATCCCGGTATGAGGTCGGGCGTCTCCCAATCCACAGCGGCGCTGACGTCCTACACCTATAAGTTCCAGGTATCTTCAAGATTCCCGACTGTGGCTTCGTACTGATGTCTTCGTGTTCCGGGGTACTTACTTACATGAAAGGGGTTGAAAAATAATAACACCAAGTTGAAAGTTCTTTAAGTGTTCAGGGAGCGATTCGGGTCCTTTTGAGGGGTTCACTTGATGACGTATTTTGAGCCGTAAAGTTCTTTGCTGATGACTACGAAATTAGCGGTCCTGACGCGCCCGCTTAAGTGGCTCGAATCTTTACCGTAACGAGGACCGCGAATTTCTCCCTGATTTTACGTTTATTTTTATTACGTTTACAAGCATTCTTACAGTTAAACCTCCCTAGTTAGGCACCCTATCCAGACATGTTATACATAACCGGATTCCTTGCGTAATCCCCTATCTATTGACACTACAGGAGTGACTGTGTGTCTTTCAGCTGAAAAGTTATTTCATTACAAAGGGGAAAACGGGTGAAAAATTACTATTATCCAGTCTGTCAGGTGGATTTCCTGTGAAACCCCTGAACCGATATTCAATTTCTAAACGGGTACCTAAAGTAGGTCTATCGAACTAAAGAAATCTAGTATTTTCATAGTTACATCTAGATTTTTCAGGGCGTGAAGCGCCTCTGAAGACTGTAAGAAAAAACGTACTATTTTGCCCCTACTCCCAACCTGTGCTCATCAAAAAGGTGGACTTCCCATTTGACCACAGGTCCAAAAATTACATCCAGGGCTAGGTCTCGGTCCAGGCTACCTGGACGTACCAAAAAACTATAGGGAAACTATATACGTCCCACCCTTTTGATGCTCACAAGGTTGCGACCAGTGGGTTAAATGAAAAACGACTCAATTTCATCTTTAATAGCTTTCTAGTACATACAATATGATGTCTAGGCTAGAACTATACCTATTCTATCTTATTATGCTATAAAATACAACATTTAAAAGGTTTACTACCAATTATTCACTAAGAACGTTTCAGAACTTAAGACCCTATCTGGGTACATGGGCGCAAGTAGTGGTACGTCCGCTGTCTATTAAGTTTTAAAACATTCTTAGCAGTCAATTACTATTATTTGAACAAAATTACGTATGGCGATGTTCCGACACGTACATACATTCTATTTAAGAAATTAGGGAATAAATAAACTAAGAAATTACTATAACATTAACAAATCTGAGTATGGTGACGCTCCGTCGCGAACATCTCTCCCGCCGTGTAGTGCAGTGTCGACTCGTAGCGACGTCGGCGCAGCGCTGCATCACGCCGGTGAGCAACGACCGTAGTCACGACGCTCGCCGTCGCGACGCCCGCCGCCTCGACGCCTAAGTTATTTCGGTAGTGGGACGAGCTTCTTCACCGGACGCTTCAAAGTGCCGCCAGCAGTGCACACCTCAGCGGTCCGGACTTCACCGTCGGCCCCGGGGAACACGGTGACTATGCGGCCTCGCGGCCATGTGTTGCGAGGCAGCTGGCCGTCTGCGATGAGGATAGGGTCCCCCACCTGCAGACCGGGCCCGCGGCTGTGAGGCTCCCGCCGGTTTTGGAGCTCCGGCAGGTACTCTCTGACCCAGCGGCGCCAGAACATGTCGGCGAGTATTTGTGATCGCCGCCACAGTTTTTTCTGTCTATGTCTTGATCGGTGAACACGCCCACTGTGCTGTAAACTGCGGTGTGTCCAATCTATATAAAGTTGTGTTATGTGATGGTCGCCGCGCAATATCGGCGGTCGCTTCACATCGTCGGCCACTTCGCTGGTCGCGGATATACGACTCCTCAGCCGTATGACGTTGTCTATGATTTCTATTTGCAGCGGCCTCAGGCGACTGTCTTTCTCCAACGTCTTCTCTTCTTGCAGTCTCGCTATTTCCTGAGCGAACGACTGCTGCTGTACGACCTGTACGAGTATCTTCTCAGTGACATCTGTTTTCCCGATACTGACAACTTCAGTTCGGGCCTGTGTCGGGTCTATGTTTTCTATTACTCGCGCGCTATTTGACACCCATTTTCTGAGCTCGAACTTCGCCTGTAGGTGTATATTCTTCACCGTAGTTGCGATGCGCGTGGCCTCTTCTTCCGACCTATAGCTATCGAGGTAATCATCGTTGTAATGATTACGTATTATGGCTTCCACTGCTTTTGGATGCTCATCTATGTGCCTCTTCGCGTTCCAATTCATCGCGAAAATGGCTGTGCACGGCGAACTTGCCGCACCGAAAATGATGGACTTCATGCGATATTCATCAGGCGCTCCTTCCCTTCTATTGCCTCTCCATAAATATCGGAGGGCGTCTCTGTCTTGAGCTCGTACTTTCACCTGCATAAACATTTCCGCTATGTCTCCGGAAATGGCTATGCGGTGTCGGCGGAAACGCATCATGACGCCGGGCAGCGACTGTAGCAAGTCCGGTCCCGTGAGAAGGAAGTCATTCAGTGACAGTCCTCTCGATTTCGCTGCAGCGTCATGAACTATTCTGAGCTTGTCTGGCTTCATGGGGTTGAACACGTCGAAATGGGGTAGGTACCATGTCCTTCCAGGTGTGCTCGCTTTGGGCGCCTTCTCTGCATATCCCTTCTGTGTGAGGGAGTCCATCTGTTTCACGTATCTGTCTCGAAGAGCAGGGTTGCTGTCGAGCTTCTTTTCTATTGAGACGAGCCTCTTGAGTGCTGTCCCGTAGCTATCTGGCATTTCACTATTTTCATTCTTCCACAGCATCGCTGTTTCTATGTGACCATCTTCTAATTGTTGAGTGTGACGACTCAAAATGTCTTCTGCCTTCTTCTCCGGATCTGAGTCTGGTCGCCTCGGATTAATAACCAACGACTCCAGGGCGAAGAATTCACGAAGCTGCTCGTCAAGATCTTCATCGTTGGACGTAAGTCGGTTGACGTAGTGCACCCGCTGACCCAGTATTCTTGTGTGCGCGCCGTGTAATGTCCAGCCCATCGTTGTAAGTGAAGCGACGGGTTGGTGCTTCGGTCCTCTGCGGATCTCACTGGCCAATAATAGGTGCCAGTTATCTTGACCAATGAGGATCTTCGGTGCGCCTGTGTCGTAAATCAGCTGATGTCTTAGGTCGTCCAGGTGTTTGACAGGTTGAGCTTCGGTATGGTGCGCGCTCTGAATGGCACCTTACTCTTGAACGAGCTCGCCAGAGTGATCGTGATCCTTCTTGAACAAGGAGTGTCGATCAAGGTGTCGCCTATCGCACCTATCTTCAGAGGGTCGATAGGGCCCTTTGCCCCGACTTGCTTCGCTATATCTTCGTCGATTAGGGAAACGGTTGATCCGTCGTCGAGAAGCGCAAACGTCGATACTTCTCCCGCCGGTCCGACGACTCGAACCGGTACCATCTTGAGATATGCTTGACTAGAAGTTGTGTGTGAGCTGGCCACCGTTTCCTTTGCTTCTTTCTTCTGTTCTGGGGCAGCGGGCCTATCGACGCCCTCTGCAGCAGGCTTCTTGTTATAATGAAGAAGCCGATGGTGCTTGGCTGTACACCCCTTGACGTCACACTTCTTTGGTCTGCATGTGTGACCAGAGCGACGACTTCGCAGGCAACGGAAACAGAGGTTGAGTTTCTTCGCTAGCTCCCATCTCTTGTCACTGGATCCCTCTTTGAACTTCGAGCAGTCGGTTGCTTGATGCCCTTCTCTGTCACAGACACGGCATTTAGGGGCCGTCTTGTCCGTTGCTGTGTGGGTCCTCTGAGTGACGCGCTTGGAAGCCGTAGTCTCCCCGATGTTCTCAGGTGGAGCGAAGGCACTGCAGAAACGAGCTTGTTCGGTAACGAAGTCACTGAAGAGAGCGAGGTCCGGCAGTGACAGATGCTTCTCTGTGTACGTTCTGTACCACTGTACACGCAGGGAGTTCGGTAACTTCTCCGTCAGCAGTCGCATGAGTTCGGCGTTGATAAGGTAGTGTTCCTTCTTCAATGCGCGAAGAGTGACTATGCCGCTTCTTACTCGGCTTGCGAACGTACAGATGTCCTTAGGCGATTCGCTGCAGCGTGGCAGACCGCGTAGTCTGTCTGTCTCCGCTTGAGCGATTGAGTCTGGACGTCCGAATTGTAGCTCGAGCTCCTTCATGATGTCATCTGGTCTGGCATGTCCGATGAGCTCCGAACTCACTGTCTCCAATGCTCTTCCTTGTAGGCTTCTTCTGAGTCTCGCTGTATTCTCAATATCATTGAAGTATCTTCGAGTTGTTTCATAGATGGCTTGGAATGAAAGCCATTCTGTATGCGCTCCGCTGAAATTCGGGAGCGTCATTATTACTTTCGACGCCGAGGGGCTATTCGATGTCCACGGTTCTGTTTTCTTGTCGGCGAGCGACGCTATAGCGGACGTCAACTCCGTTATGAAGGAACGGAGTGAGCCTTCCCCCTTGGTGTCTTCTATTGGCTTTGTTGCCTCTGTATTCTTCACTTCATTTTCTGTAGGATTCGACGAAGGCTGCGCTCGGAGATCCGCTATACTGTTGACGTCCACCACGGGGTCCTGTTGCACTCGGCTTCTATTTCTATTGTCCCCCTCGGCGGCGTTGTCCTCCTTCGTTGGCTCAGGTTCGGGTGCCTCTTCAAGCCAGGAACGCACGTACTCTTCGTTTGAGTTTCTATCATCCATATAGCCATCGGAATCTTCTTCCTCGGCTCTTTGAAGTGCTATATGAGCAATTTCCAACCTAATTTTCAATAGGTTTTCACGTGCTCTTGAAATTTTGCTATTTGTCCGCGTCGACCTATTCGCAGTCGACGGCGGCCTTCTATGTTCGTTACGGGCGTCACCCCGGGTAGTCATCGGCAAGGTTCGGCCGTACGTCTTGTTGAGAGCTTTCTTTGGTTGCTTCACTGTCCAATGTGAAGGCTTCACTGTTCTATCAGATGTCCCTTCTAATCTGTCTGTGCTCTCAGTAGCTGCTTCTTGTTCCAACTGTTCCTTTTCTATAGGCTGTGTCGTCACGGGTACGTCTTCACTTTCCCTTGGAGAGACTGGGCGTGGCTGCAGCGGCGGTTGCTCGACCCCTTCAGTGGTGGATGGTGAACGTGGAGGCAGTTGGTGTCTGATAGCTGTAGTACTGCGTGATCTGTCCACATCCACTGTCCAAGCTTCAGGGGCTCTGCCTTGTGACCTTGTAATCGGCATGTTGAATTCGGTTCAGGTATTCAAACTTCAAGGCAGGGTATCTATGTTCACAGCACACTTTAAATTCACACTAATATGTCACTGTCTTCAAAGACGTACCTTTGTTTAATCTTCGGTGTTAATCCTTCAATGTTCAACACTAACTTCAAGTTCCACACTAAGTTCCACTATCTTCATACACAATTTTCAAGTTCAAGAACAAATCTTCAAAAGATAAGTCTTCAGGCTTCAGACTTCAACTTCCAAACTAAAATCTTCTATCTTCAAAGACAATCTTCAAAGTCCAAGAACAAATCTTCAAAGGATAAGGCTTCAGGAATAAGTCTTCAGGCTTCAGGGATAATCCTTCAGTCTTCAAAACAAAACTTCAAATTCCAAACTAAATTCTTCTATCTTCAAAGACAATCTTCAAAGTCCAAGAACAAATCTTCAAAGGATAAGTCTTCAGGAATAAGTCTTCAGGTTTCAGGGATAATCCTCCAGTCTTCAAAACAAACCTTCAAATTCCAAACTAAATTCTTCTATCTTCAAAGACAATCTTCAAAGTCCAAGAACAAATCTTCAAAGTATAAGGCTTCAGGAATAAGTTTTCAGGCTTCAGGGATAATCCTTCAGTCTTCAAAACGAAACTTCAAATCCCAAACTAAATTCTTCTATCTTCAAAGACAATCTTCAAAGTCCAAGAACAAATCTTCAAAGGATAAGTCTTCAGGAATAAGTCTTCAGGTTTCAGGGATAATCCTTCAGTCTTCAAAACGAAACTTCAAATTCCAAATTAAATTCTTCTATCTTCAAAGTCCAAGAACAAATCTTCAAAGGATAAGGCTTCAGGAATAAGTCTTCAGGCTTCAGGGATAATCCTTCAGGAACGTGACTTCAGGAATATCTCTCCAGGAATAAATTAGTGGAAACAGTCTTCATCAATTCTTCATACTAAATCTTGAAGTTTTCGGGAATGTGTGTGTGTAATAGTCCCTCGGGAACATATCTTCGGGAACAAATCTTCTATTTCAGGGGCAACTTTCCATATAAATCTTCGGTCTTCCAGAACAATTCTTCAGGAGTCTTGAAAATATCCGGCTCGCAAGGACCAGCAGATGTACTCCAGAACTATTCCTCAGGAATCATGAAAATATCCGGCTCGCAAGGACCAGCAGATGTGCCGGACGGGCGTGATCGCTGGGCTCCAGGGTGAGGGAGGTTGTAATACCCAACCAGGGCTATCCCGGTATGAGGTCGGGCGTCTCCCAATCCACAGCGGCGCTGACGTCCTACACCTATAAGTTCCAGGTATCTTCAAGATTCCTGACTGTGGCTTCGTACTGATGTCTTCGTGTTCCGGGGTACTTACTTACATGAAAGGGGTTGAAAAATAATAACACCAAGTTGAAAGTTCTTTAAGTGTTCAGGGAGCGATTCGGGTCCTTTTGAGGGGTTCACTTGATGACGTATTTTGAGCCGTAAAGTTCCTTGCTGATGACTACGAAATTAGCGGTCGTGACGCGCCCGCTTAAGTGGCTCGAATCTTTACCGTAACGAGGACCGCGAATTTCTCCCTGATTTTACGTTTATTTTTATTACGTTTACAAGCATTCTTACAGTTAAACCTCCCTAGTTAGGCACCCAATCCAGACATGTCATACATAACCGGATTCCTTGCGTAATCCCCTATCTATTGACACTACAGGAGTGACTGTGTGTCTTTCAGCTGAAAAGTTATTTCATTACAAAGGGGAAAACGGGTGAAAAATTACTATTATCCAGTCTGTCAGGTGGATTTCCTGTGAAACCCCTGAACCGATATTCAATTTCTAAACGGGTACCTAAAGTAGGTCTATCGAACTAAAGAAATCTAGTATTTACATAGTTACATCTAGATTTTTCAGGGCGTGAAGCGCCTCTGAAGACTGTAAGAAAAAACGTACTATTTTGCCCCTGCTCCCAACCTGTGCTCATCAAAAAGGTGGACTTCCCATTTGACCACAGGTCCAAAAATTACATCCAGGGCTAGGTCTTGGTCCAGGCTACCTGGACGTACCAAAAAACTATAGGGAAACTATATACGTCCCACCCTTTTGATGCTCACAAGGTTGCGACCAGTGGGTTAAATGAAAAACGACTCAATTTCATCTTTAATAGCTTTCTAGTACATACAATATGATGTCTAGGCTAGAACTATACCTATTCTATCTTATTATGCTATAAAATACAACATTTAAAAGGTTTTACTACCAATTATTCACTAAGAACGTTTCAGAACTTAAGACCCTATCTGGGTACATGGGCGCAAGTAGTGGTACGTCCGCTGTCTATTAAGTTTTAAAACATTCTTAGCAGTAAATTACTATTATTTGAACAAAATTACGTATGGCGATGTTCCGACACGTACATACATTCTATTTAAGAAATTAGGGAATAAATAAACTAAGAAATTACTATAACATTAACAAATCTGAGTATGGTGACGCTCCGTCGCGAACACGCCATTTAGCACCTTTGGGAGGCAACCGAGAAGATATCCTCACAATTAACGAATTTATGGACGCCGAACCCCAAAGATCGCAGTCACCATCACCATCTTCTTCACCACCAACAACTTTGCCTTCTTCACCGACAACATACTCAACACCAGTCTCGCTGCCACCAACAACTCCGCCTTCTTCACCAACAGCCTATTCAACACCAGTCTCGCTGCCAGCTCTCTCGTCGCCGCCACCATCGGAGGATTTGCAAGGGGCACTGGAACCGGAACAAATGAGCTCAGACGGGATCGAGCTCCCAGTTCTCCGGAGGTCAGCCAGATCACGGAACGTGCCGAAATTTTTACTTGATTACATCTGGCCGGGGTGAATGTGGTGAATCTTTTTACCACTTTATTCTTCTGTGACCATAGATACTTCTATTTTGTCATAATCCGGTTGTCACATGAATGTATTGTCATTTTCAACAATTATGTTACGTTTTGCTAATTAAAACCTACAGTATAGGTTTTGGCTATTATTACACGTTCGTAATTCGTTTCATACATTCGTTCATAATTCAGTCACAACTAGAGAAAATATAGGCGCTTTGACACTTTGACAGGTACCTTGACCTGACATCATAGTGTTGCCACCTAGTATTCGTAATTTCAGAAAAACATCATTATTAACGGACATAAAACGTTTAAACATTAGTCTAACTTTCATCCCTTTGAAACTCAACGACTAAACTGGGAATCACTTGAGTTCCAGGGTGTTCCAGACACACTTTGACACTTTCAGTAGACTAGAAAATGTTAGTTCTTTAAAGAATCATCTCAATAAAGGTCATTTTTATGTTGCACCTTTCAGGAAACCCGTGCTTGAACGGTCGTCGCTGCTTGCATGGCCGGCAGCAGGCACAGGCAGGTCACCATACATGGTGCTGGATGAGAAGCTGGAACTACGTGGAGTGCTCTTGAAAGAACGCACTCGCTTCTGGGATGACATCTACCAGAGATACTACCGGGATGCAGTACCACCACTTATACCGCCACACAAAACACGCGATGAATTATTAAACATGTTTGTTGTATAGGTACATGTTGTAAATTAACATTTTTCGGTTTTTTTAACACAAAACACAAAAAAAAACAGTACAAATATTAACAGTATAATAATTAAACAGTAAATGAACATTTTAATTGAGAAGATGACTATTTTATTTTCAGGTTTCGATTTGTGTTACTTATTCGTCTACTGTTAAGAAGCTACTGCTGGCGACATCTGTGCACCGCGACGGGCAGCAAGGCTGCATATTCAAATCTCGCGCACTCCGCATCATCAACCTGCGATTCAACATGTCGTCTGCGGCGTCCGGTTCCGCCCAACTCACTCTTCACTGGGGGGCCTCTGGATGGTCGCGTAGTTTATCGTCGTCGTCCCTATACGTTCTTTTTTTATTATTTTCTCAACCAATTTTGATGTACTTTCTAAGTATTAAATATTCGAGTCAACTTGTAATAAAATTTCTCATTGAAAAGTCCCCGCTGCGTCCCGCACACATCAAGACACACACAACATATAATACATCTACCTTTTACCATTCACATCACTTCTGATAAGTCTTCGTCTTTGAAGTCCATACCAGAGAGGAACACTTATTATGCACCGGTACCGCCACCTGAATCAAGTGTTGAATTTTGAAACCAGTTACTCCGTTTTTTACCACGCTTGTATTAGGTTGATCTGCCTGGATCATCCTCTGCCTGACCTTTTCCCAATTATACCGAGGTTGGCTTTAAGTCTAACCGGATGCAGCTGAATAGCAGTATTGTACAAGGACCGACTGCTTATTCAACCTCCACAACCCAGTTACTGGGCATTACGATACCCCTTTTTTTTTTTTTTTTTTTTTTTTTCGGGGGGAAATCCTCATGGACTACCTCCGCCTGGGGAAATGGCGGAGGGGCGTGCCGGACTCTTACCGGCTAAAACCACCCCGGGTGTCTCCACGTGCGCGTGGGGCCGCGGGAATCGAAATTCTTCCGCAGCCCCACACTAGTGCTGGCCCGGTCTGTCCGGGCCTCGTCTCCTGCACGGGGTAGTGAGGTGTTTAACTACCCCGTGCATCGCCTCAGAGGCGCGCGCCGACCCCCGCGCGTGCCTTCGCCTCGGGTCCATCAAATAGGGGGCGAGGACTTCCCCAAGTCCCACGCCCCTGGACCCATTCATGGGGGCCGGAAAAGGGCGTTGTCCGCCCTTCTCCTGCGCCCGGTGCGCCTTCTGCGGCCGGGGAAGGGAGTCGAGATCTCCCTCTCCCGTTCTGCAGTTTCCTTCTGCGACATCACGTCCTCGCAGAAGGACACCACCGCGTCCCACGACTCTGCGCTACCGACCATCCTCCGCACTACGGCCGGCAGCGACAGATCGCCTCGTACTTCATTTGTGAGGACACGGCGCTGCTCCTCCCAGGCTACACACTCGGCGAGCGTGTGTTGCGCCGTGTCCTCCCCGCAATGGACGCAATGGTGGCACCGAGCGTCCGGCTCCCTGCCTATGCGGCACAGGTACTTGCCGAAGCAGCCGTGCCCCGACAGCACCTGCGTCACCCTAAACGACAGGGAGCCGTGCCTTCTCCCGAGCCAGTCGTCGAGTACTGGCCGGATCGCCTCGACGGTAGCGAGGCCGGCGGTAGGGCGCAGAAGCCTTAGCCGCCATTCCGCCACCAAGACCTGATGGAGCTCCTCTCGGCGCAGCGCGATCTGCCGCTGCACCGGCCTCGAGCCCCGTGCCCGCTCTTCCTCGCGCCATCGATATAATGACGCGAGTACTTTCGCCTCAAGGTCCCAGGGCGGAGATCCGGCCAGGACACAAGCCGCCTCGTAGGAAATCGTGCGGTACCCGCGGACGACTCTGACGGCCATCGCCCTCTGCGGTTTGCGCAGAATGGCGAGAGTGCCGGCCGTCATGTCCATCGCCCACACAGGGGCCCCATACAGGGCCATGGACCGCACGATTCCCACGTACAACCGCCTACAGGCGGCGCTCGGGCCCCCCAAGTTAGGAAGCAACGTTGAAAGCGCGCCCGCTGCACCCATCAGCTTGGGCGCCAGCCGCCGGAAGTGGGGCCCGAATCCCCATCGGCTGTCGAGCACCAATCCCAGATACTTCATGGTGGACTCGACAGCTATCCGGACCCCGCTGACCACGATGTGTGATCCCGGCGCCGGCGCACGTCGGGGGCCATGAAACACCATGGCCTCCGACTTGTTTAGGGCCACCTCCAGGCCCAGGCGCCGGATGCGGTTCACCACCTGTGACACCGCAGCCGTGGCTATCAACGTCGCTTCCCTGTGCGAGCTCCCCCGGGCAGCGACAAGCGTGTCGCCCGCATAACACGTCAAGTTGGCGCCCGACGGGAGCTCGCCTCTCAGCACCCAGTCATAGCCGATGTTCCACAGGAGCGGTCCCAAGACCGATCCCTGTGGAACACCGCACGACATGAGGTGCCGACCGGCACCGTCACGTCCCCGATAGGTGACGCATCTATCCTCCAGATAGGCCCCTACTGTACGGCGGAGGTAGGGAAGCACGCGATGGTATTTCAGAGCCTCCCGAATACAACTCCAGGGTAGGGTGTTGAATGCGTTGGAGATGTCTAAAGACACCGCCATCACCACCCCACCCTGGGACACCGTCTCCTCCGCCAGGGCCCTCACGCGCATGATGGCGTCTATGGTGGAGCGCCCCCGACGAAAACCGAATTGGTTGTCGTCCAGGTTCGGCCCCTCCCTGCACAAGTGGCTGACGAGGCGATCTGCGATAATGCGCTCAAAAAGTTTGCCCGCCTCGTCGAGCAGCACTATGGGCCGATACGCCGACGGCGAGTCCGCGGGGCGCCCCTCCTTCCTGAGCAGGACCAGCCTCCCCTCCTTCCACACACTGGGAAACTGACCCTGCTCGAGACATGCCGTGAAGAGCCCCCTCAGCTGGGGCTCCAGCTCCTTCAGAGCCAGGACGAGAGCTCGACCAGGAACTCCGTCGGGTCCAGGCGCCGTGTTCTTAGCCCGGAGTCGCGACACGGCCGCTCTCGTCTCTGCTTGCGTCACCTCGGGGACATCGGTGCTCTCCTCTTCTGGAGAGTCTGTGGCTGAGGGCGAAGCCATCGCCGGGGGAACGTGTCCCGCTCGCTCAGGGAAGAGGGCCGATACTACCGCCTCTAGCAACTGGGGTTGCATGCTTTGCACCAGTGGAGGCGCCCAGGGACGCAACTTGCCCCGTACCCAACGGTAGGGGCGCCCCCACGGATCCCGATCTAGGGACCCCAGCAGCTCTTCCCTGGCACGCGACTTAGAGTCGCCGATGGCCAGCCACAGAGTCTCCTTGGACGCGCGGTACACCTCATACAGCGCGTCTTCCTCGACGGAATCCCGTCGACGTCGTCTCCGGTATCGCGTGTACTGGCGGCGAGCCGCAACGCACTCAACGCGCAGCCGCGCGATCTCGTCGGTCCACCAGTACACCTGGCGCCTTGCGGACTGTTGGCGGACACGGGGCATGGACGCGTCGCAGATCTGCGTCATCGCCCCGCGAAACCACAGCGCCACCGCTTCGACGTCGACGGGGCCGTCCGTCGTCGACTCCCAAATCCAGGACTGGACTATGGCAGCTTCCTCGAGTAGTTCCTTGTCGATGCGCTTAAGCGCCCAACGCGGGCCGTCGTTAATCGGGGTTGTTGGATGGTGGCCGCTCGCGGTCTGGGCAGAGACGTCGAACCGGATATAACGATGGTCCGACAGCGTCTCCACCCCCACGGCGACACGCCAGTCGCGGACTCGGCTGGCGACAGAGGGGCTAGCGAGCGAGACGTCCACTATTGACCCGCCCCGCTGCCGCACGCACGTGTATTCCGAACCCCGATTCAGGACGACCAGACCAGTCGTCACCACCCACTCTTCTAGCACCTCGCCCCGAGGGTCAGTGACCGGAGATCCCCACGCCGATGACTTGGCGTTGAGATCTCCGAGCACCAGAACGGGACGAGGGTGATAGCGGCCTACGACGGCGCCCAACTCGACAAGGAAACTCTCGAAGTCGGCGAGACTCTTGTTGGGGGAGAAATACGCCCCCACAATGACGATGCCGCCCGAGACCACAGCAACCCAGCCGCGGCCCCGAGACGGGTCGATCAGAGTCTCGCCAATAATAGCCACCAAACCGTCAGCGCACCCCAGCCAGTTGTCACGGGCGGGGATGAAGTACGGTTCGGCGACCACAGCCACGTGGATCGACCACTCTACCATGCTCTGGAGTAAAAGATCCTGAGCTCTGGCACAGTGGTTGATGTTGCCCTGGAGGAAATGGAATTGTGCCATTATTGACATTCCATTACCTCGGCAACGGTCCTAGGCCGGGAGTCGACCGCGGAGCTACTAGCCTGCGTGGGCGGCGAGGTTTCCCCGGCAGGTTTAGAGCTCCTCTTCTTCTTCTTCTTGGCCTGGCTGGAAGGCGCGCCACAGGCCCCTCCGCCCACTTTGTGTCCCGCTGGCTTCCCTGCAGCCGAACATAAGCTGCAGTTGAGCGCCGCGGAACACTGGGCCGCCTTGTGGCCGGGCTGACCGCAGCGATAACAGAGGTCACTACGGTCAACCTCAGCGGTGCACTTTGCCCGGACGTGCCCCTTCTCCAGGCACCGGAAGCACCGCAAAGCCCGGGGCTGCAGGAGTTTCACCCTCGCTGCAACCCAGCCAACCAGCAGTCTGCCGCTTAAAGCGATCCTGTTCGCCGACGCCACAGGGCACCGAACCCAGACCACGCCGAGTCCGGTGGCGTCGGTGCGTATATCGCCGGCCCGCACCTTGTCCGGCGGACACTCTCCGCTTCGGGCAACGGCCGTCACCACCTCTTCAGAGGTCACGGAATCGTCCAGACCAGCAATCCGCACCTCTGCGGTTTTCATTGGCCTGGAGACCCGGACGTCCTCAGGGCTGAGGATCTCCCTCATCTTGGCGGCCAGAGCGTCCGCCTTTTCGGCACTGCCGCTCGCAGCACCAGCCACCTCGAACAGCCGCGCACCCGTGGCAGCCTGCCTGAGGGTGACGGACTGAAGACCAAGATCTGATAATTTGATCTTGGCCTTGGCCTCGGCAATGACCGACTGGTACGTTACGCCGCGCTCCGCTGCTCCGGGCTGTAGCGTGAGCGTCACAGCTTCAGAACGCGGAGCACGTATCGCCGGTCCTTTGCGACCGCCTTTGGCAGTCCGCCGCACAGGCTGCGCAACCGCCTTTGCGGTTCGGCTGGGGGCGCGCGCTGTTGCTGAGGCCGCCTTGGCAGCTTTGCGGGCCTTCTTGCGGCCCACGACTGTCGCCCAGGTCTCACCCTTAGACCCGACAGTCGTGGGCTGATCGCTTGATGGGGCTCCCTCCACGGGCTTTTTTACACCCTCCGCGGGCTTCCCCTTCCGAGGCGCAGGTCTCGGCGGCTCCTCAGCCCTCCGCCGTGTATCGGCCGCTAGGGGCGGACGGAGGATTTCCGCAGGGAGGCGCCGAGAAATCGCCTCCATACGAGCATTGACCATGCTCCCGCACTGAAGCATGCAGAGCCGGACAATGCGCTCGACCTCGTCGTCGGTGTGAGCGCTTGCCGGTCTCGGTGCGGGAGCCGGGGCCACTACCGATGCGGCATCAGTTGACGTACGTCGCTGTTGCTGCTCGCTCAGCGCAGCGACTTGTCGCCGGAGGTCCTCCAAATCATTTCGGAGACGGCTGTTTTCCTCCTGCAACTTCGCGACCTCGTCTGAGGTCGTCCTGTTGAGGAGGATGCCCACCGCCTCCTTAATGTCCGCGGCAGCTTCCTTCAGACCGCGGGTGAACGTGCCCTTCAGGCTACCGGATTTGGTGGCAACCTTCAGGACTAGGTCCACCCCGTCCAAGGCAAGCTGACTTAGGGCCACCGCAGATGGTTCCCCCCCTTCCGCCGCTAGAGCAGCGCGTCGCTCGCGTGCGCGTCGGGCCATTTCCGACACTTCGTCGGCCGCGACGGCTTTGCGCTGCTCTCTTCTGGTGGCGTTGAGCTCCGCCTTTGAGCTCCCTAGCGAGGCATAACTCTCGCCACCAGGGTCCTCGGTAGTGACCCCCAAGTCACTCTCTGCTTCGCTGGCCGCCGGAGTATTGGGGCGCACGAACCTACCCTGTGCGTCCCTCCGCGGCCGTGAAGCACTCACCCCCCTCGAAGCCTGCCGACCTCTCCTCGCGGTCGACAACTTCGGGGCCAGCAGGCCTTCCTCATCTGAGGACAGATTCACCGACCCACCTCCCACCAGAGCAGGGTCGCGTGGACGTTTCCTAACGGAAGACGGTCCACACGGCCCTCCGTCAATATTTTTTAAATGACTGTTTCCAGTAATATTATCAGCAACAGGGGCCTGGTCGCCTACCCCTGCGCGTCCGTCGGTAACCAATTTATCACTCGCAGGCCCGGGTACCTGCGAGCGCCGGGCGTCAGCCGGGTCGCACGACAAATCACTCACAATTTTCGACATTTCCATTATTATACATGGGTGGTACCGCACATCGCTTCCCCAAGGCGATGCGGCCGCTCTTTTTGGGAGGGTATTTGATCCTCCCGAGGCCCGCGGGTGCCTCCGGTGCAGGATATACCGCCCGCTGCTCGGTATCTACAAACTAATGCTACTCATCAAATTTTTTTTTTTTTTTATTTTTATTTTTTTCCCTAAACTAACCTATAACTACCTTAACCTACCCGGCACCGTGGCTCAAGCACCTCGCCGCGGATGCCCCTAGACTGCAGGTTGAGGAGCAACCCACGGTCTTCCCCACCTCAGGCACCGCGACGTACACGCCGCGGAGACCCCTAGACCGCGGACTATAAAACGGCCCGCGGTCTACCCCACCTTGCTCCCTAGTCCTGCACTCTGCAGCTGCAGAGTGCAGATAGAGAGCCCTCGGGAGCGACTCCTCCGCTCCGGCAGAAATTCGCCACGGACAACAATCTCCTCTTTCCCACCCCTCACGAGGAGACTGTTGCCCGCACCCAGAGTGCACCGGCCCAGCGCCTGCTCGTCCTCAAGAAAACAAAAGGACCAGCAGTCACTGAGCACTCGGGGAGGTTTTCTGCCAGGCACCCCATTACGATACCCCTGGCAAGACTGGTTGTCAGACTTTCGGGCTTTTGACTGTATGTAACGTTGATTTATTGTCAATGGATGTACTTATGTATACAGGGCGTTCCACGGATTATGCCACATGGAGGGAAAGTACCTTGAATATTGTAGATGGAACATTTTACTGAAAGAAGACATTATTTAAATTTAAAAAACCATTTAAACTGCATTCATACGTATTTTAATAATTAGGTACATGGTTGAACCGGAAATCGAACCCGTGACACGAGAAAAATACCTGTAGCTTTATCATACCGATCGAAAGGCTTCATCATAAGGCTTATTTTTTGCTAAATAACATAGTGTCAAAAATAAAAGGAAGACCATGAATTTTAACATTATTAATAGAAAATTAATCAATTTATGAAATGCTCAAAATGAGCCCCTTTCTGTTGAATACAAAGTCGCACTTTTTGATTATTTCGATTTGTTGCATACAACCTACTAATTATGGAGGGACAGGCGTGTAAATAGCCGTGTATCCTTTGCGGATGGAGGAGGACTTTAGAAAAAAATCTGCGTCTGGATTGCACGCCGATTCAAATGCCTATTTTGTCCGAAAAATTACAAGACTATTGGTGACGGTAAGATGATGTCCGTAGCAAGTCTCAGCAAATAAGCAAAGCTGTACTTGTGATCTTCTTGTGGAGTCCTGAAGAGGCTTCTAAGCTGGTATCCACCTGGCTTGATTTGGTGCACGTCACGTAAAAGTCTATATGTACAATTAATCGGACGCGGGTTAATTATATTAATTTTGAATGACAGAACAGCATATCCCCAAGGATTACGGCATAACTTTTTCGTTATGGCGGGCGCGATGAATCAGGATTTTTAAATGTGGTTTTGCGGTGAGAGGAAAATGCGTCCCGAAGAGCGCGCACACTTTCACATCTGACAGCTGTCATTAGCTGACAATCGCCGCTGGATTATCTGTGGCCGTTTCACACGTCCGCAAATGCAATATATGCATAAGGCTGACTACAGACACTTTACCACCGCCCACAATAAAAGATTATTATCTAAAGGGCGATAACTTGCCAAACCAAATTACGTATCTCTTTATCATTTTATCATGCACTTAAAATATAATAGGGCAATGATGCGTACTTCTCAATTGGGTACATTTAAGTATAGTAATAGGTACTTATGATAATGCCAGTTGTGTGTGCTTACGGCAACGTCAGCTTTTCATTTTCCTGAACAAAATTTTACATCAAATGTTTTACAAGTCTTCCTTTTATTTGTGACACTATGTTATTTAGCAAAAAATTATCCTTATGATAAAGCCTTTCGATCGGTATGATAAAGCTACAGGGTGATTATTTTTCTCATGTAACGGGTTCGATTTCCGGTTCAACCATGTAATTATTTAAATATCTGTGAATGCAGTTTAAATTGCTTTTTAAATTCAAATAATGTCTTCTTTCAGTAAAATGTTCCATCTATAATATTCAAGGTACTTTCCCTCCATGTGGCATATCCGTGGGACGCCCTGTATAGTTAATACCAACCTACTAATGATTTTTATCGCATCATTTTCTTTTTCTACTCATTTATCCATTCCACCTATCTTGAGAATAAGTGGTAATCAAGGTTAACCAGAAATTGCTTGTGATTATGATGATACAGATGCAATTACGACAATCATGCTGAAGTGTGATTTCCTATACAGTTTACTATTAGTGTACAGAATTTATGTAACGGCCATTTTGTTATCAGGCGACCTTGGAACACCCAACTTTTTTTAGACAAAATCATAAAATATCTCAACAATAATTGATTGGTCCTACTTAAGTGTAATTAGAAAAATAAATTAAAGTAAAAACCTTTTTTTTTAAACCAGATTTTAAGGAACTGAAAGTACCTTAAAAGCTTGAGCTAATCTTAAAGTGTAAGAATGTCGTTCACGCCTCGAGCTTTTAAGAAAATATTAATGTTCTATTGACTGTAGAACGGGCTATTATGATTGAAAGCGTGTAATAAAATTTTGTGTGTCTGCTGTTGATCACTGAGGAGATTCCTCGTCTGGAGCTGATCCTGGGTGTAAAATCTCCATCATGCAAAAATCACACAAATACGGGCAACACATTAATGTACGATCATAACTATACACATGACATAACACTAAACGAACTAACGCCGTGCACCACGGAGGAAATAATTAGAATCATAGACGACCTCGATAGTAACACTAGCACTGGTTTGGATGGTATTAGTACTAAGGCAATAAAATGTTTAAAAAATATAATCATTGACCAGCTAACTAGCACTCGGCGAGCAAGTTTATTGGTTTTACCAAAAACTAGGACCAACTATGGTAAAAAAATGCTTACATTTGAGGGAGCACAGCTATACAACAAAATACCATCACGCATAAGGAACCTGCACTCATTTAATGCATTCAAAACCCAGCTGAGCCATTACCTGATTGCAAATCAAATATTATTTGAAAAATGAATGCTTTGGATGGGACAGGTTTTAGTTTTAATTTTAAGTTTAATTAGTATTTCTGTTCATGGATGTTGTCGAGCCTAAATTTGTTTTTTTTTATGTGTTAGTTATTGTTCTCAAGTAAGTGACATGCAATTGTTTTTATTGAGAATAAAGTTTCTTTAAACCTAACTAACTGCATAAATGCCTGTTTACTACATGGTACATTCCCCGACACCCTAAAGGTGGCTAGGGTCAGTCCTATCTACAAATCTGGAAAGAGAGCTGACCCAGGCAACTACAGATCAGTGTCAGTGTTACCTGTAATGTCCAAAATATTCGAACGCGTATTATATAGTCGCTTAAATAACTATTTGACAGAGAAAAAAAATCTACACGAACAGTATGGCTTTCCCCCGAATCTAGTTACCAAAATTAAAACCTTTATAGATCAAAAAAGCTATGCCTTAGGAATATTCATCGATTTTAAAAAAAGCGACCGATACCGTGAGTCATCAAAAACTACTACAGAAGCTAGATAACATAGGTGTTACAGGTACAGCACCTTAGAATAATATTCTAAGTACAGCACATAAAATGTTCAAGTCGTATTTGGAGAACAGGCGTCAAGTTGTTAAAATAGGAAATACTCACACTAGCTCGTTCCAAACTATTACATATGGCTGTCCCCAAGGTTCAATTATCAGTCCGTTACTTTTCCTAATATTTATATAAACAATATTAATAAAATAGGGCTAATAGGACACCTAACACTATATGCAGACGACACCTGTCTCTTTTACTTTGACAAATCAAATAATAGCATTATAAAGGACTCTCAACATGACCTTGATTTACTAAACGAGTGGCTAAAGTACAACCTTCTTACAATTAATACATCGAAAACCTCATTCATGATTTTTACCACCAAAAACAAGCGCATACCGGACTTCTCGCCTCTTAAAATAAATAACGAAATAATAAAACGATCAACCAACGAAAAATACCTTGGATTGAGGGTAGATGAGAAACTAACTTGGAAATTACACATTGACCATCTCAGAAGTAAATTAACATCGTTATTAGGAGCATTAAGGAAAGTGGCAAACTGTATTCCAAATAAAGTGCGTACTTTGATTTATAACTCATTAGTCAAATCGCATTTAGAATATTTAATTGAGATATGGGGTTCCGCAGCAGTAAATATTTTAAATCCACTTCAAAGAGTTCAAAATAAAATAATTAAAACTTTGTTCCATTATAATTACCTTACTCCAACAAAGACCATTTATGAAAAAACTAAATTATTAGATATTAGACAGCTATACATTTACTACACCTGCATTCTTATTAAAAACATAACATCAAACTCAATACAAACTAACATACGAATAAAGAAAAAAGCAATGTCACATAACCTGAGAAATAGATATAAAAACAAACTAGAAGTCATCAGCGTACGCAATATTTACGGTAGAAAGACAATATTATTTGAAGGAGTTCCACCTGTTCAATGGATTACCGGACGTAAAGAGTGCGCTAATGTTAATATATTTAAAAATAAGCATGGAACATGTATGTACGTTATAACTTCTAATACTCTGGAGGAATTTCTATTGTACTGTATTATCATACTTATTACTTTGTATCTCATTATAAGCGGACTGTATGTTCTTATGAGAAATAAATTCCTTTAAACCGAAAAATGCATTGTCATCGAAACAGATTATGTAAAATTTCAATTCCGTAGAATTAGAGACAGTGGTTTTAATTCAGCTTGCAAGATTTGACCAAAACATACTAACTGACAAGGCAAGTTAATTGCTGTCAAGGTAGTGTGACACTTTACATTTTGTTCGCGCAAACTTGAGCGGCAAAGTTGAAAAAAAAATTTCTTGTATACACGGGCGATATTTTAACGCGACGATTTATTATCGCACAATGGATTTTTAACGCACTGCTAGCGCCGAGAGTAAAAATCCAGTACACCATAAATACACGAAAACATTTCCGAACTATCTATCCCGTATGTTGCACCTGCCATGGTATATCTCTGCATCACCCTAAGGTTGACTGGTAGAAAATGCCTCAGGCATTAAGTCCGCCTTTGTACAGTATTATTTTTTACTTGTGCATAAAGTTTTAATAAATAATAAATCGCCAACATTACATAATAATTATGCATTTTAAATCGAAACACTCTGCAGTATTTATTAGGTACTCAGTGACAGAAATTATACGGTGGTAATAATTATGATTCCGGAAGATCACATTGCCACCTTACGAGTATAATATACTCGTAAGGTGGAAATGCCAACACACCACAACTACAACCACAATCACATTGCCACCTTACGAGTATAATATACTCGTAAGGTGGAAATGCCAACACACCACAACCACAATCACATTGCCACCCTACGAGTATAATATACTCGTAGGGTGGCAATGCCAACACACCACAACCACAATCACATTGCCACCTTACGAGTATAATATACTCGTAAGGTGGAAATACCAACACACCACAACCACAATCACATTGCCACCCTACGAGTATAATATACTCGTAAGGTGGAAATGCCAACACACCACAACCACAATCACATTGCCACCTTACGAGTATAATATACTCGTAAGGTGGAAATACCAACACACCACAACCACAATCACATTGCCACCCTACGAGTATAATATACTCGTAAGGTGGAAATGCCAACACACCACAACCACAATCACATTGCCACCCTACGAGTATAATATACTCGTAAGGTGGAAATGCCAACACACCACAACCACAATCACATTGCCACCTTACGAGTATAATATACTCGTAAGGTGGAAATACCAACACACCACAACCACAATCACATTTCCACCTTACGAGTATAATATACTCGTAAGGTGGAAATGCCAACACACCACAACCACAATCACATTGCCACCTTACGAGTATAATATACTCGTAAGGTGGAAATGCCACCACACCACAACCACAACCACGATCACATTGCCACCTTACGAGTATAATATACTCGTAATGTGGAAATGCCAACACACCACAACTACAACCACAATCACATTGCCACCTTACGAGTATAATATACTCGTAAGGTGGAAATGCCAACACACCACAACCACAATCACATTGCCACCCTACGAGTATAATATACTCGTAAGGTGGAAATGCCAACACACCACAACCACGATCACATTGCCACCTTACGAGTATAATATACTCGTAAGGTGGAAATGCCAACACACCACAACCACAATCACATTGCCACCCTACGAGTATAATATACTCGTAAGGTGGAAATGTGATTGTGGTTGTGGTTGTGGTGTGGTGGCATTTCCACCTTACGAGTATATTATACTCGTAAGGTGGCAATGTGATTGTGGTTGTGGTGTGTTGGCATTTCCACCTTACGAGTATATTATACTCGTAAGGTGGAAATGTGATTGTGGTTGTGGTTGTGGTGTGGTGGCATTTCCACCTTACGAGTATATTATACTCGTAAGGTGGAAATGTGATTGTGGTTGTGGTTGTGGTGTGGTGGCATTTCCACCTTACGAGTATATTATACTCGTAAGGTGGAAATGTGATTGTGGTTGTGGTTGTGGTGTGGTGGCATTTCCACCTTACGAGTATATTATACTCGTAAGGTGGCAATGTGATTGTGGTTGTGGTGTGTTGGCATTTCCACCTTACGAGTATATTATACTCGTAAGGTGGAAATGTGATTGTGGTTGTGGTTGTGGTGTGGTGGCATTTCCACCTTACGAGTATATTATACTCGTAAGGTGGAAATGCCAACACACCACAACCACAATCACATTGCCACCTTACGAGTATAATATACTCGTAAGGTGGAAATGCCAACACACCACAACCACAACCACGATCACATTGCCACCTTACGAGTATAATATACTCGTAAGGTGGAAATGCCAACACACCACAACCACAACCACGATCACATTGCCACCTTACGAGTATAATATACTCGTAAGGTGGAAATGCCACCACACCACAACCACAACCACGATCACATTGCCACCTTACGAGTATAATATACTCGTAAGGTGGAAATGCCAACACACCACAACCACAACCAAGATCACATTGCCACCTTACGAGTATAATATACTCGTAAGGTGGAAATGCCACCACACCACAACCACAACCACGATCACATTGCCACCTTACGAGTATAATATACTCGTAAGGTGGAAATGCCACCACACCACAACCACAACCACGATCACATTGCCACCTTACGAGTATAATATACTCGTAAGGTGGAAATGCCACCACACCACAACCACAACCACATTGCCACCTTACGAGTATAATATACTCGTAAGGTGGAAATGCCAACACACCACAACCACAACCACGATCACATTGCCACCTTACGAGTATAATATACTCGTAAGGTGGAAATGCCACCACACCACAACCACAACCACGATCACATTGCCACCTTACGAGTATAATATACTCGTAAGGTGGAAATGCCAACACACCACAACCACAACCACGATCACATTGCCACCTTACGAGTATAATATACTCGTAAGGTGGAAATGCCAACACACCACAACCACAACCACGATCACATTGCCACCTTACGAGTATAATATACTCGTAAGGTGGAAATGCCAACACACCACAACCACAACCACGATCACATTGCCACCTTACGAGTATAATATACTCGTAAGGTGGAAATGCCAACACACCACAACCACAACCACGATCACATTGCCACCTTACAAGTATAATATACTCGTAAGGTGGAAATGCCACCACAACCACAACCACGATCACATTGCCACCTTACGAGTATAATATACTCGTAAGGTGGAAATGTGATGTGACATATTATGCCAGCCAGCATCGTAACTTTAAAAGTTATGAAGTTCTAAGTTTTAAGAATTTCTACATAATTATGACATAGATATGGATGGGTATTGGTAAAAGGTAACAGACAGATAGTTACTTTCGCATTTACAATATTATAAATGTATATATATATATATATGAAGTTCTCATTATAGTATGATTGTATAATGTGCATTACATCAATTTTGCTCTAACCCATCGTTGCTGGGAGAGATAATAACGGCTGCTCCGTTGCTATCGTCGAATATTATGTATCAGTTCAGTTCGAAAACGTAGCGATGGAGTGGCGGACGTGTGTGGTTCTTCTGTGCGTGACGGCTGTTTTAGCGGACGACGAATGGCGGGAAGTGAAAACCGCGCAAGGACCGGTGCGCGGGCGCAAGCACCCTAGCGCGGATCTATACGCCTTCTACAACATACCCTATGCCACAGCGCCTACGGGCGTAGACAAATTTAAGGTACATTATGTATATAAGGTATATTTATATTACAAATGTTAATAATTGTGACGCTCCACATAACGTTTTTCGTATCAATGATAACCAATCTAAGTATACTTGCAAAGTAGCAGTCAACTATGTATACAGCACTAGCTTATGCACGCGGCTTCGCCCGTATTGAGGTTTTAAATTATCGGGAACGTACTAGTCAGACATAATTATCTTATGTCCTAGACTATCAGTGTTACAAATTTCATCCAAAGCTGTCCAGCCGTTAAAAAGGCGTGGAAGAAGGTAACAGGCCGACAGAGTTATTCTTACATTAATTATTTAATATTATATTATGGATGTGTTCCACTGTGTGAAGTCCCAATTTACAACATAATCAGCATTATGTTATCACAGGTAACGAGCCTAAAAGTGTGATCCTGCAATGGTGTGAATATTATTTAGTAAGCAGTCAACCACATTTTTTTTCAAAAATGCTTAGATCGTTGTGTAGAGAGTGAGACACAACAAAAGGAGCGTGTAGATAATATAAGCTACTAGCTGACCCCGCGAACTTCGTACCGCCTAACATTTTTTTTTTCTCTCTCCGTATGAACCATCCTCGTACTTCAAGGAATGTTCTAAAAAACGAAATAGCAGAATCGGTCTATCCGTTCTTGAGTTATAAAATTACAACGAAAAGTGGCATTGATTTTTATAGATAAAGGATAAAAGATAGTTGTGGGTAGCATAACTAGTACTGAACAATGTTTCAGATTATAAGGACGTCAAAAAAAATTACAACGTCAATATAGTGAATGACTAAGTCATTATTATCATTTGACCAATGAATGAGAAGAGGTCTGTGCCCTGCAGCAGGACAATAATAACAGGCCATTGGTTGTTTATTTATATCGACCATATTTATAATATATACGATTTCATTTAGTCATGACCTTGATTTGCGGACACATTAAATGCAATGATATCAGTAGGCCAATTCTCGTACTTAAAAAACGTTCAAATTCAAGTCGCCATCTCATCTCAGCGACAATCAATGTCAAAAATCTGTCAAAAATGTATGTAAATTGATTGTTATTTTGACAGATTGAGACTGAGATTAGAATGCGAACGGTCTTAAAAATACGGGAATTGCACCTCAGGTCAATATGACTTTTGAGGCGGCGGCCAGCCCGCTGGTTGAACGCGCCCCAAAGGGTCATGGCCATCCGGCTGGTCCGGGGATACCGTACGGTCTCCGGTGAGGCGGCGAGCCTCCTTGCCGGATTACCGCCATGGGATCTGGAGGCAAAAGTCCTCGCGCACGTTTGGGAGTGGCGCGAGGAGGCGAAACGCCGGGGCGTAGCTCCGCTGCCGCGAGAAATCACGGTACAGCGGACAGAGCTCCGGCGGGATCTCTGGGCGGCATGGAGAGTGCGATTGTCGCAACCCAGCGCTGGGCACGCCACAATTGCGGCGATAAGTCCCCGCTTTGAGGAGTGGCTAGAGAGGCGCCACGGCGTCCTCACCTTCCGCCTGACGCAGGTCCTCACCGGACACGGTTGTTTCGGGAGGTTCCTGTTCCGGATAAGGCGGGAGGAAACGCCCGGGTGTCACCATTGTGTGGATCGCCCGGAGGACACGGTGGAGCATACGGTGGAGGTCTGCCCGGCTTGGGCAGAGCACCGCCGTGTCCTCGTGGAGGCGATTGGCGGTGGCGATCTCTCGCGTCCGGCCTTGGTCCAGGCCATGGTACGGAGCGAGAGGGCTTGGGAAGCCGTCACCTCCTTCTGCGAAGCAGTAATGTTCGCGAAGGAGGAGGCGGAACGCGTGAGGGAGAGGCAAAGTTTGCGCCCTCACGCCCCTAGCCGCCGCAGGAGACGCCCTGGGCGTCGGGAATCGCAGGCCGATTCCCGGCCACCGTAGGCGCGGGCCTGCGAACGGCGAGCAATGGGCAGCTCGCCGTTCGATAAGGACCAGGCCAGGGTCGACGGCGCGTTGTGTTCCACGCGCGCCTGGCATGCCTCGCGTGGCCCCTGGCACAGGCAACTGAAGGAACACGGGTGGGTTTTAGTCAGTAAGAGTCTGACACGCCCTCCTGCTCTGCCCAGAGCGGGAGAAGTTATTTGATGATTTCCCACCCACAAAAAAAAAAAAAAAAAAAAAGGTCAATATGACTTGTTTAATTTTATGTAAATACTTAATAGAAGAAGACCTCTGATTTACAAGAAAGCAAGGTATCAGTCATATCCAAATACTGGACGTAAACCCTTTATAAAGAGATAAATATATACTCTAAAAGATAATCTAAAGATAGTTTCCCACTTATTGAAATATGTGTTAGGATTGGATTTCCCACATCGTTTTCTTACACCGCAAACTCGCCCTTGAGAGATTTCGAAATAGAAACGTTAGGGCCTAGAAAGCGTAAATCTTCGATGAACTATAACGCTGGTATTACACTAAACTTTCTTTTCAGGCACCTCTTCCTCCGCCGGTATGGTTGAAACCATTTGACGCTACCAACAATGAAGTAATATGTCCACAACCTACATTTCCATACCTGGATCTCATGCCAAAAAACACAGTTCAACTTGAAAATTGTCTGGTTGCTAATGTGTTTGTGCCAAACACGAATAAGAAAAACCTCTCTGTTCTTGTATATGTTCATGGAGGAGCTTTTATAATGGGCTATGGCGATATGATGAAAACAACACAGTACATGATGAAGACTAAAGATTTCATCGTGGTAAATTTTAACTACCGCCTGGGTGTTCACGGTTTCCTTTGTCTCGGCACCGAGGACGTACCAGGAAATGCTGGCATGAAGGATCAGGTGGCGCTGCTGCAGTGGGTAAAAAAAAACATAGCTAGCTACGGCGGTAACCCAGATGATGTCACTCTTGCAGGTGGCAGTGCAGGTTCTGCATCAGTGGACTTAGTAATGCTTTCTAAGTCAGCCGAAGGATTGTTTCAACGAGTGGTTCCAGAAAGCGGTGGGAACCTTGCCGCATTTACAGTTCAGAGGGATCCTGTAGAAATCGCCAAAAAGTATGCCAGAGAACTAAACTTTACGAACGTAGATGATATTTATGCACTAGAAGAGTTCTACAAAACAGCACCTTTGAAATTGTTGACTTCAGATCCATTCTTCGATAAAACTGATTCTACTTTCATGTTTTCACCGTGTGTGGAGCGTGATACAGGAGATGGAGCATTCTTGACGGAATCTCCCCTGAGTATACTGAAAAAAGGCAACTACAAAAAGTTACCTGTATTGTATGGATTCGCTAACATGGAAGGACTATTGCGTGTAATGCTCTATGATTATTGGAAACCAAAGATGAATGAAAAGTTTTCTGATTTCTTGCCAGCTGACTTAAAGTTTGAGTCTGATGAAGAAAGACAAGTAGTAGCTGATAAGATAAAGAAGTATTATTTCGGTGACAAGCCTATTGGTGATGACAACATTTTAGCATACGTGGATTTCTTTTCAGATGTCATATTTACTTATCCCATGCTCTGGGCTACAAAATTGCATGTGGAGGCTGGCAACAATCAAATTTATTTGTATGAATATACCTTTACGGAAGACGAAGATCCTGTGGTACCACACACAAATGTACGAGGTGCAAACCATTGCGCTCAATCGATGGCTGTGATGGATGGTAAAAATATGACACACGGAGATGATAGTTTTGCGTCCCCTAAGTATCTAAAAATGAAGAATCTTGTCCGTGAAATTTGGCATAACTTTCTTAAGACTGGGTGAGTAATTGAGTATCTGGTGTTAAAATAAAAAGAAGTATATCATAAGAACCACTTCAGTTGGTGCCATCCGCGTTTATTCGACTCCCAAGTCGTTTCAAGTTTACTTAATCAGTAGGTAATCAGCGTAGTTGAAGTGGTATTACTTATAACAATAATAATATTTTTTATTTTCCAAAAGAATACGAACCTTAAAACAAAATAAAATTGTACTTATTTAATATGAGTATAAAAATGTTGGTACCCAATTAGTAGCTCATCAGTGCACAGTTATAAATTCAGGTTGTTACGAAACCGATTCACCGTGAACACCGTACTAGATAAAAATTGTAAAACGGTGGGACAGTTTTCCTTGTGCTTTTTTAACAATAATGTACTTATGATTCGAATATTTTCTTTAATGTTACTTCCAGGAAACCCGTGCCTGAAGGGTCGACGCTTCCTGCGTGGCCGGCAGCAGGCGCGGACAGATCACCACATATGGTGCTGGATGAAAAGCTGGAACTACGTGGGGTGCTCTTGGAAGAACGCACTCGCTTCTGGGATGATATCTACCAGAGATACTATCGTGATGCAGTACCACCACCTACACCGCCACCCAGAACACGCGTTGAATTGTAAAAGATGTTTATATTTTTGTCAGTGTTTTTGTGTTGCTATGGATGCCGGTAATTATAGGTTACTGTTTTCTTAGACAAGAGGCAGGAGGTTAAAGGTGATATTTTGTATGCGAAATAAACATTCTTATTGAGTCGATGATTGTTTTATTTTCTGATTTGAATCTGAGTTAGGATAGGTACATAACCTATCACCATTCACCTCTACAGAGAAGTATATTCTTTATTTTGACCGTACCAGACAGGATCAGTTAGTATGTACCGGTATGATGTGATTTGTTTACCAAGTTGATAATTTGGCATTCGTAGAGTTGATTGAATTGAATGGTTCTGTACCCGATCATTTTAATAAAATTATTATAAGTGGTGCAATTTCAGGAAGCCTTTATTATGAGAATTGCGTAGTTTTGTTGAAGGTCAGCAATATAATTAAACAGCATCAGTCATTATATATTTCGGATCATTGTTCGTTAGTTAAAATTGGGGATACAATACGATAACAAATACAAATAAAATACAAAACGATTCTAGGCCTTTTTCTGTTCATCAATGACATCTGTCTTCATTGCTGAATTTAGCTCGGTAAATGGTGGAAAAAAACTACGGTGAATCCCGCGCGGGATGCAGGACTAAATTCGCTCGAGCTGATTGTGGTAAGTAACTACCTTATATGGAAGTATTCAAACTGGCGCAAATAGTCACGCAATGTTAACACGTGAGCAATAAAAAATTGCTGCAAATCGAAGCTACGTATAGCTAAGTATAAACACGGATGACAAAAACAGTACCTAAGATCGTATTCTATACAAGCTTCTTACCCATCAGACGGTTTCAAGGTTAATTATGTTGCTTTGATTAACAACTAGCGACCCACTTATGCGTTGCACGGTTTTTACGACTTGTCAAGGTATCGCGATTGTTTTATGATTTGTAACCAACTAGTTTAGTTAGCCTTTTTATTAAACGGTGCCGTTCAACTAGCGGCCTGAATGATATTCAGCCAATGCGTCTAATACAACATTTAATGAACTGGTTGGCTGATGTTTTGGCCAGTCATACAATAGGGTGACCATGTGACGAAATGACTAAAAAAGGAAAAATATCTGACGTAAGTCATTGTCTAAGGCACTGATTTAAAGCGGCAGTTATATAATGTAATTTTTCACTCCTCTTGCTCAAAAAGACCGTCATTGTGGCGTACCAGAGCGAAGAAAAAATAGCAATTCTTCCTCTAGGGGAAAAAGTTTTTTTTTTTAATTTTTGTGTGTCAAATGACAATGAGCCTACAAAAACGAAAAAGTCTTTAGTCATAAGTAGAATAATCATGAATATAGACTCGACTTAATACTGTTTCATAAAAAAAGAACTTAATTTTATTTTTGAAAATGGAACTAAAATCGGTGATTTCTTTGGTAGAATGCATGCAAAGCGTTGCGGCTGCAGAAGAAAAAACAAAAAAAAGACATTGGCGCGAAATCTTTATAATTTTTCTCTAATTGCAAATTGAATTGGTAGTGACCGTAATTAATTACTTATACAATAGTGAAAATGTCATCATCTAGTGAGAATGGAGACCCCCTAATTTGCAAATAGAAGAGAAAGGAAAAGAACCACTCAACATTCATCTTCACAGAGGACTGAAATTAAGTTACCGGGAAAAAACATCTCGTTAAATATCCAGAACTGTAGAAATTGTACATTTGATTTTTAATAAAATAAACTACATATTTCATATTGTATTGAATTGTTTTATTTTCTCGCAATCGTAGTGAAAAGTAGAGTGTAACACACGGCGCTAAAAACCCATTAAAACTCGGTTTCTATTTACTCCCTCGCTAAAGCTCGGGAGTAAAACTACCTCGTATATAATGGGTCATTTTAGCTCCTTGTATAACAATCTACTATAGTAAATTACAAAATGTGTGTTTATCAGCAAGTTCGGCAGTAAAAACTGAGCAGTAATCTAAATAAAAATGAGTGATTGGATGAATGAGTCATTACAAATATTTAAAATGGGTTATTAAATAAACATTAAGCAGTAAAATGGCTTAGTTACTTGTGGGCAGTTTACAAATCGGAATTATTCGGTATGAAATCTAACTTGGAAGTAGCGGTCGCCGGCCGCTGCCGCGGCATTACTCGCTTCTCTCGCTTAGCTCACGCGTGATTGGTCACAGTTCTAAGGTCACAGTCCTAGTTTATCATTTGTGACTTCAAGTTACAGCTACATTATATAAACATAATGCAGCATTGCATATGTAGGCGGGCACGCCCTTTATGCCTGGGGGCTTTTGTTATGTATTTAGTTCTGTTTATGTTTTATATTATTTATTTCTGCTTGAGTATAGTTTTAAATATTGGCGTGTGCTAGCTGACATATGGCAAATAATTTTAATGATTTTGTGTTTCGTAATGTTTATTACTTATTACTGTATAGAATCCAGTTCTTCTAACTGAACAGACAGCTGTGCTGCTGGGGAGTTTGTTGCGCCACTTCTTCTTCCCAGCTAAAGCACTAGGAAGTGGTGAAGAGCGGGCATTTCGGGGGGACAGTCTTATGTAATTTTGACGTTCAAAAAGTGCTGATTCGCACTCAGCCTAGTTTGAATAAATGACTTTTGATTTTGATTTAACCTAATCTAACCCATTTTTTCGAAGTACCCTGGCTTAGTTACTGCAACTAATTCAGGTCGCGCGTGGTTGATCACCGTTCCAATCTAACCTATGAAGTGCCGAACTATTTCGCGTAATTGTTTTAAAAACACGCACACTATTGCGACACTGATTTACAACAGGCTTACAACGACATTTTGGAATCCGTGACCACCGAAAAAGAGTTTCTGTAATTTCTAAAGTCCATGGTAGACCTTCTGGACCTTTTTCTGGCCTAGGCAAGCAGTTAAACGGTATCGATCCAAGTCATTTGCCTAGCCGTATGATTGAATGGCTGAATATCTTTCAGGCATTTTACTAAACAGCTCTGTTCACCGCTAGTTGAACAGAGCTGTTTAGTAAAATGTCTAGGCTATTAACTGAAAGGCTAATTAAGCTAGTCGGCTACGATGTAAACACAAACCTTCTGGAATGAACATAGATATCCGTGGGAATAAATTCTCTAAATGATGTCGTGAACCGCATCATCACACAGGCTGACACGAAAAGCGACTTCAATTTTATTTATAATACATAGTGTATATCTATAGACGGTAAAAATAAATTACCTAGCGAAACTCCGCAGGCTTGATAGGTACCGATATCTAAACATGAAAAATCATTAAAAAAAAGTTAGTTCAACGCGCGTAGTGTAGTTACTGGAAATATCAATTAAAAAAGCTGTTTTTTTGTCTTAATTTTACAGGCGTAATGTTTATCGATATCTAAACACTTGATTTCGATTCCATATGTTTAAAAAAAATCATGTTATGTAGTGTTTTGATAACGAAACCCATATGATACCCCTCATGCCTGCGGAGCTGCGATAAGTAATTTAATTCGACTCTAAATATCTAATACAATCATACTAATCATAATCCTATGTGTTTTATAAAGCACTACAAGATACAACAATAAAAATCGTCGGCGTTCTGTCGTCACATGCATGTCTAGCATACAATACTGACATGAAATCTGTATACCTACAGTTTATTAATAAGATGATTTGATAAGCTGACCTCAACCCTGATAGCTTGATGTTATTGTGCACACAATATTATTATTTACTTGTATTTTTATTGTTTTGTACAGATGTATGACATACTATATAGATTAATGCTGGTTTTGTCCAGCTTTAGAATTAGGAAGCGATGAAGACTGCGATTTTGTCACTTCTCTTTTCAAAGCACCTCACTTTTTAGCTTTTAAGGTTATTCGATCATGTTTTAGGTTTAGGAAGGTAAGTGTTTCTACTAAAACTAAATCCAGCCGCCCAATACGACAATTTTTTTTTTGGGTTTAATTAATTAAAATACAAATTACAAAATAGTTTCTCGCATCTATTTAAAATACGAAATGCAAAATATTGTCAAGTCTTGTATTTGAAATATTAAATACAAAATCCATTCAGAGCCTTTTAACATAATAAATTGTCGTAAGAACGACTTTAACTTGCACACTTTTATTTTTTTTGCTTCTGGGAAATCATCTAGTAACTTCTCCCGTTTTGGGAATAGCGCGAGGGCGTGGCGTGGAGGGGTGTGGGGGGTCTCTTACTGACTAAAACCCACCCGTGTTCCTTCGCTTGCCTGTGCCAGGGGTCACGGTAACCCTTTCGGACTATCCCGCAACCCTGGCAGAACTTGCACACTTGAAAGTATCATATTTTTTGTGTACTTTATGGAATATGGTACAAGTACTAGATACAGAGCCCTATTAGAAAACTTTACAAGTGTACAATTTGACAAAATTTACAGGTATAAACTAAACTATTTCTATGGAACAAAAATAAGTCAAATTGTAGTTTTATTTTTGTTACGACATTAGTAATTGATTTGAAGAAATTGATTTCTTTTTTTTTTTGTTTTATTTAGCCGGCGCGGCGGCGCGACTGTGGGCCGTCGTAACAGCCAGTCTTTATTCAAACAATATTTTCGTTCGATTTTTTTGGCGCTGAACACTAAGATGTTCCAAATTCAAAAAGTGCGCGGCAAAGATAATTGCGACGCACTTAGAAAGAGGATTAAAACTCATTACTGCTAAAAGTTTCTTATAGAAAACACCACCTTTGGGCGCACTTAAAGGCGAACCAAGTCGTCCTTTTCGAATAGATGGGATGAAAAAGATATAAATTCTCTCTTTTAATCAATGTTTGAACTGAGAAATAGATTTCAAATCTCGAATGCTAGGCGGAAGTGAGTTCCACAATCTTACATGATGAACAGAGATGGAATAAGAATAGTAGCTAGTTTTATGAGGATGATATTTAAGGAGGGTTCTAAGGTGTAATCTACACGTTGCGTGGCTAGTGCGAGCGTAAGAAAATAGGAACGATATTCCTACCTTCGTGAGCGATTTTCTTACGCTCGCACAAGAATAGTAAGGGACTTATTCTCCATTGCCCAGTGGATGTCGTCAGTTACTTTTATAAGCGCAGATACAGTAATAAGACTGTGAATTAACGTAGTGTTAATCATAATTTCGATGCTCTTTCTGTGTTACTGCAAAGGATTGATGTTCTATGTGATCTAATAGTGTTGACTGGGTGTTGGCTAACCAAGGTCACCAATGAATGTCCACATCTTGAGGACTACACTCCTTTTAAAAGTAGTCACCAAAATCGAAATGACGGAGTTATAATATATGCCCGACAGAACTTTGACTGGGCTGTCACTGAAATGGATCTATGTGATGCAAACTGCCTCATTGCCAAGTGTGGCACAGAATTTGCACTATTCACAATTTATCGTTCCCCATTCGCACACAATACGACACCGTTTGTGGCAAGCCTTAATGATCTCCTCACATCACTGCCAGAACTTAACTCAGTCACCATAGTTGGAGATATTGACATTAATATCTCTCCAAACAGCATCGATCCGAATTGTGAAGACTATCTAAATACTCTATCATCCCATGGTCTACTGCCTGCGCAACTCCTACCAACTCGCTTAGTAAACTGCCTAGATCATGTGATGCTAAAGAGCACAAAAAAATCAAAGACAATAGTCTTCGACTCACCTTTTACTGATCACATTCCACTACTTTTTAATATTGAACTTACCCATAGAAATACTAAACCTAAACAATATAAGGAACGTATAAACATTCCAGGCACAGTTAAAGACATTGAAATCATCCAATTTTCCCGAAATATTTCACAGTTGTGATCCCAATGAAGCCTCAAAAATATTCGTAGCCACCTTGATGGCTGTAATAATAATAAAAACACGAAGGTAGTAAATTTACCCTGCAAAAATAGAATGATTAAATCATGGATCACACCCGGTCTCTTAAAATGCATTAAACATCGTGACAAACTACATAAAATATCTAAGAGATCATCAGATGACGACACCTCGAAAACTATTAACATCCGCTATCGTAATTTTTGCAACAACCTTTTAAGAAAGTTAAAACGTCTGAACTCAACCAAAACCACCAAAACCAGTCTGAACTCGAAAAACGCCGCAAAAATCCGCAAAAAATGGAATATAATAAAAAATTTGCAAATATAAAGAAAACGTCCCAACCAGCATCTAGCTTCATCTTTCTGACTGACCGACCCATTGACAATTCAAAAGTGCCTATTTATTTGAAATAAATGCTTTGAGTTTTTGAGTTTGAGTTTGAGTTTGCATCTCGTCCCAACCAGCATTTAGATCTCGTAAATATAACAAATGACTCCACTACATCTATCAACAGTTATTTTGCAAATATTGATAACGAGCTAGCAGCGAAAATTACTACACCGCTAAACCCATTTAACCTGCCCAGTGAGAGATATAATTTCTATTCCCCTCTCTACTTGATGGCCCTATTACCATTTGACGAAGCTGAATTAAAATTTATCATTATGAGCCTACGCAATGACAGTGCTACCGGTGTTGACAAAATACCCACCGCGTTTATTAAAGCTGTCAAAATGTTTCTTATTGCCCCACTGAAGCACATAATTAACCTTTGTCTATACACGAATAATTTTACATCGTTCTGGAGCCGAAACACAGTAACTCCAGACGATTAATAGTTACTATTGGCATTGTTATAATTTTTTTAAGACATCTAATATAGAAGTTAGAAATTTATCACTTTTATTCTGTCATTCGAGTTAAATCTTAGTAGCCCTTCCACTATTTCATTTATAAACGCAAGATCGTACGCTTTATAGTCATTGATCGTACGCGATCCACTCGGTGATGACGTAGCGCGGAACAGCTGAGCGAACTCGTGGTGGGTCAACGGACGTTGCTGCAAGTAGGTATTTTATTTCAGGTAGGTACGATTTAGGTTGGTGTAAGTTCATTTACCTCCGTTATCTCTCGTTTGTATTGGAACCTAATTGGACGCACGGCACGGTGTTTACCACTATCACATCTCCTCGTAAACGAGATAAATTAATTGAAATTTCATTCACTACTCTCGCATCACGAAATCACTAGTAATCGTACGGTCTATTACCTCAACTAGACATGACGAGTTGTGAGTTGTATTTAAGGCCTTGAATCGAGCGTCGACCAATCGAGCTAATAGGTACTTAATAAGCATACAGCTACCTACCATAATAAAATTATGATGAATAAAAATAATACTGCCTAAACCAATTTTTACAATGTTGCTTACGGCCACGCGCGGTGCTGCGGCTTCTACAAAGGCAGGCAATTCAAACACAAAAATGAATCGTTTTATCTGTCAAATAGAGTTCAATATAAGTTGGTGGTGCCCTTTTCTATGAAAATATTGTACCGAATTAAGACCCTATTTTTATAAAGTTAACCGCTGAATTCGGTTGTGCATCAATTCTGTGGCTTCTCAGAATAATTTTAGTAAACTGCGTACCTACATAACATTGTACCTAGTTTGGTGAAATTTCTATTTGTTACCGTTTACGGTTAAGAAATAAAGTCTGAATTCGCTTTTCGTATTTTTATTTGTGTACCTATTTATCTATTGCGTATGTGTTTTTATTTATGTTTAAACAAGTCGGCGCGTAGGCAAAGGTACGGCGATCGGCGACCTCTGTGAACCAGGTACCTACACATAGATAAAATAGACATAGTACTACCGCCATATGTTTAGAGTATAAATAAGTTTAAATCCGCTTAAATAGTGGCAGTACGTCCAAATGGCAAGCAGGAATTTTAATGTAATAAAAAGGTTTTTTTTTTCAGTAATACTAGAAATTTGCTAGCAAGGATATTATTGAGGAACCTCCTTGTCCTCCCACGGTCAAAAAAGATTGTTTTGATGTAGGTAGGTACACAGTGAACAAGAAGTCCACCTTTCACTGTGGTGTTCAGTCACCAGTCGCGGTCATCAGTACCTACTTGCACTTTGTTGCTGTAGATACCTAAGTACCCGCGACCATAATAAATCGTTTGATTCCGCATTCATAACCATTCTTTGATTTAAATTGCGTTTATCTACATACCTATCAGTTAAATAACTCTAATTTTTCCTTCATAATTTCTACGGGCTTAGGACCGTCGCGTCAGTAATAAGTAGGTACATGTTACGTATCTAAGTAGGTAAGTACTTACTTACTTGTAGGTACTCTTTTCTTTTATTCACTTCACTTTTCACAATATTAAAAGCGTCCACTGTCGCACTTCTTAAGTCATCTCGAGTAGCACGCTAATCGGAAGAAAATACGCACGCACTGAAGTAGCATAATGAGCAGGGCATCCATCATGCTGATAGAACAGACCGCGTTAATGTGCCAGAGAGATACATAATATTGGCTAACATTGAATCGCCTGGCCGCCATTATGGTACTACGACGTGGCCGCGTGGGTCGCGTTCGAAGTATTCCTGTATGTCTTCCTTATAGTTGCAAAACTTCTGAAAAATTCTGAATAATTCCGGAATACTTCTGGGAAAGTTTCTATAAATCAGAATTATTCAAAATGAATATAATTAAGTTTTTTTTTTTGCTGAAAAATCGTATTTTGCATCGATCGTCGTTCGTCGCCGCCGCTGCCCCTCTATGCGCCGGCGCCAGCCGCTGCGCTCCTCGAGTCGTGCGTGCAGGCAATGGCGGTGCGGGGTGCGGTAAGACGGGAGATGCTCCCCGGAGAAGTTTTCCCTCGCCCCGCGAGAAAGATTCGTACCCCGCAATCGAATGTTTCCGCGGAATATTTCGCCTGAATAATTCAATGGGAATAAACGTGTTTGTTTGTGGTGTGGTGGGTGAGTTAATTATTGTTCAGTGGCACATACGTAAGTAAAATATAAATGTTTATTTTATTATAAATGGAATTGATTAAGTATATTATGTTGATATTTTTATAGGTAGATAATTATGTTAGCCTGCGATTAACAGGATTTTAATTCATTTGTTTTTAGGTCGGTACCTACTTATTTCGAAATCGAATGCTATTTTGGAACGAAGTTCCTTATCGCGCGTTGTGAAAGGGGGCTAGACGGAAAAAATTCTTACGAAAAGTTGTCACGACACTTTTTACCCGACACTTTTTGCGCGACGCAAAGGAGGGTAATGTGTTTATTACCATGGAATGGAATGGACGACTGGACTGGAATGGAATGGAATGGAGTGGTGTGGAGTGGAGTGGAGTGAGGTGGAGTGGGGTGGAGGGTCGAAAAAGTTCAAGTTTCGCGGGCGGCAGGGACACGCATGCGCAAACGGCACGGCGCCCGGCCCCCCGCGCCCCGCTCCCAGTCGCGCTCGCGCTGCCCATGACGCGACGTTGTGTGTGCTTGAATTGATGCGACGTGCACTCACAACCATAAACTTAATATACCTACCGCTCACAACATAACTAAAATAATCTATTTTACAACTTCCAAGCGCGAAATAGGTAGTAAGGTCGATTTTCCTGTTTTTTTTTTTTGACAGTTGAAATATTCCCAAAGCTTCGGAATATTTCCGAATACTTCCGAAGTATTCAACGGGAATGATTCGGAATTTTTCCCGCCAGCATCTATAGTCTTCCTCCAATTCCGCCGAGTATGGTAGTCTACCGCGGCCCTGCGCGTGTGTGGGCGCTCGAAACTGTTCATGATCGAGGAGGCGCTGGGTTACAGCCAGGATGGTGGAGGTGAAGGGAACTTGAGGGTCAGTGATTCCACGTGCGCGCAGTGAGTTCAGGTGTTCCGGCTGAGCATACAAACGTCTGGCCTCTTCAGTTATGGTTCGCCATGTCACATAAAAATCCACCATAGCCCAAAACTTCAATTTTTGGCGCGTAATTAGGTTGCGCGTGCGTGACCTAATACAACGAAACGCGAGACAATACTAGAAAGGAATAATAAATTAGGAATGGCGGGGGCGCGGGCGGTCGGCTAGACTGTAAGGGGCCGGTGGCGTGGCTTACGGATCATGCTGTCTGATCGATGAATGAATTTTTCAAAGGGTACCGTTCGCAAGTGTTGCAGTTCGTCGATACGATTTACACACATATGCATTGATCGCAAGGAAGCGTTACTACGAGTTCTCACTATTACACAAAAAAAAAACAGTGATTTTTCGTGATTTTGTTTTATTGTAACTTATTGAAAATAATAGTCCCAATCGTTTCGAGTTCGATGATCGAGTATATGGCTTTCGGTTCCAGAACGACCTAAAATTGACCGTGTATAACGGTGTAGGTATTTCCCATTGAGTTTAAAAGAGCACTGGTACAGCCTATTCATAAGGGATATGACAGAAGCAATGTCACTAACTAAAGACCCATATCGGTTCTTACTTCATTATCTAAAATATTTTAAAAAGCTTAAAATTCACCTTATTACTTTTTTTGTAATCTTTATTTATTTGAAAGGGTTTTATCACTTAGTGATAATGTCACCCCCGTAAAAGATAACATTGAACAACTTAAAACTAAACAATGGGTAATAAATAAACAGTCATTTATATAATTAAGACCTACTTAATAGTGTTGTCCCTATTCGTTTTGGTAAATAACCAACAACAGCTAAATATACAGCTAAACGGGTAAATTACTGACTTATTACTTTAAATTCACCGTTTAACTAATTACCTAGAAAAGAATAATATACTTGCGCAAAACCAGTATGGTTTCAGAAAACATAAATTTTCTGAAGATACAGTTCTAGACCTGACCAATAGCGTAATATATGCCCTAGATAACAAAACCAAAACACTAGGCATATTTCTAGATCTGTCCAAAGCATTTGACACTGTCTCTGTCAACCGACTATCATCTGTCTGTGTCCTTCTGAAGAAAATGATCGGTCCCTCGCCCCGCGCCCTCGCTTCCTCGCGCCACCGATACAATGACGAGAGTACAAAACGTAGTGACCCTGCACCAACATTTTGGAGATGCATACAGCAGGGAAACTGGTGGGGCCCACTCAGATCTCAAGGTCAACAGGCACGCAGACAGGGAGGGCAGAGCACTCGCTTCCATGTTCAAACGAACAAACGGCCAACGCCGGCTGCACATCGCCAGACACCGTCATCGAAGACCAACTTCAGGACACACAAGCCTTAAACGAGGTAACTATACCCCATGCGGGTAGACTAAGCTACTTTTTTGATAACTGGCGACGATCCTACCGCTTTAAGTTACTTTTAGAATTTTTAAACCCCTTACGGGTTTAAAAATTCCCTTCGCAAACCCAGACGTTCAAACAGTTAAACCAGAAAATATAAATTTTAGTCATTCCGAAATAAACAATATAAAGACCGAGATATCTAAATTACAGTCTTCTGGTGCTGTTGTTAAGCGTGCTGCCGTGCCTGATCAATTTTTGTCAAAAATATTTCTGGCTAACAAAAGTGATGGCTCATTTCGATTTATCCTTCAAAATCAAAATCAAAAGTCATTTATTCAAATTAGGCTGAGAATCAGCACTTTTTGAACGTCAAAATCACATATAAGACAGTCCCCCCAAAACGCCCACCCTTCACCACTTCCTAGTGCTTTAGCTGGGAAGAAGAAGTGGCGGAACAAACTCCCCAGCAGCACTGCTGTCTGTTCAGTTAGAAGAACTGGATTCAATACATATAGTAATAAATAAATTAACATTACGAAACACAAAAATATTAAAATTATTTGCCATATGTCATCTAGCACACGCCAATATTTAAAACTATACTCAAGCATAAATAAATAATAAAAACAAAAACGCAAACAGAACTTAATACATAATAAAAAGCCTCCTGGCATAAAGGGCGTGCCCGCTTACATATGCAATGCTGCATTATGTTTATATGTATATAGCTGTAACTAGTAGCCACAAATGATAAACTAGGACCTTCGAAGTAAAATAAAGAAACATTAATTTCTAATAACAATAACAAAACCATAGTCAGCAAGCTGACCTGTCACCACAAGCAGCACCCGTTCACGAGCATAACGCAAAGATCAGCCATTACCCCCCTCGCCATATTTGAGGGAAGGAGGCAACCCGACCCCCGACGCTGCCGCAAGCATTGACATCTAAGGGAGCATGACGAACTTGCTGCCGGTTGCTCAAAAGAATAATATGATGAACTGTCGAGGTCGCTAGCTAACCATATATTGCAATACAACTCATTAAAAAACATTGAAATGAGTAGATTATGTCAATAATAAATAAAAATTAAATTAAACTAAGGTGATTAATAAATATAGTCAAATAAAATAAACAATTATATGAACTCGTATAACTTGTCAGTAGGTAAGCTAATTTTGGAGAAAGAACATAAACATTGTCTTGAGTTAATCACAGCGACCAACTATTTTTATCGTTTAAGTAATCGTTGATTGAATAGTATGCCTTTGAACAAAGGTTGGATTTTACTTTAGCTTTAAACGCATTAAAAGGCAATTCTAACAAAGAAGAGGGAAGCTTGTTATAAAAGTTTATACCAAGCCCAACAAATGAGTTATGGACCTTATGAAGCCGGTGAAAGGGAGCACGTAGTTTCTCCTTGTTTCTAGTGTTAATATTATGAATATCACTGTGTATATTATACACTTATACACAAAAAACAGTGATAATAAGATGTTGGCGAAGATGAATTGTGAGGCCACCGTGAGAATACCAATCTCTTTAAAAAAAATCACTCAGAGTATCTCTAGCACCTAGCTGGCAAATCGCTCGTAGAGCTCGTTTTTGAAGAACAAATATATTTTGAATATCAGCGGCTTTGCCCCACAGCAGAATGCCGTAGGACATGACGCTATGAAAATAACTGAAATAGACTAGCCGAGCTGTATCAACGTCAGTGTATTGTCTTACTTTCCTGACGGCATAGGCGGCCGAACTGAGCCTTCCCGCTAGGCATGATATATGTGATCCCCACTGAAGCTTGGCATCAACTGTTATGCCCAGAAATACTGCCGAGTCTACAGTTTCAAGTACCTCTTTATCTAAGACGATGTTGGGTCCTAGATTTCTAACATTCGGTAAGGCGAACTTTACACATTTCGTTTTCTTGGCATTGAGAACTAGGTTATTTGTGGTAAACCAATCTGTAACCATTGATAGTGCACTGTTTACGTCGTCAAAATTTTGTCTATTCCTGTCTACTTTAAAGATAAGAGAGGTATCATCAGCAAATAGTACAACGTCACAGATGCCCTTTAAATGGAATGGTAAGTCATTTATATACACCAAGAATAAAAATGGGCCCAGTATAGAGCCTTGAGGTACACCTAACTGAACTGGTAGCCCGGAAGATTTCACACCATTAACATCTACACATTGGTGCCTATTATGTAAATATGAATCTAATACGTTAAGAGCTTCGTTTTGAATACCGTAATGAATTAGTTTACGCAAAAGCGTGTCATGGTGCACGCAATCAAAGGCTTTGGAGAGATCACAGAAAACTCCAATAGCATTTTGCGAGCTCTCCCATGCGCTAAATATGTGTTTCAGCAGAGCAACACCCGCATCTGTAGTCAAACGACCTTTTGTAAAGCCATATTGTTCATCATGAAGGAGGCTATTTAAATTAAAATGTCTTAGCAACTGCTTGAGTATTAATTTTTCAAATATTTTACTAAATGCAGGTAAGATAGAAATAGGCCTAAAATTGCCAACGTTATTTTTATTACCCGATTTAAATAATGGTATGACTTTACTACTCTTCATGAGGTCAGGAAAAGTTCCTAAATCAACACATTTATTAAAAGTAACAGCTAGATAGGGGGCTACGATTTCGATTATATTACTTACAAGTTTAATTGAGATGCCCCAGTAATCACCAGTGTTTTTTGACTTGAGTGTGTTAAAAACACTAATTACATCTCGAGGTGTTACATGTTCGAAGCTAAATAAGCGACTACATTTAGGTACACTATTATGCAAAAGGTTTTCAGCTTCAGATGGGGACGAATTTAAGGAGCGAGTCGTAGTTATAGGTATGTTGGCAAAAAACTCATTAAATGCTTCAGCTACGTCAGCTGCTGTATTAACTAATTTGTTGTCGACCATAATCTCTAATTGTTTTTCTTGTTTAACCGACTTACCCGTTTCATTGTTAATAATTTTCCAGGTGGTTTTTACTTTGTTATTCGAATTTTTAATTGTATCGCTTAAAAATTTAGATTTAGCAAAAACACAAATCTTTTTAAATAATTTTGAATAAATTTTGACATACTCTAGGAAAGGAGTATCAAACCTGTAATTTTTCAAACCATATAACTCGTATAGTCTCGCTCTACTTTTATAAATACCTGGAGTAGCCCATTGGTTGAAGCCAGCGGAGGTGCCATTAATATTAATAGTTTTGGCCTTGAAAGTAGATTGGTATTCTTTTTGCACAACATCAAAAAGGGCTCCATAGATTATATTAGGATTATCATGTTCTACAATCGACGGTTTAATTCTAAAGGCTATATTATTTTTAAACTTGTTGCAACGACTAGCTGTATAAGGCCTGCATTCTATTTTATGTGGCTTTTTATGTATTGGCATAGGGAAGCTAGCTAATAATCCACAGTGGTCAGACGGTAAGTCACTTAACACTAATTTATTTTTGGCATCGCAATCACTAAAAATATTATCAATACAAGTCGATGAAGATGCTGTTATCCTAGTAGGTTCAAAATACAAGTTAATTAAATTAAAGGACCTAAACAGATTAAGAAGTCTAATACTTAGTGGAGTAACCTCTAAAATATTAATATTAAAATCACCACATAAAATTATACTTTTATTACTTGATTTTAATTTATTCAGTGAATCCTCCATTACCGATTCGAAACGAATAAAATCCCCAGAGGGGGGTCGATAAACGCAAATTATAACGTATCGCTCGAGTTCAACACAAGACAACTCAATAGTGCGCTCGATGGAAAGATTAACTAAATCAGAACGTTGTTTACATTTCAACTTGTTTGAAACAAGAACTAAAGATCCACCGCGAATAGCACTTTTCCTTACAAATGCACTTTGAATGGTAAAATTATCATCATTGATAAACACTACTTCATGTTCTTTGAACCAGTGTTCAGTCAAACATAGCACCTGAACATCATAGTTCTCCATAAATAAACTTAACTCTAACTCTTTGCCGGACAGACCCTGCATATTTTGATGTACAACATTCAACATATGCGGCTGACCCGTTGTCGCACCTAATAGTTTAAACTACAAGGCGTATCAATAGTAGTGTTAGTACCACTACTAACAGTAATCGACGGTAACCTACAGGTACCGGTGTCACTGTGTATATTGTATGCTAATAGGTTAGCAATGTGTCTCCTACAACTAGGTGGCAAATACATTGTATTATTTGTCAGATAATTAATTAATTTAAAGAACCTAAATAATTTTATTACAACACAACATTTTAAAGTGGAGGATATTAGAACGGTTACGAAATTATTTACAAAAAATTGCTATATGGCTACTATAGACCTCAAAGAAGCGTATTTTTTTTTATAAAAATCGAAAAAACTAGTAAAAAGTATTTACGATTCATGTTTGAAGGGGAAATTTTCGAATTTCAATGTTTACCGTTCGGTTCGTCCGTAGGACCGTGTATTTTCACTAAACTTATGAAACCGGTGGTTGCCACACTAAGAAATAGAGGCTGGATACTGGCTATATATTTAGATGATAATATTTGCATCGGTAATAATTATGAAGAATGCCTTAAATGTGTTACCGACACAAATGTATTATTAGAACATTTGGGTTTCGTCATAAATTTTGCCAAAAGTAAATTAGAACCGAAACAATCCCAAACTTTTCTTGGTTTCGAACTGCATTCGCACGATTATTGTTTAAAATTACCGATGGAAAAACGAATGAAAGTTTAGAAGTGTGTCGAAAATATTTCTAGACAAAAACAAATATCTATCAGAGATTTTTCTAAATTCCTTGGTATACTTTGTTCTGTCTGTCCGGCAGTCTCTTACGGCTGGGTCTATACCAAACTCTTTGAACGCGAAAAGTTCTTAGCTTTGAGAAACTCAGACTATGATTATGATAGAACTATGATGTTACCCATAAGCCTGAAACCGGACTTGGTATGGTGGATAGACAATATAATGCGTACAAAAAATCTAATCCGCAACGGACGTTATGAATTAGAAATATTTTCGGACGCTTCTGTGACAGGCTGGGGCGTATTCTGTAATGGTGAAAGGACAAGTGGGTTCTGGAATAACACAGAGATCAATTAACACATTAATTTGTTAGAATTGAAAGCCGCCTTTAACGGTCTTAAATGCTTTGCTAAACCATAACGCAATAAAGAGATATTGATGCGCATCGACAATACAACAGCAATATCTTATATAAATAGATATGGTGGAGTAAAATATTCGGTTCTAAATGAATCAGCTCACGAAATCTGGCGATGGTGCGAAAAAAGGCAATTGCATGTTTTCGCGTCATAAATAAAGTCTAAAGACAACGTTGAGGCAGACGAGGAATCGAGGCGAAAAAACATCGATACCGAATGGAGTCTGGCCTTGTTAGCTTTTAAGAAAGTAGTTCATGAGTTTGGTTGTCCTGAAATCGACTTATTCGCTACTAGAGTAAATGCCAAGTGTGACAGGTATATCTTATGGAAACGAGACCCGGAAGCGTTCAACATTGACGCATTCACTGTAGATTGGGGTTCATTATTTTTCTACTCATTCCCTTTTTTTGTTACTACTCATTCCCTTTTCATTCCGTTTTCATTGATTTTAAAATCGTCAATGATAAAGCTACGGGAATAATGGTAGTACCACATTGGCCTAGTCAGCCTTGGTATCCGGTTTTTTTTTTAAGTTGTCACAAAATAACCTTGTTTACTTTAAACCTGATCCTAATCTACTACTATCTCCAGGGAAGCATATGCAAGACCAGACCTAACACCCGAAACTATCGAAATTATGATTGCGTCCTTGGCCAAGAATTCTTTAAAACAATACAGCTGCGCTTATAAAAAATGGTGGCATTTTTGTCAGTATTAATATAAGCTGTTGTAGTGCAAATATTCCACTAATACTAAAGTTCCTAACGGTCGAACACCAAGAGGGGGTGAGCTATTCCACCCTTAATTCCATTCGCTCAGCGTTGGCTCTAATATTGGGCAGGCAGTTGTGTAACGATGACCGGGTTTCCCGGTTCTCTATGGGAGTATTTAAAAAGAACCCTATTTTCCCTAAGTATCAGGCAACTTAACCAGTTTGAGATATAATCAAGGACCAAATCTGGTCCTTGATTATATCTCAAACTGGTATCCAAACGAAGACTTGCCACTAGAGAAACTTACTGAAAAGCTAGTAGCTCTACTTGCGTTGTCAACTGCACAATGTGTGCAGACGCTATCATTAATTCGTTTGTGTAATATTAGAGCTAATGGGTCAAACTTTGAAATAATTATGTATTACTGATGTTTCTAAAACTTCAGCACCAGGGCGAAACATGCCACGATTAACAATACCTTTTTTCCCTCATAAAGTAGAAATTTGCCCAGGCAAGACTTTGTCCTCATATCTAGAAGCAACTCAGAAATTTAGACATTCTTCACTGACTGAGAAGCTCATTCTAACTATTAAAAAACCTATACACAATGCGAGTGCCTCTTCTATTAGCCGCTGGATTAAAGTAGTTCTTACTGAAAGCGGGGTAGATAAGACCATATTTTCCGCGCATAGTACGCGCCACGCGTCTACCTCGGCAGCTGCAAGAAAAGGCATATCTATAGACCTTATTAAGAAGTCAGCGGGTTGGTCAGGGAACTCAATGATGTTTGCAAAGTTCTACGACAGACCCCTTGTAAATAATGATGATGAGGTTTTTGCAACGGCTATTTGTAATTGATCTGCCAAACAATCTTAGTAGAAAGATATTTAATTATTGTCATAGAATATAGTGATGCTAATTGTTAATAAATAATATTGTTGATTTCAAAACATCACTGAGAGTTTATATTTCAATTCTTCAGCGCTCCTCCTATATATATGCCTCACCTATTTCACTCCAGGTTTTAAACATCTACCAAGTGAATCAAATAAATCTGAAAGATGTGCCGTCGTAGTATAATTATTATTGATGGTTAAACGAACTTACCTTAAGTGATGTTCGACCATAATTATACGAAACGGGCTGTCTCTAAATCAGTTAAACCACGAATTTTTCTAACAGCGTATGCTGCTGAGCTAAGCTTTTTTGACATTTTATCTTTATGGGGCCCCATTGCAGCTTGTCATCTAAAGTTATGCCTAAGAATACTGTGGTATTTTCGGGTTTCAAGTCTTCACCCTTTATGAGAACACTTGTTTCTACTTATCTAACATGTGGTATCGTAAACTTAATACATTTAGTTTTTTTCTCGTTAAGAATATGGTAGATAGCTGTTTGTAATGGTAAATATTCCCACTTATTGAAGAAGTCATAACAACGTGTATCAGAAAAGGTTGGTCATTATTTAAGGGTGCAGACCATCAAACTGGACAACTTTCTTTACGGGACTTACATCGTATTCGCGAAAAAAAGAATCATTTCATTTCAAAACCTCAATACCTACTCGACCCAAGTGTTTGGTGCAGCTGATATTTTGTTTAAATGACCACATATTTCTGATACACGTTGTTGACACTATGCGAGACACTAAACGCCCCTCGACGTAATAACAATAAAACTTCTATTGTGTCTCGTTTGGTGAGCTTTCCAAGTTGACTGTGTAGTCAAAATACAAATTATTCCTTTTGATATTTTTAACGCCGATTATAGGTATATCTACTGTCGTTGCCGACATCAGAGCCACCAAAAATCAAGTAATTTCAATCAAATAGTTTCGACGGGTATCCAAATGGAAAACTTCATATTATTATACGAATTGCATGAATAATACAGTGACAATAAGTACATAATAATAACAATCGTGCCCAGAATAATCCTAGTTTGAATAACAAACTATTCAGGAAGTAATTTAAGCTAAAATGTCGTTTCCTGTATTTTACTATTAATAACCGAATTCATGTACGAGTCATTACACATCGAGTCATTATTTGTCTATGACACTGTCGCTCATCAGACGACCGTGGAACGTGTTTAAAATACTTCAAAAACTAGTTTGTCAATTAAGTCTGATCTTGTGCACTCGGTGTCCGAAATTGATGATTTCGTTCGTGTTTCTATACTACCCAAATAAGTATTCACTTTACGTTGACTAAAAAGGCTTGCGTCAATGAGACAGATTACTGATTAGGATTAAAACTTTGGTTCTGGCTATTAAACAATTAGATAATAAAATGCATCATCTTATAATGTTAATATATTTATACGAATGGCGTTAATATTACTAAATTTTTGTGATTGCGATATGACTTCAGATTATGTTCCATAATTAATAAATACCTATTGTGTTAAAAAAAATGCTTCCTTGTAGTTTTGCGTTAATCTTCAGGGTAAGCAGGATAAATACTTAGCCTTTTGACCGCTTGGTTTTATATCAATTGCCGTGCCCCCAGCGCCCAGCTCATAAATCGACTAATGAATACCTACTTATGAAGTTATGACAGACGGGGACGTGTAATGAAATGAATAACAAGAAACGAACATAGGTTCTCAGTCGTATATATATAGATACGACTAAGGCGACACGGGCACGAAAACATTTGTCGTACCTACCTATTAATCCGACCGGGGCGGCCAATAGGTTAAATAAAATTAGTGGCGATATGAGAGAAGATGAAACTTAATATTTTTTGGAAACTTCAAAGGCACTTTAATATTGGTTGCATGTTTGATACCATTCGTTATTTTTATGTGAAAAACCAAACACTAAATTAAGGGCTTTTTTAAAAGTTGCTTGTCTGATTTTGTTAGCAAATAATTTGTGCTGACTGAGATTTCCACTTTGTGAAAATTAATTAGTGAATATGAAGCAGTGTTCGATGTACTTTGGTAATTTACCTATACCGTAGGTAGGTATGAGGTATACAAAGGCCTTGAGTGTTCAAGACTTTATAAAACTTTAGGTAGTTAGGTATGTGATTGCTTCGAAAATTCGTAATTTTCGTAATAAATTATTTACAAAATTGATCTAACATTATACAAACCGTAGTTATAGTTTTGCATTGACTTTTAACCGGTTGGCCTAAAATTGTATACCTACATAAATGGAAATTAAGTTTTTAAGTTAAATTGCAAGTCTTGTTTACACAGCAATATTACTGAACCAAATCATAATTAAAAATTCCATAAAATATGATTATCTACAATAATAGGACTGACCTTACTCAAGAAGTTATGAGGTATAGTGCGTTTCACGAAAGAATTCCCTTCGCCGTTATATTGGCACACCTGACTGTCAAGAACGTCAAACGCTAGACGCATCGTAGGCTTTGTTGAGTTTTTCCAAGATTTATAGTTGTTTTACAGTTTTAATCACGCCGAAGACACTTAAAAGTGGCGAAAGAGAGTTGGTGTTGAAAGTCAAAACGTTTTGTGAGAGTGAAAAACGTAACAAAGCGCCAATAATTCCATTAGAATGTGTGAGACTTCGCGTCGCCGCCATAAAATAGGGTTGCCATTGCCAGAACTAGATGCTCCCTAGTCCCCGCTGCTACCCCGTAGGTGCCTACCTACACCTTTTAAAATAATTAAAGACCATAAAGAACCACCTATCTACGAAGTCGATTCATTGTTAAAAGAACACGGTCATAAAGTTGTAAGACTTCCTCCTTATCATTGTGACCTGAATCCAATCGAACTCATATGGAGTCTTTTGTAAAGGCGGATTGCTGAAAAAAACGTGGGTCAGGAAGCAAAATATATTGTAAAAATAACTGAAGAGGCAATTTGCAGTAGCACGCCAGAAGAGTGGATAAAAGAATGCAGCCACGTAGAAACCATAGAAGATAAGTACTTCAACAATGGAGTAACTGTTGATAACAAAATAGATCGATTTATAATAGAAGTAGGAGATGACTAGATATACTATAGGAGATACTTCAGACGATACTGACCCTGGAGATAGTGCTATATCGGGTGTAGGTCCTTTGGAGGAGCACAGTTATTTTAAAAAGTAATTTTGTTGTTAATCATTACAGCTTAGTTTCGCAAATAAATAATTATTATGGTTATATTAAGAGTTTAATTTTATGAATACTTATCTTTACACGTAAGGTATAATTTTCTATAGACCTTTGTTGAAAGGTGACCAAACAAAAGGAACAACCAAAATAAATTTTCGTTTTCAATTTATACTGATTTATTGGGTAATATAATTTTCACAGCCTGGCAGCACTCATTTAAGCGCTACCAACATTACAGCGAAGGGACTTCTTTGATGAAACGCACTATAGCAAGTTATGAGGCCGCATGTTTTATTTTTCTGTTATTCATTTAAAAAGAATGGGCAACTATTGGCAAGGAGTTTCTTGCCCATTTCTTGTCGATACGAAACTATCTATGTATTATAAATTTTGACATTCAAATGTGTCTTTTGAAGGAATATCTAATTGAAATGAAAGATTTGACGTTGAATTAACGAGATTTAATTTAACCGAGCTTGTGTAATAAACAGGTTGACTTTAAATTCATTAGCATAAAATTGTTTGTTAATTGGATAAGGTAGACACATAGATAGATAAACAACTCGAAAGACAACTCGATATTATCAATAATATAGTGCACTCGGTGGACCTGCGCATTTAATTTAATAATAGTAACGATAAAGTTGAAAACAGGTGCCTATCTGTGTTTATATGATCTGAGTGGCTATTATTGTGTTTTGATTAAACAAGGTGTTCTAATTAAATTATCTGAAAACCTGAAAAAGGGTCATTGAACTTACTTGACAACTTTTTAGAGAGCCAACCCTTTTTTTTTTAAGTTGGGAAGCTTTCTTCTCCCATTCTGGGCGGAGCGGGAGGGAGTGTCAGCCTCTTACTGACTAAAACCCACCCGTGTTCCTTCAGTTGCCTGTGCCAGGGGCCACGGTAACCCTTTTGGACTTTCCCACAACCCTGGCAGGCATCGGCGTCATTGGTGCTGACATCTCTTTGAGGCGCGCGTGGAACACAAGGCGCCGTCGACCCGGGTCTGGTCCTTATCGGACGGCTAGCTACCCATTGCTCGCCGTCCGCAAGCCCGCGCCTACGGTGGCCGGGAATCGGCTTGGGATTCACGACGCCCAGGGCGTCTCTTGCGGCGGCTACGGCCGTGAGGGCGCGAATTTTGCCTCTCCCTCATGCGTTCCGCCTCCTCGTTCGCGAGCATTACTGCTTCGCAGAAGGAGGTGACGGCTTCCCATGCCCTCTCGCTCCGTACCATGGCCTGGATCAGCGCCAGACGCGAGAGATCGCCACCGGCAATCGCCTGCACAAGGATACGGCGGTGCTCCGCCAAAGCCGGGCAGACTTCCACCGTATGCTCCACCGTGTCCTCCGGGCGATCCACACAATGGTGACGCCCGGGCGATTCCTCCCGCCTTATCCGGAACAGGAACCTCCCGAAGCAACTGTGTCCGGTGAGGATCTGCGTCAGGCGGAAGGTGAGGACGCCGTGGCACCACCCTAGCCATTCCTCAAATAGAGAGAACCAACCTTGAAATTGCGAGAAAAGAATCAGCTGCACCATAGAGCAGCTTCTTTTCTTGGTTGATTGGTGATGGTTGGTTGTTTCGTTAGCATAATTATTTCGAAAACAAAATGATGCTGCTGATTTTTTCCTATGAAGAACCAGGTGGCACTGCTGCGCTGAGTTCAAAAAAACATCCTTAGTTTCAGCGGTAACCCTGGTGACGTCACTCTTGCCGCTATGATTGCAGGTTCTGCATCGATGAACTTAATTATGCTTACGAAGTCAGACGAAGGATTGTTTCACCGTACTACCTGAAAGTTTCGGAAGCCTTGGAGCATTTGTAGTCCAAAGGGATCCTTTAGACTTCACTAAAACTGATGCAAAAAACCTGAATTTCACCGACGTAGACGATATTTATGCGTTAGAAGAGGTCTATAAGAAAGCGTCAATGGAACTGTTAACTTCCGAACGATTTGACGATAGAACCGATTCTAGTTTCATGTTTTCCCCGCGTGTGGAGCGTGATACAGGAGCCGAAGCTTTCCTGACAGAATCTTCTCTGAGTAGGTATACTAAAGAAAGGTTACTTACTACAGTCGGTTGCCCGCATTGTATCTCTTCAAAGTGAGAGTGAACAGGCTTCTTCTGGGTAAGCTCACTCCATCGTCGACTCTATCTCTGTCACCACTGACCTAGACTAAAGTCAAGAGCAAACCCATATTTAAAAAAATAAAAATAAAGAAAATACATGGAAGGACGCATTGGATTCTTTGAAATTTGGAAAAACGAGATGATTATAAACTTTACTGCTTTCTTGCCAGCTGACTTACAGAATGACAAGCGGTTATCCGCTCACGCGAATTAGGGCGGTCGGTGACAATCCTGTAGTAAACAATCCAGAAATCAAAAAAAAAAAAAAACAGCTGTTCCCTACATTTATGTTTGCATAACCCTTCAAAATGTAGGGAACAGCAGTTTATTTTTGTGTTTTCAGGTTTGGTCCCATAGTAAAAGTTGTTCATAATGATGAGTACAATGACCCTTTAAAATCCCATGAATTCAATTTCACCCTGTATAATCTCACACAATCAAACTTTGTAGAAATCTATGGGTCCATATTGATATAAAATTGAAAATAAATAAAATTCCATTTGTCCGAGGGCGCACCAAAGCGGACAGAGGTGGGGTCTCAGATTATTTATTTTCGACGTAATTTTGAATCGCATTGCGCTGCGCTAGCTGTAAGAACTGGTAGTTTGTCCATGTGGGCCCTTATACACCGTGACTTTTTAGTCGTCTTACAACGGCAGCCCACTTCATGTATACAATGATTATTAAACGTTCGTAAAAGTAAAAATAGGTATTTATGAAATTTGAATAATTTAAAAAGAAAAATATTATTCATTATGACGCATGACGTCGTTAGAAATACCCTGTTGCGAGCGCGGCGGAATGATCTAAGTACTCGACTCGTGCGCTGGGTAGGTATTTTCTACCGTTTGATACATAAACATTATTAACAGGATGTTTCATATTTCTAATGTATTATTTATTTTTCTTTGTACCTATTATTTTAATTAATGGTAAAAAATAATAATCGCGCCTAGAGGTATTTAATGTCGGATACATTGAGTGGACCACCTTTGTAAGACGACTAAAAAGTCACGGAGTATACTGTCCATTCAGGCTTTCGTGAGTTGTCTTTACTTACCCAAGGAGAGTGGATCTCTTAGCCACTGCGACCACATTTGGATGCATCTCCACATCGATTTTCAGAAAAACTACATGAGACCACTAATACCGCAGTTTTGGAGTATTCAGCCATTTAAAAACATAATACTTATGTGTTAGTTGGAAATAAAACAAAAACGAAAATAATTTAATTAAACTACATTAATTCCTAATTTAACTTGTATCAATTCCTCACACTCGGTAAAGGTTCATTAAAATCGTTAATTAGCTTCAGAGCCATTTCTATGGGTCGGCAATAGCAATAATCGACTTGTTCCCTTCAATAATTGATTAGTTTAAGATAATATTCTGTTTGAAAGATTATGAGATAATGAATATAAAGTATACACAGTACTTAGATATAAAAATAAGTGTGAAAGCAACCTATACTTTTAATAATTGCCATCGATTTAAAAAATATCTGCATTTACCTACCTTAATTATGTTAATATTTACGTATACGTTTGAAGATTTGCAGTCATTACAATAATCAACAATAATATCACAACAAGAATTAAATAATGACAAAGCTATGATGAAAAAAGTAAAAATATTTATACAGGGTAGCGATTTAGTCACCTAGATCCGTCAAGGCTTCTACCCGTTATTTTAAACAATCGAATTCCTATACAACAGTCGACAGTATTTAGATGCATTTAAGAAATTTTGTTTTTTTTTTTACAATTCGGTTATGAGTTTCATAGCAAAAGTTGATTAAAATGACGTGTAGAATCACCTTGACGGATGCAGGTGACATTTAGTCACCGCCCTGTATATACATACATATAAGTCATGATAATGACTTAGTTATAAGTGAGACATAACTATCATTTGAACTCTCTATTCTACTAGAACCGTATGCTTTAGGTTAGCAATTAGCTTAGAATAGGACCTGAAAGTAAAAATATTATAACACAATATTAAGTGACGTAGGTATAATGTTTATTAAACTATGGACGGTCAGCAGGCTTGCTCATGAGTCCACATCACATCATTAAAGTTAATTCTTATAACAAAATAAAATGAACTTAATATCGGTTTGCAGAAAATTACTAAAATGATCGCTGTGATGGCTAGTAGCAGCTGGAGGAGAGTTGCTGAGAATCGAGTTGAATGACGTATGATTAGAATAGCCTATTCCAGCAGTAGACTGCTGTAGGCTGATGATGATGACTTAAAGGATCTAATACCGTAAATTCCGTAATGAGTTTCGGGTCATCAGCGCTGGAGGTGGTACGGCATCGCGGTAGTATAACTGGTAGATTGCATCCCAAAAGCGACTGATTCTTTCTAATAATGATCCTTGTAGTTCCACGTTTATTCCTAGTAACATGTGTGGTGTCCTGTCTTGGCCAACTGGCGGCCATGCAGGCAGTGGTGACCCTGGGGGCACGGGGTTCCTGTACAACAATTATTTATTAAGTAAAACGAACTAATCCAATCATCTATTCCTATATCGTTCTTATGTTTGGAGAAGAAATTAAAAGTTCTCCAAAGTACTTAAGAAACATCACATAGCCGTCAACTACGCATTCTGTACATCAAACTGAACACCTAACATTGCACAAAAATAATTGCTGGGTATCGACTTTTATTTTTGGTGTGAAAATTTGGTGTTTGAGTGCGCAATGTAACTAACACACGCAAAACTTTGTGCTCATGGGTGCATGCAACGGCACAGGGGTCGTGGGGTATTTAAAATTGTGTTATAACATTAAACACTTTGTTTTCATAAAGAAAAGTCAGTAAAACTTGGAATTTTTAGACTGAACGGGTTGGTGCAGTTGGTAGCGACCCTGCCTTCTGAGCCTTTGGTCCCGGGTTCTATCTCCGGACAAGTCAAACATTTGTGTGCATGAACATGTCTGTTTGACCTGTGTCTGGGTGTGTATATATGTATATCAGTCATCAGATTACCGTAGGCAGTACCTAGTTCTCTGAAATACCATCGCGTGCCTCCCTACCTCCGCCGTACGGTAGGGGCTTATCTGGAGGATAGATGCGTCACCTATCGGGGACGTGACGGTGCCGGTCGGCACCTCATGTCGTGCGGTGTTCCACAGGGATCGGTCTTGGGACCGCTCCTGTGGAACATCGGCTACGACTGGGTGCTGAGAGGCGAGCTCCCGTCGGGCGCCGACTTGACGTGTTATGCGGACGACACGCTTGTCGCTGCCCGGGGGAGCTCGCACAGGGAAGCGACGTTGATAGCCACGGCTGCGGTGTCACAGATGGTGAACCGCATCCGGCGCCTGGGCCTGGAGGTGGCCCTAAACAAGTCGGAGGCCATGGTGTTTCATGGCCCCTGACGTGCACTGGCGCCGGGATCACACATCGTGGTCAGCGGGGCCCGGATAGCTGTCGAGTCCACCATGAAGTATCTGGGATTGGTGCTCGACAGCCGATGGGGATTCGGGCCCCACTTCCGGCGGCTGGCGCCCAAGCTGATGGGTGCAGCGGGCGCGCTTTCAACGTTGCTTCCTAACTTGGGGGGCCCGAGCGCCGCCTGTAGGCGGTTGTACGTGGGAATCGTGCGGTCCATGGCCCTGTATGGGGCCCCTGTGTGGGCGATGGACATGACGGCCGGCACTCTCGCCATTCTGCGCAAACCGCAGAGGGCGATGGCCGTCAGAGTCGTCCGCGGGTACCGCACGATTTCCTACGAGGCGGCTTGCGTCCTGGCCGGATCCCCGCCCTGGGACCTAGAGGCGAAAGTACTCGCGTCATTATATCGATGGCGCGAGGAAGAGCGGGTACGGGGCTCGAGGCCGGTGCAGCGGCAGATCGCGCTGCGCCGAGAGGAGCTCCATCAGGTCTTGGTGGTGGAATGGCGGCTAAGGCTTCTGCGCCCTACCGCCGGCCTCGCTACGGTCGAGGCGATCCGGCTAGTACTCGACGACTGGCTCGGGAGAAGGCACGGCTCCCTGTCGTTTAGGGTGACGCAGGTGCCGTCGGGGCACGGCTGCTTCGGCAAGTACCTGTGCCGCATAGGCAAGGAGCCGGACGCTCGGTGCCACCATTGCGTCCATTGCGGGGAGGACACGGCGCAACACACGCTCGCCGAGTGTGTAGCTTGGGAGGAGCAGCGCCGTGTCCTCACAAATGAAGTAGGAGGCGATCTGTCGCTGCCGGCCGTAGTGCGGAGGATGGTCGGTAGCGCAGAGTCGTGGGACGCGGTGGTGTCCTTCTGCGAGGACGTGATGTCGCAGAAGGAAACTGCGGAACGGGAGAGGGAGATCTCGACTCCCTTCCCCGGCCGCAGAAGGCGCACCGGGCGCAGGAGAAGGGCGGACATCGCCCTTTTCCAGCCCCCATGAATGGGTCCAGGGGCGTGGGACTTGGGGAAGTCCTCGCCCCCTATTTGATGGCCCGAGGCGAAGGCGCGCGCGGGTGTCGGCGCGCGCCTCTGAGGCGATGCACGGGGTAGTTAAACACCTCACTACCCCGTGCAGGAGACGAGGCCCGGACAGACCGGGCCAGCACTAGTGTGGGGCTGAGGAAGAATTTCGATTCCCGCGGCCCCGCGCGCACGTGCGAGGAGACACCGGAGTGGTTTTAGCCGGTAAGAGTCCGGCACGCCCCTCCGCCTTTTCCCTAGGCGGAGGTAGTCCATGAGGATTTCCCCCCGTAAAAAAAAAAAAAAGGCAGTACCTAGTTCGGGACCTGAAGACCTTGTGTGGTGGATGTTATCTCATTTTTTTTATTTATTATTTGGACCTTTAATAACTCCGTAACCAGAAGGTTCCCAGATATGGTACAGTACTAAAAAATCATTACAATGATGGGGAGTACACCCGTAAAAAGACAGTTAACACTTTTTTTTTTTGTACACGGTCGTAAATTTGGCAAGTCCTAACTAATATTAAAAAAAACAAGGAAAAAAAGTAAGTTTGTTTGTTAGGCTTTCACGCCAAAGCGGCTAAACGGATTTGGAGGGAATTTGACACACAGATAGATCATGACGTAAGTAAGGACATAGGCTACTTTTTATCTTGGGTCGTAGATGTAATCGCGGCCAACAGCTAGTCTAGTATAAGAAAAAGTTCGGCTTTGTAAAGTGACGTCTCTCAGTCGCTTATTTCTTGTATTAGGCTATAAAACCCGATGTGTCACATTAACTTCCGTGATCCTGGGGGCCTACTCCCTAAGCACGATGACCGTAGTTTCGGCTGATGTTACGGGCGTTTCCTACTCCGTATTACGTACGGACATAAAGATTAGTTCGGGGCCCGAACTAAGAATGGCAACACGATTTGACAGTTCTCCCTATTATGAGATGTGTTTTTGCGAGTCCGAATTTTTTTATTTGACTCTTGTTTTATTGGATCAACTACTTTTGCACGGGCCCGTGTCTTCGTTGACGAACTAAGAGACAGAGACTAAGGAACTATGTAGTGTCCCTGGACACTACATAGTTTACGTTGACGATTGAATGCTTACCCAGTCTTAATAAAGTTGTGCCATATTTCTCGCACTACTGCTCTCATATTCTGATAGTTTCGATTCTCAAGACTTTCATTTTTACCATCCACGTTATCCAGCCAAGCCTTCGACTGTGCGCAGTGGTCAGTGCTGTGCATATTGGTGTATGGTATCAAGTCTTCGCTTAAAAAAGAATATTCGTACAAATAAACTTCCTTGTGGCCAGCCTCCACGTGCAGCTGCACAGCTCGCAGCATAGGAAAAGAAACTAGGACATCCGAAAAGTAGTCGAGGAATCTCAAAACGCTGTCATCGCCAATCGACTTCTTGCCAAAATAAAATATTTTAATTGTCTCGGCAATCTCTTCTCTTTCCTTTTCTGACTGAAATTTTAGGTCAGCTGGCAAGAAATCAGAAAATTTCTCATACATCAAATGCTTCCAAATGTCAAAGTGACCAATACGCAACATACCTTCCATGCTGGTAAAACCATACAACATCGGCAACTTTTTGTATTTGCCTTTCTGAAGTATCCTATAAGGTGATTCTGTCAAGAATGCTTCGTGTCCTGTGTCGCGCTCCACACACGGTGAAAATAAGAAAGTAAAGTCCGTTCTATCAAATAGTAACACTGAAGTCAACGATTTCAATGACAGTGTCTTGTAGAAATCTTCTAATGCATGGATATCGTCGACGTCAGTAAAATTCAGTTTCATGGCATAATATTTGGCAATCTTCACAGGATCCCTCTGAACTGCAAATGCAGCAAGGTTTCCTCCACTTTCTGGTATGACTCGATGGAACAATCCTTCGGCTGACTTCGAGAGCATTATTAGGTCCACTGATGCAGAACCTGAACTGCCACCTGCAAGAGTGACGTCATCAGGGTTACCGCCAAAGCGGGCGATATTCTTTTGTACCCAGCGCAACAGCTCCACCATGTCCTTCATGCCAGCATTGCCTGGTATATCCTCGGTGCCCAGACAAAGGAACCCGTGAACTCCAAGACGGTAGTTAAACGTGACCATGATGAAATCTTTCTTCTTCATTAACTGTGTTCCTTTATTTCTATTACCGTAACCTATTAAAAAGCCTCCTCCGTGAACATACACAAGGACTGATAGGTTTTCCTCTGGTGTTTTGGGTACAAATATGTTAGCAGTTAGACAATTTTCTTCCATCACTGTCGTCGATCGTTCTGGCAGGAACTCTTTGATAACTTTACTGTTTTGTGGACATATGAAGTTCATCTCGATGGCATCAAACGGTTCCGACCATATTGGCGGCGGAAGAGGTGCCTGGAGAACAAAATTAATGTTTGAACTTGTCTGTGATTATAGATTATAACTTGGACTATTGAAATAGTGACCGTATAATTAATTTTATCGATCAAATTAAATTCAAGTGTAAAATACAATGAATAGCCTTAGCATCCTACCTAAAAAAAGTACTCTGTGCTTAGCATACTATTTTTACACCTGTCACTTTTTACACCTGTCAGTTTTCAATTTACTCGAGTAAATTAATACTAATAATGCGAGAATCGATTCCCCAGGATGCAAGTGTAAAGCCCGTTGTACACGGCACGGTTTATTTACGGTACAGCGCGCTAGCCGGACCACAGAATAATCGTTTGAGGTTGGATATGACACGGCAAACCACCGGACGACGCATACGGCGACGGCGTCGCGCGTCGTATCAACGAGATTAGTATAGTGATCCATACAATACTAACAACCGTGCCTACACACGGCGAATCAACAGTAGTTTTTCACGGCAAAAAACGTGTGTATACACAGGGCTACACATCAAGCTATACAATTCTAGTTTATACTGACCTCTCATTGTAAGGAAATCCCATACAATGCGAGATCAGCTTATACTGGAAAATTTAGCTTGATGTAGCCGTGCGTACAACAGGTCTTAGGGTCAAGGCCCGTTGTACACACACGTTTTTCCTGTTGTGTATAACTACGGTTTTGCCCGTCTTATGTTTCGGGTTTATCCTGCTAGCTTTAAACTTGAATTTGATCACTGGTGCTTTAAGTCGTAAGAGATCGAATCCTATATATATACAGCGTGGCGCTGCTATGGTGACCTTAATTTAACACACATATACGTTTTCACATTTTCGTTTCATGACAATTTTTTATTTCCATTAAACGTTATTATTTACAGATTTATTAAAGAATTTAGGAAATAGCATCTTAGAGCAACCTGTACTTAAAGAACTGTCGCGCAGCGGTCATTTCCCTCGGTCACGGATCATAACTTCGCATCAATGAAATTAAAACGAATAAGCAATACTATTAGGATGAAACAAATGCATAGAGTAGGCGAATTTAAGGAAATTTCCTTTGTTGGCGAGCAGCGCAGGCGACGCGCGCTCTCCCTTCCACCCACCCGCCGCACCGAACACGAATTCTTTTTTTGCTTTTCTAGTGCTAGTCGAACCCGTGTCCTTGACGCACTTATTTACTCTAGTGCGCATAATTACGTCGCGAAAAAGACTCTTAGCTATTGTTTTATTTATTTCTTTTTGTGTAATTAGGATAGTAATTAGATCATGGTACTGCGATAAAGACACTTTGATTGGTTTTCGTTTTCTTATCTAGTAGGTACGTTTACACCTCTTGCGATACGGACGCATTTATTTGTGCTATTAGTGCTTGTGTAAACTTATGATCGTGATGGCAGTGATTAGTGATGACAGTTATTACTAATAGTAACAAGAGAGGGTGATGTGATAAGTGTTTGTACCACTTGCGCCGCTCGGTTTCTTTGATAATATGCCGTCAAAGAATCGGACCGATCACGAGTAGGTACAAGACGCGATGCGCCGCGTCGCTGCCGCTCCGAGTTAACGTAAGCGAGCTAGGTAAGTAATTTCATGAATGAATTTTTGCAAGGGTGATCCCAATTTTAATGACTTTTTTATTACTTAGTTTGTTTGAAAAATTTTTTTTTTCAGTTTACGTATTATTTTAACCTATCAATATTTATATGGTTAATGGGCACTAGCCCTACCCGTGTATTAAATTAAAGTCACCATTGTAGCGCCACATTGTATATAAGGTGCTATAAAAATATCTGCCACGGCTGCAATGGGAGACAGTATTGTGTTTATAGATTACAATAGTGAAGAAATTTCGTACCCCGGAACAGTTAATTCAATTTGAGAAAATAAAGTAGTTAAAATAACATTGACTCTACTCTGCATAATGTGGTTCACAAATAAAACTAGGGATAGTCTGCTACCTACCCCCGCCCATTATATTGACCTTGGCCTCAAGGTTTTTTTTTAATTTATTTTTATTTTTTATTTGACTTTTTTGTGATTTTTTGACTAAAACTACCTGTAGCTCAAAATCTATCCATGGGACCGGTCGGCTAATGGTCTTGTTTTAATCGTTAGAGTCTTAGGGTCCTGCAAAAAATTATTTTACACCAGAAAATTGTGGAGAAGAAAAGTTATGGGGCCTGAAGTACCGTAGTAAGGTAAAGAAATAATTTTAAGGTAAGGTAGTAAGGTAAAAAAAACCTTGAGGCCAAGGTCAATATAATGGGCGGGGGTAGGTAGCAGACTATCCCTAGTTTCTACCCTAGGCGTATGTACAGCTCCCTACCAAACACCCTGTATATATATAAACTAGTCAAACATAAGTTAAAACCGATAAACAAGAAGCAATTATTATACTAATCATTCGAATCTTACTTAAATTATAAAATTATTACCCCTTTATCAACAAACTCAGAGTAGTTAAAGTTCTACCTAACTTAATTCTCGAAAAAATTATTGTTAATCTGACGGTAACTAACTGCTAGTAAGTTTACTCTGAGTTTATTAATAAGGGGGTTAAATATTGTGCAGTTTGACGGCAGATGAAGGTGTAGAAAAAAGTCTGCCTGCATCCTCAGCGTAGCAAACATAATAATTACAATTTCATAATTATGTGCAATAGGAATGACAATGAGAATGAATTAAAGCACCTTGTACTTGTAAACGCCCGTAGGTCCTGTAGCGTAGGGTATGTTGTAGAAGGCGTATAAATCCTCGCTGGGGTGCTTGCGCCCGCGCACCGGCCCTTGCAAAGTTTGTACTTCTAGCCATTCTTCATCAGTGGAAACAGCCGTCACGTACAAAAGAATCACACACGACCGTAACATCATTGTTTCAACTATAGACTAGGTCACAAAATAACAATTGGATGTTATATAAGTTATTTAATACATTCAATTGTGATCTAGTCTATAATAGCTATATTATTTAAATAATATTAAATAACACGGTAATTTCTTTCACTAAGGGTGAATACAAACTGGTGCATTCAAAAGTTACTCCAACTCTAAACATTGGCCCAAACGCTCGCTGGTTTTCTGGTCGACGGTCATTGTTGGGTTTTCAAAAGACTCATATCAACACTTGTATTGGTACATACACGGTGGGTTTCTGAGACGGGGTGGTAAGAACATATACCTTACTGTTGCAGCTACAGGAATACGTTCTAAGAAGACTTTTTAAGTACAGTCGGCAAGAAAATAGTCTGTTCTCTCAATAACTTTTTTTGATGCCAATTGATCCTGCTTCCAATAAGGATCAAATTGAAAAAAGAGCAACAGAGGCCAGTGCGAGAGTGATTTGTGAATTTCACTGTAACCTCAAATGGTCCAGAAGTCTTCTAATGAGGTCTTATGTCTCTATAGTTCCATAACTAAGCTGACCGTCTACTGTAGACTGCTATGCAGAATGTGCATGGAGAGGATTGCGGTTCATTTGGTTGCTATCATGGTGTTAGTGCGTAGCGTGGCGGTGGGTCGCAGTGGACGACCCAGGGACGATCCCGTACAAAGCGAAACTAAGTACACGTCTGTGCTCAATCATGGGCTGCTGTGGGGAGGCGCTTTTATCTCTAAAAAGCATCGATTCTTCGTGTTTAGACACCTAAAACCACCAAAAACACAGTTTAATTAATCGTCTTTTTGAACGTGAACGCCGATGATGGATTCGGCCTTTATTTGCTTTAGTGTTACAGAGTTTTCACGTTGGACCCCAGTGCACAGTGGTCCGTCTTAATATATTCATTACCTATACGTAGGGATCTATGGAAGGTGAATCAACAGAATCAGTGCAATGTACCTAGGTCAACATCGTCCCTTCTATCGTACCTCGTATCTTCTATAGTACTTTTACTTCCAACGTCATTTTTATTCACCAATCCTCCTTTCTCACTGTTTAAATCACAGTGATCTTTATCGTCGTAGCAATAAGGGTGCTGTGGGGTGCGGCTGTCAGAGGTAAAAAAAACTGTGAAATGACTACAATCACACGAGGCAGTACTGGTACCAGGTAAGGCGGATGGCACATTATACGATCACCTTTACAAATTGTATGCGCAATGACACGGTTGCCGTCAACATCGAACTACGTTGGAGTCAATTTATGCGGCAAATAGGCAAAAAACGGCTGAACGGATTTGGATAAGAGACACATAGACAGTTTATAACCTGGATTACTCTTAATCCAACTAAAGGCTAGCATTATATATTTAGGTGTCCATATAGACGAGAGGCTCGATAGCGTGTTCATGCGGATACTTTATGCTCCCGGATCCGTACACAAATTTATTTGTTTTTGTGTATATATAGAGTATATGATAAGTGAGAAAACCTAGCTTTACTTATACGAGTCCGTTATTACTTACTGCATCCCGATTGTTTATAGGGTGGAACGAGCTCAGTGGCCTGTCCTCAAAGTTTTGTATTTCAGCTGACAATCAGCATGCAGCTATGAATATCCACTTAAATTGGCTTATAAATGCAGTAACATAAAAAGTCCCAACTCCTGCAAATCGGGACCCAAGGCCTACTGCCTCGTTATAGATGTTATTTACCCATGGCAACAATATCTGTCTATAGGAAGGTCTGAAATATCTGTCTGTAGTCAGATAGGAAACGCCGACCTCATCTAGTTTAAAAAAAAATATGATTGACGTGTAAAAGTGTTTGTAAAAACCTACTTACAGAAATAAAATCATTTATCATTTATCATAAAGATGCTATGATGCTCTGCCTAGCCCTTTCCCAACTATGTTGGGGTCAGCTTCCAGTCTAACTGGATGCATTTGAATACCAGTATTTTACATGGAACGTATGCCTGCCTATCTGACCTCCACAACCCAGTTACTGGATAACACGATACCCCTTGGTTAGACTGGTTATCAGACTGTTGGGCTTCTGACTACCTGTAACGACTGTCAAAGATCTACGAATGACAGCCGGCACCAACAGCTTAACGTGCTTTCCGAGCCACGGAGGGGTCTCGATATGAAGTGGATGGTCACCCATCGACGAACCAATCGCGGCAAGCGTAGTTTACACCTTCGATCGACCCATGCAGCTGTTATTATTTTGCCACGAGCCCCTCACATGTATGTATAAGGAGGCAAATGTACTGAAAATAATCAATACAGGATCAAAGTAAATTAGCTAGCGAAATTCTGCAGACGTGAAAGTATCGATACACAAACGTTACAAAATAAAAATAAATTGATGTTTCTTTTTTGGGAGTCATTGACTAAAGGTAGTGTTGTTACTTGAATTATGAGTTGAGAAAATATTTTTTCTTTTGTTTTCTCGTGTTCGGGGCACACCTCCGCCGCCGCCTATCTTATTTTTGCAACCATAAAAATAATAACACCTAATTTGTTAAATTACAGCGTAATCCTAATAAACTATATACTTTGTATGATTCTCTGTGAAATGTATCAACTTGTTACATTGTGTTTAGGTAATATACACTGGGCCGCAACAGGTCGGTTATAAAAAACGCGACAACTTACTTAAAATAGGTATTAGAGCAATCCTTTTAAAATAAAAACTAAATTAAGTCTGTTATCCCTGTGCAGTGCGCACTTCGCCCGATTTTTTTTACGTGAATCAGACCGGCTATTGGCGTGACGATGACGCGGCCAACATCCAAACGAAATTTAAATAGTGAATTTGAATTTTTCTTTAAAATAAATCTGAATATTTAGTGTTTGGTTACGCCATATTTTATTATTATAGGTACCATATTTATTTCCTTTAATAAACCATTCTTCGTCCATATTATCTACAAATTAAGTTGATGTGCGATGGCTCATGTTTTTTAGGGTTCCATAGCCAACTTGGAGACTATTGACACTATATCGATGGAAATTGGAAGAAAGGTGTATCCTGTGCACTGCTAATAATAATAAGCCCCTAAACAACCACACGTCCTGATTGACCATCTAATCACGTGGGGGGTGGACGCGCGAATGAGAAATTACTGGCGTGACTAACGTGGCTCTGGAAACCCACTTAAAAATGGAGACTTGAACGAGTCTCCATTTTTAAGTGGTTGTTTGGTGGTTGTTTAGGGGCTTATTATTATTAGCAGTGCACAGGATACACCTTTCTTCCAATTTCCATCGATATAGTGTCAATAGTCTCCAAGTTGGCTATGGAACCCTAAAAAACATGAGCCATCGCACATCAACTTAATTTGTAGAAAACGTATAGGTTAAAAGAAAACGTATAGGACCGCTGCCTGGGGGCGATCGCCGGGGCGCACTTGGAGCTGACGCTGAGTGTCTCAGTATGCGATCCGTCAGCGGTGAGGAGTTGAACAGGCGGGCTCCCACTGACAAAGATGCTACAGCCGAAGCCATTGACGATGGTGATAGACGGACAAACAGGACAGACACCCCTGTAGAGCCTTATAGTACAGTATCGTACGCACCTTCAAGAACATCATCACCATCAATACCATCTTCACCCATACCATCGTCAAACCCTATAACTAGTTTTACTACAGTTTCACCCACTCCGGCCTTGAATGTTGCGCGGGAGGTATCTACCTTCTGACCCGTTTTATACCTACCTGTAAACATAACATTTCTGTATTGCGATCTAACAGATCCCGGACGTGCTCTAATATCGTACATTAGGGTAAAAAGGTGTATGTTTGTTCTAACAAATAATGCAACTTCAAGTATATACAGAGACGGAAAGGTGAGTAATTTTAGAGACTTGAACACAGGTGCATAGCTGTCGATATTTTTAAGGCTTGTCATTGATCTTAAGCAACGTTTTTGGACTCTGAAAATCCTCTCCCTCTCAGTACAGTTGCCCCAGAATATCACTCCGAATCTCAAAACTGACGCAACTAGACCGTGATAAGCTTCCAGCACGGTGCGAAATCTTACTTTTTTTGCCAGGTTATAGAGTACGTACGCTGACTTGACCTGACGCTGACCTCTTACATACATCCTCCACGTGAGGTTTCCAGGTCAGTTTGTTATCAATTAGAATACCAAGGAATTTTGTAACATTTGTCGATTCTACTTTTTGTCCCTCAAATTCAACACCATAATTTTCAGCTCCTAGACGCTGATGAAAATGCATTTTTATTCTGCTTGTTTAAACTAGATTATTTCTTTTGAGCCAATTTATTATGCATTTCAATGTGTTATTAATATTGGTGTCGAAATTATTCTTATTGCTGCATTTGACTTTTGCCATGCTGTCATCTGCAAATAATACCATGGGTTGTGGAATTTGGCGAGGCAAGTCGTTAATATATAGAAGAAACAATAAAGGTCGAAGAACACTGCCTTGCGGTACGCCATATTTGACTTCTCTGCAGCCGGATAGATACGTATGTTCCTGTTTAGTTTTCACGCATATCCTTGATACTTCTGTGTATTGCTTTCGATTCGTAAGGTATGACTTTATTAGATTTAAGACAATACATCTAATGCCGTACGTGTAAAGTATGCCATGGTATCTCTGCATCACCCTAAGGTTGACTGGTAGAAAATGCCTCAGGCATTAAGTCCGCCTTTGTACAGTATTTTTTTTTACTTGTGCATAAAGTTTTAATAAATAAATAAAGTTTATTTATAAGAGCTTCATGGCTTACGTAATCAAATGCTTTCGTCATATCAGTGTATATAGCGCATACAGGCATTTTATGGTATTTAATTTTATGGCATTCTTTGGTATTGTTCGTCGAATCATTGTGCTCCTTAAGTTCTGAGTTGAGCGGCCAGATTACTGACAAATGCGTGCACTGACTGGACAGGTCCGATCAATCTATATGGTTTTTCCTCAAAAGACCGTTTCAGACACCAATCTACATGGTCTTCACATGATCTGACCAAGATTAGGTCTGGACTTTAAAAGAGACTGTGACCTCTGAGTTTGTTTCGGCCTTTCTTCTCAGAGTAGTCAGATAGGAAACGCCGACCTCATCTAGTTTTTAAAATATGATTGACGTGTAAAAGTGTTTGTACAAACCTACTTACAGAAATAAAATCATTTACCATTTATCATTTATGGTCCACACTTGGCATTACGTTATTCAGTAGATCGTATATTGCCATACTGATATTTTTATTTTTTCTGAACCCCTTTTGTTCGTCACATAAGATTTTATTTTTAGTTAAGAAGTTATAGATTGTCTCGTATACAATTTGTATTATTGATAAGATCCCAGTTAAAAAAACTTGTATTATTGATAAGAATAAATTAATGATACAAGTTTTTTTAACTGGGATTTTCAGTAGTTGAGCTGTATGGTCAGATAAAGCAAGATATAGTAACTCGCTATTGCATTTCTGCTTAGAGTTATGAGCTTTGTTATCCAGGCAAGTCTTGCTCATTAGTCGTGTTGGTTGATATATTTCCAATTTAAGGTTGTAATAATTGTGAAGACAGTAAAGATTCAAAGTCCAAAGTAAATCTATTTCTTTTAATTATGTCTATGTTGAAGTCCCCACACAAAACCACCTCTTTATTTAAATTATTGCACAATTTCTTTATTAGAGAATCCAGGATATCATAGAATAGACTTATGTTAGACATACTGGGCGGTCGATATATGCATATAATTATTATCTTTTGCTTAATTAGTTCTAACGCACAACATTCTATAACCCCCGTCACTGAAAAGCTTGATATGTTCTTTAATTCATTGTATTCATAGCTATTCTTAATTAGGATGCAAGAACCCCCACGTTTTTGTGTTTTTCTTGCATAACACGCAGCTATCTTAAAGTTAGGTATGTTAATTAAGTTTTCGTGACCAGCTATTACAAAATGTTTCGTTATACAGATCACATCTACATCTATTTTCTTTTGTTACAATTCTTGGATATGTACCGTTAATAAGTCTGATTTATTGAGAAGCCCAGCTATGTTTTGATGCAAAAGATGTATGTGATTATAAAAGAAAAAAATCATTCGCGTGACCTGGAGCGCCATTGAGTGGAGACCTCAAGTTCCGCGTCAATTGAGTGGTTTAGTTTTCCGTTATCACAATATAAAAATTTGTTTATCATTAGACTAACATTTATAAATACATTTGACATGCCGTGATTGTTAACAGAGCCACTCTTTTTCCAAAACATTTGGAAATCATAAGAGAGATAATAGTTTGAATCGACATGCGATGCATACTGATAATCGTATGAGAAGAAAAATAATCACCCTACAAAAAACTGCAATCTTAAATTGTTGTCGCATTGTCAGAAAGTTCATGCAAATAGATGAAAACGAAATAGGTCCTCATCACAACACATCTTTAACGTAACACACAACACGTTGCATTAACTTGGCTTCGGTCCGTAAATGTTGCAAAAACCAGCCAAAGAGCTGAGAAGAAAAAATACTCTATAAAAAAAAAACATTTTTCGGATGGCATAGACCCATAGAAACCTTAACCTAAACATATATCAATAAAACAATAAAAAAAAAATATTTGCCATGACTCGCCACACCTACACAAGACATGACCCACTGATGTTGAAAGGGACAGGGGTCAAAACGTACAGCTATTGCGATCAGAATGCCGTTGTTGCTACCCCGTATACGGGCCAGCAGGGAAGCTACTTTTATGCGCATGATGGCCTGGAAACCATCAGTGCGCGCTTCAGCAAATATCCCAGACGCGCTGCACCGCCACGGCGTACCCAACAACATTCTGAACGCATTATTGTACTGAGTGCGCAGGGATCTGTAGGCTCGCTGCGTATATCTCACCCACAGGCCGCTTGAGTAGAAGGACTGGCACTAGGCTTTGAATAGCGTAACTTTCACTTCTCTCGTGCATCGTGCGAACCTGCGTGTGAGCATAATAGCTCTCACCGCCAGAGCCCTGCGCTCCCGCTCAATATCCTCATCGTCCCTGAGGTCACCAGTCACAATGTGACCCAGATATTTAAAAGAAAGTGTAAATAGTGAATAATAAACAATAATGTATTTAAACTTCGAATAATATAATTAGGGGTGGTTCTCCCCATACATGTAACCGAAGAGTTCTGAGCGTTTGGAGTCTATTTGGATCCCATAGTTCATAAGACTATGAGGTTTCTAAGTGACTTTGCTATTTCAGTCAGTACTTACTTTATTATATATTTTATGAGATATTTTCGTATTTGCGAGCGATGACATCTAAAAATAAAAAAATATATAACCTAGCAAAGTCAAAGATCTTCCTATGAGACGAACTATTGGAAAAAAAAATATTTACGTAAATAGGTTTTTTATTTTTATTTATCTAATGCTTCTGTACGTGTGCATGGCACTGAACTCCTATCCTGTCCTGTCCTGTTTTTGTTTGAAATTTGGATGGTTTGGGTTCACAATTTGAACCGGTAGGTGGCGCTGCGATCGAGTTGTAGAAAACATGACAACGGCCATCGGGTCATCTAGTTTATTATCTTTTCTTTTCTATTTTATGAATGTGAGAACATTGTATGCCTTGTACTCATAGATGCTTCGATTTGTTGACCATTTTCTATTGTGTTAAGTACCTAGTACCAACTTGTTGACAGGGCTACCTACACTATCCTCCAATGTAATTTGAAAACATTGCAAGAGCTAGTTATTTAGTAACTGTGGTGTTTCTTGCCGTGCACCTAGTTTCTGCCGTTTCATAAGTGCCCATGTTGGTTTATCTAGTAGGTACTTTTTTTTTTTTTTTTTTTTTGAGGATGGGAAATCATCAAATGACTCCTCCCGCTCTGGGTGGAGCGGAAGGGAGTGTCAGACTCTTACTGACTAAAACCCACCCGTGTTCCTTCCTTGGCCCTTTATGTTCCGGGTCAGCGGTACCCCTTTTGGATGATCCCGCTTTCCCGGCAGGCTTGGGCCCTAGTGGGCCCCCTCTATGATGCTGACATCTCTTTGAGGCGCGCGTGGAACACGTACGCGCCGTCCAGCACGGGCCTGGTCCTGATCGGACGGTGAGCTACCCATTACTCACCGCCCGCAGGCCCGCGCCTACGGTGGCCGGGAGTCGTCACGCGGCTCCCGACGCCCGGAGCGTCCACCGCGGCGGCTTGGACGGGAGACTCTCTCCCTCTCCCGTCCCGCCACCTCCTTCGCTAGCATGACTGCTTCGCAGAAGGAGGCGACTGCCTCCCACTCCCCCTCGCCCCGGACCATGGCTTGAACCAAGGCCGGGCGTGAGAGATCGCCGCCGCTGCCGATCGCCTCTACGAGGACACGGCGGTGCTCCGCCCATGCAGGGCAGGCCCCCACCGTATGCTCCACCGTGTCCTCGGGGCGATCATCGCAGTGGTGACACCCGGGCGTTTCCTCCCGCCTGATGATGTGCAGGAACCTCCCGAAACTTCCGTGTCCGGTGAGGACCTGCGTCAGGCAGTAGGTGAGGACGCCGTGACGCCTCTCTAGCCACTCCTCAAAGAGGGGTCTTACCGCCGCTATCGTGGCGTGCCCTGCGCTGGGTTGCGACAGTCGCTCTTTCCATGCCGCCATGAGATCGCGCCGGAGGTCCGTCCGCACCGCCGCGATTTGCCGCGGAAGCGGGGTTTCCCCCCGGCGTAGTGCCTCCGCGCGCCACTCATACAGGCGCGCGAGGACTATCGCCTCCAGATCCCACGGCGGCAGTCCGGCAAGGAGGCTTGCCGCCTCGCCCGAGATCGTGCGGTAGCCCCGGATCAGCCTTACGGCTACCACCTTTTGGGGCGCGTTCAGATAGTGGGCGGCTCTCCGCCGCAGTGAACGCGCCCACACCGGGGCCCCATATGTAGCCATGGACCGCACGACCCCCGCGTAAAGCCTCCGGCAGGAGGCGTTTGGACCCCTCAGGTTGGGCAGGAGCCGCTTGAGGGCGGCCCCAGTCCGTTCCAGTTTGGGGGCCAAACGTCGGAAGTGCTCCACGAAGTTCCACCGGCTATCGAGCACGAGTCCTAAGTATTTCATCGTGGACTCGACGCCGATGTGAACCCCTCCTGCCGTTAGTTGGGATCCCGATGGTGGCCTGTTCCGGGGCCCATGGAAAGACATGGCCTCGGACTTGTGCAAAGCCACCTCGAGACCCAACTGCCGGATCCTCTCCACGACTATCGCAACCCCGCGTGTCATTGCGTCGGCCGCCGCCTGATGCGACCTCCCCTGCGCCAGGACCAGCGTGTCGTCAGCGTAGCACACCACGCTGACGCCATCAGGGAGGTCGGCCCGCAGCACCCAGTCGTAACCGATGTCCCACAGGAGCGGCCCTAGAACCGATCCCTGTGGGACGCCGCACGACATCTCTCGCTGGTTCCACTCCCCATCGCGACCGGGGTAGATGACGGCTCTGTCCGTCAGATATGCCTCGACTATTCGACGGAGGTAGGTTGGCACCCGGTGATACCGGAGTGCCTCCCCAATGCAACTCCAGGGCAGGGTGTTAAATGCGTTGGCGATGTCGAGTGACACCGCCACGACAACCCCGCCCCGAGACACCGCGTCCCCCGTCGTGAGGGCTTTAACGCGCATGATGGCGTCCACCGTCGAGCGCCCCTTGCGGAAGCCGAACTGACTATCCGCAAGATCCGGCCCCGTCCTCACCAGGTGCCCGACGAGGCGGCCTGCAATTACTCTCTCAAAGAGCTTGCCGACCTCGTCGAGCAGCACAATGGGCCGGTATGCGGACGGAGAGTCCGCAGGGCGCCCTGGCTTCCGAATGAGGACCAGCTTCCCCGTCTTCCAACGGAGTGGAAACTGGCCTCTCTCCATACATGCGCTTAAGAGCGCCTCCAGTCGAGGCCCAAGAGCCGTCGAGGCTAGGACCCAGGCTTTCCCTGGCAGGCCGTCGGGTCCTGGGGCGGTATTTTTGGCCTTCAGCCTACCTACCGCCACTCTCAGATCTACCCCGGTCACTTCAGGTGTGTCGTCGTCGTCCGCGTGGTCCGCTTCAGGCACCGCGAGCGGCGGAGCCATGGGCGGGGGAGTATGCTCCCCCCGTGAAGGGAACAGAGCGCTCACCACCTCCTCTACCAGCTGGGGGCGGAGACTCTGCGTCAGCGGGGGGGCCCAGGTGCGGAGTTTATTCCGCACCATTTTGTAAGGGCGCCCCCATGGATCTCCGTTCAGAGTCTCCACCAACTCCTCGCGGGCCGTATATTTGGCCCGCTGGACAGCCTCTTGGAGGGCAGTCTTTGCCGCTCTGTATCCCTCGTACAGCTCCGCCTCCGTCGCTTCCGCATCCGGAGGGCGGATGCGGAGCCTACGGTGCCTGGAGTACAGGTGTCGCACTGCGACGCACGCCTTGCGTAGCGTCTCCAGCTCCTGCGACCACCAGTACACCTGACGTCGGGCGCTTCCTGGACGGACTCGGGGCATTGCCACGTCGCAAATCTCGGACATGGCCTCCCGGAACCACTCCGCCTCATCGTCAATATCGGCAGGCCTGTCCGGTGATGACACCCAGGCCTGCACAATCGAGGCTTCCAGGAGGAGCTCCCGGTCCATCTGCTTCAGCGCCCACCGCGGACCACTCGGGGCCTGTTGGACCGGCGCGCTAGAGGTCTGGGCGGAGACGTCGAACCGGATATACCGGTGGTCGGAGTAGGTCTCCACCTCCTCCATGACGCGCCAGTCAATGACACGCTGTGACAGAGCGGGGCTGGCAAACGAGTGTCCACCACAGACTCACCCCGCATCCGCACACACGTGGGGACAGAACCCCGGTTTAGGACGACCAGGCCTGTCTCCAGAGCCCAGTCCTCCACCATCCTGCCCCGCACATCAGTGTAACGGGAACCCCAAGCCGGATTTTTGGCGTTGAAGTCCCCGAGCACTAGCACGGGGAAGCGATGGTACCCGGCGACGACGACACTTAACTCTGTTAAAGAGTTCTGGAACTCGGCGAGAGTTCGGCTCGGAGAGAAGTACACTCCCACTACTACTATCTCCCCGAACCGTGCTGCTACGCACCCCTGTCCCTTCGTGACACCTTCGAGGGATGGGGTGCCGGCGGCGGCCGACGAAATTATGGTCACTGAGCCGCTCAGGTCCTCAACCCAGTCATCCCTGGGCAGGACAAAATACGGCTCAGCGACCACGGCAATATTAATCGACCACTGCGCCATGCTCTGGAGCAACAGGTCCTGAGCGCAGGCGCAGTGGTTGATGTTCGCCTGGAGGAGTCTCAATGGAGCCGTTACTCCTCCATTTCAGTCTCCTCCCGGGTGGCGGCAGTGGCGGCGGCGGCAACAGTGGCAGTGGCACTGGCCGCGGTGAAGGTGGTAATGGCAACGGCGGCGGAGGGCCTGCCTCTCCTCCTGGTTCCGGTGGGTGGAGCGCAGGACTTACTGCCCGCCCGGTGATCGGCCGGCTTGCCAACACCCGCACATGCTGCGCAGTGCGGCGCGGCTTCGCACGAGCCGGCCTTATGTCCGGGCTGACCGCAGCGGAAGCACAGAGTGCTACGGTCCACCTCCGAGGTGCACTGGACGCCAACGTGGTGCCCCACATGGCATCGGAAGCACCTCAGAGGTCTGGGTTCCAGCAGTTTAACCTGCGCCGAAACCCAGCCCACCAGAAGCCTTCGGCCCTCCACAATCTTTTTGGCCGCCGTCACGGGGCAGCTTACCATTACGGTTCGCATACCCGCGGGGTCCGGACGTATGGTGCCCGCCTTCACCTGGTCGGCCAGACACCCGCCCGTCCTGACGACGGCGGCCACCACCTCTCCCTCCGTTACGGAGTCATCCAGGCCCAAGACTCGCATGTCTGCGCACTTGACGGGCCTGGAGACTCGAGCCTCGTCCGCATTGAGGGACGCCCTTAGCTTCTCAGCTAGGGCGTCAGCGGTGGGGCCACTCGTCACACCGGGGATCTCCAGCATGCGGGCGCCAGTTGCGGTCACCCTGTGCCGGAGGCCCCCGGTGATCCCCAGCTCCTGGAGGTCCACCGTCTCCCTCGCCTTGGTGAGCACGTCGCGGTACGTCACGCCCCTCTTAACCGCGTCCGGCTGTAGCGTGATCACTACAGCCGCGGTCTTTGGGGCGCGGAGCCTTGCCGCGACGGCTCGCTCCTTGCGGCGCCGCCTTTGCTCCTTTTTTTTTCTGGCCGCCTTGGCCGCCTTTTTCTCCCCGACCACCTGCCACCCGGCGTCAGTCGTGGGAGATACCTGAGGCCGGGAAGTAGGCTCTGGGGCCTGCGCATCCCGTGCCGTCCTGCCCATCCTTTTCCTAGCCCCAGCTGGTGTTTTGCTGGCCGGCGTCTGCGTTGCCGGCGCCGGGGCTCCACCGGCCGACGCCGGATTTGCCTGGGCTCCGCCTGCCGACGCCGGTTTGGCCGGCGGCTGGGCCCGGCCAGACGGCCCGGGCTTAGGGGTGGCGGCTCCCGCAGCGGCCGCATACGAGGCCACCCTCGGCCCCGGTGCCGTCCTGCCCGCTAGTGGTGGGCGTAGGACTATGCCCTCCAGGACGGAGAACCGCGCCTGGAAGGCCGCCAGCTCCTGCCGAACCAGCTTGAGGACCTGGTTCTCCTCCGGAATGGGCTGGCTTGGCCGAACGGGCTGGCTTGGCTCCTGTTCCGCCTGCACCTGCCCGCTGCCGGTGGCCTTCAGGCCAGCCAGGTCCTCCCTGAGCCTCCCATTCTCCTCCCGGAGATGTTTCATGGCGGCCGTCAGGCGAGCGACCTCCGCCCGCAGTTCGGCCACTTCGCCGCCCGAAGGCCCGTCGATTCTGGCCGCCTCCACCGCAGCCATGATGGAGGCCGTTGCCGCGACCACGGCCCTGCTTTTCGACGACTTGATTTTTTTCAAGGTCACCTTCCGTACCTCAGCCTCCACTACCTCCTTGAGGCTGGTTGTGCAGGCCTCATTGTCGTTGTTGTCGGGGCCACTCGACAGGCTCGCCTCGTCGCTTGAGGGCCCCGAAGCGACTGCACGACCAGTCACCCCCTCCTTTGCGGGCTCCTCCGCCAGCTTCGCTGCCTCCCGGGCTGTGAGCCCCCTCCCCCTGCCTCGCTCTTGGACCCCCCCTCCCCGCCTACCGGTGGGGATCTTTCGAGCCGAGGCTCTCTCGCCGATCTAGTAGGTACTGCTAGTCAGTTTACATGACAGAAAATACACACAGGTATGAGTACTGTGTACTATAAAGCTGCCATTTACTGGATAATATGTCTTTCATCTTTCTGACATATAATAATAAATTCAACATTAATAATTTAACTAATATTTAGTAACAATATAATTTAAATGAGTGTCCATGGAGGTTCTTGTCCGGTCCTCTCCACAGGAACCTACAAGGGGCGTTCAATGTATTCTCGGTATGAGGGTGAAATCACTATGTGAGTTATTTGACTAATTTATTACATTATCTAAGGGTATACAAATTAAATTCCTTATAGTTATGATCATTAATTTGCTAGTTATCCTTAGTCAACGACAACTGGAATGGGTAACGTGACTGTTGGGGATTCTCTTGAAGGACACTAAGACCAGGTCGAGGATTGGCTTACTTGTTAATGAAACACTTGCTTGATTATAACTTGATGTTTATTCTTCAATGGATGGCCGAGGACTGATTTCAACCGCGCAGGGCTGCTCTATTTATATAATTTTTCCTAATAATTGTGACTCTACTGCTGGTGCCCTCTGGTGGTCACGCCCACATCGGGTCACTTTATTTTGACCAATCAGAGGGCAGCACAAAAAAATACAGATTATTATACAATTCCCTATCTAGGGTCAAAACTTTACCGGGACGAGGTCCGTTACGCTATTTCTTATTTATTCAGGTACCTCGTCATGATAAACACACAAAAACATATGTTAACGATAATATAACAATATTCACTTTACTTACAATTCTTATTACTAGAGTCCTTCACTTATTCTCACTTATTAGAACGTTGCTTATCAGTCTTTAACACTGTTTATTGTTCACACACAACGCACTAATCACTTTGCCGGGCTTGGCAGCCGGCCTCGTTAACACACTGTTTATTGTTTACACACCACGCACTAATCACTTTGCCGAGATGTGCAGCCGGCGTCGCCAACAGTCTCCCCCTCGGTGCCTTGCACCTCATCTTGCAGGGGTGACGTCGCTGGCACTATCACGACCAGCCGAGAAGCTGGCCGGCGCAGCACGCCCGCCGAGGTGCGGACGTCGACGATCCTGGTTCTTCCATCTGGCCCGGGGTAGACCGCGCTGATCTCGCCGCGTGGCCACGAGCAGCGTGGCAGGGTGTGGTCCACCAGCAGGACGAGGTCGCCAACGGAGGGATCCCGGTAATGGGGACCCTGGAAGTAACGGGGCGAGAGTGTAGGCAGGTACTCTCGCACCCACCTGGCCCAGAAGTGATCGGCCAGGCGCTGAGACGTTCTCCATGAGGGAGAACCGATGAGCTCGGCGTCGTCGAATGAGCCAAACATGTGGGCTCCGCTGGACCTCCCGATAAGGAAGTGATTGGGTGTCAATGCTTCTTCTTCATTGGGGTCAATGTTCACGGCGAATAGGGGCCGCGAATTGACCACATGTTCTGCTTCCAGTAGCAGAGTGTGCAAGACCTCTTCTTTCGGTCTTCTTTCGTGGAGTGTCGCTGCTAGTGCGGTCTTCACTGAGCGCACCAACCGTTCCCAAGAGCCTCCCATGTTTGGGGCTCCCGGGGGAATGAACCTCCATACTATGCCGATCTCGTTGGTAGCCGCTTGTAGCTCGCGACTTGCACCTGTGAAGTTGGTGCCATTGTCGCTCATGATGACTTTAGGAGTCCCTCTTCTGGCGATCATTCTTCTTAGAGCCAACATCATGGAGTCGGTCGTTAGTGATGCGGCCAACTCCAGATGGACTGCACGCGTCGTCAGGCACGTGAACAAGGCGCCCCATCTCTTCTCGACGCGTCGTCCCACGGTGACCAGTAGTGGGCCGAAATAGTCCACGCCCACACATGTGAAGGGAGGGCTTGTACTAGACAGCCTTTCTTGCGGTAGGTCGCCCTGGGGTGCTAGTTGTGGTGCTTTCTTCTTCAATCTGCACCACCCGCAGTCTCTTGCCGTCGTCTTGACGAGGTTTCTTAGCCCAGGAATCCAGTACCGTTGCCGCAGCTCGTTCATCACCGTCTGATGGTTGCCGTGGTTCAGACGCTCGTGTACGTGTTTCACTAGTAGTTGGGTGATCCGGTGGCGTCCGTCCAACACGATGGGGCTTTTGTAGGCGGTCGTTAGGTATTTAGCCGCGCCTATGCGGGTCGATAACCTTATCATGCCGTCTTCAAACTTGATGGCGAAGTTTTTGAGCTTGTGGGCTTGGTCGCTCTGTCTTCTCAAGGCGGCCAATTCTTCTGGGTAACTATCTTCTTGGACTCGTTGAATTAAAAGTCGCTCGGCTTTTTCCACGTACAATGCAGACTTCGGGCGAAGATTCAATTCTTCGCTTCTTTTCTTCACGACGAGCGGCTTCTTATCTCTCTTCTGTGCCTTTTTCCATGTTGGGTCACCTTTCCTGGTGATTCTTCTGGTGCTAAGCGTTTTGTGGGCGATACTTCGTTTGAAAACGTCCACAATTTGTAGAAGTCTTGCCGTCGCGTGCAGCAATCTTGTCCATTGTGAGAATCGCCCCGGTTCTGGAACGATGGTGGGCGCGACTCTTCTGGCGCTCAGTGTGACGGCGTTTGGCTTCTCTTCTTCGGTGTTCCTGAGGGGTTCTTTGTTTTCCTGTGGCCACTCTTCTTGGCTTTCGTAGAGGAATGACGGCCCCGTGAACCACCGATGTTCTTTACTGAAGTCCTTGGGTGCGTCTCGTGTGGCGTCGTCCGCGACGTTGTGCTTGGTAGGTACCCATCGCCATTCTTTATGTCGGGTCAACTCTTCGATCTCGGCGAGTCTATGCGCGACGAATGGCTTGTATCTTCTAGGGTCGGACTTGATCCATGCTAGCGCCGTTCTTGAATCTGACCAGAAGTATCTTCTTTCGACGCGTAGATCCACTTCTTGTTGCGCGTTAGTGGCGAGACGGCTGCCCAGGAGACAGGCTTGCAGCTCGAGTCTGGGGATCGAGGTGGGTTTCAGCGGTGTCACTCTTGCCTTCGCCGCTAGGAGTTTTACTTCCACTTGACCGTCGGGACGTTGCGTGCGCCAATACACCGCGCACGCGTAAGCCTTCTCGCTAGCGTCGCAGAACGTGTGGAGCTCCCCTTCGTCGCTGTTTCTTGTCAGACAGCGCGGGATACGCAGATTCACTAGCTTCTTGAGGTCTTGTAGCCATCTGGACCATTCTTCTTGTCTCGCGGGTGGTACTTTCTCGTCCCATTCCACGCCGCTTCTCCAGAGGTTTTGCAGCATAATCTTGCCCTGGATCGTAATGGGAGCGGCTAAACCGAGCGGGTCGAACACGGTCATGACCGCGCTCGTCGCTTCCCTCTTCGTGGGAGCGCGCCTGCCATCGATGGCTTCTTCTGGAGTGTTTCTCAGTGTCAGCGTGAAGTGTAGACTATCTTCTTTCACGTTCCAGTTCAGCCCGAGAGTCTTTTCCACCTGGTCCTTTTGCTCACCCAGTCGAATCGTGCCCGTGCTGTCCTCGGACAGGAGCCCTTCTGTAACTTCTGGATGATTGCTCGCCCAGCCGCGTAGGAAGAACCCTCCTTTCTTGTGGACCGAGTCGACTTCACTGGCTATTCTTCTTGCCGTTGTTGCGTCTGGGTAGCTCGCCAAGTAGTCGTCCATGTAATGGTTGCGTGTGATTGCTCTTGCCGCCTCTGGATGTCGTTCTTCGAAATCGCTAGCGTTCTTGTTCTTGACGTAGATCGCCGTACATGGGGATGACGCCGCCCCGAAGATTAATGACGTCATCCTGTATTCCTTGTCTTGCCACAGGAATCGAAGACTGTCTCTGTCTTCCTCGTTGATTTTTACACGCAGGAACATTTCTTTGACGTCTGCCACCACTGCTACTGCACTTTGACGAAACCGTAGCAGCACTCCAAACAATGACTGCAGCAGGTCGGGTCCGGCCAGCAGCGCGTCGTTGAGTGATCTTCCATTCGACTTAGCCGCGGCGTCGAAGACCAATCTCATTTTCTTCTTCTGTGGGTGGACGACTGCGAAGTGTGGCAAATACCAAGTCCTTGCGGAGGTGGGTTCTTCTCTGGCCTCCTCTGCATGCTCGCTGACGATCAAGTTGTTGATCTGCTCTGTGTATTTCTTCTGAAACTCTTCATCTTTTGCGAATCTCTTCTGTATTCCTTTCAGACGTCGCGCCGCCGACGTCTTGCTTTCGGGTAGTTGTTCGTCGTCTGTCTTCCAGATGAGCCCCGTGCTGAATCTCCCGTCGGTCAGTCTCTTAGTGGTGGCGTCCAGGACTTGTAGCGCTCGTTGATCGATGTCGTTCGCCGGCTTCTTATTGGCGATTCCCAGCGCTTCGATGTCAAAGTGATCCCTTATGAGTTTCTCCAGGTGATCGTTCTTGGCGCCGGACTGTGTGACGAGGTGATTCACGATTCTGACTGGAGTGCTGCTGCTGAACCGTACCCCGTGTAGCACCCATCCCAGCTGCGTTCTCGAGGCAACAGGCTTGCTGCGGTGGCCATGCTTGACTTCTTGAGAGACGATCAGATTCCAGTTATCTTGACCGATGAGCACCGTCGGCTTGGCGTTGGGGTATTTCAGCTGGTCGCGTATTTCTTCTAGATGCGCGCAGCCTTCTAAGTCTTTTTCGTCGATTTCTTGAGGCGACAGGTGCAGGTTCTTTACGGTGTACCCAGTTAGCTTCTCGATGGTACGGCCGAACATACCACGAATCTTGATGTCGATCTTCTTAGATTTCTGGTCCAGGCGGTGGCCGCCTACGCCTTCTATTCGCAGCTCTTCTTCTGGTCCCTGTGCCCCAATCTGCTCGATGACGGAGTCCTCAATTAATGTGACCGTAGAGCCTTCGTCCATGAGAGCGTAGACGCAGGCGTTCCCTTCTGGCCCCATTAACTCCACAGGGACGATCTTCAAGTAGGCTCTTGATAGCGAGCGTGCTGCGTTAACCGCGGAGCTTATCTGAGCAGTCGTTTCTTGCGTCTGCGGCTTCGCGGTCTCTTCGTAGTGCAGTACCGTGTGGTGACCTTTCTTGCATTTGCTGCATGGCTTCGCTTTGCAGCTGAAGCCTCGATGTCCCCCTTCTAGACACCTGTAGCACAGTCCGGACTTCTTTGCCAGTTCCCATTTTTCTTTAACTGACGCGTCGCTGAACCTTTTGCACTTCAGTAGAGTGTGTTCGCTTTTGCACAGCGGGCAGGTGATCTTCTTGCGTTCCTTCTGGCCATTTTCCTGGCAGGAACACACCGTTGCCGACTTCTTGCTGCATTCGCGTTCGCTTTCGGAGTCGTCTTCTGATGTGTAATCTTCTGGTTTCTTTGCGGCTCGAGTGGTGTGCACGCCGCGAGAGAACCCGGTCCGCGTCCGCGACTTCATGCCTTCTTTCTTCACTTTGGATCCCACGTACTCGTGCATCTCGAATTGATCTACCATTTTGTTGAAGAAATGCATGAGGCTCAGGAGTATGGGCTCATCTTCTTCTTCTTTCTGCGCTCGGTACTCGTACCACTTGAATCGCACTAATGTACACATCTTCTCGATGACTCTGCTTGAAATGTCGCTCGAATGCAGGTAACTCTGTCTTTTCATTAGCCGCACGATGCTGACGGTGTTGGCTACTGCCCCGGCGTAGCGCACCAATTCTCTTGCGTCTTCTGACATGGGGGGAAGCTTCTCTATGTTTTCTATCTCGCTTCTGATGAGATACGACGGGCGTCCAAAGCGGCGTTCCAATGCTATTATGACTTCTTGTGGGTCTATTTGCGTGAATAATAGCGATTTCACGGCTTCTTTTGCCTTGCCTTTGATGGCCTTTCTCAACCTTCCCATATTCTCTGTGTCTGAGAAGAGCGAGCGGGTGTCTTCATACGTCGCTTTGAAGGCCATCCAGTCGCAGGCGTCGCCCTCGAACTGATGTAGCTCGCTGACGTACTTCGGGGCGCGTTGCACGAACGATGACGTTTTGTTTTCTGACGCGGACTTGACTGCTTGAAGAATTGCTTCGGCCAGCTGGTTGGTGTGACTTGGTGCGGCGATCGCGGTCTTTGGGGCGGGCAACCCATTTGGCGGCTCCCCCTCGTTGCGCTCCGCACTCTTCGTTGTCGACACCCATGCTGCAGTTGCTTCGGCTGCGGCGGCTTCGACCCTTTCATTTTCTTCTTCTTCTTGTCCGCTCAGGTCCGTGTCATCTTCTGCGCGCGCCAGTTCCAGCTTGGTACTAGCGAGCTTAGTCTTGACTCTTATTTCTTCCAGCTGCAACTTTTCGAGCTCCAGTCGTGCTTCTAACTCCTTTTTCTTATTGGGATTCTTCTTAGAAACCGACTTGGGCTGCTTCTTCTTGCGTTTCTCCACCATGGTGGCGTCTACGTCCTCGACCATGGTTGTGTCTTCGGTCGCCGTGGCGCTGTCGGTGACTGTTTCTGACGTGGCACCCGACGTAGTTTCTGTTGTCGTTGTGTCGCCGCCGCTGGTCTCTTCCTCTGTGGTTGATTTCGTGCTGTCCCCTTTGCGGCTTCGTGTCATCATTTCTAGCTTCGAGAAGAACACCTAATATCTTCCCAGCAAATCCCGACGAATCTTCAATAGGAAATCTACCTGTTTCCAAGTCGCAACACCCCCTAAGGTACTTTTCTTCGTGGTCGCAAGTAGTGGTAGGCCCGCTACCTTGTTGACACAAAGTACCTTATTCTGTTGTGTTCTTGAGCGTAGATTCGACGAGGGTTCCGGCGAAATGACGAACGCAGCGATACGCGTGTTTGTTTTGACGATCCTGAACGTTTTGACGATTACGTTTTGACGACTAACGTTTTGACGACTCACGTTTTGACGACTCACGTTTTGACGACTCACGTTTTGACGACTCACGTTTTGACGACTCACGTTTTGACGACTCACGTTTTGACGACTCACGTTTTGACGATTACGTTTTGACGACTCACGTTTTGACGACTCTGTTCCCTACCTGACCACACGTATCGCGACACTGCTACCACACGTTTCACTGACTTTTCTTGAGGGATCAGCGGTGGTTTCTTATGTTTCTTGGTAGCGGCAACACTGCATTTCTTGGTTTCAGTCTTGCATTCGGCTCTCGAAGGACCATGAATTGTTGGGGATTCTCTTGAAGGACACTAAGACCAGGTCGAGGATTGGCTTACTTGTTAATGAAACACTTGCTTGATTATAACTTGATGTTTATTCTTCAATGGATGGCCGAGGACTGATTTCAACCGCGCAGGGCTGCTCTATTTATATAATTTTTCCTAATAATTGTGACTCTACTGCTGGTGCCCTCTGGTGGTCACGCCCACATCGGGTCACTTTATTTTGACCAATCAGAGGGCAGCACAAAAAAATACAGATTATTATACAATTCCCTATCTAGGGTCAAAACTTTACCGGGACGAGGTCCGTTACGCTATTTCTTATTTATTCAGGTACCTCGTCATGATAAACACACAAAAACATATGTTAACGATAATATAACAATATTCACTTTACTTACAATTCTTATTACTAGAGTCCTTCACTTATTCTCACTTATTAGAACGTTGCTTATCAGTCTTTAACACTGTTTATTGTTCACACACAACGCACTAATCACTTTGCCGGGCTTGGCAGCCGGCCTCGTTAACACACTATTTATTGTTTACACACCACGCACTAATCACTTTGCCGAGATGTGCAGCCGGCGTCGCCAACAGTGACAATGTTGAAGAATCGAGCATCGCGCTGTTATTAAATTCCTTACCAAACAAAAAGTTAAAAACTATTTACGAAGAGATGGTGGCTGTTTACTAAGATTCTGCACCTTCGTTATCTACGGTCCAAAAGTGGTCAAGTGAATTTAAAAGGGGCAGAGAGAGTATTGAAGACGACACTAGCTTGAGCGGCCCGGTTACTGCTTCTACGGAAGAAAACGTTGAGAAGCTTATACTGGAGCAAACATAAATGAAGATGAAAATGATAGCAGAGATGACCCACCTCTCCGTTGGTACCTTGCACACTATTTTTCATGACCTTCTTTACCTTTGAAAAGTCAGACCAAGACAGGTGCTGGGAATGCTCACGGCGCCTCGAAAACAAGTGCGAATCGAGTTCAGTAGAGTTTTTAGAGCTCTGTGGTCCATCAAGTATTTTCGATCGAATTGTTACTGAAGATGAAACGGGGGTTTATCATTATGACCCTGAAAGTAAGTAGGAGTCCATACAGTGGCACAAGAAGGGTACTGCGCCCCCTAAGAAATTCAAGGTCGTTCCGTCTGCCGGAAAAATCATGGCCACAGTGTTTTGGGACTCAAAGGGAGTTTTGCTGATTGAGTACACAAAAAAGGTAAATGATAAATAAATGATAAATGATTTTATTTCTGTAAGTAGGTTTGAACAAACACTTTTACACATCAATCATAATTTTTTTTTAAACTAGATGAGGTCGGCTTTTCCTATCTGACTACTCTGAGAAGAAAGGCCGAAACAAACTCAGAGGTCACAAACCATAAACGCAGCATCCTACGCATCCACTTTACGAAATTCACGGGAAGCAATTAAAGCAAAAAGACGGGGTAAACTGAGCACCCGGGAGTCGTTTCTTCACGACAACGCCCCGGTCCACACGGCGCGTGTTTTCAAGGCTGCTGTGCGAGATTATGGTTTCGATGAAATTAACCACCCACCCTTTAGCCTGGACCTAGCCCCAAATGATAATTATTTGTTCCCTTATTTGAAAATAGACCTTCGTGGAAAACGATTTTCCAACGATGAAGAGCTCAAGGCGGCAATAAATGCGCATTTGTCAGCGAAATCGGAAAGTTATTTTTTACAGGGTATTGAAAAGTTAATTTCGAGTTGTAAAACATGCATTAAGATATTGGGGAATTACATTGACAAATAATTGAATTTACGTTTTGGTTCATGCCGATACCGAGAATACATTGAACGCCCCTCGTACATACTACTCTTTGGAATGGGCAACTAGCTCCGTCTTTCTGAATAAGTGCCTGTAGTAGTTCGAGTTTGCAATAAAAGTATTTGAAAGGTGATATCATTATCCATAAACAAAATTGCGTAACAACATTTTTGTTATCAATTTGTTATATTATCAAGTCCGTGGCTTATTGAAAACATACAGTAGGTAGCGTATCTTTCGTGCAATTTGTGTAGATAGCTCTTCGAGTTCGCACTTTGAGTTCTAGAAGCAATTAAGTAAAAATAAAATTTTTGTGTACTTTTTGTCCTAATCAAAGGGATATAATTGAAAATGTGGCGATTAACGGTAGTGTTATGTGTAGTAGTGTTGTGTAACTGTGATGATAGTGAGTGGCGAAAAGTGCGCACCCGGCAAGGAGAGGTGCGCGGGCGCAGGGACCCTGAAGGTGGCCTCTACGCCTTCTACAATATACCGTACGCCACAGTACCCAAAGGAACCGACAAGTTTAAGGTGCATACGTTTTTTGTGCTCTTGATTGCTTATTTAAGTGAAATATCATACCTCATATTATATTTAATAATTAACTAGATTCTTGCAAGCGCTTGATCTTCGACAAGAAACTGTAAAATTACGCTCGTGCTATCTTTATTTCCAGGCACCTCTACCAGCACCGGTGTGGTTACAACCACTAGACGCAGTTGACAAGGGCATCATTTGTACACAGACTACTTCACCGTTCATAGATCTTTCGTTTCAAACAATGCAGGAAGATTGCCTCATTGCAAACGTTTATGTCCCCGATACTGAAGATAAAAACCTTCCTGTTATTGTTTACGTTCATGGTGGAGCGTTTGAAATCGGATATGGAAACATGGGAAGAACTAAGCAATTAGTAAAGACCAAGAAAATAATTACAGTCAACTTTAATTACCGACTTGGAGTGCATGGGTTCCTGTGTCTGGGTTCGAAGGACGCTCCGGGCAACGCGGGGCTGAAGGACCAGGTAGCACTACTCCGCTGGGTGAAGAAGAACATCGCTAGTTTTGGAGGCAACCCTGAGGACGTCACCATTGCAGGCTATAGTGCTGGCGCGGTATCTGTGGATTTGTTGATGCTTTCAAAGTCTGCGGAAGGACTATTTAATAAAGTTATTCCTGAAAGTGGAGCCAATGTAGCTTCTATTGCAGTTCAGACCGATCCTCTTGAAAACGCTAAAACATTCGCTAAAATGTTAAACTTCACTGATGTAGATGACTTTTACGCATTGGAAGAGTTTTACAAAACTACTCCACTAAAGACACTACAAAAGAGCACATTTTTAGATAGAAAAGATTCAACCGCGCTTTTTTCACCATGTGTTGAACGCAAAGATGACGCTGGGACGTTTCTCGATGATGCACCGGTCAACATAATAAGGAATCGTAGATATAAAAAAGTTCCTATTTTAATCGGCACCAGCAACATGGAAGGAAATTTACAAATAAATAATATTGGAAAATTCAAAGATGATATGAATGAGAAGTTTTCCGATTTCTTGCCAGCTGACTTGCAGTTCGAAAGCGAACAAGAGAAAGAAGAAATAGGTAAAAAAGTGAAAGAATTTTATTTCGGCGATCAGCCAGTAGGAGAAAGTACAATCCTGTCATACGTTGATTACTTTGGTGATGTTACTTTTGACTATCCTACGCTGCGATCTATTAAACTACATATAGAAGCTGGACACGACCAAATATATTTGTATCAATATTCTTTCGTGGATGACAGTACTCCTGTTATCCCCTTCACGGAGGTTCGTCGAGCTGGCCATTGTTCTCAGTCGAAGGCAGTATTCGACGAAGATGAACGTAGCTTATCAGGAGAATACAAACAAATGAAAGCAACTATTAGAGAAATGTGGTCAAACTTTGCTATTCACGGGTGAGTCACATTCTTAATTCAAATGTCCTGTCTCTCACTTTCATCTTAAGTTAAAGAAAGAAAACATAAAAACCGCTTTCTACTTTAAAAATACTACTTACAAATGAGTTTAGTAAATACTACTTAGGGCAGATTTTTCATTAAATTGAATATTTTTTATCGAAATTATTTATATTCATATTATATGTATTTAGTATTTATATAAGTCTATATTATTTATTATTATTATATATATACTTATTATTTTTTAATAACTTTTACAGTTTCACATATTTTCTATACAAACGCTATCAACCGCCATATCTATTCCTCTAATAAAAGTTACCTGACTATTGAAAAATCAGCCCTTAGAAAAACCAATTGATAATTAGTCTATATAGTTGCATATTAAATTTAAACAAAACTCAACCATTTATATGTAAATTAAATTTTTCAGTAAACCTGTGCCAGAGGGATCGTCCCTGCCTGCCTGGCCAGCGGCAGGAGCCGATGGGAGCCCATTCATGTCTTTGGGAAACCAAGTAAAACTGAGCGGAGTGTTCATAGGGGAACGAGGACAATTCTGGGAAGACATTTACCAGACATACTACCGAGAGCCAGTGGCGCCACCACAGCCACCACCAGCAAAACACAGTGAACTGTGATCAAATTAACATTTGTAGCATTTTATATGTAATTATTAAACAAAGTATGAAGAGAAAAAGGGTTTGTCAATTAAAGGTCCTACCTCACCGGGACGCCATCGCAGCTAGGTTTAGGTACCTACATCAGAGCTGTATCCATGATCCCGAATTCAATCTTAGGAATCCGGGAAAGTAAACTACATAATTTTTTATAGTTTATTTTTTTCCAAAAACTTAGTGCTACTTTACAATGGCAATGTGGCAACAATTTCACTTAAGGTAAAGAGATTAGGGCATGCCACGATAGCGGTGGTAAGACCCCTCTTTGAGGAGTGGCTAGAGAGGCGTCACGGCGTCCTCACCTACCGCCTGACGCAGGTCCTCACCGGACACGGAAGCTTCGGGAGGTTCCTGCACATCATCAGGCGGGAGGAAACGCCCGGGTGTCACCACTGCGATGATCGCCCCGAGGACACGGTGGAGCATACGGTGGGGGCCTGCCCTGCATGGGCGGAGTACCGCCGTGTCCTCGTAGAGGCGATCGGCAGCGGCGGCGACCACTCACGCCCGGCCTTGGTTCAAGCCATGGTCCGGGGCGAGGGGGAGTGGGAGGCAGTCGCCTCCTTCTGCGAAGCAGTCATGCTAACAAAGGAGGTGGCGGGACGGGAGAGGGAAAGAGTCTCCCGTCCAAGCCGCCTCGGTGGACGCTCCGGGCGTCGGGAGCCGCGTGACGACTCCCGGCCACCGTAGGCGCGGGCCTGCGGGCGGTGAGTAATGGGTAGCTCACCGTCCGATCAGGATCAGGCCCGTGCCGGACGGCGCGTACGTGTTCTACGCGCGCCTCAAAGAGATGTCAGCATCGAAGAGGGGGCCCACTAGGGCCCAAGCCTGCCGGGAAAGCGGGATCATCCATAAGGGGTACCGCTGACCCGGAACATAAAGGGCCAAGGAAGGAACACGGGTGGGTTTTAGTCAGTAAGAGTCTGACACTCCCTTCCGCTCCACCCAGAGCGGGAGGGGTCATTTGATGATTTCCCATCCTCAAAAAAAAAAAAAGGTAAAGAGATTAGCGTCTGTAGCCGAACTAGGCAATACCTGTATTTCGGCTATCAGCAGCATTCCCCTCTAGTAATATAATACAAGAATAGGTGCCAAGCAATAGAGGCACATATAACTCCCGATTTCCGCATCCGATTTCCGATTCCCGATTTTCTGAGTTTCGCAGGGTTCGATTCCCGCACGGAACAAATATTTGTATCACCTGCAGATAGTTGTTCCGGGTCTGGCTGTTTGTGTATGTGAGTTTAAATGTTTGAATATAAGAAATTCAGCGTCTGTCGTCATGTGAAACTTCAATCTGAAATAATAGCGTAATATGATGTACTTATGTCCTTTAATGTAAAAATCTTCATGAAGACACAATGATTAATGGAACATGGGCGTGGTGGTATGAAGTAGTACGTAAGTAAAATAAATTGAGGTTAACTCCATTAACTCCCTAAAATGTCATTAGTGTCTCAGGACTTGGCATCGTTCCGTGACAAAATCTATCAAGCCTCGCGGACGCTGCTACGTCTTGTGATGTTCCAATAAGGAATCTTGCGCATGAAATCTGAGACGGCAGATGGCGCCACCTAGACACAAAGTAACCAAAGCATACTGTCAAAGGCGCGCAGCAAGTTTTTTCAGTTTATTTAAAAAAGGAAACCGCTTGATTTCATTTTTGTTAAATAAATGTAAGTTAAGTAATACGAAAAGGTTAAAAACATGCACATAAGTATTCCAAACCGATTTGTTTTTGTAATTTTGAACTTCTTTATTACACTTTTAAAAGAGATTAGTACAAACAAAAAAGAGTTTTTTACTTATCTGCAAAAAATCCTTCATTCTTATCGATTTTAGCTCTCAAATTAATAATTAATCAATCAAACATTTTACGGATTAAGTACTTGTTTCAGACCTTCAAAATATTATTAATCCTGAATAAAATCAAGAACTTGTCTATATCTTACTACAGGTGTATGTTTATTTAAAAACCACGAGTCACCGGAAAATATAATTTCTTGTGTTGAACTTTTAACTACAATTTTCTCTAGTAGTTTTCATTTACTTAAACACCACTGATCAAAGCCTGCATCACTTTATGGCGTATTTACATTTGCATTAATAAAGTAGCGAGTTTAGTTCAAGTAGCGAGATATGTGTCCAAACGTCATGCATCAGTCCCATAGTATCTAACAGTTTTTCTTTGTGAAGTGCCTCGAGTGTGTTCTTTGTGAGGTGGCGGGACGGGGAGGGAGAGAGTCTCCCGTCCAAGCCGCCGCGGTGGACGCTCCGAGCGTCGGGAGCCGCGTGACGACTCTCGGCCACCATAGGCGCGGGCCTGCGGGCGGTGCGTAATGGGTAGCTCACCGTCCGATCAGGACCAGGTCCGTGCTGGACGGCGCGTACGTGTTCCACGCGCGCCTCAAAGAAATGACAGCATCGAAGAGGGGGCCCACTAGGGCCCAAGCCTGCCGGGAAAGCGGGATCATCCAAAAGGGGTACCACTGACCCGGAACATAAAGGGCCAAGGAAGGAACACGGGTGGGTTTTAGTCAGTAAGAGTCTGACACTCCCTTCCGCTCCACCCAGAGCGGGACGGGTCATTTAATGATTTCCCATCCTCAAAAAAAAAAAAAAAAGTGCCTCGTATAGTCAAGGGACTTACAGTCCATTCACAGTTATTTTACCTCTAATTTTGTATTACTGTCAATACCATAGTGATCTTTAACCTCGTGACAATAAGGTTGCTGTTGGATGCTGCAACTGTCAAGTCTGTCAAAATCACAGTGATCTTTATTGTGGTTATAATAAGGTTGCTGTTGGGTTGCAGCTGTCAGAGGTAAAATAACTGTGAAAGGGCAAGGATCGTTTGGCACTTGAATGATATTGACATTGTATTGTATTGATATTGAAATTGTATTTAAAAAACAAGATGGCGGCGTTAGTTCCGATTTTTCCCACGCGCCAGTTTATTTACAGCTATAACAATACAAATGTAAATCTTTTACTCCAGGATATAATAATAATAATAAATCATTTTTTTTCAGACCACTTAGTCCATTTTGGTTAGTATACAAACAACTTATAAACTAATGTTAGTACTTAAATCTACCGGAAAATAATTACAAAATTAGGTCACACACTACATGTACGCAGTGGCATGTAGGCGTATCTAATGTCCCAGTATGGGGCTGTCCCACCTGTCCGCTATAAGCTTCAGAATGCTGTTGGAGCTGACGCGAATCCGATGCATGATGGATGCGCAGCGCTTACGCATGAGTGCAGGAAACCTGTCTATTCCCGCCTTTGCAAACATGCCCGAAGCACTGCAGTAGGTACTGCAGCAACCCCATCAGCACCCTGAATGCATTATTGTTTTGTACGCGCAGAGCGTTGTATGTCCTCTGCGTGTAGCTAACCCACAGACTGCATGTATACAACGACTGACAGTACGCTGTAAATAGAATGAGCCTTTCCCAAGTTGTGCCTCAACACTTATTTCTTCGCGTTTCACATTCAGTCTTACTTTGCAAAGGACCATGCGTCATTATGGGCCCACTTTTTCAACATTGTTCAACAGTGACGAATTATATGTCATATGAAAGCTCTTAGCGTGTACTTTATTTCATTCTATTGCAGTTAAGTTCAAATACAGCGCGAATTTATTTTTTTTGCGGTTTTCTTAATCAGGTTTGTTTTGATATTAAATTATTTAAGCGGTCAGTCAGTAACTAGGATTATATATTGCTCGTGTTTGACTAAAAATACACTAAACACATAGGTCATTTATTGCCCCGGAACTTTGAATGATTTGTTAGTTTTACATTTCTACGATCGTTATAGCCAACTATGCTACATAACGGACAGCTTTTTTTTTACCTGCTGTAACAAAAACCTGTTTTGTGCCTGCGCGCACGCAAGACACTACGCACACTTCCCCGCCCTTTTAGACCCATGTAAGGACGGGATGATCATGTCTGTTCAGTGAACTTCAGTCGTTGCTCCTACGTTATTTACGCTCGGTGTACTTGTGTTAATCTCGGCTTGTATTACGACTTATTCCTCCCGGCTTGTTATTGGACTCTGATATCAGTTTGTGTAAAGGATATTGTGGTTTAGTTGTATCTATCATTGTGACCCTGGCTAGCATAAGGACATTGATTTAATTGAATTTGTGACTGTTTGCAATGGCAGAAAATTGCTGTATTATGTGTTTGCGCTCGCGTGTTTTGCGGACAAGACGCCATATTTTAAGAGATGATCTACCTACAATTCGTCCACAGTTTGCTGAGTATGTTCAGCAGAATGCGTTGATCGAGGTACGTACCTTCCTATTAGTGTATTATATTTCTATGTCTTGTACCCAATATCGACCTAATTATGTTAATAAATAAAAAAAGTTGGTGTATGAATAATGGTTTTACGTACTTATTATTCAAACCTACACAACCTACTTTGAATTATTGGTCTGTAAAAGAAGCAGTAATACAAGAGTTATAAAAAGACATAGTAATACTAGCTGGCCTGGTAGACGTTCTGCTATTTTCTTGGCTACATCATAACCTATCGGATCCTAACATAGCTTTGAACCATCATCCTGACGAAAGAAATATATTGTGTGAATATGACCTCAATCGTCCAAGTCAGAAGTTACACGACCACTAACAATTGCACCAACGATTATATACATATAACACGGTCAAAATGTCTGTGCACCCCCCTGGAATGCAATGCCTCTGCTGATTCCCCTTCGCCACTCCGCGCTCGCCGCGTCGTCATACATACCGTTTTAGAGCGCTAATATTATGACGTCATCGATGCTAGGTGCACAGATATTTTGAGCGGGTTGTATTGTATATGAAAATAATGGCTTACTACAAAAAAAGAATTTGCGACAAGAGTTCCGCATGACTTCTTGTGCTTTCAGCAAAAGTTGTATTATATCTTTTTCGATTTGTGTACATACACATAAAATATATTATAATCTTTGCAGGTAGTATTCAATAATACACAACAAGTTCGACACCGTTGTTGGCAAAGAACTAACGCTGTTCTTATACAACGACCTGCGGAGCACATAAATAATAAAGTAATTGATGAACAAGGACCTGAGGAAAACATCCAAGATGATGTGATTTGTGAACAAGTAGCTGCTGCGGAAAACATCCAATATGATGTCGTTCGTATACAAAATACCGCGTAACTGAACTTTAAAAAAAATATATGCTCCCGAACATTTTAGAGCACCGAACTCTGCAAGGCGTTGTATAATTTAATTATTGTCAAAATATTAAACGTCATAGAATTCCTAACGCGATTATTGTAAACGTACTTTGTTCACAACATTTGTACATCCCTGAAAATGCGTGCATGAGTATGTACCGATCACCTGGAAAATAACGAATGGCATTCATTACGTGAGAGTTGTAATGTTTCGCATGAGTTCAATGTTGCACATTTCACAGCCATGTCTAATGTACCGTACATGTGTAATGTGTATGTGTAATGTGTATGTGTAATGTGTATGTGTAATGTGTATGTGTAATGTGTATGTGTAATGTGTATGTGTAATCTGTATGTGTAATGTGTATGTGTATGTGTAATGTGTATGTGTAATGTGTATGTGTAATGTGTGTGTTATGTGTATGTGTAATGTGTATGTGTAATGTGTATGTGTAATCTGTATGTGTAATGTGTAATGTGTATGTGTAATGTGTATGTGTAATGTGTATGTGTAATCTGTATGTGTAACGTGTATGTGTAATGTGTGTGTTATGTGTATGTGTAATGTGTATGTGTAATGTGTATGTGTAATGTGTGTGTTATGTGTATGTGTAATGTGTATGTGTAATGTGTATGTGTAATGTGTGTGTTATGTGTATGTGTAATGTGTAAGTGTAATGTGTGTGTTATGTGTATGTGTAATGTGTATGTGTAATGTGTATGTGTAATGTGTATGTGTAATGTGTATGTGTATGTGTAATGTGTATGTGTAATGTGTATGTGTAATGTGTATGTGTAATGTGTGTGTTATGTGTATGTGTAATGTGTATGTGTAATGTGTATGTGTAATGTGTGTGTTATGTGTATGTGTAATGTGTATGTGTAATGTGTATGTGTAATGTGTATGTGTAATGTGTATGTGCAATGTGTAAAGTGTGTGTGTATCTGCTGTTAACCGAAGATCGAGATTAGATTTCAAATTATTGGAATCAATAAGTGACCACGATGTGTTTTTTTGAACTGGACTCACCATCGTGCATCGGCCAATTCAATAGAGTATTGGAAGAAACTCCTTCGCTGACAGAAACGGTTAGGTACTCGTTCGCGCACCGTGAGCGGAGTATACTTATCAAAACTTAGAACAGGAGAGTCTAACGAAAGGTTATCTACGCTATGTAATATGTCACGTAGGACCTTGGAGAGAAAATTTGCATTAGCTAGACACCATTTAATGAGCGATTTTGTAAACATTCATTTAGGTATGGATAATATTTCCAGGCAAAACATGCTTCAAATGAACTTGTTTTTATCAAAAACGATATAATTATGGTAATGAAGAAAACAGAAAAGCTATAATAATAATGTGATGGAACATTATTTTCACCACTCCCGCACGAAATAAGTGTCTTTCCTCTACGAAAACAGTGAGGAAAGTTGGTTTTTCCTTACTGTTTGAACAGTGAGGAAAGTAATGATCCCATTCAGAAACTAACCTTGCCTGATTTTTTTATGTTAAGTTTTAAAGATATTTTAAAAAATAAATAATTTTATTGATAAAATTTTAATTATTTGCTTTGTGACTATTTAATTTATTTACCTATGACGACTGAATACTTTCTTGCTGGGAGTGGTGAAAAGTTTTGTATGCAACATGTGAGCAAGTTCATTAAATTTGCTATTCGTTTTGTTGAGTCTCTCGCTTACTCAGGATTGAAATTTTTCAATCCTTCGTTCGCTCAAGACTCAAGATCAAAACTCATAGGAAAAACGAACTTTCCTCACATGTTGGATAAATAACTATTACATAGAGAAAAGTAGTAACTTTCTTTTTCAGCGTTTGACCTATAGCCATCACAAGTTCCAAAATCTATTGAAACCATTCTTAATGGTATGCAGTGACGGTTATATAATAGACGTACTTGGTCCACACGCTGCAACAACAAGTGATGCGTCGATTATGAAAAGCTTATGTGCAAATGAAGACAATTCTTTTCATTGTTGTTTCATCAAAATGATGTATTCATTTTAGATAGGGGTTTCAGCGACAGCGTAGTAGATCTCCAGTCATTAAGATATGTACCACATATTCCTCCAACAAAGGATAGACACGAAAGTCAATTGACGACTGAACAAGATAACAAAGCAAGATTAGTAAAAATATGTCGTGGGGAGGTGGAAGCGGTGAATGGCAAGTTTAAAAATAGATTTAAACTATTACGCCATGATTATTTTAATAGGGCATTGCCTCATATGTTCGTTGATTTTAAAATTGGGGCTTCTCTTATAAATGCTTTTTATGAAGTAGCCACCGACCACCGGCTTAGTCATAACATTTGGAATGTTATAAATGAGAAAATCAACTCGCCGAATCTTTTGTTTAATTATGTTACACTGAAAAACTTAAACAGGCAAAGGGTAGCGTTTATAAGGATAGAAGCTAATCTGCCTTATTTAGAAGATTTTCCCCAGCTAACTGTAGATGGTAATACTGATGATTTCCTTGGGATCTTATCAAATGAAACTTGCCAGGTCATACGCTAGTGAAAACTTACGGGATGGTGGTGTGTACACGATCGAGATATACCGTGAAAACAATTTAAATGATTTAGAGCAATGCAATATTCATCAAAATAATGTATGGCTGCTTAGGGGACGTGTCACGACACGTTAGATCGAGGATGTATTATACCTACGTCTTAATTGACCGTGACCAAGTAGGCAAAGACGCCATTATACAATACTAGCTGACCCCGCGAATTTCGTACCACCTAGCATTTTTTGTTTTTTTTTTTAATTTTTCTCTCCGTATGAACCATCCTCGTACTTCAAGGAATATTCTAAAAAATGAACTAGCAAAATCGGTCCATCCGTTTTTGAGTTATAAAATTACAACGAAAAGTGGCATTGATTTTTATAGATAAAGGACTACTGTACATGTCTCACGGATAGACGCACTATCGGAAGTTGTGCCCATGTCATAACCATAATATGGTACTTGGGACTAGGTAGTCATGGGGATGGCTTCCATCGACCAGCAATACATTTAGACCTTATTATTGTAGATGCATTTTAAAATCTGCCTAGTATTATAAGACCGGCGTTACGTACGACTGACTGACGTTATGTTGAAATAAAATCGAACAAAAATAACTCGGTTTTTATTTGTAAAGAACACCCACATCACAATCACACCTGAATAAGATTGTATAAGACCAAGACGATATTTATTATTATTTAATTCATTCATTCATTATAATTTGTAATTAAATGAAAAAATGTGCTTTACATAATATGTCATGCGCATTTTCATTTAACGTACAAAAAAGCCAATTTATGCACTGGATTTGAACTTAGCTGCCACAGAATGAAATAAAGTACACGCAAAGAGCTTTTATATGACATAGGTTTCATCACTGTTGAACAATGTTGAAAAAGTGGGCCCAGTGTTCATACAAAAGTGCCCGTGGTCCTTTGATCATCTCGTTGTTATCGCCGCAAAATGCAGTCCATTTTAAAGCCCACCTTCACTTTGAATTATAGGCTCGTGGTTCTGAGTTAACTGATTGAAATGCATACAATAATAAAAACCAATATAAAATAAGAATTTATTTTTTCTAATATTTGACGTAACTGGCCCATGGGGCAGCTGAACAAGTAGGTTCGTTCAAAGGAGTTTTGCAAAAAACAACACGCCTGTAATCCCTGAATGGGTTAGGCAGAGAACATATGTACCTATACCCACATTTCACCAGTTATTAAATAAAAAAATACTTCTGGTTTACCAAATATTAAAAACCACAATAGTTTTATTTTTTTGTTTGCTGGTACGCAACTGCCACCGACGACCGACGTGGCGGCGTTCCAGCCTATATTATCAGACTGTGCTCTTATAGCTCTATGTGCTTTTGTGGAGGTTGTGGCGGCGGCATTGGTGGCCGGTAGTATCTCTCGTAGATGTCGTCCCAGAATCGTGCTCTTTTCTCTAGATATGCTCCGCCCAGCTTCACCAATTGTCCCAGAGACATGTGCGGACTCCCATCCGCGCCAGCTGCCGGCCAAGCGGGCAGAGACGATCCTTCCGGTACAGGCTCACTGAAACATTTAATTTTAAAATATTTGTTTACGACGATAATACTATACTAGCCTCCATCAACTTATTGGGTATATATAACTTTCACTCTGTTATTTATTTAACCGAAAGGGTTGCAAGTAAAGGCTTATTATATCTTGCAGTGAAGGATTTACATAACCATCGCTTTCCATCAGGCGTGATCGTAGTCGAGAGCAGGCCCATTGAACAATAAAAAAAGGGTTACATTGTATTTAGTCATTCTAAATCTTTGAGGTACAGACCTGACTGACTTACCAGATAATATAGAATAGGTCTGTTATTACAGCCAATTGTTATTATAACTGACGTTAGAATGACTGTCGTTAGGGGGGGGGGGGGGGCTGGGCTTATGAAGTTAAAGTTTTTGACATAACATAGTCTTAACTGTGACTATCGTATGTAACTCACCCGTGTGCTGCGAAGTTATACCACATTTCTCTCAGGGTAGATTTTATTTGTCTGATTTCTTCCGATAAGTCACTCTCATCACAGGTCACGAAAGCAACTCCGTCAAGTACGGCGCTCGTCTGGGCACAATGTGTTGCACCGCGCACGTTCGTGTGAGGGACAGCAGGAGTACTGTCATCCACGAAAGAATATTCATACAAATATATCTGGTCGTGTCCAGCTTCTACGTGTAGCTTAACGGATCTGAAAGTTGGATATCCAAAAACAACATCACCGAAGTACTCAACATACGACAACACTGTCGCTTCCCCTACAGGTTGATCACTGAAATAAAATTCTTTCACTTTTTTACCTATTTCTTCTTTTTCTTGCTCATTTTCAAATTGCAAATCAGCTGGTAGGAAATCTGAAAACTTCTCGTTCATACCGCCTTTCCAGTTTTCCAGATTTGGTATTTGGATTAACCCTTCCATGTTGTTGGTGCCGATCAAAACAGGAACTTTTTTGTATTTACCGTTCTTTATTATGTTGATTGGCGACTCATCGAGGATCCGTTGTTCACCTGTTTTACGTTCTATACACGGCGAAAACAGCAAAGCCGAATCTTTCCTATCTATAAATGTGCTCATAAGTAGTGACTGTATTGGAGCATTTTTATAAAACTTTTCCATTGCGTAAAAGTCATCAACATCAGTGAAGTTTAACATTTTTGCGTAGGTTTTAGCGTTTTCAAGTGGATTGGTCTGGACTGAAACCGAACCTACATTAGCTCCACTCTCCGGAATTACTTTGGTAAACAGTCCTTCCGCGGACTTCGACAGCATCAACAAATGTGCAGAAATGGAGCCAGCACTACTACCTGTAAGCGTGACGTCATCAGGGTTGCCTCCGAAGTTAGCGATGTTTTTCTTCACCCAGCGGAGTAGTGCCACTTGGTCCTTCAGCCCGGCGTTACCTGGAGCATCCTCCGAACCCAGACATAGGAACCCGAGCACTCCGAGTCGGTAATTGAAGTTGACTACAATAACGTTCTTGCTCTTTACTAAATATTTAGGTTTTACTGTTTCTCCATATCCAATTTCAAATCCTCCACCATGAATGTTTACTATTACTGGAAGGTTTTTATCCTTAGTATCGGGGACATAGATATTGGCAATGAGACAGTCTTCTTTCATTGTTTTAGTTGTTACATCTATTAATGGTGTGGGACTCTGCAGACATATGATGCCTTTATCAACTGCTTCTAGTGGTTGTAACCACGCCGGTGCTGGCAGAGGTGCCTGCAAAATAATAAAAAAATGCATTGGCGTAATTTTACATTATCTTATCATAGATTAAGCGCTTCGACTTAGTCACCGATATAGGTGATATTTCAAGTAAAACGTATATTTACCAGAAACACAAGAAACGTACCTTAAACCTGTCAGTTCCGAGAGGCACGGTGGCGTACGGTATATTGTAGAAGGTAAACAGTCCACCGCCAGGGTCCTTGCGCCCGCGCACGTCTCCCTGTGACGTACGCACTTGCCGCCATTCACTATCATCACAGTTACTCAATGCTACCACCAATGAAACTGTTAACATCCACAACATTGTTAAAGATAACTTTAAATACATAAAATAAAAATATTCTTGTGAGTTTAGCGGCTCGCCGCGATCCACTATTAGCTGGCTTCACCTACATACTAACCCGATGCCCTTCGACGGCAATGACCGCTCCTCGCCCATCACCGTTTACGTCCCGCTCTCGTCCAATAGAAAGACAGCCATTGGTCGTGAAATCATGACGCCAAATACGATACAGATCTTCGATTATTATCGGTAGAAATATTGTTTAGAGATATTTTTTACAGTACCTAGCGTCATAATTTGGTGATGAGAAATGAGTAAAGAGGTGTCCTAAGCGTAATAGAAAACGATCATCGTGATCATTTTGTTCGGCAAACCCAAACAAATGATCGCTTAGATCACGACGATCGTGTATTCGCGCGATGATCGCTTTCTATTAGGACACCGGTAAAAAGAATGAAAAAAGTCCAGAGGTGTCGTGTGACAACCGGTTGTAACGAAGTACCTTTCGCAGTATATTATGATGTATTCATATAATACGTCTTATATAAAACATAATCAAATAAATTAACAACGTTTTTATTAAGAGTAACTAATTGACAAAAAAAAGGGTCGGTATAGCTCTCATTCGCCTAGTGTGCAAAGTAAAACATGCGATATAAATATGCGATAAATAGAAGAAGGCAAAAACAAAAGAGTGAATAAGAATCATTTGACAAGAGTATTCAGCAGGGGTGAGTACATTTTACGACTTGCGGTTACCCCTATGTTAAGCAGGCTACTAGGTGCTACTAGGTGCGGCCGGTAGCATTTGGTTAAAATAATTTGTTTTGAAGGTAAGGAAGAGAACCTACGTTTGCTGCGGTTGGTCCGTGTATGGGTGACCATCTTTACATACCAAGACCCCTACGTGCCTCGGAAAGCACGTCCTGGCTGTCATTTGTAGATGTTTGACCGTCGTTAAGGGTTGTCAAAAGCCCGAAAGTCTGACAACCGGTCTTACCAAGGGGTATCGTATTACCCAGTAAGTGAGTTGTGGAGGTCATATAAACAGTCGCTCCATGTAAAATACTGGTATTCAGCTGCATCCGGTTAGACTGGAAGCCGACCCCAATATTGTTGGGAAAAGGCTAGGCAGTTGATGAGGTAAGGAAGAGGAACCCTTCGTGCGCAAGTCCAACTTGCACATGGGCGGTTTCATAATTCACCAAATACGTTTTATTTTTACCGACAATTTATTTTAATTTTTTTTTAATCTGCCTAATTTCAGTTAGAGTAAAATTTTGGTTGCAACCACGTTACAAGCTCTTTTTTATCCAATTAATTCTAAACTTATTTTAAGGTACGAAATCCTTCAGTATTTTCATTCTATTATGTACTTGATGATAAACCTACCGAAGCCCGTTGGGTAGTGTGACGAAATTCTAATATTGTATTTTCTACTTTTTTATATATATATTTTTGTGTATATTCGGTCGTTTAATAAAAAAATATAAACGTATTTAGTGGCAAAAGTAATAGTGTGTTTTCCTTTCTTTTACACTACAAACATTTACCTACTTTTGTTTGTTTTGTTTATCTCGTAAATAATTCCGTTGGTATCAATAAACTTCAATATGCCTTTTTTTTCTTTTGAACTAGGCAATAGATTATATAGAATGTATGTCTGAATATTGACTACTCAATGCAATTTATATTACCTACACATTTCATTTCAGTTACACATATTAATCAATACGTGCCACTTATCAAAATCCATAGTGGTACCTGACAATCGATTGTGATAAGGCTGTGGCTTTCACAAAAATATATATATTTTGTAATATTTCATATCTCATATTCCTGCGCGGTTATCTCTATTAACATTTTAGTGATAATCCCTCATTGAGGTAACATTGTATTAGGTACTAACAAAATAAAAAACCGCCAAACATTTTTTTATTTTTTATAATACCAACAGATCGATAAAAAAAATCACCATATTAATGATTTTGATCAAATTAAGGCAAACCATTTATAAATTGAATACTTTCAAGTATATGCATACAAGTATTATCAATAAATCGCTTTAAACGTAATTAATACGCCTTGGTTCAATTCAATGTATTTATTCAGTAACAATTCACATTGCGATCGAATATAATACAACATGAAACATTAACAACATTATTAGATGTAGGTGCAAATATATAAGGATACATGCAATTCAATTTAAATAAGATTTTTTTTTTAATTTTATCGACCATGCAAACAAAAAATTAAAATCCCATGTCAATAAATTAATAGCAATTTAAACGAAAACAATTAATCATACAATAAGTCATATGAACACGGAACACAATATAGCACCATCATCATCATCTTCCTGCCCTTATCCCATTTTACTTGGGGTCGGCGCAACACGTTTTCTTCTTCCATTCTCCCAATAAAAAAACACAATATACGAGTAGCACCATGCACAAATAATAAATGTCAGTTTTAAGAGCAACAAGACTTTTACAAATCGTCTAATGAATAGAGACATCTTTCCAACAGGAATGCCTTGAGTCTTGCTTGCTTGTTTTTGCTTGCTGAATGAGCCTGTGTACAGTAAGCTTTTCAACTCAAGTGGTAACTTATTAAATATCTTAACTGCCTGATACTGTGGACTGTGTTTAACAATACCAAAACGCGCGATGATTTTGTTTCCAAGGTATTTTCTACGCTTTTTTTCCCTTACCAGCCTGTCCTCATCTGTTTCGTAGTCAAACACATATTTTTTTAAGGTGTTTAAGAGTACTACTACGTAAAGGCTAGGTACTGTGAGAATTCCAAGTTCCTTAAAATATGGTTGACAACTGTCTCGTTGAGAATTGCGGACAATGGTTCGTATCGCTCTTTTTTGGAGAACGAATGCCCTATGCCAGTTGTAATGGTAGCTGTTTCCCCAAAACTGTATTATATACCTAGGTTTGGACTCTATCAGCGCATAATATACCATTATTAAGTGTGTTATGCTACTTCTTCCCTCAGACTTCTTAAGGCGTAACAAGCAGATGATATAGACGAATCCAATGCTGCTAATTATTTCTTCCAATTTAACAATTCATCAATATAAATACCCAAAAACTTGACTTCCCTGACAAGCTCAATTTTAACTTTGTTAAGTTCATCATTTGTTAAGTTCCATATTATGCTTGTTACGGGCAGTAGTTGTAAATAACATAATATTGGTTTTGGCTGTATTTATTATAAGCTTATTAGCATTAAACCAAGAATAAAAGCCCTCTAGAGCTGCATTCACCTTAACAGTTAGGTCTTGAATATCGTTAGCTGCAACTATAGTATTTGTGTCATCCGCAAAGACAACAAGTTGTATGTCCGGTAAACGTTTATGTATGAAACTGATTAGGTCATTAGTGAACAATGTGTATAATAATGGGCCTAAAATTGATCCTTGAGGCACACTGGCTGTAATGTTTAACAAACATGACCTGTAGTTGTTCTTATACTCGTTTGGTTGTGTAGTATCAAGTACAACAAACATTTATCTATTTTTGAGATACGATGAGAAGAGTTGTAAGGCTTTACCTCTTACGCCATAGTGCTCCAATTTTGTGATGATTAGTTTATGGTCAATAGTGTCGAAAGCCGCGCTTAAATCCAGGTAAATACCAGCTACCCTCATTTTACAATTTAATTTATTAACTACATCATTTAGTAGCGTATAAATAGCATTCCTTGTACCAACATTGTTCTGGTATCCAAATTGTCTTAGATTAATTACTTTATTCAAATTAAGATGTCTACTTAAGCGGTTCTTTAAAACTTTTTCCATTTTTTTTGGTAAACTGGGCAACAAAGAAATAGGCCTGGCCTATAGTTTGTTGGGTCAGTTTTTGTACCCTTTTTATGAACTGTGGCGATCTTAGCAATTTTCAGTTGATCCGAGAAAATGCCTTCTGCAATGCACTTATTATAAAAAGTCGAGAGCGGCTCAGATAAAATGGGTAAGTTGTCCTTAATTACTGATATTGGAATTTCATCGTAGCCACAAGATTTTTTATTTTGCATACTATTCACGATTTTTGTAATTTCATCCGGAGTAGTAAGCGTGATATCCACATCGTTTTCCACTCTTTCTGTGCTTTGTTGAAAGAAAACGACAGCATATTGACCATCATTAATAGACACGATGTACTTGCGATCGAATTGCTTTACTAGTACTTATGTCAGCTACTTCCTCTGGATTATCTATTATTTGGTTATTTATTTTAAGTCGAATTTCCGCACGCATTGCTTTGACCCTATTAATACTCTTATTTATCACTTTCCAAATTTCCCTACTTGAATTTTTTTATTGATTAATTTTTTCACTCATTGTAAGTTTTTTAGCATGCGAAATTACCCTTCTATAAATTCTAACATAATTATTTTTTATAGTTAAGGATACTAGCGTCAAGTTTATTACTACCAGAGTAAAAGATTCGTTTAATTTTACTCGATGTTTTCACACCTCTTGTGATCCACTTTAGTTAAAAACTACGGTTTGATGAATTTTTTTGTTCACGTTTTCTAAAACTGTGCTGAAAAACCTTACCAAAAGTCTTCAAAAAAGTGTTGATTCCCATAGTACTCCAGTTATGACCAAGTATTCGTTGTCCAAAATTTACACCATTCTTGTGATTAAAAACTCTCATATTTATCGTAATATGATTGTTACTATCATAGTTATCAATAACATTGTCCAAAGTGAACTCACCCAGTAGAGCCCCGTGTCCATCTTCCAGGCCATTGTGGTCCACTATACATCACTCTATTCATTATCTATGCAGGAACTGACAAGAATTATTTTATTACGTATAAACGTATGAGTATTAATGAGGTATCTAAAGTTATAGCATGTCAACAGGCTGAAGAACTCAGTTCGTTTTCTATTCTCTGTTAGCATATCAATATTAAAATCTCCACAAATTACACATTTCCTATTAAATAAATGCTCCAGAAGTTTTTCCACGCCTTTCATAAAATTATCAAAATTCTTCTCTTTGGGATGACGATAACAACAACACAGATAAAGACCTGAATTAATTAAGGTTACAGATTAATACGTAATTAAAATTCAATGGTGGTGCACAATCGATAAATTACTTACATAATTTACTCAAAACATAGGTATCGAATAATATGAAGTAAAATAAAATGACAGGGAAACAACCACAAACATAACATTTGAGATCGAAACGGCGCTGCCAGATCCAGGTGCAGGCGTAGTAGTCGGAGCATCAGTAGCCGAATCAGAAGTAGTCACGTCAGCAGTAGACGCATCAAATGTAGTCGCTTCAGTAGTAGCCGGTGTAGTTGTAGAAGTAACTGGCATCACAGGGCCCCGATAGTGCTCCTCGTAGATGGTGTCCCAGAAAGCCGCTCTGTCATTCATAATACAGTCATTCTTCAATACTATGGTTGGACCCAACGACATGTGAGGAGATCTTTTAGTATCAGCAGGTTGCCACGTCGGCAGATCTGCGTCAGTAGATGACGGTGAACTGAAACATGAAATGATAATATAAATACTAGGTACCTAGGTAGTATTAATAAATCACTAGTGGCGACAAAATAGGATGACGATTTTCGCATGTTTTTTAGTTCCAGTGATTCTAATAAATGATACAAGAGGGCCGCCAGCAACATATTGCTATCACCAATTCTTTTGCCAATCATAATGACAACAACACAAACAAACGTCAGTAGAATTATTTAACGGTTGCATATTAGATTGATTCTCTTGCCAAAGAGGTCTGCAACAATAGTAGGAATAAAATCCACTTACCCAGACAAAATAAAACTGTGCCAGTATTCTCTCAGGGTTTGTTTCATTTTCTTGTATTCATCCGTTTTGCCTGTTACATCTTCATCCATGACTGCTATTAATTGTTGACAGTGACCTGCCCCTTTTATGTTGGTGTTTGGAAAAGGTACAGTATTATCATCCACATATGAGTATTCAAATAGGTATATTGTGTCACCGAGAGCTTCCACCCGAGTTGATAGAGACCTCAACATAGGGTATCCAAATAAAACATCGGTAAAGTACGTTATATATGTCTGAATATTATCTTCACTCACGGGTTTGTCTTCGAAATAAAAAGCTTTAACCCTTTGTGCAACCTCCTCTTTAACATGTTCGCTCTCAAAATGCAATTCAGCCGGTAAAAAATCTGAGAATTTCTCATTCATCTTATTTTTCCAGGTGTCAAAGACATTCAGTCTTAGCTCACCATCCATGTTAGTAAATCCATACATTAAAGGTATCTTGGTATAGTTACCTTGTTTTAGAACACTAAAGGGAGCATTAAAAACCACTCTTTCTTGTCCGATATCACTTTCCACACATGGACCGAATCGAATAGCAACGTCCTTTTGATTTATTATTGCATCTGTATGTAAGATTAGTTTTTGAAATGTAGAAGTTTTGTAAAAGTCCTCCAAAGTGCTCAAATTATCTCCATCATTAAAACCAAGTAGCTTAGCATAGTTTTTAGCATTTTCAATTGGATCAATTTGTACACCGACTGCGCCAGTACTAACACCGCTCTCCACTATAGCTTTTTTAAACAGTCCTTTTGTAATAGTAGAAAGTGTTAGAAAATCGACTGAACCAGACCCGGCACTACAGGCTGCTAATGTTACATCATCAGGGTTACCTCCGAAGCTAGCAATATTGGTGTTTACCCAACGAAGTAATGCCACCTGATCTTTAAGTCCCGCATTCCCAGGAGCACTTTCAGTGCCAAGACATAGAAAACCATGTACACCAAGTCTGTAGTTAAATGTTACTACAATGACACCCTTGCTTCTTGCTAATTCTCTGAATTTTTCTTGTTCACCGAATCCAAACTGGTACGCTCCTCCGTGGACGACAACCAAAACAGGTAGATTGGTCGCATCTGTATCAGGTACAAACACGTTGGCTACCAGACAGTCTTCTCGTATATTCAACTGATTATTCAAAGCACCGGGCTGCGGGCATATGATACCTCTGTCTATGGCAATAAACGGTGACAGAAATACCGGTGCAGGAAGGGGAGCCTGGGTGAAAATAAGAAAAGTGCTTTATAAACTCTGAAAACCCCGCTTCGTAATAAGAGTTAATGCAGCGAGGCACTTATTTACAAAAACTGCTAATTATATATGGTGTATCTATTCATACGCGAAATATTTTAATAGATACACCTATAGCTGGTACAGAAGCCATAGAATCAATTTTTTTTTTTGTAACCTACGTGTGTTATTTATAAAAATGTATAATTTGAATTTACTTGACACACAAAATAAATACTGACTCCATATTTTTCATCGTCCATTACGCTAGTTTCTACGTAGTATTCCTAATGTAATTGAGGCGGGCGGCGGTTTCAGAAGACGTGCGGTTTTATGAATGATCAAAGAGAATAACGCGAGCGTGCCAATCGCTCGCCTCCCTCTCCCACCGCCCGCGCCCCTTCTTTCCGATCCGCGTGTTGCCGCGCATGCTTCTTTGCTAGCACGCGTCGGGCTTCGGGCAACAAACGCAACAATGCCAAACTATAGATATACCAACCAGGAGTACCAGCACAGTGGTGAGCTACAGTAACAAGTGTCATATGGAGGGCCTAAGTACCTACCTCGCGAGTGCCTATGTGATGTGATTCCTCCGGTTCTGTTGGGTAACGACATTAAGTTTTCTGTAGATAAGGGAATTTAATAATGAACCTACTTAGGTATAGGTGGTTTTTTATATTTTATATTCACATTTATTATTATTGTAAGCGTTATGCTATTAAAATTAGACAAGATCAAGTTACGAAGTCTACCAACGTTGGTTTATTTTTAAAATCATCATGCCTGCGTTCTCCGTAGACAAGGGCAGATGTGCATTTACGTAGATCCACTACTGTTCGCCAGTGATATTTTTAGGTCCCATGTAATAGGAGATGACTGACCTCACCTCCTTTTATATGGTTGGGTCTGGCAGCAAACGGAGTGTGGAGTGCGGTAACCGTCAGGACGCGAAATAACTACTATGCTTACTCAGTGGCACGGAGACATGCATGCGAACACACCTCACCAACACGCTGCTCGACACAAAATAGACGAGACGACTCGATGTGGCGGGGCGCCCCCGCCGCCTTCCTCTCCGCGTTGGGCGGGTCATTCGTAGAATAGGGAGTAAGGGTTTTATGCAAAATGTCTCAAGCAGTTTTAAAATTATAATAATTACGTAAAATAAAATCATTCTGATAAAAACTAAATGTTCGTGACTATAGGTTTTGTACCAGCTATAGGTGTTTCTCTTCAAATATTTCGTGTATGAATAGACACCTTATATATTATTTATGTACTAATATTGATAAAACTTTAAAAATAATTAAAATCCATGTATCTTTATTAAATTACTCAAAAACTGATCGATAGATAGGCTGCCATCCATTAACTTTTACTTATGGGTGGACCCTGCAACTCGGCACCATACAAACAATTTTGTTTGTTTAAAACCGAAATGAGTTATTTACCTTAAACCTGTCAGTCCCTGTAGGTGCAGTGGCATACGGTATATTAAAGAATAAGTAGAGTCCGCCTTCAGGGTGTATGTGGCCTACCACGACACCCTGAGCTATTTCCACAGCCAGCCGTTCATCTTCACTTTGCACCAGTACAGCAAAAGTACACAATAAGAACAGCACACACTTCCACATCTCGACTGAACAGCTATAGAATAATGAACGTTATGATTATGTATATATACTATGCATCCATTACGCTTATCGCTAATCAAGAAAGATACAGTTGAAAATTATCGATCGTTGTTGTGTTGGGCACCTTCTGCTATTAGCGTGAGCGTCCATTGCATTACGCATCGTCTGCGTAACATCAGACAAGGCCAGTTGCGGAGGCATCCTTAGATATATTTGAAAATTATTTATGGTGATCAGTTATATATACATCATCACTGCGCGCTGTCATTTACTAAATTCGTGTTTAAAAAAAGTTGAAGTTTCGTGATCATTATGATATGCTTTTTAGTTGCTGCGAGCTGTTTCCTCTACGTTCAAGCTAGATAATAAGTTAAATAGTGTGACATAACAGTTAACAACATCTTTGATGATCTAAAAGTTAACTATTTGTATTTATATCACAGTAATTTTAAAAACAAGTATGATTCATAAAAATAGAGAAGTTTATCTCATAACATATATAGGTGGTATGATAATGTCTATGATAAGCATACTATGAGCTTATGATCAATGATGTCTGTAACATTTTGATCTATAACATAGCCTAATTATATTAGCGATAAAATAAAACAAGCTTAATCCCGTACAGCTCTAAATTGAAAGCTGTGTTTGGCTCCACCCAAGTATGCGGAACACTTTACGAATCCTCATCATCAACAAATGAATGGTCAAAAAGATAGACCGTGTCGCTAAGAGCGTCAACACGATTTGATAGAGATCTCAGCATTGAATATGCAAATAAAATATCAGTAATTGGCTTCACTCACAGGGTCATTACCAAAGTAATGTCTGATCTTCTGTTCAACCTCCTCTTTTATAGCTTCGCTATCAAAATGCAATTCCGCCAGTAAAAAGTCTGCAAGCTTCTCATTCAACTTGAGTTTGCAGGTATCGAAGTGCCCTACTTCGATACATTGTGTGTGTGTTGTGTGTATACATGTCTCATTGCGCCTTCCATATTTGTGAATCCATTCAACAAAGGTGCCTTCGTATAATTACCTTATTTCGTAAGCATAACATTCAAAGGAGTATCCATAATGACTCTTTCTTGACCGATATCTTTTTCGAGACATGAGGCAAATCGAATCATCACATGTTCATTATCTACAATTGCGTCAAGGCGTGTGGTTGTTGGTTGAAATAAAGTGGTTTCATAACTTTTTTCCAAATCATCGACATCGTTGAAATTAAGTACTTTTGCAAAATTCTTGGCTTTTTAAATCGGATGGATTTTTACACTGGTAGCGCCAGTACTGATACCACTCTCCATTATAGCCTTATTGAATGGACTTTTTGTAGCACTAGATAAAGTTAGGACATCTATCGAACCTGACCCGACACTGCAGGCTCCGAAACTGGCTATGTTTTTCTTCATATAACGTAGGAATGCTACCTGGGTATTTTATTCCAGCATTCCCAGGCCCCTTCAGTCCCAAGACAAAGAAAAGCATGCACACTTAGTCTGCAGTAAAAGGACACACCTATTAATGTACTCGTATTTGTTCGTACTAGATTTCTGTATTTTCCAGATAATCCGTGACCATACTGGAACACTCCGCTGTGAACGAATTACAGACAGGAAGATTGGTCGATGTGGTTTCAGAAACGAACACGTTGACAGTCTTCTCGGATGTTTGATTCTTTAGGACCCTGGGGACATCGAGTGTCTCTATACACAACATCAAACGTTGACATCTTTAGTAGTAGAGGAAGGGGAGCCTGAATATAAAATAATAAAGTTATTAATAATATCAATAGCAACAACAGGAGGTCTCGTATGATAGAGTGGAAGAGATAACGAAGTGAGTTCATGAACAATTGACGAACTCACTTCGTTACTGGCGCTCTGACTTGGATAGGTTAGGTTCGGTCGTTACTTTTTGAGTAGCGGCACAATTGAAATTAAGATTATCTGAGATAAAAAAGCTGCCACATTGTATCGATCAGAAGAAATTTTATTAATCTTATGCCTATAATTGACTGACCGGTTGGCGCATTTGGTAGTGACCCTGCCTTCTGAGCCGCTGGTCCCGGGTTCGATCCCCGGACAAGTCAAAAATTTGTGTGCATGAACATGTCTGTTTGACCTGTGTTTGGGTGTGTATATGTATATCAGTCATCAGGTTACCGTAGTACAGGCTCTGCCTGGTTCGGGACCTGAAGACCTTGTGTGGATGTTGTCTCATATTATATTATTATTATTATATATTAATTGTTTCCAATATTTTTACTTAAATCTGTCAGTCCCTGTAGGAGCAGTGGCATAGGACCAGGGGCCGCGCACAGAGCCCTGAGTTATATTCACGAGCCGCCAGTCCTCTTGGCCCTGCACCAGTATCCCAAAAGAATAAAATATCAAAGCTATACACTTCCACATTCTATATAAATATTAAAATAGGAATTCATTGTATTTTATATGTTGGATAAAATACCTATCATTAATCTATGAAAGATAGGACGTGTCCTTGCATTGGCATACAAAGATAAAAATAATACAAAAATAACTTTCGTTTTAGAGATATCAAAAAAAAAATCATTTGTTCCTCATGAGGGCTTTCGCGTAAAATTTTCGATCAAACTGCACTCCCTACATTTGAGTCTAATAGAGAATATACAGGGTGGCATAATTCTGAAAACAAAAACGTAAGTGGTTGATCTTTTTCAGAATTGAAAATACCTAGTAACGGATAACTATTATCTTTACAGCAATGTATATATATAGTAATAAATATTAAGTACTTACGTATTAGACGGCTATAAATACGAGGCTTGTAAATTATCAAATACCCCCCAGTAGTTATTACCTGTACTTAGTGATAAAGATTTTTTGTGCTCTATGAGATTGTGATTTTTTATGTACCTAAATTATAGAACAAAAAAGTATACAACACTATTTTAGATTATACAGGATGGCAGGTACATCGACGCACAAACTGTTACAATCATGTGCGTAATCCCAAATGTGCACTTTTCCGCGACGAAAAATTTCTTTAAGTACTAAAAACCGTCCAGAATCATGAGCTGAACCCATGGTAACACGATGTCGAATGTTCTTCAGCACTATGACTGGACCCAACGACATGTGTGCGGAGACCTCTGTTCATTTGCAGGTGGCTATTGTGGTAAATTAGATCCACTTGACGATGGAGAACTAAAACAAAAGAGAGATGAAACTAATGTCAATATTAATCAGAGACAGGCTAAATGAATTCATTGATTTGAAACGTGAATGGAGAATATAATATTTTAATAATCCTTTATTAAGTAAAATTAGTAGCTGATCTTTCTTTTAGATGATCAATGATCGCATAAATGATTATAGTAATGTATAAAACACAATCAAAACAAAGCAAAGACAATTTGTGATAAGATCAGCTATGTGTCTATCATATTTTTTGGAATAATCGCTGACGTAGGTTCTTTCTGTTATCTCGTCATTTTTATATACAGTTCTTAAGCCAAGTGGCAAAAATTTACATGGGAATCAGAGTGCCAACCATAATTAAATTGGATGGCAAAGAATAAATATTAAGTGGTACCCCTACTTATTTCTAACAGTAGTGAAATTCAGCAGGCAAAATGTATGTCTTTAAATGATAAATGATTTTTATTTCTGTAAGTAGGTTTGTACAAACACTTTTACACGTCAATCACATTTTAAAAGCTAGATGAAGTCGGCGTTTCCTAACCGACTACTTACCTACCTACCTACTAGTCTACCTACATAAATCATTTAAATGTTATACACGTCGCGCTGACAAGATATATCCACCTTTGTAAAATAAAATTCATATATTCTAAAAGCCCTAGCATCTTCCTTCGTGTAGTGAAGGTTCAACACTGCAGTTTTTAGCGTAAAATTCAGATTTATGGCAAGAAATGGCATGGAAATCGAACGCTAAAGCACTCCTGATGGCACTTCGCCCGGTGAGAAATTTTGCAATAAACCTACCGTGGAAATTCCCCCAAAGTTTATTCAGTGATAAAATCTTGAAAGGCTTAAGGCTGTAACTACATGAACTGTGCAACGATCTGAAAAATTACTTTCAAATACTTCCCGATATTAAATTCGGCTTCCGTAAGCTCCTTGTCTTAAACTGCTTTTAGAGTCGATTGAACAATTTTCTTTAAGTATGTAACTTGTGTTTATCTTGACTTTCAAGGAGCACTATTGTTTCCCTAAATGTTCAACCAACAACAAGCAGCAAAGCAAATGTTGTGCCTGGCTGTGGTTGAATAGTTAGATATTTAAAATAATGTAGGTACCTATTACTTTTTAAGATAGATTTTACAGATATAAAATTGTTCCCGAACATCAATGCTGATTGGTATAGAAACATTAACAAAAGTATGGATTAGGACAACTACAGATTACGACTTAAAGAAATCCCCAAGAAGGCATTATACCAAAATCAATATGACATTATTCTGAAATTATTTATTTATTTAACACTTTAAGCACACAAATGTACAGAGGCGGACTTAATGCCATAGGCATTTTCTACCAGTCAACCTTTGGGTGATGCAGAGACAAACAGTGGTAGGTGCACTAGCTATCTCACTTTTGTGTTTGCTTAGCAAAAGCTTAAACTTTAAATAAACCCCGCAGATTTGTGCCGTGTGTGAAACGTAAACCACCATGGCTCACTCACTGCATGCGGAGGTTGTTCGATAAACATCCCTTTCAACTTGAGGCTCAAAGTTAATTGTGTATACAGAGCTACCCCGTGTTAGGATGGTACGTTTTATTGCCGAATCAAGGAGTTAAATGCTACCTTGATTTTCCAATAGTTTTACAACATTACATGTTTGCTTCTTGGCTTGTTTTAATTGGATTTGTAAGTAGTGATAACTAAACATCGCTTCGAAATTGGAGGTGTGAATCATTCACTAGAAAATTAAAAGAAACAAATGACGGAATGTATTAAGTTACTTAAAAACTAAAGGTAATTTTAAACGAGTTCGTTTTTGAATCAGCACTCGGCAGTTTTTAGAAATCTAGACACTACCTAGATCCATTTTTTAAGAAAACAAATTAAAATAAAATATATTACAATGTGAATAATTATTTCACTCCTCTTGCTCAAAAATACCGTCATTGTGGCGTACCAGAGCGAAGAAAAAATAGCAATTCTTCCTCTAGGGGAAAAAGTTTTTGTTTTTTAATTTTTGTGTGTCAAATGACAATGAGCCTACAAAAACGAAATAGTAGATTGTTATACAAGGAGCTAAAATGACCCATTATATACGAGGTAGTTTTACTCCCGAGCTTTAGCGAGGGAGTAAATAGAAACCGAGTTTTAATGGGTTTTTAGCGCCGTGTGTTACACACTACTTTTCACTACGATTGCGAGAAAATAAAACAATCCAATACAATATGAAATATGTACTTTATTTTATTAAAAATTAAATGTACAATTTGTACAATTCTGGATATTTAACGAGATGTTTTTTCCCGGTAACTTAATTTCATTTTTCATTTCTTAAAGATTTCGCGCCAATGACTTTTTTTGTTTTTTCTTCTGCAGCCGCAACGCCTTGCATGCATTCTACCAAAGAGATCGCCGATTTTAGTTCCATTTTCAAAAATAAAATGAAGGTCTTTTTTTTTGAAACAGTAATAAGTCGAGTCTATATTCATGATTATTCTACTTATGACTAAAGACTTTTTCGTTTTTGTAGGCTCATTGTCATTTGACACACAAAAATTAAAAAAAAAACTTTTTCCCCTAGAGGAAGAATTGCTATTTTTTCTTCGCTCTGGTACGCCACAATGACGGTCTTTTTGAGCAAGAGGAGTGAAAAAGTCTTTAGTCATAAGTAGAATAATCATGAATATAGACTCGACTTATTACTGTTTCATAAAAAAAGAACTTCGTTTTAGTTTTGAAAATGGAACTAAAATCGGCGATCTCTTTGGTAGAATGCATGCAATGCGTTGCGGCTGCAGAAGAAAAAACAAAAAAAAACATCTCGTTAAATATCCAGAATTTTACAAATTGTACATTTAATTTTTAATAAAATAAACTTCATATTGCATATTGTATTGGATTGTATTATTTTCTCGCAATCGTAGTGAAAAGTAGAGTGTAACACACGGCGCTAAAAACCCATTAAAACTCGGTTTCTATTTACTCCCTCGCTAAAGCTCGGGAGTAAAACTACCTCGTATATAATGGGTCATTTTAGCTCCTTGTATAACAATCTACTATTTCATTACTCATACTCGGAAAGTAGGTCTGAAGTTGTCTGAGGAGCGGGTTGAAAGTAATACTTTTCAGCCCTAGGGAGAATCGCTTTCAACTGACACCTGTCAAATTATTTAAAAAAACTAGTTCTATTTTCCCATTTCTATTCAACCATGTTCCAACTTCCTATACAGCCACTCAATTACTGCGCGATGTAAAATTGAAATAACATATAGTGAAGTATTAATGAAAGAATATATTTTTAAATGACTTTATTATAATTTACTTTCAACTATTTCTTTAAAATAACATAGATTTGGGCAAAATATTTACCATTTTTTCAATTATGGAAATAAAAAATAATGGCTGAATAGCTAGTAGCCGGCCACAGAAAAAAAATATTTGGCGGGAAAGCGGCAATCCGATCTTCATTTGTTTTTTCGAGTTGTAGAGTTTTGTTTATACTTCTGTATCTAGCAGAGATTTGTATTAACACAATGAGTTCATCTGATTCAGATATGGATTTAACGCCTTATCTCATAAGAGAAGAGGCTCGTTTTTTTTTTAGCTAATTCATGTTTTTATATTTACTTTCCTTGTATTCGTAATGAAAAGCACAGTGTTTACCTCGGGTTGAAGACTTATTTAGTCCCTCGAACTATTAGCGCCCTCGCTACGCTCGGGCCCAAACCCCGTCTCCGGACTAAGTAAGTTACTTTCACCCCTAGAATAACAATGTACTATTTCAGTCCTTAATGTTGAGCTTTAAAGCACTTATAACCTATCGCTCACCTATCACTTATCAAAACGTAAGACTAGCAAAATGCTGCACGAAAAGAGCTCAGAGAATTATGAAAAAGTTTTCTGAACGCTACCGCAAATTTAGAGCTAAATGGTAGGATCGCCGAAACTTCTACGGAACGAGGCGAGTTCGTTTACCGGTAAACCTCTTTGAGCGTAGAACTTAGTGTTTAGATCCGAAAAGCGTCTCGAGGATTACTCGAACAGAGAAACTTAGATCAGATCCTGTGATATATGGGCCAACTAGCATCGACGGAGACGGTTCAAATAAATAAGTATGTTTGTTCTAGTACTGCAGCCTAATTGCGTAACATTACTAGGATAATCGCTTTAATTTAGACGGTTCAGCATCACCCATTATTCCATTGCATTGAGATGGTTATCGTGAACACAGATTTTAAAAATAAAGAATACCTACGACGCTACTGATATTGACCAACAAAATATGGACATTTAAATAGTCTGAATTAAACGAATTTTATTGAATTTTATTGTTATTCAAATGAAAACAGATTGTCATAAGGAATGTGTTAGATACGCAATCATAATAAAGACGCTCGTATTGCCATCTTGATCTTGATTTCGTTGTGTAGATACTTAATTGATGAGTCCGCATGACAGTCTTAATCAATGAGATTAGCGAGCATAATTATAGATTTATCGGAACTAGAGTGAGCTCAAACATTTTTCCATTAAAGTCGATCAATTAAATGACTGACTTATTAACGAGTTGTAGGTCGTAGGTTCGAACTCAGACAGGCGCTTTACTTTGTGTAAATTATTTCATCCCCAATGCTCTCAAAACGGTGAAGGAAAACATCGTGAGGAAACCGGCATGTCCTAGAACCAAAAACAACCCGCACTGGGCCCGCGTGGTGGTTACAGCCCACTCCCTCTCACAGAAAGGAGACCTGTGTCCCAGCAGTGGGAACATTATAGGCGATTATGCATGTTATGCAATTAACTGGCATATACATAAAGGGTCTGAATTTAGGCACCTGCATCCGTTTAAGGGGTGTTCCAAAAACTTTTCCTTACTGAAAAGCTCCCCAATTCTTCTTCTTGTTTCAATCAAATCCGCTCAATTGTATAAATTCATTTCCACAAGACCTATCTTAACAATATTGTGATCCAAAAAGCGTATTCGTCGAGTCCATTACGTGACCGCGACCCGACACACGCCCGCAAGGCCCTCTGCAAGTGACCATCACTTTTCCAATTTTCCGCGTGTCCGGTGCATTCATCACGAGTTTCATCGCTGGACCAATATGGGATTGGCGTTATAAACAACCTTTGAAACAATGCCTGTTGTTTACAACACAGAAAACTGCTATTCTTGTCGACATTCGTTTAGTTTTCACAATAGAAAATATTTATTTCAATTTGTGTGCTTTCTTTATTTTCGCTGTTATTTTTTTTCGATGACTCGAATCATTAATTCTTTGACTACCCCCCAATAACGAAGTAACAGATTTCTCTGGATGGTTATAAGCTTTGCAATTGCAATGAAGAAGTCATCATCATTTTAAGTACCTATGTCTTCCTTTTAAATAAGCAAATACGTTTTCGTGCCAACTCATATAAGTAGGTAGCTATGTTCATAGGCACCGCCTCAACCTACTACCGTCTTTGTCTCCTCGTTATAGCTCAGAATCGATAGCCCGCAGTTCTTACCGCCAGTGCAAAAGACAGGTGGCCTAATTGTCAGATAATGTACAAAGTGTATATCATGCGGCAAGGGTTGCCGGGGGCTGTTCAGGCACATACTGGCGCCCAACTGGGACAGGTATAGACTCTTATAATTAACTGTAGTGTTTTATAAAATATATGTAAGTACTTCGTGTTAGGATATTTAGTTAGTAGGTTAGATTGCTCAAAGATGTTTCCACATCCGGACAACCTATTGAGGTTTTTGTAAGGTTTCTGTTTAAGTTTTGTTTTATTCTTTAAATAATACATTTTCAAAAATATATAAAAAAAATAGTAAATAAAACACCTGTATAAAATAAATCGTAAAAAAACATTTGAACTTGTATCACTAACCAGGGATAAAACAGAGAAATACGTTAGTATGGAATGAACGCCAACGACCACGTGACCGCGTTTCCTCCTAACAATGTCGCAGCCATTAAGTATACCTATATAAAAAAGTATCATCCTTAGATCTTGATCTTGCAGGTACCAATGAAGAGATTCAGCGAATCAAAATTCTAAAACACCTTTGAAATTGGTTCAGTTAAGTTAAGCAAAGCACAAAAGGCTGCATTTACAAATTCTTATCCCAGTTCCTGGAAATCAGCGCCCTATACCACAAAACTTTAAACTATACAAAATTATTAAATTGTATAAAAATTACGTAACACAGATATTACAAAATACGTATGTATGAGTTACAATCTACAACTCTTTCGCATTTTGAAAAGCATTAGGGCTATGTATAAATTGTAGACTTGTCACTACAATCTACATATTTGTAAGGTTTTTCCGTTACAATTGTGTATGTTTCTTGCCGTTCCTCTCCATAGGTACTTACTACGCTTTGAAATGGGCCACTAGCTTCATCTTTCTGACTGACTACCCCCTTGACAATTCAAAAGTGCCTGTAATTGCTTTATTTGAAATAAATGCTTTGAGTTTGAGTTTGTGGCTTATAGTTCTGTGGTACACGGACTTGTAAAATTTTCAAATTTATAATTGTCGTGGCCGTGGTCAGTTTTTGTTAAAATATCATGTTAGTTGTGTTGTGACTGGCTACTATCAATGATATACTATTTTAGATTACATTACTTATTTGATATTTTTAACCAATTTCAAAAAGGAGGAGGCTATGGATTCGGAGGCATTCATCAGTCATTCATCCGTGATGAGTGGGCCGATTTACGCGATTCTTTTTTCATTTCTTAGAAGAGGCCCGCGCAGTATAGTATCATTATATACAGTGGCGCGGTGGTCCCATTTAATTTTATTAAATTTGCTTGAGTTGTTATTAAAGGATCTATTCTTTATCTCTCAAATTAAACGATGATTGTAATGATATAAACGGATTTATTTCTGAAGTGTTCGGTTCGACAGTCAAGTCACGAATGAATTATTTCACCTCGCTCAAAACGTCAAAAATGTCATACAAAGTGTTGTCATACTTAACTCTGATTCGATACAATTAAATAATCCATTTAATATTTAACTAGAATTATAATATTAACTACTTTTTAATTTGCTTTTAATACAATTACATAAACCCATCTTGGCTAATTAAGCTTACAACTCAGCCATCCTGTGTAAGTGAGTCCTCTCACTTGTTTGGTATAAACTTTAATAATAACTAATTTGATAATACATAATAAAAAAACAAAATATAGGTAATAACTTGATTATTATTATTACCATTTGATTTCGGACAGAATCCATATGTGTTAGTAACGATTTTTCTTAAGATCCATGTTAGTGAGTACCTTATATAAAAAAACAATTTTATTTAACTACACTTGCCCCGTATCTATTCCCACCTAGTGTCCTTGTATGGGACAGTCATGTCGGGATGCAATCATTTTCAAAATGCTGTTGGTGCTACCGCGCAGTCTGTGAAATAGTGACGCCACTTTCTTACGTAGTATAGCGTGAAAACCGTCAACGCACGCTTTTGCAAACATTTGCGATGCACTACAATGCCGCGGCAACCCCAACAGCATTCTGAAAGCATTATTATACTGAATACGCAGGACGTTGTAGGCTCGTTGCGTATACCGAACCCACAGGCCGCTTGAGTAAAAAGATTGGTAATATACCCTAAAGAGGGTTATCTTTACTTCCTTAGTAATAGAGCGAACCTACGGGCCAGCATAGTACTCCAGATTATGAATACATACATACTTCTACAACTAATTTCATTCTTCAATAATAATTCATATCACAAGGTAAATTCTTTACTTTACAATTCAACTAATGTACTTTATTCTTTTCACAATCTATGTCTGTCATAAATTCTCATCACTGTCAAAATTTCGAAGTGTATTTCTAATCATGTTACATCTAAGCTTATCTCAATTTAGCTTATCGTTTTTATTTAGGTCACAAATCTTTATCAAAATTCAAAGTCATGCAGCTGGATCTGCATTCTCATTCTTTGCTTCATGCACAATCTGTCACGATCTTTGGTCAACTGTGCGGCACCGTTATCTTTGTACCATTCATTATCTGCACTGACCTCATATGACAAATTATGCTCACATCGTATAATCTTACTCACTATCTTGCAATCATAATACGTGCGTCATCGATTTCTCAATGCCATTCATTATCTGCACTGATTGCTCATTCATGTGTAGATATATAACCTTAACAATTACACGCAATTCCTACTCATTTGCATCAGAGAAGTTGATTAACCTATGTAAATTAGCATACCATTATTACCAAATTAAATAATTATTATATACATTGTTGTAAATTTTCCTTAAGTGCCTTGATTGCCGTAGTCGATTGGGAACGTAACAGCTCGTACATTAATAAATTTTGTAAAAGCATCTATAATAAACAAGCAAATACATGTTGCCTCTCTTAGAGCAAATGAATGGGCTCAGATGATCGGCATGAAGTGTATGGAATGGTTTCTCCAACTTAGGTATTGGATGAAGGCTCTTTGAGGCCACCAGGTGGCTTATGATGCGCACACTCCAAACAAGCTGAGACATATATATTTCTTAGTGAACCTACGCATTTTTGGAAACCAAAATATGCTTTTGATACTACTCAACGTTTTTTCGAAGCCCAAATGACCCACCTCGTCATGGTTCATGCGCAACACTTGCTACCTACAACCCCTCGGAACTACCCATCGTAATCCTTCGTCTAAAATTTTATACACATGACTACCTTTTAACATATAACTCTTACGCACGTCAGCTACAAACTTAGTCTGGTCGTCTTCTAAGGTGTCTTTTATACGTTTTATTTCGCTATCATCACCCTGTACAGTAGCGATCCAATCACGAACGTCTACGTGTAGAATATCAATATTATTCTCTGTATCTACATCGGTTAGGTCACCCACAGGGGCACGACTGAAAGCATCTACGTGAGCCATACGCGAACCCGGTCTGTACTCAATTTTGCAGTCTTACTCCTGAAACTGGATCCACCAGCGAGAAATTCGTGGTACCAGATCCCTCTTAGTTAAGGTAGTACGAAATGCGTTACAATCTGTGAGTATTTTAAATTTTATCCCTAGTAAATAGACTTGGAAATGATTTAAGGATGCGACTACCGCTAAAGTTTTCAACACGAAGGAGTGGAATTTTTGCTCGTCTCCCGTAGTTTTACGACTATAATATGCCACTGGCCTAAGTAAGCCGTCAGTACCTCGCTGTAAGAGAATCCCTGCAATACCTAGCTTCGACGCGTCCGTGTGAATTTCGGTTTCTGAATGAGGGTCGTAAAAGGTAATATAATATAGGGCGTTCAACTAATTTTGCCTTCAAAACTCTAAATGACTCCGCCTCCTCCGCCGTCCATTTCCGTTCGAATTTAGACTTTAACAGGTCTGTTAGTGGACGGGCAATAAGGGCGATGTCTTTTACGAACCTCTGGAAAAAGCTAGTTACGGCGATAAATCGTCTGATATCATGAACGTTCCGCGGAATTGGGAAGTTTTCTGCAGCTAATGTTTTGCGCTTTCCTGGATGTATCCCCTCACCACTAACATGAAATCCTAGGAACTACAGCCCAGTAGGTACAGAAAAAACTACATTTTTTTTACCTTAAGTGTAAGACCTGCGTCTTTTACAAGTTGAAGTACCTCCTCTAGCCGTCTCATTCCCTGATCAAAAGATCGCGGAGGAATCAATACGTCATCCATATAAACGATCGTATAACTGACTTTCGACAGTATTTTGCTCATTGCTCGTTGATAATTTGAAGGAGCATTTGCTAAACTATAAGGCGCATGCGCTTAAACTGATATTGCCCATCGAAAGTAACAAATGCAGTCTTGTCTTGAGATTTTGCCTCTAATGGAATTTGGTAGTAGCCAGATGCAAAGTCTAAACTTACAAATAAAGAATTACCAGCTAGCCTGTCAAGTTAGTCATCAATTAAAGGTAACGGATAGTGTTCCTTTTTTGTTTTATTATTTAATGCACGATAATCAACACATAATCTGCTTTCGCCTGTATTTTTCTTTAACAGTAGAACTGGGCTAGCGTAGGGCGATTTTGACTCGCATACTATGCCTGCATTGATCATTTCCTTCACCATATATTAAACCTGTCTACGCTCGGGAAAGGAGAACCTATACGGGCGATAAACTACTGGTGGCGAGTCATTTAATTCAATTTCCATTTGAAGTACATTAGTCAATCGCAGGTCTTTTAGGTTATCCTTTTGAGCTACTCTTTTAATTGGTTAACCTCATTTTCACTAAGCTGTTTGCCATAATTGAAAGCAGACTGTCTTAGTCTCAGCATTTTCAAAATCTAATAACTTAAAACTCAAGTTATTCCTGGTACAAAGGACTCGTGTAATGAGTGTATCCTTATTTAAACAAACCGCATTGTCACTAAAGTTTTGTCACTAAAAAAACTAAAAAACCTCTCCGTTTTCTGTTTCATATTCAACAGGCATCAGATAATATTCGTTCTGTGACATGCCGCGTAAGGAGCCACCAGCGTGGACTACACCCGAATGTTTGTTTTTAGAAATACACGGTAATGGTTACATTTCCTAGGGTATTACAATATCGGTTTTCAAACTTGTAATTTAACTGATTGATCACGAGTAAATATTAATGAATGTGTAGTTTTCGTTATGACTATACCTGGTTTCTCTGTGAAACTGTGTCCAATTAAAACTGAATATTTATATATTTAACAAACCAATAACTCCACAATATCTTGTATTACATTAATGACGTTTGATACGCCCACTGGTATTACTATACTCTCACCTATACCTCTCATAGTCGGTAAGTTGCTATCAGTCCACGTGATTCCCCTCCTAACAGCCTCACTGTGACGAATCAGCGTACATGGCTACCCAAATCTACGTAACCTTGAATAACTTCACCGTTGAGTTTTAAATTCATTAAATATTTAGTGCCATTAGAATTATTTGTTTCAATACGCATCACGTCTTTTTCTTTAGGTTTATCAATTTTATTAGCCGAGTCAGAGGGTAATCTGAGACAGTTAATTGACAGATGACCTAATTTGGCACATACATACGTACACGTCAATATCTTTTTTGTGTAGAACTGAAATGCCCAGGTTCGTTGCAGTTAAAGCATACAATTGACGCATTATTGTGTGACTTCGAAGTCTTAGTTTCGCTGCCATGGTAATGGCAGCGAAAATAAGTCAGTCAGTAACCACATGGGTACATCTGGTTAGAATTATTACTAGATAATAAAGAGGTAGTGTTGTTACGTTTATCATAATTATTCACCCTTGACCTATCTGGTTCACGAAGATGTTGCTTGATTGATTGAAAATATGTGAGAACCTGCTCCGGCTCCTGACATTTTGCTGCTTTCGCGCCTAATCTCAATGACCGTTCCTCAATCCCATATAGTAGGCAATCCACCGCACGTTTACCATGTATTTCGCATCGATTTAGTACATTAATATTTTCATAATAATAATGTTCTAGCGAATCATTAAATTTCACACGTTTTGACAACATCTCATTTAGTAATTCAGCATAGTCTTCACTGCTTGGAAACGACTGTTACAGTTTGTCCTTCCACTCAGACCATGAATACGACATGGAAGGGCACGTTTTGGCAATCCCTGACAGTTTAGGCAATCCCTGACAGTTTAGGCAGAGCGTAATGTATTATCTGATCGTCGCCCCAACTATAGAACCTAGCACCTTCTTCAATTTTATTGATCCACATAACTATAGTCTGATTCTTTACAACAGGGTCAAAATCTGGAATCACATTGCCTAGCATAGGAAATTTGTTACCTTGAGGCCGACTTTTGGTTAAAGCTTCGACTAAAGTAGCAAAAAACGCTTGCGTGTCATTATTAAGAACATTGGTGTTACTCACGTGACCAGGAAGTGGGGGTGTGTGTCGCTCGATGCTGGATTCTGAGCGCCTGCTGTGGCCTCGCCTACTACGTCTCCCATCCAAGCCCCAGTTGCGACGAAGTCGCTGATGCTGCTTATAGCTGCTGCTCCGACTGCGATATCCGTCACGGCTGCGACTCCGGTTCAGTTGGTGACGGCGCCTCATAGGAAACTTTTATTTATTTATTTATTTATAACAGCTTAACTACCATTACAGGGTTTACCCTAATGCGACAGCTAAGAACAACCTAAGCTATATAGCTTAGGTAATTAGTTTAGTAGTTAAGTACTTACATAAACAAAATATAAAAACTACGCACAATGGTCCATTTGAAGGACTAAGTGCGGAAACCAAACTCATAACATAGAACATTGAATATAAAAATTAAAACTAAGAACATTATTAAATTAAAATCACAAAAACATAGTATAACATAATTACTCATGTCACATAGTACTATGTGACGCAAGTAACCATGCTATACTAACAAACATAACATAGCACAACATAAAATCAAACATACTTTACATATATTATGAAAAATATTAATAAATGTTAAGTATTATTTTGCTTGTAGCATAATATAAACAGTAATACCCTTGCGAATTCACTCACACAACATGTAAACACATCAATCTGAGTTTGAAGGTCGTTGATGGTCCGAATAGCTCTGGTAAGGGGTGCCTTGGCAAGCAGGTTAGTTCTGGTTGTAGGTACCAGTAGCAGTGGCGGACTGCGCCGCCTCCAGACGTAGCGGTTCGGCACACACAGACTCAAGCGCTGCAATACTCCCGGGCTGCAATACTTCCAAAACTGAACTGAACGGGAACTGCGGCCTCCAATACAAAGAGATTCCGACGAAAAATCGCGATTGCTCGATCGCTGCCTTCGTTGCTTCCGTTTATGCGTAGTGCTTGTCCTTGTTTCTCTGCTCCGGTCACGGCGACGTTTACGCTCATTGCTCTTGCGATTAGCTCTAGTTTTATCCATTGTTACTCAGATAATAACCAATGACTTGCGAACACAACAAAAACACGTGGCAACACGTGTACACGTTATTTGGGAATGTTTCTCCAAAATTGTAGGCGTAATTGACTTATCCCACTTTTGAGATAAAGGATCTATTCTTTATCTCTCAAATTAAACGATGATTGTAATGATATAAACGGATTTATTTCTGACAAGTGTTCGGTTCGACAGTCAAATCACGAATCACAGAAGACATTATTGAATTATTTCACCTCGCTCTAAAACGTCAAAAATGTCATACAAAGTGTTGTCATACTTATCTCTGATTTGATACAATTAAATAATCGATTTAATATTTAACTAGAATTATAATAATAACTACAATTTTAATTTGCTTCTAAATTTAATTCAATGACATTGTATTAATTGTTACTAGATAGAATATTATCAAAATACCCACATCTTGGCTAATTAACCTTACATTATTGAGTAAGCTTCAATAATACGTATTTAATCCAGTTTGTTATGTTGATGATGTTGTAACTTCCTGTCAAATGTTGTCAATGCTTTTTGGATAAATTTAATAGACGTTCGTAAACCAATTTCATCAATCTTAGTATAAAACAGGACATGCGTAAATATGTTGATTAAATATGATGACTTCTGATATAATTAAGTACGTAGGTACCTAGGCTGACTATCTACCTTAAAATAATCGATTACTATTATAATTAGCTACACAGATTATTAGGTACCTACTATCAACAAATAGGAGGTATGTTTAATTCCAACGACTCAATATGTAAGTAGGTAGGTATAGTACGATTTTGCATTAATTAATTAATCTTTTGATTTTTGGTAGATACATTAGCATCATTATCTTTCATTAAGTATTTGGATTTAAGGGATTTTAGTCAGCTAGGTAAAGAAAGTTATTATGTAGGTATTCAGAGTTATTATATTAATTTTTATTTTTATTCATTCGTCTAGGTACTTCACTCAATATAACAGTGTTACTGGTAGTAGGTAGGTTCCTACTTAAGTAGTAGAAAACCAAAACAATTGATGTAATATTAAGATAACTCCTGAAACAATACATTTCAGTGTCGATGGGGAGATTAGATTACTATAAAACTACGCAAAAATGATTAAAAAATTGTGCATGTCAGCTCCGACGCGTGACTGGACTTTAACTACTGAAAAACGATTGCCTTAAAATATATACTATAGACAAAGGCAGTAAATGAACCCCTATATTTATTAATATTGATTTAATCAAATATATTACATCAATTCTATTACATAATTAAAAGTACCTACCTACTTCACAATGAGAAATCAAGAATTGAGGTGAACATGCTCAAAATGATTGTAATACTGTGTCAGATTGGCTCTATAAGGATCTGCTAACATTAAATTCAGAAAAGACAAAATACATTTTATTTACAACGAGAAAAACTTCAAGTACCGCTTACTACTCTAAACATTTACGCACTACGCTGACACTGTATATTCTTGCCCCACTTTAGCTAAAGCTGACCATTTGAAATATCTAGGTGTCATATTATGACCGTATCCGTAACTACATATATCGACTGGCTATATACTAGAGTGCGGAAATTAATATACGTTTCTAAGAATTTACGGAACAATGCAGATTATAAATTAATTAAACAGGTTTATTTAGCTTTGTGCCAATCCATTCTTAGCTATTGCATAATTTCTTGGGGTGGTGCTGCAAAAACCATTTTACTCCCTCTAGAGCCTTTTAGATTTCCTACGCATCTGCTTTACATAGCATGTAATGTACTAACAGTACGGCAATTATTCACTCTAAGCATATTACTACACCAGCATAATACAGTTCCTTTTGACCCAGTACCTTCACACAAGAGAAGGAAGGACTTGGTTTGCATATAGCCTCAAACTAAACATGCGTTTGCTAATCGATTTTATGTATTTTTAGGAAATTTTCTGCATAATAAGCCTATTATGCAGAAAATTTCTTAAAAATACATACTACATACACGTGTATAGATACTTAGTACCTTGTTGAGCCCAACAAGGTACTAAGTATCTATAGTGTAAGCTATAAAAAGATTGTATAATGTTATCAGAATATTTAGCGCTCAATTACACAGACACAGAAACACTTCTAGAAATGTTGTCTTGATGTTAAGTAATAATGTACCACTACCAATATGCTTTTTCTCGTAGTTCAAATTAGATTATTTTTAAATCAATTTTACTTCAAATTTTAATGTCCCATTGTAAATGTAATGTAAAGTGATGGCCTGAAACACAGCTTTGTATAAACCTAGATTAGGTGGGTCACTAATTTAAACTACTTAATTCCGAACCATTATTACTTGCAACTGTAATTTAAAAAAATTGTTTAGATTTATTTTAATATTTAGGCAATTAGTTTTGTATAGGATATTTACTACTGTTTGGCTAAGGGTACTCTTTCTGTAAACGTTTTTATTAAATCAATTATTATTATTATTAATGAGTGATAGGAACTATGTGGTTTGGCAGTTTGAGTAGTTTATGCGGCCTACCCAAATGTCCTTTCTTTGGTATTGTTCGTAGAATCGTTGACCTCCTTAAGTTCTGAGTTGAGCTGCACGGTTACTGACAAAAGCGTGCACTGACTGGACAGGTCCACTCAATCTGTGTGGTTCTTTCCTCAAAAGACCATTTCAGACACAAATCTACATGGTCCTCAAAGATTATTATAATATTATTCTAATTATTGTGTGTGCCGGACGGGCGTGATCGCTGGGCTCCAGGGTGAGGGAGGTTGTAATACCCAACCAGGGCTATCCCGGTATGAGGTCGGGCGTCTCCCAATCCACAGCGGCGCTGACGTCCTACACCTATAAGTTCCAGGTATCTTCAAGATTCCCGACTGTGGCTTCGTACTGATGTCTTCGTGTTCCGGGGTACTTACTCATATGAAAGGGGTTGAAAAATAATAACACCAAGTTGAAAGTTCTTTAAGTGTTCAGGGAGCGATTCGGGTCCTTTTGAGGGGTTCACTTGATGACGTATTTTGAGCCGTAAAGTTCCTTGCTGATGACTACACATTAGCGGTCGTGACGCGCCCGCTTAAGTGGCTCGAAGCTTTACCGTAACGAGGACCGCGAATTTCTCCCTGATTTTACGTTTATTTTTATTACGTTTACAAGCATTCTTACAGTTAAACCTCCCTAGTTAGGCACCCTATCCAGACATGTCATACATAACCGGATTCCTTGCGTAATCCCCTATCTATTGACACTACAGGAGCGACTGTGTGTCTTTCAGCTGAAAAGTTATTTCATTACAAAGGGGAAAACGGGTGAAAAATTACTATTATCCAGTCTGTCAGGTGGATTTCTGAAGCGCCTCTGAAGACTAAGAAAAAACGTACTATTTTGCCCCTGCTCCCAACCTGTGCTCATCAAAAAGGTGGACTTCCCATTTGAGCACAGGTCCAAAAATTACATCCAGGGCTAGGTCTCGGTCCAGGCTACCTGGACGTACCAAAAAACTATAGGGAAACTATATACGTCCCACCCTTTTGATGCTCACAAGGTTGCGACCAGTGGGTTAAAAGAAAAACGACTCAATTTCATCTTTATTAGCATTCTAGTACATACAATATGATGTCTAGGCTAGAACTATACCTATTCTATCTTATTATGCTATAAAACACAACATTTAAAAGGTTTTACTACCAATTATTCACTAAGAACGTTTCAGAACTTAAGACCCTATCTGGGTACATGGGCGCAAGTAGTGGTACGCCCGCTGTCTATTAAGTTTTAAAACATTCTTAGCAGTAAATTACTATTATTTGAACAAAATTACGTATGGCGATGTTCCGACACGTACATACATTCTATTTAAGAAATTAGGGAATAAATAAACTAAGAAATTACTATAACATTATCAAATCTAAGTATGGTGACGCTCCGTCGCGAACATCTCTCCCGCCGTGCAGTGCAGTGTCGACTCGTAGCGACGTCGGCGCGGCGCTGCATCACGCCGATGAGCGACGACCGTAGTCACGACGCTCGCCGTCGCGACGCCCGCGTTACTTCGGTAGTGGGACGAGCTTCTTCACCGGACGCTTCAAAGTGCCGCCAGCAGTGCGCACCTCAGCGGTCCGGACTTCACTGTCGGCCCCGAGGAACACGGCTACTATGCGGCCTCGCGGCCATGTGTTGCGAGGCAGCTGGCCGTCTGCGATGAGGATAGGGTCCCCCACCTGCAGACCGGGCCCGCGGCTGTGAGGCTCCCGCCGGTTTTGGAACTCCGGCAGGTAGTCTCTGACCCAGCGGCGCCAGAACATGTCGGCGAGTATTTGAGATCGCCGCCACAGTTTCTTGCTGTCTATGTCTTGATCGGTGAACACGCCCACTGTGCTGTAAACTGCGGGGTGTCCAATCTATATATAGTTGTTTTATGTGATGGTCGCCGTGTAATATCGGCGGTCGCTTCACATCGTCGGCCACTTTGCTGGTCGCGGATATACGACTCCTCAGCCGTATGACGTTGTCTATGATTTCTATTTGCAGCGGCCTCAGGCGACTGTCTTTGTCCAACGTCTTCTCTTCTTGCAGTCTCGCTATTTCCAGAGCGAACGACTGCTGCTGTACGACCTGTACGAGTATCTTCTCAGTGACATCTGTTTTCCCGATACTGACAACTTCAGTTCGGGCCTGTGTCGGGTCTATGTTTTCTATTACTCGCGCGCTATTTGACACCCATTTTCTGAGCTCGAACTTCGCCTGCAGGTGTATGTTCTTCACCGTAGTTGCGATGCGCGTGGCCTCTTCTTCCGACCTATAGCTATCGAGGTAATCATCCATGTAATGATTACGTATTATGGCTTCCACTGCTTCTGGATGCTCATCTATGTGCCTCTTCGCGTTCCAATTCTTCGCGAAAATGGCTGTGCACGGCGAACTTGCCGCACCGAAAATGATGGACTTCATGCGATATTCATCAGGCGCTCCTTCCCTTCTATTGCCTCTCCATAAATATCGGAGGGCGTCTCTGTCTTGAGCTCGTACTTTCACCTGCATAAACATTTCCGCTATGTCTCCGGAAATGGCTATGCGGTGTCGGCGGAAACGCATCATGACGCCGGGCAGCGACTGTAGCAAGTCCGGTCCCGTGAGAAGGAAGTCATTCAGTGACAGTCCTCTCGATTTCGCTGCAGCGTCATGAACTATTCTGAGCTTGTCTGGCTTCATGGGGTTGAACACGTCGAAATGGGGTAGGTACCACGTCCTTCCAGGTGTGCTCGCTTTGGGCGCCTTCTCTGCATATCCCTTCTGTGTGAGGGAGTCCATCTGTTCCACGTATCTGTCTCGAAGAGCAGGGTTGCTGTCGATCTTCTTTTCTATTGAGACGAGCCTCTTGAGTGCTGTCCCGTAGCTATCTGGCATTTCACTATTTTCATTCTTCCACAGCATCGCTGTTTCTATGTGACCATCTTCTAATTGTTGAGTGTGACGACTCAAAATGTCTTCTGCCTTCTTCTCCGGATCTGAGTCTGGTCGCCTCGGATTAATAACCAGCGACTCCAGGGCGAAGAATTCACGAAGCTGCTCGTCAAGATCTTCATCGTTGGACGTAAGTCGGTTGACGTAGTGCACCTGCTGACCCAGTATTCTTGTGTGCGCGCCGTGTAATGTCCAGCCCATCGTTGTAAGTGAAGCGACGGGTTGGTGCTTTGGTCCTCTGCGGATCTCACTGGCCAATAATAGGTGCCAGTTATCTTGACCAATGAGGATCTTCGGTGCGCCTGTGTCGTAAATCAGCTGATGTCTTAGGTCGTCCAGGTGTTTGCAGTTTGCTACGTCCTCTTCGCTTACTGTATGTGTTGACAGGTTGAGCTTCGGTATGGTGCGCGCTCTGAACGGCACCTTACTCTTGAACGAGCTCGCCAGAGTGATCGTGATCCTTCTTGAACAAGGAGTGTCGATCATGGTGTCACCTATCGCACCTATCTTCAGAGGGTCGATAGGGCCCTCTGCCCCGACTTGCTTCGCTATATCTTCGTCGATTAGGGAAACGGTTGATCCGTCGTCGAGAAGCGCAAACGTCGATACTTCTCCCGCCGGTCCGACGACTCGAACCGGTACCATCTTGAGATATGCTTGACTAGAAGTTGTGTGTGAGCTGGCCACCGTTTCCTTTGCCTCTTTCTTCTGTTCTGGGGCAGCGGGCCTATCGACGCCCTCTGCAGCAGGCTTCTTGTTATAATGAAGAAGCCGATGGTGCTTGGCTGTACACCCCTTGACGTCACACTTCTTTGGTCTGCATGTGTGACCAGAGCGACGACTTCGCAGGCAACGGAAACAGAGGTTGAGTTTCTTCGCTAGCTCCCATCTCTTGTCACTGGATCCCTCTTTGAACTTCGAGCAGTCGGTTGCTTGATGTCCTTCTCTGTCACAGACACGGCATTTAGGGGCCGTCTTGTCCGTTGCTGTGTGGGTCCTCTGAGTGACGCGCTTGGAAGCCGTAGTCTCCCCGATGTTCTCAGGTGGAGCGAAGGCACTGCAGAAACGAGCTTGTTCGGTAACGAAGTCACTGAAGAGAGCGAGGTCTGGCAGCGACAGATGCTTCTCTGTGTACGTTCTGTACCACTGTACACGCAGGGAGTTCGGTAACTTCTCCGTCAGCAGTCGCATGAGTTCGGCGTTGATAAGGTAGTGTTCCTTCTTCAATGCGCGAAGAGTGACTATGCCGCTTCTTACTCGGCTTGCGAACGTACAGATGTCGTTAGGCGATTCGCTGCAGCGTGGCAGACCGCGTAGTCTGTCTGTCTCCGCTTGAGCGATTGAGTCTGGACGTCCGAATTGTAGCTCGAGCTCCTTCATGATGTCATCTGGTCTGGCATGTCCGATAAGCTCCGAACTCACTGTCTCCAATGCTCTTCCTTGTAGGCTTCTTCTGAGTCTAGCTGTATTCTCAATATCATTGAAGTATCTTCGAGTTGTTTCATAGATGGCTTGGAATGAAAGCCATTCTGTATGCGCCCCGCTGAAATTCGGGAGCGTCATTATTACTTTCGACGCCGAGGGGCTATTCGATGTCCACGGTTCTGTTTTCTTGTCGGCGAGCGACGCTATAGCGGACGTCAACTCCGTTATGAAGGAACGGAGTGAGTCTTCCCCCTTGGTGTCTTCTATTGGCTTCGTTGCCTCTGTATTCTTCACTTCATTTTCTGTAGGATTCGACGAAGGCTGCGCTCGGAGATCCGCTTTACTGTTGACGTCCACCACGGGGTCCTGTTGCACTCGGCTTCTATTTCTATTGTCCCCCTCGGCGGCGTTGTCCTCCTTCGTTGGCTCAGGTTCGGGTGCCTGTTCAAGCCAGGAACGCACGTACTCTTCGTTTGAGTTTCTATCATCCATATAGCCATCGGAATCTTCTTCCTCGGCTCTTTGAAGTGCTATGTGAGCAAGTTCCAACCTAATTTTCAATAGGTTTTCACGTGCTCTTGAAATTTTACTATTTGTCCGCGTCGACCTATTCGCAGTCGACGGCGGCCTTCTATGTTCGTTACGGGCGTCACCCCGGGTAGTCATCGGCAAGGTTCGGCTGTGCGTCTTGTTGAGAGCTTTCTTTGGTTGCTTCACTGCCCAATGTGAAGGCTTCACTGTTCTATCAGAATCCCTTCTAATCTGTCTGTGCTCTCGGTAGCTGCTTCTTGTTCCAACTGTTCCTTTTCTATAGGCTGTGTCGTCACGGGTACGTCTTCGCTTTCCCTTGGAGAGACTGGGCTTGGCTGCAGCGGCGGTTGCTCGACCCCTTCAGTGGTAGATGGTGAACGTGGAGGCAGCTGGTGTCTGATAGCTGTAGTACTGCGTGATCTGTCCACATCCACTGTCCAAGCTTCAGGGGCTCTGCCTTGTGACCTTGTAATCGGCATGTTGAATTCGGTTCAGGTATTCAAACTTCAAGGCAGGGTATCTATGTTCACAGCACACTTTAAATTCACACTAATATGTCACTGTCTTCAAAGACGTACCTGTGTTTAATCTTCGGTGTTAATCCTTCAATGTTCAACACTAACTTCAAGTTCCACACTAAGTTCCACTATTTTCATACACAATTTTCAAGTTCAAGAACTAATCTTCAAAGTATAAGGCTTCAGGAATAAGTCTTCAGGCTTCAGGGATAATCCTTCAGTCTTCAAAACAAAACTTCAAATTCCAAACTAAATTCTTCTATCTCCAAAGACAATCTTCAAAGTCCAAGAACAAATCTTCAAAGTATAAGGCTTCAGGAATAAGTCTTCAGGCTTCAGGGATAATCCTTCAGTCTTCAAAACAAAACTTCAAATTCCAAACTAAATTCTTCTATCTTCAAAGACAATCTTCAAAGTCCAAGAACAAATCTTCAAAGTATAAGGCTTCAGGAATAAGTCTTCAGGCTTCAGGGATAATCCTTCAGTCTTCAAAACAAAACTTCAAATTCCAAACTAAATTCTTCTATCTTCAAAGACAATCTTCAAAGTCCAAGAACAAATCTTCAAAGTATAAGGCTTCAGGAATAAGTCTTCAGGCTTCAGGGATAATCCTTCAGTCTTCAAAACAAAACTTCAAATTCCAAATTAAATTCTTCTATCTTCAAAGTCCAAGAACAAATCTTCAAAGGATAAGTCTTCAGGAATAAGTCTTCAGGAATAAGTCTTCAGGCTTCAGGGATAATCCTTCAGTCTTCAAAACGAATCTTCAAATTCCAAATTAAATGCTTCTATCTTCAAAGTCCAAGAACAAATCTTCAAAGGATAAGGCTTCAGGAATAAGTCTTCAGGAATAGAATAAGTCTTCAGGTTTCAGGGATAATCCTTCAGTCTTCAAAACGAAACTTCAAATTCCAAATTAAATTCTTCTATCTTCAAAGTCCAAGAACAAATCTTCAAAGGATAAGGCTTCAGGAATAAGTCTTCAGGCTTCAGGGATAATCCTTCAGGAACGTGACTTCAAGAATATCTCTCCAGGAATAAATTAGTGGAAACAGTCTTCATCAATTCTTCATACTAAATCTTGAAGTTTTCGGGAATGTGTGTGTGTAATAGTCCCTCGGGAACATATCTTCGGGAACAAATCTTCTATTTCAGGGGCAACTTTCCATATAAATCTTCGGTCTTCCAGAACAATTCTTCAGGAATCATGAAATTATCCGGCTTGAAGGATCAGCAAATGTGCCGGACGGGCGTGATCGCTGGGCTCCAGGGTGAGGGAGGTTGTAATACCCAACCAGGGCTATCCCGGTATGAGGTCGGGCGTCTCCCAATCCACAGCGGCGCTGACGTCCTACACCTATAAGTTCCAGGTATCTTCAAGATTCCCGACTGTGGCTTCGTACTGATGTCTTCGTGTTCCGGGGTACTTACTCATATGAAAGGGGTTGAAAAATAATAACACCAAGTTGAAAGTTCTTTAAGTGTTCAGGGAGCGATTCGGGTCCTTTTGAGGGGTTCACTTGATGACGTATTTTGAGCCGTAAAGTTCCTTGCTGATGACTACACATTAGCGGTCGTGACGCGCCCGCTTAAGTGGCTCGAAGCTTTACCGTAACGAGGACCGCGAATTTCTCCCTGATTTTACGTTTATTTTTATTACGTTTACAAGCATTCTTACAGTTAAACCTCCCTAGTTAGGCATCCTATCCAGACATGTCATACATAACCGGATTCCTTGCGTAATCCCCTATCTATTGACACTACAGGAGCGACTGTGTGTCTTTCAGCTGAAAAGTTATTTCATTACAAAGGGGAAAACGGGTGAAAAATTACTATTATCCAGTCTGTCAGGTGGATTTCCTGTGAAACCCCTGAACCGATATTCAATTTCTAAACGGGTACCTAAAGTAGGTCTATCAAACTAAAGAAATCTAGTATTTTCATAGTTACATCTAGATTTTTCAGGGCGTGAAGCGCCTCTGAAGACTGTAAGAAAAAACGTACTATTTTGCCCCTGCTCCCAACCTGTGCTCATCAAAAAGGTGGACTTCCCATTTGAGCACAGGTCCAAAAATTACATCCAGGGCTAGGTCTCGGTCCAGGCTACCTGGACGTACCAAAAAACTATAGGGAAACTATATACGTCCCACCCTTTTGATGCTCACAAGGTTGCGACCAGTGGGTTAAAAGAAAAACGACTCAATTTCATCTTTATTAGCATTCTAGTACATACAATATGATGTCTAGGCTAGAACTATACCTATTCTATCTTATTATGCTATAAAACACAACATTTAAAAGGTTTTACTACCAATTATTCACTAAGAACGTTTCAGAACTTAAGACCCTATCTGGGTACATGGGCGCAAGTAGTGGTACGCCCGCTGTCTATTAAGTTTTAAAACATTCTTAGCAGTAAATTACTATTATTTGAACAAAATTACGTATGGCGATGTTCCGACACGTACATACATTCTATTTAAGAAATTAGGGAATAAATAAACTAAGAAATTACTATAACATTATCAAATCTAAGTATGGTGACGCTCCGTCGCGAACATTGTGAATGTGAGAACTATGTCGGTCATGTTTTTTTTTTTTTTTTTTGTATTTTTCTCAGTTAGTTTAATCATGATCTGGCAGTTTGAGTAATTTATGCGGCCTACTCAAATGTCCTTTCTTTGGTATTGTTCGTCGAATCGTTGAGCTCCTTAAGCCTAAGTTGAGCTGCACGATTGCTGACAATTGCGTGCACTGACTGGACAGGTACACTCAATCTGTGTGGTTCTTTCCTCAAAAGACCATTTCAGACACCGATCTACATAGCCTTCACATGATCAGACCAAGATTTTGTCTGGACTTTAAAAGAGACTGTGACCTCTGAGTTTGTTTCGGCCTTTCTTCTCAGAGTAGTCAGATAGGAAATGCCGATCTCATCTAGTTTTTAAAATACGATTGACGTGTAAAAGTGTTTGTTCAATCCTACTTACAGAAATAAAATCATTTTGTACACTTCATTTACATAATATATCATACCTATGAATGTAGATACAGAAACCACAATACGCGAGCACAAAAAACCAAGAACGAATAGATAACAATTTAAAAATATATAATGAGTTAAAGGTATCGTGACCTAACGTAGGTCATCAACATTGAGTGAACTCAGAGTTATGCCCATTGGTTACCATCCTATGACTTTATTTATTTTATTTATTAAGGGATAATAAACAACTACAACATATTTAATACAACAGGTTAAACAAAACTTTAAATAGTAATGTTGCAGTCAACTGCATTATCCACAGATAAAACATTTAAAGACCAGTGGTCCTATACAATTTCCAATAAATTATATTTTAAGACTATAAACAAAAAAACAATGAACATCGATACCTATCATGTCTGTGAAGTAAGTACGCCAGTCAATTTCATTTGACCTTGAGATGACCTGTTCATGTTCGAACAAAGAAAGTCGGACGGACCTCCGCTAAGACAAAACTGAGTCCCGTTAATGAATGAATAAGTCCCGTCAATGTGTGAATGTTGCCGTTTGCGCGCGTAAGGGCTGACCGTCGGCCGACCAATGTGTGAATGTGTGCGCACAGCGGCCTGTACTATACAGCGAGCTCGCCGACTTGAGTGACACAGTTTTTGTTAGAGAGAATCACGCAGCGAGGGAGCTCTGAGTTAACTCCTGAGCAAAACGAGAAGCTCGCCCAAAACGTAGACACCTTTATCCCCGAGAAGGATACCTACCTTACTTTTCGCATTTCACATCATCAGCCTACAGCAGTCCACTGCTGGACATGGGCCTCTCCAATTGCACGGCATTCAGCTCGATTCTCGGCAACTCTCATCCAGCTGCTAGCAGCCACCCTGCGCAGAGGGCGTCTTACGTTTGCCGATTCGCGGTCTCCACTCAAGAACACGTCTTTTCGCACCTATTGCAAGGTATTACAGGCCAATTCGATTTTCGAATTAGTAGCTTATGAAACTGTCAATAACCAGGACTACCTAGTCATGTGCAGTTTCATATACTATGATGACATCTAATCTCTTGCAATTTCAACAAAAACACAATAAATAATACCTATCGTTAATGTGACGCTCAAATCCTACCTAGGTACAGGTATACCTACTTGTCAGTACATTTAAATCAATGGTTTGATACAGAAACCTACATTTACTGGGTATTACTTGAACAGGAAGAAAGTTCTTCTCTCTGGAACCCTGACTTCACGTGAACTTTACAGGGTACTTCGGTTCACAATTTAAGTTAGAAAAAGAATAAAGCAATATGTTGCCTAAACTAAGTTAAATCCTATTAACTTCCATTTCATGTCTACCAGAACGAAAAACAATTTATGAAAATGCTAATATTCACTAATTACTTATACAAACCACAAAAACTTACAAAATGTTAGTAAGTAGTTCCCGTCACGAACATATTGTTTCAGCGCCTACTGGATACATGGTACCTAAGTACACGGTTGCTCCATATCAAAAACCAGTAAGTGCTACAAACGAAATTTTGCAGGAGATCGCAAAAACCACACCCTAATTGCGTAACAAACTTTCAATCACAAACTGCAAGGTTTTGAAAGATATTGCTAATCCATTGCTGCATATGTTCGAAAGATTCATCTGCTCAGCAACGTGAATAACGCAATGAATGTTGTTGAACTGGCAAAATGAAAGGCATTGCTATTGTTAGTGTGTTAGATATGCAATTACATCGCAGTTTACTAAGTAGTAGGTAGGTACTTGGATTTTTAACGGTTTAGTTTTTGGTTTATGTGTGTTACATTATCAATAATTAACCATTAAAAAACCTAGTAAATCCCGAACACTAGCTAGGTTTCAAATGCAAATCAAAGTTACCTAATACTTAACTTTTTATTTATTTTTAGACAGTATGTAGTGTTTTATCATACTTTTGGCGTTATTAAAATTTCCATTATTGCTATGATTTTAACGCAGGTGTTTTTGCAATTTGATGGGACTTACTATGAAAGTAACGATTCTGTGTAAAAAAACTACTTATAAATATTTTTAAATTTCTCCCTTACTGGGTTTTGATATGGGGCAGCCGTACAGTTATTAACATAAATGCTAATAAAGCGAATGCACGCTGCTCTCGCGATAAAAAAAGTGAGCGTAGGGCGATTTCCATTTCAGTTTTCAATTTATTTGCTTGTGTCAGCTGTACGCGTCTGTTCGAACTTTTGTTCCAAAAAGCTTAGCATATTCAGTGTGAATAGCTCCGGCGAGCCAGAGCGTAAAAAGCGCACCAATTCCCTGATACCACCATGTGTCCGATATTGCAATTTCGGCGTTCGCTAGACCTTTTTTTATCGCTTTAACAGGCGAATAACGAGTACACATTCAGACCACGTAGATTCTAGAATAGATGGATTGCTCAATAGTACCTATCTACATTACTTTCACAGTCAGGGCAATAAATAGTTTATCAAATGGACATACTCGCCAATTTGCTGTGTTATACCCATTTTAAATATAATTATGGTGATTTTAATATACGGTAAAGGACATCGTCGAAAATGGCCCCAGGACCAACAAAGATCTGACGTACATAATAAATATAATTATATTATAATATACTAATTGCGAATATCTGTATATATAACGGACATTCAACGTTCCATAATGAACAAAATTAAAAGAGCTGTAACGATTTACGACATCACATCAAAAAAGCTTCCATCTTTGACAATGACATTGACACATGACAATTAGTGATGCCAAATCATTGATTGAACACATCAGGAGCGAGATCACTTGAGTTGACCACTTGCTCACGGATGTCATACGCATCCATACCTACGTACTTTTCTTTTCAACCTTCTTCGCTCTAGGGTATGACGCTTCTGTAGTGATTGGTGCGACGTTTTTGTTGGTACGATACACTTTAAGTGTAAATAGAATTCAACAACAAGAAATTCACGAATGGGCGATGTGCACTCACTCGTAGTTGATTCGTATTCGTGATTCGTTTTGTGGAATTTACCATCATCTGTTTTAAAAACACGAATACGATAGTCCACGTACACCGATCCGAGATTCGAGTATTACCTATTCGAATAGTTTCGATTCATATCGTGAAAAACACGACTACGAATTGCATACGACTGAGTGTACAGAACAGCCAATATTAAGCATGATGCCTACTTCGATCCGTAAAAACTGACTGAAAACGAAAACGAAGCAGTGCACAAACTAACATACATTTAATAGGAAGGCTATTTCGAATTGTAATTTAACGAATCACGAATACGAACACAATACGAGGTAATGCACAAACGCCCTAAGTGAGATGTATTGTAATACTTCAAATATAATAACACGCTCGGTACAGAACGGTATCAATTTTGATCAAAATATATCAATACGGATCTAATGTATGGGCATCCCTAATCCTTGTCATGTCATTTCAATCAACTCAACTGTCAAGTTATTGCACTCACATCACACTCGCTCGCATTTCTTCGTGATTAGATTGTGTAGTGTATTCAATTTGCTTTATTTAACACCAAACAAGATAGGTAAGTACATATGTACTTAAATGTTGTACTGAATCTCTTAACTTAACTAGCCACATACAGCCAATAGAAATAACATTAGTGTCAGGCATTTACTAGCATGTATTTCTAAGTATTGAATGGAATGTTTCTTACTAAATATAACCTCAAAATCTTTGTTTTCTTTTTAAATAAATGCTTTCTGAAACATGTCCGTCATTAAACTTTGTCTTGATGGGCATATAGTTGTAATTTAGAACACGCAAAGTAATTTTCCTTCGCTGTTGGTTCTGGGGCGAACGATGTATGGATGCAGAACAATCTCCTTTGCCAAACAATTATTTCCCCTGACATTATGAGATGAGAGTGATAAAATTAACCGTAGGTACCTATTTACTTAATAAAAGACATCTTATACACACCCGCCTAAAGACGACTGTAAGTAGGATTGATTGGGGGCTACTTAATCACGATGCACACTAAGCATCAGTAATTATAACAAAAAAAAAAATCCTATACATTAGGAAATACCAGCCTATATAAAAAGTTAGTACAAAAGTTAAATTCAATAAATCCCCGACCCAAACATAAACCTCTAAAAAGTTAAAAAATTATATGTATTGGCACTTTAAGTTGAAGGTTTTGATCCAAGCGTCCTCGCGTCGGGGGACGGCTAATGAAAATTAGAAGTTAACTGCGGCTTTCCTTTCTGCAATAGCAGACATTAATTTATTATTACTGGGTATGGATGGGCCTAGTCTGTCTGGCGTTTCCATTAGCCGTCCCCTGACACGAGAACCCTTAGATCATTATATTAACAACTACTTTTAGCCGCCAAATCAAAATTTAATGTAATAAATTAACGAAATGTTTATTTTGCTAGTTGGGCTCTCTAGGGGGTTGTACTCAGTTGAGTACAACGGCGTATGATAGGTAAAATTTTTCGAAACATTGTTTCTCAACACAATTTTTTACATAGCCAGCGGATTCTTGCTTATCATACAACGCATCGTAACTGCTTTTAAATTTTTTGAGCATAATGTCCTACACCGGTTAGAGGCAAGCCTTGAACCATTGAAGACGATGGTCGAGCCTTATTTGGAGTCTTGTTTCGTAAGTAGTATCTAGCAATGCTACGCCGGAACAGTAGTTGGTCCATATTCTCACTGTGACTAATTATGTGGAAACGCCAGGCATTTGCAATAGCCATATGAATCATATAGGGAAACAGCACCCACCACCACTATTTTCCATTAATTGCAATCCTGTATAGTTAAAAAGACTGGTCCACTTCATCTACGCCACGCTTGTTGATGTGAAACATCTATAGCCGCACGTAAAACCGATTTCTAGCGTGGCGACGCATCGCCACGCTATATTTTAAATAAAGAACAATTTATCTCTAAAAAAACTGAATATTTGGTTTTTATTCATGCCATATTTATTTTCTTTTACTATTCTTTCATACTTATTTAATATACTATTTTGTATAGTATTTATTTTATTTATTTAACTATTTATGTACACACTTATATAAACAGACAAGAAGAAAATAATAGAAAAATAGGTACAAAGGTGATGCTTATTTCTAATGAAATCTCTTCCAGCATACCTGCGATAGGCTAATGTTGACGTTCAAAAGTGCCTTTTATGTGCCTATTTGAAATAAATGCTTTGACTTTGACTTTGATAGGATAGTAGATTTAGAGATGTAGACAGCGTGTGTAAGAGTAAAAGAGAAAACAAAATACATAAAATCAAAAACAATTCACTTAATAAAATAAAACAAATAATATGAGAATATACATACATACATACAAACATACATACATACTTCTAAAATAAATAACACTAGAATATTAATATAATACGCAACTATGACGAAGTGGAAAGATAGTGTTCTTTCACTCTTCTTTTAAAAACTGCAACAGTTTGGCAGTCCCTAATGTCAGGCGGAAGTGAATTCCACAACCGCACCGCGTGCACAGTGAAGGAGTAGGAGTAAAAGTCGGTGGAGTGGGGAGGGGACTTAAGGAGGTTTCTAAGATGCGACCTGCAAGGCACATCTGAAGGTCGGGCGTAGGAAAAACGCTCCCGCAGATAGGATGGCGTTTTAGGGTTGTGAAGGAGGTTGAATAGCAGACACAATATCCGAGAGTTCCTGCGAAGGTGAATGGGGAGCCACTTGAGTATCTTGCGAAAGTTGGAAACGTGATCATACTTTTTAAGGTTGAAAACAAAACGAATACATATATTCTGCAAACGCTCAAGTTTATTTAAAAAAAAGTCAAGTCTAGTAAATAAGTATGAAATAATGGTTTTCGATGTTTCACATCTGCCAGGCGTCCCGCGACGGCTCAATTTTTCTTTTATTAAACTATTCTTTCATACTTATTTAATATACTATTTTGTATAATAAATAAGTATGAAATAATGGTTTTCCATGTTTCACATCTGCCAGGTGTCCCGCGACGCCTCATTTTTTTTTATTGTAGCTCTGAAATAGTTCAGGTATATTTACATGTACCTTCTCACGCTGTGCGGAACACCATCGTTTTGTAACTCCCAGTGGTTCAATGGAATCATAATTTGTCGCCATAGTACAAAACTATGGCGACAAATTATGATTCGATTAATCAGCTGTTGTCTGCCCATCTTACTAGTAGAATTTCATTTCTCTTGTCAATCCTGGAATCATACGACGCTCCATCTTGTTTCTTCATATCTTTATTGCTCATCAGTGGACACTTTTTAGACCTATTTTTCCTGATTGCTCCGGTTGCACGTTAACCCAATCTTTTGAGATCCACTAAAAGATCGTAACTTGTAAGAAAGTTATCAAAAAAGACTTTATGATCTAATGGATCAATGAATAAAATAAGATGTTTACCTGCACAAACGTTGATCCTGACAATTTAGGATCCTCACAATGACAAATTTTTGATGTACCCACTTTTATTGTAATTATTTTAATCAAATAACAACTTCCTAATAAAAATTGTGAAATTATTACATTTGTGCAGCTTTTAAAATTTTACTGCTACCCTAATTTTTTGTATTGTAGGTACTGAATTGAGTACGGGCGCGGCGCGGCGGCGCACAGTGGATCCATATTGAAAATTAGTGGACATGGGCAACAAAGTTCCAATATCGATTCGATATTTTTTTATGTGATTCTTCATGATATTCCAGACAACTTTTACTCTTGTGAAATTTCTTCTAAAGTTGATCGTTTGTCTGAAAAAAAATAAATTAGATTTTTTTGTATGGAGCGAATCACGTTTATTTTTTTTTCTTCAATTGTACGAATATGTTAGGTGTATGGCGTGAGTATATGATAGCTAGGGTCATTCTCTATCCACGAAAAAATATATCAGCGCCAGCCATCCGCGGCCGCGCGAGTAATCATTCGGTAAAAAAATAATATTTTCTATGAAATTTTTTGCCTTTTAAAATCAATTCAAAGTCATATTTTCTGTCTCACTTGGCTGTTTTCACATTTTTAGTTAAATATATAGTTTTAATTTTAATAGCACATAGGTACTCACAACTAGTAATTCTGGCAGAAATTTAGTTATTATTGCATGTTATCGGTGGCACCTGCATTGTGATTGATGACTCATTTGTTTGTGCGCTCGGCTAAGTGCATAACAAACGAGTCATCGAAAAATAATTGTCTCTGATTGGCTGTTATTTTTTTAACTACCTGCACATTATCTATTGTTATCGGTGGCACCTGCATTGTGATTGATGACTCATTTGTGTGTGCGCTCGTCTAAGCGCATAACTAATGAGTCATCGAAAAATGCTCGTCTCTGATTGGCTGAATAATTTTCAGTCATGTTAATATTATGTTCACTACTTGAGTAATTAACTGACTATAAATACAAAGACATTCATTAAGTCCCTCTAGTTTCGCTCTTGTCGCTTAAATTATTCATCTCGCTTGGTTTTGCCAAGCAAATGGGGCACGTTGCAAATGATGGTACTTCAGCAATAATATTGGCCACTTTTGCATCAATCATGGTCATATGCAATTCATGTGATACAATAATATTTCCACACTGTGTAGATATTCGTTCATCAATTTGTTTTTTCATCTCCGACTCTTCAGACTTTATAAAATCAGCTGTCTCCGAAGTGAATGTGAACTTCACTGGTCGACAGTACAGAGTTGAGCAAGGTGTGGGGTTCTCCCAAACTATATTTTCATTCCCAGATGATGAGCCAGATACTAGCCGAAGAGGGACGATGCTTATCATGACTACTGATGAATCACCGAACTCTGTAGCTGTGTTTGACGTTTTCTGTTTATAGTTACTCTGCGACGAAGAACCATCAAGCCCCCATTTCCAGGTCAACTTGAGTTCTTCATTTTGAGACCTATCAACAGAATTCACATCTAGTAAAATCCTCTCCACAGTGTGGTCCAATAGCGCTTGCAATTTAATTTGAGCTCCTTTTTCGGTAATCTCCATACTCTCTTGTGGTGGATAACATCTTTTCTTGGCATTAACGAGCTTTGGATAAGATGGAAAGGCAGCACAGTTTTCTTCTTTCAGAAATTGTCGAAGAGCTAAGTACCTACTTCCATCTCGTGAGCGCAAGTGATGTATAAAGAGCTAAACACTTATCTTCAGAGACAGTACTTAGGCTCTGCTTTTTGAATAGTCGCTCGTGTACTTCGGATAGCGTTTCTGGATTACTGGAAAGGTATTCGACCACTTTTGCCAGATTCGTTTTGCCGTTGTCTTTCAATTTTGTTAAGTACCAGTGCTGCAACTCTTCCTCGGAATTTTCTTCTACTATGGAACGTCTTTTTTTTTGCTTATTACTTAAGTCTTCGAACGGTTTTCTGTGCTCCTTTTCTTTAGATGTTCCCGCTTCCGTAGTACATACTGCAAGATTAGGAACATGGGAATTCATATCCACTGACTCAGATAAGGCTGCGTCCGAAAAGCCCACTCAGGTCAACACTGTCACAAACAGGCCAGTTGATGTTTTTTTCCAACCACTTGCGATTATTTACGTAAAGTTTTTTGATTTCTACTTGACTCTATCCACTTTTTATTTAGACTTTACACAAAAAAGCCGACAGAACTCCTTGATTAGGTTTTTGTCTTCTTCAGAAACTGTGGTATTCAAAACAGAAATTATACTTTCATATAGAAACATATAATTTTTCAGATCACCACCACTTCTTAATTTCACAAAAAGATCTAGGTTGGTACAAAATCCAGCCATAGTTCTAAAGTAAATATAAAAATAAAAGTATTTCACTGTGTTCACAAATGTCTTTGTATTTATAGTCAGTGTTAATTACTCAAGTAGTGAACATATTAACATGACTGAAAATTATTCAGCCAATCAGAGACGAGCATTTTTCGATGACTCATTAGTTATGCGCTTAGACGAGCGCACAAACAAATGAGTCATCAATCACAATGCAGGTGTCACCGATAACAATAGATAATGTGCAGGTAGTTAAAAAAATAAAAGCCAATCAGAGACAATTATTTTTCGGTGACTCGTTTGTTATGCACTTAGCCGAGCGCACAAACAAATGAGTCATCAATCACAATGCAGGTGCCACCGATAACATGCAATAATAACTAAACTTCTGCCAGAATTACTAGTTGTGAGTACCTATGTGCTATTAAAACTATATATTTAACTAAAAAGGTGAAAACAGCCAAGTGAGACAGAAAATAAGACTTTGAATTGATTTTAAAAGGCAAAAAATTTCATAGAAAATATTATTTTTTTACCGAATGATTACTCGCGCGGCCGCGGATGGCTGGCGCTGATATATTTTTTCGTGGATAGAGAATGACCCTAGCTATCATATACTCACGCCATACACCTAACATATTCGTACAATTGAAGAAAAAAAAATAAACGTGATTCGCTCCATACAAAAAAATCTAATTTATTTTTTTTCAGACAAACGATCAACTTTAGAAGAAATTTCACAAGAGTAAAAGTTGTCTGGAATATCATGAAGAATCACATAAAAAAATATCGAATCGATATTGGAACTTTGTTGCCCATGTCCACTAATTTTCAATATGGATCCACTGTGCGGCGGCGCCAAATGGGTTAAGCCTAAAAGGCCACTGCATTTTTTTTTACTTTTTAAAGGATTTTGTTTGTGTGGGGGGGATTTCAAGTTTTTTTTTTATTTGACTTTTATTTCCTGCTTTTTAAACTTATATTACTAACTGCGCCCTGCGGTTTCACCCCCATAAGTTTTGGTCCCGTGGGAATATCGAGATAAAAAGTATCCTATGTCCTAATCCAGGTCATGGTCTATCCATGTGTCGAATTTCATCCAAATCCGTTCAGCCGTTTTAGCGTGAAAGCGTAAGAAACAAACGTACAAAAAATCAAATCTTTCCTCTTTATAATATTAATAATAATAACCCCACCGCCGTAACTCTCCGTTGACGTCGTGGTGGGGCTTGCGCGCTTCGAACTCTAGGTATGTGTAGGTAAAGTTAACTTTGCCGAAACAAGTCTAGGGGGAGGAGCCAGACCAAGAAAGGAAACTGTAACGATTTACCAACAGTCGTTTGGTCCATGAACCGTTGGTCAACATTATCTTTGAACCATTAACTTTTCATCCAAAGGACTCCATAGGGTTCCATAAACCCGCAGGGTAGCATGTGGTGAGCAGTTGAGCAGTAGCGACTCTACGGACCCTATCACCCGGGGGAAGTCATGTTCCTAATCTCTGGCTCGCCTTTATTGGCCGGCTGGAGTGAACACTGACGGAGAACTGAGCTCCCACCTCATTCTTGCCTTTAATGGCCGGCTTGAGTGGAGATTCGCAAGAGCAAACGTGCTCGGAGGAAGGAAGTATTCCAGTAACATGCTGGTAGGGATCTTGACCGTACTTCTGGGCTTGTCCTGATAGCCATAGAATACCTCTCCACTCCTCAAGCACCTCAGGAAGTGTAGCGCCCTTGTTGCTACGTCACTATGTGCTAGCGACTATTTCCGGGGGCCCATTATTCAGTGTGCAAGTCCCCCCTGCCATTTTTTCCGTGTATAATAAAACATTGATCAGGCAGGGGCCATAGTCCTTCCATAGTTCTAGGTAACTAATACACTGTAACCACCCAAACCCATAGCCTAATATGTTTTGTTCCCATGTTCTGCAATAGTCCTTTTTTTTTTTTTTTTTTTTTTGTTTCCGGGGTGGAAAATCCTCATGGATGTCCGCCGCCCTGGGGCGGGCGACGGGGTCTGTCAGACTCTTACTGACTAAAAACCACCCCGGTGTTCCATCTCACACCTACGCCGGGGGTCGCGGGAACATACGATCCTTCCACAACCCCCGACTGGTGCCGGCCCGCCACTGCGGGCCTCTTCGGGTCTGGGGGGGGAGTGAGGTGTTTGACTCCCCCCGCGACGTCTAAGAGGGGCGCGCGTGGAACACTACGCGCCGCCACCTCGGGTCCTGGTGTGTGGGGGGCGACGGACGTTCCCGAGTCCGTCGCCCCTGGACCCATTTAGGGGGGCTGGAAGAGGGCGTTGTCCGCCCTCCGCCGACGCCCGGTGCGCCTTCTGCGGGCCGGGTGAGAGGACGAGATCTCCCTCTCCCTTTCCGCAGCCTCCTTCTGCGAGACGACTGTCTCACAGAAGGAAACCACCGCGTCCCAGGACTCGTCGCTGCCGACCATCGACTCGACTACGGCCGGCAGCGACAAGTCACTGCCTACTTCTGAGATGAGGGCACGGCGCGGCTCCTCCCAAGCGGCACACTCTGCCAGCGTATGCCGCGCCGTGTCCTCCCGGCAGTCGACGCAGTGGTGACACCGGGCGTCCGGCTCCCTGTTTATACGACACAGGTACTTCCCGAAGCAACCATGCCCCGAGAGCACCTGCGTCACCCGAAACGACAGGGAGCCGTGCCTCCTCCCGAGCCAGCGCTCGAGCACCGGCCGGACCGCCTCGATGGTGACGAGGCCGGCGGTAGGGCGTGAAAGCCTGTCCCGCCATTCTGCAATAGTCCTGCACCAACCGGGGGTTGTCCTTGGGTGCACTTGCATAGTGCATACAGCGATAACCGTCCGTTGGTGTCTCAATGCCTAAAATTGTCTAAGAGGCCTCTGCTAGTTGGCTTTGGCTCCTCGTATGCCTTCCAAAGGCCCGGACCCTAGGGTCCCGAGATATGTCAAAGACATTGAAATAATAATTAATTTAATAAAAACGTTTACAAAAAGTGTACATTTAGCCAAACAGTAGTTACTAATTTAAACTACAGAGAACTACATAAAACTACAGAGAAGCTAGTTACTAATTTATTCGCATTTCTCTTTGCTAGTCCCTGATTCATTGAGGCCATGCCAATGAGCCCAAACACGGTACCTCTGCTGTAAGTAAAGGGAGTTGGACATCCTGCAAATTCCAGGTGATGCTGCAGCATCAATTCAAGGTTACTGTGTTCATCTAATATCATTGAAGTAATGAAATATCAAATTTCGCCTCGATCAGACCTATAGAGGCACGAGGAACAGGGTGTAAAGTTCACTCATAACTCCATAGAAAGGGGAGGATCCTCCGACCAGACGGGTGTCGTGTCTGGTGGGCAACTGCCCAACGATTGCTGTCGCGAAGTTGTATATAATTATGCTAGTTGCGCGGTAAAATCTACTTGCGCGATGCAGGATTTTGCGTGACGTCAGTGTGATGCGTAGTTCGCATGTAGCTATGTAGGTAGATACCGTGCATAGACCTGTGGATGATGCTCACATCCATTCATCAACTAGAAAAGAGTTGACAATCTTCAAACGGCTGAACAGATTTTCTTGAATCATAGCTAAGAACACTTTCAATCAAGTCACCTCTCAAACAAAACAAAATGGGTTTTGCCGTTTGGGAGCTATGATGGCGCAGACAGACACAGAGATACACAGACACAAAGACACACAGATACACACATGAAACTTAGAACACCCCTCTGTTTCCGTCGGGGGTTAAAAATAACATCACACTTATATTCCCCGTTTGGCTTAGGCGCGGGTATTACAAAGTTAATACATTAACATAACTGGCGATTGGTTGTATTAAGCGTTTCGTCCCATGTAGGAAAATAGGGGCGAGCCTATTGCCATAAACGGGCTCAAATTCAGATTCCCGGCTGCTAATGACAAATTCAAATGAAAAATTGGAAAACTCAGTAGCAATACCCAAACTGTTCAACAGAGGACCCACTTTCGGCAGTCACTCGCTGAGAATATGAGGAGACGGAATCGTTTTGACGAATAGTAGTTTTTATTTTTATTATTTTGTTGAATTCAGTACCTACTTACTTTTAATTATGTTCATATCTTAATTGAACTGCCAGCTACAATATAATTTTTAATGGTACCCATTCGACATGCAGTTTTTTTTATTATTTGGAATTACCTACTTACATGTAAATATAAATAAATAATTCGTAAATATCGAAAAACCCTTAAAATTCAAATATCTCGAAGACTATTGAATTTCGACCACACATATGGGGGGTTCAATTTGTTGCATTATGGCCCCCCATTTAACTCCTGACGGTTATACGTCGAATTACAAGTAACCCTGTATAGATCTTTAGGCATCGGTGCATAAGGTGACATCAGGTGGACCGCCTGCTTATTTGCCTTCTAAACACATGACACAATGTGCCTGCATGTCTCTATTTTAATTAATTTAATACCTACCTACCTAGGTGGCAGTGGGCAGGGCACATTGCTCGCAGAACATGGGCGATGAGGCCGAACTGTTTTGGAGTGGTGACCGCGTACCAGAAGACGTAGCGTTTAAAGGCTTCCCACGAGGTGAACCATGACCTTTTGAAGGCCGCAGGCTGGATGCGAGAAGTACAGATCCGGTCGAAGTGGCCGTACTTAGAGAGGCCTATGTCCAGCAGTGCGCGTCTTTCAGCTGAAATGTGATAATGAAAAGCTTCATGCTTTGCACGTAGGTAGCAACTCCAAAATGATATCGTTCCATACATACAGTACGTTCACCTTATTTCACATGCTACGTTTACTAACCCGAGTAACAATGGTGACCCTCTCGCTAGTGAAATTTCCCAGCATTATCGCGATATCCCATGTCATTGTTTACTTTAAATCGACTTTCCAACAATGGCTGAGCAATGTTGATCGTGGAAGTGGGTTTTCTGCATGAAATATGAACAGTATTGTCGGATAAAGGCCGTTCGCATAATATGGTTGTAATAAAGGCTCTTTGCGAGGTTAAAAATTCTTTGTCTTGGCTCGTAATATATAATGTTAATAGCGCGTATCCAGCAATCGTAAAAGTCAACGAGTGTCCCTAGATGCGGTATACGAGTTTGCATAATTTCAGCTCGTCGAATGCGAGTTTCATGATGCTTCCTTCCGTGATGCCTTTAGAATAGGTCGAATAGAATACAATACTACTTTCAATCCATATAATCAGACAGGTACCTACATATAGAAATGTTACTTAAGGTGACACAGTGGTCGGTCTTATCATTAAAAGCAATCTTTGGATGGATTAAATAGAGAGCTCAAATAGTAGTGCCTACATTTTGTATACTTTTAAAATGCACATGCAGGGTGAGTTATACCTATGGAAGAAGAAAGTTACGAGTATGTTATGTCGAAAACTGGAATAATTCCGAAAATCAAGAGGTTTTTCGAGTACCACGCTGTTAGCACAGGTCTTTCGAAGCTGCAAACTTGGTTTTACACTACTGCTATCTATCCTAACAACATCCTAAAAGATCAGCGCAGTACAATTTTATGCGACCTACGATGTCTTAAATTACGGGCCTACGTAAATAAAACATAAAAAGTTGGCATCCATATTTATTCTTGCTTTCTTATCACAATGTTATAATAAATAAACATACACACTTGTTCTTATAATTTGTATATTATACATACATCATAATGAATACAATTCTTACAGAAAATATTATACTATTAAGGGCCACACAAAGAACTGTTAATGAACCATAATCTTTTAGGGTGTAATCAATCATAAAATGTCAACAAATATGTCGATTATATTCTTCATTTTTCACTGTTTTGCCTCCTATAAAAACATACCCTTCACACCTTGACCCCCTATCCTATCCAAAAGGGATTATCGAAATATCGTAATGATTCATTTTCCAAAACTAACCTTTTAATGGGGTGGAGTGGGATGGGAACGTACCTATGAAAGCGACGCGGACGTAGTCATCGGCAAAGTGCTAGTATTATAGAAGGAATGAGGAAGTAATAAAATAATAATAAATAATAACTTCACTCATACCCGGAAAACATACCATACCGTACTCATAAAGGGAGGATCCTCCGACCAGAGTGGTGTCGTGTCTGGTGGGCAACTGCCCGACGATTGATGTCAGGGCGTCGTATGTAGGTATGCTAGTTGCGCGGTAAACTCTGCTTGCGCGATGCAGGATTTTGCGTGACGTCAGTGTGGTGCGTAGTTCGCATTTGGCGATGTAGATACCGCTACAGTATGAATATAAAAGAGCGCGACAATAGCTTTCGGTTTGGACACGCCTGAGATTATGATTCATTTACTAAGTGCAGCGATAAGATCGGTATTCGAAGTTGGGCCCATACCCTTTACTGTTCAGGGAATTCGTCTTACCACTGACGCTCGTTGTACAATAGGCCAAGCCTATGTGACTCTGGGCGTATATCGACCGGTATATTTATGAAGAATTAAAAATTTGTGTAGTTCATTCGAAAACGGTCACCTTCCTCATGCGTTTTAATACAGGGTAGCAGGGACAGCGTAGAAATGTTCGTCGGTTATGAAAAAAAACCTGCTGTTTCCTACAAAAGTGCGGTACTTTACAACTTACTCATACTTTACCTACTCGGTCAAAATGAACCAGAAATTTCTTTAAAAATTACCGACGAATAATTTCAACACAGCGTGCAGCGGTGTCCAGGATCATGTACTTACTGAATTCATAGAAACCGGTTAGTAGTGCGTCGATGTCCCTACCACCCAGTATACATTAATAAATGTACACTTAAGTATTATTAAGATAACAGATCCCACATTGATATCGATTCTGCAGAGCACCGATTAACGTAAGCTAGCAATATTGCTATAATAAAACAGGACTTAGTACTCGTTAAAGAAAATTTGCAGTCGGCTAAAACGGATGAAGCGATTTGGTGAAAATCTTAGAAAAGTTCATTTGAAATTAAACCCTGTTTGACGTAATTAACTTGGTATACATAATGTTATCCAACAGCGCGCGTCATGTGACTCTTATGACATTGTTATAAGGTATAAATTGGAATGACTGCCGCGCGGTCGTGAATTGTAACACCTGAAGTTCTTAACATCCTCAGTATCTTTCGTGTTTTGCCTGTGAATGTAAAGACAACACTCTTTAAATTTAGGTTTTTCGGTGCTCCTCAGAATCGGCACTATTGATAAATATTTCATAGAAATTCGGCTAGTACCTAGATAAATCATATTCTTATGCGGTACGTTTATGTACTTATGTGAAACTGGAGAGCTGTAAATATTCCGACTCTCAATATACGTTGAACCAGTGACAGGAAAATCGGTGTACTAAAATCTGTATATGTACTTGAAAAAACACCTCGAATGCATAATCCCCTCCATTCTGAAGTCGGTTAAAAAGACGACGGCCTAATCCCTATGACCAATGACTAAGGTTCAAAACAAGGGGATGTGACGCAAAAATATACAGATATTCTTTTGGTCTCATCTCCGCCTCTGCGCTGAAAACTGTTTTTATTTAACCAGTTAACAGTTACACAATTAATATCAATCAACGCAGACATGATATGATTAAATAGTTCGCAGTTCATTCATTCAGACAATCGGAAATACATCTTTGAAAATCTATTAATATTTTAGATTATACACATCAACCCTTATTTTGCAAATCAACGTAAGATCTATTTTACGAATGAGTCTTCAGATATCTTAAAAGTGAGGTTTGCATTGAGTGTCCAATAAAAAAATCGATTTCGCCTATTTTCTTTACTGAAACTTTTCATCTGAATATTCACCAAATACTTAGTAAATTTTGAGCGATATCAAATTTTTATTTAAGGACTGCCATTTAACTGGACGGCAGTATTATTGACTCATTGAACAAGTTTACGAGACAACCACAAAAGTAGCACATTTATGTACGCTTGGAACGGCGCGTGAGCATTTTCGATTTAACCGCACTCGCACGCACGCCTTTGATTCTTAAAGAAAGTATTCCGCATTTAGTTAGCAATCCTTCGCAATAATATTTGGAAGCAACTTCAGAAAAATGCAAGTTTTCCACAGCTTAAAACATCGAAGAAACACCAAAGCAGCGTTTAGTATGTACTTTAAATTCATTTCAATACTTGAGGAAGACAATAAGCGACATCTTTTATTTATCACTCTCATCACTATACAATAAATATTAGTACCATTACAAATAACAAAACACAGTAACGTTACATAAGGAGATCATAATTTTGCCTCTGATAAATGATATACATTTTTGAAGTTGGAATGTGTTCATCATGTGTATGGCAACATCAAAAAAGTGTTGCCATAAAAAAAATGTCTTTGTGACTCAAGAATTTTAGACATTATAATAGAACTTTACAACACGGTATTTGGCTACACGAATTATGAACGGATAAACAAGACTTAAAGTTTGCATTACTAACTTAAATTTGTGAGATAGAAGAAAAACTATTTCCTTATTTTATTTTTAACGTGTTTGCAGTTAATTTTACTGGCTATTGAATATATTATGTGGCTTGTAATTTAATATAATTCGTCGGTGCGTCAAGAAATTTGTACTGCATTCAATCTACGTATTTACATTTGAAATTGTAAGATAATATTTGAAAACACGATTGTGCATGATACATTGTTAGCAGATGGCGTTTAAAAAACTGTTATAATAGTACTTATATACATCTATGCGCTTCACATAGACTACAAAAGCAAATCTACTTAAGGCTACATAATATATGGAGTTTCCTTCGATCACAATGTAATACTATACAGTGATATAAGTAAGTCATGATATAGATAGATATTCGTAGATCTATGCACTGTTAGGAGTCGCAGGCCAGTAAATAAAAAAGTAAAGCTGTGTCCACTGAAACTTTTTACGGCACGGTTGGCGCAGTGGTTAAGCGATTGACTGCTGCGTTACGTGTCGCGGGTTCGATCCCCGCACGGAACCAATATTTGTATGACCTGCAAGTAGTTGTTCCGGGTCTGGCTGTTTGTGTATGTGAGTTTAAATGTTTGTAAACGCACCCACGATACAGGAGAAATTCTTAGTGTGGGGCAACGTTTAAAAAAAAAAACTTTTTGAAATCCGAATCTCGGAATTTATTGGAATTGGTACCCGTCCGGACTTTGTCCAGCCTTGTCATTGGTCTAGACTTCTCGATATCAGGGGTCTTCATTTAAAAAAAAAACAATGATTACAGAAAAATTTAAAGATAAAATGTCCGGACTTTTTCTTAAATGTCTGGCTTTTTCTCAGGAAATTTTAAATTTCAAAATGGTAACCCTACTTGCAAGTCACGTCTCTGCTTATTTGGAAATGCAGCCTTATTTTCGAAATTCATTATAAACCCAGTGGCTCCCAATTATGTTGAGCTGGCTTAGCAGTCGAATGGGGAGCAACGCATGCATATCAAAATGTATTAAATATAGCGACAACTATCTGAGTTCTGTTAACCTAATGCTGGGCAAAAAATTTATCGATATTTGACCATGAACTAGAACAAAGTTTTTGTGATGAAAAACTGTTGATTGACTTCCTAAGCGAGCTAGTTTATCTTAATTTGTATTTGTGCCTCTGAGACTTAAGTTGAATTTCCACGAAGTCAAAAATCCTAATCAAAATCTGTCGCCGTCAGTCTGTCTGATTTATAGGCTGTTCCAAAAGTATTTGATGAATGTGTAAACAAAACCAGTTCAAGGTAAATTCTTACGCAATTTCATTCCAACAATTGATGAATAACATTATTAAAATGTAATCGAAAAATCATCGACGTAAATTCAAGATATAAAAGTAACCTCAAGTGATTTAAAATAAGAAATCCGGGTTTAAGTATTAAAAAAATCCAATTAAAGCACTCTATTTGTAAGTGGCACTATAAATTAGCATCCACAGGGTGCATCTGTGCTGTTTCCCCACAATATCACGCCATAACTGAGCCACGGATATGCGAAGGCTTAGTAGGTAACAAGTGCAGCTTTAAAGTTAGTAGTTTTACGTTTTCTGATCCATTTGTTTTAATTTTCGTCAGACAATTTTGGAACAGACCATACAGTATGTGATATTAAAAATATAAATTTAATTAATATTTTTCAGACGCCTGCGAGTCATAACAGACAACAAGATATAAGATTCAGTATTTAAAAATATAGTTCTCATCCACACTAGACAGTCTCAGATATAAGTCTTAAGCAATATTCGGGTTAGCACTCCGTCCATTCTGCCCATACATCAAGATTCCTATATTCAGCCGATTGTTCCAATTCATTTGTTAAAGTAGGGACTGTTCTACCATTATCTTTTCAAATCCTGATGGTGGTGGATAAAGGAAATTTTCGAAGATAACATCCAAGATGGCGCCGTCGTCAACTGCAAAGTAAAATATCGTGTTGAGTGGGCAGTTAAAATACGTATAAGTTCTTAACATAAGTATTTTATGTATTAGGCACGATTGCACCTCAAACACAAATCACTTAAGAAATTTGCTCTAAATGCCATTATTGCTAAACATATTTAAAACATCATCCTGTCACTGTCTTCTTCAAATGATTGACAGAACCAGAACGGTTTTCAAACGTTTAGCGCCAAACGTATTGAGTGGTTTTTGATGCAGGTAGGCCTTGAACGCAAACAAATAAAAGTAATTTAAGGGAGACGCGCCAGGTTGCCCTCGAAATTCAAATTTTCTTCGGGTTTTTGCAATTTGCAGGTCAGTGTCAGGTTGTATGATTCGCGACCGTAAATTTACAGAATTATTATCATTAATATCATCAATAGAACCCTCTAATTTCATATAATCCTATTGAATGACAATTTCATATCAATCGATAGGATTAAAAGTAAATTTGAATTTCGCAGGCAACCTGGCGCTTCCCCCTCCATCTGCATGTTTTCGGATTGCCTGACTAATGTTCGATTTACGACCTTGACGTGTGATTATTTATATAATGAACTATAAAGATTTACCTAGCTTGTTTATTGGTACCATATTATCTTTTAAGGGGACTACATGACCTAAACGCAAGTTTTATAATGCCTAAAAGTATATGATCCACTGCAGTAAACAAAATTAGAATATATGATAATCTTCAGGACGTAAGCTAGTTAGATAGTGTGTTTTAACATAATACAATTAATTTGGTACGATAGAAAAAAGTCATGAAGATACCACAAAAAAAATCTATTAACAACTAAAAAAAAATACTAATATATATGCAATCATTCTGGTTTTTTTTTTCAGATGATTGTTCTTCATGCAACATATTAACGTGATAGTGTTTTCATTTTTTTATCCAATCAATAGATTTTTTGTAAATAGAGAATTGCTTCATATTTTGCAATAAATTACCAGCTTAGTGTCATCGCGTTTCTTTTTCTTTTCTATGCAGTCTGACAGTGACCGCTTTTTAGCTGTTGTCAGCCCCTTAAGTAATCAAGAAAATATTGTTTAAGAGAGGACTAAGTATAACTTATATTACATGTTTACCAACATAGTTTTTAATAAAGCTAATGTACAGGGTGAAATTGAATTCATGGGCACTATTTTAAAGGGTCATTGTACTCATCATTATGAACAACTTTTCTTTTCTAAAAAACCTGAAATCACAAAAAAAAATTAGCTGTTCCCTACATTTATGTTGCTGACTACATTTATGTGTAGGATTAACAATTGATTAATTGGTAAATGTAACCACAACAACTAACAATTAATCAATTGTAATTGTGGAAAATTACAATTAACAATTATTTAATTGTTAACTGTGGTAGTAACAATGAACAACTTTTCTTTTCTAAAAAACCTGAAATCCCAAAAAAAATCAGCAACATAAATGTAGGGAACAGCTGATTTTTTTTTGTGATTTCAGGCTTTTTGGAAAAGAAAAGTTGTTCATAATGATGAGTACAATGACCCTTTAAAATATTGCCCATGAATTCAATTTCACCCTGTATAGCTTGTGATCAAAAGCCACTCTAGAACTGGTTTTCTTCTAATTCTAACTAAGTTTGTTTGTTTCGCTTTCACGCTAAAACGACTGAACGGATTTGGATGGATTTGGCACATGGGTAGACCATGACTTGGAGAAGGACATAGGCTACTTTTATCCTGGATCGCAGACGAAGTCGCTGGCAACAGGTTGTTTGAGATATTTTAAACACCCAACCCAAACGAGTTAAACTGACCAGTTAGAGAAAAATTATTTCATAACTCACCATAAAGCGCAGGATACACAGTCCCCCTAATATTACTAACAGGAATCTCCATAGTCTTTCCATTCAAGAAGAAGTTCAAGTCTACATGGTCATAGGCCACGCCGATGGTGTCGCCCTCTACTGGCATTATGGCCGCCGTATTAGCTTCTTTCTCGCTCTCCGGCTTTTCATTCTCCGTGTGGGTTGGTGAATCCGTTGATACAAGTAGTTCGGCCGTGGGTGATTCTCTAGGTGCGTGAGCGAGATGGTATAGTTCGATATTTGAATGGCGGACTGTACCATCGCTGTTGAGACACCATGATTCTTTGTCCATGCCACCTGTAATATAATTGAGGGTAATATGAATGATACAATTGATCTACAATTATTATTAGATTTTTATTCCGGACATTAAACCACCTCGCACACACTATGCGACATGCGATTGCGACAGCTCTACGTCAAGACGCTGACCAGTCGCATGCGACTGTCATCGAGTGTTGTGCACCGAGCAGTGTTGGGCAAATTTTAATTGCAAGAACAATAAAATTAAAGATTAACAATTGATTAATTGGTAAATTTGTAACCACAACAATTAATCAATTCTAATTGTCGAAAATTAACAATTATTTAATTGTTAACTGTAGTAGTAACCATGAACAATTAATTAATTGTTAATTGTGATTTACTACAATTAATTATTAATTAGAGTCGTACAGGATGTACGACTCAACAACTCGACGCCAAGTGTACGGAGTTTTGAACAAAATATGTATATGAAAATTGTTTGCGACAGCCAACGCAGTCGCATGTCACATAGCCCCATGTCTAAAACAACTGCACTGACGCCTATAAACATGTTTTGTGATGAAAAAGAATTTTGCAAGTTTAACCTAAATAGAAGAAACTGTAAAACCTCACGTTTCATGGGCAAAAATATCAGTATTAGCTAATGAAGAGCACCTTAACTTCAGCGCCTTATATATAACAAGTTACAATGACCTAAATATTAATTTTGGCAACAGAATTACAGTGTGCATAGTAATATGTTGAAGGACACATTACACCAACATGTGACTGTTGACCCAAACTTGGGCTTGGAAACTGCACTGAATACCAAGTTACTGTATGAATAAGATTATGAGACATTTTAAATAGCTTCTGCTTATTTGAATCTTTTACTTTGTCTAATGAATCATTTTCTGTTGAAAATTTTACAATAAGCATTCTTTTTTTACAAAACTCTGTCAATTACTTAACAAAGTAGAACTTCATGTTACTTTCTGTGTATGTAACCTACATTTTATTTGTTGAATGTAAACAGTCTATAGAATTGTTTAAAAATATGCTTCTCACTTTCTTTATTATTCTGAAGGTGTGAAATTAGTAAGTGTCAACATTATGCAACAATATGCAAAGTAAGTTTCTTGATAAACTGTTAGTACATGTCACCAGTTATGCAAAATTAATTTTAAACAGAAGTACATATTATTTGCTCATAACAATTTGTGTACACACAGCAGCAGGTCAAGTTACCACAAACTGTAAAATTTTCTCATTCGATTTTGAACTTAATCTTGAAGTTTTAAGGTTTAAAATCATTTGGAGAAATTTGACAGTTTCATATAACCTGATTTGCTGGCAACTGTACCACGGGATCTCAGTAACTCATTAAACTATTCATATCCACTTTGTAAGTACTACTTGTAGTTTCATTGCAATGAAGTAATAGGGCTCTAACACGATTTTTGTTATGACACCTTTATGGGATAGAAACAAATTATTGAGGGTCAAAAGATTTCAAAATGTAATTTTACCATGAACTCTGTTAAGATCTGTTTGCCTGGTAGCCACTCCGACAGCCCACACACCTCCCTGCTGCAACTTCACTTCAAAGTATGATTTGTTCTGCACTAGAGGAGCATTCCCTAGAGCACAGCCGGACCCACACACTCGCTGTCCACCTTTTATTATCACCATTTCATGGCCTGCAATAAAATAATAAAGTCTTAGTTTATAATTTAATCATCAATAATTTGATTTTGTTCTAAAGAAATTCCCAGGAACCAAAATTCTTTTTTCTTGTCGTACTATAATATCCACCAAATATATAACTCGTGTGTGGCCCATCCTAGACAGTCAAAATTGCTACTATAATAGGTCTGGCAATTTTTTTTACATGGCATAGCTATTTTCATGTAGTTTGTGTCAATTAGGGAGTGTTTATGAAAATATCCTGTGCTTTATTTGTTTATTTCTTGAATTTCTTATTAAAGGAATGTTTATTGAGACACTAAACCGTTTATTGAAAATAACTGATTGTCTGTAACTCAACATTAAATTCATTATGATCCGATAAACAGTAAAAACCGCTATATGTAAGTAATGATATTGCTTTTTTTATCTTTCAAAATGCTTATTGTAGCTAAGCCATAAATTTATGATTGCCTACTTATTAGCTTAGCCTTGATGATAAGTGTGAAAACATTTGTAAATTGTCGGAAGGATTTAGAAAACCCTACAAGGTTTAATTTCTGGTCAATTATGAAATGAAAAGGGTTGAGTACTCATACAGTCATACATTTTTATAGACAAAGGACTAAGATCTGACATTACTCTTGAATCTATTATGATAGGTAACTAAATCTATAGTGTGTATGCAGTCAGCTATAGAGACTGTTCAACAAATAAACTCTCTGCTCAACATTAATCAGGGACCAACGAACAGCCCACGCAAAATCGATGCGCGCAACAATGTTCGCTACTGCGAAGGTTCTAGCAAATTCACCCAAGTACAGTTACTTTTCACAAATGTTTATTTAGTAAACATTGTTTGTATTCTTCTGTTCAACAGGATGTAATTAAAAATCAAATATACAAACCCATGTGTAATGTATCCAATTGAACTGGATTTTCCTTAATTCGTATCGGTACACTGGGTGTGAGCGTGAAGCCATTCATACAACTTTTCAGACAGCAAAACATGTTTAACTTATTTACTAAAACCTTTTACAATAATCAATACACGATTTTTATTAGATTAAAATTATTTTTGTTGTACTACAATTATTTACGTCATTTTATTTTGACACTTAACTGACAGTTGCCTTGTTGCCATGACACTGTCATGCTTAGGACCCTTTTCCACGAAACATATTTGATACCTTTTCGGTTTTCTCAAAAGACGGTTTATTCTCACCTCTACGCTCCTCTGCGGATCCGCTGCGAAAAGCGGTACTTTTTCATACATTTTATTCTGTTATCGCCAGGTTTTCACTTACCGCAGTTTGTAAATAGCGTAAATGTCGGAAGCCAATGCCAGACTATGTCGAGATCAGACCCCACTTCACGTACTGATGGATACACACTTTGCGAGGAATGCGGCGCATCGCATCTTATGTGTGTACTTGCTTGGTTTAATATAATGCAAGTACGCACATTGCGAGGCATGTGCTTTGCATTTTTTTTTATTAGGTTCACAACGTGTTTCTTCAAACTCAATCAATGAATCAAATCAATAATCTCGCGCGCATTGTACCTTCTATCTTTGAGACCACGTTCGCACGGATGTACAAATATCGCAGCGGGCTTCTCTCATGCATTGGATTTTCAACTCTCCGTGTTGAACCGCGCGCATTGAGAATCCAACAGAGTGCATCCCAGCGCGTCGAAAAAACACACTGTTGGAATTTCATCTTTCGGCGTTAAAGATCTAGTGCGCGAAAACATCCCGCTGCGTTATTTTTACGTCCGTGCGAACGTGGACTAATTTTGTAGCATCAGCCTAAGGGCGTGTACACGAAACAGCGATGCGACGACGCGTTGCAAAAACGACGTCACACTACAATATTGAATATACGATCCATTGTGCGACGTCGTAGATTTTTACGATGGGACGTCGCATCGCAGTTTTGTGTACAAGCCCTAAAACGTTCCCACTGTTGAGACATAAGCCTTATCTCTCTGAAAGGGAGTGGGCCGCCGTAATCCACTATACGAGCCCAGTGCGTGTTCGTGGATATCACACATCTTCGACTTTTTGATTCTTATGTGGTTTCCTCGCGATGTTTTCCTTCACCGTTTTGAGAGTAGTAGTGATGAAATAAATTACACAAAGTAAAGTAACTGCCTGGGCTCGAACTCACCACCTACAACTCGTAAGTAGGGGCCAATACCACTGGGCCATCAGTGCTCTTCATTACTTTAATTAAGTACCTACTATAAATAAAATATACCTAAAACTAATGATGTCAATCGGTCACGCGTTCTCACTTAATCTAGGCCATATGACAATCAGAGATGAGTATTTTTCTCCCAATTAGATGCAAATATTGATTCGCGTTAATAGTTCAAACAAGTAATATTTGTATTGATCCATCCAATATTGATCGATATAATATGATATTATGCAAGATCAATTTACCTTGAAATTAGGATCGGATTTTAAATAAACGATGCTCGCAATACCTAAGTTAATGCGGATTATGATCAAAAGAAAATTCGATTTTACTAACTACATGTAAGTTCCTGCACTAACCCGTTAAGGAAGTAATACCTAGTTGGTGTAATTACTCAATTATCGCCCCTATCCAAAATAGTACTCTCTTTAACTTTGGTACTTACCTAAGAATTTCTTCTTTTGGAAGAATTTGTGAAAGTTTCTCCTCGGGGCACATTAGTGGCGTGTTTTGCACCTGAGCCTGCCACAAGAAAGCTGGAAATTACGGGATGATGTCATACCATGACGGAGCTAACTTAAATCGGTGCCCTCTTAGCCTTATCTGGCACATGCCTGGCTCTCGGTTATGTCGCTAATGTTTTTAAGGGCACTTAAGCTACGAACTCTATTGATGACGTAAAATTGTAAAGTCTGGGTACCTAAAACGAGAAAGATGTACTTTATTGAGTAGGTACCTATGAGACTGAATGTATTAGTAATAATAACCGCGCCCGCGGTTTCACCCGCATAAGTCTCGAACCCGCAGGAATGTAGGGGTAAAAAGTATCCAATGTCCTAATCCAGGTTATGGTCTATCCATATGCCACATTTCATCCAAATCCGTTCATCCGTTTTAGCATGAACGCTTAAGAAACAAACATTTTATTTTATTTTATTTATTTTAGTTTAGAGTAAGAATTAGCTATCTACTCTAAACTAATATAAGTAGGTAACAAATTCTAAAATATTTACATAACTGTATTGTATTCATAGAGGAGTATAGTATTTACCTACATCCACATTTCGGGCCACGTATGAAGTCTATTGCCATCAACAAGGCACGGATCCAGAGTAGAAGGACAGAAAAATACAAAGAAAGATGGTCGTGCCTTGGAATGCCATTTACCGAGCTGAGGTGCCTATGTAGATACCTATTGCTTACCTACTTATTTATCGTCATTATAACCAAAGCAATAAACAGCACCCCAATTGTGTGTGTAACACAGTATCAATGACAATCTGAATCATTTTGAAGCTAATCCATTGCTTCATATTATGTTCGAAAAATATGTCTGCTAACAACGGCTTATTTTATTTATGGATTGTTTTGTTTAAATTTCTATTTGCTGTAGGTACTCTGGACACTCAACGTGTAGGTACGTCTTATTTACATCGTTCTCATATAATTAGATATACCAATATTCAACATTAATGATGTAACTAATAATATATGTAACAATATAATTTAAAAGAGTGTCCATGGAGTTTCTTCCCCGTTCTTCTCCATAGGTAGAAGATACCTACAACGCTTTGGAATGGGCAACTAGCTTCATATTTCTGACTGACCGACCACTTGACAATTCAAAAGTGCCTGTAAATGGTTTAATTGAAATAAATGCTTTGAGTTTGAGTTTGAACGTAAATAACGTAATTAATGTTGTTGAACTATGGAAATGAAAGCCATTGCTACTGCTAGTGTGTTCGTTATTACCCCGCTGGTCCGAGAAGGTTTTCGATATGCTGATTGCTGTGTCGTTATTCTCCTAAACGCAGCCTTAGACGATGAACCTGGCGGGCTATTGATATTGAGCGCACGGTCAGAGCCATAGCTGAGCGAACCTTGGCTGTAGGCCAGGAAGGCGTTAGAATGATTTCATGCATTAGGTAGGTACCTACCTACGTAACGCAGGGCAGTTTTTCCGCAAAATAGTCATCAAGTGATAATGAGAAGGGGATCGTAATAAGATCTCTTGGTTCACTGTCAGGATAGATACACAATGCCAGGTCATGTATAGCTTTAACGAACTGCATTTTGAATACGGGAAACAGAATTTGAATACGGGACCGTGTTCAAATTCAGTAGTTTGACGGTAATTGTAGCTGAAATCTGAATAATCTTCTACCAAAGTTAAACGGACGTGACCCGGGTGACCCCTAAATAAACTTTTCTAGGGCAGCTCTTACACCATGCCTATTAAAAGGGCTTGGGTTAGGAGAGGATAGGTTTTCGATAGCTTTTAAAGACTGTTAATAAGTCATACGTTTCAGACTAACTAATTTGTGAACATTACCTAAAAATAATTAACTCTTAAAGTAGGTAGGTAATGTGGTTTAAGTTAATGTAAGTAGTTACGCTTTCCAGTAACAACGACATGTTTTTGGGTATTTGAACGTTGTGTAATATTTGCCCACTTTTCCGTGATTAGGTAAAAATCGTGAGGACCATTTGTTTAGCCTCATAGATTTTAAATTCCAAAAGATTATCATGTAATACGGTTAAGGAGAATTCTACAATGCTCCCTTTTCTTAGAACAAACTAGAAGATAAGAAAATTCCTACAAGGTTCGGAACATTTTTGTTGATACTTAGATAACAAATTAAACCATGGAACCTTCTTTCTAAACTCCGTGCATGGAACCTTTTGGCATTTTTTTTAACTTCTTGTAGGTATACGTAGGTATATAATAGGTCTTTACCACGGAGCAGAAACAAAGGTCTTTACCTATGAAGTTGCTGTTTTACAATACTGGCCATTTGAAACGTTATTTATGTAGGTGTATGGCTAGATTGCATTGGATGGCTAAATTTATACAAATTAATTTTATTTAAAAAATATGGAATTCTATTTTCAAATTCAGTCATTGATTAGTGTTTAATTTATCTTTTCCATCAATATGGACACGACAAAATACCTACGAGTAATTATGGAATAATACGAGTTCCGTCGCGGTAGCAATGCCGCACAAACGGCTCGCAACATTAGTTACGAATACGCAGTGAACACTACAAACGAACGCTAGACTCGTTATTGGTTTGAACACTTCTGACATGGAAATTTTGATCTAAACAATGAACCCCGTGGTCGCCCGAAAACTTAACTCAACACCGACGAATTAAAGGCGATAGTGGAAGCTGACGATACTCAATCTACGGCTCAGTTAGCAGCAGCTTTCAACGTTAGCATCAAAATATGATCCGTTTGCTCCAAATTGGCATGGTAAAAAAAATTGATAAGTGCGTGCCGCACGAACTGAACGATCGTCAGCGCGAAGAACGCGCTGAGTTTTGCCTTGCGTTGCAGAAACAACACAACAAACAACAGACACAGAAACGAAGGGATTTTGAACCGCATAGTCACTTGCGATGAAAAATGGATTCTTTTTGTCAGTCATAAGCGGTCATCGTGTTGGTTAGACCCTGGTTCAGCGCCTAGGCAATGCCCCAAACGAAAACTTACCCCTGAAAAAGTCATAGTCACCATTTGGTGGTCTAGTGCCGGTATAATTAATCACAGCTTCTTACCAAATGGCACCAGCATTACTGCGGATGTGTACCTACTGTGAGGAACTGGACACAATGATGGAGAAAGCTCGCAAATATCCGGCCAGCCTTGGTTCATCGCTCATCCGCGCTGCACCTACACGACAACACTCGACCTCATACGGCACAACAGACGGTCTCTCAGCTACAGGAGCTAGGGTTGGAAGTTTTGCGTCATCCACCGTACTCACCAGATATTGCGCCGACGACGGACTTCTACTTTTTCAAAAATATTAATATTAAAATGACTTTAACTTTCTGTATACTAAATGGCAATTTTGTAAAGACCTAATATTGTCTAATTCAATAATCAGCATCTCAACAATCATAATGTCCGCTGCTCGTCAACAAACAATCATAATCGCCTTATAAGGCCTCCAAGGTTAGAATTTCAGAGGTCGCCTCTTAGGACTGGTGATCCGGGTGAATATCAGTCAACATGTAAGTATTCTAGTTCGTGCTGCAATAAAAAAATATGCCTATACCAGTTTTATAACCGAACCGAACCAATTTTTAACAAGTTTTAGTATTTATTTTTAGTAAACCCATAGCGGTCATCAAACTTATCTGTAGATATTTTATTTCTTAGCATTTTTTAAAAACAATAACGAAATAACTAAAGCCTATAGTTGGTTGCCAAAGACCTATCTAATCATATAAACTTGTCTGAAGTGTGAATTCCTTAACACGTTCAACGGGCACATACCATCAAAAAGAACAAGTTCTGATTATAATTTTAATAAAATGAATATTTGTTTAATACTTATCTCCAAGTCTGGACCGGTTATGAGAAAATAGATCCTGTTAGAAGTAACTTTTGAGCGATGAGTTAAGGTAACTGTCGAGAGCCAAAGTCCCTACCTACCACCTGCCTACGCACTTACAGAGTAGATTTTGAATAGGATAGGCAACTTACTTACGGAGGCGTTCCTAACTACAAAATCGCACGTTAGCAAAGGCCCCACCTTAGATTAGGTACTATTTATAGATATAAAATTCTACTGAATAGGTTTAAGTAGATGAAGATACAGTTTTAAAATTTTACGGCCGACGACGCTTTCCCAGGGGTCTAACTTAAGTATGTAGATGAAATTTTCAAAAACAGCTTTAAAATTAGAAGGTTTCCACTACCGACTCCCGACTCGCTAGGTTTTGGCAATCGCACTATATAGGGTGTACCAGTTGTATTAAAATTTACTTTGAAGGGGGATACCCACATAATGAAGCTGACTGTACATACATCGTATATACCCCGGTACACAGCACCTTCTTTATGCAGCTGGTAGAATACTAAAGAACGTACCACACTACATATTTTAACGGTAACGTCTCCAATCTGACAAATCCCTTGTTTACCAGAGGAGACAGGCTCTCATCCAAACGCCACATGGTAACCGGAAATCTCGTAAAACAATGTATTTTCCAGGTCGACACGTCGTGAGTTACAAGAAACCGCATTGTTTTGTCATGCTCGTCATTTTATGTGTGTCGTACCCACTGTATACCTACGTTTCCCATAGTACAGGGATTTAAGTAATATTTATTTATTGTATAAATTCACATCATCCGACTAAGTTATCGATCAGATTTAGGCCAATTACATGTAAAAATTTAAAGAAATTAAATAATTCTTTTGCCAATAAATTATGTGTTCATGGTTTTAATAATATATGTGACCCAAATGAGTTCTACGCCGAGTTCTTTTCACTATTAAACACGCAATTCAATGACACTTTTCCACTAAAGTTCTTATTTAGTGATTGGGCGGCTCCAGATATTCGTAAAAGCAAGGGAAAACTTTTTGAACTTTATGGCCTAAAGCAACACATGAATAATACCAGCTTTGAACAGTATGTTGCAAAATATTCTAAAACTTTTTAAAGTGCAAAATAGCTAAATTTCTTTATATTAGCAATAAAATAAAATCAGCTGATGATAAAATAAAAACTACCTGCCAAATAATAAATAACGAAACAGGTAGGAAAAAACAGCGTTATACGGAAATTAATTTAGAGACTGCACATGGCCTCATCAGTTCAGATGTAGAAATAGCTCAGGATTTTGAAAACATTTTTGGTAATATTCCCCTCAAAACAACTGAAGCTTTAAATTCCTCGCCGACGCTTTCTTCTGCCTTACTTAGAATGAATGTAAAGGCATGCCCTTTGGAGTTTAGGTTTCAGCACACAAACCCTTTAAAAGCCTTTAAAGATCTTAAAATTAAATCCACTGAAGATCTCTGGGGAATGCCTGTAAAAGTAAACCATTGCGCTCTACTTATCATTCATATTTAACACTAGTGTAGACCAAGGAGTCTTTCCGGATCTCATGAAACATAGTAAAATAGCTCCTTTGTTCAAATCCGGTGATAGTAAAGAACCCAACAGGATACAAGATAGAAAGGTTACAGTTCAAGTAAACGGCATAAACTCATTAGGGTCTGAAATGGCAATGGGCGTTCCTCAGGGTTCGATATTGGGTTCATTCCTCTTTTTAGTTTAAATTAATGATTTACCCCAATTACTTCAAAATCAACTGAAGATGGCGTTATTTGCAGATGACACATCATTAATCTTTAACATAGACCGACGGTCACAAAATCTTGACGACGTGAATAGCTCTATTCTTCGGGTCTAAGATTGGTTTACGGTAAATAATTTGGTACTAAATGGAAAAAAAACAAAATGAATTAAATTTAAATTACCAAATGTTAGAAGTAGCGAATGTGACGTCATATTGAATGGGGAAAAACTGGAATTTATTAATCACACGGTTTTCTTAGGAATCACGCTAGACGAGAAATTACAATGGGGGCCTCATATTACATCTCTTGCGGGGCGGCTAAGCTCGGCCGCTTATGCTGTTAGAACGATAAGACAGTTACTAGATGTAGAAACCGCGCGATTGGTCTATTTTAGCTACTTCCACAGCATTACGAGTATGTCGTATGGCATTTTACTGTGGGGTCGGGCTGCTGACATTGGATCCATCTTTATTTTGCAAAAGAGAGCTGTCAGAGCCATTTAGAATCTACGTCACCGCGAATCTCTCAGGGAACTATTTAAAAAGATTAATACTTATTATGACGGTACCTTGCCAATTCATTTATATTATGTATGTACGAAAAAATCTGGATCTTTTTAATAAAATAAGTGATAGACATACTTTTAATACTACAAATAAAGATAAAATAGATCAACCATTTTTCAGATTAGCTAAAGTACATACCTACTTATTTTATGGGTACTGTGTTAAATGTTACAACAAAATACCTTGTCATATAATATATTACAACTAAATGAAAGAAAATATAAACTCATATTAAAAGTTCACTTTGTAAACAAGCATATTACAAATTAGAGTATTATATCCAAGATAAGAATGCTTGGAAATATGCTGGTCCAGCTCCATAGGACAATCTAGGATCTAGACAAAATCATACTTGTTGCCACTTTAATTGTATACTTTATTATTTTTATGACATTAATTTACATTCTGACTGACATATTACTTGTTTAAATAATTTGGAAAATCGTATACTTTTACAATGTTTGTAAATATGTGAGCACCACGTATCTGTCACAAAATTAACTTATTTGTCATTGCATTGCTACATTTTTAAATTCTTTTTACCTATTGTGGTAGGGTAATTTTGTTATAGGTGCATAGGTCTTCACATATAATTATATGTATAATTAATGTAGGTATACAAAATATTTAAACACATTTTAAAAGAGTAACGGTGGAATTTCCTGCCTATTCTTCTCCATTCGAAACTACCTTTTGGAAGGGGCGACTAGAATCAATTCTATTTTAATGTAAATTGCTGGTGATCCGTCACACAGGGTATCCTAGTATGGACGCCAGACTCTCACAAAGGATCATATTTTGTGATTTTGTCTAAATGTTAAACTTGTTTCTATTGTGAACCTTTGTGAAGAGAAAAATAAAGAAAGATTATTATTATTATTATTTTAATGTAAATGTTGACGTTCAAAAGTGCCTTTTATGTGCCTATTTCAAATAAATGCTTTGACTTTGTTCCGTCCGCCCAGGAGTAAGAATCTTATCTACACTTTGTTTGACAGTATCTTACTGTAAGATGCTGCCAAGAAGATGAACATTAATGTTCTTGTTTGTTAAACAAAATACTACCAGCTATCATCCAGGTAAACTTTGGTAATAGGTATACCTACCTCATGGATGTCATGGATGTGTATATCCCGCACGTGGAAGACCTCAGAGAGAGAAGAAAGAGCTGAATATTCCCTTTCTTGCCTAGCTTAATTACTTAGGTTCAACTTACGTGGTGATATAATAGATATGGTCACTTTTCCTGGCCTCCTATCTCTAGGTACTTCCGTATTTCTTTACTTTACCTTCGCAGACCTCCCATTTTATAAGGTATTTCTTGACAACAAACCTTCCTAGGCTAATGCCAAAACCTAAGCGTATTTAAATACCCAACCCGAAAGGCAGTACCTAAATTGGGTAATTTGAACTGAACAAGTTGATGTTGACGAATGAAATGAAAACGTTACCCAGACTAATTATAAAAAATGTTTAATTATACCAAATTCAGTTTCAAAACTGCTCGCATTACGCTCATATTGACAATTTTGTTATCAGCCAATTAATCAGTGTTCAATCATCAAGTTGTTTCATGCCTACAACAGGGCCATATACTTTCTTTTTGACACACGTGCCGACCACCACGTAAATGTCAAGTTATAACTTATGTTAATGTATAGAGCCTGTATGTATGTACTTACCTATAGTACGCTATATGTGATCATTGAACTGTTGGGCATAGCGAAATACTATTGTCAGCTGGTTTCAAATAATTTTCATGTGGTTACCGAAATAGGCTACCTCCTTCTTATATACATTCCTCGATAGATCATGGCCGTGTACCTATCAATCAACTCAGCCTATAGCAGGCTACTGCTAGACATATGCTGAAAGATAGCTGGGACAGGCTGGATGTGGAGTCGGAGGACTGGGTGTTGTGGCACAGCTTGATAGATAGGTACCCTTTGTCAATTTATAATTTTTCTTGAAATGGGGACATTGATTAATTTCATCCAGGATGGCTAGACAGTCCAAGAGAGATACCCTCATCCCTTTTCTATTTAATTATCTTGTAATTATTTATAATTTATCGCTCTAGGGCTAGGACCTACCCCTACTTCTCGCGTCGTATTCAAAAGTAAGCTTTTCGAGAGGTAGTGATTTCCCCACGGAATCATTTCCTCCTTGACGGTCTTGCGCCACTTTTATTGTCTTGGCATCGTGGACAGTGGAGTTCTTCGTAGAAGACTTAGGTCTTGATCACGATTAGGTATAGCTTCGGTTATATTAGGACATTAAGAGTTGTCTGTAAGAAAATACTCCTGGGGGTTTGGAAAAGTAGGTACCTAGTTGTTCACATAGATCTAACAAATTGATCCTTAATAATTTGCTTAATTTCATAACCCTGGCAGTCATTAGTCAACCCTACCTTCGGGAAATCATGATTATTCGCGATAATATGTAGAAACTAGTAAGAAACAAAAGAATGCCTACAAATGAATACTATTGTAGCACAGTTAACTATTTGTAAACTATCAATGATTTCAACATCAAACAAACGGAAATAATTTTAAACATGAGTAAATAGTAAATGTGACCACAAGACAGTGCTATTAAAAATATACATGATTTGAAATTTATTATAGCTTTCAACCATTTAGGATAGATTTCAATGCTATGGATTTTTTTTTTTAATACCAAGCGACGAAAAGACGATCGACGACTGAACGAAATAAAACACGTGACTTAAAGAAGATAACTGGACACCTCAAAAATGTAAAACAGTGCTAAATCAATGTAAAACAGTATACCTACCTACCCTTACAAAAATTATCAGCGACAATCTGTCTGTCATTAATACTCAGTAAGTACCTAATGTAGGTACCTCCTGTTTAATAAAATATGGCTATTCTTACTTGGACTGTTCTTTATCGAACGGTCATTCGGAAGCCAAATGATGATTATAACTAAGTAGTAGGTACAATGAATTCAAAATGTTGCTGACCAGGCTCTGCCCGTGACTTCTTCCTCGTGGAAGAAACATTATACCTATTATCCTATGGCCTTCGGCAATAGTAGGTACCTATATAACTTTCAATAAGTGAAATGTTTGTAATCGGACTAGGACTTGCGGAGATTACCTACCTCTTTCAAACAAACAATTTTACCTCGTAATAATATTAGTTTAGAAGTTCGAATACAGTAAGGAAACTACATTAGCAATAAATAAAACCACATAAGTAGGTACTTGTTATCGCCTTTGCTGACTATATACAAAAAAATAACGAAATCGGTTTTGTAATTAGGTCAAAAACTAGAGTTTAAAATCTTGAGCAAATTTGAACACTCAGTAGAATTGGATCACTAAGTTAGTGATTTAATGAACTTGAATCCCTGAACACTGAAAAGCGAAGTTGCCACGATACTGTTACGTCTTCTATTTATTTGCCTAAAATGTAAAATCGGTACACCTAAACGACAAGGTACGAAGGTAAGTTGTCTAAACAGAGTGTTTACTTTTACTGATATTATTTTTTTCGATTTTTTTTAATTAAATGTTTTTTATTTAATATTTAATTTTGCTATACTTCTGTGGACTAGTATTACCTGTGGTTTCATTTATTGCATATATGTGGTTTCCATACAGTATAAGTGATTTTTGATTTTCAGCCAGCAACATTTTGTAATATAGCGTTCGATCTAGGGGGTTGGTAGCCTGGGTGGCTCTTTGACGTAGCTACCTAACGATAATGATGACTTAAAACTTTCAACGTAGGTATTTACTCTCAAGATTTAATCAAACTAAAAAGTTAAGTTATATAACGTAATTACCTTGTATAATGTCCCTTGCTATAGTTCTCTAAATGCAGAAGGCACATAAAAAAAAAGAACTTGACGATTTAATTGTGGCCATTGTTGCCGAATAAGACCCAATTCGATCAAGTCATCAAGTAAGTCATCAAGTTGCATTGTATTTAATTGGTTACAGTCTGCAAAGAACTCGCTGGTAGCAGAACAGAAGAATTCAGTCCTGTGACCCAGGTGACATTGCTGACACCACCCTGTGGCAAGGGTGCGCGTGCGTCAGATCATCCGCGCGCTGACTTCCTCCATATAAAACGATCGCTCGGCGCAAACGCATCAGTTGTGACGGCCCCCTCAGAGACACACTACACACGGTGAGTGGAATTTTCTTTTTCTGTTGTTCGATGTTCCCCCTAATTTGTCAGTGCTTTTTCGAGTTAGTTATCAAATTTTATTTGGAAAAACCAGTGAAAAATTATGTGTTTTACGAAAACAATGTCCTTAAAAATAATGTGAATCCATGACGCAGGTATATTTTTAAATTTAAATTTTAAATACTTATCTAGTTTAAAAATAAATGATAAACATGAATTAATAAAGATTTAGTACCTACTTACCATAATATTATCATAATTTGTGTCGCAACTAGTCGCAAGCTGCACACGAATCAACACAATAAAGCTATAATCGAGCAGGAATCGATTAATTTATCGGAATTTTGTAATGATAGGCATAAACGGCCTCGGGAAGTGTCGAGTGGAATGAACTTCTTTTTGTCCCGGACAAGGTCGCTTTCTAACATAGGACCGGTCCTGTAGGTAATCCCGGGATCTTGCGCAATCATCCCGGGTTGTCTTTGTAAACAATTCCTCAACTATTAAGAGCTTAGAAGTCGGAACTCTATTTGTGTGTACTTAAATAGTTCGAGGTTTTTTTTCTATTTTGAATACATTATTAGGCAAGCAGACTTTATAATTAGTTGTACTGCACGTACTTAAAAGTACACACGTTACGTCTATTCCTAAGTAAAAGTTAAAAAGAAAATTTTCAACGACTTGGACGTGACCAAGGTAGGTACCTACAAATAATTGGTTACAAATAATTGCTTAGCAAAACAGAACATTGTCTGAAATCGTTATTTTTTGCATAATAAAAGAAATTTGTAGTGCTTAAATTTCTCGTTTTCCCTTTTGCACATTTCTTGTATAGGAATTTTCTAGTTCTTTTAAAAGCTCCGAAGGTTTAGTGGTTAAAACAGACTACATTTAGAGAATAAAGTAAAGTAAACGGACTAACTTTAGAGAATAAAATAATGAATGAAAGTGAGGGCCAGACAGCCTTTGGGCCTGACTTTGATTTTTTGGCCAGGATTTATAGCCTAAGCTGGAGCTTGTTATTTAGCAAAAGCTATCGGTAGATATATCTCCTCTAATTAAATTGAAGTTGTTATGCGTTGTCAAAATATCCAACATTTAATCCTCAAGAATTATCGGAGAAAACACAACAAAAACGAACACAATTGAATTCCAGAATTGATGGTGATGCCTGTTTTGTCCTACGGGATAACGGCCTAAGGACAAAACAGGCATCATGGTGGTACAAGACAAGACGTCTCAAGAAATTTTTGTCTTGTCTTGTCAAGCTACGCCACCTGGCTGATGAGCAATTAGAAGTCAACAATCCCTTTAGTCGTCTTCTCTCGTATCGAGACGAAATAAATAAGAATAGATGTCATGGTGAAAAAAGACTACCCAGTCAGCAAAGAGCATGGTAAAGGGACTGACTGCAGGACAGAATAGTCCATGGTAGGGACAAACTTGTATTAGGTCTGGACTGTACCTTTAAGTAAGTAACTTTCAACTAGGAATAGACCGTACCTAGGTACAGTCTATTCCTAGTTGAAAATTTGTTCCTACCACGGTCTATTCTATAATCTGTGGCATTCTATAGTCTGTGTCCCTTCTACTTCAAATATTTTGAATTTATGATTGAACCTTGACCGCCATAATGTAATCAAAGATTAATTTTAAGAAAGTTCCGGGTTTTTCTTTGTTTTTTTATCTCGCTTCATTTATCGTTAAATAAACCCGAAGGTCCGTGACCTTTTCTAGCTATACTCGGAATTGTGTTATTTAATTTAATATTGTAGCTTACTGTAGATTTAACATAAAAAACTTGTTTCTCGGCAAAAACTAGCTTATACACAGTTAGGACAGCATTTTTGTACCTATCCATGACAATGGACGTCTTTTGTTTTTTTCTACCTATCTGGCGGCGAACTCAAACAACTCGCGAACGACGAGCAAACTGTAACCATGAAGTCAGCACATAATTCAAGACCTCCTAGCGTAGAGATTTAGTCGCGATTTTCAAATAAATATCTGCCGTTTTAAAGAAAAGTGCTACCTAGACCTACGCGGTCAAAATATATGGAACAGCAATTTTTTTTTCACTCTTCGTGAAATTTCAACGTAGTGGAGTTCAGAATCATGTACCTACCGAATCCATGGTAACAGGCGCGTCGATGTCCCTGACACTGTGTATTCATAAATAACTGACAAACAGCAAATGCTTAATTTATATTCATACCTAATGTAATATCTATGCCTATGAATATTTTGGCAACAAATCGCGGTATCCGATGTTATCGCAATATCCTACAATCCTACGTTCGCTCTTGGATTTTCCGGATTTTTTGAACTTGAGTCTACTTTTTTTAATTGAACTGCCAAAAAGGCACAATCCATCATTATGTGTTAACCTTCACAAATATTTTGTACTATTATCAGGCTCCTTCTCTAAGTAGAGAATATTAAATATCAACACCTCACCAACACTAATAATTTCATTGACGATTTTTTATTTTGTTGCAGAAAATGAAACAGTTGGTGTTTTTAGCCCTTTTCGCGGCGGTTGCGCACGCGCAGTTCCAGAACGGTCGAATCCTGGAGCCCCCAGTACCCTCGCTATGTGTGCAGAGATCCATCCACGAGAGATACGCTGACAGTAAGTATCTTGAAGCTGTTTAATTTGGCTGTGTATCTTGAGGGAGAAGTAGAAGGGGTAGTTGAAAATGGAGTGAAAAATCTGTATTAAATTAACTTTAAGATGCTCTATAGCAGGTAAGATCAAACGTCGGGCAAGAGTTGGGTTTGAGAACATTTAGATACTTACGTGTTATACTTATAAGTAGACAAAGGCTAAAGGTAAGGAAGAAAAGAGCCTATTTTACCTACACAAACCTCTCTAAGTACCTCTTTCCTAACTAGGGTAAGATCTTTCCCTACCTAGATAAAACAGGCTTTATAACATTTTCGGCGCATCATAAAACATCAGGCTGATACAAGGTCTTGTCAACCGATTAATATTTATAAAATTGCCAAATAATAATTGTATTAATATTATTATTTGGCAAGAGGAATTTATGAACCATATTATTGTCAAGTTGGTTGAAGTTATTTTACTCCGGCAAAGAAGATTACCTACATAGGTACCTATAGGTAATGAGTAATGAGCTACCTATGTTATTAACGCACAAGAGGATTCCGGAAAACTTCATGTACCTACTTAATAATATTTTAATGAAGGACATTTATTTCGTGATTATTTATGGAAATTCCTTTATGATTAAAATTGACTCGTCTTCACCACAGATGTAATGTCAAGAAGAGTTCGTACAATGACGCCTTTTTTCAGTAGGTATAGCCGCCTACATTTTTTCAACCCTCTGTCACTTCTTGGTCATCGGTAGTCACCGTACCGATATAATTGGCTAAAACTTTACTTTAAAGTTCAGGCATTTCCTTCTACATTTTCAGAGGAAACCGAGTTAAGTTGTTATCAATTCTATCATCTGCTTTGCAGTAGCTTTAAGTAGTAGGTACCTACCTACAAGTCTACGTGTTCGAATCTGGTTTAAAAGAGGTAGGTACTAACCGAGATAAATCCAAGGACGTTAACATTTTTAACTTAGACATTTGATTAACATTTATGGTTCGTAACTTTGGATACCTGTTGAACATTGGACTAGCTTACTTACAGACCTACACACTTATTTTCGATCTAGATATAAAGTATAACTTCAATTGATTGGATATCATGGCATAAGAATGATTATTAGGTTTAGAAAAGAATTTATCAAACACAGCGCTGTAAGTATCTGTCTATAACGAACCATCCATGATTACTTATCATAAAAAAAGCTGTGACTACTATCATAGGAGCTCGTCAAAAGGTACAAGTTGTTTCTTATCTCAGTGAGATAAGGGGAAACCGGTCCACCATGCCAGCATGCGCCCGCGCAACCAGAAATACATGAAATTCTTATGATATCAGTAAACACTGGGACTTCCGCGTGCAAATAAGCAGATGTATATGTCACAAGTTTTCAACTAGTTTTGTTACTATTTTGTATGCAGTTGTGGTATACCTATAGTGGTTTATGCAGCTTTTTGGAATCAATTCTTTTTAAATGTTGATGCGCACTTGCATAGATGATTCTGTTTTGAATACAAGTCTTAGGTAGGTACGGAAGATTTGAGTCCGAGTCTTCAAGTTGGTAAAATTTCTGTCATTTTATATACCTAAGTACCTACATAACAAGATTTTTACACCTCTAGGTTAGTAGGTACCTAGTCATCAACTATGTCGGGCCCGGCTTCCAGTCTAACCGGATGCAGCTGAATACCAGTAGTTTACTTGGAGCGACTGCCTATCTGACCTCCACAACCCAGTTACTGAGTAATTTCGATACCCCTTGGTAAGACTGGTTGTCAGACTTTCGGGCTTTTGACTTCTGACGACCCGTAACGACTGTCAAAGAGCCACGAATGCCAGCCGGGACCAACGGCTTAACGTGCTTTCCGAGACACGGAGGGGTCTTGGTATGTAAATATGGTCACCCATCCGCAGACCAACCGCGGCAAGCGTAGCTTATCCAGATCGGTCGACCCGTGCGGCCGTTATTACTAAGCCACAAGCCCCAGGTACCAGTACCTAGGGTGGTGGTAAAAATCATGTTTCGCTGTATCATGGTTTATATTCTCATATCTCGAACTGGGTGGCGATCATCCCAAGGGATCCCTATATCCAATACCTCATTTTACTAATACATAACTCAGTAGGTACTTACATACTTACGGTACATGTAGTTATATAGGTACGTATATTATATATCTTGTGATTTTGCCAACGCCTTGCTAAAGGACAAATAAGTCAGCTCCAAAGCAACAACTGCTTAACCCAATCGTAGCAATGACCGCTACAAAGAACAATTATTTTTGGGATAAAAAATTACCTATCAACACACAGAATCACAAAACACAGACATCAACAACAACAGAACACACAACAACAACAACAGACAGAAATCGCTTTAGTGAGCGATTCTATAGAAACTACTTTCATAATGTGCATTAATTCAGTTACACATTGTAGAAACCATAGCTACCTCCATTCCTTTCATCGGAACATCGAGAGTGACGATTTTCTATCCGCCGTCAGTTCCCACGAGTCTATGTCTAGTAAAATCACGAAGTACCTACGTAAGCTACCTATTCTGCGTTGTTACTCGCGGAAGAGATAAAAATATCCAATCGTAAGAGGTGTAAGTTCCGGACATTTGTCTCACTTAGATCAAATTACGCGGATAGAAAACTTGGAAGTGATGGAAAAGTTCACCTAGACTCACGAATTTACGATTCCCGACACCCGGTGAAACTTTGACTTATTTTATTGTTTCGACTTCCTTTTCTGTGACTCGTCACTTTCCAAACATTTATCTTAATAAATCAAACGTAACCTGACATGACGCATCGGTTGAACATTTTTAGATAAAGAATTTCAGTAGGCCTAAACTCATGAAGATCGAACACATCGACACATAAAAACAGCATACACCACCATTTAAACATAGTTACATAATGTAAACACTATTAGGTGTTAAATCAACCAGCACCCTAATTGCGTAACACACTATAAATCAACAATTTGAATCATTTTGACATTGATATAAGTAGGTACTAAACATTTTGAAGGATATTGCTAATCCATTGCTTTTTATGTAACTATCTGCTGTTATTATGTTATCTGCTCAACAACGTAAATAACGTAATGAATGTTGTTGAACTGTAAAAATGAAAGGCATTCTTACTGTTAGTGTGTTACGCAATTAACCCGCAGGTTGTAAATAAGGCAACCTGTTAGGTACTTCGAAAGTTAGTTCAGAGGTTAGGTTGTCTATCCCTTCATAGAGGCAGGCGATCAATAAATAAAGGCAGACAGGGTACAATCATAATCATAGTCCAGATCTAAATTAATGTTGTTTAGTTTCCCAGGTTATACGACGGTCTGTCCGTAGCGTAGGTACTGGTAGTCCTTTTTTATAAAGCAACATATTAAATTCTGTTGTCTTTTCAGACAAAGGCTACTTCTTCTCATGGAGAGACCCTGCGCTCCGTGGTGTGGAGGAAGACTGGCTGAGTGCCAGGAACTACTGCCGTCAGCGGTGCATGGACCTTGTGTCTTTGGAGACCAGCGACGAGAATGAGTGGGTTAAAGCACGCATCACGCAGGACAAGGTAAGAAAATAACAATGATAACATTTTTAGAAGCTTTGTTTAGAACTGCAGAACTAAAAAGATACAGCATTAGCGTCAATAAGGTACCAACATACCATAGGTATTGACTATTTCTATTTCATATCATATTAACTATACTACAGTAAATTAGAAATCAATTCTTTTGGGTAAAAATCGCGTCTTGATAAATTCGTAATTGTTTCCCCCAGTCCTAACTTTTAAAGATACATTCAGGTAGTGAGCTTTTACTAACTCTCTACAAAATCGTTAAATCGTTGCACAATTTAATGTCTATGTATCTGTGATTAGATGAAGTGATGTAAGACGGCAGTAAAACATAATCAAGTTCCCATTTCCTTTAATCGAAGTTCATTAACGACTCTGATGCAACACGCAACGGATCAAGTTTTGAATGATTAAATAGACACAGCGGCATTTTAAGTGCAAAGAAAAATGGCGTTTAAATTAGAGACGATTCTAGAACGGTCCTTGCTGTGAGACGTCCTTAAGTTAAGCAAATGACTTCATGATGGTTGCCAAAGACTGTAGCAAATGTCCACGCGTGTCTCGAGTTCAAAACACAAGGAAAACGATCGTGACCGTGACGTGAAAATATATCACTTTTTCAAAGCTAAATAGAAAGTGTGGTACCTATTCGTATTCAACACGGAATCTTACCGTTACCTTTTTTCGTAATGCTTTGAGTCTTCGAGCCCAAATCTCTATCTATTGCGTGAAGGAGTTATTTAACTAATGGGCCGCGTCACCTTGACTAAACGTTACGTTAACTTTACTTCTTAGTTCAAAATAAAGAAACATTATCGTTTCAGGAACGCAACAATGGCGGCGTCGATTTTTCCTAAACGAGTTTCACTATTGCTACAGAATGTGTTTCGCGCTACGTGCGAAATACTATGTTTTGTTGTATTGTCTGTTCCTCCCGAGAATATCGACACTAGGGAATAATTAGCACTTGTTTTTTTTTGACGTAGAAATCTGCAAGTGAAACTTTTATAGACGGAAGACGAGGTCTTGTTGGGCTTGAACTACGACCAACCGGTGAAACTAGTAATGGTATAACCTTAACTAGCGCAGGAAGGTCGTAGGTCCTACTTAGATTCAACCGGGCCCGTAACTTTCTGTTGCCATTGTTTACCGACACTGCAGAATGACTATTTGTTTAGCACGGATACTAATGCCAAATGATCCGATTGTCCCGTTGCCAAACTGGCCATTGCCCCTTTGACACCGTATTCTTATGCTAATGAAGTAGCGCATTCATTATGTACTTACAATCTAACGCCGAGTGCACAACGATCCTCGATAATTGTGACAAATTGTCGAATTCATTGTTGTGTCTCCACGGTAATGGTAATAATCATTAAATTGTTTCGCCTTATTCGTATAACTAATAGACTCCTTTATTTATGGCCGTCTCGCCATTGTTATTTTTTTCTTCGTACCCAACAGATAGAATCAAGTAGCCAGGCAGACGAACAGGTAATTGTTCGTGTTACGTGTTCATACAAATACCCAGAGGTTTTGTGTCAAGGTACCTACATCCATAATGTAACGACAAAGTCACGCTAACGTCGTCGGTAGTTGTAGAGAATTACTATTCTTATGCTAATGTGTTTCCTGTAGCAAAAATACATCTGGACATCGGGTCGCCTCTGCGACTTCAAAGGATGCAACCGTCCTGACCTGATCCCCAACGAGATCAACGGCTGGTTCTGGACCGCTGAGCTGCAGAAGTTGGCTCCCACCACAAACCGTCAGCAGAACGACTGGTCCGAGGGCGGTGGCATCGGCAAACCTCAACCCGACAACAGGGTAAGTTATGCACTCATTTCCTCGTCTAGAAAACTGTTACCAAATTAAGGAATCGTTCCGCGGTGTATACAATGGGAGCGTAAGAAAGCATGACATTACGAAATCGGTCATACGCATGTCATGACGCAACATAAGGAGCCAATTCCGCGAACAGTTGAGTAACGTTTGTCATACGCCGGTCCCGCCAAACCCGTTAATGCTTCTGTACAGCGGATATAACGCAATGAAAACGAAAGCGACACGTGAATATTTATGGGCCTGCGAAATATTCGCCGAAGGGCGTACCCGCATGTCGCAGCCACTTTCTACAAACAGCGACCGCAAGCTGTACAACAAAAGCTCATCGTTATTCGGCGCGCGTCGTCGCGTTGTTTGCGCGTCACTTTCCCCGCAAGTCGCGCGTACCCGCGGCCTGAGCTGCGGAACAAACAATACGTAACCCTTTGCGGTCGCACGCGCATCCTCCGCATCCGTTGTTGTTCAGCGTTCAAGGCCTCGCGCATTATGCGGTTATTGTACGCAACCGACCGATTGATGTAATGGCTTTAATCTTAAACAAAACTTCGGCATTTACAATTCATTCCCAGACAGTTAGCGGGACCTTCAGGAGCGTGTTTATTTACGTAGCTAAATTGCACTTGCTGTGGTTCAGGGTACGACTGTATTTTCAGGCAGTCAAGTGTTACACCTAAGAAATACAGTTATCTTTAAATTGGATAAACGAAACTACCTGTGTTAAGTCTGACTAAACTGTTGTATTAATAAAAGACAGTAGATATCTGACCATGTATCTTTCCATTAACAGGAGTTGCATCAAGGCGGCGCTGCTGAGCACTGCGTGGCCATCCTGAACAACTTCTACAACGATGGCGTTCACTGGCACGATGTGGCTTGCCACCACCGCAAGCCTTTCGTCTGCGAGGAAAACGATGCCCTCCTGAAATACGTGCGGTACACCAACCCTAACCTCAGAGTTTGATCCGATTCCCTGACGCTGTCACAAGAAAATTAGAAGTTAAAAAGTATTATGTAAGCAGTAAGCATGGACTATATTCTCGAATCGAACAAATTATTTATATTTAACAAAACAATTCTCCAACTTTTGTTCGTGCTTACATTTAAAATCATGAGGTAGTAACCATACAACCACATATTATCGTAAAAGCTGTAAAAACTGCTAAAAACACGATTTATAGATAACTTTCGATATCCAAAATGAAGGATCCGGTTCTAGCTTTAAATACCTCATTACATAAATATTTATTGCAGTATTGTACATTACTTTAGTCATTTATCTGATGCAGTCGACTTTAATAATAAATATTTAAGATCTGTCAATAAAGACTGTTTTAATTTTTTATGATTTGTTTCATTACCTACTTTCTCCAAATGTCGTTAACCCAGAATTGTATCCAATAATCTCTTAATTTCGGTTCGATTGCGGTTCGAGAGGTGTGGCATCAACGCGCCCTAAAAAAAGGCAAAGGCAATAGAAATCCCGAATCCTGTACGAATAAATCAGACGAGAACCATGACTGTGATCACCATGACAAGACTGATGTTTCTTATTGTGGGTGTAGCACGAACGCGCGGAGTAGGTATCTAAACGTAACGTAAATTCGATCGATTTTAGAATTGAAAATACTCCTTACGCATGAAATATGTATTATTTAATTTTAAGACTATTTATTCATACAACGTGCCGCTACAATGGCGACATTAATTTAACACACGGGTAGGGCTAGTGGCCAGTAAACATTAAAAAATATATTAAAATAATATAATTCGTAAATTGAAAACTACCGCCTGCGCCACTCGCCGGACATAGGGCTCTCTCTTTCCTTCAATTCGCCTACTCTTTTGTACGTTATTCGTTTTAATTTAATTCATGCGATATTATAATCGGTTACCCCGGCAAATAACCTCTGCGCTAGAGTTCTTTAAGTACAGGTTGCTCCAAGATGCGATTTTAGACAATTATAAATATTTCAATAAATTATAACGTTTATTGAAATTAAAATATGTTCTTAAAACGAAAACGCGAAACCGTATACGCGTGTTAAATTAGGTAATGTCGCCATTAAAGCGCCACGCTGTATATGGGTGATACTAATTTATTGTGCTTACCGCATAAAAAACCAAAATGCTAAAGGTTGTATTTTAGATTCAAAAAACGTTAATTATGTTTACGTCGCGCGTCCATACTGGGTTCTCTGAACACAACATTGGCTTCAGTTCTCTGTGACCCTACTTCCTTCCTAGTTGGGATCAACCATGATGGGTGGATGTTAGAGCAGTAGTGTTTTCGTTTCCAAGACAGTGCACGCCAACTTCAAAATTAAAAATCCATGACGTGAGAAGAATGAAACAAAACGAGTTGATATGAAACTGCAGTCACAGAGCATGTAACTTTAACTGCAGTCTCGCTGAACACTCTTACTAAATAAATAAATAATAAAAAATAATTTAAGCACCGATCTGCATCTTTTTATTTCCTCATCAGGCGCTAAGTGTGTGAGGGGCTCGTGGCTAAGTCGTAATAGCCGCAAAGGTCGATCGACCAGGTTAAGCTACGCTTGCCGCAGTTGGTACGTGGATGGGCGAAATACAAGAAGTGGACCATCTTAACATACCGAGACCCCTCCGTGCCTCGGAAAGCATGTTAAGCAGTTGGTCCCGGCTGTCATTCGTGGATCTTTGACAGTCGTTACGGGTCGTCAGAAGCCCGAAAGTCTGACAACCAGTCTTACCAAGGCGTATCGTATTACCCAGTTGTTGGGTTTTGGAGGTCAGATAGGCAGTCGCTCCATGTAAAATACTGGTATGCATCTAAGGCAGATAATGAGGCGCTAAGTCTATGGCGCCGATCGGTGTGTAAAAAAGTATCTATCGTAATATATTTGGCGCTAAATAAACGTCGTGTACCTACTACTATACTATAAACTAGTTTACTAATTAATGTTACCGTATACTTACTAGTTTTTATGGCCGCTTTGAATAGATTATCATGGGGTGTATTGTTACATAAAAAATAAATATTCTTTTGATCTTTACAACTTCATGAGATCTGAAGTCAAAGAAAAGGCAAAAAATACTATGAATTTATTTTATTATTGTGGGTTACAATACATTTGTAAAATATTACAGCACTCAATTGTATTAGAAAAACATAAATCGAGACAACATAAATGCATTAATTATATCCACTGCACTTACAAATAAAATTTTACTTTATGATACTATATTGAAATATTTTAATACATAACAAATTTAGATAAATTAAGTTGGTTATTAAATCATAATTTGGTAGATAAAAATTTTATTTAAAAATACTAAGTACCTAGTTAACATAAAATTGTCACAAGGAAGGCATTGCGACTTGGAACCTGTATCTGAGAGATGACTTGGGCGACGGTTTCTTGGTCATTATAAACCAGAGGCAAATATTGCAGAAATATAAAAGAGTCAGGAGCATCGTGACATGCATTAAACGACATAGACGGAGGAAGCTCATTTTTAAACCAAAACTGGAAATAATGCAGGATTACTGTTACATTACTTACAAAATCATTGAATATGTCACCGTTAATGACATGTAAACTGTCGATGAATTGTGAACTTTACCTTTACTTTGTTCTATCAAATTTTCGTCAAATTGTGAATGAATCTGCACTTACCAACAGGATTCACAATCTGTCCGATTTCATCACCCATAAAATTGTGAACCGTCCCTCATTTGTCGGTATTGGCGGTAGCCGAATTGATAGCAGTAACTATGCCAGGGCACCCCGACCAAAAGGGTTAGGTTAGGTTAGAACTGTGAGCTGCCGCGCGCGAGCCGAGCGAGCGAAGCGTTCGGTGCCGCGGCAGTGGCCGGCGAGCGGTAAGTAATAGCGCAAGGTGCGATCCGTCGCATGCAAGTTTGATACCAGATCACAATTTTTAGGTTTGCCATGGACAGATTATAATTATCGTAAAATAATGCGTTAAAATTAAAAGGTTTTGCTTTGCAGTTCACAATTTTTCGATACTTTATAATCTCGGGAGATAGATTTATAAACAAACGGTGCATGGTTATACGGTGACAAATTATGAGATAGTGTAGTTTAACATAGTTTCATAGCGGAGCAGTGGCGGCCCAGTGGTAACGGCCGCGACTCACTGAGTCGTAGGTCGTAGGTTCGAACCCAGACAGGAGCTTTACTTTGTGTAAATTATTTTCACTGTTCTCAAAACGGTAAGGGAAAACATCATGAGGAAACCGGCATGTCTAGAACCAAAAATTCGAAGACGTGTGACATCTACCAAACCGCACTGGGCCCGCGTGGTGGATTATGGCCCCCTCCCTCTCACAAAGAGCAGGCCTGTGTCCCAGCACTGGAACATTACAGGCTGTTTATGTTATGTTTATGTTCAAGGTGGCAGGGACATTGACCTGCAAACTGTTACCAAGGATTCAGAACATGATTCTGAAACCCCTGCGTTGAAACTTTTCATCAGTTATTAGAAAATAAGTCTGCTGCTCCATACATTTTGACTGCATAGGTATTGCAATTTTCTACAAAATAGTTTTTTTTTCTATTCCAACTGCATAGAAATTTCATTTAAGTTCAGAATCATGTGCTGAATTCATGGTTACCGTTAGCACAACGATGCCCTAGCCACCCTGTCGGTTAAGTGAACGAATAACCAGTGCGTTGTTTAGTTACCTCAAAAATCCAATAGGAAATGTTCATTTTAGAATACAAACTACTTAATAAGCGTAGAATCAATTACACCAAAGCTCTTTTTATTTTAATCAAACAGCTTGTTTGCTTATAGCTTGTAACCAAATGCACATTTTGTATTTTGGATAAAAACACTATTTAGATAAGTAAAACTTACATTTACTTACTCTCTATTAGCAAAGTCCTCCATATTAATGTCTATAGACTCATTGGACCTCTGATTGTCTGGTAGTATGGAGTAATCCTTATCAAACTGCTCCTGAAGGCAGCATATCCGTTCCATAATAAATAGCAAAAGTATCGCCCAGAAATATTCAAATTCAAACACCATGTCTGTCATTTTTTACCTTCTACCATTATGATATGATAACCAAACTTGGTTTTTATGGGGGGGTCTGTGTAAACGGGACTTGTGACTGTAGATATGGGTAAAGCGAATGCCGCATCCTGGAAAGGGCCCACCATTGAACCACGGATCTGCCAGCCAAGGTCCCCGCCTTGCCGCGCTTTGTCTTCACTGTACGCGGCTGCTACATCCGGGAATTTTTGACCGGCTTTCAATTTTTCCAACGCCTCCAAACATCTTGACTGTTTCTCACATAAAATGTGACGTACTTTGACAGCTGACCCGCCTTTTTTCTCTTTTGCTGCAGATTCTAAATTTAAAACAAAGAGGGTGTTTAAAGGTTTGTCAATATTTTTAGGGATAATCTTCACGAAAACACACAACACAAAATGTAAACAAACCTTTCGCGTCACCGCCAGATTTTCCAGCGCCGGATTTAGCTCCTCCACCGGCTTTACCCTTTTCAGGTTGCTTTTTAGGTGGCATGTTCTTTTTCTCAGTAATGTAGCTATTATTTCTTACTTTTTTTGAACTAGAACGTAAGTTACAATAAATAAAATGCTACCTATCAGCTGTTTATGAAAAGTGAGGTTATATTAACTAAATGTTACCAGAATAAAAAAAAAATGGTGTTTGGTTTTTTTTATACTATACCTAGATTGTTTGCTTCCTGTTTTTTTTTTTTTTGTTAGATCAACCATTTCATAGCCAGGATGCCAGGGTATAACTAGAAAATTTAACCTGCAAAACAAGAATAAGAATATTGGTGTTTTTGAACAACAACAACAGTAGAGAAAACCGTAAACTTCCGGAAAAAACGACTAATCGATTATGAACTATTATTTTTAACCGAATTAACTAAATATTTCATTCAAAATCATTCATTTATCATTCATTGAACTGACTGATCCAAAATTTCTCATTCAAGAAATGGTTTTTGTTTAGCTCAAAGATACAATTTGTTTTCTTTTCTATATGAATTTATTTATGCGTTAGTTTTACCTATTTGGTTGCTCGTGAGACTATAATCATGTGTATTTTGTGTAGTTTTTAAATAAATAGTCAATATAATCGGCCTGGTATGAAAAATATGAAATTGCCGTCGTGTACATTACCCTTGTATATTTATTAGTGGTGTTGCAAAATAGATACTATACAGTCAATAACCATGGGAATTATGTACGAAAAGCGTCCTCTGAAAAGGCCACGGCTGGGTCCTCCGGATGTGTACCCTCAAGAGCCCCGCCAGAAAGAGGATGAGCTAACATCTACGAACGTAAAACATGGTTTTTCCACAACACCACAATCCAGCGATGAGTTTGGTACCGCAAGGAATTTTAATTATTCCACATCCAAGGTAAGAAAATACAGTGCTCCAAATACAGTCATGTATATTTTTTTCTTTACCCTTTAGATATGCAATATGGTACCTTTGTAAATAGGTCAACAGGCCTTGTATGTTTATCACATTATAAAAACAACCTGAAAAGTCACTATTCTCTTTTACATAGACAATGATGTTACAATTTGTTTATAACCCTTCCTCAGTTCCAAATCCTGCATGAACAATGAGTAAACAAACCCTTTAAGGCCTTTTTGAAGGAATAGAAGACATCAACATAAGAATTGTTTGACATCATATTTTACATTACACATTTCTCTTTCCAGATAGGACAGTTCTTTTCTAGTATACTTTCTAAGAAAGAAGAGTTGAATACTCTGCCTGATTGTGGAAGGAAGAGACAGCAAGTGAATCCTAAGGACAATTTCTGGCCAGCTACTGCCCGTACTAAAGCACAGATTGAAGCTTGGTTCAAGGATTTGGCAGGTTAAAAGAATAAATTTATTAAACCATTATTACAGCTATTTTCTTAACTATATTTAACATTAAAGGATATCAGAAACAAGTTGTATTTTTAACATAATTAGATAAAGAGTGATCCGCAAACTCCGCACTGGTCTCATGGGGGCTGGGTTACTTACTCACTACTCACACTTAGTCACTTACCATTATTTGTTACAAGTTAAGTGACCTGCTTAGCTGGCTTATCAATGTTTTTGTGTTGGGAGATGCTTTAAATGATAAATTATTTTATTTCTGTAAGTAGGTTTGTACAAACACTTTTACACATCAATCATATTTTTAAAACTAGATAAGGTTGGCGTTTCCTATCTGACTACACTGAGAAGAAAGGTCGAAACAAACTCAGAGGTCACAGTCTCTTTTAAAGTCCAGACATAATCTTGGTCACATAATCTTTTCAATAAAACTTGTTTTTAGAAAGAAGGAAGCTAATAAAAGAAAAAAATCATATTAAAAAAATCTTATAACTCATTACGATTACATATCCTGCACAATATGCATAGACTTATCGTACTTCCAACGTGTGAAAATTAATTTCTTCAGTGTGTTTATATTGTTCTCCGATAAGAAAATTGTGAAATGTATTTTTTTTGAAGCTCATTAATATTCTTCTCATTGAATTTAACTTAATATTGTTTGTAAACCATAATAATTCCATATTTGTTACTAAAAGTTATTAACTTCCACACTAAAAATAGATGAGATCATTAACCACATCTTTTTTCTACATTTATATCGGTTATTTGTATAATGTATGTAATGAAGAGTATTTTATTATATTTTTCACACTACATATTATTATCATTCACAGGAAGCAAATCGCTGTCCCAACTAGCAAAAAAAGCGCCAAACTTTAACAAAAAAGAAGAGATATTTATAACACTGACAGAGTACCAGGTGTCTATGCCCAGAGCTGCCTGGTTTATAAAACTTAGCTCTGCTTATACTGTGGCTGTATCTGAGGCTAAAATCAAGAAAAGACAGTTGCCTGATCCTACCACTGGTAAGTATGGGTCAATTATAATATTATAGTTTCAGCATCTATTTGAAACTAGGAAGTAGATAGATAGATAAACTATGTAATACACACTATAGCACATTTCAATGATAACAATAGTACATTTCTGCAGTGGCCCGTAAAAGAGGCATTGATGGACGAACGTGTAAATGTGGGCCGAGGCGAAGCCGAGGCACACATACGTAAGTCCATCAATGCCTAGTTGTGGCCAAAGCATGTATAGTACTTTTCTCAAATAATGCACGGAAATTAAAACGAACATCAATATTTTTTCCCGCGTTATTATTAAAGTGTTCATTTGTTTTTTTTTCAAAGCCAGTTCGAAATTTTAATAAAATCTTTCATAACTTACCTCCTTAGTTGCCATGTTTCGGAGTAAAAGGTCGTTCCATTTTTAAATTACACGATAGATATGAGTTTACTTTGTAATTTATTTGGCCGTTAAACCACAACAGATATGGATTTTCGTACAACTTGTTGCCGCTTGTTGCCGCTGCTCGCATGCATTTGGCCAGTACGGCAATTTCGATTTATCTCGAAGATGGTTGTCAAAATAATGCTCAAATTTCCAAGCATGTTTGAGAAAATTACATTATTTAGAAAATACAAGGTGCTAATTGATTATGTTATACATAAAATGGCTATCACTAAGTCTTATACTTATTGTATGCACAAATAGATCTCAAGTCATAATAGAAATGTTATTGTGTCTATGATTGTGATACATTTAAAAGTGGTTAAAATAACTTATAAGGTGCATTACAATATAATTTACCTAAATATTGTAATGTAATCCAATATCATACTATCTGCTCACATTAATCATATATTTTGACCTTTAAAGACTAGTTATAACATTATCTCCTTTCTTGTAGAATGGACCACAACATTGATCAAGTTCCTCAAGGATCAGATACCTAAATTGGCTGAACACTACCAGAGTGCAGTTCCTGGCAATGTGTCTGATAAAACACCTCCATCACAATCAGGCCAGGGAACTCCTAGCCACAATTCATCTGGCAATCCACCTGGGAGCTCCACACCTAACTCTACTGTGCCCAACTCTATGCACTCTCCAGGGAATTCCAGTAGTAAGTATATCAGAGCCCCCTTTTTTACCACAAAAAGGTGTAGTTTAAAAGAACAAAAATAAATAGCCACTTCATCCCAACCCATCGTTTTTCATTACTAATGCTTTAGTTTTTACCAGCATTGATGAATAAACAAAATGTTATTAGAAATAGCCATTGGCTACATTCGCTTTTTAGATGAGTTTGTTATATTGTCAATTAGTTTCTGCCCGCGGCGTCCCCGCTTGATATGTCGATAAAAAGTAGCCCATGTCCTTCCCCCAAGGTTCAAAGTACGCCATACCAAATTTCATCAAAATCTGGCCAACCCTTTCGAAGATTAGCCAGAACAAACTAACAGACAAAAAATTTTTTATTAATTTTTTGCTAGCTTTTCTAGCTGCCGTTTAAGTATTACTTTAATATGCATTGAGTAAAAAGCTGTTATTTTGACATTACAAACGGATACTTCAATTTTATTTATTTCTATAGACCAGCTATACTAGCCCGCGACTTGGTTTGCGTGAAATTTCAAGATCCCCAGACCCACCCCGTCGTATCGCCTGCCCGTGCTATTACTTCGTTTTCGCTTAGCGTTCTTTCTCCCTTTTTTTGTTATTGCTCGGCTCCTAATGGTCCTAGCGTGGTGTTAAATAGCCTAACTAGCCTAATAGCCTTCCTCAAGAACTGGGCTATCAATTGCAAAAAGACTTTAAATCCGACTGGTAGTTCCAGAGATTAGCGCGTTCAAACAAACAAAGAAACTCTTCAGCTTATTAGTATTGATATACACTTGCGTGCAAAAAAATTGGCCCACCCATGCTCTCTAATTCAGAGACAATATTTCAAAAATATCATTGTATATGTTAATTATCTTTTATTGTGTGAAGGTTGTTGAGATAAAGTTTATTTACACATACCCTATACTTTGATAAAAAGCAATATTCTTGACAAGATCGACTCGATTCTTCAGGTGTCCTTATCACTCACCAATGCTTCGAAAAACTGCGTGACTTTTTGTTGCCAGTGAAGTTGTCAAAAGCTTAATTTTGTTTATTACTAATCGATTATTGGGAATTTAATTTCAATTTTCAACCGACTAAAAAAAAGGTAGATCTTTGTTCAACCCATATGTTTTTTAAGCTCGCGATTTACTCAAAAACTAATAAATCTGTTTTAAGTATATTTTTTTTCACGTACGTATTCTACATACATTCAGAAAGATTTTTGTACACAATATATTAGGTTATTGTTAATTAAACTTGTTGAATTATCTTGTTTTCAATCTAAGGGAACGGTCTGGATCGATTTTTTTGCACGCAAGTGTAAATGATAAATGATTTTATTTCTGTAAGTAGGTTTGTACAAACACTTTTACACGTCAAACATATATTTTTTTAAACTAGATGAGGTCGGCGTTTCCTATCTGACTACTCTGAGAAGAAAGGCTGAAACAAGCTCAGAGGTCACAGTCTCTTTTAAAGTCCAGACAAATTCTTGGTCAGATTATGTGAAGGCTAGCTATGTAGATTGGTATCTAAAATGGTATTTTGAGGAAAGAACCACACTGTTTGAGTGGACCTGTCCAGTCAGTGCTCGCAATTGTCAGCAATCGTGCAGCTCAACTCTGATCTTAAGGAGCTCAACGATCCGACGAACAATACCAAAGAAAGGACATTTGAGTAGGCCGCATAAATTTCTCAAACTGCCAGATCATGATTAAACTAACTGAGAAAAATACAAAAAAGCAATGACCGACACAGTTCTCACATTCACAATAATTAAAATAATATTATTATACTTTATAAAGTAAATACTCATGTCATAGTTATAAAATACATCAATGTCAATGTGTATATAAAAATCCGGACATAATCTTTGAGGACCATGTAGATTAGTGTCTGAAATGGTCTTTTGAGGAAAGAACCACACAGATTGAGTGGACCTGTCCCGTCAGTGCACGCATTTGTCAGTAACCGTGCAGCTCAACTCAGAACTTAAGGAGCTCAACGATTCAACGAACAATACCAAAGAAAGGACATTTGATTAAAACTGTAACAATTCCCTGTGTAAGTTTATTGGAGCAGATCAATCCCAAGCCCTTTGGTCCTCAATATAGTCTTTGACAGTATAATAGGCTTTCTGGCATAGATTCCTCTTTAAAAAGGATATGAATTTATTAAGGCTTAGTTCTTGAATGTGGCTAGGAAGTTTATTATAAAAGCGTATACATTGACATCTGAACGAGCCACCTATTTTCTTGAGCCTGGTTGTAGGAACAACAAATTTGTATTTGTCCCTAGTATTGATATTATGGATATCACTGTATTTTTTAAACAGATTAATATTTTTATGTGCATACAAAAGATTTTCATAAATATACTGAGAAGGCACAGTCGTTATATTAATCTCTTTAAATTTGTAGATGTGATTACAAAACTGCATCCTAATTGCGTAACATACAATCACAATCCGTAGAATTTCTAGTCCATTGCCTTATAGATGTGAAAAATTCGTCTGCTCAGCAACCCAAATAACGCAATGAACGTCGCTGAATAGTCAAAGTGAAAGGCATCGCGATTGATTGCAATGTTTACCCCTCTGGTTTGTCATCTCAATATGAGAAGAAGCTTTTGCCTTGTTGTTAGGCAATAATAGTGTTGCATTATTAAAGGAAATGACAATAGGCTTGAGAACATCTGGTTAATGTAGGTGTACTTACCGTAATCTTCTGCCAACTCTTTGGAAAATATAGTTTTGAAATTACACAATATGATGTATTTTCTCCAGCTCTTGGCTCACTAACTCCTGGAGGAAGCGAAAGCACAGATTGGCGACAAGCCCTAAAGCTCTGGAACTACTGCTGCCGCCTCGCTAAGTACCTGCTGGACGAAGGTCTGCTTGACAGGCATGACTTTCTCACCTGGATCATTGAACTGCTAGATAAGAGAGCCCCTGATGATGGACTGTTAAGGTAATTTGATCAATTTTAAGCGAACAGGTGTCCACTAATACTATCTATAATCACTTGCATAATGGAAACGCGCCTTTAAATAGTCATGTTAAGAGATTTTCTAAGTCATCACTCTCTTGATATTGCATACTTTAAACTTAAGAAAATCGTGTATAGTCATTTTATTTTATTTGACATAAAGTTAAAATTGCTACGAGTTAAAATTATGAGTTATATCCAAAACGGTTACAGTAAAAAACTTGGCTGTGATACTTCCATAGATTGAAGCCCTTTTAGTCGCCTTTTATGACACATCCGGAAATCTGGACCTTTTGTTGTCTGAACTCCATCATTATTAAAATACCCTGTTTTCCCCCAGGTTATTCCTCCCGCTAGCGTTACAGCACATGTGTGAGTTCACATGCTGTGAGAATCTGTCTCGAAGGCTTGCCACCTCCTGTGCTAAAAAGGCCGCAGCCATCTGCGCGGTACTGTCAGATACAACGCTGAGGATTCTTAACCAGCCTGCTGTGTTTACTAAGGCTGTTGATAGGACTGCAGGTGAGAATAGAATTAATTTGATTGTTTGCTTGTTTACTTAGAGATTACCAATCATTTTGATTTTATTCAACAGCATTACAGCAGAGTTGATGCCCCATTCAAGGAATTTCTGCATTATCGTTGAGTTTTACCTGCAACAGTGCAGAATTTATTAATTATATCACTCGTCAATTGACTCACGTACTGTTTTTCGACCACAGATTTGAACAGTTAACTCAAATAATTATGATGATTAAATCTTCTATTTACATAAAAGTAAACAATAACTTTTTCTATCTAGAACCAGTTGGCGCCCCAATGTCACCAGCACCCGAAACCAACCCTGATGTCAAGCCAAACATATCTCAAATCAAACGAGAACCTACTCCCGTAGAAAGCCAGGGGACTCCAAACCCCAATCACTCCTTAGGCACGCCAAACCCGACCCATTCCTTGGGAACTCCGAACCCTAATCACTCCCTCGGGACACCAAATCCCCCACAGCCAATGGACGTCCAAGTGAAGGAGGAAAGGGCCTCCCCTGTCAGAGATACGAAGGCTACGCTTACCGCTGTGGTGGCTGCGGCCATGAATCCGGTGCAAGTGGGATTCGGAGAGATACTCAACTGTTCCTACCATAGAGACGTTATTATTCAGCTGGCTACGGTTCTTCAGGTAAGAGATTTTTTATAATTATAGCTTTTGTAATAAAACACTCACAAGCACATTCACAAGAAGCTGGCAGTATCGTCACAGCAGTAATGTTTTCTTATTGTTTGTCTTATTTGTTTTTAGTATATTCGTGTATTTATGTGCATTTATTTGTGCTTATATTTATATGTAATTGGGTATATGTATTATATTTATAGTCTTAATAAGTTTATGCTTGTCTTAGTTTATTCTTGTAGTTCAGGTAATAGGTACAACAGTCACGTCATTCCCCCGTCTTCAAAAAAAATCAAATGACGACACGGTTGGCGCAGTGGTTAAGCGATTGACTGCTGCGTTACGTGTCGCGGGTTCGATCCCCGCACGGAACAAATATTTGTATGACCTGCAAGTAGTTGTTCCGGGTCTGGCCGTTTGTGTATGTGAGTTTAAATGTTTGTAAACGCACCCACGATACAGGAGAAATTCCTAGTGTGGGGCAACGTTTTTAAAAAGAAAAAAAAAAAAAAAAAAAAAAAAAAAAGGTTTTCAAATCAAGACTATTTTCTCAACAGATCATTTCCATCGAGTGTCCAACGGCTATGGTGTGGTCGGGTTGCGGTTCGTCTTTACAAGGATCGCCGCTTGATCTGCTACCGTTACCACCATCCGCATTGCCTATGCCTCACATGGACACCGACATTACAGAAGAGCATAGAAAATTGGTATGTATTGTAGCGGTATCTACATTGCCACATGCGAGCTGCGTGTCATACTGACGTCATGCAAATCCTGTATCGCGCAAGCAGAGTTTACTGCGCGACTAGTACAGAGTTGATATGACAGAGGGCATTAAATTACACTACGTATACTATACGTGTTTAGTATTAATTTATTTTATTTGGTTCACCAACGATTGTTTGCATGGGTTGTATGCTAAAAAGTAACATGCAGAAATATAAATGCAACAGTGCAACAATCACTTATAGGTAAACTCCGCATGCATAAAGGAGTTGTACAATTTTATAATATTAATCTAGTTTAAAAAACGAAAAATACTAATCTAAAGGACTAAATAATATAAAAACTAATAACATTTAAATATATTATATATTCTCTCTCAGCGAGAAAATGAAAAGTTAAGAAAGATACAATTTATTCTATTAATCTATTTTATAAAAAAAAAATACTAATCTTAAGGTCTAAGTTATTAATATAGGTAACATCGTAAGGAACTTAAAACGAAAAATACTAATCTAAAGGACTAAATAATATAACAACTTATGAAACTAATAACATTTAAATATATTAATATTCTCTCTCAACGAGAAAATGAAAAATTAAGAAAGATACAATTTATTCTATTAATCTAGTTTATAAAAAAAAATACTAATCTTAAGGTCTAAGTTATTAATATAGGTAACATCTTAAGGAACTTAATTATACATATCTATTCTCTCTCAAACGGTAATTCAATACGGTATAAAAATAAAAAAGCACCAAAAATGAGTTTTCAAACAAGTTAAATAGCTTACAAATCAGAGTAAAACGCAACCACCCTTTGTAATGAAAGTGCAAGTGTGTGTATTTATTGCCATCTTTTTAGCGAAAATATTTGGTTGTACTTGTGACTTGCGTCAGAGCGGCAACAGCGCATCGTAGATTATACTCAGATTTATCGTTTTAAGGTGCATGACCTATGCGTATAGACATAATCAGCTGTTAGAAAAGATACATCGTGTACAAACGGGACAAAAAATTAAAAAATTATTTGCGACTAAACTACTGTTCCTATTTAATTGATTTTTGGTACAGAGCTTGAAAATGGTACCTAGTATAGGCAGTTTAAAGGAAAGCCCCTCTGTCGTATCAACTCTGTATACAACTTCCCGACATCAATCGTTGGGCAGTTGCCCACCAGACACGACACCCGTCTGGTCGGAGGATCATCCCTTTTCTATGGAGGTATGAATGAACTTTACATCCTGTTCCTCGTACCTCTATAGTATCATCAACGATAGACGTAAAATATCACCGAATAATTAATATTCGACATATAGAGACAAAAAGAGGCAAATATGATATTATTATTTAGATGTAAGCACTTAGCATCTCATTTTAAGTGAACTGTTATTTAAGTTCATATGACAAATAAATTCTCTTTGAATTTGGGTTTTTAACAATATTGTGTCTATGTTCTATTGAAAGTCTCAAAGTAACTCACACAAAATACATGAAGTTTCTTTTGTATTAAAATTGATGATTTGAATTTTTGTGATAGGTGTATGAGGCTGAACAAGAAATATCGGCTAGAAGTAAAAAGGCTGAAAGTAAATGGTGCACGGATAAGTGGCAGACTAGCTCTCAAGGTATACTATATTATTGTAAATACTTTCATAATACATAAACTAGTTATTTGTAAAATAATTTTAGCTATTTCGCAATAACCGTCTAACCGGGTGTCCTAATAGAACGGCCTCGTCGCGCGAATACGCGACCGTCGCGATAATCTGTTCACGTTACCCAAACAAACTGTTAAACCTTTTCAGTTAAGTCCGTGTTTCATTATTGCATGAAACAGTTTTTTTTTTCGATATTTCAGAGTTGGTTCCTGGGATTCATTAGCTTTTCAACCCCTGAAAAATTGCCAATGAATTCAAATATGTAAATCATATAGCTTAAGCCTTATAATAATATATTAAATAATGTAAATGTTTGCATGCCGAATGGTAAAATATGGCTGAGCTTTGATATGTCATAATCATAACAACTACCTATTGTGTAGTACCCATATTTGCAAAATAAAATTCTATTCTATGTCTTGTTTTTCAGCGCGAGTACTATCAGTGCTAGAAGCCCTAGATAGGCACTGCTTTGACCGGGTAGACCCTATCAATAATCTGGACACGCTGTATAAAGAAGTGTTCGCGAACTGCCCACCACCTTCTAAGGATAACAGTGATACCAAAGACCCGGTGAGTGATACATAACCATACTACTAAAACGTTATGGTTCAGTTTTCATTGAAATTGTTTTATCGTGATAAACAGCGTTTTTTTACGCCACGTCGACGCGTTCGAACGCGCCGGGACTAATCCTACTTTTTCAAGTTTAGCAACGCAGATAACGTGCCGTCGAGCTTACATGGGATGAGTGTATAAAAAACGCCGTGCGCATAGGCCATTCGCCTACTGCATCTCTTGTCTTTGCAGGACAACGGCCTTCTAAGGCCAATCCTTTAGATAAAACGTACAGTTTACTCCGTCATCTGTTTCTGAACCTGCAGTGAAGATGAAGATTACTTTCGACACGTTTCCTATTCAAAATTGGACTCTCAGCACTAGGCATTAAAGTTAATATTTGCGTGAGTGGTGCAAGCCCTTCGTGGTCTTCCAGCCTAATCAGCAATGTTCCATGTCCAGGAATGGGCGTGTCCCTACTCAGTGGTACGTGTGATATGCGAGTGGGCAGTGTGTGGCGCGCGCTGGGGCGAGCACCGAGCGCAGGCGGGCGCGGCGTTGTTGGACCGGCGCCAGCACCACACCACGCACCACCACCACGATCACCACGCCACAGGTACAGTAGGAAAGAATTAATAATAATAGAACATGTATATTTTCACCTCGGACGGAACTCGGAACAGCATTCTCTCAACTCTCGTTTCGTCACTGTTCGCGAAAAAAGCCCTTGTGTAACACAGTTTATCTTTTGTCTATCTATTTTAGTAAATCTGTGTAAAGTTACAGACACTGTATAAGCATAATTAGCCTATAATGTTCCCACTGCTGGCACACAGGCCTCGTCTCGGTGAGAGGGAGTGGGCCCAGTTTGGGTTGGTAGATGTCACATGTCGTCGAATTCTTGCTTCTACATGCCTGTTTATTCACGATGTGTTCCTTCACCGTTTTCAGAGCTGGCCCTGCAGTCTCGACATAGTTAGCAATCGTTTTCGGTTGCTAAGTCCTAATAATCCAGATGTAACGATATTTGGTAGTCTCGACAGTCAACTTTGTCGGTTGTTACCGGTATTTTAGGTAGGTACCGGCAGGTAACAACCGATAAATTTGAGTGTTGAGACTACCTAATATCGTTACATCTGGATTGTTAGGACTTAGCAACCGAAAACGATTGCTAACTATGTCGAGACTGCAGGCCCTGGTGTTGAACGAACCTACGACACTGTGCTTGCGCTAATTATCCGCGCTTATATCGACACATCTGATTTGTTTCGTACTCAACTGGAGGAAAAAGCATTGGATGATCGATAACTCAGGATTTGATTTTGCTTACAGGATCAGATGACAAAGAATCCGTGAGCTCCGGCACTGGTCTTTACAACGGGCCGCCCATATTCCAGAACCTTCTTTTACGCTTCCTTGACAACGACGCCCCGGTTTTAGGTAAGTAAACTATGTAGTCAACTAGGTCTGTAGTTATGAAAGGTACTTCGATTCGAGTCTTAGCTGGATTAACAAAATACTAAGTTGCAACTTGAAAAAAACCAGAAGGTTTTTAATTCACAGAATACTAATAGTACAAGTAAAGAAGATTAACCTCGCAATATTATTATTTATTGGTTTTTGGTAACAGATAGGAAACGCCGGCCTCATCTAGTTTAAAAAAATATATGTTTGACGTGTAAAAGTGTGTGTACAAACCTACTTACAGAAATAAAATCATTTATGATTTATGTATAATTTACCAATAAGTATTGCTTTCTTTGAATTCTAGACGAGAGCCCCAACTCTCCACCGGGCAACAGACAACAGTTCGCCAATCTGGTGCACTTGTTCGGCGAACTGATTCGACGCGACGTGTTTTCGCACGACGCTTACATGTGCACACTTATTTCTAGAGGTATGTATAGTCGTGGACTAAATATCTGTTGCGTAAGGTCACTCAAAAAACAAATGTAATTAGGCTTTTTTTATTAACTTTGTTCTGCTGCTTGGCAAAGGTCTCCCCTTTCTGCCTCTAAATATCTCTATATTTTTTTGCGATTGCTGGCCACATCTGTCGTGCAAACATGTCCGGTAGTCAGTGAGTGACGATGGTTGCCCATCTGTCCAGCGGGGTAGTTGCGTAATACATTATCAGTAGGAATGGCTTTCATATTGACAGTTCAACACCATTCATTGCGTTATTTACGTTGTTGAGAAGACAATTCAGGTGGACATGCGCGACGAGGACAACCAGCCTGTCTATTCTGTAACAATCTCAGCGTGAAAACTTAGGTGAAATGAGCTTTCATTCCACGTGATACTAGGGATTGACACTGTTGACAGCTCACTCCACGCTCACTTCACCTAAGTTTTCACGGTGAGATGGTTACAGAATAGCACCGCTGCTCCGACTTCAGCATTTTTCATTTTAAAGTACTAGGCGTAGATTATTCTACGTAATTGACTCTTAGATTTTTGAAGATTCCTTCCACTTTTCCATCCCTTAAACATAACATGCTCTCCAATATACTCCAGTTTAACGCGATTTTTAAATGCAGGTGATCTAATATCTCCAACGGAGCCGACATCGACGGTTGGTAGCAGCGGTCACACAGTAGCGCCACCTGCCAACAGCACCGGTACTAACCACAACATGGACGACGACATCTTTGCAGGCATCGATCTCAAGCCTAAAATGGAGGTGAGAAATTACGAAACTGTAGTATTTTGTTAAACAACTAATGGATGTATTTACTGGAGTTTTCCAGATATTGTTTCCACATTGATTTCGGATTTCTTAAACAAACTTCAACTCTTTTCGCTTAAATAAAGACGTTTTGTTACTTCTACTTAGAGTTCAAACTGTCTCTGCAAAAAAAAAACATCTAAATCAGTTCAACGGTTAATCTCTGAAAACATAACAAACTGATAGACAGAATAAACACTTTATAAAATATGTTGCCCGCGATTTCGTCTGTGATCCAGGATAACAAGTAGCCTATGTCCTTATCCAGGTCACGGACTATCCATGTGCCAAATTTCATCCAAATTCGTTCAACCGTTTTAGCGTGAAAGCGTAATAAACATACAAAAAATCTAATCTTTTCTCTTTTTAATATTAGTTTACACAATATGCACCAAGTTAATTTGCAAAGCTTATAATACAAGGCGTACTTGTAGTTCAAGAATCCGCATTTGCAATGCTTTCGGTTCTCTAGTTTTAATAGCTTGGAATAAAAGATCGCTGCTAATTTGTCTAACTATTTTTATAGGAAAATGTTCGAATGGATTTAGACGACTCAAAGATTGACGATGACCTTGACAAGTTGCTACAGCACATCAAAGAAGACCAACAAAATTCTATGGACGCGCCTGATAGTCCAAAAGACCCCGGAGAGCCTTCACACAGGTGATTGCACTTTTTTTGTATTCATACTTTGTTTTTCACGAACTGCTGCCAGATAAATGTTATTCTTTCTTTATTTAGTTAAGATACAAAGTTGATTACTTTAATTGAAGTTTTTTTTTTTATTAATAACTGAGCTGATTTCGATTATGACAATATTAATTTAGAATTTATTACTTATAGTGTAAACTCGCCAATGATGGGTCCGAGCGGCATGAGTATCCCGGGCATGCCGTCTATGAGCATGGGTCCAATGTCTGTACCAGGTACGTAACCCATTCACGTAATAACACGGTAAAGAATGTGTTTTGAGAGCTAAGAATGTTGATCTAGCATAGTCGAACATGTACGCTACGTTGTTTTATATACAAGGTGTAACAGTATAAACGCAAGTCCTGAAAGTAGTTTGCTCATAATTGACTACTGAATCGATTTCAGTACCGTAACTATTAATATAGGTATTTTTTTCAAATTTTATGTATTCTGCAATACTGACCGCCGATTGAGCTAAAGAAAATTAAATCTTAATTCAAGGCAATAAGACTCAACTTTAAATGCATAAAGTAATGCTAGGGTCAACACGATTTTCTTAATAATAATAGTTAGGTTTAAAAAAAAATTGTTTAGGTCATTGTATTATCGTCGTCTTAGAGTGAAAACCTCGGGGATGCATTTTTACTCAAATATATTTATTGCCTTTCTAGGAAGATAACCTCGCAATGCACATCCTGATCTGACTAATTTGTTCGTTGATAAAAGCTGGTTAAATTTTACATATTAATTAATAAAAAAACATAAAAGACGCCGTACAAAATTTTTACAGCACGCAGATTTTTCTTCCTCCTGAAAAGTTACTTCTTTTATTACACTTACGAGGTTTTCACTCTAAGGCGTCGTTATGCTTTTAACTCAATACTAATTGGGGTGTACGAGGTCTTGCGATAATTATGCTACATGTTGTACAATCCCATCTATGCGACGTCAACGCTACGTCATTACCTACCTTGGACATACGTTCAGTGAGAGGTCACTATTCACGGTAAAAAATTTCATGAACAGTATTTTTTTATTGCTCTGTTATATTAATTTTAACCTATTTTCTCAGGTATCCGCACAACAAGCTCGGGTCCTTCAAGCGGCTGCGGCGGCGTGTCTTCCGGCACAGTGTCGCGACACTACCACTACACGCTGCACTTCCCGCTGCCGCCCACGGAGCCCGAGCACACCCCGCACGACGCCAATCAAAGACATATACTCCTGTACGGTGTGGGGAGGGCGAGAGATGAGGCTAAGCATGTTGTTAAGAAGATGACCAAAGGTATGATATAAAGTGAGCAAAGACGACGGCTGATAGAGATGTATGGAGGGAACAGGATGGGCCAGGTAAAGGTGACCTAGCGTTATTTACGCTGCTAAATCGCTGTAATTGCGTCGTATTTCTTTTTACACAACATTGAGATTAGCGGCACACACAATCAAAATATTTAATTTCACATAAACCTACATGGGCACTTATGAAACGTCAGAAGTTAGGTGCACGGTTCCAAATTAGACGTTTCCTATGGAGAAGAGCCGTAAGAAACTAAACGGTTACTCTTTTGAAATAATTGGCTTTTACAATGTTTTCAAATTACAGTGTCAATAGGTATGGGAGGACAGTGTAGGCCTGTCAACAAGCACCAGGTACTTAACAAAATAGAAAATGGTCTACAAATCTAGTTAATCTACAAGTTAGGCCTACAACATTCTCATATTCACAAAATATAAATAAAATAATAAATTATAAAAGCCTATTTAAACCAAATTAATTAATTCAGATTTTTTACAGTTAGAATGGCAATCATGTCATTGCCATTCTAACTGTAACAAATCTGAGTTAATGTCCTGAGACTTAAGTGGAATCAAATATTAATTCAACAACTGACGACACGTTTGGTGTAGTGGCTACAGTGGCTAAGTGTAGTCAGCGAAACCAAATGGTCCTGGGTTTGAATCCCGGTAGGGGCAAATGTTTGTATGATGAATATGGACATTTGTACCCGAGTCATGGATGTATATTTATAATATATATGTATTTACGAAAAAAATAAATATTTAAGTAGTGTATCAACCATCTGGTATCCATAACACAAGCCTTAAGTGTTAAGTACTTAACTTGGAACTAGATGGTGCTGTGTGCAATTTCAGACGATATTTATTATTTATTTATTATTATTATAACTTATTTTCTCTCGCCTGGCCCCACCTTATTGTAGTAGTCAGCCTGCGATCAACAATACCGACTTGATATCGGGTCGGCGCAAGAAATACGTCTCGGTAAATAACAGCGCACTTCGAGACGTGAGCTCTTATTTTTTTAGTTCGCTTGAAACATAGCCAATGTATACAAAACTTTATTACTAGGTGCCATGGTTGTAATTAGGTTGAACTTATAACTTTTTTCACGCGGACAGCATTTAGCTTTGATTTTGTACGTTACCCGTTATATAGTTGGTATTGTTGATCGAAGTAGTCAGCAAACTGTTTGTTGGTAAAGTAATAGCGTTTTGCTTGTTACAGAAATATGTAAATTATTCTCCAAGAAGTTCTCAATCGATGTAGCTGAAGGTGGAAAGATAAAGAAGCACTCCCGTAGCGAATTCAACTTTGAAGCAGTTACGCAAAAGTTTCAGGTACTACTACGATATTTTTAACTTCCACTGTCATATAAAAAGGCTATTCTTCTTGAAACATTTTGTAATAAAAAATATGAACTATAAAAATCTCCATAAACACAACCAACAAAAAAGATTTCAAGTTTCGAGGTTAGCCGAATGGCACGTCACTTTCTTAGGCCGCATCCTAACCGAAAGGAATGTGACGTACTCACGCGATCAATCAAGTCACGTTTGTACGTCATAATTCATACAAACGATCGCGTCGCTCGACGGTCGTTTCCGTTAGGATGCGGGGTCATCCTTATACGCGCCATTAGATATAAAAAAATCCCATAAATATTACGCTTTTCTACCTATAATATCATATATAATAAATTCCTCTTCCAGGCAATGTCCATGTTCGAACAAGGCGCAGTTTCCTGGGCAGTCGGCAGTGCGGTGTGCGAAGCCCTGGCGGCATACGCGGCCGGAGCCACTACGTACCTACCGCAAGCCGAGCACGTCGCCTTTGCGCTAGATCTCATGGAGATCGCTCTCAACGTGCACGGACTTATTGAAACTTGTATACAGGTATAAAAGATGATTATGTAGGCCACTTTAAAACTTAGACATCCATAATAAGTATTAAAAAACCGCATATTCATTTTAGCTAACAATTAATTTTTTGAGGTTCAAATTTGGCATAATTTACTCCGGGTTTATTAATAAAGGGCGTGTTCTTTGGATTGAGTAATAGTCCGCTGTGCTTGCGCCGCGTAGTCGTGATTATGTCGAAACATAGTCCCTTCGATACGGCGATATAGACGTGCAAACGCAGCGTCTACGCTGCGTAGCCGATCGTCAATAATACCCTTATCTTGTGTAGTGAAAGCTTAAAAATTTTAAAATGTATTTATTTATATACCGGCTGAAATTTTCTACCGTCTGGAAAACAAAATACGCTAGTATTTGCCTGGTACCATTGATATAATAAAAAATCCGAATATCCTGAAAATCCACGAAAAAGAATACATCGTACGGCACTTGCGTAAAACTAATAATAGCCAAAATAGGAAAGAGTAAACGGCGTAAGCTACGATCGCGCATGAATAGCGCATGGTGGAAGTGTGAGCGAGACGGTAGCATAAATTTCTATAGACATCTCCAGGGTGCGCACAGGACGATACCGCCTGATGCCTACGCACTCACACACACATTTGCGCGTGTATCTACATACGTCACCTTGCTGTATGTAGTTGTAGTAGGCAAATAATATGATACGATCTCTCTCGGTCTCGTAAGATCGGTAAAACTTTTGATATAAAGTAAACAAACATGTTGATGTTCTGACATGAAAATTCTTAAAACAATGAATAATTTGATACACTGAGTGTCGGTGTCACAAAACCGTAAACCAAATAAATTACGTCTCGAAAGATCGGTAAAGCTTTTGATAAAAATGTAAACAAACCTAATGTTAAAGTCTTAAACAATCACTCGGTAAACAAACACATTCATTTGTGAAAAATAAACCTAAAAATACAATAAGAATAGACGGCTCGTTTGGTAAAGTGGTTTTTTAAGCGATTGGCTGCTGCGCGGAATGCCGCGGGTTCGCTTCCCGCACAGAACGATTATTATTTTGAACTGATACTTGTTTCTGGTCTGCCTGTTTGTGTATGTAGGTGTATGTGAGATTTGTCTTTGTAAACGCCGACCGATAATACCTAGTTATGCGTGCAGAGTAGGGTGCCTATAAGTTATTTTTTTATTTTTGTTGTTTTAATATGAAAAGTTTACTTCAAATAAGTAATAGTAGTTATTGATGGGTTAATTTCATGTAAGGTTTTAAAAAAAAAAGAAGAGATTTTTGTGCCATAGGCTTCTACTCCGTTCACCTATTATACCCTATTGTTTTCCAGACGGTAAAAAGTCATCCGGTATAAAGGCTAATAATTATTATATGGCTAACTTTTGTTTATGCACATTACAAATTATACACGGTCAATGTTAGGTCGTTCTGGAACCGAAAGCCATATACTCGATCATAGAACTCAAAACGATTGGGACTATTATTTTCAATAAGTTACAATAAAACAAAATCACGAAAAATCTAATTTATTGTTTTTTTTTGTGTAATAGTGAGAATTCGTAGTAACGCTTCCTTGCGATCAATGCATATGTGTGTAAAACGTATCGACGAACTGCAACACTTGCGAACGGTACCCACCCATTGAAAAATTCATTCATCGATCAGACAGCATGATCCGTAAGCCCCCGGCCCCTTACAGTCTAGCCGACCGCCCCCCGCCATTCCTAATTTCTTATTCCTTTCTAGTATTGTCTCGCGTTTCGTTGTATTAAGTCACGCACGCGCAACCTAATTACGCGCCAAAAATTGGAGTTTTGGGCTATGGTGGATTTTTATGTGACATGGCGAACCATAACTTAGAAGAGGCCAGACGTTTGTATGCTCAGCCGGAATACCTGAACTCACTGCGCGCACGTGGAATCACTGACCCTCAAGTTCCCTTCACCTCCACCATCCTGGCTGTAACCCAGCGCCTCCTCGATCATGGACAGTTTCGAGCGTCCACACACGCGCAGGGCCGCGGTAGACTACCATACTCGGCGGAATTGGAGGAAGACATATAGGAATACTTCGAACGCGACCCACGCGGCCACGTCGTAGCAGCTAATATTATGTATCTCTCTGGCACATTAACGCGGTCTGTTCTATCAGCATGATGGATGCCCTGCTCATTATGCTACTTCATTGCGTGCGTATTTAAACAGTGTGTTTGGTGAGCAGTGGATAGGTCGTGGTGGCCCTGTGGCTTGGCCCGCAAGGAGCCCTGACTTAACACCACTGGATTTTTATGTGTCGTTCGAGATAAAAAGACTAGTTTCTTCCGATTAGCGTACTACTCGAGATGACAAGAAGTGCGACAGCGGACGCTTTTAATATTGTGAAAAGTGAAGTGAATAAAAGAGTACCTACAAGTAAGTAAGTACTTACCTACTTAGATACGAAACATGTACTTACTTATTACCACGGAGCAGAAACAAAGAGGAGGTGTTGCAATCAAAGTAGTCCATCAGCCACCAATGTAGTCGTTACGTCACACGGTAGTTGCACTACTTGCGACCAGGCGGCGCTTTCGTCAGTACAACTGTCGTTGTGAAGCGGATAGGTTGTCATGTATTTGTTTAGTCTTTTAAACGATTAAAAAGTATTCCCGACCCATACTCATTGCATTAACATGAAATGCTGTGTTTTATCTTGCAGAAGTTATACGGATCAATCAAATTCAAACGGAATAAAGATATCTTTCCACTCGTAAGTAAAATTAAAATTAAATTTGTAATTTATTTCTTCTCGAATGTTCGGTAATTGCCGCCCCCTATCGGCAAGTAGCGGAAGTACTGACAAATTGCAGGTCCGGACTCGAGACTTTTTTGATAAGCACATACCTACATATATGCTATAAATATGAAAAGTGAAGTCAAATAGATAACGACCTAATGCGACTTACGAGTTGTAGGCCGTAGGTTCGAACCCCGACAGGCGCTTTACTTTGTGTAAATTATTTCATCACCACTGCTCCGTGCCTCGGAAAGCACGTTAAGCCGTTGGTCCCGGCTGTCATTCGTGGATCTTTGACAGTCGTTACGGGTCGTCAGAAGCCCGAAAGTCTGACAACCAGTCTTACCAAGGGGTATTGTATTACCCAGTAACTGGGTTGTGGAGGTCAGATAGGCAGTCGCTCCATGTAAAATACTGGTATTCAGCTGCATCCGGTTAGACTGGAAGCCGACCCCAACATACCTAGTTGGGAAAAGGCTAGGCAGATGATGATGAAGTCAAATAGATGTCGAGTTTCGGCAGAAAACGGAATTCGGTTTAGTTTTGGTAACTATGTTCAGAAGAAAAATTTAGAAGAGGAGAAGATTTAAAGATAAAAAAAATAAAACTATGATTATAAAAACGTATTCTTTATTTTTCCCTCACACTTGTTAATTTCTGGAAGTTTCGGTTTCGGCCGAATCTGAAACCGCTGCCGAAATTCGGTTTCGGTTTCAGTCAAAAAATGTATTTCGGTCGGACATAATAGAAATAAAACTATATCGGTATATTATAAAACTATTAAACCTGAATCCGGCTCCTTACAATAAAAGTGACACTTAATGAAACATAGCAGAACTCGTACGACATCTTAGGACATCTGTCTAATTTGCCTATGAGTTGATTTTGCTACTAGCCACTAGATGGCTTTCTGCTGTTTGGGCTCCCCCCGCACCCCGCGAGGCTGCGACACTACTTTTGTATGGAGAATGACTTTACAACACCTCCTCTTTGTTTCTGCTCCGTGCTTATTACTGACGCGACGGTCCTAAGCCCGTAGAAATTATGAAGGAAAAATTTGAGTTATTTAACTGATAAGTATGTAGATAAACGCAATTTAAATCAAACAATGATTATGAATGCGGAATCAAACGATTTATTATTGTCGAGGGTACTTAGGTATCTATAGCAACAAAGTGCAAGTAGGTACTGATGACCGCGACTGGTGACTGAACACCACAGTGAAAGGTGGATATCTTGTTCACTGTGTACCTACCTACATCAAAACAATCTTTTTTGACCGTGGGAGGACAAGGAGGTTCCTCAATAATATCCTTGCTAGCAAATTTCTAGTATTAATGTAACTACTGAAAAAAAAACTTTTTATTACATTAAAATTCCTGCTTGCCATTTAGACGTAACGCCACTATTTAAGCGGATTTAAACTTATCTAAACTCTAAACATATGGCTGTAGTACTATGTCTATTTTATCTATGCGTAGGTACCTAGTTCACAGAGGTCGCCGATCGCCGTACCTTTGCCTACGCGCCGACTTCTTTAAACATAAATAAAAACACATACGCAATAGATAAATAGGTACACAAATAAAAATACGAAAAGCGAATTCAGACTTTATTTCTTAACCGTAAACGGTAACAGATAGAAATTTCACCAAACTAGGTACAAGGTTATGTAGGTACGCAGTTTACTAAAATTATTCTGAGAAGCCACAGAATTGATGCACAACCGAATTCAGCGGTTAACTTTATAAAAATAAGGTCTTAATTCGGTCCAATATTTTCATAGAAAATGGCACCACCAACTTATAATGAACTCTATTTGAAAGATAAAACGATTCATTTTTCTGTTTGAATTGCCTGCCTTTGTAGAAGCCGCCGCGCCGCAAGCAAACATTGTAAAAATTGGTTTAGGCAGTATTATTTTTATTCATCATAATTTTATTATGGTAGGTAGCTGTATGCTTATTAAGTACCTTAATAGGTACTTAATAAGCATACAGCTACCTACTATCGAGCTAATGCTCGATTGGTGGACACTCGATTCAAGGCCTTATTTAAAACTCACAAGCGTACTAGTCATGCCTAGTTGAGGTAATAGACCGTACGATTACTAGTGATTTTGTGATGCGAGAGAAGTGAATGAAATTTCAACTAATTTCTCTCGTTTACGAGGAGATGTGATAGTGGTAAACACCCTGCCGTGCGTCCAATTAGGTTCCAATACAAACGAGAGATAACGGAGGTAAATGAACTTACACCAACCTAAATCGTACCTACCTGAAATAATATACCTACTTGCAGCAGGTTATTCGTCCAACGTCCGTTGACCCACCACGCACAGCTGTTCCGCGCTACGTCATCACCGAGTGGATCGCGTACGATCTTGCGCTTATGAATGAAATAGTGGAAGGGCTACTAAGATTTAACTCGAATGACAGAATAAAAGTGATAAATTTCTAACTTCTATATTAGATGTCTTAAAACAATTATAACAATGCCAATAGTAACTATTATTCGTCTGGAGTTACTGTTTCGGCTCCAGAACGATGTAAAATTATTCGTGTATAAGACTATGTCGTGAGATAACTCCTTTTTTGTCAGTTTTGTATGCTTAGTTTTCAATCGAATGTAAAATGAACGCCCATCGAGACTTGTTTATCATGTAAAAATTAATTATTTATTAAAAAAAACTCGACAGATACTGAAGGAGTTGTCAGAGGTGGAGAGTGCGCTGGTGTCCCGCGGCGCGCCCAGCAGCGGCCTGGCCGCGCCGCGCGCCTACACTTCGGCGCTGGCGCTCTACACCGTGGGCGCGCTGAGGAAGTACCACTCCTCCTTACTGTGTAAGCTATGTACTACTCGAATACATCATTCTCTGCTTTTACACTTCTTGGTGGGATTCATACAGGTCTGGGCTCGTTATTTGGAGCAAACATGGTAATGCATGTTTATGCTCGTTTCTGTACAAGAGAAGACTTATCTTATTTCACAAACCAAGGTAAAGGGCTTAAGGAATAATACCATCCCGACACAATTGTTCTTAGTACTGTCTTTGCACTGGACGTACAGCGTAAGCGTAACTCGGACGTATCGACAGCGTAAATAAAATTTACATGCCACGTAATCGCCTTTATGCTGCCTAAAGGTGAACGTCCACTGGCCCCCACCGGCCGCAATGTACGCACGGCACGCAACGGATTGTTGTTTACTTTGTATAAATTCATAAAACACTGAGTCCACTATCGGTACCGCCCGCACCGAGTGCATAATTATATGAGAAAGATTGAAAAATTGTATAATCTGAAACATTGAGAATATTTAAATGTGTTAAGAAGAGATAATATCCGGATACAGTGGTCGCATGCCATCGGCAATTTCGTTCAATTCGGTGCAGACCCGTGGACGTTCACCTTTAAAGTCGTCTAGAACTGTAACCGTAATTGCGGCGTCTGCGTTACGCATAACTTCGAGGAACGCCTAAGCTAAGCCAACAACCATCAATAAGGCATTTGGTTTCATCATCAGTATGCGTCGAACAAACATCGGCAGTATTCGAGCAACTGTGCCGCCTCGTCAAATGCGTGGTGAACCCCGGCGACTGCGGGTCTGCCGAGCGCTGCGTGCTGGCACAACTACACGACCTGTATAAGGCGGCCGCGCATCTGTGCCACGCGCCGCACGCCGACACCTTCGCTAATGCGTACCCTAAGATCAAGTTAGTATATTAATAGGTCCATATAGAAATACCTGGACAATCTTGTAAACAGAATATGAACATCTTTTACTGGGGAACCAAAAGTAATTAAAGAGGTACGAGGAACAGGGTGTAAAGTTCACTAATACCTGCATAGAAAAGGGAGGATCCTCCGACCAGACAGATGACGTGTCTGGTGGGCAACTGCCCGACGATTGATGTCGGGACGTTGTATCTATGCTAGTTACGTGGTCAACTCTGCTTGCGCGATGCAGGATTTATGTGACGTCAGTGTGATGCGTAGTTCGCATATCTATGCTAGTTACGTGGTAAACTCTGCTTGCGCGATGCAGGATTTTCGTGACGTCAGTGTGATGCGTAGTTCGCATATCTATGCTAGTTACGTGGTAAACTCTGCTTGCGCGATGCAGGATTTTCGTGACGTCAGTGTGATGCGTAGTTCGCATGTGGCGATTTTGATACCGCTACAAACTTATTTTTATTTTTTCCGATAATAATAATAATATTGTATTGGTTTTATATGAAACTAGCTTCTGTCCGCGATTTCGTTTCCTTGAAGCCGTAAGACCACCATTTACTAATATAACAGCCACATTTCCCGCCCGCGCTATTACTTCGTTTTTTGGCTTAGCGTTTTTTCAGACTTTTTCTTTTGCTGGGCTATTTAGAGTCTTATCGTGATGATAATGCCTATAACCTTTCTCAAGAATTGGGCTATCAAATGCGAAAAGATTTTTTCGGGTAATTCCAGAGATTAGCGCGTTAATACAAACAGCTTTGTTATATTGCTAGCTGCGCCCCGCGGTTTCACCCGCATAAGTCTGATGCCGTGGGGATATTGGGATAAAAAATATCCAATACCCTAATCCAGGTCATGGTCTACCCATGTGCCAAATTTCATCTAAATCCGTTCAGCCATATTAGCGTGAAAGCGTAAGTAACATGGGCTGTATGTTTTTTAGTATATTGCGGTTTCATACGACTTCCACGTGAACGAAGTGGCGGGTTGGAGCTAGTAAATGATAATGTTATTTTTCAGGCAAGCTCTGTATTCACCACTGCAGCCGACTCCATCGAACTATCCCTACAATCCTCAGTTTTTGAGCGAATTCTTCACTAACCCACGTAAAGGTAAAGATTTTACAATAAAATTATTATTTTTAAAACATAATGCCACTTAAAAATAACTGAGAACTTCAGATTACTCATAAATTTTTCGAGGTTTAGTGTTGGCATAAGTTTACTTTAAGTTATTAATAAGCACTTACGTCTATTATTTGGACTAATTATTACTATAATTATAGGTAAAATAGAAATAGCGTGGGCGCGTCAAGTGGCCGAGTCACCGGCGAATAGATGCAGCTTCGTCTGCTCGGCAATGCTCGCCGTGTGTCGGGAAGTGGACAATGATCGGTAAGGCGAACAATAAATTAATCAAATTCATCATCAAAACTCCCAGCTTAGATGTGGGATTATGGTTTAGATACGGCCAAAAAATTAAAAAAAAAAATATGCCTGAGAAAGTTTGATTATTTCTCTCGGGAGTGCTCTAAATAAATATCATTTTTTTTCTTGTATTTGAGTGTGTGACTCTTCAAACACTCAAATACAAGAAAAATTGTGATAGCCTCTTAATACTGAGTTGCGAATAATCGTATCGCAACATTTGTATGTCTAGAGTGAACGAGCTAGGCGTAGTCTGCGCAGAGATGACAGCCTGGTGCAGCGGGCTCGCAGCCGAGTGGCTGGGAGCCCTCGTGGCGCTATGTGGAGCCCAGCACTACCCCGCGTGCGCCCCGCACGCCGCGCCGCCCCCGCTGTACCCCGACCTGCTGCTGCACCGCGACCTGCACGACGCCGCCGCGCACGACGCGCTCGCCGTCTTCACGTGCATACTTGTTGGTAAGAAACGTTATCGTTATGTCAGCTGAACGATGTCTGCTGAACATGTCGTCACCACAGCCGCCTCAACGAGCGGTCATATGCTGGCCGCATCCAAAGGATTCCTACGTCTTTCACTTAGTCGTTGGCCTTCTACAAGGGTCACAATTGCCACTCATGAACCTTTGGGCCCTATCGGCCATCCGTTCTGCAAGCAATGTATTTACATGTGCCCCGCCCACTACCTCTTGAGTTTACCTATTCTTCGGACTATAAAGTCAATGTTAAAATGTGCATGCTGGTGCCTAAAACCATGCAGCGCAAGAAGTAAACATCCCATTTTAAACAAAATGTCTTAAATATTGAGCATTTCCGCAAATTAACATTCTTTTTTACAATATTATAAACCAATATTTTCGAATAAAAAATATCAACCATTTGAAGATGAAAGAGTGATTTATCTGTAGTAATTATTACTTATATTTGTTTTAGTTTGATTTTGCCGCAAAATGTACCGAAAAACTGCTTATTTTTGCCAGATTTGCAAACGCGTCCTTAAGCACCTTAACAATACCGTATGTTAATTCAAAACACCTTGTTCCAGCGCGCCACTGCTTCTCTCTTGAAGACTTTGTGCGCCACGCAGCGTTACCATCACTACTAAAGGCCTGCGGAGGAGGCGGCAGTTCAGGCAATGCACCCAACGCGCCCTCGCCTGATACCGGAGCTAGGCTGACATGTCATTTGTTACTGAGGCTTTTTAAAACTGTGGATACGCCGCAGCCGGGTAAGGAAACCGTTTTGTTGTTATCAAAGTTATACATTTAGAAAAATACTTGTTAGGTAATAGGTAATACGGGCTGGTGTCCGCAACTCCACGTCAATGCGCGTATTTTGCGTACAAAAATACTTGTTTCAAAAAAGATGCTGTGTTTTCGTGATATCTTTTTAAAATATAGGTTAGTTTCATTTTTAGCAATCATATCAAGTTCAGGGAAAACCTAAAATTGTCTTCGCATTGGGCGTATATCCAACATAAGCCCTAGCGTCGCTTCTACTCTGCGTATTCGTTCATTCGTTCGACGAACTCCTACATTGGACAACCGCTAGAAGCTAAGGCACCCCTTAGCATAAACTTAACCTGTGATTTTGTTCGGTACAGCGTCTAAAGTAAAGCCAACGAGGCGAGATAAAATACGTAAACAACCTGACCTCCACTGAGTTACATTACATTAGCGAGCAATTACTATCTCTGTCCTTATCCCTCGCACGCATTAATTACGTCAGTTGGTCGACTACGGCTGTCGTTGTGATTCATGGTACAGGAAAGCGGTAGACACAGCAGCGGTGCTATTCTGTAAAAATATCACCGTGAAAACGTAGGTGAAGTGAGTTTGAAGTGAGCTTTCATTCCACGTGATACTAGGGATTGACACTGTTGACAGCTCACTTCACCTACGTTTTCACGGTGAGATGGTTACAGAATAGCACTGCAGGTATCTACAATTGGTCTGTCCGGCACCCTAATTGCGTAACACACTATCAATCACAATCTGAACCATTTTGAAGGATATTGCTAATCCATTGCTGCACATGTTCGTAAAATTTGTCTGCTCAACAACGTAAATAACGCAATGGATGTTGTTGAAATGTCAAAGGAACCCATTGCTACTGTTAGTATGTTACGCAATTACCGCCGGTCTTAGAGCATTTAGGTATGGAGATGGTACGCAACCAATTGCAGAATGCATTTTTCTGCCACATTTCGCGGGAGGCGAGGTAAACACGCACGGCACACCACAAAAATCTAGAGTTCAATTACATATGCATTGTTCTTATGTTTACGAACACACACTATGAAAATATTACCTCACAATAAAGAATCACACACACATCGACAAATTAACGTGTATCTACGCAATCGCCTTATGACAACAAACAAATGTCACTAGTGATGTAACATAAAGAATGATTAAATATTTGATTCGTCGTGAGTGAATGATTGAAATGTTACAATAAAATTTATTTTTATTATTATACTCTGCTCAGAGAGAGTTGATAAAAAAAAAACAATGAAGTTACAAACACTTACAAAGTGAGGCCCGCTAATTATCATTAAAATGTTTTATGTCAAATCTAGCGATTTAAATTATACACTCTTGCTGTTTAGCAGCCCGATTGACTGAAATAAATATATATTTTCAGTATTATTGTGAATATGGCTGCCGCCACAAAATGACGGATTTATATATTTAGTTAACGAAACACATTTCTGTAAAATAATTTTTGGAGGCTGCGCTAACAGAACTTTTGTTAGCGCAGCGATAGCGATACTCGTCATACGGTTTGCGATAATTAAGCGATAGTCGCTATTCCGATGCAAAATCATAATTTTTATCAGCTCTCGGCGAACAGACTTTAGCTCTCTGCCCATGACTTCGTCCACGTGGATTTAGGATTTTTATTAGTTGTTTGTATCCCACGGGATCCTTCCATTTTAACGTGATACATTTTATCCTAGATATGAAGAGTAATAAATTTAAAAGCCATGCTCTAAAGGGTAATGTAATAAAGATAGGTAAATGATAAATGCACATTATAATCAGTCAGACATTTATTGTGTCAATTACTAGCCTACTTTAAAAATGACCGTCTAGTCGTAAAAGGTCTAATTCACACCTATTGAATTATGTACTTACGTTTAAAGAATAAGTGTGTTACTTTGCACTTCGTTGTTGCTTCTATCACTGATTTTTAAAATGAATAAGTTTATTGTATACATGGAGAATGCATTTTTGTGGATCAACTTTTTTCGTCATGAAGGATAGGCGAATATATGTGTACTTTTCTATTACCACATTTGCAAGTTCTAAAGTATGGTTAACTAATCCGTTATCATTATATGTGTGATATTCAATAGTAGGAAAAAAATCTTTTCCCATGAAATATTTCAGTGAATTTGATACAATTAATTGAGTTGTTATTTTCGAATTGAGTTGATTGTTGTCATTTAAATTCCTACGAATCTCTTTCGGCCAATTTTGCTTAAATCTAGTTTATTTTCTTTATCTATCAGCCATTTTTCCTCTAACTCGTTAAGAAGTCCTTGAAGGATATTGATTTTTTATTTTTTAATAGCAAATGCCTTCGTAATTTTCTTTTTCTTGGACTCTCGATAAGCTCCTTGCCAGGTATTGTTGCTGCTGATGATTGCAGATGTAATGCAGATGGCTGAGGGATGGATTGGCTCTGTGTCGTTGATGGTGGAGATAAGGATTGGATATGTGATGTTGAAGGCTGAAGAATATAATGACTAGGTGGCATTGATTTAAACTTAGTTTTTTCAATTTCTGCAACGATTTGTGCACTTTTGTGCCTTATGTGCCAACTTTTTTTTCTATTATTTAAAGCTACCACAAAACTTTCCGACGTAAAATGTTCAGAACAGATAACACTAGTACGTGTGGGTCTCCAAATTTTTATACTATCGCAAAATGTCATAATATGATATTTTCCTTTACGACAGGATCTTTTGGAAATCTGAAAAAATAAAAGTATTTTATTAAGTAAATACCAATATAAGGAAACTAACATGATCTCCATTATTCTTTTTTCAGGCAGTCAGACACTTTCCTTTGGGAACGGACCCTAAAAAACGGCATAAAAACCATGTGTGTTGTATGGGAGCCCCCTTAAATATTTATTTTATTCTGTTTTTTAGTTTTTGTTGTTACAGCGGCAACAGAAATACATCATCTGTGAAAATTTCAACTGTCTATCATGGTTCATGACCTGAGTCTGGTTACAGACGGATAGACAGACATACGGACGGACGGACAGCGGAGTCTTAGTGATAGGGTCCCGTTTTTTACCCTTTGGGTGCGGAACAACAAACAGTACCTACAGGAAAAAAAAAATATTAGTACTTAAATTTCACTTCAATTTCTATTTTTATAATCTTATTCTACTAATATGCACCGATATTAACATTATCTGGTTAAACAATAAACAATATACTCCGGAGTGAATGATTAATAGAAAAATTATGAATCTGAATCATTCACTCACGTTGTCCCAGCACTATTCAAATCATGCCCGTGTACTGCGTTTGAGCTACCAACGTACCAATGTATTTTTCTATCGTAAGTGCCGAGAAATTATTTTAAAATTGTACATAGATAAAACACGTTACTGTATATTTTATACTTACACGTGATAGGAAACGCCATGGTCTCGAAGATTTGAGTTGCTAGATCGCCTTTTGCAAGAGGAAACCGCACGATTAACCATTTTTAGGAGCTCTTACTTGCGACACGATACGACACTAAATGGCGGCGGCAGCGCGTCAACTAGTTTTATATAACGTGCATGGTCATATGGTCAATGTACTTTGGCAGAGGGGTTCGCCCAGCCTTGCCATCTCCATACCTAAATGCTCTAAGCCGCCGGTTCATTCCTGTTTGGATTGCGTTCGAAGTGTTACGATTTTTTTCGTTTCCGTTTTGGCTAATATTTTGTTGTTATTAATCCGTTATTGTTAATGTTTACTGTTATTGTGAGTCGTTGTGGATTTTAAATATCGAATCATAGCGTGGCAGCTCTAGACAACCTTTGAAAGACATCAAATCACCACGAAAAAAATTTCTTTAAATAAAAATGTTATAAACCCCTGAAAGTTTGTTTACGTTCTTTATCTCGTCCCGTTGGCCTTACTTTAGTCGTATTGTTAATTTTATCTCTAATTTATAATCTCAGCTTACTACAGACAAAGTCAAAGTAAAATCGTTTATTTCAAGTGGGCCATAAAAGGAACTTTTGAACATTTACAAGAAAATAGAATTGATTGTACCTAGTCACTCCTTCGAAAAGGTAGTTGTGCATGGAGAAGAAACTCCTTGGTTACTCTTTTAAAATATTTTGTATTATATTATTTATATGAAGAAATAAAATTACCATACTACAATAGGTACAAGTATTAAACATTATGGCAATGATAGATAAATTAATTATGTTGATGGATACATGGTCTATATACAAATATATAAAATGAAAGTGTCTGTTTGTAATGTCAACATGACAGCTTTCTACTAAATTCATATGAAAGTATGAACGGTACTTATAACAAAATACCAATCTTTAAAATGTTTGTCTATCTGTGTTTCTGTCGGCCTGTTTGTTCCGGCTATCCTCCGAAAAGGCTGGACCGATTTTCACTGGCAGATAGCTGATGTTCGCACGTAGTAGCACGTTCCCGTGGGATAATTTCCGACGTCCACGCCGGCGAATCCATGGGTATCAGCTAGTTTACAAATATTGCAGCCATAGACAATTTTTCCTAACATTTTAATAAATAATGAATCAGCGTGTGATTTAAACTATGAAACTAGACTTACCAATAACCCTTCCTTCGCAGGTCTATACTCAGTATCAACATCTCCCGGGCCAGGCGGCGCGGCGGCGGGCGTGCGCCTGTCGTGTGACCGTCACCTGTTAGCGGCTGCGCATAAGAACATCGGCGTCGGACCAGTACTAGCTACGCTGAAGGCTATACTCAGTATGTGTATTTATTTTAATTTTTGTAAAGGATTATTGTTAGGATCTGCGATTTTATTTTCCAACAGACTTCCTCGTTTTTGTTTTCGTTCGACGATCAGTGTAATGATTATTCATAACTAGATTGTCATAGATACCATCTCATATCAATCGTAGACACATTAGTTACAGGAAGATTAATACATGTTCCTCAGCCTCTAGCGACCAAAACGTGTATACGTCTACAATTGAAAACAATTGTCGGTACTCGTACTAAGTCGTATGTTTCCGTAAGAAAAAGAGAGACTTATTTTTATCACTAAAAATAAGATATGTCAGTATTTCCTCTGTGAGATTTTACACTTAGCCCTTCCGTCATGCGTCAAATATACTATTTAAACGGTGTGCAACGTTGAAATCAACGTGGCTATCAGCCACAGGAGAATCTAAAACATTTCTCCCTAGTGGTTGGTGATTCAACGGCCCGAGACGGTGGCAAGGCAGGAGGCAAGAAGTCGTGTGATCTGTCACACATACTGGGTACCAGTGATACCGTACCTACTGATGCGCAACTGGACATAATCTCGTAAGTACATGTCTTACATACAAGTTAATAAGTTTTAATACAAGTATAATCAATGCCTTGATTATGTGTCCTGTTTGGTAAACAAACTCAGTCAGTGCTGCCAAGCAATAAGGAGACTTAAGTATTTTGATGTAAGTTGTTTAATTACTTGGCAGACGTCAAAATAAAATTGGTGGAACACTGCAGGGTTTTCGTTGGTCAAGTCCAAGTCCCGGTAGTTGTGCCAAATATAATGTTTGTTTACTATGTAGAATACTTACATGGCATAGTAGTTTTGTTACCATTGACATCTCGACATGATCCTTGAAAAGTATTTGAATAAAAAAAAAGAGAATAGGTTTTTGTTACTCTGGGAATTTTTTTATCTCGAAAATAAAAGTTATAATTATATCTTGCCATTTGAGGTGGAATAATTCAAATATCGAATTTAGTTCGAATAAGTTAATTTTAAAAGCAATCAAGGATCATGCCAAATAAAAATCATAATATTGTTTATTGACTCGCGATGTTTTTTTTTATCCTTAGGATGGTAGATTCAGAGATGACTGGGGGCCATAGAACTCCTAGGTTTGTTTTTTTGATATTGAGTTACACGGTTGCACATCCTACGACCACGAACTTGGCTTCACTGTGTACTGTTGTACATATACTCGTATCATTCTGACATGATGTTTATCATTGGCGTAGCTAGGGAAAAAAAGTGACGTCACCAACAGTGCATCCTTATTCTGCCTGCCCTGGTCCCACGTCCCTCGGGTTGACTCAAATGTGTTTTTCTTCCATTCTCTCCTGTCAGCTGTCAACGTATCATTCACTCACTTTTCATTCATATAATCCATTCACCTTTTGTTTGGTCTCCCTCTCCCCGTCCATCCACCAAAACTACAGGAAAATTTTGAATTGAGATTTTGTTTCAATCAAATTTTGATATGGTTATTCAAGGGCCAAGACCAACACAATCTTCATGTGAAATCCTTGATTCTAAAACGTATTTAAAATGCAAACACATTTTTACTAAATCCAGAATTAAATCAAATCAAACGTCATTTATCATCATATCAAACTAGGCTGAGAATCAGCACTTTTTGAACGTCAAAATTACATAAGACTGTCCCCCAAAACTCCCGCCCTTCACCACTTCCTAGTGCTTTAGCTGGGAAGAAGAAGTGGCGCAACAAACTCCCCAGCAGCACAGCTGTCTGTTCAGTTAGAAGAACCGGATTCTATACAGTAGTAGAAAAATAAAAATACAACAAATGATTATGATTGACCTTCGGGATTCTGTTTTCACTTTCCTACGCATTCACTATACAAAGATATCATGCCTGAAACCCACACATCGCGTTTAGGCCTTTTCATACAGCGACTGTTTAGCGCGCGGTCTTCGTGCATCAACACCGCTAAAAACGGACCAACAATTAAACAACCTGTCACTATATTGCGTTTGCAGCTTGTTTTATTTTTATATGTGTAAACGCCTCCATCTGCAAAGGCCCTACCGCGATTTTAGGTTTCTGGTTCATAGATCCAAGTTATCTCTTTAATTCATTATAACTTAGCTACGCCAATGCTCACTCGCTTCGCTTCTCTTCATATTTGTTGCCCATCATGCTCTCTGTGCAAGGGACGTCTCGATGTGTAGTTGCTTCATCCCTTTATCTGTGAATAGAGGACACCCTATGGTTGTAACGTTGCCCTTACTAATTCAACTCTTTGCTTAGAAATATCTAACATTATAAATACATTATTTTTTTGAGGTTTTTAAGGTTTAACTGTAATACTGATTTCCATGCTTTAGAACATATTAACATTTAGAGCATATTTGTTATGTCAAGCCCTAGTTCAGACTTTGGATTTGTGCCCGTCAGTGACAATGAATTGATATGAAATGTTGACCCTTTTATACGTCAATATTTTAAAAACTATATTGCGCTGGCATTTCCCAGCTGACTGATCCCCCTGAGAAGAAATGGCGAAACGAACTCAGAGGTCATGATATATTTTAATAAGCTTGCCCTCTATGATTACATAGTATAATAACGTAACTAGCAAAACACCTATTGGTTGTACTATCCACCTCTGCCAATTCCTTTGGAAAATATAGATGTGATGTAGACCCTAATTTTAGGTAGTGGTAATAACGTAACATATGTTTGTTTTTTTTTAATGTTCTACTCGTTTAAATCTCGTTTAGATCCGTACTAGTTGTTTTAAACACTAATAATAAAGTATATTTGCCGTATAGGCTGTAAATAAGAACGCACAATATTTCTAAGTAAAGAGTTCATATCCCCATCGGTTGTGTCGTCCACAGGTAACGTCATGTGTTAACAATCGGCTCTGTGTTTCATCCCCTAATGTCTACACTCTACAGGTCTTCACAGCGACTCTTTGACTAATTCCTCATCTGTTATCTTAGTATTTAGTTTGTAGTCAACAATCTAGCTAATAGCCTCCCTATACCTACAGGTTGATTTTTGAGCTCATTGGCTATTTCAGGGATTGAAAGTACTCATGAATCAAAACAACATTAACTTTGGAATTTAATTCAAATATAAGTACCTGACAGAACAAACATTTATGAAAGATATTTTATTTTTCACTATGTCAAGAGTTGTTCAAATACATGAGGAGTTTCGCGCCGTGAAAGATAGCCAAAGAGTTCAAAGTGAGCCTATTAATTAATTATGTGTACTGGCGAAACGGTATGTCTGACGGTAATTAATGTTTCGCTTTCATACATAAGTGACTGCGTATGTATGGAAAATGATGCGTCGTTTACCGTCAGACATACCGTTTGGCCAGTACATATACTTAGTTTAAAATCGCCCTTAAAATTGCCTTTAAATTGGGTGTCAAGCTTCTTCATGTCAATAAACTAAAATGCACAACATAAATAACTAATGGGTTAACTTTGGCATACATAGGTGACATGTCTGGCTAGCGCATATTACAGCCGCATCGGGCGGCAGCGCATTGCATTGCAAAACATTAAAGCCCAGTAGTGAGCAATCGTTGCTACAAAATATACGAAAGTGATGTAGGATTTCAGCAAGGGATATATTGAATTGATCCTCTAAAAACTTTTTGATTTTCTAATGATGATCGCCTTTTTTACTCAGTGATCTTCTTTTAACTTTCATGTCTTAACTTTTAAGTTGGTCGCAGAAACTAAGCTACCCCAACAAAATGGGTTGAATTAGATAAGAACTGTGGCCAACTTGCTACATCAATGTCGGTCTTGGTAAGTTGGGCTACTAATCACAAAAAGACAATCAGTGAGTATATTAGCGTATTGATTAGTATTATTAGGAAATCAAAATGGGGATGGATTAAATACATGCCTTTTAGCAATGCGTTGCGTTACGGCGTGGCCTACCCAAAAGTGTGCTAGCCTTTTATGAAAGTATCACAATTTCTTCGTCAATGGAAAGCCGGCAATGGTTACAGGGGTAGCGGTGGCGTGGGTTCCACCCTGCTGGACTCTTCGCAGTCGCTTTCTTCGTTGGCTAGAAGAGTTCTAGCTGATATTTGCTCTGAGGAGTGGGTACTGCAGAAATGTCTGCAGAACCCTGATGAGCTGTATCAGCCGGATATGCTCCTAGATCCTATGTTGACACCGAGACAGGCTCAAAGGTTAGTAACGTAATTTATTATTTACTGCAAACAATTCAATGTTTAGAACAGCGGCGCCAATCTCATTTTTGTTTTATGTGTAAATAAAAAGAAAGACAAATCATTTATTTCAATTAGACCATTAAAAAGGACTTTTGAATGTCAAAATTAACAACGACAAATATAATTTAAAATTCTTCTTTAAAACTGTAGATTCATACGGAGAATTTCCATAGTAACTCTTTAAAAATGAAATTGTTTTACAATAGAAAAAAAAATTATTACCTTTTGTTGTACAAAAACACTTATCTAAACACCATGCAGCGTTACAACTAAGGAAAGAGTGTTTTCGATGAACTCTGGCACCCAAAGTAAGATTTAACTTGTGTTTAGGGTGCCAGCGTCCTCGCCTATAATTTGAACATATATCAGTAGTTGTAGGACGAGCACAACTTATAAGCAAATATCTTTGTTCATTAGATCAATGTCCAAAGGATTACCCAGAGGATCTTAAAATTTTTACTGCCCTTCTAATATTGTTATAGAAAATAACAATTTTTATATTGTATAAAATGAAACGGCAATACAATCGTGGACACACGCGGTCGCGACATTAGGATCGACGTGTGTGCGCAAACGCTGATTCGGGCCGAATGTCAGGTGGACGCGGCGCCGCCACAGGCGAAGTTGAGGCAATATCATTTCAACCCACAACAGTATTTTTGCTGCTTTCAGTTTACTGTAACGAATCATATTCTCACACAGATTACTCCATATGATCTGCTATCCTGAGTCAGCGAGTCACACTCACCCGGATCTCGATCAGAAGACCATGATCACACGACTATTAGAGGTAACATAATGCTTTAATTTTTATTAACTTTAAACCTGCCTAAATCCACACAATAGGGTTGTTTGCTGGGAGCTTCGCCGCGAGAGAGCGCTGACTGAGTGCCACTTGTCAAAGTGATCTTGAATGTAAAGCGAACAATCGGCGACATAACAAAACACTTGGCGCGATCACGCAGCAAAGTTTTTACCAAGGAACTGCATTGGCAGCTTAATGACTGTTAGCGCTATCTACGCGGAACTAATTTGCCAGTTTTCTTCAACATTGTTAACAGAATCTAGAACAATGGTCGCTGCGTATGTCATGGCTGGACCTGCAGCTTATGTTCAAGCAGTTTCCTAGCGGGTCATCAGAGTTGAGCGCGTGGCTTGACACCGTCGCGCGCGCCGTCATCAATGTGTTTCAACAGCCGGCGCCTCCGCCGCCTGATAAAGACAGGTATACAAAGTGCTCATCGAGGCTCGTCTAAACGAAAAGCTCGATACAAAGTACTCATTTAAGATGTTATGCTCGACCATAACTCACTAGATCACACAGTGATTTTTTTAACTAAATTCTGGCTTAAGGCGGGGTGTTATCTCAATATTCCCAAAAATTGGTTTCTTAGAACGTCGAGTATGACGTAATGTAATAAAAATAAGTAACGCGAAAAATACAGTGAACAGAGAAGGGTATAAAGAAGAATTTAAACCGAACAGAATAATAAATAATAGTTTGATATTCCCAATAAAAAATTGGGAAGTTGTAGCACAAAAATAAACTTTGACGTCGAAGATCTCTGTATTTCCAGCGATAACAACAGTTTTTTTTTTAAGAATTTAGTAGGTTTTCCATTTTTTTAAAACTTTAACCAAACCATTATTTAATTTTATGTCTATATTTTAAATAATCTAAAGAAAAGCAGTAAAATAAATGCCCATTCGCAGCTTACGTCACATTTCAACACAAATATCATTTTCAATTTTCAATCTTATTGACGCTCCATAGTGGTGACAATAGTTTACGCGGTCATACTTTAGTCGTCGGGCAGCGCTCGACTTGGATGGTTGGCACCGGACGCTCTGTGCATAATTCGATTGTAGTTTTCAAGTAATTTATGACTGAAAACAGTGTGTGAATTGAACTAAAGTTCTGTGGCGGACTACTAAGGCTACTCACTGCCTAATATTGAAGTGAAAATTCAGTCTCAGTGGAAATATGGGCAATAAAAATAAAATGTTGCGAAAGAGTTTTACAAGAAAAAGACGAAAAACTCGAAAAAATGATGGAATGTTTGGGTAAGTAGGATGATTACGGTATTGTATCATAATAACATTTGAAATTTGTATTTAGTTTAGTATACTTACGAAACTGTATAAATCTATAGAAACGGTATTGACAATTTCTACAAACATTTTGCTAAATCCAAAAACAAATAGGTGCACTCTATTTTGATGTCTATAGAATGCATATTTGAATGCGCCTAGTGCAAACGTCTCTGGTCGAAGCAACCATCGAGGCGATAGCCATATTGCAATAGTAGGTATAAGTAACAAAAACAAACTTGCAGATAAATCAGAGTGCGTTCGTAATTATTATAATAATATAAATATTGCACTAGTTATATAAAAAGCATTTTGATTCTTTTGTAAGATTATTTTTATAATATTTATTGAGTCATTAGACCAGTGCCGATAATTTTTGAAAACGAAAAAAGTCACAGTAGGATGAAACCCATTGGAAAAGAAAGAGAATATAACAAAAATGAAAGGAAAAATAATTTACGGGCGATCCGAGGTCGGGAAGTGGGGGTTATCTCGATTTCCGGCAAAACTACAAGTCTTATGGAAAAAAGTGTAATAGCAAAGTTGTAGGTAATAAAAAGATCTACAACTTTTGTATTCACACTTTTTTCAAGTAACCTCAAAATTTATGTGAAAAATTCAAATAACCAAGTTTTTGGTTTTATATTTTTATCTTTTACACAGCATTTTTTTTTTCGCGAAATTTGCCGAATACTTACCTTTTTATGTTTCAAGCACACTGTATTTTTATTAATTTAAAATATTTGTTTTTTTCACCTTATTTTGACCTAATATCGAAAAAGCACCCTAATTTTCAATCGAAAATTCTCACGTGAAAATATCTGCTTTTTTAAAAACTCGGTAAAAAAAATAATTGCTGTGTAAAAGATAAAAATAAAAAACCAAGAACTTGGTTATTTGAATTTTTCACATAAATTTTGAGGTTACTTGAAAAAAGTGTGAATACAAAAGTTGTAGATCTTTTTATTACCTACAACTTTGCTATTACACTTTTTTCCATAAGACTTGTAGTTTTGCCGGAAATCGAAATAAACCGCTTTTTACCCTTAAACCCCCACTTCCCGACCTCGGATCGCCTGTAAATTATTTTTCCTTTCATTTTTGTTATATTCTCTTTCTTTTCCAATGGGTTTCAGCCTACTGTGACTTTTTTCGTTTTCAAAAATTATCGGCACTGGTCTAATGACTCAATAAATATTATAAAAATAATCTTACAAAAGAATCAAAATGCTTTATATATAACTAGTGTGCAGTATTTATATTATTATAATAATTACGAACGCACTCTGATTTATCTACAAGTTTGTTTTTGTTACTTATACCTACTATTGCAATATGGCTATCGCCTCGATGGTTGCTTCGACCAGAGACGTTTGCACTAGGCGCATTCAAATATGCATTCTATAGACATCAAAATAGAGTGCACCTATTTGTTTTTGGATTTAGCAAAATGTTTGTAGAAATTGTCAATGCCGTTTCTATAGATTTATACAGTTTCGTAAGTAAACTAAACTAAATACAAATTTCAAATGTTATGATACAATACCGTAATCATCCTACTTACCCAAACATTCCATCATTTTTTCGAGTTTTTCGTCTTTTTCTTGTAAAACTCTTTCGCAACATTTTATTTTTATTGCCCATATTTCCACTGAGACTGAATTTTCACTTCAATATTAGGCAGTGAGTAGCCTTAGTAGTCCGCCACAGAACTTTAGTTCAATTCACGCACTGTTTTACCAATTTTAGCAAATACCAACTAATATTCAGCCAGCAGCAGCTTCCATTCCCGTGGATGATCCCTCTATCGTCTAAATTTTTCAGAATTCTAGCTTCCGTCCCGGCTCCGCATTTTCTTAGAAACATTATGGCATTTGTCACTTTGGAGCTGTGATATTATTGCATTTATTTAGAGTTTAAGTATGTGATTTTTAAGTGGTCCGAGGGCCTTTATGTTGGTTTTGTTTTCTATTTTTTTACCGCACCCACTAAGTACCTATCTAAAACACAAACATTAGTTTGAAATGGCATAACTACCCATTTAATTAACCCTTCCATCCCTGATACTGACTTACACCCGAAAAGCATAATTCCCCTTCTAGAGCAGTCGGGTAAAATTCGGAATGTTTATATTTGACCTGTTTATCATGTACTGTAATAAAAATAAACAGTAGTGATGTTTTTTTTTAAATTGTTATGTGTAATTATTTATTGTATCATATTATGAACCGACACTGTAATTACATCGAATTTTAGAACGCACGTCATAAGTAAGTATATTCAACAGAAAACATCTGATTTCCTTACGTATACTATGCAACTTTCCTTGAGCACACAAACGCCCGTGTTAGCGTTTGCGAGTGTGTGCATAATTACCGTAAAACGCGCAGATGCGGTTGTGTGAGTGCGGTAATAGCGATTAAAATCGTAGTCGGTCCGCGCCTTAAATTCTGATATCATAATGTTGACCTGACAGTTATTACCTGTAATTTCGATGTAATTGTGTTAGACCCACTAATATTGTAAACTAACTGGTTTAATAATAATAATAATAAATAATAAATATCGTCTGACATTGCACACAGCACCATCTAGTTCCAAGTTAAGCACTTAATTAAGGCTTGTGTTTTGGATACCAGATGGTTGATACACTACTTAAATACATTTTTTAATCTGAAATGTCTTTACAGATTCTTACATACATATTGTAACTTGTCGCATTTTAATTACCATTGTGTGGATATGACCAAATAGTGGTGAACTGGTTTATTACAGGACCGGAACGGACCGTGGCGTGGTCAGCACGAGCAAGTGGTCGGAGTCAGTGTGGCTCGTGGCGCCTCTCGTCGCCAAGCTACCTGCTGCCGTGCAGGGACGAGTGCTGAAACAGGCGGGACAGGTCGGCATTTCTATTCTATAAAAAGTCAACATATTAGCTAGCAACACCTACAAACAATGTTCATACAAATTCACCATTTCTTGTCCGCAAAGCCAGACTACAGTGTATTTCTTCCTGCATGTATTATTTCATAGACACATACGGCACGAAAATAACAGTTTGTCTATTGATATTTTTTCTTTAATACAGAACCAAAAACTGCTGGGAATTAACAATTTAAGTCCATACATTTCTCAACATTAAAATTTAGTCCGCCATTATTTAACAAATAAGACAAGTAAATTGAAACACACTTTACGTAAGGTTGATATTTGTTTCAAAATCAAAAGTCATTTATTCAAACTAGGCTGTGAATCAGCACTTTATGAACATCATAATTACATAAGACAGTCCCCAAAAACGCCCGTTCTTCACACCACTTCCCAGTGCTTTAGCTGGGAAAAATGGCGCAACAAAACTCTTCACCAGCACAAGTGTCTGTTCAGTGAGAAGAACTGGATTCTATACAAAAGTAAGTAATTAACATTACGAAACACAAACATTAAATTAAATTATTTGCTATATTATGTCAATTAGCACACGCCAATATACTCGTACCTACCAACAAAAACATTAGAAACTATACTCAGCAGAAATAAATAATAAAAACCTCCAGGCATAAAGGGCGTGCCCGCCTGTTCAAATAGCTGTAACTTACTTGAAATCACAAATGATAAACTAGGACCTTCGAACTAAAATAAATAAATAGTTCTAATAACAATAACAAAACCATGGTAAGCAAGACGACCTGTCACCACAAGCTTCACCCATTCACGAGCATAACGCAAAGATCAGCCATTACCTCCCTCGCCATATTTGAGGGCAGGAGGCAACCCGACCCTCGACGCTACCGCAAGCAGTCACATCTAAGGGAGCATGACGAACTTGTTGCTCAGACAAGAATAATATAATCTTTCTTATCATTAACAGATACTAGAGAGCGGGTGGGGCGCAGGCTGCAGCGGCAACTGTTCTAGCGGCGGTGGTGGTGGCGGCAGTTCGCACAGAGACTGCAAGAGTCATCAGAGCCCTAGTTATAAAGGGTGAGTCTTCGATCAACAATAGCACTAGATTAAGGATTAGGAACAAAAACACGTCGCTCAAGTGGCCACGATTGCATATCGCTTGATTATAAAACTTAACACTCAAACATAAAGTTTATTATCTTTTGCAATAAACAGGATGTTTGGTGCATCGTTTGCCAAATGAAATTGGCCGAAAGGAGAGGTCATTTGTTATCTCTTCAGGCCCAATAACTCATTCCTTGATACACCGGTGTTTTATTATTATAACATTTTAATTTTTATTTAGAAAAATACAAGAACTCTGCAATTAAGATTTTTTTTTTTAGTTATTAGTATAGCCTTCAAATTAAATTTAAATTTTGATGTGTACTGTTGCATGGTTCGAATAAATTCGAAATTACTTGCTAATAACATGTAGTTTCTTTTGAATAACTCACAAAGTATTTGGAACAAGAAAAAATTTACTTTAAATATCTGACGGCACGGTTGGCGCAGTGGTTAAGCGATTGAATGCTGCGTTGCGTGTATCATATCGCGGGTTCGATTCCCGCACGGAACAATTATTTGTATGACCTAAACGCAGTTGTTCCGGGTCTGGCTGTTTGTGTATGTGAGTTTAAATGTTTGTAAACGCACCCAGAATACAGGAGAAATTCCTAGTGTGGGGCAACGTTTTAAAAACAAACAAAAAAATACTCTAAAAAAAACTAAAAGCGATCGAATCTTCGAATTATTTTAATAAGTTTTCTAATCTTTCCCTTTTCCAACGGTGCACGATGTGCAATATGCCAAAAAACTTTTATTAACTTCACTAATTCGCTAAATGTGTAATCGAGACACATCAGGCTGATATTCGATATTACGGTAAGAACACACGTTTTCGTATAAATAACATGCTTTAAGTAGGTAGAAAGTGTGATCTCACTCTTTAGCAGTCTCTTATCTCTTTCTTACATGGGGTACTAACTTTCCTGGAACATGATATAAAAAAATTAATAAAACAAATATTTCAAATTACAAATTTTGTTAAAATTGTCCGCCACTATTGCGTAAGCACGCGCGACATCTTCGTCTTATCTTGACTGTAGTGGTGCGTAAACGTATTTCTGGTTTGATAGTGACGAAAGCCGCCTCAATGCGTTGAACTAAATCATCCCTAGTCTCAACGTCCGTGGCGTAAACAAGTTCTTAGGCCCGTACCCAGACGTAAAAATCGAACGGAGTCAGGTCTGGGGAACGTGGAGGCCAAGGAATAGGGTCATCCCTCCCAATCCATGGGTCTGGGAATGCATCATTCAAGTACTCCCTGACGGTTAATCTACAGTGAGCGGGACAACCGTCTTGTTGAAAAACAATAGACCTGTTTTCACTTAAAATTCGTAGCTCAGCTAATATAAGGGCAAGCCTGTTTGTCGAAATTCTAGGTTCTTGTTGAGATTTTCAGGTAAGTAGTGTGGTCCAACTAACATGATTCTCAATTACTCCTGCCCAAACGTTCACACTGAATCGTCTCTGGAATGACTTTTGTCTTTTTACGCGTATGTTTTGGAAAGTGTTCCAGAAAGTGAGGCGAGAAGGTAATCGTCTGTTAGGAAAGCGTTCCTGGTAAATTCGTTGTGCTTCGCGACCAATATTCCATAAGCCATCAAATTGTCAGCGTATTCTTCATTAGCAGAGGTCGGAATTAGGTAGAGTTATTTATGTACTTACATTGATTTCATACAGCGAAAGAATAAAGTGGATATGCCTCAAATCACGAGATTAATTTTAAAGAGCAGAAAAATCCCGTGATTTATTATATTAAATAAGAAAGTTATACGGAGTCCAATGTCGGAAGCGAACACTTCAAATCTTAGTGGTACTTTGAATGAATCGGACAAGGAAAATGATTCTGATGGGCCGTTTGAATAAGCAAACCCTCACGAGTCTAGGCTAGAAGCAAAAGTATTTTCTTATTTATAAAAAAGGTGAGGTAAAGTATGAGAATTTGCTTAAGACTAATAATAATTTGTATAGTGAATTAATGTAAAAAAATTATGTTTATTATCCTTGTTTTATATGTCTGTCTATCTCTGAGGTTTTTAATTATTATTTATTTGTAATATTGTTGGCCACACGGGATTGTCATATGGAAACCCAGCTTCACTGAAAACTCTTCGTGTTCTTGTAACCCAGAGTGGGTCAAGCAAAATATTATTACAAGTTTTAGTAACCAATAGTTTTGTCACCCCAGCTTATAGTTTTCAAAGGTCGATGTAGTCTTCAGCTTTTTAAACCATGGGCTCGGATTTGGTTCCAGTAACTTATGTTCGAGTTTGCTGCTTTTTGCTCCGTCCATAAACTAATTGCACTACTGTGTATTAAAAGAAATTTAAATTACGATGTTAACTTTCTGCTCTCAGACGGTAGACGGTAGCTTCATTTCTTCTAATACGGGTATAATCATTAAGCTGTTTTATCTACCTTTATCAGTTCCTCTGGTGGAGGCAGTGGCGGCAAACGTGGCGTCAGTAGTGGCGGCTGCGGCGGCGGATGCGCGTGCGGCGGCGGGAACTCCGTGCGCCTCGCCAACGAGCCGCTACTGTCGCTAGTACTGACCTGTCTGAGGCATCAGGACGATCAGAAGGTATATTGTGACAACAGTTACGCGTTAAATAAAAACGAATGCTTTTTTGTTTTCTCACTACCTGTTTACTAAGATATTGTGTAATTGTTTGTTTTCCCGAATAAACTCTACTTTATAAAAATAAACATTTATTTAGTAACAGACAACGCAGAGCACAGTAGTTCTGTTTGTAACGAAGGTGAATAGTAAGGATGAATTTTTCGAAAAAATCTCCTAAAGGGGTTAAAATAAAGGATAAAAGTTTGTATGGAAGATCGTAATTTTTGCACATGGCTTCCTAAAAAAAAGTGTCAATCGAACTTGACTATAATGTAAAAGAAATAGGGTTCGAAATCCCAAATAGAATGTAAACCCAACATTAATAACCAACAGGAGAGCCTCCTAAGCTCGATTCATGCACAACTCCAACACTACCTCACTCACGCGCGGGAACACGACCGAGCCGCTTGCGCAGACAGCTGGCAAGACGACGCCGCGCCCGACGCACTACTGCTGCGCTTCTCATTGGCTGGCGGCATGTTTGACGCCATCCGACGCTCCTACCAACTCACCGCTGATTGGGCAGTTTTACTCACGCAGCTCGTCGCGCATCAGCTGATCGACGCGTACAATAACAGGTAGCTGTAGTCACATTTGTACTAGTATCACTCATTACTTACTAATGTTCTACCAAATACTATCTCTCATTCAATTAACTCAGCCTACTACAGTCCACAACTGGACAAATGCCTCTCCCAAGTTGTGCCACAACAACCGATCCTCCGCCTTACCAGTGCAAGTTGCACCAGTCGATTTTTTGACGTCATCTGTGAATTTAGCTGGAGGGCGACCCACGCCACACTTGCCGATATGCGGTCTCCACTTGCGGACACCGGTCCTTCAATAGACATTGGCCGGCCCACTGCTTCTTCAGCTTGCTAACTCTGCAGCTATTATCACTCACTATTTGTTAATGAATTGAAGATACTTAAATATTGTGCATCGAAGAGAGTGATCACGTGCATCTTTCAGATAAACACGTCATAACAAATCTTGTATGAACAATATATTGTCTCTGATGTGAGGGATAGAACCTAATTTGATATTTATTTTACGGTTTACAAAACCCTAATCCTTCTGGGAAAACGGTGTTCTACGTAGCTACTTTGCCCCGTCCCTTGCTCCCCTGCTGGAAAGATTGTGGGCCCAACTTGCCACCGCTTTGCACCTGTGTCGAGAGATCTAATTTACCAGGATTTAATGGAAATTTAGTCTATCTACAATACTAGCCTTAGTTCTTACCTCTATTACTCTCTCTAGCACTTCCTCCAACAGATTCGTCGGCAACAAAAATGGCCTGACAGACAGTGTACCTACAATAAATTAATATAGTTTGTGTCGCAGCAACCTCTTCTCCACTCTGATCGACATGCTTGCCACTCTGATCCACTCCACGCTGGCTGACGGCGGTGACGATAACAACCGGAAACATTACCAGAACCTTATGAAGAAATTGAAGAAGGAGATCGGGGAGAGACACGGTCCCTCTGTGCAGTGTGTCAGGCAACTGCTGCCGTTGTCCAAGAATACTATTATTGAAGTAAGTTGTTTGTCTATTGAGAACGCTCAAGTTATAAATTAGGACCGCTGTGTTAATTACATCATATTATTATCACAAATAGAGTATGTCCTGGCGCTTGCAAAATAAGACGGTTTACGCGAGTATGGTTACGCGCGTACAGATACTCGCGTAGCCGTTATACTAAGTTACAATACATCCCGTTCACATTAAGTTTCACTCGCGTAACTACGCGTGAAGCCGGATTTTCCGGATACTGCGCCCAGTATTACGCGCGTAAACTGCCTTATCTGAACACATCACATCAGAAGTGTTCGTTTTGTGAGTACCTTTCAGCATCTGTAGTCTTTCTTCACCTTTATAAACATTCATTCGTATGCGTTTTCATAGAAGCTACAGTGTGTCTAAACTTTCACATATTATCACATAAAATGCCTTGCCGAACTAATCCTTACATTGAACATGTCCATCCTTGTTTGTATTATTTGTGTGCTGTAAATATCAATGTTCTACAGGTCATCGCCTGCGAACCCATCGGGTGTCTCGTGGACCAAAAAGGGAACAAGATCACTGGATTCGATAGTGATAAGAAACAGGTAAGTCGTCATTACATTACCTCATTTGTAACAACCAGGCATAGCTTTTATGGTTGTGGGAGCTGGGAGTATTTGTTTTGTTACCTAATTAAGTATCCATCTGAATAATAGGTTGATAGGTCGTATAATAACTGGGTATCCGTTGTATCTCCAATGTTTAGTATGGTACGGTGGGCTGCATCAATTGGTTACCCCAGTTGTATTAAAATTAACTTTGAAGGGGGGTACCCGCATCGTGACGCTGACTGTACCACATAGTGAATATTATCCTACTTCCTACTTTTCCTATCGTACTATATATAATATAATAAACGCGAAAGTTTGTGAGGATGGATGGATGTTTGTTACTCTTTCACGCAAAAATAACGATAAGTATCAAGTAATTCGGAAAAACTCCTGCCCTCTGAGAGTTATCTTGGCGTGCGCTGCCTAAACTATTAAAAGTTATACGAAAATAATGTATCGTGGGATTGTTTGTCTTAAACAGTTCTAAATAAAAGTCCGCGACGGTATATATCTACCTTTAATGTGGAAGCCATTATAGGCAAAATTATATGAGCCATTTAAATTGGACACTTTTTTTACATTGCATATTTTAGAGTATGTAGTTAATTCTTATCAAAATGAATACCTTCATCGCTTTCGGTATTTAGTGTAGATAAACTTTGTCTTTTACACTAAATAATTTGGACGAATAGTTTAAAAGTTACCACGATAAGAATGACCTGAGCGGAGCGCCACGCACGCACGCAGATCGGGGGAAGAGGAGCGGGCCGGGCTTTGAAGTGTCATTGCCGAATGAGCGACCCGAACACGGGCAGACGCGTGAGGACAGGCGTCGTTAACGTTTGTGTTCACTTTAAAAAAAAACCACAGCTAATATTCGTTTCAAAGCGATTTATATAACTGACAGTAGGCATAATTATAATTTTTAGGTAGTACATTTTAAGTAGAAATATAGATTCGTCTCTATTTTGATTAGATAGGTGAAGGTCGAATAGAAACTGACGAAGAACGTATGGTTCTATTCAACAACCAATTTTGTCATGTTGTGGATTCGGAAGACGCGCTTATTGCGCAAGTTTTTCTAAATATACTACTAAACATAAACATTCAGGATGAAAACGGCTGTTGGCACCAAAAAATGCGACCGTTACGGAAACTATTAAATAAATCTTGGACGAAATAACTAGCGATACATCAGCGTATAACTCCATCGACACAGTTATGTCACCCGATGACTGTACGAACAACCCCGTGGAGGTTCTAAACTCTTTGAAGCTACCCGGGGTGCCATCCCAGAAGCTGGAATTAAAGGTAGGTATACCTATTTTGCTAATACGCAACTTGGACGCACCGAGAATATGCAATGGTACTAGATTGAACGTCACTGAACTAGGGAGGCATCTATTGTAAAGGCCACAATTTTAACTGGAGAAGCTAAGGGAGACAATGTGCTTACCACGCATCCCAATAACTTACCCTTTAATTTTAAACGTCTGCAGTTCCCATTAAAGGTTGCATTTTCAATGACGATCAATAAATCGCAAGGTCAAAGTTTAAATAAATAAATAAAACGTTTATTTCTGATTACAATCCATAAAGCATAATAGTAATAAAATAGTCAGTGTACAAATATAAAAATTAACAAAATAAAAATCAATTAATAGCAGATACAATAGAAATGAAGATACATAATAAGTATATAGATTAAATTAAATATTCAATGTCAATATTAGACATTATTATGTCAATCAATTAATTAAATTAGAAATAGTAACTACATAATACATTACAACAAAATAAAATAATATGTCAGTATTGGCCAGTAGATATACACATCCACTTATGTTGGATCGGACAGTCTGTGCGGGAAGCAATCATCCTGAGGATGCCATCGCTACTGTCTCTCACTCGTCTTAATAAAGAAGCAACCTTCTTTCGTAATATAGCTTGATAGTCATCCGTACGAGCTTCTGCAAACTTTAGCGACGCATTGCAATAGGGAGGCAGCCGCATCAGCATCCTAAAGATGTTGTTATATTGAACGCGCAGGACACTGGCAGCCCGATTTACCCATAGACTGCTCGCGTAAAACGATTGACAGTATGCCTTAAACAGCGTGATTTTGACTGGAATGGAGCAGCGAGCGAATCTACGGGCAATCATATTCCCTCGAACCGCCAATGCCCTGCGCTCCCGCTCCAGATCCGCGTCATCTGACAAATCATCCGTCACCATGTGCCCTAAATACCTAAAAGGAAAAAAAAAATCCCACAGACAGTTCTACGTAGCTTGCTCATATGTTTCTAAGTCACAAAATCTGCACGTTTTCGCTGAACGAAACAAATCATTTAACATAGTTTACAGGAGTAGAACAGTAAGTAGAACCGTCAAAACATATCGATAATTACCTATGTACTGTATTCTAATCCTTTCAGTTTTTATTGTTTGACTGCTACCGTACGACAAGTAAAACTGCTATATCAACTAGTTCTCTTCAATAATAATAGTAAGCATACTAATCCATACCTGACATTACAAAAACGAAAGTAACTCTGTCTGTCCGTCTGTCTATCTGTGTGTATGAATGTTTCACGGCCAATCTGCTGAGCTGTTTGTGATGAACTTTGTTAAGGATAGTCTGAAGCCTGGGGAAGGATATAGGTTACTTTTTATCAACACCATGCCGGCGAAGCCGTGGGCGAAAGCTAGTTTTCAATAACCGAGAATATTATTCACTATTGGCCATTGGCTTAATCATTTGTGTTTCAATAGTCTATTCTAAAAATAACTGAACAAAGTGTAAACAAACCATGTCCAGGTTCAATTCTTACGCAATCACTTTCTAAAGGGAATTAGTAACACATTCATCTGTATTAAGAAGGTTTCAACTATATATCTCACTACATTTTCGAACAATTATTATTTGATTAACATTATTATTTAATAATGTAATAATGTGTAACAATGTATAATTTTATAACCTCAATTTGCGTCTATGATCCAGAAGCCGCCAGAAGGAGGGTTATATTTTTCGAGTGTATGTATGTCATGTATGGATGTATATTTCTTTGGCACGCTCTGTATCCTAAACGGCTTGATCGATTTCAGCTTGAGAGGTGCCGTTAGATTCGTTTTAATTGTGAGAGTGACAATGGTGCCGATTCCCTTGTTTACAAACTAAACCAAATTTAAGTTCAGTGCATCTTTTTCTTTCTATTTCATTAAGAAAAGGACAGAAGATAAATTTTAGTTTAGTCCTGTCAAATTAATCAGCGCAAGGGAATCGGCACCACTGTGTACTTAGATCAAAATGGAAAAAAAAACAAAATGTACGATTTTTGGCGCCATATTGTCTCCTAATTTTTTTTTAAACCTAAATGATGAAAAAATCAAAATGATCATAAACAAAAAAATTTGAGTTTGTAAATATAAAAATGGAATGGGTCCCGCCTGCTTCCAATTTTTATATAATTTAAAATGGGCTTGTTTTTAGGTTTTCAGTTTTTTTTAACTTAAGTTTTTTACCGCAGTCGGGTTTTTTTGTTTATTTAATTTTACTTTTTCGTCATAATATACTTTTGATACAGACCATACCATTGACGGGTTATTTATGACGTCTCCATTTGCATCTTTTATGACATGTTTGATGTCGTTGTCTCCAGGGTCTTCGATTAACAGACAAGCAGCGCGTGTCGAGCTGGGAGCTGGTGGAGGGGGGGCGCAACCCCGCGCCTCTGTCCTGGGCATGGTTCGCCGCCACCAAGATCGAGAGGAAACCACTCACTTATGAAAATGCTCACAGGTACAAATCAAAAATATAATGAAACAAGTTTAACAAAATCATGTCCGTATTTTGTTAGATGCACTAACATCCAGCTTCAGAACAATTATCTGTAGGGTATACAAATATTTTTTGCAAATGTGAATCGAACCCACACGAAATATGTAACGCAGTGGCTAATCGTTGATCTAATCTAAACCATCACAGTTGGACATGGTTTCTAAACAAAAGCTGTCAAATCGAAATGTTTATTCCTCAGATAAAAGATATCAAATTATTAAAAAATCATCCCACAAAACCTGGAGGAATGCTTCAATTTTACTAAAGAAATCCATTAATTAATATAATACATTATATATCTTTGTCTTGTTACAGATTACTGAAATACCACACACACAGTCTGGTAAAGCCGCTGAGCTACTATTTAGAACCGCTGCCGCTGCCGCCTGAAGATCTTGAGACTAACGACAGTAAACAGGTTAGTAAATAAAAAAGACAAAATGCATTATTGACGTGTAATATCTTTCCTCTCGCTTTCCTGCAAGCTGGGTGATTCCTGAAATGCGACGGAAGTGTGTAACTGGAAGCCGGGGAAGCGCGCGCTATTTGATTTGACCAATGAGCTCGCGCGGTGCTAGAGTTGGCTGTCAGATGGTGCCAACCCATTTTCCGAGAGGTTGGTACTGTCAGCCAACAGTTGCGTGTGTGTGACAAGAAAGGGAAATAGAGAAGGTGAACGCATCAGCTGTGCGCTTAACCTCAAATAATACCTGAATAATTTTTTTTAGGATATAATGTTAATGTTTTGCTTATTACCAAGGTGAGATGTCAGAGGGGTAATTCCCGTATTTTTAAGAACGTTCACAGTCTGATCTCAGTCTCAATCTGTCAAAAACACAGTCAATTTCCATACATTTTGACAAGTTTTTGACATTGATTGTCGCTGAGATGAGATTGCGACTTGAATTTGAACGTTTTTTAAGTACGAGAATTCCCTCTCAGATCTTACACATCATATGTGACGACTATAAGCCTCGTTTAGTTTTATGTCCGAAGCGCTTTAGACAGAAATTGTAATAAGAATATTTTGTTCAGGACACTGGAAGTTTGGATTCAAGCCCGACCGGCGCCGGCAAAACAAGATCACGAAACGCTCCATGCAAGAATATCAAGAAATCTAAACCGACCACACCGGTAACTATACAGCTGTCTAACTGATATAAACATGGGGTCCATGTTTATATCAGTTCAATCACATAAAGAAAACTTTGCCTTCTTTTGGACTGTCACATTAAACTGTCTTGTCAATTGATGTTGCTGCTTTTACCAATTTAGGACTTTGTTGACGCGTCATTTTTGACGTCACCATTTGCATCGCATAATGCCGTGCGCAGATCTAGAATAGTTTCATTTAACCGTCGTTAAAACAGTTTTTTTTTGTTTAGTTAACAATGAATAACTGTTTTGTTGTGTTTTGTGCATCATCTCTGACAGTATTATCATAAAAACCAATAGTTTTGTCTAAGTCACGGCCTAATATAACAGGGTTCGAAGTATGGTCAGTGTTTTCAGGCCTACTGTAGAGTCATGAGCTTAAATACCGTATGCTTTCTTGCTTACACAAGATTCAAATGTGATTTTCAGCTAAACTATTTATAATTATGTTATGGTGCTACGAACATAGTATTATCGAAACTATAATGAAATAAGCCTTTTCGCAAAGCTGCTATTTTCATTGTTCGTCGAGAAAAAGGTTTTCTTATGGAAACTATGCTCAGTATAGGCGAATTTGAATACCTTTCTGTGCAGACAAACGGCGGCATCCCGACGCCGGGTGCCGTGGGCGCGGGCGGCATGCCGCCGCAGCCGGCGCAGCAGCCGCAGTTCGTGCAGCAGCAGCAGCAGTGGTTCCCGCCGCCCGGCCAGAACTACTACAACCCGCCTGGTGAGTGCACGCTGCCAACAGAAAATGTACTCTGTGCCACACAGCTTAGAGGCCATTTTTCAATGAGGCGGGCCGGTGGTGTTGTTTTTGAGAATGTTATGTAGCCTAGTAGGCGGCCTCTTAATAAATGTATGATAAGTGTTTTTTTTTTGTATATTTTGTATCGCAAGTACACAAAGTAAAATGCTAGCATAACATTTCCGTGTGTGAAAATGCATAGATAATAATTTTTAACCGACGCAAAATTAAGTTATAAATAAATTATCATGATGATTGCGCAGCCGGCGTGAGCCCTCGCAGCGTGGCCGCGGCTCCGCCGTCCAACAACCAGTCGAAGCAGGCGCTCAGCAACATGCTGCGACAACGAGTGCCCTTCAACCAGATGACGCAGATGCAGGTCAATGTATGTACTACATATTGTTGTTATTAAAAAGTTTCTATGTCCTTTCATTTCCCCTACACAATATTAGCGACTTTTGATTGAGTCCAGGCGGACTCCTATGAAGTCCTAATTAAACAACGTAATTTTATGGTAGGACGTCAGGGTGACTGCGCGCCGTAATATTGGGACGCGAACTAAAGAAGACTAAAAGATGCATTTTGAAAAAAAAAATATAACTTATCATTTCTCACAAATCATCTTTATTTTGAGGGATGTTATTAGCAGATCTAGCTCCAAAAGTCATAATCGCAGCATAATGATTTCATCTATTAAACTATTTACAATGATTTGTATCTCATTATTATTCAGCAAAGCGGTGGCTACCCGGGCGCACCACACACTCGCGCGCCGTTCCCGCGCCAGACCATGCGACAGATGCAACCCAACCAGATGGGTGCCATGCAGTCCGCGTGAGTAGCACAACTTTAATCATTATAGACTGAGCCTGAATATAGATAATGGTGCCGATTCCCTTGTTCACAAACTAAACTAAATTTAAGTTGAGTGCTTCTTTTTCTTTCTATTTCATTATGAAAAGGACAGAAGATAAATATTAGTTTAGTCCTGTCAAATTAGTCAGCACCTGACGTAATTTGATGTAATTTTAGTAGTCAACTTTTTAATCACGTCTAAACTTGTATGGAGTAGTGTCAGGCGCTGATTAATTTGACAGGCTAAACTAAAATTTATCTTCTGTCCTTTTCTTAATGAAATAGAAAGAAAAAGATGCACTGAACTTAAATTTGGTTTAGTTTGTAAACAAGGGAATCGGCACCAATATCGATTATTTATTTTAGAAGAAACTTGTACCTTTACGATTAAACTCTCTGTTGTCATAAAATAACATTTAAATCTGTGTTAAAGCTGACCTGCTGACCCTATAGTCTCAGCGAATGGTTCCTTGAGACTCAAGCATAGCCTAGAGCGCTTAAGAGCGTTTATACCTTATGAGTGGCAACGTCGCAATTTAGTGTCATATTTCGTGGTTTTCAATTTTTATCATTTAATCGGAGCTATATTTAAAAAATCTGTTTAATTAACTTTTTAGAATTATGTGCTATGTTTGACAACTTTTAATTTCGGTTGAATAGTGTTGGGCAAATCTTTCCTACGTGTGCTAGCTCTAGCTTGTCTTTGCTCATCAGTCTCAATTTTGTGCAAATTTTTAACTAAGCTGGTTAGCAACACTAAAATATAAAGATGTGGCCCTGTCAAGATTTTTAGTCTAATGAAATGCTATTTACCGCACTTAATCATAAAAATTCCACTGCTATGATTTTACGTGTAGAAAGCTTAACGTTAACGCAGACTTGGGCAGACCGCGACGCAACGCAACGCAACGCATTGCAAAAATCCTCCTTCATCACTTTCGTACATTTTCTATCAACTAACGCACACTACAAGCGGACCGCGCCGCAATTTTTTTTTGATTGTTTTTAAAGTGATTTGCACTTAAGCCCGTTGCGGCTGTAATGTGCATGGCTTTAAATCGCATTTCGCATCCAACTGTATTCGTTTCAATAATTGTGATGATCATAAAATTTAAGTTTTTTTTTTATAATTTCATCAAATTAATAACTCATTGATATCATGTTCCAGACAAATGAACCCAATGGGTGGTATGGGCGGCATGGGTCCAATGGGCCAAATGGGCGGGGTACAAATGCCCGGTCAAATGGGTGGCGGTCAGATGGCAGCCAGTCAGATGGGCGCTGGGCAAATGGGCGCAGGTCAGATGGCTAGTGGTCAGATGAGCGGCATGGGCGGGCAGATGTTCGGAGGACAGTACGCGGGCATGCAGCAGGGGTATGGAGGCTATGGGCAGCAGATGATGCAGGGCAGCCAGCAGCAGATGATGAACCAGGTATAGTTGTCTTCCTATTTCGTTGGAACAGGATAAGATGAAGACAGATAATGATAACAAAGAAACGAATTAAAAACGGGGGCGCTAATCATTTAATCATACTGTGCTTGTGAAAGGGCTCCTTAGCTCCTTTTTTTGGCCGTCAAATTCAATGAGTGGGTTATAATTTTATTATTAAATGATAATAATCTTACACTTTCTTTTTCGTCGTGTCGTGTTTATGCCAGGCTAAATCGTTGCCCCATGAGCCACGTCTTTAGCATTATCGTATGATTCGCAAAGGACTCGTACCTTTAAAAAATGCAAAAAAAACGCGCGAGTTTACTATTATTGCATTTTCTTCAGTCCATTTCCACGCTCTCGGTAATGTCGCCACGTCTAATTAACAAGTAATTCATATCCATCTTCTAGGGAATGGCCCAAAGCGTCAACCAAATGGGCCAGCAAGTGAACCCAATGAGCCAAGGCGTCAACTCCATCGGTCAGAACGTGGGTCAAATGAGCCAGGGCGTCGGTCAGCCGTCACAGATGCCGCAGTCAATGGGACAGATGAGCCAGAGCATGGCGCAGATGGGCCAGCCTATGGGACAGATGGGCCAGATGGGGCAAGGTGGTGGTATGTCTGCCATGAACAGCCAAGCCGCTTCTATGGGACCCCAGGGTGGTAACTCCATGGGAGGGTTCCCTGGACAACAGACATTCCAACAGGTATTTAATATATCATTACTTTCGTAAGACTTACGCATAATTATGTATTCATGATTACGGTTGTACTATCGGATACGTAACCTTTAATAAATTGGTATTTATTTATTTTACGGTGACTGTGACAAAGGTTATATTATCTATTTGTTCCTTTTTAGAACATGATGGGTAGTCGCGCAAGCCAGGAAGCGTATCTAGCGCAGCAGAGACAAAACGCTGCTCGGCCACCGTACATGCAGGTTAGTACAGAAAATAATAATGATTTATGGTTACTGACTTAACATGGCAAAACGAAAATCGGCTTTACTGTTTAGGCATTAAGATTTAATTTTCAAACTAGCTTCTGCCCACTACTTCGTCCGCGTTAAATTGCGGGTCCAGACCCACCGCGTTGCATCGCCCGCCCGCTCTATTACCTCGTTTGCTTAGCGATCTTTCTGTTTTTTTTGCTCGTCTCCTAAGGGTCATAGCGTGATGTTAAATAGCCTATAACCTTCCGCAAGAATTGGGCTATCGAATGCAAAGAGAATTATTCACATCGGACTCGCAGTTCCAGAGATTAGCGCGTTCAAATAAAAAAACAAACAAACTCTTCAGCTTTATTATAGTATAAAGTGTATGGATAAAGATAGATAATAGTATCGTCCGACAGCAACTGAACAGTGATTAGCTAATGAAGTAAAAAACCCTACCATTTTTATCTACTTTAAAATCAATCACCTCAACTGTTCATAAACTAAGTACCTAATTTCCTTCATTACAGCAAGCACCAAACGTCACAATGGGTGGCATGGGCGGCCCCGCACCACCATACCCTCGCGGCATGCAAAACCCGCAAAGCGCACAATACCAACAACAGATGACCCAACAACGCATGCGACAACAGATGCTGGCTATGCAACAACAACAGCAACAACAACAACAGGGGCCGCTTGTACAACATTTACAGAGGCAACAGTATCAGCCGCCATATTAGAAGTAATTAACATCATATTGTTGACGAGTCGTCGAAATCCTACCGGCTTACTCCCGACACTATCGTCACATTACGAACAAGAGTCTTCGCACTAAGCGAAGGCGTCCATTGAACATAAACGCGACCCTAGCGCAGTGTCGTGTTTGGGTATTACCGTCTACGCGATGCAAGCGCAGCGTCTATGTTTCGTCAACGCGACATCTAACAACTTATTGACGGCATTACCCTCGCTTTTAGCGCCTACGTTCGACAAACGCCTACGCTAGTCGCAAAGAGTGCCTCAATAATGGACCAAAACCAAATAGATACTTTTTATGTCGTGTTTTCATTAACTGAGTGGCACAATGTTTCTAATTCTTTTTTTGATGTCTGTATGTTCTTTTATCTTCTCTTTTGATTTACAATCGTAACGGTATTCACTAATATCTCTTTTCCATAGTACTTCTCGATATCATTTTCGAACATTCAGAAAAAGGTATATTTTGTGAGATAACCTCAGTCAATGCAGACACGACTGTAAAATCCAATATAACACCATTTAAGTGTGATATGCCGTCCAAACACGATAACACATAAACGGCTATTTTATAAGAATATTTTTAGGCTAACACCCGGTTTCTGAAAGGCAGGTCAAGTCTCCCATCAATGAATCCTCAAGTTACAGTGATACGAGAATTTTTGGCCGCCTGAATGACATTTTAAGAAATTATATTGAAAAAACAAGATGGCGGTGTTAGTTCCGATATTAGCCACGCGTCGAACGATCCTTGTACCGTAGTAGTTGTTAAGGCTTCCGCAGACAGGCGCAACGCTACTGGTGGAACAATTTCTATGACAACTTTATGGAAATTGTTGTATCCAAGTCGCGTTGGCGCGCGGCGCGGTGTCTTCGGGAGCCTTTATGATTGGCTGTCTGAACAACAGCCAGTCGAATCACTGGCTTGATATTTGACAACAGATTAACTTGAACAGGTTTTCAGAAATAGGAGTGTTAATAATACTAGAACTACATTATAGTTTTCTCAGCGAACATGCGAACATCTTAATTTTTTTAATAAGTTTCTAACTATGTCGAAACGAATATTGTGTGGAAATGCATTGTTTTGAGAAATCCATGATGTTGCTCTAGCATAAAAAATTACCTATTTTCATAGACAAACACAGAGTGTGATGACAAATTCAAGATATTTTATCAACACTATTTTGATTTTACTGTATATTTTTAATGCGTAATTGGATCCACGCATTATAATAATTGAGTTGTAGGGGAATTACAATTGTATTTATTTTTTATTAGTAGACAGATCTTATTTTGTGAGTTCTATTGTTTGTTTTATGTCTGTTGTAGTCTATATTAATGTATCAGTTCTTGACTCGAAAATCGAATTATGTTAAAAGGAAAGCTGCGCAACGGTGCGTCACGGCGATATATTTTTGTGTTGGTAGAAGAAACATGTTGTGTGCAATATGTTGCGTAACTTTTATATACCAAGAATACGAGCTTCAAGGATCTGGGTGGCATCAAGGATTGGCTTTTGAAATATTATCCCGTGATCATAAAATGTTTGTAAAATAACAAAACAAGTTGGATGTATCATTTTAGTATTACTCTAGTACAATTAGACGAACTCACAACCACTAGTTTTAAGTTAATTGTAAATAGTTTGTCATTTATGTTTAATATATGGAGAATTTAGAACATGATTGTTATTTTATTGATTGAAAAAGAAACTTACTTCGGTAAGTACCTACACTTGGCGACAGACGTCATGATCATATCAGTTTCGGATTATTTAAAATCATGTAAATAAGAAATAATTTAAACATTATACAGTGTGACTGGAAAATAGTGGCGGAGCCGTTAAGGGGAGGTAGTCTAGGGTTATTCCGACAGATATCACTATGAGACCTACCGTCCTTACTTAACCCTTTCCAAGATATTCCTACTTGAGTGTAACCCAAAAATTCGTACAAAAAATTTTCAAATAGCAAGAATTCCTAACAAAAAAGTGATTTTGGCCTACTTTTTTTTGTTTTGCAACAAAGATATTCTAAATAAGTAATATTAATTGTTAAATTTCCGCAACTGTCATTATTTTATGCAAAAACTGCTAAACAAAAACGGAAAATGTAAAAAAAAAATACTTTGATGGCTGATAAAACATAAATTTTCTTTAAAAATTGACCATTTATTATTACATACCTACAAAATAATTAAAAAACTTCTACGTTTCGTTCCCTTTCAAATGAGATATTAAAATCCAAAATCGGTTAAGGAACCATCAAGATAAGACTAATAATAAAAATGAAAGAAAAAACCAAACTACTGAAGAATAAAAATTTATTGAATAAAAAACTGTCTACAGTTCATTTTCGAAGTGCCCACCATTATTTCTAATACAAGCTCGTGCTCTTCTTACGACACCCGTTTTTACAACCCTTGAAGTCTGTACTAGCTCCCTTTGTATTTCCTGCGCTGCGTTGATTATTCTTTTGCGCAAGTCTTCAACGTTTGGCGCAGGGACGTCAGTGGCATAAACCAAAGTTTTCATTCGACCTCACACAAAAAAGTCCATGGGTGTGAGGTCGGGGCTACGTGCCGGCCATGATATTGGACCACCTCTTCCATCGGTCGGGGAAGTGTTGGTCTAGCCAACTTAACTTCTCACAGCTAGCCTAAAATGTTCCGGACAGCCATCATGCATGAATATCATGTTTTGCCTCGTTTCTAGCGGCACATCTCCCATTAATTCAAAAAATACATTCCTCAGAAAATTTTCATATTCAACCCCATCGAGTTTTGCGGTAGGAAATGTGGTCCAATCAAGCGGTTATTAATTATACCCATCCACACATTTAGATTAAACCTTCTCTGTGAACCTTTTTGTCTTTTTAGGTGTGGATTACCCATGGCTCGTTCACTCCAGTAATGAGCATTATGATAATTCGTAATGCCGTCCTTATCAAACTTGGACTCGTCAGTCCATAAAATTCTTCTGAGATAATTTCTATCTTCAACGTCCGCATTTATTAAAAATCTGCAAAACTGCATTCTTCTTAAAGGGTCCCCTTCTTCTATGGCCTGAACAGGTGTGTAATGGTAAGGATGGAGGTCATTTTCGTGAAGAGTGTACCACACCTTCCATTGAGAGCGTCCCATACGGCGAGCTATCATTCGTGTAGACAGCGTAGGGTCTCTTTGGAAATAATTTAAAATTTCCTCTTCGTCGTCCCCGACATCCAGGACCAAACAACACTTCTTAGCAAAATAGAAGTGCCAATGCGTTGAACTTTCATATGCAGAAGAATATCCAATCAGTCATTTTTGTGCAAGGTTTGGGGTTGAAGTTGAGCGAGCACTAGGCGTGTGTAACTCTTTACGGAACCGACTCACTGATCCGGATCATTGAAGTGATTCAAAAGATTGGTTCAGTAACAACGTTTCAAACGCATCATTTGGATCTGAAACATTACTTTGCTCTGGCTCATTCTGCGCGACGACGCGTCGCTCGCGAGGCGACTGAGCAGTGAGCGAGCGAGAGAGGGAGACTGAGACACACTGAGTTTTTTGACAATCTATACAATTCAGAAAGAGATACCAAATGGAATGTGTATCACTCATACAATCACAGATTTTCATTTATTCGTTGTCGTAATCCATGCACGTAAAAATTACCACTCAGGCCCTTACGTATCAAATACTATACGGTCGTTTTTTGCATATAATGTTTGCACTAACTAGTTATCGTTTTACTACAGACTTTTTTACGTTGATTTTGTCAATTTACGAAAACATAGTTTAGTTTATGATTTGTTTGCGTAGTATACTTCGCCATAAATTAAGGATTAGCCGCCAGTCCTAAGCCTGGATAAAGTATAAAGGAAGATCGATTATTTTATTTAAATCTAACTTAGTACAATAAATTTGTAAACATAAAACTTTCAGCATTGTTGCCACATAACATTTCTCTGACTCAGTAGTAAACGCCCGCGACGCAACGTAATGTATACCCAACATTCTGTAATTTATATCCTTTGAGCCGATGATCCAAATGAGCCAAATGATATCAGTGATCCAGATGCAAATGATCCAATCGCAAAAATGATACACTTTGCCCACCTCTAGCGAGCACTGTGAGCGCGTTCACGAGTTCCGAATTGTTTACACCTCTTAGCTGTCATTATAATGATAATATCTAAATCGGAGCGCATGATCGCCCGTGAGTCTGAGGCTGTGAGCGATTATAGTCAAATCGGAATGCAGGGTTTGTTTTGTTTATCTGTCAGCTGTCAAAAACTCGTTTATATTTTAGGTTATGTTATGATTATAATAGCGCAATAAGTTTTACAAACATTTTGATAAAATGCTTAATTATATTAAAAAATCTAGACATAGTGCCATTAAATATTTCATAAATGGGCACAGTTGTGGGTGTAATAATAGAAAAATACACAATGTAGGACTAAATGATATACCGAAGATAACAACCACCGATATTCGAAAGCTATTACGACAAAAAGGCTTAGCTGTACAGGATGGGTTCACGGCACTTACTACAAAGTGCTCCATATGCTCTGGAGACCAGAAATGTGCAGAGAGTAAAGTATATGTGAACAAAACGACGGGTAAGTATCACAAATATATTGTAAACATAACCACAAATTATTACCCGACTGCGAAATAACCCTTAATTTAAATAAATTCTCATAATCTTCCAGTACAGCTGTACAGCTACAGAGTAAGGTGGATGGCCTGAAAGTTCAGGACTTCCAAATTATTTTAATGATTTTCAGGAAACATTGCCATAAATTAACAAACTTTGTTGTTTTTAGATTATATTAGTAGTTGCACTGTTTGTTCCTAATCAGCTGATATCAGATTGTTTGGTTTTTGTTACAAAAATATATAGCTTAGTCCAGCTCTGTAAATTACACTCTTTGTATGGTCAAAAAAACGAAATCTTAGATAATAAATCTTTTCCATATGGCATGTAAATAATAGAGCAGTGGTGGCCCAGAGTGGGCGTGGGTTCGAACCCTGCCAGGCGGTTTACTTTATGTAAATAATACACTCAAAACGGTGAAGGAGAGTATTCTATTCTAAGGAAAATATCATGAAGAAACCGGCATGAACTAGAAAAAATAATTGAAAGTCAAGTGACATTTACCAACCCTCACTGGCCCCGCGTGGTGGTTTACGACCCACTCACTCTCAGAAGAGAGAAGGCCTGTGTCCCAGCAGTGGGAACTGGGATGTAACTGATAATATGTAACCAGAAAACATTTCAACACCACTTTTTGTATTTCAGGATACTTTCTTTGTCCCAAGTGCAATGTGCATGGGGATTGGAATATATTGGAAAGGCTAGTGAAAAAAGCTAAAGTTGAAACAACTATTAAAGACTTTGTTGATAAATGTCAAAAGCTATCAGAAGAATTTCAGAGAGATTGGCAAAAAATATTTAAAGATACAACATCATTTACACAATTGAATGAGACACAACTGTTAGATTTATTTAGGTTGTTTGAATTTCCTGTAAGTCTGTAATCTTTTATAATCTAGCGTGCTACTAAACTATATTTTAATCTTTAACTGTAGATTTTAGCAGAAGATTATTCATACACCACACATTATATACTCACCTAGTTTTACAATATCTAATCTTAAAGAATTTAAATAATAAAATGCAAAAAAATAGCAGACAAGAAATTAATATCCCTAACAATGCAAAAAGATGTATGCCAAAGCCAACCAAAACAATTAATAATCTTTCTTTATTCCAGTTTCATCCCGAAGCCAACAAAGTATTATCAGATGTAAGAGTATCACCTGACCACACAATATTATACTTCCCTCTAAAAAACTCATTAGACAATGTGGTAGGTTACCGTAAAGTACAAGCCGGGAAGGAGGATGAGGCTGAGACACACGGGCTGCATGCCGCAGGCCTGTTCTCTTGTAGAGTACCGAAGGTTAGCCGTAGTGATCAAGCCGTACTTGTACCAACCATACAAGATGTTTTACATTTAGCTGCTCAGAAAATTCCTGGTAAATGTTTATTTGGAAACTTTTGCTTTCAAAATTTTAGGGCTATGTTATATTTTATTGGAATTTAATTCATAAGCCAACTTAGTTAATAAATTACTTCAATGCAACCTGCAAAAATGCCATAGCACAGTTTAGTAATATTTTTCAGTATAGTAGAGTGATTCTGACTTCTCTTATAGCCAATAGCATTGTGCTAAAAGTGAGAAGAAAGATGATAAAATATAATTTAAAGCCACATCAATACTGACATTATTGACTAACACTGACACTGGAATGTGTAGATTAATCATTTTTGTAAATAAGTAAAAAAAGAATTCCTCTATAGTACCTAATTACTAAATCATTTTAGGAACACTGATCTGGTTGAGTAACTGCAGCCTACCACCTATTGTACTGCCCACTCTGGAAGCGTATCAAAAGCTATGTTTGTGGGGCGATTGGGACAACATGCGCGCCGTCGCCGAGAAACTAGGCGAAGATAGATGTCGATTTGTCAGGTACATATATCTTCATTACGGGATTTTGGTTCCTATTTTCTTTCATCATTGTATCCAACATATCAAATTGAAAAGGAAAACATCATTTAAGTTACAAAGAAGATGACATAAGGACACACACAAGAAGTTATAAGGACACATGATTGTACAGTAGTACCCAACTGATATGGCGCGTCGTGAATCTTCGTTCGCGCAGAAAAAAAAGTATGGCTCCGAAGATTAACGAAAGAATGCTCAAAACTTACAATCAACCTTAGGTCACTATTATAAGGTACATAATACACTGCAGCTGGTAGTTCCGTCTCACTCGCAAGTCACGCCCCTCCGCACAATTACACTTCGTGCCAATTTTATCGGGCCACCAGTTTTTATCAAATATAAATATTTAATTAAAAATACAGGTTATTTAAAATGTACGATTTATTTAATAAACAATTTAGTAAAAAATTGAAAAAACATAATCTAAAGGCCTCACTCCTGCTATCCCAGTATCCCAGTAAAAAGGGGGCACCCTTTTTAAGGAACTCATTTTAAATCATAAAAAGAAACAATTTTTTTGCCACTACGTGTACTTCTACATGCCACGCGGCGCGCGCTAACATGGTGGCAGCTGCCGACCAATAGCGGTACAGGAAAAAGAAGCGCGGTACGTGGAGCGTGCCGATTGGTCAATAGCATTTCCCGCGCTTTAAAAATTCATCTTCTGCGCAGGTACATCGGTAAGCCATATCAGTTGGGTACTACTGTAGTCAGATTTTTGTCTACTCTCAACTAACCTCTAGAACCGGAAGTTGCAGCGTGAGTGGGCCTTCTGGGTGGACCGACTGCCTGTAAAAGTCGCTTGAATCCGCTGGAAGTGGAAAGCTGTGGCAATGCTTGAAGAACGTCTTTCGACTGAATAAAGATGACGATAACTGATTGATCTATTGTAATCTCTTAAATAATGAGACAACATAACATAGTGTGTGTCCCTAGACCTACAGACGGCCTAGTGACTGCGTCGGAAGTTGCGGACGCGAACCTATCGCTGAAGACGCTGGTGTCTGAGGCGAAGCCCGCCGCACACCGTTCCATCACTACCTTCGCAGCCCTACGAGACGACGTCTACTTTGAAGTCACCAATGTTGATAAGGTACGTCAGAAATTCGTCGTAAATAACATCAATACTTCGTCTAAACTTGATGTAGAATTATGATAGTGACTCAGTGGTATTGCCATCGAGTGGTTCGCATAGAACGCTGTACTGAGTTCTCGATTAAGTTTCCAAACATCAATACATATAAACAAGTGTGTTCTTGGAAAAAAAAACTTTAATACCTACACCTAAAGCTCAGTTTGCGCTTTAGCTTCAACATTTTTGACTTTTCAGCAGTACTACTCGTTCTGAAATATACCTAATTTACACTGAGATAAAGTTGATATTGGTACGCTGTCCTGGCTCAAAAACGTAGATTTTCAAACCAGATTGTCCAACAACCATATAAAATCTTACAACATATAAATTACTAATAATTTTAGGAAACGTTTTTTTTCGATTAATGGAGTGTTTGTGAATACCATCAAGAGTATGTAAGTAAATAATGTGATAATTTTCAGAAATTATAATCGATAAAATGATTATTTTCACGAATTTAACTTACTTAATTTAATATAATTAATGCTTACTGTAATAGACGCACGTCTTCTTAATAACCTACACTTTAACTATTCAACAAAATTATTTATTTATTTATTAAAACTTTATGCTTAAGTAAAAAAAATACTGTACAAAGGCGGACTCAAAACTCAACTCAAAAAACTCAAAGCATTTATTTCAAATAAACCAATTACAAGCACTTTTGAATTGTCAAGGGGTCGGTCAGTCAGAAAGATGAAGCTAGTTGCCCATTCCAAAGCGTAGTAGGTACCTATGGAGAAGAACGGGCAAGAAACTCCATGGACACTCTTTTAAATCAATACATTGTTACAAAAAAAGTGGTTACATCATTCATGTTGTAATTATACATGTGAGAACGATGTAGAAAGACGTGCACGTTAAAAGCGTCCGTAATAAAAAGATAAAAACAATTATGGAATTAAAATAAGCCGTGGCAGCTAAGAAATGGCCAGTGCCTACTGACGGCGCCCGTTCACGAACATGACGTATGGATCAGCACCATTCAGCTCAACCATTTTGAAGGAAACTCAATGACCCACCCATTACACACGCCACCACCAGCGACACATTTGAGTGAGCATGACAATGACATACTCCCAGCCGCCAGGGCACATTCAAGTCAATGAAAGACGAACCCAGTAAGCTTTATAGTGGGTACATAGTGCTCACACATGTGCTATGCAATTATACAATACTAAGAGATTGAATTTAATATTATATATAATGCAAAGATAGGTTGTAGAATCTTCATCAGCTCTAACATTATTTACGAATGCTAATTAATTAGTTTACGCGGCCTTGTGGAGCAGGAATTTTTTTTTTTACAATCTCCCCGAACCGTGCTGCCACACAACCCCGTCCCCTCGTGACTGCCTCGAGGGACGGAGTACCGGCGGCGGCCGACGAAATTAGGGTCACTGAGCCGCTCAGGTCCTCCACCCAGTCATCCCTGGGCGGGACAAAGTACGGCTCAGCGACCACGGCGATGTTAATCGACCACTGCGCCATGCTCTGGAGCAACAGATCCTGAGCGGAGGCGCAGTGGTTGATGTTCGCCTGCAGGAGGCGTAATGGGGCCGTTATTGGCACTCCATGTCAGCCTCCTCCCGAGCCCTCTGTGTGGGCCCCGCCGCAGTGGTGACGGCGGCGACGACGGCGGTCGAGGCGGCAGCGGCAACGGCAGTGGCGGCGGCTGCGGCAGTGACGGCGGGTGGAGCGCAGGCCTTGCTCCCCATCCGGTGATCGGCTGGCTTGCCAGCTGCCGCACATACGGTGCAGTGCGGTGCGGCATTACAAGACCCGGCCTTGTGACCGGGCTGACCACAGCGGAAGCAGTGGTGGCTGCGGTCCACCTCCGAGGTGCATTTAGCTCCCACGTGGTTGCCCACCTGGCAGCGGAAGCACCTCAGAGGTCTGGGTTCCAGCAGTTTCACCTGCGCGGAAATCCAGCCCACCAGTAGCCTACGGCCCTCGGCTATTTTTTTGGCCGCCGACACGGGGCAGCTCACCGTAACGGCTCGCATCCCCTTGAAATCAGGACCGATGGTGCCTGTCCTCACCTGCTCGGCAGAGCACCCTCCAGTCCTAATGACGGCGGCCACCACCTCTCCCTCCGTCACCGAGTCGTCCAGGCCCATGACAACGGCCTCCAGGGCGGAAAACCGACTCTGGAAGGCAGCCAGCTCCTGCCGCACCAGGGTCAGAACCCGGTCTTCCGCAGGCACGGGCCGTCCCTGCCCATGCTGCTGCGCCCCCTCCTGCGGCACCTTCCTGGGGCCGGCTGCTCGCAGCCCGGCTAGGTCTGCTCGGAGCTCCTCATTCTCCTTCCAGAGAAGCTCCAAGGCGGCTGTCAAGCGGGCGACCTCTGCCCGCATTTCGGACATTACGTCCGACGGAGGCCCAGGTTGAATGGCCTCCGCTGCCGCTATAATGGAGGCCATGGCCGCGGATATGGCCTTGTCTTTAGAGGACTTAATCCTCTTCACGGCCACATCCTTTATCGCGGCTGCCACGACCTCCGCAAACCTGGCCGCTGGCTCCGAGTTGGAGCCGCCAGCGGCGACCGGCTCACCACCTGAGGACTCTGACATGGCCGCCCTGCGGCCGGTCACTCCTGGGTGGTTCTCCTCCATGGCGGCTCGCTGGGCCGGCTCGGCAGGGCTGGCTCGGCTTAACTCCTTGACCTCCTCCTGGGTGGCGAGCCCTCTGCCCAAACCTTTTTCCCGGGCCCCACCCCGCCGGCTGGAGTGGATTTTTTTGGGGCCCGAGGTCCACTCTTCGGAGGACGACCCCTGGCCTTCCCCCGGTTTGGGGCGCGTCAGGAAGAACCTTCGGTTCCTCCCAGCAGCCCCCTCCAATTCGCGCTCCGAGCTCTGGCTTGAGCCCTTTGCGCCAGATGCGGCGTCGGACTCCGACCCCGCATCACTCCTCTCTTCGTAATTTTTTTTATTTTTGGGTTATGTTCCATACTTAATCCCACGAGTTGATATAGGTCACAAATGTCCACCGGGCAGATACTAGATGCCCGGTAAGCCTACATACTGCAGAGTGCGGCAGGTGCTCTGCAGGGGAAGCACTAACGACTGGACTCCCTCCAGCCATTCATCCTCTCACCGCGCTTCGAAGCTTAGGAGTGGGTGGTTTTTTATCTTAGAGGTAGCCTTCCTCTGGGCCAGGCAATTATGCCAAGCCCCCGGCGGCGGCATTAGACATGCCTCCGTTCGCTGTCCGGCCAACCCGACTCAGCGAACCCGCCGAAAGTTCACTCCTCGAGGACTACTCCTCAAGGAGTGAAACACGCGCCGCTTTGGTGCGCCTGCACCGCAGCGGCGGCCCTTCTCCGTCTACGCCCACTCAACTTCCTCTGAAAGCAGAGGAGGAGTGGACGTATTGACCCTCTGTAGCCCGGTTCCCTTCACCGACCATCGAGCATGATCGGTGATTGGAACCATGTCCTTTCCTCGTTTGTTGAAGATTAGCCGCCAGCCCCCATGGCCCACCAAAACCTGGTGGGCAATGGGAGCTGACGTTGCCCAGGGTGCGCCACGAGGAGGCTCTTCAACATGCACCCCGAGCAGGACCAACCCTGAGCCTGCATTTTGGTCAGTGATATAATCCCCCAACTTATAATATGCTTGGCTGTATAGTGTGCGTTTTATACAAGATTTAAATTTCGTTTCATTCAGCTGGAGTATGTGGGGAGGTATTTTATTGTAACATTTTAAACAGTACCCCATGAAGGATGAGTCTACTTTAGCCAGTCTGAAACCTGGTTGAACTAATTGGTCCCTATTTCTAGTCCTATAGTTGTGTCTTTCACCTCTTTTACTGAAAAGATTTAAATTTTTCCTTACGTACATGATGTTTTTATAAATATATTGACAAGGTTCCGTCATGATGTTAATGTCTTTAAACAGTTCCCTTAGAGAATCGCGCCTGCGGAGGCTGTATATTGCTTAATGCCTGATGTATTGGACTTAATGCCTGAGGCATTTTCTACCAGTCAACCTTATCTGTATTATTTTTCTATAAATGTTTAAAAACTACTATAAAACTCTGCGTGCGAATCGATTCAAATCATCCGCCCCGTCCCTTGCTCGAGCCAGCCTGCGCCGCTGAGCCTGTAGCTTTAAAATCGTCCCTAAATAATAATTCCGATCCAGATTCCAGCCTGTCCGTTGCTGCCCTCCCCCCGGGCATACCCGGGCAGACCCGGGCCTGGTCCTTATCGAACGGCGAGCTGCCCATTGCTCGCCGTTCGCAAGCCCACGCCTACGGTGGCCGGGAATCGGCCTGCGATTCCCGACGCCCAGGGCGTCTCCTGCGGCGGCTAGGGGCGTGAGGGCGCGAATTTTGCCTCTCCCTCACGCGTTCCGCCTCCTCCTCCGCGAACATTACTGCTTCGCAGAAGGAGGTGACGGCTTCCCAAGCCCTCTCGCTCCGTACCATGGCCTGGACCAGAGCCGGACGCGAGAGATCGCCACCGCCAATCGCCTCCACGAGGACACAGCGGTGCTCCGCCCAAGCCGGGCAGACCAGATCCACACAATGATGACACCCGGGCGTTTCCTCCCGCCTTATCCGGAACAGGAACCTCCCGAAACAACCGTGTCCGGTGAGGACCTGCGTCAGGCTGGAGGTGAGGACGCCGTGGCGCCTCTCTAGCCACTCCTCAAAGAGGGGACTTATCGCCGCAATTGTGGCGTGCCCAGCGCTGGGTTGCGACAATCGCACTCTCGAGTTCCCCGCCCTAACCTTACACTTTATTTTAGCATATCTTCTCATCATTAATAGAAGATCTCGTAATACCGGAAAATAGAATGCAAAGTACTGTAAAGAAATCAAATGATATTAGAAAGAAAAAAAGAAAAATAGATTTATTTGTCACAGAAACACGTGCATACAAAAGATAATTAGCTCTAATAATTAAGAAAAAAGAAAAAAAAGTAAAAATAACACATTTATATTTTATTTTTATAATTAATATTAAGATTGCACTACAAGCGTTACTAGATTTAACAGTGAACAGAATTTTTGAAACTATTCGTAGTCCTGATGCGATACAAGATAAGCAATTGATATTAATATCAAAGTGGGGATTTGACGGTGCATCTAACCAAAGTAGATATAGCAAAACATAGAGAGTGGTCAAGATGATTCCAGCATATTTATGACCTCTTTGGTTCCATTAAAGTTGACAGCTGACGGTGATACCGTATGGGTGAATCCAAAACCCTGCTCACCTATGTATTGCCGTCCAGTCCAGTTTAGTTTTGTGAAAGAAACCAAAGACGTTCTCATAAATGAAAAAACTGCAATGGATAACGAAATTGAAGCTCTCGTTCCCTCAAAATGTCAAGGACATGAAATTAGTCACAAATTAATGATGACGATGATTGACGGCAAAATTTGTACATATCTGTCTGAAGCTAAGTCAAATGCGGCCTGCTACCTGTGTTTGGCTAAGCCTACAGAAATGAATAAGTTAGATGTCATTGCGTCAAAAACCATTTCTTCTGGTATGTATGAGTTCGGATTATCATCACTTCATGCCCGCATTCATGTGATGGAATGTCTTCTACACATAGCGTATCGTCTCGACTTCAAAAAGTGGTCTGCAAGAGGAGAAGGTCATCAAGAGTTATTGCATTCACGAAAAAAAACTCATTCAAGATCGATTCAAAGATGATCTCAACCTTTTGATTGACATCGTTAAGCAAGGATCAGGCACAACTAACGACGGGAACACAGCAAGGCGGTTTTTTGAATTTCCTGATAAAACTGCAGCGATCACTGGATTAGATGAAGACCTAATACGCAGATTTGCTGTGATTCTGCAAGCTATCACATCTGGAGAGATTGTAGACGTGCCGAAATTTAAAGAATACGCTAGAACAACCGCTGAAAAATACGTGGAACTGTATGATTGGTACTACATGTCATCAACCGTCCACAAATTGTTGTTCACGGAGGGGACATAATTGCAGAAAATGCTATTGTACCAATTGGAAGTCTTTCGGAAGAAGCTTCAGAGGCCCGAAACAAAGACTTTAGGAGGTTCAGAGAACACCATTCGAGGAAAAAGAGTAGACAAGCATCAAACGAGGATATCCTCAATATGCTTATCGTCTCTTCTGATCCTCTAATTTCTTCCACAAGACCAAAATTAGATGCCCACAAGAGGCAGACATACTTTAAGGAAACAGTAGAACTACTGAAACTTCAGGATCAGGAAGCTCGACAGAGTTCTTAGAAGAAAAAATTATTATGTAATTCATAATTACCATGTCATTTCAAATAAGTAGGTAATACGACTTTGTGATTTCTTAGAATGTTTTGATCTAAGCATAAAAAATATTGTAAGTTACACTTGGTATAGCCATATTTAAGCATTAAAATGTACATATCATAAACATTCTTTATTTTTTAATTTTGACGATTTTTAAAAAAAAAATCGCATGTGATGCCGCAATATTAAGTATGTCAAAAATTCACAAATAAATAGTACTATAACAGTGTGCAAGGATATAACGGCCAACCTTGCGATTCCAGAGATATCCTCATTTTTCATGTCAGCTCCATACATTTTTTTCTTATAAAAATTATAACTCTTCCATTTGTGCACACATTTACTTCATATGACATTTTATAGAACAGTAATGATCGGCAGAAGTCATATCCAGCAAAAAAAATAACATTTAAGACATCGAGATCCTATGTCTTCTACAGCCGATTTTCGATCCACCGTGTGGCGGGACGAATTTGAAATCATGAAATGACTCCTACCGTAAGGACTGGCTCGCACTAGCAACAAACTGATGTCATGGTGGTGGAAAAGGGAGACAGGCGTTTGACCTAGCGGGACAGTACAGACTAACAAAACCACATAAAAAGTGTTTTGTCCTACAAGTACCTACCTATTACACTTGCGATTGTCACTACATCACGAAGATCACTTTCAATTTACAAGGAAATTGCCACAAACAAGATTCCGAATTCGAAAACCCGAATTCATACCGTAATATTGTTTCAATCAGGTACGTGGTATAAAATGGCGTCGTTTTCCCGCGCTGACTCGTCTGCTGGGCGGTCACCGGCGCGGAGAACTAACCGTGCTCACTGGACCCACCGGCTGCGGAAAGACCACACTATGTGCCGAAATATCCTTGGATCTGGCGCAGCAAGGGGTGAGAATCGTTTTTTTTTTTAAATATTTATGTTAATTCTTTGAGTTCTGTAACCGTGCCAGTATGTTATTTTTTTCCACTTTTCATGATCTTTTTTTTCATACTCGTCTATCTTATCCTATTTTATACCGTTGATCGACGATCGTACCTACCCGAAGGTGCATCGAAAGTTCTAGGCGAATGTCCCGCAGTGGACGACTGGACGTCCTTTAAAATGATGATGTCGATTGACAAAAGCATCTCCTAGCTTTCTTTTTTCATCATAATATAATTTTTTTTAAATATGGCCGCCACGGAACGGCTGGCAAATGTCAAACACCGAAAAGAGATGGGGCATGACGGCATAAGAGAGTGTCATGCCGTTTGCCGCCACGACATACGAGTCGGTCTTACGGCATAGCTCGCCAATAGATTTAAAATTTGTTTCACATCAAAAATAAAAAATAAACCACTAATAATTTTCAATACAACCAGGTGAAAACTTTATGGGGTAGCTTCGAGATCCGTAACTCCCGCTTAGCGCGGACGATGCTGCAGCAGTACGCCGGAGTGCCTCTAGAGCAGAACTTGCAGGACTTCAACAAGTATGCCGACGACTTCCAGAAATTACCCATCTACTACCTGGCCTTTCATGGGCAGCAACCCATCAAAGTTGTTATGGAGGTAAGGCGTGAATGAAAGATAATGCATGACTTACCTGTAAAGCCCGAACCAGGCTTTACAGGTAATCTTTGAGGAGTGGCTAGAGAGGCGCCACGGCGTCCTCATCTTCCGCCTGACGCAGGTCCTCACCGGACACGGTTGTTTCGGGAGGTTCCTGTTCCGGATAAGGCGGGAGGAAACGTCCGGGTGCCACCATTCTGTGGATCGCCCGGAGGACACGGTGGAGCATACGGTGGAGGTCTGCCCGGTTTGGGTGGAGTACCGCCGTGTCCTCGTGCAGGCGATTGGCGGTGGCGATCTCTCGCGTCCGGCCCTGGTCCAGCCCATGGTATGGAGTGAGAGGGCATGGGAAGCCGTCACCTCCTCCTGCGAAGCAGTAATGCTCGAAAAGGAGGAGGTGGAACGCGTGAGGGAGAGGCGAAATTCGCGCCCTCACGCCCCTAGCCGCCGCAGGAGACGCCCTGGGCGTCGGGAATCGCAGGCCGATTCCCGGCCACCGCAGGCGCGGGCTTGCGAACGGCGAGCAATGGGCAGCTCGCCGTTCGATAAGGACCAGGCCCGGGTCGACGACGCGTTGTGTTCCACGCGCGCCTCAAAGAGATGTCAGCATCGCTGACGGGGTCCGCTAGGGCCAATGCCTGCTAGGGTTGCGGGAAAGTCCGAGAGGGATACCGTGGCCCCTGGCACAGGCAACTGAAGGAACACGGGTGGGTTTTAGTCAGGAAGAGTCTGACACGACCTCCCGCTCTGCCCAGAGCGGGAAAAGTTATTTGATGATTTCCGACCCTCAAAAAAATGGGTTGTATGTTCAACCAAATATAATTCGCGACCGTACATTTACAGAATTATTATCATTAAAATCATCAATAGAAGCCTCTAAGTTCATATAATCCGACACGGTTGGCGCAGTGGTTAAGCGATTGACTGCTGCGCAGCGTGTCGCGGGTTCGATTCCCGCACGGAACAAGTATTTGTATGACCTGCAAGTAGTTTTTCCGGGTCTGGCTCTTTGTGTATGTGAGTTTAAATGTTTGTAAACGCACCCATGATACAGGAGAAATTCCTAGTGCGGGGCAACGTTTTTTTTTAAAAAAAAAAAAAACAAACAAACAATTTCAGAAATCATATTCAATCATTAAAACATCCCAAAGAATACTTCGATAGTTTGAGAATTTCGACAGGTTCTGACTTGTTTAGCCGATCATCCCAGTGAGCAGCGACGCAGGGTGGGAGCTACTGGCCCGAAAAAATTTACTAAATTGATTGACTCGACTAAATGACTTACCTACTAAACAACTCGACTACATTTTTGTTGTTTAGACAATATTTAGTTACTAAAGTACTCGCCACTTGACTAGATTACTAACATAGTCCGAACCAAGCTTAAGTGAAGTTCGGTCATACATTATTCTTCAAGTGCTTCGTCCTACTCCGTCGTTGTATACTCGACGTCGAGTCCACGATGAAGTACTTAGGACTCGTGCTCGATAGCCGGAGGAACTTCGTGGAGCACTTCCGACGTTTGGCCCCCAAACTGGAACGGACTGGGGCCGCCCTCAAGCGGCTTCTGCCCAACCTGAGGGGTCCAAACGCCTCCTGCCGGAGGCTTTACGCGGGGGTCGTGTGGTCCATGGCTACATATGGGGCCCCGGTGTGGGCGCGTTCACTGCGGCGGAGAGCCGCCCACTATCTGAACGCGCCCCAAAAGGTGGTAGCCGTAAGGCTGATCCGGGGCTACCGCACGATCTCGGGCGAGGCGGCAAGCCTCCTTGCCGGACTGCCGCCGTGGGATCTGGAGGCGATAGTCCTCTCGCTTCCGCGGCAAATCGCGGCGCGATCTCATGGCGGCATGGAAAGAGCGACTGTCGCAACCCAGCGCAGGGCACGCCACGATAGCGGCGGTAGGACCCCTCTTTGAGGAGTGGCTAGAGAGGCGTCACGGCGTCCTCACCTACCGCCTGACGTAGGTCCTCACCGGACACGGAAGTTTCGGGAGGTTCCTGCACATCATCAGGCGGGAGGAAACGCCCGGGTGTCACCACTGCGATGATCGCCCCGAGGACACGGTGGAGCATACGGCCCCACCGTATGCTCCTGACCTGCATGGGCGGAGCACCGCCGTGTCCTCGTAGAAGCGATCGGCAGCGGCGGCGACCTCTCACGCCCGGCCTTGGTTCAAGCCATGGTCCGGGGCGAGGGGGAGTGGGAGGCAGTCGCCTCCTTCTGCGAAGCAGTCATGCTAGCGAAGGAGGTGGCGGGACGGGAGAGGGAGAGTCTCCCGTCCAAGCCGCCGCGGTGGCCGCTCCGGGCGTCGGGAGCCGCGTGACGACTCCCGGCCACCGTAGGCGCGGGCCTGCGGGCGGTGAGTAATGGGTAGCTCACCGTCCGATCAGGATCAGGCCCGTGCCGGACGGCGCGTACGTGTTCCACGCGCGCCTCAAAGAGATGTCAGCATCGAAGAGGGGGCCCACTAGGGCCCAAGCCTGCCGGGAAAGCGGGATCATCCATAAGGGGTACCGCTGACCCGGAACATAAAGGGCCAAGGAAGGAACACGGGTGGGTTTTAGTCAGTAAGAGTCTGACACTCCCTTCCGCTCCACCCAGAGCGGGAGGGTTCATTTGATGATTTCCCATCCTCAAAAAAAAAAACACGATGCTAGCTCGCGAATAACAGCACCTATAAAATAACTTGATCACCCTGTTTAAATTGTGCAGGCAGTAGAGCACGCGCGGTACATGCATGACATCTCGCACGTTGTAGTGGACAACGTCCAGTTCATGCTAGGACTTGGCGAAGATCGCGACGGCGACCGCTACCACCGACAAGACGCCGTCATCGCCGCGTTCCGAACATTCGCGACCGCGCGACACTGCCACGTCACGCTCGTTATGCATCCTAGAAAGGTCAGTAGAGCTGTAGGTACAGTCAGCGACAGTAGTGATTTACACTACTGTCGCTGACTGTACCTGACCAGAGGACTTTTCAACGACATTAAAAAAATAAAAATATTAACACAGACATCAAGACTCCTTAGGTATCCTCGAGCGCGCTCGATTGTGCACTTTACAACACTGTTTATACAGTCCATTATTCAATGTCATCGTCATACAAGTATTATGTGAATATTATTTTAGTTTCATTATTATTATCTGTCTATCAGGTTTGGTAATGAAGCAATGAACACAAAGTACGCATGTTATTGCGCAAATTCAAGCCCAAAAATATTCAATACCTATGTCGTGTTATTCACAGGAACGTGAGTCAGAGGACTTGTCAACGAGCTCTATATTTGGCAGCGCGAAAGCTTCGCAGGAAGCGGATAACGTTCTCATAATACAGGTAAAATTCATAAACTAAATGTTTCAACCTTAATAATTATTAGCGTAATACAATGAGCCGTCTATTCTTTTGCAAAACAAACCCTCATAAATTGTTTAATTAGGTATAACTCTTTACTCTCTTTACGTTAAGAATTATAAATTTTTATTACAGGACAAACGACTAACGGCAGTGCGCGGCAAAAAGTACTTACAAGTTGCCAAAAATCGTTACAGCGGCGAGCTAGGCATTGTACCTCTCGACTTCGACAAAGATGCGCTCAGCTACCAAGCCAAGAAGAAAAGCAAAAGTAAAACAGATGAGCCCGATAGACTATTGAACCAATGCTTTAAAGATTATACAGTAGACGATGCTACTTATATTGATGACTTCGAAGATAAAAAACCGCGCAGAGATTTCTCAAGAAAACCACAAAATACCCGTCGCAAAGACCATCCTAGTAGTTATTTAAGTGATGTTTTGGATTTAAATAGATAGTATTTAAGGATAACACACATTCCAACAAAATGAACAAACATTACAAAATGTAAATAAAATATTTATTTAAGTAGAAATATGAAATGATTAGGTACTGAATGAGAATCTTTTACTGAATGTCCCTCTCAAAAAGTACCTATACTATAACATTGAGGAAACTACATACCAACTAGACTAGGATCGAACATACCTACCCTCCATCTAAATCACAATACTGAATTCCTGTGCCTTCCTTCAAAGAAATAATGCAATTACATTGCTAGTTTGCTTAAGTAAGCGGGCACGCCCTTTATGCCAGGAGGCTTTTTATTATGTATTAAGTTCTGTTTGCGTTTTTGTTTTTATTATTTATTTCTGCTTGAGTATAGTTTTAAATATTGGCGTGTGCTAGCTGACTTAAGGCAAATAATTTTAATATTTTTGTGTTTCGTAATGTTAATTACTTATTACTATATAGAATCCAGTTCTTCTAACTGAACAGACAGCAGTGCTGCTGGGGAGTTTGTTCCGCCACTTCTTCTTCCCAGCTAAAGCACTAGGAAGTGGTGAAGGGTGGGCGTTTTGGGGGGACTGTCTTATGTGATTTTGACGTTCAAAAAGTGCTGATTCTCAGCCTAATTTGAATAAATGACTTTTGATTTGATTTTGAGTTTGATTGCAGGGTAATTCGACGCTTACCTATGTAGTGTAGGTATTAGTTTGCAGAACTTCATTGGTACCGCACGGGGCTTGTCCTATCGTTCATTCTCATGTATTCCACAGCGGAAGGGAGAGGAATGTTTAAATAATACAAATAAATGTACCTAATGTTTTTGTATTTATTTTAATGACGAGCTGTGCGCTACTGTCTATCGTATCACCAATAATAATAATGATATGATAACAACTATTATTATGAGAATGTTATTAAAAAGGGAAAGAAACATAGATCTTTGTTACAGGACGGCAGCGACGTATAAGCCAATCAGATAGTCGTCTTACAATATAATATTATTAACACATCAATAGTTAACTTCACAATAGTCCGAATCACAGTTACCAAAGAACTACTTGGGTAAAATTTGAGTTTTTTTTTATTATATTTGTACAAGTTACATAAGTTTTTTTTGCAATATCATCACACTCGATAGCAATTAATTAAATTTAATTACTATAAGAGTAGCAGCATAACATAGATATACGTATTCTTAATAAACTATCATCAGATACCGAACTTAAAAGTTAAAATACATTAATGCTTAATGCAAAAAGACTATCATAAAAAATATTTATATTTAGGATGTTTTGTATAGATAATATAGTACGATTTAAACTAACATTAACTTAATTTATTGTAGCGTTATTTCACTAAGACAAATTTCTTTAGCTGTTAGGTTATTAATTACTTAAGTAATCGTTTTTGTTGTAGTTCAAAGGACACTAACCCTAGAGGGCTAGAGAATAAATGACAATCACACCCGCTCGGCTAATTGCCCTGCTTGCTTAGGCGCGAAATATCCGTTCCATCCACAATTCACTTGAAATTAGTAGATACATAAAATCGGCCAAGTGTGAGTCGGACTTGAGACACTATGGTTTCAAAGTTGTGCAATTTCCACGCATAGCCCTCATACCAGCGCCATAAGACACAAATGAAACATTCGTTTTTAGAACAACGCATCCTTATCAGTGATTTCACGAAACCCCGAATTTCCTTATTTCCCTGCAATATTAGTGAACATACCTACTGATATTATAGCGGCCATAAGTTTCATTGTACAATACCGTCACTTATTTACATGCAGCTCAAACTGTTGTTACAAAATATTTTTATCTATGAATAGGATCAAACCAAGTCACTTTTCGTGTCTGTCTGTGACCACTTAGATCTTCTAAACTACACAATGTATTTTGATGATTACGGAACGGAATACGGAAGGTTCATGTGTGTAAATAACTTAGTACATTTTTATATTTAAATTAGGTATACCACAGAAATCTCGATATTTTGACGTCATCATCGCACCTGTGCGAAGCAAGGGTGGGTGTTAAATAATTTATAAAAACATAATCTACAATGATGCAACTTATAAATATAAAATAGGTCCATCTAGTTAGCATTTCATTATCACGTTTTATTAAACATTTGTTTAAGATAGAAGCCAAAATTGTATATATACAAGATGTCTTATGAGTCATCTTATTCATCATAATCTTCTGTATAAATATAATTAGATTTTATTTATAAAACATTCCTAAATAATTATGTTACATATATTATATCTTAAAATTATATTTGGTTATGTTATAGGCATGTACCTACTTGTGTAGTACTAAAAAAATCATTTGTAATGACAACATGCAATTTCCAACATTTTATTTGTACATTGTTAAACAAATAGTAATTTACTTATTACAGATATAATTAATAATCCTGTATGACTCTGTTAATTATGATGTTTGTTAATGAGTTTTTATTTATAGCTATTTGATGAGGTGAGAGTGTACAGCTTGGATTAAAGATGCCTCATTTGTACGATTTTGCCTTCTTTTACATTTGGGACAAGGTACATTGGCATTGAGACATTTAGCATGAAACACACTTGAGCACTCATCACAGCGGTAGGTTGTGCTTGTCTCGAAAGGGTACAGTATTTTAGGATCACTACATACTTCGCAAATAAAGCCCTTCTGACTGCATAGCCAACATTCCAGAACATGAGTCTTAGCAAAGTTTACCACTTTCTCTAGCTGCAGTGCTAAGGAACCATTAGGTATAAGAGCTAAGTCTGATATTGTATACAAGTGAAGATGTTCATACAAATACTCCCGTGGCCATACACGTTTTTGTAACTCCTCAATGACTGGTTCTCTACATGTAAATATGTAAGCTCTCAGGAAATTCAGTTGTATCCTTAATTCCTGTAAATGTGCCATATCTGAAACACCACTGTAAATCTTTGGGTTAAGTTTTTTCATATCTATCCACGGGTGTTGTTGAAATTCCAACAAAAAGAGAGCAGACTTTTTGGAGACTAGGTATCTTTTAAAGTCCCAGTTATGTATGACTCGAGCTGGAATGATGAAAACATTGGGGTCCATGCAGTTACAACAGTAGTACTCTCCAGTGTAAGCACATACTTTTGCTTTAGAGATGGTGCTGCCAAGTGAATCCTGGCATCCCTTACATTGATAATTCTGATGATCGAGCCCCTGTTCCCTTGACAATGTACCCAACTGTGATATCATCTTCTGTAATTCTTGGACTGTAAAAGATGTGGACATAGTACTGGGAACTACTTCAAAATCTAGAACTTGTAACACTGGGTCTTCTGGGGTTGTTTCTGCTTTCAAATCACAAATGTCAGCATCTTCTGAATTTAGCTTTAGCTCTTTATGAATATCCTTCATAATATCTCTTAAATTAGGAGTGGTAGTATATGTATCCCCAAAGTTATTTGAATTGTCAACTAAAGATGACAAACTCTTTAGCTCAGGTGTTTTTATCATGCTGCTACCATGAGATGAATTAGAATTGATAGAAGCATTCATATCATCATTGTTGTCAGTAGACCATCCCTTTCCACACAAGGAGTTCCCTGTGACAATGATATCAGTGGGAGCAACAAAGTCCTCTGAATTAACAGAGGAAGGTGACATGGAAGCTACATCTTTCAGTTCCTGACTGGTGGATGGCTTGGCTATTTCCAATGGAATCAATTTATTTTCTGAGTCAATACTTTCGTTTTTCGTTTCTGCCTTGTGTTTCAGTGATTTCCGCTCTTCCATTACTTCTGGTTCTATGTTTTGACTGGTGATATCTTTTATATCTTTTGACAGAATAAAATCCAAAGCCTCATCTTCATTCAAAGCCAGCAACCGACCTAGTCCAGTGATGTTTGAGGTATGTGTGGGTGTAGATGCTAGTTTTGGTTTAATTTCCTCATCAGTAATAGTGCTAGCCACATCCAGAGCAGCACTGATAGGAGCTTGTCTTATCTTAGGCACCCATATACCAGCTAGCATCAGGACCTGCTCTGGCCAGTAGTTTAGCAAGCTTGAATTAATGGGTAAATTAAACTGAATGCATGTTTCTATGCCTTCAACAAGTTTTTGGGACACCTCTAATATTTCAGAATCACATACATATGCTGTCCTGTTGTAGAAAGGTTTCACAGCAGATATGTTCTTGAGGAGAGTAGACATATAGGAGGACAACAGGCACTCATTCAAGGCAATACGGAGCCATGCCCGACACTGACCTATTTCCGTATTGATTTGTGGCAGGGACGATATTTGGTCAATGTTTTGTCTATGTGATAGTACAAGAATGAGGGGCCAAAAGTTCGGCTGTGGCTGCTGGTCAGACTCTCCTGTTAGTGCATTTTTGGCTTTTCTCAAGAATGTGTCTTTCAAGCCATGAAGAAATACCGCCTCTAAAGCCATACACAAAGTGTTTGTGGAGTCTGTCGAACCTAACACGCTGTGGAAGTTTTCTTCAAATTGATTGCTGTATTGGATGTCTTTTACACTTTCAGACAAATTATTTATTAGTGCTTCTTTTAACATAGAATCCCGACTTCGGACTGTAAATCCTGAGGCGACATTCTTGAAGAATGACATGATTGTAATATTACGATGTATCCTCAATGTGAGATGGTCTTAATGTTCAAACAAAACTACATTATCTTGTTCCCGTTCACAATTACTACAATTTACATGTTTCTGAATAATCGTCAACAAAAATGTTTAACATAAAATCGTAAACGTCACTGTCTGTAGTGTAGTTGTCACTTAGTTATCACTGCGAATGTAAACACTAATATTTTGTTATTCCTTTCCTTTTTCAGCGATTCACGTAAATAGAAGTTATGTTTTCTTGTAATCTGATCGCACAAAAACAATCACAATCAAATTGCTTGCTGAATGCTGATGCTGCCTTGATATTTTGTAGTTTTGGTAAGATAAGAAATCACGTTCACCGTTCACGTTCAGAAAAAACTTGTCACTTTACTTTTTTTTTTCTCTTTGCCCTACTTGGGCAGGTCTTGTCACTTTGCTTTACTGACTGGTTTGTTTGACAGTTTAACAATATCCTAACTTCAGTGGACCATTTAGTCGATTTAATTTTTACAAGGAATTGATAAATAATATAATCATAAAAAAAAACAAAAATCCTAACGCCACCGCCTCTGTTTGAATAACGCATCTGAAGCAGGTTGGGACGTGCCGTGCCGTGGCGCATCGCAACGCGTTGCGAAAATCCTCCTTCATCACTTTTGTACATACATTCTTCATTCTTCACATTCATGTCTATGAAGTTGGTTCATGGCACACTAAGCGGGCTGCACCGCACTTATTTGTATGAAAATGCTTTGCGCTGCTGTGCAGGTGTAAAGTGCCCTTAGCTTTTCTGTCAATTGACATAATCAGATCAGGGGGCTAACCACGAGCTCTTTAATAGCAGGGCAGAAGTTGGACTGCCCTGCTTTTTTGTACTATGACATCTCATTAGCAGGCCTGGCCGCAGGCTTGTTGCATTGAGCTAGGTCAATGGCTTGTTGCGTTGACGTTTACGAAACCGTTCACCTTTTTTTTTTGTATAGACTTTTTGGACTTTTCATACCATTACGCGCTAATTGACAACCGCAAAACGACTATTGAACGGCTGTAACGTCAAAATAAATCATCTTGAAAAAGTTACTATTAGATAAGCTTTTTCAAAATTGTTTTGTAATTCGAGGCTCGAGGTAAGCTGTTATGAGGACCCACCTAAATTTTTGTTACAACACTTTATTATTTCTCTAACCATTTGGACCCAGACTTAACAGGTTCTTCGCCAGCAGAATTTAAAATGTCTGCAGCCCTTTTCCACATTCGCTTGTTATGCTCCCATCCTTGGGTGGATTTGTTATACCCAACTGCAATTTCTCTATGATAAGATAGGAACTCCCATAGGTGAAGCAGTTGGTTGGGTCATACTAACACGACGACTCGTTCGTGTTTCACTAAGAATAAAACCACCACGTTAATTAAAATTAATCTGTTAGGCCACATTTTGTAAAGTAAGTAAGTACACCATTATGATATTTTCCTAAAGGTAAACAGATTTACGACATTGTGAAGAGGATAATTACATAATAAAAAATTGCAACGAAATATAAAGAACAACTTCCAACGACCTACTGACTGACCGGACTAACTGAGAAATCAGGAAATGGACAGGGAAAGGGAAATCCGTAGAATTAGGTAAAAATCTTGGATAAAATACAAACATTTATTTGGCGCCACCAACATAGTTGCATGACAATTATTTTGAACGTGTGTGGATATCCCATTGAGCTAGGAAAAACAATAAGTCAATGGGATATCCACACACGTTCAAAATCACTTTGAATCTTTCCAATTATAAAGTAGTTTTGAAAGGAAAATTAAGCTTTTTGGCGCTTTTAGATAATGTATCAATGTAACTTGTTAACCATAATCATAGTTAAAATATGTATATACCCAAAAAAAAAAACTATTATATTTAAAAACAAAAACTGGTAAAGTGAAAATAGAATTTACGTTTTTGAACGTTACTTATTAAAAATACAATAACATCACAGCAGGCCACAGACAATAATTAGTTAATTACCATTTAACTTAGTTCAATAGGCGTTCACCTATAATACTGTCATAGTACGACTCTATAGCAATTTACTAGCAGGCCTGCTTTTGAACTGACTGGAAATTGAATGTTTTCTTAGAAGCTCATAGTAAGCCCCCTGAGCCGATGTCAACTATTCAAAGTTTACTCCGGTTTACTCACTAGCAGAACTAGTTGTGTCACAGCACTACAGCAGTGACAGAAACAAAACTGTCAGTCAGTCCACTCCGCAGCTGGCCCGGCCGTCATTAAAATTGTCATTACTGTCAATAGTTTGCATTGGCAAAATTGACCGAACCTGTTTTCATCGAGGTAGTTATTTTCGTAGAATTTAAAGTGTATTGGATACATTCAAATTGGAGCAGATTATTTTAATTACCTTTGTTTTTTTTTTACTTTTTAGTTAGAACAACTCTAGTAACCAGTAAACACAGTAACAGTTTATTTACATTAACTGTTTTCTGGAACCGATTATAGACTTTCAGTTAAAAAAGTACTAAAAAGGCATGTTTTATCTCTTACATTTTATATTACTTTCATATTGTACACGTAATATTTATACTCTCGCTGAAAAGTACCCAAGATCAGACAATAATGGGCAAGGTATGTACAAATTCTAGAATATTTCTAGAAGTTTATCTTAATATACTTGTTTACATAACAACTAGGGAGCTAGGAATGTTATTAATTGATTTGTTAATTCTAGAATTACTTCTATGTCGTAAATGCGGCGCTGACGTGGCAGACTCCTATTACTTGTTCAGTAAACCAAGCCCAGGAGCTCGTAAAACTGAAAAACAAAATATTTTTGGACAACAGAATGTAACTGTGCAAACTTTAGTGAACCCATTTGGCATCAATTTCGAAGTGGTCACTGCAGAGAAAGCGAGATGTGATAACATAGGACCTGTGAGTAAAAAAGGTGTAGTGTCTACAATACAATTATAATTTTTTAAGTTAACATTGCAATAATTTTAGAACCAGGGTGCAGACTCATGGTTTCCTGGGTACAGCTGGCGGATCTGCGCTTGTAAACACTGCGGTCAACATCTAGGTTGGACATTCGAGAAGACAGATGGAAATGCAGAAAAGCAAACTAGTGAGAAAATTAAAACTTTTCATGGACTGATCCTAAAAAACATACTTGGTGAAAATTGTAAGTAATATTATGTTGAGAATTCATTATGTTAGTCCTCTTTATTTGAAATACAAAACACTTTTTTTTTTTTTCAGTTACTGACTCTCTTATAATGATGCCAAACATGTATAAAATGTAATTTATATTTAGTAAGGTCACATTTTTATTAAAGAGAGAATGTATACCTACTGGCCTGTAAGTATTGTAAATGACTGTTATCTTTATATATTTATGGATTTCCAATGTTAATATTAGAAGTTAAAAACTCATTGTAAGGCAAAATATAAAGACATTTATTTATGAATCACTTATTTTATTTTTATCTCTTACTTGCAATAAACGTAGCCACTCGCACATCTATATTAAACTGTTTGGGCCAAATGGCCGCGTCTAAACCAAAAAAATCGCTCGCGCACTAATTTGGGATCGTCGCGTTCATATGTCACTTATTTGTTCGGAAAACCGGAGGGCGCGACCATACGTTCGTGTTCGCAGAACAAAATGAACGGGACAGTCGCAACGATTGCGTTAGATAAGGACGCGGCCATTGGCGCCAAACCGTACATATACGGATGTGACGTCGAAACGAAAAGAAGAAGAATCTCTTACTTGTCTAAGTAACAAAATACCGAAGTAAAATTAACAAATTAAGTCAATAATAAATGAAAAAAAAACGGAAATTAGTTTTCTTACATGTCAGAAAAAAAATTAAATGATGACATTGAAACAATCTTATAACTAATAATCATAATGACAAAGATCTTATAATCCACGTTCTAATATTCAGGCTGCCCGGATCCGACTATGTAATAATAATATGTACAGACGCCAGCACATCAAGCTACTACAATCTGTCAAATTTCTTATTTCTTATTTTATGCTATCATAGCAGTTTTTAGGTATAAGCTCCAGGTATGTTGGTTATCTTCGATACATGAACGTAAGTATTCTTTTAGTGTCGCGTGGCTCCTTTCAAGAGCGCCACAAGTTTGAGGATGATAAGGAGAAGCGTAAATATTTAATAGATTTTCAACTTTATCGCTAAAGCATTAAGGTTCAAGGTTGATTGGGAAAATTTGACAGTTTCGGGTAGCTTGACCTGCTGGCGTCTGTACCTATGGGAAACTGAAATTGCTAGTATGGGTGAAAACCTACATACTCGTACTTATCCGTACGCTACTGTAACGGCGAGTGATTAGTATGCATATAAAAAGCGCGACGATCGCTTTTAGTTAGGACGCGGGGTCAGCATGTAATAAAAAGGGACTAACACTTGCAATTGACCACTGCAATGACGTGGTAATTTTACACTTACCGTTATTTTATCTGTTTAACCTTCAACAATTTAAGGTTTAAAATAATTTGGAGAAATTTGTTAGTTTTGTATAACCTGCTGTACAATACAAAATACAAGTATCCTATTCATTAATAATGACTGTTCGTTGCCACTAGTACCATGAACAGTTCCATGATGGAACTACTCAACATTAGTTTTATTATTTTTAAATTCTTTTAAAATGGAACTAGTGATTAAAAAAAAAAAGCATCAGTAGTTCCATTGTGGAACTGTTAATGATACTAGTAGCAATGAAGAATAATGACAGACTCAGACTTCAGAAACCATTGCATTCACTGAAAACACACCTGGAAGCTGACATGTGATTTAATGCTGTCAGAACTTATTGTGTAATCGAAGTAAAGTCTGTTACTTTATTTAATGCATCATACTTGCAATCTATTAAAATGCAACACTTGTTAAAAATAAAACTAATTAAATCAATAGGTTTAGTCAAGCCACAAACTTCAAATTAAATTATATCTTTCTTGTCTAATTACAGATCATCTATGTGAAACAAATAAATCGTAAATACACTACCACAAACCATAAATACACTGCCACAAACTTTCATGCAGTGCATGCATGCGTTTCAGGCATGTGCTTTACATGCTTATGATTTTGAAATGTAATTGCAATTAATGTTTTCTTATAATGCAATAATTATGTAAGCCGAATAATATACAACCGTATGAATAGCTTTCTAACATCCTAATTAGATTTCAGTAGGTAGGTACCTAAATTAGCAACATTGAATATTACCTTAAAACTAACATGATTTAAACCTGTTCTGAATGATATTTTTTGCAGCTCCAGATCACTCAGTGGATTTCACTTATGTTTCAACTTGCTGTCACTATCTTCAAAAGTTTTAATTAGCATACACAGTTTTTAGTTCAATTTTTACCTAATGATAACAAATCACAATTTATTGTATAAATCCTCTAATTTAAGAAGTAGCAAATCTTTGATGTAATGACTGTGCTGTAGCTGCAGGAGTCGGCGAAAAATTGATACCAGTGGGCGCCTCACTGTTTGCAGCTTTACCTGTTTTACCTTGAATAACAGCTATCTCTTTTTGCAGTTTAGCATTCAGGACATGTTTATTCACAAACTTCCGGCCAACACCGCGGTTGCCGCCACGGCCGCGCCCCCTCGAGCGAATAGATCCTCTACTAGCATTAGACCTGTTGGACCGATTAGATCTGTTGGACCGATTGGATCTGTTGGAGCCCATGGATTTAACACTGCCAGGGCCTCTCCTTGTGTTGTAGCCACCAAACTGATTATTTAACTGTGCTAGACTCTTTTTGTTCAAATAGCCTCCGCTACCAACACTGTTACGACGCCTCTTTGCAAAATCGTTGGCAACACTGACAGTTAATTGAGAAGGTGAATTACTGAAAGAGTTATTCCTGGAGCGTGTGAATGTTTGAGATTTTATAATATTGTTCCTTAACAACATATTTTGATGTTGCTCTTTTAAGATCTGGTCCGATCTCAAACCTACTGCACTATATCTATTGCCAGTACTTAAACCTCGTCCCCGTTTAGAAATTCCCCTCTTGGCTACGGCCAGAGGTCGGCGGATGTTGTTCATTCCTCTTCGTGTTGTAACACCAAGTCTACTATGAACACTGTTTTGAACATTTGTGTTTGAATAACCACGCTGCAGTCTGCCACGCATGCCACCTGTAAATAGACATACTTTTCATAGAATAACTACTTCACTGATTTTAAGAATGATTAATTTAAACACAGGTTACTCACAAACAATTAAAAGCAAGAATGCACATTTATTTTTTCTAATGGGACATAATCAGTATCTCAGTCTGCATATTGACTTTAATGAATTAGAAATTGTCTCAAGTATGATTGCAAAGTGGATCTTAGTCTTAACATATCTAGTAGCCCTTCATTCAAAATTGACAAACAAGCACATACCTGACGGGTTCTAATACATGACTATGTACAGTTAAATTAACAGTATAGTGAGCAAAATAGGGTCGAGGTGTTTCTAGTATATACATAATTATAAAGAAGTAATAATTTAAATACATATAACAATAAAATGTAACTCTCGCAAAGGCATGTTCCTTATGTGCAGCAACGTGTCATACATAACAAGCTTCTATAAAATAAATGTAATATTAAGTACTGATGAGGAGTAGGTCCTGTTCTTAACAAATGGTGATAAAGTTTGGTGCAGTTTGTTTTGTATTTGATGCAGGTATGCTACAGTTAGTAAACAGAAAATTACCTCTATTCAATCGGCCACCTCTCACTAGATGGGGCATAACCAACTGATCTTCCAATCCAGCTCTTCCTTTTGGTGTCAAGCCTCTCAGTTGAGAGCGAGATCTTGAGGCCGACCTAGCGCGAGAGTTTGAGCGCCGCTGTCTAGATCGAGAGCGGTTGCGCGACTGGGAGCGAGGCCGTGACTGAGACCTGCCTCCTTGGCCTGAGCCGGGGCCGCGCGATCGTGAACGGCCACGTCGGGCTCCCAACGGCGTATTTGGCCTCATCTGTGAGTGAGAGCGCGCAACGCCTCCACGCCCACGACCTCTGCCACCTCGGCCCCTGCCACCGCCACGACCGCGGACATTTCCGCCACCTCTTCCACGAGATCTACTTGATCTGTTTTGTTTTATGATATCATCTGAAATGTAATAATGACGTCAAATTAATTTTCTTACAAAAAAAATTCTTGTTGACAAATGGAGTTGGCGGGTGCAAAAAAATCATTTTCATTTACCTAATTTAGATTAGAAAATGAAAAGATTTATTATTTATTGACAAAATCAGTTGTTTAGAAAGCCATACAAATAAATAATAGCATCCCAATCATCAGAAATCTTACTAATATCCAAAAATAGATCTGTAATTCAGTAAGTTCGAATATTACGTAGTTATTTACTTACCTAACGACATATTAACTGAATCCGCCATGATAAAACTATTATATTATAGTCCGATGTTTTCTGTATCCGAACAGGCCAAATAAAGAAATTTTACAATAAGGTAGGTTAGCATTTAGCATGAAAAACTAAAATGTAGACAAGACAAGACTTCAAAAATGCAATGCGAAACGCACAGATAATAATCGTATCCACAGACTACAATATAGTATAATCACAGAACACTATTACTCCTAGTATAATCCACAGACTCCAATATCACAAACAATAACAAATGTACAAAATTATATACAGTATGTATATGTATGTTTGTACGTTTGTATGTATGTTTGTCCACGCATTTCTCCGACACTATTCATGGGATTGTGATTGTGTTTTTTTTATTGGCATACATTTACTTCAACTTAGGGAACCGTGTAAGTAACCGTGAAATTTTGTTCAGTCTCTCCATTGGTACCGTGGACGTAGACGCAACAGTAATTCCTGATTGTAAGGCCTTTAAATAAAATAATACCACAACATTATCAATAGATGATGATTTTGATTACTACCTAGATATTTTATAAATAATCACATTTCTTTCTTACCTCAACAGGAATAGCTTCAGGATGTAAATATTTTTTATTTCCAACTCTCATAAAAGAAGTGTTATGAAAGTGTTACCTGCATATTTTAGAGCTTTTCTTTGGTACCCAGTTATTTCATTTAGTTGCTTTTATCCATAAATCCCGTGATTCTGGTTTGGCGTAAATCTGAAAGTTTTTGACACTTTAATACCTATTATAAATACAATATTTTATACTATAAATAGGCACTAAAAAGTAATGATGTATTATTACGCCCGGCGAAACGTGGAACAAAGGAGACGTTCAATAAATGTATGGGGCTTGGTACTAAAATAATTGAAAATTAGACTAGGACGTGCAGTGAACTTTTTTCTGAAATTTTGTTTTGTGGGACTATTGCATTAGTAAATTAAGGTCTAGGCTCTGTCTACGGTCTAGGGTCAATTGTCTGCCGGTAATGTCAGAAAGGTAAATTTCACATTTTGATGGGTTAAGTTCTTAGCCAATAGATCTAAAATGCTGTTTGAGGAGTTGTAAGTCTTTCAAAACGGTGTCTACATCACCTCCTAGCGTTCCATCATCTAAATACCACACGTTAAATTTTGAATTTAATTTCTGGATAATTGGATGAATAGCCAAGCTGAAAAAAACTGACCCGAGAGGGTCACCTTGTTGGCAACCTACTGCAGATTCCAAAACATTGTCCTTGTATAATAATTTAGAAGGGTATCCTTAACATTGCCACATAAAACCATAAAGGGGATGGCTAAATAGAAGTATGGACGACTGTCCCAGCAACGTATAAACATGGTACCTAGCAATATACACGGTCAATTTTAGGTCGTTCTGGAACCGAGAGCCATATACTCGATCATCGAACTCAAAACGATTGGGACTATTATTTTCAATGAGTTACAATAAAACAAAACCACGAAAAATCCAATTTATTGTTTTTTTTGTGTAATAGTGAGAACTCGTAGTAACGCTTCCTTGCGATCAATGCATATGTGTGTAAAACGTGTCGACGAACTGCAACACTTGCGCACGGCACCCATTGTAAAATTCATTCATCGATCAGACAGCATGATCCGTAAGCCACGCCCCCGGCCCCTTACAGTCTAGGCGACCGCCCGCGCGCCCCCGCCATTTCTAAATTCTTATTCCTTTCTAGTATTGTCTCGCGTTTCGTTGTATTAGGTCACGCACGCGCAACCTTATTACGCGCCAAAAATTTAAGTTTTGGACTATGGTGGATTTTTATGTGACATGGCGAACCATAACTTGGAAGAGGTTAGAGGCCAGACGTTTGTATGCTCAGCCGGAACACCTGAACTCACTGCGCGCACGTGGAATCACTGACCCTCAAGTTCCCTTCACCTCCACCATCCTGGCTGTAACCCAGCGCCTCCTCGATCATGGACAGTTTCGAGCGTCCACACACGCGCAGGGCCGCGGGAGACTACCATACTCGGCGGAATTGGAGGAAGACATACAGGAATACTTCGAACGCGACCCACGTGGCCGACAGTGGACGCTTTTAATATTGTGAAAAGTGAAGTGAATAAAAGAGTACAGACCTACAAGTAAGTAACTACTTACCTACTTAGATACGTAACATGTACTTACTTATTACTGACGCGACGGTCCTAAGCCCGTAGAAATTATGAAAGAAAAATTAGAGTTATTTAACTGATAGGTATGTAGATAAACGCAATTTAAATCAAACAATGGTTATGTTATTGTCGCGGGTAGGTACTTAGGTATCTACAGCAACAAAGTGCAAGTAGGTACCTACTGATGACCGCGACTGGTGACTGAACACCACAGTGAAAGGTGGACTTCTTGTTCACTGTGTACCTACCTACATCAAAACAATCTTTTTTGACCGTGGGAGGACAAGGAGGTTCCTCAATAATATCCTTGCTAGCTTTCTAGTATTATCGTACCTACTGAAAAAAAAAACTTTTTATTACATTAAAATTCCTGCTTGCCATTTGGACGTACCGCCACTATTTAAGCGGATTTAAACTTATTTAAACTCTAAACATATGGCTGTAGTACTATGTCTATTTTATCTATGCGTAGGTAAGTACCTAGTTCACAGAGGTCGCCGATCGCCGTACCTTTGCCTACGCGCCGACATCTTTAAACATAAATAAAAACACATACGCAATAGATAAATAGGTACACAAATAAAAATACGAAAAGCGAATTCAGACTTTATTTCTTAACCGTAAACGGTAACAAATCGAATAAAAAAAAAAAAATAATAATAATAAAAAAATAAAAAAAAAACCAAACCAAATTTCACCAAACTAGGTACTACAAGCAACGTAGGTACGCAGTTTACTAAAATTATTCTGAGAAGCCACAGAATTGATGCACAACCGAATTCAGCGGTTAACTTTATAAAAATAAGGTCTTAATTCGGTACAATATTTTCATAGAAAAGGGCACCACCAACTTATAATGAACTCTATTTGACAGATAAAACGATTCATTTTTCTGTTTGAATTGCCTGCCTTTGTAGACACCGCGCCGCACCGCGCGCGGCCGCTAGCAAGAGCAACATTATAATTGGTTTAGGCAGTATTATTTTTATTCATCATAATTTTATTATGGTAGGTAGCTGTATGCTTATTAAGTACCTATTAGCTCGATTGGTCGACACTCGATTCAAGGCCTTAAATACAACTCACAAGCGTACTCGTCATGTCTAGTTGAGGTAATAGACCGTACGATTACTAGTGATTTCGTGATGCGAGAGTAGTGAATGAAATTTCAATTAATTTCTCTCGTTTACGAGGAGATGCGATAGTGTGATGACACCGTGCCGTGCGTCCAATTAGGTTCCAATACAAACGAGAGATAACGGAGGTAAATGAACTTAGACCAACTTAAATAGTACAGGACCTACCTGAAATAAAATACCTACTTGCAGCAACGTCCATTGACCCACCACGAGTGCGCCCAGCTGTTCCGCCCTACGTCATCACCGAGTGGACCGCGTACGATCAATGACTATAAAGCGTACGATCTTGCGTTTATGAATGAAATAGTGGAAGGGCTACTAAGATTTAACTCGAATGACAGAATAAAAGTGATAAATTTCTAACTTCTATATTAGATCGTCTTAAAAAAATTATAACAATGCCAATAGTACGAGTAACTATTAATCGTCTGGAGTTACTGTGTTTCGGTTCCAGAACGATGTAAAATTATTCGTGTATAATGCTGAATAGCTGAATATTAGTATTTCATATAAAAACAAATCATATGTAAATTAATCGTGTAACTCCTACGTCAATAGGCCTAAAAAACTGCAAACAAATGACATTGTTATAAACTTTTACCTATGCGTTTGGATGTATCTGCGATGATTTGACTAGTGACCCACCCCGATTTCGCACGGTGGTACTTGAATAAATATAGTACAACGGGGTAATTGCACCAATAAACGTGATTGATACAACGGGCATTCTACAATCCGCGCAAAAATCACTCCCCGCCCGCGTGTATTTAAGTATTAAACTCTTGTAAATCCTCAACTTCGTAAAAACGTATTTGAAAACAAGGATAAATATTATCTGACCCAAAAGAACTCTACTTTTTTGTCCAAAACCAAATCCCTATCGTAAATGGACTCGAGAGGCGGGTTCTGGGCGCTGAATGGGGTAATGCGCGCAAGAAAAGCACTGAGGCGGCAGGATTTTTCTGACTTGATTTACACTGGTCAACACAACCTACACGAATCTACACCAAAACCTTCCAAAAGAATCAATCTACCTACTAGTGACAACCCCATCTGTGTGTTGATACATCCGTACAGATAGGGCGATTTAGTTTAATCAGTATGTGGTGATGGTTAAAGCCTGCCTAAACTAGATAACAAACGCACTAAGTAACCAAGGACATAAAAGGTATTGAAATAAAACAACAAAAATGCGAATTATTTATTTATTCGTTATTCTGTGAATCTTACAAGAACATTTTCTAAAAATGAAGAATGTGTTCTGTAGGCCAATTCTCGTACTTAAAAAACGTTCAAATTCAAGTCGCAATCTCATCTCAGCGACAATCAATGTCAAAAACCTGTCAAAAATGTAATGATGTAAATCGATGTAAATTGATTGTAATTTTGACAGATTGACACTGAGATTAGAATGCGAACGGTCTTAAAAATACGGGAATTGCCCCTCTGGTGTCTCGCGCACCCCAGATACCAGGGGCCGTACTAGGCCGTACTATGACGTATTAATGCCATCATTGTTCCAGCGTAAAAGAGGGACGAAGCTATACATGACCGATCACTGTCATGACATGACGGCGACTGCCCAGAGTTCTGTTCCCACTAACTATACATCTGCAGTAATATGACAGAATGTCGCCAAAAGGATTATTTGTCGATTGGCTTTCATATAAAATATACACGTAGTATATTCTTTGGCTAATATACCTTGTTCTTAATCGCCCTCTTAAAAGTTGAGGTCTTGATCCCCTAAATGAATTACTCTTTCAAGATCCGAAGAGTAGCGAGAAGTGAGTAGGTAGGCGAGTACACACAATAAGTCCAATAAACAAGCGTAGGTCAATGAACATCCAAAATAAAAGAGCACAACGAACAAGCAAACGGCAGAGCGTTCAATTCCCTATATAAAAATGTACTCTGTGGTTCAAACGACGTCTGTGTAGTAGTGTTTCTCTATATCACAGAACACTTATTACTCCTTGCTCTATATAGTCTGCGGTGTTCTGCCTGCACAGAGTATTGACTGTTTTTCCTAGCTCAATGCGTTACATAGGTAGCCTAAAACCAGTACAGTACCGTAGACAGAGAAACTAATACAGTACCTATTATTCTAAGCCAGCGACGATCAAGACCACAGAACATAATACCCTGACGTCAAGAATGTTCACTTCATATCATATAAAGAAAATGAAACGTAATTCGACTCTACCGCTATCTCTGATCTGCCCCAGTGCAACAATTACTGGCGGAAAATTTGAACCAAATCATGTGCTAAAAATTAATATATTTAGAGACTAGAAACAGTTCTGGCACTTCCAAATTACCAATGTACTTCGGAACGGCCACATGACAGGTAAGATGCCTATCTTTTTTTCAATTTCCTGCCAGGCATCTTGTTTGCGAGTTAAATTTTTATAATGCTCAAAAGTCCAGTCCAGCTCAGTCAAAAATCCCACAGACATTTAGAATTTTGGTAGACTTCTATCATCACATCAATATACATTTTTCATGAGACTCATCCATAGTTAAATTGATACGTATGTATATAAAGTCGCTAGAACGCAAGAACGCTTTGAAGAAACCGCTCCTCGGAGTGAGCGCGTCCGATCACGAAAGAATGCTCTAAGCAACTTTTCGCACGCTCTAGTGCCGTTTACAAAACGCGAAGGGCATTCTTAGAATATTCCATAGAATCTTTGCGAACGCAGACAGAACAGCAAAGGAATGCTCTACCTCTGTTTACACTAAAATAAATTCATAGTGGGGATAGAATGAGCATTCGCTCGTATGGTGTAAATCGGCCTTTAGATACATCATAATATTATTATTGAATGCACATGCGGGTGCAGGCAACCGCGAACTAAACGGTCCAAAAAACGTTCTGGCAGTTGTCGTTTTTTTCATGCAGAACGCTCAGTGAGCAAGTAGGTATTCCCTCACTTCTATTTTTCTTATAGAGGCTACGAGACAAAAACACTTAAAATAATTTGAACTTATGTGGTTTATTAACAAAATGAAAATAGGTGGAAATAAATAACATTATATATTTTCACGTCGTATTAATTTGTACATTATGTATTTCTTCTTATATGTAAATTATTCTTCTAAAAAGGCAATAACGCACGTAAAATACCAATTGAGTTATAAACGAGTAGCAATGCCGTTATACTGCCAAGAAATACTGTTTCTCTTGACATATTCTAGTTTTAAATATACTTATAATTTTAGTACAAGTAAATTAGTGTTATTTAAATTACAACAAGTATTTAGCACCAACAGGAGAGCATAGTTTAATTTATATAAGTTACTATTTATAATTTAGTTAGGTACTATTATGTGAGTTAAAGAAAATTAACAAATTGAGATAAGTTTAAATGAATCACAACAATATGAAACCATTGGAATTGTTTTTCTAAGGAATGGTGCTGTCTTCAAACCAATGAAATAATATATTAATGCTAAAAGTAATTAAAAATAGGACTGTAGTCGTAAAATACACCGTAGCTTTAGCTTAAACTTTCTAAGGCATGCTGTGGCCTTCAGGGACTGGCGCCCACTAATTAAACCCACGCAATATTTGCCTTCGAGAAATATCACAATAGTAACTTGTTTGGCAGTACAACGGCAAATTACTTAAATTGTTTGACAAAATTTATTCATACATAATCATAAAACTAATTGTAACTTCCTGTGCGAATATTCGATACAGTTTTTGTTTTATGTTTTATAATTGACTAATTATATAATATGTACAGACTAAAATCTTATTACGATATTTTATCATATGAGCTGAGTTTGTAAAGTGAATCACAGTTTAAGTAAATGGTGTTTAACCTGAAGGCCGTTACTGTAGGCGTAATAACACTAAGGCCATAATTTGACATAATGGGTAATATATAAAATCGTTAATACAATAACAGGTTTATGAGTAAGTAGTTGACAAGCTTTTGATATCGGTAATATCAAACTTAAGTACACATTTACGGTGCTAAAATTGGAAAGGTAACAATTTGTCAAGAAGCGGTGCAGATTTTTTTGAGGAAATATTTACAGTTACTTTGTAACAGTATTAAAATTGCTTGTAGAACTTGAAATTGTTATGATGTGTTCCGTTCAACATCGGGACTCTATTATTGAGAAAGTGCATCATGTTAGTGACCTTTTGCTAATGGGGATTTACACCAGCTCGATTTTCGCCGTGCGGCTGGTCGCTCACGGAATCGCCACCCCATTTACACAGGTCGATAAAAGTCACCTGTGTAGAGCCCGCATAAGTTTCTGCGACGTGCCGTGATCTACAGTGCAGCCATTATCAGACACTTCACTTTTCGTAAATTTAAAGTGAAAAATGAATTTATTAGTGACCCGATCCAACGAAGTTGGATTTCGCCACTTGGCATCAGAATAATCAAAAATGAAATTAAAGGAGTGGATGAACTTCATTCCTATACAATTTTGTCAGTCTCGCGTGAACGTTGAATGAAACCAAAACGAATCTTCAGTCGAATGATGCGAACTCAGGAACTTAACACGCGGCGCAGCATTAGCAGCTACGAAAATCTACATGGTTTAACGAACTACGGTTTCCAAACAAACGTGAGGCGTTTTTTTTAAATATTAGGATTTACTAATAGATGACGGGATTTAGAAGCTTAGAATGGTGTTTTCGACAGCGGTTCCGCCTCTAGTTTTATCGATTGTGAAAAGCAACTGCTAGGCAGGTGTAGGAATTATGTTGATCAGCAAGTTTATATACCCAGAACCCTGGAAATTTTATAAAGATCTGATGCACAGTCACGATAGATCGGATGCAAAACGGAACACATTATATTTTATTTTAAATTAAAATTTTATTAAATGTAATTGTGCGAAAATATATGCACTTTTCAACTAGTTACCAGAGTAAACGATTTAAAAAATATATAAAAATACGCTACAACGTATCGCTAGGTTCAAGTTTAGATAGGACACCGATCATACAAAAAAAAATAAAAAATTTCATGTCAATGTTTAGAGTTTTACAATATTATCGTGCTACAGGAATGAGAGTACGTTCGACGTCGACGTAAGTCGCACAACACTTGGCACCTTTTGAGTATTTACGCATTAACGCTACCATATCATAATATACTTAAACGTACCGGCTTTCTTCCAGAAATAGACTACTATCTAGAGGAGGCACACACTTAAGGTCGACGAAAAGGATCTCGAAAAATATAGAAATAAATACAACCTTATTCTAAAATATACAGTCCCGCCGCGCGTCTCCGTGGAACTCGGAGCCACTTCGCTCGCGGCACGAGAGTCTAGTCGCAACCTCGCAGTGGGCGCCCGCTACAGCCGGATGTCGCTGGACGCGGCCGCCAGCAGCGACGTGCGGCGCCACGCCGCGTCCGGCTCCGGCGCCGCGCCGTCCGGGCCGGACGCGGCCGGCGGCGCGCCGTACCGGTGCAGGCTCAGGAACTTAAGGTTGGCCACGATCGACGAGTTTATCGGCCTCGTCGGGATGTTCACGGTCGTCGCCGACCGTTCGATCCGTTTCGTCCGGCCCTCCGGCGGCGCGAGTTCGAGCGACTGTCCCCGCCCGTAAAGTCTGGACTGACCGAAGCGGGGCGTCAGCCGTCCTATGAGATTTTCCTCCTTCCGTGTGGATCGCGGCGCCGTCTGCGCCTCCTCTGGCGGTTTCGACTTTCTCTTTAGAAAGAAGGGCGTTAGGCGCTCGGCGAGCGGACGCGACGACGTCGTGCCCGCGTCGTGGACGTTAGACGTCGAGCTGGAGGTCTTCAGCGGTCGCGTCGAGGTCGTCTGGCTTTTGATCGGATTTGACTTGCGCTGGGCGCAAACCCGAGAGAAGGGTTCAACATCCGGCGCGGGCGCCAGGGACGCGAGGCTCGCTTCGGGCGCAGGCGACTCGTCCTCGCACACCTTGAGCACGCAGTAGGCGTCGCGCTGCAGCTCGTCCAGCAGGCTGTCGTCGGTGGAGACGGTGTCGGTGCGTGCGCAGTCGTCGTGCGACGGCAGGCTGACGGCGGACGCACTGCGCGGGGGCGCGTCGTGCTCGGCCGGGCGCGGCGGCGGGCGCGCGCGCGTCACGTGCCCGCGCGGCGGCACGGCGGGCGGGCTCTCGTCGCGTGCGTGGCTCATGAAGTCCGCCATCAGCTCGTACTCCTTGCAGCGGTACGCGACGTCGAGCTCGGGCGGCTCGGGCGGCGAGGTCTCGGGGCGCGGCCGGCGCTCGGGCGGGCGCGGCTCCACGTGCACGTACTCGCTGGCGGGCGCGCCGGGCGCGACGTGCGCGACGTGCGCTCGCGCGGGCGACAGGCGCGCGGGTTTGGGCGGGCGCGCGGGGCGCTCGGCGGACGCGTCGCTGTCTTCGGAGGGTTCGTGCTTGATGCAAGACATGGTGAGGTAGCCGCTGCCGGTGGACTTTGTGGACTTGCCGGAGGACCGCTCGTCAGCATGGCGCGCCAGTTTGAGTGACTCGGTACTCGAGCCGATGTCGAGGCAGGCCTGCAGCGGCAGCGACTTGCCGTCGAGGTCGACGCTGGGCGAGGTATCGCCGCGCCAGGCCCGCCACAGGAAGGGTCCGCCGTCGCCCGCAGCGCCGGCTAGGTGCAGGTAGTTGTCGTCGCCGATGGGCGCCTGCTTGCTGCCGTATTTCGTCTCTCGGGCGAGCGACCGCCGATATATGCGATGTCGATGCTCGAGGTCAAACATAGTCTCTTGCAGTTCGCGTAAAGTCGCAGCTTCCGCCTCGCGCTCTTCTATGCTTGTACCCTCTGTGAAGAAAAAAAAAATTAGTTAGAATAAAAAATATTCTTTGCGTTTGTTATTTTACATAAATCTAATTTAGAAATCAATGTAACGGAGAGAACTCCTTTTAGCTAAGTTAGAACTAATTCTGAAAACGCGGGATCATGATAATGCGTGCGCGTGGCTGACCAGTAGCACGTGCAGACGCTGCAGGTCACGCGCCGGGTCCAGGCGCAGCGCCGCGCCGCACTCCGTGAGCTCTAGTACACTAGCCGGGCGACAGTTACCTTGCGGGCGGTGCAGCCGGTCGTCCAGGCGGTGCGCGTGGCTGACCAGTAGCGCGTGCAGACGCTGCAGGTCGCGCGCCGGGTCCAGGCGCAGCGCCGCGCCGCACTCCGTGAGCTCTAGTACACTAGCCGGGCGACAGGTACCTTGCGGGCGGTGCAGCCGGTCGTCCAGGCGGTGCGCGTGGCTGACCAGTAGCGCGTGCAGACGCTGCAGGTCGCGCGCCGGGTCCAGGCGCAGCGCCGCGCCGCACTCCGTGAGCTCTAGTACACTAGCCGGGCGACAGGTACCTTGCGGGCGGTGCAGCCGGTCGTCCAGGCGGTGCGCGTGGCTGACCAGTAGCGCGTGCAGACGCTGCAGGTCGCGCGCCGGGTCCAGGCGCAGCGCCGCGCCGCACTCCGTGAGCTCTAGTACACTAGCCGGGCGACAGGTACCTTGCGGGCGGTGCAGCCGGTCGTCCAGGCGGTGCGCGTGGCTGACCAGTAGCGCGTGCAGACGCTGCAGGTCGCGCGCCGGGTCCAGGCGCAGCGCCGCGCCGCACTCCGTGAGCTCTAGTACACTAGCCGGGCGACAGGTACCTTGCGGGCGGTGCAGCCGGTCGTCCAGGCGGTGCGCGTGGCTGACCAGTAGCGCGTGCAGACGCTGCAGGTCGCGCGCCGGGTCCAGGCGCAGCGCCGCGCCGCACTCCGTGAGCTCTAGTACACTAGCCGGGCGACAGGTACCTTGCGGGCGGTGCAGCCGGTCGTCCAGGCGGTGCGCGTGGCTGACCAGTAGCGCGTGCAGACGCTGCAGGTCGCGCGCCGGGTCCAGGCGCAGCGCCGCGCCGCACTCCGTGAGCTCTAGTACACTAGCCGGGCGACAGTTACCTTGCGGGCGGTGCAGCCGGTCGTCCAGGCGGTGCGCGTGGCTGACCAGTAGCGCGTGCAGACGCTGCAGGTCGCGCGCCGGGTCCAGGCGCAGCGCCGCGCCGCACTCCGTGAGCTCTAGTACACTAGCCGGGCGACAGGTACCTTGCGGGCGGTGCAGCCGGTCGTCCAGGCGGTGCGCGTGGCTGACCAGTAGCGCGTGCAGACGCTGCAGGTCGCGCGCCGGGTCCAGGCGCAGCGCCGCGCCGCACTCCGTGAGCTCTAGTACACTAGCCGGGCGACAGGTACCTTGCGGGCGGTGCAGCCGGTCGTCCAGGCGGTGCGCGTGGCTGACCAGTAGCGCGTGCAGACGCTGCAGGTCGCGCGCCGGGTCCAGGCGCAGCGCCGCGCCGCACTCCGTGAGCTCTAGTACACTAGCCGGGCGACAGGTACCTTGCGGGCGGTGCAGCCGGTCGTCCAGGCGGTGCGCGTGGCTGACCAGTAGCGCGTGCAGACGCTGCAGGTCGCGCGCCGGGTCCAGGCGCAGCGCCGCGCCGCACTCCGTGAGCTCTAGTACACTAGCCGGGCGACAGGTACCTTGCGGGCGGTGCAGCCGGTCGTCCAGGCGGTGCGCGTGGCTGACCAGTAGCGCGTGCAGACGCTGCAGGTCGCGCGCCGGGTCCAGGCGCAGCGCCGCGCCGCACTCCGTGAGCTCTAGTACACTAGCCGGGCGACAGGTACCTTGCGGGCGGTGCAGCCGGTCGTCCAGGCGGTGCGCGTGGCTGACCAGTAGCGCGTGCAGACGCTGCAGGTCGCGCGCCGGGTCCAGGCGCAGCGCCGCGCCGCACTCCGTGAGCTCTAGTACACTAGCCGGGCGACAGGTACCTTGCGGGCGGTGCAGCCGGTCGTCCAGGCGGTGCGCGTGGCTGACCAGTAGCGCGTGCAGACGCTGCAGGTCGCGCGCCGGGTCCAGGCGCAGCGCCGCGCCGCACTCCGTGAGCTCTAGTACACTAGCCGGGCGACAGGTACCTTGCGGGCGGTGCAGCCGGTCGTCCAGGCGGTGCGCGTGGCTGACCAGTAGCGCGTGCAGACGCTGCAGGTCGCGCGCCGGGTCCAGGCGCAGCGCCGCGCCGCACTCCGTGAGCTCTAGTACACTAGCCGGGCGACAGGTACCTTGCGGGCGGTGCAGCCGGTCGTCCAGGCGGTGCGCGTGGCTGACCAGTAGCGCGTGCAGACGCTGCAGGTCGCGCGCCGGGTCCAGGCGCAGCGCCGCGCCGCACTCCGTGAGCTCTAGTACACTAGCCGGGCGACAGGTACCTTGCGGGCGGTGCAGCCGGTCGTCCAGGCGGTGCGCGTGGCTGACCAGTAGCGCGTGCAGACGCTGCAGGTCGCGCGCCGGGTCCAGGCGCAGCGCCGCGCCGCACTCCGTGAGCTCTAGTACACTAGCCGGGCGACAGGTACCTTGCGGGCGGTGCAGCCGGTCGTCCAGGCGGTGCGCGTGGCTGACCAGTAGCGCGTGCAGACGCTGCAGGTCGCGCGCCGGGTCCAGGCGCAGCGCCGCGCCGCACTCCGTGAGCTCTAGTACACTAGCCGGGCGACAGGTACCTTGCGGGCGGTGCAGCCGGTCGTCCAGGCGGTGCGCGTGGCTGACCAGTAGCGCGTGCAGACGCTGCAGGTCGCGCGCCGGGTCCAGGCGCAGCGCCGCGCCGCACTCCGTGAGCTCTAGTACACTAGCCGGGCGACAGGTACCTTGCGGGCGGTGCAGCCGGTCGTCCAGGCGGTGCGCGTGGCTGACCAGTAGCGCGTGCAGACGCTGCAGGTCGCGCGCCGGGTCCAGGCGCAGCGCCGCGCCGCACTCCGTGAGCTCTAGTACACTAGCCGGGCGACAGGTACCTTGCGGGCGGTGCAGCCGGTCGTCCAGGCGGTGCGCGTGGCTGACCAGTAGCGCGTGCAGACGCTGCAGGTCGCGCGCCGGGTCCAGGCGCAGCGCCGCGCCGCACTCCGTGAGCTCTAGTACACTAGCCGGGCGACAGGTACCTTGCGGGCGGTGCAGCCGGTCGTCCAGGCGGTGCGCGTGGCTGACCAGTAGCGCGTGCAGACGCTGCAGGTCGCGCGCCGGGTCCAGGCGCAGCGCCGCGCCGCACTCCGTGAGCTCTAGTACACTAGCCGGGCGACAGGTACCTTGCGGGCGGTGCAGCCGGTCGTCCAGGCGGTGCGCGTGGCTGACCAGTAGCGCGTGCAGACGCTGCAGGTCGCGCGCCGGGTCCAGGCGCAGCGCCGCGCCGCACTCCGTGAGCTCTAGTACACTAGCCGGGCGACAGTTACCTTGCGGGCGGTGCAGCCGGTCGTCCAGGCGGTGCGCGTGGCTGACCAGTAGCGCGTGCAGACGCTGCAGGTCGCGCGCCGGGTCCAGGCGCAGCGCCGCGCCGCACTCCGTGAGCTCTAGTACACTAGCCGGGCGACAGTTACCTTGCGGGCGGTGCAGCCGGTCGTCCAGGCGGTGCGCGTGGCTGACCAGTAGCGCGTGCAGACGCTGCAGGTCGCGCGCCGGGTCCAGGCGCAGCGCCGCGCCGCACTCCGTGAGCTCTAGTACACTAGCCGGGCGACAGTTACCTTGCGGGCGGTGCAGCCGGTCGTCCAGGCGGTGCGCGTGGCTGACCAGTAGCGCGTGCAGACGCTGCAGGTCGCGCGCCGGGTCCAGGCGCAGCGCCAGCGCCGCCCCGCCGCGCCGCACCTCGCGCGCGCCGGACTCCGTGAGCTCGTAGGGGCCGTCGAGTCCACCGCAGCCTTCTGCCGCTGCTTCGGTGCGACCGCAACTACGGATAACAAAACGCTAGTTCATATTTTGCACAATAACCGGTCGACTTTTCGTATCTCACCGGTAAGTTCCAGCAGCCGATGGCCGTTTGTATAACGCTTATGTAAATAACGAGATAAAATAAATATTTTTGTTGGTAATTTTATTGAAGGTGTACAATATTAAATTGGGGCGCGCATTTAACGCAAGAAAAGGACATATTGCGACATGGTTCTTAATTAACACAACAATATAGATCAGAATAATAAAAGAAGATTAAAATAGATTTGACATCTTTCTATTGAGTTTTTCAGTTGTTGTCGGAGTATGATCGTGTAAGTCTCACCAGGTCCACTCGCAGTCGGCGTAGTAGCCGCGATGCGGCGGCGTGGCGGGCGAGTGCCGGCACAGCGCGCTCAGCAGACGCATCCACTCCGCGCGCTCCACGCAGTTCGACGCTTGCACGAACAGCACGCGCTCGCGGTGTACTGGAATACATAATATTCTAATTATACAAATGGACTTTACACGCCCTTTCTTCTTTTTAGCGTATCGATGGCAAATAAGAAAGTTTTTGAAAAAGTTCAATATTATGTTTGGCCCAAAATTGAGCCACGCAAATTGCGCTCATTGTCGCAGTCATAAGATCCTCAAGTGCACAGGAGGTACAGGGCATGAGGCGCAGGAAGGTGGGCAATGTCCGCGGAGACGCCGCATACTCACTTGAGTTCCGAGCCGTCCAAAACGACCGTACATAGCCAACTTGGGTTTGGAGTTTATTTAGTTAGGGACACGCTTTTATACAATAACCAACAAAAACCATCTACAATGGAATTAAGGTTAATTATCGCAAAGGATACTTGTTTATTGTGTTTTTATGGCTAATTGGTAGGGGACATTTTAGTAACCTAAAACTTCTTTTAAAATGTGTCAGGAGTTCAAAATAGCAATAAACAGAAGTTCATACCTATCTGGAAGATGTTGTTCGCCCCCAACTGTGCGCCGGCGGGCGGCCCGTCCACGGCGGCTACGGCCAACACGCCAGACAGCGCCAAGCGTTGGGCATTTGCGCGAGCTCCCGTGCGCGACCATGACAACTCCCCGCTATAATAATAACACAATGTTCATAGTAATGTTAAAAAACCTAAAAAGGTCCATATCTGTAGTATAGACTCAAGACGCAGAAACGAGTTTCGTTTACCATGCACTCTATTTAACACATCCATCTCCATATATGGTATATCCTAACTAATATATTCGGAGGATTATTTCGAATCGAGGTGATTGATGGTTTCAAAACACTAGTAGTTGTTAATCTTAATTTAATTTGTATTATTACGATTTTACACAATAGCAAACTGTTACAAGACAATTTAAATTGAATTATGATTTAATTTCTGTAAGTTTGTAACAACACTTTTACACGTCAAATATATTTTAAAAACTAGACGAGGTCGGCGTTCCCTATCCGACTACTGTGAGAAGAAAGGCCGTAACAAACTCAAGAGGTCACAGTAGAGGTCATTTTGGGCGCACAGTAGAAGAAAATGCAGGGTTAGACGTGATATTAACGATGCTCTGGCAACTTTTAGGCTTTAATACCAGCTGGTGTGTAAGACTAATTCCATCAGCGATGGTAGTTGGAATTAAACCTTAATCTCAGCTTCAGTTGCAGCCAGCTGTCGGTACATTTTCTTTAGGGCCGGGAAAATGACGTTCTGGATGGTCGGTCGTTTTCCCAAATTATAACATCGTTTGAGGCGAACCGCATAGGCACAAGACTTATCATGAAGTTACTAGCCAGATTACTTAGCTCACTTCTACCCGTCTTTTGACGATAAAGGCTTTGGCTAGATGATCCATAAAATCCCCATTAGCTGGTCACAACGAGCTGTTGATTGGAATCAACAGAAGTTTTTAAAGAACTTAAAAGTCTTCCCGTGGTTACGCCCATCAGAGCTTGTCATTTATTTATGCAGAGTTTTGTGTAACTGGCAGATCTTCTTTACCTGGATAACACTTCACTTTTTCTATAACCAGCATGAAGTAACTGGGGTATTTTAGAACTCTCTCTTCATTTTGACGACACGTTTGGTGTAGTGGCTACAGTGGCTAAGTGTAGTCAGCGAAACCAAATGGTCCTGGGTTCGAATCCCGGTAGGGGCAAATGTTTGTATGATGAATATGGACATTTGTACCCGAGTCATGGATGTATATTTATAATATGTATGTATTTACGAAAAAAAAATGTATTTAAGTAGTGTATCAACCATCTGGTATCCATAACACAAGCCTTAATTAAGTGCTTAACTTGGAACTAGATGGTGCTGTGTGCAATGTCAGACGATATTTATTTATTTATTATTATTTATTTATATTGTTAAAACCTCGGAAGTATTTTGTAGCGCCACGCCATTTTGATAAATTAATCGAGACATACTGATCCAATGTTTTCAAAGGTATAATTTTTCTAAACTGATATGTATTCCCACGAGCAAAGGCTTTAATTTTGGAGGCCTCTTCTGGATTTTCCATTACTGTATCGAGCTCTCTGCCGCTTGATTCCGGCCTCGTTTCAAGTTGTGGGCTTTACTATCGTATTACGTATATGAAAACTTACATTTACTGCTAAGACACACGGTGCGCCAAACATGCACCTTCTGACTTATAAGGTGATATATTTTTTTACTCAATCGAGCTCTATGCCTACTGAATCTGATCCTATTTCAAGTTGTGGTGGTCTTTACTATCACAATACACATACCAAGAGCTGCATTTAATGCTAAGAGACCTGGTGCGCCAAACGTCCACCTTCTGACATACAGGTTGATTATATATTTTGAACAAAAAATATATTTGGTCCTTATTATTTTAAGTATACTGGTTTTGCTAGACTTATAATAATATGAGTCACACATGGGCTGTATTGTGGAATAGATATTAATAGTATCGATAAGAAATGTAACTTTCCTGAGAACCCAATTAAAGGAGATAATAATAATAGTGATTAGGAAAATGGTTACTTAATAGTTTACACAATAACTAACGCAGTAATGAGCCCTAACGAACTGCTTGTAATGAACTAATTTACCATGCCTCATCAGCAAATAGGACCGTGTAATACTAATCAATCAATGAGGGTACCTGGATATAGTATGAATCATTCACCATAATTAGCTTTAAAATCAGTATTGATCTACTGTACCTCGTATGGTCAGGCTAATCTCAAAATGAATTTTCCAAATTTTACTACAAATCAACGAATTTTACGTTTTGTTTACGTTGCTTAATGGGCACGCGCACATAAAGATTTACGCGACTATAACTACTTGTATAAAATAGATCTGTACAGCTATCTAATACTTCCGAATCAAGTCTGAAAGACTGGCTTCGTCGATATAGCACATTTTTGCAAAAGGACACAATCTGGAAGAAGCACGAATACGTTCTGTAAAAAATACGAAGAGTGGCTGTAAGATACAATTCAGTGGCCAGAATTTCCAATGCAACGAAGCAAAAATGTAGAGACCCTTCTACAGAAATTTTAAGGGAAGATATCGAGCACATGATTTCCTCAGCTAAATCAGAGGCTTTAACCTGTACAAATTCTTTTCCTCGTAAATGCTTTGACCACCTTGGTATATAGGTCATTTTCATATTATAATTCCACATTTTCTCAATTAACTACCGAAATAGAGATATAAAGAAATTTGTCAGCACAAATTTTGAACGCATATGATAAGTTAGTACGATGGCATTATTAGTTTTTCAAAATTAGACTTTTTTTCTCGGAAATGCCTATATCCAACCAGTCCCATACATTCGTGTCACTGCGCCAGTGCGACGCATGCGCGATATTCATTCGTATACACAAATTATGCGGTCCGGCGCCCGCGCCGGTGCGGCTCCGGCGTCATGTACAGGAAGCCGTAAGGTAAGCCGAACTGCTGTAGTTAGTCTTTTTTACAAACTGGGGAAAGTACTCACAAGACAGATTCGTTAAAGTTCAAATTTAATAAGGACTATAATCGCTTTGTGGTGAAGTTCCCTATTGGACTATCTGTTCCAAAAGTAGCTGATATGATCAGAAAACATGCATGCCAATTTCTAGTGCCAGTTACAAATTGTGTGCCTTGATTTGATTATTCTAATTTTAAATCCACTGAGATGTTTATTTGACAATTGAGGTTAATTTTATAACCTCAATTTTCGTTGATGACTTTTGAATTTCAATTTAATATTAATTGTTGGAAAAAGTGGTGAGACATAAAGTTGAACACTTTTTAAATACCTACAAATGAATGTGTTACAAATGCCCTTTAGTTAGTAATTGCGGGTTTGTTTATTTTTTCATCAGATACACTGTGAAGGTAAGAAGTGTTTACCTGGTAAGTCTAAAATGTCTTCGCTTGGCATGTGCTTGAGCGGCTCGCGTCCAGCGGCGGCGAGGCGACCCTGCGCCTGCTCGCACTCCTTCCGAACGCTTGATCATCGTTCTGAAACATTATCATTGCTAATAGTATCCCTTACTACCACACCTTCAATGACTTATTGTGTTGGAGGTACTTAAAGAAAGCTTACGACACATAAAGCGACAAAATTGTTTTCAAACAAATGGTTTGTCGATACATGGCGTACATTAAAACTAGTCATAAAGGTCGTTTAAACCTCAGGGGTGCTACATACATGTTCGGCAGAGTAACTGAGTAACACACTGACAGTAGCAATGAATTTCGTTTTGACAGTTCAACAACATTCATTGCGTTATTGACGTTGTTGAGCAGACCAATTTTTCGAACATATGAAGCAATGGATTAGCAATATCCTTCAAAATGATTCAGATTGATAGTGTGTTACGCAATTATGGTGCGGGTCGGTATGATTCGGCACAGGCGGCGGCAAAATCAAATGTATATTTTTCGGGCTGGCTGCGCCGATTCGTGCCGTCCCGAACAAATTTAGCACGCCTCATAAAACACAATCAGCCAACTTGAGAACATTGGCTGACAAGCACAATCTGCCGCCATTACACTAACTGACAATTACACAGATTAAAAATAAACATACATACCCCAATCTACTCCAAGGAAGCAAAAACAGTTCAAGATAATGTTAAATCTTTGTTGAAACGACATTGGTTGCCTCTTGGCACTTAATTCTGACAGAATCGGCGTCATTTTCAATGAGTACAAAATATAATAAGCCCATTAGAGGGTATAAAACCTCACCCTTCTTTTAGCAGCACAGGTGTTTCTTGAATGTTGTTGTTCTGTGTGTCCGTACTCGTGGAGATTATCTCGAGGAACTGCTTTATTGCTTGCACCTGTAATGTTACAGTAGTTCAAGTATGAGGAAGATTTTTTTTATAACCCATATTTGAAATCATTCGATCCTGTAAAAAGGTTTGTATTCAAGTCTATAATCGTGCGCTCAAATATTGAATATGAATTGCAATAATTAATATAATATTAATGAATATTAAGTTTTAGGTGTACAAAAGCAATTGTAAACTTTCCAGATGCTTTTTTTACACATTACAAAACTTACTTCAGTGTTAGTATTGCAATTAATAACCAATATTTTAGTGCACTATAGTACACCGTTAGTTCACAATTTCATTAAGTAATATAACAAAATAACCTCCCGCGTTGTTTCATCGAAGCATTCGCATTCCGCATTTAGTAATATTGATTAATTAGTCAAAACAGCGCAATATTTCACTGCACCCTCATAAGAATGGCGTTACGTACATGTCTTGGCGTGCAGAAGCTGCGGTACAGTTCGGCCATGTACTCCTCCTTGCACACCTGCTGCGCTGACCGGCTGCTGACCAAGTTACCCAGCGACTGGATGGTCTTAGAGATCAGTGTCAACGTCCGGTTTGTTTGTGGATCCTGGAAAAGACATTATACGTTGTACTAGACGAGCAACGTACTGCGATTAGTAGCCCATATTCGATGCCCTTACGTTGCTGATAAGTATGCGCTGCAGAATGGATTTTCATAGAAAAATACTGTGTGGCTCGAGTTGAGATGATGTGGATCCGGTGCCGTGCCGACATGTCGGTGACGACCTTTAGGGCATCAGCAACATTTTTTATCGGTACAGTAACAGAGAGATATATAATACCGTATTTTATTTTCAATAATGTATGGGTCTGGCTTTCATAACATCATAATTATTGTAATTTAATTGCCTTCTGTTTGCATTTGATCAATAACCGATAATTTCCAAAACGAGTTCTAACTTAGATCCAAGCTTTAAACATCGTGCCAGTTTTTGTATTTTGGACTTTATCCAACTAAGTTAAAGTTCTTAATACAAAATTGACTACTTAAACTCGGTTCTAAAGTCAGTTTTTGTATTAAGAACTTTACGGCAGTCGGAATAAAGTTAGAAATAGAAAATTGGCTCGACGGTTTTATTTTAACCAGGTGCCTATTTAATAAAGCCGACAATCTAAGAATTATGTATGATTTTTTTCAGTTTCTGTTTTATTAAACAGGTGATGTTTGAGAATGTGTGTGTGCTGTGCGTTGCTGTGTGTGTAAGTAATTTTTTTGACAAACATGTCGCGTTATTAAATAGAGCCCCGATCTAAAGATAAACCTTGATTTGTAATAAGGTAATCGTCAGTCGAAGATTATACTCACAATTTGCTCCGTAGTGAGATCAAAGAGCCTGGGCCCGAGTATGGCGGGCGCGAAGAACCTCAGGAAGATGAAACCCGACACGACAGAGTACCGCACCTCGGCGTTGCGTGGGAAGTGCCGCGCCGCACATTGTCGCAACGCGTCGAAGAGACGACACATCGCGGTAGGGCATGTGGCGTAAGATGAGGTTATTGCTGAAAATACCTGGTAATAGTACGATAATGTTTTTGAGAATGGCATAATTATAGATTGATAGATAAATAATAATAATACCAGCCTAATATTGTGCCACTGCAGGGTAACGGCCTGTACTCGTACAGATAAGGCACGAACAGTGAGCGCGCTTGCTCAAGAAGGGTAAATGGACGTAACATTATGGTAATGGACATGGGCTTTGATAGTCACGCACACAGAATACGTTGGATGCAGAAGGGAAAACGAAGTGTTGTCGCGCAACTTAGTATCTGTACTTTTGAGTAGAAATATTTGTATTATTTATCAACAAACGATGGAACATTTAATTCTTTTTGGGTTTATAATGCCCTGACATGAAAATGACGACACTGGGATATTTCTTTTAGTAATGTATCAAATGTTTACAAGTGTAATAATATTATGGCTAAAGCATATTGGGGCGGGCGGCGCTGCAGTGCAACACGTTGCAGAAATCATACTTCATCACTTTCGTACATTTTCCATGAAACAACTCACACAACCGGTGGGCTGCAACGCACTTTATATATGAAAATGCGTTGCGCTGCGGCCCGCTACGGCTGTAATGTGCGCTTGGCTTTATATTGACTTACCCGTTCAACATAGTCTTTTAAGTTGGCGAGGTTGGCAGTAACAGCAGCTGTGGGCTTGACCCTAGCGGGGTCAATCTCACATGGTCGCCGCTCGGCCAACACTGCCGCCAACGTTGGCCGCAACACTGACCGCAGGTACGAAGCACCGCTAAGTCGCATCGCTTCGTCCATCATCTTTGATACGAGGGTGTTACCTCTGAATATTGTTGTTGCGTCACTGGAACAAATTAAAATAATAATGTACTATTCTACTTCGATGATTATTCTTTCTTTTTAAATTTCCTTTTTCTTTTTAGTAAAAAATCCATATACTTTCTGTAGACTTCTACTAATTATTTGGCTTTTAAAAATGTATGCCTTTCAGGGTCACTTTTTATGTATTTTTCATTTATTTTAATTCATTCAACGAAGACATCCTACATAAATATAATGTAGACGTTTCCGGGGTAATAGCAGAACATAACAACAGACAGTATAAGCATTGAGAAGGCCTAATGGCCGGTGGCGCCAACGTTGAAAAAATAAACAGTTTTAGAGAATCAATAAAGTATAATGGTCAATAAATTACAGAATAATAACGGTATCGACCGGTAGTGGAGACTGGGGAGTAAATCAGCTGAGATGATAAGAGATAAGAGTAAAGATGACGTAGAGGCTTACTCATGCACCGGACGCTGTTTACAATCAATTATTATGATTAGAACGACACGAACTGATAGTAATTTAACATAATTCACGTGTGCCCTCAATCGTAATCATGTATTTGTACCCAATTTATCTGTATCATAGCTATTCTGGACGCAATTATTCATTTTCACAGCCTTATTAACAAATACTATTGACAACTCACGACTTCAAATCTTGATGGAATTTTGTTTGATTACATACTGAATTCTTTGAAGGAGCACAGCTGCTCAATGGGTTGCCGGACGATATAAAAGAGTGTGATAAAGAAATTTAAAAATAAGCTTAAGAAACATGTATGTACATTTACATTATAACTTCTAATACTCTGGAGGAAAATGTATTGTACTGTATTATCATACTTGTTACTTTGTATCTCATTAGAAGCGGACTGTAAGTTCATAAGAGAAATAAATTTCTTTAAACCAAAATCAGGGCATGGGGTCCCAAGAGGTACATTGTGTTAAAAGACAGGGTCACTTGCGACATAATTATGGCACTAAGATTAATCTCTCCTCTGCCTAAACCATCGTTGAATACAGGAGTTATATCCATACTAATTTAAGTTTAATAAAATAAAAAAAAGATTATTTGCATTCATTATCTGTCTGTCTGTTACCTTTTCACATTTGAACGGCTGAATGGATTTGGATGATACGATACTATTTATCCCGGTAGCACACGATGCCGCGGGTAGAAGCTAGTTTAATTGCAAAGGCAGGTACTCACGTAAGCGCAGAAATCTCAGCATCTGCTAGCTCCTTGACGATGGGTACAATGAGATCATGGTGAGTAAATAGCCTTACGAGGGGTTGTGCCGCGTCCGTCTTACTCGACACTATCTCCCCCAGTATGTACACCGCCGAGGCTGTTATGGGCTGAAAACATAATAAGGTAATTATTATTACTAGCTTATAGCTTCTTCTAACCATTGTCCCTATTTACTTGAGATCAGCACAAAATGTTACTATTTTACAATCTGGAGCTGCCACTTCACACACATTAGATTCACTTCCCTTTTCAATCATATTTTTATCAACCTATGTGAAGGATCAATAGATTTTTTAAGGTTCCTATCGATTTATCAACATTCAAAATCATCACTCTGTCACTCTTCAGGTGTAACAACATAATTCTTGAAGATCATTGACAGATAGCTCGCATATGTACAGAACATGACTATTTTATTGAAAGTTCCAAAGAATGAACATAGAGAGAATACTTTAGCTCTTTGTCAACCTAGAATCAATTCTATTTTCTTGTAAATTTTGACGTTCAATATTACTTATCTCTTGAACATACCTTCTGATGAACACTCCTTAGAAACAATTGCTCGAGTGTCCTATAGTGTTGTAGAGGGAAGACGTGGTCCACTGTGTATTGCAACAGTAGCCGTAGTGAGCCCAGCGTGGCGCTGCCCGCGGCCGACAACCGAGTGCCAGGTGGGGTCGCGCCTCGGGACAATGCTCCCCCCGCGCGAGATGTGAGGAAGAACCTGAAGATGATATCATAAATTATCTATACCTATACTGCCCTACTAAGCGCAAAAGCGGTATCTCAATGAAAGCGAGTTTCGAGATAATTGGAGATATGTAAATATCGTTTTTTTTTACTTTATATATTGACTTTTTTGCTTATTAAATAGAATTTATATATTATATTGGATCTATTTGTTACCACAATAGTTAAAATATCAAAAATGTATGTGGATATACCTTTTTCATGAGATACTGCTACACCGCTTAGTAATTATAAAATTAAAATTTGAGTTACCGCTTTTTCGTTACCTCTTCTCCTACATGTATGTATACTAAAAAATATGAATTTTCTATCGAATAAAATATGTATTTTTTTAAAGGAAAAAAACAATCAAAATAAATTTTTAAAGTCTTTTATTAATCAAATTTATAATGGCATAAAAAAATATTTGAAGAAAAAACGGATTCTATGAATAAAATCTAGTCAAAAGTAAGCAGTTCTCTCCAAAAGGACATTCTATTTTGAGGTATAATATTTTGAAAAGATTTCAAAATATTTTCTTTTTTGCTTTTAGAAATGCCTTCCGCTGCAATTTTCTTCTTCGGTGGTCGCAAAACTTTAGTTTTCATAATTTTATTTCCGATTATGCTCGCAGTGATAGGGTCTTTATTGAGTCCAGTTCTGTATTTCAAATCAAAACTGCCTCTATTGACTTCTACTTCGACCATTTCATTAATATATGGACGCGGTGTAATTCGAGACAGTTTATACTGTGTCGTGTAATCTTCCCAGTCATAAAAATCTTGTAGAGTCATCTCTTTAGGTTTTACGTTTTTTCCTGCAGTACTAACTGCCTGAGAAAAATCAGAAAAATCATAAATTTTGTTTTTCATGCGTTTCATCGACAACTCCACCCTATGGTGGAAACTGTCGGCCGACATAAAGGTGTGGCCTGGTTCGAAATATTTTATCACAATCTTGTCGGCGTTGATGTCATTTGAATTCACAACGTAAATTAAGAAAGAAAAAAAAGTCCAATTTTTGTTCTGGGATGAACAATTGTCAACCCACAGTATGATCTTCTTTTTATCTCGATGAAAAATGAAAAAATGGTAGTATGCACTTATGATTTCGGCTTTGGAGCGTCCAAGCAACCCTTCATACCATAGTACAGGAAAAACACTCAAACCTTTTCGGCCTTGACCAGTCGGCACGAAACTTTCGTTGTAAACCACTATCCTATGGGTAAAAATAGTAGTTTTGAACATATCTATCCTGGGCAGCATGATAACTTTTTGTAAGTCGGCAGAATATACAACAGTATCAGTTTCATTAAGCTCACTGTCCAATTTATATTGCTCTCTTGACATGTTTGCCCGTTCATTATGACTTGCCCACTTTGTGCAACCTAAACAGTCTTCTTGAAGATTTTCTTTAGTATGTGTGTTATCGTGCAGGCGGAATTCTTCACAGTCCTCACACTCTTCGTGGCCAAGTTTTACAAAAGAAATATTTAATTCCGCGATCACTTCTCGGTATTTGTCATAAGATACGTTGTGAGAGGGATTTTTTTCTAAATAGTCTTTGTGCATCACATTGATTGTCAAATCACTGGGTAAGTATAAACGATTGGGGGCGTGTTCACGCCTGTAATGAGAAATGCTAGGTTCGAAGCTCATTATGTGTTCCTTAATAGGATTTGAGTCAATTTTATTGTGAGGAGTAGCTCCCAGTCTCTTGTCTACTGGCGGTGCAACCGTGTCCTTGGAATTGGCCAAAGCAGTCTGTAAAGGTTTGTCATTAGATGGTTTGTAGCCCAAAGTTGTCAAAAAGAAAGTTTTACATACTGCGTACGTTGTACCAATGTCGTCTTTAAGTGAATAACTGTAGCTTATTTTTTTTCTGTAGTCCTCTGATTCAGGTCTTATTACTGTCCTTTGTTTCACAGAATTTGCTGAAGTGTGATGCAGCATATAAGCCTTCCTCTCTTTGTCACTTAAATCCCAGAAGCTTTTATTTATAATTTTTCGCTGATCCTCTGATATATTCTGGATACATAGCTTTTTGCAGGAAGCTGGACAGGGCGGCTTCACGCCATGTTTCTCTCTTATTTCACTGTTTTTCGCTTCTTTTCTAACTCTTAGTGGTTGGTCGTATTTTTTTCTTTTTCTAATTGTACCTGCTTTAGTGTAAGTTGTAAGAACATGAGTATTATCATCAGGTATCTCATTTTGTGCCAGATTCTCGGTGTCTCTAAGATTAGCGCTTCTTATAACTTCGTTTCCTCGGGATGAATCCTCAACAGATTTTTCATGTTCAGCACGTGTCACACTTGAATTATTTGTGAGAGTTGCAGAAGTATTTTCGGAAACATATAACATTATTTGGTCTGAATCAACTTGAGAAATAAAGGATCTTTGTTGATCATTTGCAGACTGTATGATCAGAGTTTCTGTATTAGCGCTATCTAAATTAAAAACATTTTTTTCATTAGAACAAAATACTGGCGATGGTATTTCAGTTAAATCATTATGCTCAATAATCGGCACAGTTGTTAGTGTAATCAAAGAGTTCAGGGATATGTTGTTGTTCCCAGTTTCTGTGTTCTGATCTTCCTGACGCTGATTGAAATATTCAACGTTTGATGTAGATGGGCCCGATAAAAAGTTTAAATCTTCAGATTCGAAATAATTTGACGAATGATTAATCGGAGCCAGTGATTGATTTGCACTGTCGTATCTTGAAAATGGAAGATCATCATCTGAATCACTACTAGGGAAAAAGTCGGGATCGATAGTTTGAATATTACGTTGTAATTGTTTCGATTCCTTAAACCTTTCTCTCAACGCCATATTTTTTTTTGCTAACAGCATCATCATTTTCGTATTTCTTTGTGACATGGTTTATCTGAAACAATATTTGTTTATTTTAATTGGATTACCTTATAATTAAGATATAAGATCAATTTCGCTATGTAATACGAGTGCGCGTATGCCGCGGCCGCAAGAAAGTTTTGAACAAAATGAACTTAAATTACTTTTTGTAAATGATCTTGATTGTGTTACACTAAAATTATATTTAATAGGACTTACCTGATTGTCAAAACACTCAATTAAACCACTGAACACGTTAATTCACAGATTTTTACTAATTTAACACAGGAATTTCAAGATTATGACCTCTTTGCAACGAAAACAAACAAGTTATGACACGAAATTGTCAACTGCAAGGATAAATCACTGTAAAATGTATTAGAAATTCGATCGTATCAATCAACCCTTAAAGGCCAATTTGATTTGCCGCTGCAACCGTATCTCATATAGTCAAAATGATTTGCGGATCAATTAAGCATTCTAATACTAAGCGTCATTGCGGTAAGTCAGTACTTCACGCGTTATTCATATTTGCCGCTTATCGGCCTAGAAAAGTTGCTTTTCTTTTTTAAGAGATTTGGCGGTATTCAAATATACGGCCGTTTGCCTACGTAATATTGATATACCTCTAATACCCTTAGTGATTTATGGTAAAACTGAGATAGGGAAATCTTTCTTAAGGTTTTTTTTGTATGTTCTAAACAAGATACCGCTAAAAGGCTTAGTTCATTAGATGCGTATTTTTTAAAGCTATCCGATGGCATAAAAATCAACTTTTCGGTTTTTTTTGAGATACCGCTTTTGCGCTTAGTAGGGCAGTATAGTACACCCAAATTTCGCCAAATATGTTTAGTCCCATGTAATTGGGGGCGAGACTATTGCCATCGGACACACATTCCAGCCTACGGCGGGACATGTTATTATTATAAAATAAAGTCGTAACGTGTGACTCCGGATTTTGAATTTTCCATTTTCCTGTCTGTGTTGTCTTGTTTATACTTTTTTAGTTTTTGTTTTTGTCGTAGTTGGGTTTTAGTTTTTATTAACTTTTATTTTTATTTCAATTATGTTGAGGTTTGGGATTTTTGATGGGAGTGTTAATTACTTTTTGTGTTATTATTGCAATTAATTGGAGGTAAACGATTAATTTACTTTAAAAAAATATACACTCGTAACTTAAGTTTAAATACGATCGTTAACATTCTGATACCCACTTAGTAAAATAAAATATAACTTGAAAAAAAAAACAGTATATTTAGTACTGGCAGTTGGACAAAAAACAAAGTGTAACTTACGTTCTAAAATTGAATTTTGAAACTACAATACATCTTTTATAAGGATTATTATTTTCCGAGTGACTAATAACTTAAAAGTCGACTAAATGTTTGCAACAAAAAAAATAGAGTGGGTACCATATATAATGGGTTGGCAGCTAATAAGGAGTATCGTAATAAGTAATAGGTAGCATATTAATATATCAGTAATAAGCTCCGTTTTAATTTGTTACCAGGAGAAACTGGATGCAATCTGGTCTTTAGGGCACCCCGACTCGGACAGGTTAGGTTAGAAACAGGTTAGGTTATTTTTTTATAAACCACCCAGAAGTAGGAGCCCCGCGAAGCGGGGCTCCGTCGACCAAGCCCTGCCATCGACCATGCATAGAATATTTTAATTAAGGTTTGGTTAGAACTGTGACAATTATGACAAGCACGAACGCCCATTTTCTATTTTGTTTTCGCCATTAAGTTTCCGTTTAGATATTAATTCTGTTCCCAAAAGAAAAACTTGATGCTAGTTTAAATTAAAACGGAGCTTATTACTGATATATTAATATGCTACCTATTACTTAGGTATTACGATACTCCTTATTAGCTGCCAACCCATTATATATGGTACCCACTCTATTTTTTTAAAAAACCTATATTCATTTTACTTAGTTGCCGCATTAAATACATGCCCTTTTATAATGCCATCAACATATACAGTTTGCCGCCTTTTTCTTATTCATTTAGTTAGGTTACATTCTGGGTGATTTAATTATTAAAAATGGGTAAAAACTAGAGATGTGCCGACTAGCCGACTAGCCGACTAGTCGGCAGCAAAATGGCCGACTAGTCGGCCGACTAGTCGGCTAGGCCGATCATTACTTTCGGTAAAATCCGGGTGACGTCGGAAATGTTCAAAAAGAAAAAACAAAAAGAAATCGATTGTTGCCAGAAAGAGCAGAAGCTCTAGTCTTTCTGCATCATAATTTGCCCCTTATTAAAAAATATAAAAACTAGAGGTATACTCTTGTCAAACTTTAGTCTTTATTGCCATTGTTTGATTAATGATGAGTAGTACATTGTTTTGTTTGTTAACTAGATTCTTATTAGGCTATAGTATAATAGTTATTTTTTGTTGTTGAAGTTTATTTTACTTGATTTCTAGATCTCAGTACAATTTATTATATTGAAATAGGAACTTGTTTTATATGTATAATATATAAAGTACACATAGAACAACTTCCTATTTCTAGGTTGTAGTGTAAAGTAAACCTACCTACTTATTTCTAATATTTTGTTTAAAAAGTTTGTTGATCCAATTGATACTTACTTACTATACTTAGATACTTCTAGTATTGTTTTATTTTATTAATTTCGAGATTGAATAACTTGGGGATGTCAAAGGAAGAGTTCCTATTTTTTATGTTATAATTGAACCTACTTATTAGTAATAAGTAGGTTCAATTATAACATAGTAATAAGTTATTACCAATAATTATTTGCTTTAACCTATATTTTGTTATTTTATAAAAGACTAAAGGAAGAGTTCCTATTTAAATTTTCTACCAATTATTAAATTGTATTGTAAACTGAAACTGTGATTCTTATAATAAAAAATAACAAGAGTAAAGATACAATTTCATTTCAATCACTCTATTTTTTAAGCATATTAACATGAGTGAGAAGCAGGCCGACTAGTCGGCAGATTTAGCCGACTAGTCGCCGACTAGTCGCCGATTACAAAAATGGCCGACTAGTCGGCTTTACCGACTAGTCGGCGACTAGTCGGTACATCTCTAGTAAAAACAAGAGCTGTGATGCAGCAACAAGAAAAAATATTGTGAATTTGCATTTCAAACGAAAATGGGCCTACAGAAAAATAGCCGCTCACTTAGTGTTCCGTAAATATGGTACCTACTTAGGAAAGAAGCGCAAAATAGGTGACTACTGGCCGACCCGATCCACTAGTCGCGGAAACTAATCGGCTATGTGCTATCACGAAATATGATCTTCACATTTTGATGCATTACTTTTCCTTCACAAAAATGTTTGGCGACTATGGTCAGATTTGCGTGTGATGTAAATCTAGCTTCAACACTGTGTGAACGAGCAGTAAATGCCGTAGTTGTACTCGAGCGAACAACAAAAGAGACTCAGAAAGTCAGACTCACGTCTGAAATTGCAGCATTCTATAGTTTTGTTTCTTACCAGGCACGTAAAGGTGTCGGCGAAGGTTGTCGCAGTTGTAACCGCACCTCGCCGAGAAAGATTGGCGTCGCACCGTCGTGCCACACCGACACTCTGGCTTCGCAAGCCACCCCCGCCTGGTGTTTAAAAAAAACCATTTTATAAACCACTTACCATTTTATAGAACCATTTTATAGAAATTGAAAGTCTGTTACTTACCGTTTGTGAGCCATCTTTATCTTTCGGATCTGCGTCCATAATAAGATCAAAACAAAAAATTTCATCAAATTGTGGATTAACAGTCTTCTTTTTAGGTTTCGTACGTTTTTCAACTCTTCGTCCGTTCGAATATAATAACGTGACGAGAGCAAACGGGTCACACTGTCCGTTCTTAGTGGTTAGCTCAGAGCACTCCAGCACTCGGAGCCGTAGGGTGTCGTGTCCTACTCGCGCTGCGCAGTGCCTCTCGGGGTCTGACCAGTAGTCAGCGGCGGTGGGGGTGGGCGAGGCATCTGACTCAGGCATCGCGTGCATGGGAGGCTTCGTCCGTGCCGCCCACTGCGCCCGATCCTTCAAACTCTCCGAACGCGACAATGACAGAGCAGGCTCCGTCGCAACCGCACTCAACAGCTTCTTGCTCGTGGAACTCGAACAAGAACCAAACCTCATACTCTCCTTACAATATTCAGATAATCTTACGAGGTTATTTCCTTTTGATTTTGTCGAGCAGTTGTCTGCAGCTGCAGTAGTAGGGTCAGGGTCGGGAGGTTTCGGTTCCATTCGTAACCTCTTTCTAGAGTCTTCGAGAGTGAGTTCAATGTATGCCTTTCCCTGTACCTCTGAGTCTGCGTCGACCGGTCGCAACGCAAACCAGTGGTCTTTATTGTTGTAGCGGTGCAGATCTTCTCGTTTGATGGCCACTTTACCGAGCACTTTGTCCTGTTTGAGATGCTTGTCACGATCGAACACGTATATGGAAAGGTATCGAAATCGTCGTGGCACCTCGAATTGGAACTCTTCGCCGAAGAATGGACTGAAACAAAATAATATAATGATCGGTTTATGTCATAGAGACAGGTATGATGTGTTGGGATAAGCCATTCGAAGTCCTAATATTTTATGCAATATTACTTCCGACAATCGTTATCAAGTTTCGACTGTGCGATAATTTATAGCCGGGTTGCAGCCTAGTTGTGGACGCGTGGGGTGCCGTCTTACACGAGCGTCGGTATTGCCAATTTGCCACCCACAGCTAAGTGATTAATTTTCTGAACGTATGTTTTATTAAATCTTATCAGATTTTGTTATGGTGATGGTGGGAGCTATTTTTTCAATAACCGGTGAGATTTGCTTGTTATCATGACGTACTAATCGGATTTCAAGCTGAAAAATCAATTTTAGAGAGGTACTTAAATAAATGTATAAGCAGAAATAGGTTTGTTGCTAAACTGAGGCGAATACGCAATAGGTAATGGTTTATTAGCCAATTTACAGAACTGAGTAACACAAAATCGTCAGACGAAACCATAAAACAACTTAATGAACTGCGGCTCCTGACGCGTCCAAGAAAACGGTTATAAAACTTTATATATTATGTTGAATTTAATCTAAATGGAAAAAATTCAAATGCTCTTGGCCGTTAATCGCTACACAAACAGTTTAATTAAATAGAATTAGAATTCTAAAAGCTTTATCCCAGTAATGCTATAATTGGTACATTCGAAAGTTTCTAATCAAGACTTTCAGCAGCTCGTAGTCTTCCAGTGCGAAACATTAGTATCCAAGGACCAGAGTACCAAACGGTCGTAACAATTGAATAAAATTAAATTTGGAACAGCAGCAGTTTATTTCCTGGTTTACGGAGTAAGTGCAATCCCGGAAAAGCGGGTATTAAAAGTAGTAGGAAAATTTTAGAAGTTACTTATTCAATTTTCTAGTATGCAAACAACGCTGGTTTCATGATGTAAGACCATGGCACAGTGACGTACGCGTGGGATTGCCTTGTTCTAAGGAGAAAGTTTGACATTCCCGATGAAATCTCATCTCACAGCCTAATAATAAACCACATGCCTACACTTGAAAGTGTATGCTTTATGAGAATGGAATGATTATTGTAATGTTATAATTAATTTATGAAAAATGAGAACAGAAACATACCAACAAATTATGGAATTTAGTGAAGCTCTTTTTATCTACTTTGAGCAGGCAGATTTTTTTTTAAGAATGGCTGTGGATGACGATAATATCTCGAGATATTAAAGTCATCCACTGCCCGACTTCACCCATTGCTGGGCAAGCCTAGCTCTGCTTGTGCCAATCTCCACGCACCTGTGCCAGATTTACGATTCTTATAATTTTCACTTTAATCTAGAAATCCTTGGATACAAAAAGATCAATTTGTCGCTTTATAAATTATAATAGTTCTGGCAACCCTAATGTATAAATAATATCTATACTTTCATACCGAACATTACGTGTAGCTATTTGTAAAACACGATAATAACTCAATAATGGGGTTTATTGACTCGTTTGGAGTGTACGTAGGTATAAGAAGCTCGCAGTGTATCGAGTCGGTGGCAGGCTCGCAGGCGCATCCGGCGCCGGCGCAGTATTTATAAACCGGAGGCGGAACCGCACCAGCTGAGCGGGGGCGGCCCAAGCTCACTTGCTATTGCACATACTTCACGCCTCTAATTTTAATACGTTGAATTGATTAAGTGAGACCACTCATTCAATAACCCGGATACGTAACCAACAATAGTACCTACTATTGACTTGGCTATATTTATTACACCTCGTGATGTGCCTTAACCCTCGTAAATATAGGACACGGCTGACAGTGCTTTGTTATCTATGCATCCTGGTATTATGTATACTATATTATCGCAATAAAAACCTATAATTAAATCAACTGATTGAATTTGTGCGGAGTGTTTAGTTGGTCGACTCGATGACGCATTTTTGAATGAACTCCGGAACACCTTTATTCGTATACATGTTGTCGGATCGAGAGCACAAAATAGCACATGTTAGAAACCAGAGCAATGCACTTAAGACTGCCGCCACTCCGGCCGGGGACTGCTCAGGCGCAGGCGATGATCATTTTACGTGCCACGAGGTTCCGAGACCAATTTATCACTTAAATGCTTCCGTTTTATGTTGTAGAGCTGCTACTGATGCGATTTTTACGAGTCTCCCGACGAAGTCTCACTTGTCATATGTTTTTGATTGCCGATCTATTGCCGCTTCGTATATTTTAGTTGTTCTTAGTTTTATTTATGGTTTTTATTACAGTGCAGATAACTGTGTTTTTAAAGAATTAGGTAGCTATAATTAAATTAATTTGAAAAAAACGTATGTACCTATTAAAAATCATGTCGGATTTTTTAGAAGTCTGTTGAAAAATTGAGATTCATTGATGTACAAGCTAAATATGATTAAGCACAAATTAGTCACCTGTGAAATTTAAATAATTAGCCACACCTACAGGCATTTTATCTATAACACATTTTGTCAACACCAGAGACCGTTATTCCAAGGAGAACAGTCGCAATTATTCACAAAGCATACACAAGCAACTAATATGTAGGTAAATTATCAGTACATAGTTAGCGAGGCACAGATAGTTTGGACAGAGGCACATAGTAAGTGCAGTGATAAGGTATCGCGAGACAAAGAACCCATTAAATGAACTCGACGAGTGACGTGACATTTCCTTCGATATCCGCCAGTCCACTGTGGCCTCACCTCTTGGGTCACAAAATCATTATCGCTTCCGTTCATTAACAAGCAAAACAGACTATCATTAAAGACATTTAAACAATGAAACGTACGGACGTTCTCTACTTCTTCGGAGGTGTAATCATAACGGAAACTACAGATTTTAACTACTTTATTACTTTTAGGAATTCCCAGTAACATATATTTAAAACGAAATATGAAACGGTATTCGTTAACAGAGGACCGTCAAAAATTATCAACAGGATAAATAAATTCATGACACGCCCGTTTTACCCATGCGTCGGTTTCCAATAATTTGGATTATTGTGCGTAATATCCTAGTTATGAAAAGAATGTGGTGGTGGAGGCGTGGGTCGTTCCCACAACTAATCAGGGGAAGCGTAACCGGCGGTGGTAATTAAAATCATTGCTGCGGTGCGGCTGTCTTTTATTCATTCTAAAAACTGAATGGCAAAGGGGGTGAAGCGGAAGGGACGTTCCGCGTCGACGCACGCGCACCGGAAGCGCGTCCGGGACGTGGCGCGCCACAGCGCCGCCCTCCCTTACAGCACAATAGCGCCTCCCCCGAATTGTACGCACTATCAAAAGCCGCACCGCAACCATGAATTAATTGTGACTAATGTTTAATTGATGACAAATCATTCAACACGCGAGGCGAGGCAGAGCAGGTGGCTTTGAATAGAATGTTTTTATACAGGTTATAGGTAGAATGTTCTGTGATATAAATGAAGTAGCATGTAACCATTCGTCTTTGTTTATATATTTTAAAGTTGCGCATATTATTTTTATTGTTTTATCATTTTCTGTCGACTGTTGTTTTCTTTTTTTGATGATTTTTTTTAGCTGTAAGTCTTCCATGCTGTAATAAATAACTAAGATGATTAGTAGTACTTATATTTTTAATTTCAAAGAAATCACGATAGAGCCTAATATTATATTATCTCAGTATGCCTTTTGTTCCTTCTACTTAAATGGAACAGAAAGTATAATAATATCGTATTTAAGAAAAACTATGTAACCTAGGTCATCATTTCCTAGTACACACATTAAAGGCCGAAACATGGATTATTTTATTCCCAAGTGACACATGCTCGTGAAAGCGCCGGAAGTAATACATATCGTAGGCAAGAGATTAGGAGTGTGCGCCTGCCTGCACACTTTCGTGACGACACATTAATGTTTCGAAGAAAGTTACACATCGTAAGTAGTGCATTAGACTACACTCTACAGTGTTTCTAAACTATTTTATATTATCGAGTGATGACCGGAAGCTTTACGACATTTTGTTCGTTAATATTTCTCTAATAAAACAAAATAAGTACCTAAATGGTTGTGACACAGAACATTCTGTAAAGACAGACACAGAGAACTAAACAAACTCCAGGTACTAATGTGGTCACAAATATTTGTACGCCCGTAGTACAACGTACAACATGCATTAATTACTTCAATTAAACGTATGATCTACCACTTAAAATACTTCATTCATGAAGTAGAGAAACCTTGACCTATTAAATTGTTTGCTCTCCCTAAATGTTGGTAAACCGTTCCCACACGATAACGGGCGGAAGCGACACCGGACACCGGACAATGGATCCGTTATTATTATGTCAATTCTGGAGCGAATATAACGTTCCCGATTTGTAGAATTCGTAAAGGGACCTACAGGAAACTTTGAAATAGTAACGGCTAAACCAAGGGCATGTGGTACAAATATGTGAAAACTAGATAAATGATAAGAATTATAGTTATATTATATGTATAAAAAATCTGCTCTAGCTGATACTTGCAGGCTATGCTTTAATAAAGTACCTCCCACTATCATTTTCATCAGTCAGCCGGTAAACATTTATAGCGTCTCGTACCCGAGACTAGCCCGTATCGTATCGACCAATGCATAATAATAAAATTAGAATTGCGACCAGAACCAGAATTGGTTTTTACTACTAGCTAAAGAACCTCGATCGGTTAGATTAGGTTAGCTAGCATACAAAAACCTGCCCGCGAGCTAAGTGAGCAGCTGGCCGCTATCATTTCGATCAGAAAAAATATGCATTTTTTAAATAAAATAAGTGATAGACATAATTTTAATACTAGAAATAAAGATAAAATAGTTCAACCATTTTTCAGATTAGCTAAAGTACATTCATCTTTTATGGGGTACTGTGTTAAATGTTACAACAACATACCTTGTCTTAAATTGCAATTAAATTAAAGAAAATTTAAAACTCAAATAAAAAGTTCACTTTATAAACAAGCATTTTACAAATTAGAGGGTTATGTCCAAGATAAGAATGCTTGGAAACATGCTGGTCCAGCTCCATAGGACAATCTAGGGTCTAGACAAAATCAAACTTGTTGCTACTTTAATTGTATATTTTATTATTTTTATGACATTGATTTACATTCTGAGATTATTGTGATTATTTGGAAAATCGTATACTTTTAACATGATTGTAAATATGTCAGCACCATCTATCTATCACATAATTAATTTATTTGTCATTGCTATATTTTTAAATTATTTTTACCTATATTGTGGTAAGGTAATTTTATTATAAGTGCACGTCTTCACATATAATTATATAATTAATGTATGCAATATATTGTAACATATTTTAAAAGAGTAACGGTGGAGTTTCTTGCCCATTCTTCTCCATAAGAAGAAGGAAGGAACTTTGTGGAAGGGGCGACTAGAATCAATTCTATTTGAATGTAAATTTGTTGACGATCAAAAGTGCCTTTTATGTGCCTATTTGAAATAAATGCTTTGACTTTGGACAAATAATCTCATGCTGCTAATCAGATGCTTAAACTCTCTATTCCACTGCAACTCCTTTAACTCATAATCTACAGTGGCAACTACCAGAAAAGTGATGATCAAAAATGATTACCATCAATGATTACCATTAGTAAGTTATTGCAATGTAAGTTATTAATGTTATTATAAATAAATTAGAATTATTGAGAGTTTTATCAAACTCACGGAAATCATTGTAATGTATACTTTAAAACAATGACATAAGAGTTAAATTGCAATGGTTTCACGTCATTCAACTTTGATCGTGAATGCGCTGCTTTACTGTCTTGGTGGAACCCACCTGAGGAACAGTGTTACTCACTTGAGTGTTCTCTCCATGGTGGATGTGCGAAATATCTCCTCTTGGTCGAGCGACAGCACGCAGTATATGTCGCGGTGGCACGCCGCCCCATGGCTACGACCTGGCAAGTTTTTTGCTTCACCTGAAACAACATAACGAACATGACATGAAAATCTATTGACCAGTCTTACCAAGGGGTATCGTTTTACCCAGTAACTGGGTTGTGGAGGTCAGATATGCAGTCGCTCCATGTAAAATACTGGTATTCAGCTGCATCCGGTTAGACGGGAAGACGACCCCAACATAATTATGTAGTTGGGAATAGGCTACGGAGATTGATTGTAAATCTAATAATGAGAATTATTTTGTAGCAGAAAAGATTGCTTATTTTCATACCTCCAGTGTTGCAAGTAATATTCTATATATTATTTATCCGAAAAACAAGCAGATGTAGTGCTTCTTAAATTTTAAAATTTTCGACTAATATATCTGCACTAGTACTTGGACTAACTACCTACAAATTACCATTGCCATCTTCGTGGAAAAGTTCTTATCTTGCTTTGTTAAACATGTTCAATGTTGACATTAAAACTAATTACTGAGGGTTTCCCATAGTTTGCATCTTATTGCTTATTTTATAGAGCTTGCGAATGCGAAGACCTTGAGTGGTCGTAATTTCAATGGACGTTTAATGCGGCTTTCTAGTTTTTTTTTAAGATGTTCTGCAATGAGATGGCGTATTGCATAACGTGCCCGAAACAAGCATTTTTCCCAACCAACAAAGGCGTCGAATTCTGTACGTTTTTATAACGCTGTATCCAGAGTTCCTGAATCCATTTCATTAGTTCGTTTTGTCGATTTCAAAATGTTCATAAGATTTTTGTTAGTTATAGATTTATAATAGTTATTTATTTATGCAACTGTTGTATAATAAGGGGTATATTAAAACTCGAATGTGGGTTTATCACATGAGTGTATTAGTACCTAATTATGTACAGTTGCATACAAGACTTTATCTGCACCCATGATCTGAATCCTCTATAAAAGATTCTGAAACCATAGGGTGTTTGTTGTACAGTGTTGTAAGAACCCTATGTAAATTCTAAGTTTTTTAATTTTTTAGTAGTAGCTGTAGTGAAATGCGCGTGCATGACCATGTTCTTTTTTTGAAATTCATAAAGATACCACGAATTGAGTAGTGAGAATGTGGCTGTTTGATGAGTAAGGAAGGGATCGAGTTCGAGTTGCATAATGAAATTTAGTACAACATTATAACATTCGTTTGGATGATATTATGGTTACTATGACACTGGTTGTTTTAATGTTAGCAATAAGCTAACTGATTCAGAAACTTATATAGAGGATTTATAGCATGAGTGTAAAATAATATTATGCAACTTTAAAGGAGTTTCAACTTTCAAGAAGTGTACATAATATGCCATATAATTGGTAGCCGACTTGAAGTACAACACCGTCGAGGTTTTCTTCACATTCCCCAATATACTTAATACAGCTTAGGAATAACCTATCGACCACACGTTAATTAAGTGAGAATCATAAAGAGTTGAGAGCAGTGGTGGACCAGGTGTAAGCCGTGGAGGCCAGGTAACGGCCCGGACTTACCAGGTACTTTGTGTAAATAATTTTATCACCACTATTCTCAAAACGGTGAAGGAAAACATCGTGAGGAAACCGGCATGTCCTAAAACCAATAACTCGAAGACATGTGACATCTTCCAACCCGCACTCGGCCCGCGTGGTAAATTCCTCTCGAAGAGAGGAGGCCTGTGTCTCAGCAGTGGGAATATTATAGGCTGATTAATGATTATGCATAAAGAGTTATGGAAAGGGAGACTTAGTCTTCATGTTCAGGCAGTTTGCGTTACTCGTCCAAGATATTTAATTTGTGCTTGAGCATAAAGGTTAAGCACTCGTTAGTCATTACTTTTTTGGATTAATGCCTGAAATAATGATACACTAAAGATGGCGAGCCCATTGGTTGCGCAACGTGTTGCGACCTCGTCAGTTATCGCTAAATACGGAGCCACAAGGTGAGGCGACCATCGGCCCATAAGTAACTACTGCCCTGACGCTTACCTGCAAACAAAACCTGTTTGACATTTTTATGTTCGACTTAACTCTAGATTCTTGTGATATCTATCAACCATATTATGTCTTAATAAATGACTTTATTGATTGATCATTTTCTACCACTTAGACAGATGAATCTACCTTTTCAACAGTAATTATTGATTTAAAATACATACATTCGATGCCCGTACTTTATAAAATTCCGTTCATACATATACATGCGCTGCACGATTGCATACTAGATGACAAGAAAGATATTCTCACTGTTTTCTTTAGCCGCGTAGACAATACAATTAGAGTGCCATGAATGGCCCATTTGTAAGAGGAACATGACGAAGGAACATGACGAAATGTAATTCTAAATAGCTACTAATATAAACACACATGTAATAGATATACTAGAACCTGTGTTAGAATAATAATGTCAAGATGAGGACTATTAGGCCAAAACAGAGTCCCATGAATGGATGTCGATTTGCGAAATTGCGAAGTAGAAAGTAGCGATGGGCGGGTTGACGCCATTCGTTTTGCAGTCCTTTCTTGGTAGATCTAAAACCAAATTGTATTTTACGTCACAGCCCGCTTTGAAATTTACTTTGGAATTTCAAAGTTTTGTACTAAACTGGACTAAGGTATACTGACTGCTTCTGAATTGGATATATTAAGCAGTTCTGAAAGACTTCTGTGTTATGTATGACATTGTGTAGCTTTTAGACTCTAGTAGACTTGGATCCTGAAATAAAGGGAAGGTCCTCTCAGGTACGGTCGAGGCGGTGTCTATTCTTCTAATGAGCAACGAATCCAGGGTCTGTAGATAAAACAATGTAACCGACTATGGACCAGCGCGCGCAGTCCGAATAGGACAGACGATTGACTTCAAACTCTTCAAAGCGAATGCTCAATTAGTCACTAAGTCCATTAACCTTCCCTGTGGACCCACAACTGTTGTTATATTTCCCATGTTGAAGCAAAACATTACGTCAAAATTGAAACAATTTCCACGGAGCTCACACAGTTAAAGGGATTGAGATGATTAATGATCAAGTAGCGTCATAGTCGTGACGAATTTAATTGAACGTATCTCTCGGCGCGCCCACTCTTATAAGCATATTATAATTTTATTTATTGTTCAAGTTTAATTTACTAATAAATACATAATACTAAACCATGCCATGTGACGTGTCACTAACATTCTGTCTGTGGTTCTTCTTACAAAGATGACGCAATGCTTGCCAATGATAATAGGGAATTATGTTTTGAAAACAATTTCCTGATTTGAGTAAATAACCAATAGATGTAATGGCCGTGACTGATACTGATATTGTACAGCAATGATAGGCACTGCACTTATTATTTAACACTCGATAAAACGATAAGCATACTGATAATCATTGTTTTTAGGTAGACATAGATACGTCACTCAAGTTTCATAGTACTTTCATGTATTTTTTTCTTAAACAAATTGGTCAATTAAAACGTTGCACGTAATTGTTGTAAATTGAAGCACGCTGCGATAGTTAGGACCGTTAAACAAAGCAAAGACCTTCCTGCGACTCTCACAAATTCGTAATTGTAGTGCTAGAGAAACTCACAACAAACTGTACATAATTGCTGATGCAAAAACAACCGTCATCATCATCAACATGACAGTAACACACGCCACTAAACTGGATCGTGGGAGAGAAACGGGATCCTTTGAATAGCGCCATCAGCGGCTGAGGAAATGAATACGCACCAGCTATTTAGCCACAGCCACAATGGCGATCATTAAGATGTTTCCACACGCTCGTATGCGTAGTGCAATTGTTTCGAAATCGAGAGTATTTTACCTCAGCTCGTTGTCAGAGCGCATGGGAACCGTTTGAGTAACAAAGTGATCGATTTCGATACAGTTTTAAGAATTACCGGAAAATAACAAGGTCACCGTGTAAGTATCCCTCGCTTGTCTACTGATAGTTAATGCCTTGGCTTCAATAATGTAAGAGGCCCTACGCTCTAAATCCATCAACGATGATACGGGCCCATCCGAAAGTAGTTTGATTACCCCCGATTAATTAACTTTTTCGTACAGGTAAACAAAAACAACATCGGTAGTAGGGACAACACTGTTGTCCCTACTACCGATGTTGTTTTTGTTGAATAAATTAATTATATTATTAAATTAATTACCTAAGAATGAATTACACCACTATGTGACAGTTACTGTCACATAGTGGTGTAATTCATTCTTAGGTCGGGCACCGAACTAATCTTATGTCCGTAAGTGATACGGAGTAGTAAACGCCCGTAACGGCAGACGAAACTACGGATTGATTGCTTACAGAGTAGACCCCCTGGATCAAACTTAGCATGTCAACGTTCTCTTGAGGCGGATGTCGAAAATCTCGCCCATTTATACTGCTTGATAATGTTGGCCTCTTTCTCCTAGTCTTAAATTAATTACACAGTTTACGAAAGGACGACGGTGGACTTTTAACTAGCTTCCTCTGGCCTGTGTCCCAGCAGTGGGAACGTTATAGGCTGAATGTGGTTACTTATGTTATAAATCAAATTACCTACAGGTTATGGGGTTTAGTATTTAGAACAAAAATGTACAATAGTCGTCCTTAATTTTAGAGTAAATTACTAGTAGAGGAAGAGACGAAGCCCCAGTTCACTAATTTTTTCGTTTCCCGGGAACTAACAGCTCTTGTACAATTATTTAATTCTGCGTACGCGCTCACAGGTCGACAGCCCCGTTGTTCTTGATGTATGAGTTTTTTTTAGAGATGATGTTTTTTCTCAGAAGGTGAATTTTGTTTGATGATTGTTTAACTTCTGCACACCATAATAGCAGTAGTAGGTTCAATACCTATAGCTAAGATCTACTTCATTCGTAGGTACATTTTTTAAATCAATTCGAATACCTACCTACTTATTTATGGACGTGGGAGGAAACCTACGTTCGTAAGATTCGTAGTATAATATCCAGAGGCCCAAGACGTGCACCCACGTCACATAGGATACAATCGCTGTGCAGGTGGGTTGCGAAGTGGAACGCACTTTTTCGCAAAAACGTAATCCGAGTCAAGCCACAAATTTTGCAACAGTGAATTTAATTTACTTCACATGTGAACATAACACAGTAAGTACCTAATTTGGCTTTGAGAAAATCGTATTTTCTTTTATCTTGAAAGTTAAAAGTGAAAGACGATATCTACATTGTAGTCGACCAGATTGTGTGCGTGTATCTGTGTAGGTACTGTAATTACAACGGCAGGTTAGGTATGCTTTCTCATCACCGTGTGTGTGAAATCGCACGCAGCCTTTGGTGATGCGTGCCTATGTTCGATCATACTGGTTGTCCTATTGTTATTTATTAATGAAACCTCGTAGGTCTAGTGGTCCCAAGCGCTACTATACTAATGAGCATCTGCATGAGGTCCTGGGCTCGATTCCCAGGTCGGGCAGTGTTAGTGGGTTTTTCTATATAGGATTTCTCAGAAGCAGCTCGGAGTCTGGATTAGTGCCCGGTTGATGTCAATAGGCTCGCCCCTATTACGTGGGACTTACAACATAACTGGCGAAATCTGGTGGTACTATTGGTACACCTCTGCCCAACCCTTCGCGGGAACAAGGCGTCATGATATGTTGTTAATGACAGGTAGGTGCATAAACATTACACGATTACCTACTGAGCGCCGAGCCAACTAAACCAGCGTGGTCGAGCGTTCTCACTCCTGCCCTCATGCTCTTATTTTCTTTGTTTTATTTACTTTAATTTTCAATTATCTTCTTTGTTTTAGGTCTTAATACTGGGCACCTTTGTCTTGTTACAAATTTAATATCTAGCATGTCAGTGTCAGCCTGTGTCAGTGTAGGTACAAAAGTGATTACTTACTCGGATTACTCCATACCTCTACCAAGCGACATCTAAAATGGCGACTCATTTTAAAAGAGCAGCCTACTTTTGGCCAGCTTTTGACCTCGGTCTCGCCTAGTGCAAGCGATGGATATACTAAGTGTAAAGTAGTTTTTTTTTTAAGTTCGTTTCCAGTAAAATTGTTCAAATATGGGAAAGGCAAGTTAAGCTGCTATATCTGCTACCTAGGTACCTGCAATTACAGATTGAATACCTCTTCACTTAAAATTTTTGAAACTTTGTTATGACATTAGAATTTGGCATAAGAAGCTAGTCCTAGTATCAAAAAACACAATTAAATCCCCAATTTCCGTTACACAGAAACGATCTCTATTATAATCTCTAATTTATTAATGAATAGATAATACAATATTAATTCATCACGCTAAAATTATAGGTTTCTGCACTGCAATAAAATGATTACCATTCACTATCGTATTAAATAAGCAATCTTATCAATGGTAGGTAATTCGTATTTATGATGCACGAATGTGTTTGATTGAATGAAAATATGATATTGGCAAGTGGCACGGCTCACATGTGGTAGGTAGGTACTCTGCAGAGACGGCGATAACGTAACGGTGACGATAAACGAGCGCGTTTTTCATTAACGGATCGACGAGTTTCCATGAATGGGTGCGTTGAATGGAAAACGTTTGGTTTGCCCCATTCACAGCGCGCCGCCGCCGCCGCCCGCCCCTCACTAGCGTTGTTGAATCCGAGTTATCTATGTACGATGTACAAGGCGCGACGCTCGACGCCCGCCGCGCCGCCGCCATCGCGTAGCGCCGCTCGCGCTCTCATTTGTTTCTAGTAAGAATCCTGCTAATCATTATTCGCACAGACGAGTTAGCTACGTTACGAATATGACTTTATACGACGATGATAAAACTGATCGCCATTCGTTTCACGGATACTATACTATCGCTTGAACTTTTGCTGTCTAGCATAAAAATTGATTAGCTTCCTGTACATGGAAGCAGAATTGGGTTACAGTTTACACACAAAACAGTAGTACGTTCGGCGAGACGATTCAACCTAGATTTGAGTTTTATGATCACAGTAGTAATTAAAAACTAAATGCCTACCAAATCAATCAATGCAACCACGATTTGTGAACGCGGTAGGTAATTATTCTTCTTTTATCTAAAAATCGACGTAATTAATAGTTATTACTTCAATCGGCAATAGGTAATTTAGGACGAGGCAGAGTTTTTTTTATTAAGAGGGAGACTTAGTAAACTCTCCCAATTAAAATTACCTATTGCCTCGTATCAATCAATCACACTTATTTGTGAGCTATCTGCAAAGGGCATCTAATAATAACTTAATCACTATCATTCAAAAATGTTTAGGTGTATGTATCATCAACCAGCCAGTGCTTATCATGTTTGTTACAAACAAATTGTATTATTTAACGCCTTCTATTACACAAGTAGGTATCAACACGATAATATCGCCACTTGTAAATAAACATATCTGAAGAATTGCTACTCGTCCGTCCGTCAGGCAGGCGACACCGCGACAGGCAGCACAGCTAATCCGAAACCTCTGTTTACCCAAGAAATAAGACACGATACGTATGTACTTAGGTACGTGCGTGACTCACATTCACATGTTAATGTAGTGTTGTATAAAAACAACGTTTATAATATATGTATTACACACGGTCGAGACGCCCGCGCTGAGACTTGAGACGAACTTCGAAGAGTGAAAACGATGCTTTATGTCGACAGGCCTCAAAAGGCGCAGGTAACCGATTCCTGAGTCATACCACGCATAAAATAAATAATAGGATTCAATTAGCAGTTGCCCTTTCGGGTTCGGCTAAGTGTTGGTATGAACAAAGGTGTTCGATGGCGTGCGGGTAGATAAGGCGCAGGCGCAACGGAAGTTGCCATAAGTAAGGTGTAGTAGTATTATAAGGTGGTCACATTCTCGTTTTTTCTGGACTACAGAGACGAGAGCGACTGTGAGTGAGGACCGAGACGAGACGCCGCCGCCGTCGCCCACGGCCGTAAACAAGGCAATCTATTAAGTTCAGAACTAATTAAGACATTCCATAAAGGCGATATTTTAACAGACTTATAGCAAAACTAGCTGTTACCCGCAACTTTGTCTGCAATCCAGGATAAAAAGTAGCCTGTCCTTCTCCAGGTCAACACATGTGCCAAATTTCAACGAAATCCGTTCAGCCGTTTTAACGTGAAAGCGTAACAAAGAAATATACAAAAAATCAAATCTTTTATCTTTATAATATTGGGTTATATTAGGAATGCTTTTAGTTATGTCTCAAATGCATGCACATTCGAGATAGGTAAATATTGTAATGTAAAAATGTCTGAATCAACATCACATCCATTTTTTTTTTGCTTTTACAAAGTCATCTTAATTATTTTTCGATACTAAAATAGTAACAAACTCAAAACCATACATTGGATATTTTTGAAAAAAAAAAAGCAATTGCTACAAGGTGTGGGAAGAAGTCTGATGGCAAAACTATAGTTTTGAATGTATGTTCTGGATTGGCGCAAAAACGGCTGAACGGATTTGGATTGAATTTGGCACACAAAATAGTTTTTAAAGTGGATTAACACATAAGGTACTTTTAATACCGGTACTACATTCCTGTGAGATATTTTCCGATAACCAAGCGGGCGACGCCGCGGGCAAAAGCTAGTCCTAATTATTTTCTATAGTTAAAGGTGTTTGATTTTGAATCTATCCTAAAAATAATTTTCAGATGTTTTTAGATTTTTTATGCCTATAGATGTAATATTAGAATCACTGGGTACATTAATCAGTGGTTTCAAGCACTGAGAAAGTATGACATAAGTATGACATGAGTGTTAAAATGTGTTTCACAAATACATACAAATAACAAGACCCAGCAAATTAATTCTGGAACTTCAATAAGTAACCAAGACATGTTACAATATTAATATAATGAAGCAACAGTTAGAGGCGAAAGCGTCGGCGGGTCGCGCCCCGGAAGGCATACTGCACCCTTATCGTGGCAGACACACTTCGTGTTATCGTAGATTTATGCGCCCGCGCCGCCACCGAGCGCCGGCACAAATCAATCATATCATACATTTCTGTACCTACATATGGAAATGCATTACTTAGCTCGCGTCATCCGATTGTGCCGTGTACATAAGGCACCTACGAATACACTGTGTCAAAATCACAATTGTTATGCTCATGGTCATTTACTTATCAATTTTTTTTTACTTGTCAGGGATTTTTACGGGACTCATTGTTTTTTTCCTTTCAGAAAGTAATTGAAATATCTTTCAGTGTTTTAGTGGACTTTAGTACTCAAGAACAACTTATAACTACTGCATACTAATGTTAAATTAAGTTGAGTGCCCGGCTAGCACAAAGTAAGTTATTTTGAGAAACTTTTGATATTTGATAAATTAATATATGAATTGAAGGAGTGTATTAACTAATGAACTTTGGCAAAAATTGGAATTATTGGAGTGAATAAATTTTATGTTTAGTTTTCCTTTTTTTTTTAAGTAAAATATATAATATTTATCTGAATCCTAATTATAGGTAGACACAGTACTATTTATTAAAATTAATAAAAATATATATCCCTTCCATTCTAGAACTTAATGTGCTAGACTTACAAACATCTGTTATTTAGAGTGAGTGCACTTAATAGAGCTGATTATAACCTAATCTGTTATCTTAACTATCTGATGAGTTGAGACTTTTGTAAAATAAAATACAAGTAATCAAGTTTAAGCATTGGTCAATGATAGATAGTGTAATCAAAATGAAAAATAAACAGAAGCAAAACAAAAACATGATATACATAATGGATGAGAGTACATATTGTGAATGAGTATGTGTATTGTAGAAACACTCTCATTGAACAAAGTAGTAAAACAATCTCCATACTAAAATCTTGACTACAACACATTATTGAAAAGTGCAAGTATCTTTCGCCAAAGAAAGCAACCAGGTGGGGAGTTCTAGTTATCAAGTTCATCTCATAGTGAATTAAATTATGAGTGTACACAGCAATATCTAATCTTATAAGATCTAGGCACGATATTCATTGTATTCACGGCAATTCATCAAATTCATTCATAAAGTTTGCGTGAACTGTCAAAACAGTACAGGACGATAACAAAGAACTAGACTCCTGAATAAACGTGAAAGAGATCACATCCGGCGCATGGTGGGCACTTGAAACAATCACCTTATTTATTCTTGTGGAGATATTCATTCAAATCTGGCTCAGAAAATTAAAGAGTTCTTTTGTACCACCTGTTCACCACAATGACAACAATATTTTTCTTACAACACGGCAGGCGTTACAAAAAGAATATTCAATTATAACATTATTTTAGAACACTTACTAGACGTAAACAGTAAAGTAAGCTGGTAAAACAATACGTACCAATCTTTATTTTCAATCTTTCTTCAACTCGCACTTTACGCATATCGTCCGCCATGTTAAATCCATAACTGTTTATCTCTTTCATCCGCTGTTATCTCTTTCGGAACGAGCCCGTTCGGCCGGCTTGTCCCACCACTTCCGGAGTGTCGTAATGGTCTACTTGAGCCTGTTTTCGAATTAGCTGGGTAATTGAAATCCATACACAAAGTTCACTCTAAGAATCCACATTTTCGACGATGTTTTGAATATACATTTATTACACACAGTAAACCGAATGAATTCACGCTTGCATTGCGCATGTGCTCAATACATACATGCACTGAGCACTCTTGAACTATCAATGAATGAACGCACTTAGTCCAACTTCATAGTCCTTGTCTGGTTTTCAATGTAATTTTGTTACTAAACACATCCCACATTTCGAATAATTGATTCTATACAACACAACATGATCATGAAAATGTTTTGAAAACTTCATTTCTCAATGAATAAAAACTATGAATGGGCAATTACGTCACGTCAAGACGTTCAACGTTGCGCCTGCGCGGCCACGGGTGAATTCGTTCCAACTTCGAACACCGTCGCCTCGTTCGCTGCTCTCGTCCCTAATTTCGTGAGAGAGATAGAAATATGTCTACTCTCCCTCACTTCTCTGCAACCACAGTCTATATAACTCCGTACGGGATGCACAGATTATTAACATTTTAGTGTAATTTATTAAATGGCAACTTAACAGAAAGATACAAAATAGGCGTACACAATCTTAAGCTAGAACACACGCAGCAACTTTAGTAGACTCACTGGCGATTCCACATGGCACGTTAGGTTTGACAGCAGATTTGTCACTCGCGATTTCATACCATATGTAGTATGTTGTACTAATAGATTTACTACTTCCATGACCCATATGCTCTGGGCTTTCAGACTGTTTAATTGGACACAAAATGAGTATTTGATAAAAGCAGATTTTGCTAAAAACCCTTAGTTTACCGACTGTGAAATACCGTGATGTCTTGTCGTTTTACTTCCAACTTTTTGTTACACTTTGGCTCATAAAAGTTACCATAACATAAACCATAACATCACGCCCAAAGAGTATAATAATTATTATGGGAGATCACGCCTGTAATCCCCGAAGGTTTGGGCTTGGGCTGGCTTGGGCAGAGAAACTTTTTACATGGCAATATTATAAAAATGTCAGGCATAGGTATTTGTTTACAAAAATTATGGAGGGTAGAGACCTTAGAATAATAACTAAATTCTAAGGTAGAGACAAGGAGAACTATCTCTGTGTATGAAAAGTGTCCGTCAAAATGTGCTACATAAGGGTGGCGCTACAGTAGCCACCGGGTACATTTTAAAAGCAATAATTTTAGGTTATGTTTACAAAATAATGTTGGACTACGTTAATTGTTGAGGTATGGTTTATTGGACTATCACTAACTACTCTAGTCACTCAAACTTTTCTCTCTACTTAAGAACAGTGACCAATTAGATACATTAGAATCAGACATTAACTCTAACATAAAATCAGTTATAAATTGGCTAGAGAATAATAATTTGGTAATAAACTTAGACAAGACAGTAATAATGAAATTTCAACAAACAGTAAATCAGAATTTAAATTTAGATATAAGATATTATAATGATAAAAGGATTGATGAGACGAATGTGACAAAATTTCTGGGATTAAATATTGAAAGCACATTAAAATGGAATACCCAGATTGACAAAGTATGTAGTAAAGTAAACCAATTTTCTCATGCGCTGCGTATGCTAAGTAAAACGGCCAATCGAAACACCGTACTAAATGCATATCATGGTCTAGTAGCCTCAACATTAAGATATGGCATTATGTATTGGGGAAACGCCTCGGGTAAAGATATGGTGTTTAAGTGTCAAAAAAGGTGTATTAGAGCGATCTGTAACTTGCAAACCACTGACAGCTGTAAACAATATTTTAAAAGTATGAAAATTTTAACAGTGCCCTCATTGCATATACCAGACATCTATGTTCATCAAAAATAATATGTATAAATTTGACCGAGTAGGTACTTAGTCAGCGTCGAGCTGACCAGCTACAAACTGTTGGATCTAAAACTGCTTTAAACAAGAACAACATTTTCGTAATGGCTCCAAAATTATACAATAAATTGCCAAAGTGTATCAGAAGAGAGGAAAATGTCAGCCATTTAAAAAAAAAGTTGTTCCTGTTTCTAGTTGAAAAGACGTATTACTCGATTGAAGACTTTTTAAATGACAAATTATGACTAAATTTTATTTTCTCTAACATTCTAAATAATTAATAATATAATTCAATTACTTTATTTTATGCGGCTCATGACATGTTTCAATTGCTTCATTTCTTTTATCCTAGACTTTATTAAATTATGATAGTAAAAATAACCTGCTTACTAATATTATATTTGTATGCCGATTATTGGCCGAACATACAGATCAGCTAAAATGTATAAATAACACCTTTTTGTACTTATGTTCACAATGAAAGATTGATTTGATTTAAAAATATAAAATTTTCTGACTCAGCATACTTCAATCCGTTATATTTCTAACTCGGCATACTTCAGTCGAGCAGTCCGATAACAACTGCTACATTCATACCACACAATTTGCCTACGCTAGTGCCATTTTGAAGGGTTTTTTTAACTATTATTTACTTGGAACTTTTTTCTCCTTGTCACCCTCCATATTCGTCTGGTAGCCCTATTATAAGTTAAAACCAATCTATGTTTGCGACTGAAAGACTCGTATCTATGGTCATGAATAAAACATTATTTAAAAAAAAAAGTCTGATAGCCCAGTTGTCAGTGTCGTGCTTCTGTCAAATCTGACAACGTGACAAGTCATCAAGTGTCACTGTCAGTCAGGTAGTCGATATCACAGAGTACTTTTATTATAATTAATTAAATTCACATTGGAATTTTGGAAAATGTATTTTGAATATTTATTGTAGGATTAGATTAAAAATATTATTGTAGTAGCAGTTATTGTAACGTATGTTATAATTAGAAAAAATACTTAAAAATGAATGATAATTACACACATGTAGACAACAATGTATTTTACGTTACTGAAAATATTATGGGTCCTTGCGATCAGAGTGCTGATTATGAGCAATTGCTGAATGATTTTAATTCTATCTATGATGAAAATTGCAGTTGCAAAGAAATTTGTTCCCAAGCAACATGTAAGTGCCTTCAGATATCTTGTGGGGATAATTATCTTGCCTACCGGAAAGATGGTCAGTTGAAGTACAAACTTAAATCTAAATCATATCCAATCTTGGAGTGCAATGATAGTTGTTCTTGTTCAATTGAGTGTGGAAATAGAGTTGTGCAGAAAGGCCCTGCGGAAGGCCTAGAGATTAGGCATTGTGACAAAGGATTTGGTCTTTTTGCATCATGGTCCATTCCTTCTGGGGCATTTGTATGTGAATATGCAGGCGAAATAATAACTCCAAACCAGGCTTCCGTAAGACATCTTAATAATAAGAAGCTGGGAAAAAGTAATTATATATTTTATCTAAGAGAACTCTCTGGCAGCCACCCTACAGTTACTATTATTGATCCCAGCGTGTTTGGTAATATTGGGAGATATATAAATCATAGTTGTGAGCCTAATTGCCAAATTTTGCCAGTCAGGTGTGGGAGTCCCATCCCAAAGTTGGCAATATTTGCCTATGGTGACATTTTACCAAATGAGGAGGTTACATTTCACTATGGTTCAAGTGATAACAGTAATCCTGTAACTGAGACTGATTTGACTAGGTGTTTGTGTAAAGCTAGGATTTGCAGTGGTGTCATGCCTTTTCAGAAGTATTAACATTTCTAAGTTATTGTGGTCAGATGTTAAATAACTTTCTCTTGTCTTCTGTTACAATTACAACATTCATATTTTAAGTTTTTTTTGGAGAGCTGGTTCTTTTTTTTTTTTTAGTTTTAAGATTGATCTGTTTAAACATCTTGTTATTTTAATAATGAATTTATTAAAAACATTATACTCCTTTTGGGGCAGTTGTGTAAAAAAGGAGCAAAAGTGAAACGGATGTTAACAAATGCTTGTAAAATTACAAAAATAAATGGAACTAATATAATAAAAATAATTTAGATGAAATTGAATTTGATTTCATAATATTCCCTGAGAAAACTCATGTTTAGTTAAACTGGTGTTTCTTTTTGCAAGGAAGAAATCAATCCAATTGAAACAGAATTAACAAGTGATTTATAGTTCAATGGTGAGTCCGTTGAGATTGGCTGCCACCGTGACCAATATTCGATCAGAGGGATACTATTAATATTGATCGGGAAACAAGGCCAGCCGCTTAACTTCCAAAGTTCCATGGTCACCCGCTGCCTTGCAAAAATAAATGATACTTTGCATAGATAGAAAGTACATTGGGCGTTTCTAATGCCTCTAAAGTTCTAATCTTAAGAAACATTCAACTTGTGACTTTTGTACTCGATTCAATCATGCCAGGCCAATTATTTTCATACACCTCGTAACCGGGACTTTAATCGTAGGTATGCCACGCGAGAATTTCCGATAAGAAGCTTATAACTATGTAGCCGTCTATGGACATCTACACACGCTAAACACCAGAGGCATTGCAATCACAGAGATAAACCTGAGATGTCTTGTATGACACCCATAAGAATGTTTACAAATGCTTCATCACAACACTTGTACGGCGTTGTGTTAAAGAAGCTTTCGGGCTGACAAATTTAAAATACAAGCTACCTAAACTTCTAAAACCCAACTAATATATGAGCTATGTTGAGGTGAAGAAGGGAATGTGGTGGAAGGGAAGGGGGTGTGTTGTATTTTTGTATGTAAACATATTTACAAAATGTTTCTTCATGCTAATGCTTGCATGGGTGTTGGCTTTGGCTAGACGAATTGTAAATACGAGCTAGGTATGCTTCTTTAACTCAACCATGAGCTGTGTTGAGGTGAAGAAGGAAGTGTATTCCGCAATTTGAAAAAAATACATTAGTACCTACCTGCTTATTGGTACAGTCAAGTTTAAAAATACAGGGTGATTGGAAGATGGGTGCAAAGCTTTAGGGCGAAGATAGTACAGACAATTTAGAACCATTTAAGCCATGGGACGACACACACACATACGACACAGAGGTCTAAAGCATTTTTTGTATAGATGGCGTGCACAATACTTTAATTAAATTAAATAAAAATGAATTCATTTATCTTTTTTTTTGGTGCAGTTGGTAGCGACCCTGCCTTCTGAGCCGCTGGTCCCGGGTTCGATCCCCGGACAAGTCAAACATTTGTGTGCATGAACATGTCTGTTTGACCCGTGTCTGGGTGTGTATATGTAGGTATATAAGTATATATATCAGTCATCAGGTTACCGTAGTACAGGTTCTACCTAGTTCGGGACCTGAAGACCTTGTGTGGATGTTGTCTCATATTATTATTAATTTGGCCATAAGCATTTTAGTAAAAATTTTGGGAATTTTCTTAAAAAATCATAAATATTAGGTTAAAAACAATGGTAAGACTTCGTCTAACTCTAAGACAACCATGGCTTAAATGGTTCTAAATTGTCTGTACTATCTTCGCCCTAAAACTTTTGCACCCATCTTCCGATCACTCTGTATACAGACGTGATCATCAAAAAGTCCATCATTTCTCAAATACAAAGGTTACATTGTATCTATTTTAACTTACGTTATATATTTATATTATAAGTCTCGATACCGTGGGAATTTCGGCATAAAAACTATCCTATGTTCTTATCCAGGTCATGGTCTACCCATGTGCAAAATGTCAGCCAGATCCGTTCAGCCGTCTTAGCGTAACAAACAAGCATACCAATCAGCATCTAATATTTTCTCTTTGTAATATTAGTTTAGATTTGCCTGCCCGAAAGCTTCTTTAAAACAACGCTGCGCTGTACAATTGTTGGCATGAAGAAGCATTATTTGTAAACACGTTTACCTACGTACAAACACAACGCATTCTCTTCTTCACCTCAACAGCTCATGTGTCGTATTTTAAATTTGTCTCCCCGAAAGCTTATTTAGCGCAGCCTATTACAAGACGTGTTGAGATAAAGAAGCGTTTGTAAACACGCCGCCCATACAGATACGGGGGTCCTCAGACTAAGGAAAAGAAAGGACTCGGCATAACGAACAGTAGGTATACAGCATATCTCACTGCGGCCGGTCGCCATGTTTTGTCACAGCCAACAAGCATCAGTTGCACTGACCTCTATTAGAAATTCTAATAGAGGTCAGTGATCAGTTGTCATAGCAACTTGTTTTTTTCAGTGTTTTGAAGATTTTGATATTATAATGCGCGCAGCTCTACCGCAAGCCGCCATCTTTGTGCCAGAGCCAGACTCACATTTAAGGTAGGCACGTTTTTTTCGTAGTTATGTCATGTCTATTCTTCTTTTCCTTAGTCTGAGACGGGGGTCACACTGAACGTTTTTAGAATAGGCCAGTAAGAAAAGCAGCCGATGAAAAATGTATTTAAATTTTGAATGAACCCTGGGAATCTGCAGATGTGAAATGAATTCATAATTATGTCATTTGTTTTTACAAATTGGCGGCAATTTAAAAAAATGTCTGTCATGCTTCGAAAAGGTTTCGTTCAATGATTTATTACGACTTTCGTTGCGGTCTTACTCAACAACAATGTTACGATAGATAGACTTGGGTTAGCATTTCATGAAGAAGCCCCATCCCGTGCCACTGTTTATAACTGGTTTAATGAGTTTAAACGCGGTCGAAGCAAACTCACTAATGTTTCGCGAGAAGGACGTCCTACGGCGACTACTGAAGATAACGTCAGTGCTGTTGTGCGGCTAATGATAGAAGCTGATAGAAGGGTGACATATCAACAGATTCGGGCATTTTTAGGAATTGGTATGAGTCAAGTAAAAAAAGTCTTACATGAACATTTATGCGTCACATAGCTTTGTACTAGATGGATACCTCATAATTTGAGGGAAGATCAAAAACGCCATCGTTTAGATTGCTGCCGCTCAATGTTTGAAAAGTATGACGGAGGTGACTCAAATGTTGTTTAAGACATCGTCACAGGTGATGAAGCTGGATGCCTATATTGTTACGAACCCGAAACCAAAAGACAAGGATGTTTCCATTATGATCTCGAGTTTCCATTCAAAGATTTGCCGACTAAAGTAAAGAAGAACAAAAGTCAAAGGAAAATATGATTGCAACAATTGCCCTAGAAGATAAAAATACTGTTACTGCAGATTGGTATGTCAGTCATGGTTTACCAGTTGTCTTGGAAAATGTTAGACAGCAGCGCCCAAGAAGCAGGATTCTCCTCCACCACGCATACGCTCCAGCTCACTCCGCCAGACGGACTATCGAATATTGGTCTGTCGCAAGTGTTGAGTTAGTAAAAAAAAAAAAAAAGTCATCCCCCTTACAGTCCTTTTTTTTTGTTTTTGAGAGTGGGAAATCATCAAATAACTGCTCCCGCTCTGGGCAGAGCGGGAGGGCGTGTCGGACTCTTACTGACTAAAACCCACCCGTGTTCCTTCAGTTGCCTGTGCCAGGGGCCACAGTATCCCTCTTGGGACTTTCCCGCAACCCTGGCAGGCATCGGCCCTAGCGGACCCCGTCATTGATGCTGACATCTCTTTGAGGCGCGCGTGGAACAAAACGCGCCATCGACCCGGGCCTGGTCCTTATCGAACGGCGAGCTGCCCATTGCTCGCCGTTTGCAAGCCCGCGCCTACGCTGGCCGGGAATCAGCTTGCCAGATGCCCAGGGCGTCTCCTGCGGTGGCTAGGGGCGTGAGGGCGCGAATTTTACCTCTCCCTCACGCGTTCCGCCTCCTTCGCGAGCATTACTGCTTCGCAGAAGGAGGTGACGGCTTCCCAACGCCTCTCACTCCGTACCTGCCTGCCTTGCCTGGGACCAGGGCCGGACAGGAGAGATCGCCACCGCCAATCGCCTGCACGAGGACACGGCGGTGCTCCGCCCAAGCCGGGCAGACCTCCAACGTATGCTCCACCGTGTCTTCCGGGCGATCCACACAATGGTGACACCCGGGCCTTTCCTCCCGCCTTATCCGGAACAGAAACCTCCCGAAACAACCGTGTCCGGTGAAGACCTGCGTCAGGCGGCAGGTGAGGACGCCGTGGCGCCTCTCTAGCCACTCCTCAAAGAGGGGACTTATCGCCGCAATTGTGGTGTGTCCAGCGCTGGGTTGCTACAATCGCACTCTCCATGCCGCCCTGGGATCCCGCCGGAGCTCTGTCCGCTGTACCGTGATTTCTCGCGGCAGCGGAGCTACGCCCCGGCGTTTCGCCTCCTCGCGCCACTCCCGAATGTGCGCGAGGACTTTTGCCTCCAGATCCCATGGCGGTGATCCGACAAGGAGGCTCGCCGCCTCACCGGAGACCGTACGGTATCCCCGGACCAGCTCGGGTGGCCCTTTGGGGCGCGTTCAACCGGCGGGCTGGCCGCCGCCTCAAGGAACGTGCCCACACCGGTGCCCTGTAAAGGGCCATGGACCGCACGACCCCCGCGTAGAGCCTCCGGCAGGAGGCGTTTGGCCCCCCTAGATTGGGCAGGAGCCGCTTCAAGGCAGCCCCGGCCCTTTCCAGTTTGGGAGCCAAACGTCGGAAATGCTCCACGAAGTTCTACCGGCTGTCGAGGACGAATCCCAGGTACTTCATCGTCGACTCGACGCCGATGTGAACCCCTCCTATCTTTATTGCACCGTTTACTGCACCGTCGGGTTCCCAAAACGGTGGTGCGTTCCGAGGACCATGAAAACACATGGCCTCGGACTTGTGCAGGGCCGCCTCGAGTCCCAATTGCCGGATCCTCTCGACGATTGTCGCAACCCCGCGTGTCGCTAGTTCGGCCGCCGCCTGGTGCGACCTCCCCTGCGCCAGGACCAGCGTGTCGTCAGCGTAACAAACCACGCTGACGCCGCTAGGGAGGTCGGCGCGCAGCACCCACTCGTATCCGATGTCGCACAGATGCGGCCCCCAGGACCGATCCCTGTGGGACACCGCACGACATCTCTTGCCGGTTCCATACACCCTGGTGACCGGGGTAGATGACGGCCCTGTCCGTCAAATAGGCCTCGACCACACGACAGAGGTAGGTCGGCATCCGGTGATACCGGAGTGCCTCCCTGATGTGCAACTCCAGGGCAGCGTATTGAGAGGGAGATGTTAATGTAACCATATAAACGTGTGTATTTTGTAATAAAGCTCAGTATTGTATCAGCATTCGTTGTGTCATTTACTCATACCATCGCCCATCCGCACATGGCGACCGTGACAGTAAAATAAACGCGAGCAGCCTATTTTTACATTTCATTGACCAAAACGGGAAAAGTGGTGTCACAATGTATTGTAACGAGACCAATCTTCTACCGGGACTTAGCGCGATCACTACATTATTAAGTGAATATTTTCTGCATCAACCTCAAAATGGGTACAACTAACTCAAAAGAAGAAATTATAGTTCCACAAAACGCAGCAGGTGGAAGTAACAGCGCTGATATCAGGCAACTGACGGTGCATGCCAGCACGACCAACATTATCTTAATCGTGGTACTCCTCTTAGCATTGTTGGCGTTTCTGTATGGTGTCTTCAGAATTTACAAGAACTGCCATCAGAAATGGATGGGTAATGAGATCAGGAAGGACAGACTTCGATATTCTATATGGCGACGTAGAGCAGAGGTAGAAAAGGAAACGCGGACGAATGCCAGAGGCTACAAGAAGGACACTGAGGACATCATCTAAAGAGTTCAAGGCCCAGGGTTTACGAAGAACAGTGCGCGGCAAAATAATCAGTGCGCGGAAATCGTAACCGTTATGTATCAGTGCGTGGTTATTGGTGTTAATTATTATCAATTCGTAATAAACGTGTAATCGTATAACATAAATATATAAGACATTATGTTATTGGACTAAGTTAAGTGACAAATGAAAATAAAATAAACACTGGAGCGTATGCAGAGTAAAATGATGGTATGTAAATTAATACTAAGAAGACAGAAATATGTTAAATGGCAGAAAAATTAAAAACATTGTATGACAAGTTATTTGAAATCAGGAAATATTTAATAAAGATCGGTCCAGATAGGAGAAAGGGCAAGATAATAGTCGTAAAATTAGGAGAGGCAGATAACTTAGTAAAAGAGTACAACTTATTTTTAGAATATTATTCTAAAACCAAAAGCTCCATATGTGAGAGTGAATGTTCGCTTATTCACGAGCTTTGCGCAAATTTCGACAGTTTATATGAACAAATATTAGATTTGTGCTCACAGAAACCAATAACGGTAGATAAGATGACAACCACTTGTAAATTTGATTTAAAAATTGCTTTAAGTTTATTGCCAGTTTGTACAGACGATGAGGCTAGCGTAAAGCAACTTATAGACGGCATAGAGTACCTACTACAAATCAGAGTTAGACGAAAATTCACACGGGAAGTTATTAAATTTTGTGTTAAAAAATAGACTCAGACCGCGAAATTGAAATTAGCGACGTCATATGACAATATTGACGAATTTATAGCCGACTTAAAAATCCAGTTACTACCTAAAAAATCGGCTACAGCAATACAACGTAAGCTACAAAGTCTTCAGCAAAACGAATTATCAATAGATGATTACGGCAAAAAAATCACGGAATCGTTTGTTGATTTGACGATCTCTCAATCGGAGGGCAACGATGCTAATTTCAAAGTTTTAAAGCCAATTAATGAGAAGCAGGCCATCAAAAGTTTCTCAGATGGATTGAGAAATCGACGACTCGGCACAATAATTTCAGCCAGAAATTTTACATCATTAAAAGACGCAGTACAGGCGGCTATCGATGAAGATATCACAAGTCCATCAACATCTTCTGATATTTTAACCATGAATTATAGAGGCAGATCGTCTTACAACTGGTCGCAACGGAGAGGTCGCTCCTCATACGCAGGTAGAGGACGCGCACGTGACAACCAACAAATGGTCCAAAACCAAGACGAACAACAGGAACAGGTTCGCAGAGGATCGCAGACAAGCTGGCGCAGGTCCACCCGGTCATCTTATGGAAACAGAGGTAGGTCCAATTATAGTACCTACCCCTAGGAATCAACACATACATACTCTGGACGACTCAGAAACAAGAGAAAATACCGAAACGGAACAACGGAATGAAGACCAGTTTTTTCGGGACTAAAAATATAATTGTATCATGCAATAGCGTAGGTTACGTAAACATAAAATCGCATAATCATTATACATACCAATTGTTAGTTGACACCGGTGCATCCATTTCTGTCATAAAATATAAACATATTCTCGATCAAAACATTCCAATCCATATCGAGAAGACACTTGTAAAAGGTATCGGGGGTAAAGTCCAGGCCATAGGATATGCTTATTTGCGCCTAGTTATTGGAAATCATACACTACAACATAAGTTCTATGTTTTTAAAACATTACCTTGTAAAGGTAGTGGCATACTGGGGCAAGACTTTTTATGTAAGTATAAATCGGTATTAAATTACGGTAACCAAACTTTGTTACTATGGAATAACAACACAAAGGCATCTTTACCATTAATAATGACAGACAGTCACATTAATATACCGGCGAGATCAGAGTCCATTCACTTTATTCGGACATGTGAGACAGAGGAATGTGTAGTTAAAGGGACAGGACTGCAAAAAGGGATATTTGTTGCAAATACTTTAGTTAAGCCTACAAATGGGAAAATACCTATTAGGATTTTAAACACGACGGAGTCAGATTTAGTCATAACAACAATTAGCCCAACACTTTACAAAGCAAGCGACTATGATGTATGTTCATTTCAAGAAAGTAATAATAATGCTGATCGTGTCAAAAAAGTATTCGCTTCGCTATCGCTGAACCATTTAAATAAAGAAGAGCAATCGACAATAGAGTCTATATGCGCAAAATACGCAGACATTTTCTTCCTTCCGGGTGATAAATTAGGCACAACTAAATTATATGAGCATTCTATAACATTGAAACCAAACGTGGCTCCAGTGTACGTTAAGCCCTATAGAATGCCGCATTCACACACAAACGAGATAAAAAAACAAGTGGACAACTTATTGGAACAAGAAATTATTGAACCTTGTTCCAGTGAGTGGTCCAGCCCAGTTCTTCTGGTGCCTAAAAAACCAGACGCAAACGGGGAAAAAAATGGCTCTTAGTTGTAGATTACCGTAAGCTTAACACTTGTATTCAGGATGATAAGTTCCCGCTGCCAAATATTTCGGACATACTAGATTCCCTGTGTGGATGTATTTATTTCACACACTTAGATCTAAACCAAGGATTTTATAACATAGCGTTAAACAAACACGGTAGGAAATATACTTCATTTTGTGCAGATGGTGGTCAGTATGAAATGACAAGAATGCCTATGGGGCTCAAAACTAGTCCCAGCTCATTTTCGCGTATGATGACTATGGTAATGACCGGGCTATCCTACGAGAAATGCCTAGTGTACCTTGACGACCTTATTTGTATGGGACGGAACCTAACTGACCATAACAAAAATTTAATACAAACTTAAAATTAAATCCCTCAAAATGCGATTTCCTTAAAAAAGAGATGCTTTATTTAGGCCACGTGGTGTCAGGCAATGGTATATTGCCCGACCCAGACAAAATTAAAATAATTAAAGAGTATCCAGTTCCCAAAAGTATCGACGAAGTGAAACGTTTCGTTGCTTTTGCAAACTATTATAGAAAATTTATAGACCATTTCGCAGACAAAGTATATCATTTGAACCATTTGTGTAAGAAAAACATTAAATATGACTGGGATAGTAACTGTCAAACGTCATTTGAAACTCCTAGACAGAGTATGATGACACCGCCAATCCTTCAGTACCCAGATTTCTCTGAACAAAATCAATTCATAGTACAAACTGATGCATCTGGGTATGCAATTGGGGCAGTTCTATCAAATTCGGATGGCAGACCAATAGCTTATGCTAGTAGGAGCCTTAACAAAGCAGAAAAGAACTACCCCACTATAGAGAAAGAACTCTTAGCTGTAGTATGGGCTGTCAAATACTTTAGACCCTATTTATACGGTCGTACTTTTAAAATACTAACCGACCACAAACCCCTTGTATACTTATTTAATTTTAAAAGACCCGTCTGCAGGCAAGTACTCATCAGTACCAATCTAGTGAAAATTATAAAAAAGATACAGGATGTAGATTTTTTCGAATTTCAATAAGAATTAGTTAAAAAAAGTCAATTTTCTCATAAAAACTCAAAATAAATTATACTCTGCAGGGGTTGACCTTAAGGACCTCCCGTAGAACAACTTTTTGCAGCTGATGACCCCACCTAACCCCTAGTTGCGTTTGATCCACGACTTTTGGGCCACCCTGTATAATAGAATACGTGAAAGGGAGTGAGAACTGCGTCGCGGATGCATTATCTAGAATAAAAATTACTTCCAAAGAACTAAAAGAAATTAATGAGTGTTTGAATGCAGTAATGACTCGCGCTCAAAAACAAAAATTAGACACTGTCGCTCCGGATGATGAGTTGCCCACCGACAATTTGCCAGCTCAACCAAAAGTAGTGGAAATTCATATCAAGCCGAGAGACGCAGTAGAGTTAAGATTTGCAACCAGTAGCAATCTTCAAAAATTAAAGAGCGACAGCTCTATAGAGTTAGAATCACATATATTTATGTATAACGCCCAAATGAAAACTATATTTATAAAACCAGCATCTCAATCACAAACTACGCGAGCCGAGTTTGCGAGAGAGCTGAGTGATTTTTGCGATAAACTTAAGATAAGTGAAGTATACTTCATTATAAAATCAGATAATAACATTTTTGTAGAAAAACTAACTAGCGAAATAAGAAAACAAAGCAACTGGAAAGGGCCCAGATTATGTATATTAAAAGATGTCGAACGAATACTCGACAAAGATGATAGGAAAGTGATACTGAACGACTTCCATCTTTTGCCCACTAATGGTCACGCGGGCATAAGAAGAATGTTGACTAATATAAAAAAATACTATTTTTGGCCAGGCTTGGAGGGCGACGTCAAAAATTATGTTAAAAAATGTGTTCAATGTCAGAAGCATAAATATACAGTCCAGGTGAAAGAGCCAATGGCAATCACGTCTACTGCTCATTCGGCTTTCGATAAAATCTTCTTAGACTTGGTAGGACCATTAGACAAAGACAGCTACAATTTTTCCTATATACTTACACTGCAGTGTGAGCTGTCCAAGTATGTATGTGCTTATCCTCTGGTCACTAAAACCTCTACAGAAGTAGCACGCACCTTCGTGAATAATTTCATACTTCAACACGGCATCCCGAGGGAGATAGCTACCGACAGGGGCACAGAGTTCATGTCCGAGACTGTGAAACAGGTTTGTGAATTACTTCAAATCAAGAAGCTAAACTCAACTGCGTATCATCACCAAAGCATCGGAGCTCTAGAGAACTCGCATAAAAATCTAGGCGCATTCTTACGAATCCAAGCAGAAGAAAAACCCGAATTGTGGAGTACTTGGTTACCGTTCTGGTGCTTTGCTTATAATACGACAGTTCACACGTCAACAAAATTTTCACCTTTCGAACTCGTATATGGCAGAAAGTGTAACTTGCTCAATAACTTGGCAAAGTGTGTAGAGCCTCTTTATAATTACGACAGTTACCCACTTGAACTTAAGTACCGGCTACAAGTCTCTCAAACCGAAGCGCGGCGAAATTTGATAGTCAATAAAATAGACAGAAAAAGTAGATATGATGAGCATGTAAACCCAATATGGTATAAGCCAAACGATCAAGTCTTAATAAAAAATGAAACTGGCAATAAACTTAAACAATTATATTCTGGACCATACAATGTGATTAGAGATTTGTCACCTAATGTTGAGGTCGATCATAATGGAAAAACAGACATTATACACAAAAACAGAACGAAACTGTATTATGTTTAGAATAAAATCAATGCTAATAAGCGCATAACAACACTTGGTAGATAGGTCAGCAGAAAACGGAGACGCACTAGCGTCAACTATGCGCACATAGGTACCTACATACTTACTTAGTTGGTAACAATTTTATTGTCATAATGTATGTACGACAATCATTAATCATATCTCGTATTATAAGTAACTACTTATTATTGTATAACTTCGAGCAACTAAAAACAATAACAAACATGTGCACTACGATTATGTCATAAAGGTATTATACAGGGTGTTTGGTGCATCGTGTGTGAATTGAAATGGTCGACTGAAGGAGTCATCCGCTAGCCTTTCAGACCCTTTAACACCCCTCATGCTCTGTGGATTTTTTTATCGACTTTTTATTGTTTTCCAAAAAAACGACCCAAATTTTACATTCAAATACAGATTTAAAAAAATATATAAGGCGTAGACTCTGAATTTTAATTTTATTTCGATGTGTATTGTTTAAGTATACTTTTAAATACAAAATTAGTGATATTAGTCACCTAGTTCTTTTTAAATTCACTCGCAAAGGTAAAACTTAAATTAAAGCTGTACATGTTACAGCTGTTTATAAGGCTACAAAAAAAAAATCAAAAGCGACCGGGATCTTCCAACTCCCTCATTAATTCTCCAGTCTTTCCTCTTTCTAATGATGTGCCACATGCCATAAAAGTATTTTAACAACTTTGTGAATTCGCTAGAATTGTGAATCGATCTCACCTAAGGCTAATATTCAAAATTATGATTTAAAAAAAAATCTCTTAAATGATACCTGTCAAACCTATAAATCTGCTATCTCATTCTTATGGTTAGGTAAATTCGTGTCTCATATCTGTATCTTTCGTGGGATTTAATTGAAATAAAAAAACAAAATTGCATTTTTAACATTTATTTAATCATTGTTACAAATCTTGCTCAAATTGTTGGCCTCTGTTGCGAATGCAGGCCCGACACCTGTTTCGTATTTCAACAGTTGTTGTACGAAGTCGTATTTCCTCCTTAATAGTATTGAATGCCGCTTCTATGCGTTGGACTAATACCTCCCTAGTTGGAACCTCCGTGGCATATACCAACTCTTTGCAAAAAGGGATATTTGTTGCAAATACTTTAGTTAAGCCTACAAATGGGAAAATACCTATTAGGATTTTAAACACGACGGAGTCAGATTTAGTCATAACAACAATTAGCCCAACACTTTACAAAGCAAGCGACTATGATGTATGTTCATTTCAAGAAAGTAATAATAATGCTGATCGTGTCAAAAAAGTATTCGCTTCGCTATCGCTGAACCATTTAAATAAAGAAGAGCAATCGACAATAGAGTCTATATGCGCAAAATACGCAGACATTTTCTTCCTTCCGGGTGATAAATTAGGCACAACTAAATTATATGAGCATTCTATAACATTGAAACCAAACGTGGCTCCAGTGTACGTTAAGCCCTATAGAATGCCGCATTCACACACAAACGAGATAAAAAAACAAGTGGACAACTTATTGGAACAAGAAATTATTGAACCTTGTTCCAGTGAGTGGTCCAGCCCAGTTCTTCTGGTGCCTAAAAAACCAGACGCAAACGGGGAAAAAAATGGCTCTTAGTTGTAGATTACCGTAAGCTTAACACTTGTATTCAGGATGATAAGTTCCCGCTGCCAAATATTTCGGACATACTAGATTCCCTGTGTGGATGTATTTATTTCACACACTTAGATCTAAACCAAGGATTTTATAACATAGCGTTAAACAAACACGGTAGGAAATATACTTCATTTTGTGCAGATGGTGGTCAGTATGAAATGACAAGAATGCCTATGGGGCTCAAAACTAGTCCCAGCTCATTTTCGCGTATGATGACTATGGTAATGACCGGGCTATCCTACGAGAAATGCCTAGTGTACCTTGACGACCTTATTTGTATGGGACGGAACCTAACTGACCATAACAAAAATTTAATACAAACTTAAAATTAAATCCCTCAAAATGCGATTTCCTTAAAAAAGAGATGCTTTATTTAGGCCACGTGGTGTCAGGCAATGGTATATTGCCCGACCCAGACAAAATTAAAATAATTAAAGAGTATCCAGTTCCCAAAAGTATCGACGAAGTGAAACGTTTCGTTGCTTTTGCAAACTATTATAGAAAATTTATAGACCATTTCGCAGACAAAGTATATCATTTGAACCATTTGTGTAAGAAAAACATTAAATATGACTGGGATAGTAACTGTCAAACGTCATTTGAAACTCCTAGACAGAGTATGATGACACCGCCAATCCTTCAGTACCCAGATTTCTCTGAACAAAATCAATTCATAGTACAAACTGATGCATCTGGGTATGCAATTGGGGCAGTTCTATCAAATTCGGATGGCAGACCAATAGCTTATGCTAGTAGGAGCCTTAACAAAGCAGAAAAGAACTACCCCACTATAGAGAAAGAACTCTTAGCTGTAGTATGGGCTGTCAAATACTTTAGACCCTATTTATACGGTCGTACTTTTAAAATACTAACCGACCACAAACCCCTTGTATACTTATTTAATTTTAAAAGACCCGTCTGCAGGCAAGTACTCATCAGTACCAATCTAGTGAAAATTATAAAAAAGATACAGGATGTAGATTTTTTCGAATTTCAATAAGAATTAGTTAAAAAAAGTCAATTTTCTCATAAAAACTCAAAATAAATTATACTCTGCAGGGGTTGACCTTAAGGACCTCCCGTAGAACAACTTTTTGCAGCTGATGACCCCACCTAACCCCTAGTTGCGTTTGATCCACGACTTTTGGGCCACCCTGTATAATAGAATACGTGAAAGGGAGTGAGAACTGCGTCGCGGATGCATTATCTAGAATAAAAATTACTTCCAAAGAACTAAAAGAAATTAATGAGTGTTTGAATGCAGTAATGACTCGCGCTCAAAAACAAAAATTAGACACTGTCGCTCCGGATGATGAGTTGCCCACCGACAATTTGCCAGCTCAACCAAAAGTAGTGGAAATTCATATCAAGCCGAGAGACGCAGTAGAGTTAAGATTTGCAACCAGTAGCAATCTTCAAAAATTAAAGAGCGACAGCTCTATAGAGTTAGAATCACATATATTTATGTATAACGCCCAAATGAAAACTATATTTATAAAACCAGCATCTCAATCACAAACTACGCGAGCCGAGTTTGCGAGAGAGCTGAGTGATTTTTGCGATAAACTTAAGATAAGTGAAGTATACTTCATTATAAAATCAGATAATAACATTTTTGTAGAAAAACTAACTAGCGAAATAAGAAAACAAAGCAACTGGAAAGGGCCCAGATTATGTATATTAAAAGATGTCGAACGAATACTCGACAAAGATGATAGGAAAGTGATACTGAACGACTTCCATCTTTTGCCCACTAATGGTCACGCGGGCATAAGAAGAATGTTGACTAATATAAAAAAATACTATTTTTGGCCAGGCTTGGAGGGCGACGTCAAAAATTATGTTAAAAAATGTGTTCAATGTCAGAAGCTTAAATATACAGTCCAGGTGAAAGAGCCAATGGCAATCACGTCTACTGCTCATTCGGCTTTCGATAAAATCTTCTTAGACTTGGTAGGACCATTAGACAAAGACAGCTACAATTTTTCCTATATACTTACACTGCAGTGTGAGCTGTCCAAGTATGTATGTGCTTATCCTCTGGTCACTAAAACCTCTACAGAAGTAGCACGCACCTTCGTGAATAATTTCATACTTCAACACGGCATCCCGAGGGAGATAGCTACCGACAGGGGCACAGAGTTCATGTCCGAGACTGTGAAACAGGTTTGTGAATTACTTCAAATCAAGAAGCTAAACTCAACTGCGTATCATCACCAAAGCATCGGAGCTCTAGAGAACTCGCATAAAAATCTAGGCGCATTCTTACGAATCCAAGCAGAAGAAAAACCCGAATTGTGGAGTACTTGGTTACCGTTCTGGTGCTTTGCTTATAATACGACAGTTCACACGTCAACAAAATTTTCACCTTTCGAACTCGTATATGGCAGAAAGTGTAACTTGCTCAATAACTTGGCAAAGTGTGTAGAGCCTCTTTATAATTACGACAGTTACCCACTTGAACTTAAGTACCGGCTACAAGTCTCTCAAACCGAAGCGCGGCGAAATTTGATAGTCAATAAAATAGACAGAAAAAGTAGATATGATGAGCATGTAAACCCAATGTGGTATAAGCCAAACGATCAAGTCTTAATAAAAAATGAAACTGGCAATAAACTTAAACAATTATATTCTGGACCATACAATGTGATTAGAGATTTGTCACCTAATGTTGAGGTCGATCATAATGGAAAAACAGACATTATACACAAAAACAGAACGAAACTGTATTATGTTTAGAATAAAATCAATGCTAATAAGCGCATAACAACACTTGGTAGATAGGTCAGCAGAAAACGGAGACGCACTAGCGTCAACTATGCGCACATAGGTACCTACATACTTACTTAGTTGGTAACAATTTTATTGTCATAATGTATGTACGACAATCATTAATCATATCTCGTATTATAAGTAACTACTTATTATTGTATAACTTCGAGCAACTAAAAACAATAACAAACATGTGCACTACGATTATGTCATAAAGGTATTATACAGGGTGTTTGGTGCATCGTGTGTGAATTGAAATGGTCGACTGAAGGAGTCATCCGCTAGCCTTTCAGACCCTTTAACACCCCTCATGCTCTGTGGATTTTTTTATCGACTTTTTATTGTTTTCCAAAAAAACGACCCAAATTTTACATTCAAATACAGATTTAAAAAAATATATAAGGCGTAGACTCTGAATTTTAATTTTATTTCGATGTGTATTGTTTAAGTATACTTTTAAATACAAAATTAGTGATATTAGTCACCTAGTTCTTTTTAAATTCACTCGCAAAGGTAAAACTTAAATTAAAGCTGTACATGTTACAGCTGTTTATAAGGCTACAAAAAAAAAATCAAAAGCGACCGGGATCTTCCAACTCCCTCATTAATTCTCCAGTCTTTCCTCTTTCTAATGATGTGCCACATGCCATAAAAGTATTTTAACAACTTTGTGAATTCGCTAGAATTGTGAATCGATCTCACCTAAGGCTAATATTCAAAATTATGATTTAAAAAAAAATCTCTTAAATGATACCTGTCAAACCTATTTTACTGGAATTTACCTAACCATAAGAATGAGATAGCAGATTTCTGCTATCTCATTCTTATGGTTAGGTAAATTCGTGTCTCATATCTGTATCTTTCGTGGGATTTAATTGAAATAAAAAAACAAAATTGCATTTTTAACATTTATTTAATCATTGTTACAAATCTTGCTCAAATTGTTGGCCTCTGTTGCGAATGCAGGCCCGACACCTGTTTCGTATTTCAACAGTTGTTGTACGAAGTCGTATTTCCTCCTTAATAGTATTGAATGCCGCTTCTATGCGTTGGACTAATACCTCCCTAGTTGGAACCTCCGTGGCATATACCAACTCTTTGGCACGTCCCCAGACATAAAAGTCTAACGGAGTTAGATCTGGTGAACGTGGCGGCCATGGAATAGGGCCATCGCGTCCAATCCATGCATTGGGGAACACATTGTCGAGATATTCCCTCACAGTCAATCGCCAATGCGCGGGACAGCCGTCATTTTGAAATACAATGGGCACACGTTCATTAAATACGGGCACATCGGTCACTAATTCGGGCAGGTCATTTTGTAGGAATTCCAGGTAGTCTTCGCCATTGAGATTATCGGGCAGGTAATGCGGTCCAATTACCTGATTCCCAATCACTCCTGCCCAAACGTTTACACTAAACCTTCTTTGAGAAGATTTCTGTCTTTTAACACGTGGGTTTTGCGTTTTCGTTGTCCAGTGGTGCAAATTGTGTAAATTGAGGATCCCATCCTTGGTAAATTTGGATTCATCCGTCCACAGTATTCTTTTAAAAAAATCAGGATCATCCACATCCGTGTGTAAAAGAAACCGACAAAAAGCCACTCGTCTCTCAAAGTCGCCACCCTCAAGACCTGCAACAAACAAAAAACTCTTTTAAATTTCTCTTGGGCAATAAGTAATTGCACAAGAAAGGACCCGCTGTTCGTGCTAATAGATTCACTACCTGGAAGTGACGCCATACCATACCCATTACCTGCTAAACAAAGGCAAGGTCAAACAAAGCTTGCACGGGTTTAAAGTTAGTTTAAAATTACGTACCTTGCACCGGAGTGTAGTGGAATGGATGCTTTTTGTTTTGACGAAGTACTTTCCACACTTTCCATATTGAAATATCAAGATGTGATGCCACATTTCTAATGCTTCTTGTAGGGTCTTCCTCAAAAAGTGCCAGTATTCTCTCGTCTACTTCAACATTATGTCGCACAATATGGCCCCTTGGTTCATTAAAAGTAACACTGCCAGTCTCGCGTATGCGTCGGTATGTGTCTTGAAAACTCTGCGGCCAGGTAATCGTCTACCAGGAAAGCGTTCCTGGTAAAGTCGTTGCGCTGCACGAGCGACGCCATTAGCGGCTCCGTAAGCCATCATGATGTCCGCATATTCTTCGTTAGAGAATGTCGCCATTGCAATAACAAAAAACTCAAAGTTTAACAATAACAACAAAAATTAAACAAATGTAACAAGAACCAACAAAACTTAACGATAACAAAGTAATAAAAGAATCGCGGAGTATGGTGAACTAGCACACACGTTAGGTGGCAGAAGCAGTGATGTCTCGACTAAAAAAATGGCGGGTCGGGCGGCGCGATTTGTTCAAACCGATTTAAGGTATGCAAGAAAGAGAGAGAAGATAGATTTTACTGTGAAAGAGTGAGAAAACAAATTTTACCTCTTTTTCAAGTAACAGTTCCGCAATAAATATTTTTTCATTAGAATTTGGAATGTAGTTTTATGTGACTTGATTCACAATTCTAGCGAATTCACAAAGTTGTTAAAATACTTTTATGGCATGTGGCACATCATTAGAAAGAGGATAGACTGGAGAATTAATGAGGGAGTTGGAAGATCCCGGTCGCTTTTGGTTTTTTTTTTTTGTAGCCTTATAAATAGCTGTAACATGTACAGCTTTAATTTAAGTTTTACCTTTGCGAGTAAATTAAAAAAAAACTAGGTGACTAATATCACTAATTTTGTATTTAAAAGTATTCTTAAACAATACACATCGAAATAAAATTAAAATTCAGAGTCTACGCCTTATATTTTTTTAAAAATCTGTATTTGAATGTAATATTTGGGTCTTTTTTATGGAAAACAATAAAAAGTCGATAAAAAAAAATCCACAGAGCATGAGGGGTATTAAGGGGTCTGAAAGGCTAGCGGATGACCCCTTCAGTCGACCATTTCAATTTGGCACACGATGCACCAAACACCCTGTATAATTACACGCGTACGCTTTAGTCTAAGAGCTAAGAGTGTCAATGGTGCCGATTCTGTTGTACACCGAACTAAACTAACTAAACTATCACTAAAATTCCTTACTTTTGGCTATGAGAATCTTAACGCTATTCTGCAAAATAAAATCTCTAAATTTAAAAATAATTTTGACACATCTAAAATCAAATTTAACAATTATTGCGACTCCACGTGGTACTTGTTTGCCGTACCACGTGATCTTTTTTTAGAGCCGTAGGCGCGCATTATGTGCGGCCTCGACTTGTTTTGTATGGAATTTTTTACTTTTTGTATGGAAAATGTAAAAAAATATTACCAACACGTTGAGTTTTATAGGTTTGCGGGCTACAAAGGGGGTCGAAATTTTCATTATTTTTGCGATAGGACACACCGTTTTCGAGATATAAGCAAAAGAAAAGAAAAAAAGATACAGTACTGTTTTTGCATCTGAAGTCGAGGTGTTGGTGTGAATTTTAGTTCATGACAACTAATTTTATTCCACACCTTTTTAATCGCGATTAAAAATAGTCAGATTTAGTTAAGACAATCAAAATTTTTGGTGAAAAACGTAAAATTCAGAATAGCAAAATTGCCATTTTCACTAAATTATAATCTCAGTGCCATCTTAGTGCTGTCAAACTAAAATTTAGTTAAGTTGTGTCACTTTAGTCAATTTCAGAATGGGAAATCGTCGTTTGACAGGAATAAACTAAATTTTGGTGATTTTTAGTCTAGTTTAGAGAATTTTGTGACAAGAGAATCGGCACCAATGTTTACTTTTTGCTTGTGTTAACAAAACGACATATTCATACAATAAAATAAAATTAAACTTTTATTTTATTTTAGTTTTAGGGGGGAGATGAGAGGGAGATGTTAATGTAACCATATAAACGTGTGTCTTTTGTAATAAAGCTCAGTATTGTATCAGCATTCGTTGTGTCATTTACTCATACCATCGCCCATCCGCACAGTATTGAAGGCATTGGCGATGTCTATAGACACCGCCAAGACGACCCCACCCCGGGCCACAGCATCCCCCGTCGTGAGGGCCCGCACGCGCATGATGGCGTCCACCGTAGAGCGCCCCCTGCGGAAGCCAAACTGGCTCTCCGCCAAATCCGGCCCCACACGCACCAGCCGCCAACCTTGACCTTACAGTCGTGACCTGGCACCTTGTGATGTTTATATATTTCGAAAAATAAAAGACAAACTTAGAGGGATTCGTTTTATGAACCCTGACGATGCCGTGGCTGCGTTTGAAAAAGGCGTGGAAGAAATCCCTAAAGAAGAGTGGGCCCACTATTCAGTTCCATCGCATGCGACGGTGGTTAGAAAGAAACGGAGACTACTTCGAAAAGCAATAAAAATATTAACAGGCTTCTACATAATGAGGAATGTTCATACGTATGTAAAATCACTTGAAACTTCGTTACAGTAAAGCTTTTATATATACAAATACACTAGTTTTTGTTTTATTTAAAAATACCAAGTAGTTTTGATTTTACAAGCATTCAAAGTTCGCGTAAATTTGTTGCCCCGCAAAAAAAAAGTAACAACTTTTCCGTCGCCTTGGTAGTAGTACTTGTACATTTTGGCACAACACAGGATTTCCGAGAACTAGGATTGGACATATCCAATGATTTTAAGGGAAACGTACGGAAGAGCGCGACCGGACTAAGCGATTGTTGGAAAATGACGTCATGAAGCGCGAGCGCGAGTCAACGGTCGCGAGCTCACTTCAAATTCTATAACTTGGGAATTAATTAACGTACTTATCAAAATAATTCTTTCGTATTTTATATTCTCCATTTCGTTTTTTATTTTCTAAAAACTTGCAGTGTGACTCACGTACAGTACCTACTATTAACCAGAACATAACATAACATCCATTATAATCTTCTAGTGGTTAAACCCAATCCACAAAGAGACTGTAATTAACCTTTTGACCGCTTGTGTCGCATTTATGCGACACATATTTCCGTGCCCCTACCGCTCGTGTCGTATTTCTGCGACAGAAAAATGCATGATTTTTTCGTTCTATTTTCGTCCTAATCTGCGTGGTACAACTAAAACGAAAATAAAAATGTTTTTTCGTTTTGTAGCCGCGCGCTAGGGGCACGGCAATTGATGTTTAGCCAAGCGCAAGGCTGTAGTATCTCAAAAACTTTTTACAAAAAAAAAACAACCGACTTCCAAAAAGAAACACTACAATGTGAAAAATAACTTTAATTTCGCAAGTCTGGATCTGTATTTTAGGTTTTTCCACCGACTTCCGAAATTATAGTAATTTTTCACTTTGTAGTGGTTTTTTTTTGGAAGTCTGGTACTATTTTTTAGTATTTTTAAGTAGGAGTCACTACCCAACATCAATCTAAAACGATAGTCTTATACGTGAATTCACGTCCGTTTGAAGTTTTTTTTATTATTAAAAAATTATTTATTGTTGATTTTTTTTAAACCACTCGATCGATTTCGATAAAATTTAAATGGGACCACCTGGGAAGTGTACCCTTTGAAATAAAAAGAATTATCCAAATCGGTTCAGGCGTCTTCGAGTAATCGGTTCCGAAAAGGATACGATTGGAAGTAAAATTAAAGATGAAAATGGCTGGGTACCGATTACTCACCGATTACTTACCGATAAACCAACTGTTGCAACATTTCAGGCAACAAAAGGAAACGGCGAGCGCCGAATGTTACCTTTGATTTAAAGTTGGGCAGTTACGGTTCATAAGTTACAGGGAGATGCACTAGAAAAAGCTGTTATAGATCTAGGCAAGAAAAATTTCGCTAAAGGACAGGTGTGTATGCTCTGAGCCGTGTTAAAACCTTGGAAGGAATAGCGTTGTCTGACTTAGATTCAAACAAATTATTGAGTAGGCCACACGACGAAAGAGCATTGCATTGCTAGTGATGACGCGATTACGCAACTTGAATTCAGTGTCAACTTTAATCTTAATTAAGTATTATTTTTGTACGAACTGAACATTTTGGCACATTGAACCGTATGACTATGAATAAGAATAATTTATTTGCAGAAAATATAGGTGTTACCAGTTGTAAAAGTTGGTGGTTAGGTAATGTACAGTCCATATTTTGCTTGTTTAGGGCATGCAAATTAGTTTTACCTGAATAGGTACATAGGTAGGGTACTTATTTTACTAAGATATACAAAATATACAACTATGTTCTAATATAATTTTTAAATCGAGATAAATTTAAGTTACAATAATATATAAAAAACACAACAAAACTTAAAACCTTAAAATAACATGTTGTCTTTAGATAACATAAATTCTTTATTAGCTAAACTGAATAAACACATATTGCCACAAAACTATAGGAAGCTTAGAATATTTTTTTTTTGCAGAAATTCTTGTAAACTATAAAAACAATTTTCTATCAACCATCTACGCAGTTTAATTGGACGTAACGTTTTCGTGTTGTGGAGGTTCCAATTACAAAATTTGTCTAGACTTATACCTAAGAATTTAATACTTTCTCTTTCTTCTATGTTTTTGTCTTTTATTTTAATGTAAATATTGTCAGAGAGTTTGCTTTTGTAGGTATGAAATTTAATGAATTTTGTTTTAGATATATTTACACATAGGTTAATAAATAAATAAATATCGTCTGACATTGCACACAGCACCATCAAACCACCAGCACCAGCAGCATCATCTCATCATTAGATTCAAGCCATTTTATTACGGATTGTATAGCTTCGTGTATTTTATTTTCATGGGTTGAATTGTTAGTGTTATTAGGCACTATAACGGAAATATCATCAGTGAATAGGACACTATCATAATTTATGGAATCTGGTAAGTCATTTATATACAGTAAGAATAGCAAGGGGCCTAACACGCTCCCTTGTGGTACGCCATATTTATTTAGTCTAGAGGAGGATCTGTAAACAGTGGATTCAAGATCTATATTTAAATTAGTAACTTCAACACATTGCTGTCGGCCTGTTAAAAAACTTTTTATCCAATCTAGAGCGACACCACGGATACCATACGTTTCATATTTGTTAAGTAAGATTGTATGATCCACAAAATCAAATGCCTTACTCTTATCAAAACACACTACTGCAACCGGAATTTTATCGTCTAGATATTCTGTGATCTTTTTAATTATGGTAAATGCTGCTAAAGATGTCGATTTATTATGCTGAAAACCGTTTTGTTGCTGTTTTAGAATACTATGCTTATCTAAGAAACTTATTAGTCGGTTGTAGAATATCTTTTCAAAGATTTTGGATAACACAGGAACAAGTGTAATAGGGCGATAGTTATTTGGCTCTTTTCGATCACCTTTTTTGAATAAAGGCTTGACTATAGAATACTTCCAATTCTCTGGAAATATTCCTTGTGACAATGAATTTTCTATAATATGGTTAAGAACAGGAGCTATGACATGAGCACTTACCTTAATAATCCTTGTGGAGATGGATTCATAACCTACAGCGTTAGTGTAATTTAATGATTTTATTGTATTGTTACAAGCTGGGGTTCGGGATAGATAAATTTATACCAATTTACACGAAAAACACACTATAATAAAAAATCACAAATACAGTAATCAGAAACTTTAAACACAATCACTTGTAGTTCACTATTAGTCCACTTTTACTGTTATTAGCTGTTCTTCACTGTTTCGCATTCTAAGCTGAACTGAACTACAACGCTGTCAACCCCTTATTTATATGACGAGTGTAAGTTACTAGAATGTTCTAGCATAATACCAGAACATTCTAGTACTTACGAGAACGGTCCAGTGTAGTTCGGCTATTCGATAACAGATGGCGTTAGCGTCTAACGTGTAGTTCTTCTATTCGCTAACAGATGGCGTTAGGATCTACGTGACACTGCCCCCTCCTAAGACATGCTCGTCCCGAGCATCATTATTCCCGTAATATCGTGCCAATCGATCGACATGAACAATTTTAGGAGTAGTTCGCGTATTCCTTTGAATTCGGTAGGTGACATCGTTGATCTTGGTCACGATTCTGTACGGTCCGTCACATTTTGCCTGTAGCTTAGGGGACTTCCCTTTGCTGCGGGCTGGGTTATGCAACCATACTAGCGAACCTTCGTCGAAACCACTATTGTTCATCTTCCGGTCATAACGAGTTTTCATTTTCTCGGACATCTGTTGGCCTGATTGTCTGACATGCTCATATACGTCATTCATCTTGTTGCGCAGGTCATTCGCATAATCTGTTAAACTGCGTGGAGTATCAGGGGGGATGCCGGTAATTAAATCTGCTGGTAGCCTTAACTCCCTTCCGAAGTTCGCGAAGGCTGGTGTCACAGTCGTACTCTCGTGAACTGCACTTCGGTATGACAGGAGAAACGGTTGTATGTGCTTGTCCCAATCCTTTTGTCTGCTTGCTACAACTTTTGCCAGATATCTTTCCAACGTCTGATTAAATCTTTCCATCATTCCGTCAGATTGTGGGTGGTATGAAGTAGTTCTGGTTTTGTGAGTACCCATCACCCGACATGTTTCCTGAAACACTTGAGACTCGAAATTTCGTCCTTGATCGCTGTGGATTTCTAAAGGTACCCCAAACCGACAGAAGACTTCGTGGACTAATTTATCAGCAACTGTCGTAGCTTCTTGATTAGGAATGGCGAAGACTTCCGGCCACTTAGTGAAATAATCCATGACAACCATGAAATATTTGTTTCCACTTTCACTTTCAGGGAAAGGGCCAGCGACGTCTAGTGCTATCCGTTCCCAGGGGGCTCCTACGTTGTACACTTTTAATGCACCCCTGCTGCGTGTGTGAGGTCCTTTTACCGCAGCACAACTAGTGCATTTGCGACACCAATCCTCAACATCCTCTCGACAATGGATCCAGTAGAACCGGTCTCTGATCTTCAATAGAGTCCTTTTTACTCCCATATGACCTCCTGAACATCCATTGTGGTAGAGCTGTAGAACCTCTGGTACCTTTGCTTTAGGTACGATCATTTGCAGGTGGCAGCTGTCCCCTCGAGCATTTTCCCATTTGCGGCACAAGACACTGTCCTGGATTACCAAGCTCTCCCACTGTGCCCAATAACTCTTTGTGGTTGTACTCATCGCTGCAACATCACACCATTTCGGTCTAGGAGCATTAGCTTCAATCCACTCGAGAATTGCCTTGATATCTGTATCGCTTCGCTGAGCATGCTGTAGAGTTTTCTTCCATTCGTCGCTAAGGTCCGTTCTTACCATCCTGACAGGTACTCCTTCCTTAGCTTCTTGTCTGATACAATGCTTGCAGTCTTCAGGACAAGGCCTTCTTGATAAAGCGTCCGCGTTACCGTGGGATTTCCCACTGCGATGTTCAATTGCGAAGTCGAATTCTTGTAGCAATTCAATCCATCTCGCTACTTGTCCTTCTGGATTCTTAAACTGCAACAACCACTTCAATGCAGCATGGTCAGTTCGCAGGTGGAATTTACGTCCCAACAAGTACTTGCTGAAATGCTGTAATGTCTTTACTACAGCAAGTAGCTCGCGCCTCGTGACGCAATAATTTCTCTCTAGTTTTGATAAAGATTTGCTGAAATAAGCTATCACAACTTCATGATCTCCTTTCCGTTGGGATAACACACCGCCAATTCCAGTATTACTAGCGTCCGTGTCAACTATGAATTCATTTTCTGAGTCAGGGTAGCCCAAAATTGGGGTATTGCACAAACGTTTCTTTAAGTCCTGGAAAGCCATGTCACAGCTCTCATCCCAACAGAACTGTCTCTTCTCTTCAGTAAGCTTGTGTAGAGGTTTGGCAATATCAGCAAAATTCTTGACAAACCGTCGATAGTACGAGCACAAACCCAGAAATGCTCTGACTTGCGTCTTGTCTTTCGGAACTGGCCAATCCTTGACGGCGACGATTTTCTCTGGATCAGTTTGTACTCCCTCTTCCGAGACCACGTGTCCCAAAAAGCTTACTTGCTTCTTGAAGAATGAGCACTTTTTCGGACTTGACTTAAGATTGGCTCCTCGGATTTTTGACAGTACACGTTCCAAGTTTCGGAGGTGGTCTTCGAATGTGCGGCCTACGATGACGATGTCATCTAAATAGACAAGACAGGCGTCTCCAATTAATCCGGTGAGTACTAGCTCCATAAGCCTTTCGAAAGTTGCAGGAGCATTGCACAATCCAAATGGCATGACGTTAAATTGCCATAGTCCCTTTCCCGTAGAGAATGCGGTTTTTTCCTTGTCCTTAGGATCTATCTCCACTTGCCAGTAGCCACTTTTTAGGTCTAACGTGGTAAACCACTTCATTCCTGACAGCGTGTCCAATGTGTCGTCGATCCTGGGTAGTGGATAGCTGTCTTTCTTTGTAACGTCATTCAGTCGACGATAGTCCACACAAAACCGCATGCTGCCATCCTTCTTTTTCACCAGGACCACAGGAGAACACCATGGACTAGATGAAGGCTCTATAACTCCATCCTTTACCATGTCTTCAATCATCTTATCCATTTCCTTTTCTCTTGCCACTGGTATTCTTCTTGGTCGCTGACGAATTGGTAACTCGTTTCCCGTATTAATTCTGTGCTGAACCAATCCAGTCTTCCCTATGTCAGCATCATTTGCAGAGAAAATGTCGGCGTACTGAAGTAGCATCTTCTTAGCCTTCTCCATTTCTCCATCCGATAAATCTTTGCGACAGTCTTCCAAAAGATTTGACATGTCAAATCTTGCACTTTGGACATTATTCCGAGAAGGCTGATGTTGGCATTTACGCAACCAAGCCACTTCTTCACAGGTACCCATCAACGTACCCTTCTTGATTACTTGTTCCCTTTCACTTGGGTTCAGTATGCGTACGGCTGCAACGTTGATTGCCCTAACCAAGGTCCGCGCCATCTTCCATGGAAGGTTTTCGTCCAATCTTTCAATGAGAATACATCGATTTTTCTGTCCAGAATTATGTGGAAGAATAACTGGAACTATTGTTTCCGACCGGGGAGGAAGAACAATCCTCTTTAAACAGTACACTTCGCCCGATGGTGCACCTTCCATGAACACTTCTTCTGAACCACATTTCAAGACTCCTTGATTCACGTCGATCTCACAACAGTGCTGTCGCATGAAGTCCAAACCTAGGATGCAGTCATCTACTATGTCAGCCATGATGACCTTATGCCGGTAAATTGTGTTACCCAGTTTTAACTCCACCTCTTTTTCTCCTCGGACGGGTATGTGCTGACCGGTAGCTGTTACTAAATTTACGCGGTCATGCTTACCGAAGAAGTCCCCAAGAAAATGATTCGCTAGTTGGGAACTGACAACCGTGCGAGAAGCTCCAGTATCCAATGTCAGCTTACATGGTCCCATTCACCACCATTCCCACCGCCATTCACTTCACCTTTGATGATAAGGCTGTTCCCATCATGGGCTTGTGAGATCGAAATCCTTGGGGCTCTTTTAACACCAGCCAGCACCCGCCCCGCAGTCCTGGCGTTTACTCGTTTCCCTGCTGCTGGGCGGTGACATCAGCCGCCCTTCTTTCCTGGGTGTGATCTTCGCGGACAGTGCTTCGCTTCGGGCAACTCGACTTGAGGAGAAAAGGGCCACTTTTCTCCACAAGTGTAGCATCTAGGGCTGTACCTAGTGCGGTCACGTCCTGGTAACTCCGCAACCTCCCTGATGCGGTGGGCTCGATGATCGTGCCTTACTGCCTCCACCTCCAATGCATGGGCCAAGGCGTCCTTCAGCGTCTCATGGTGCCCAAGTCTAACAGCAGCTCTAACTTCCAGGTCCCGTATACCATCGATGAATGCTTGAACCAGAATCCCTTCGATGGGTGCAGGCGCAGACTGGTACGCCTTTCGAACCAGCTTTTCAATTTCCAGGGCCCACTGCTGCAGGTTTTCACCACTGCGTTGCACACGATCTTTTAACTGGGCTCGAAATACGTGTTCCAAGTGTGCGTCACCGTATCTGGCTTCTAACGCCTCAAGGAGCTGCTCGTAAGTCACATTCTTACCGAGAGCTTCCAATATGGTTAAGGCCTGGTCGCGAAGGCCCAAAGTAAGTGCGGTCATGGCCTGCCCTTTTGTCCACCCATTTGCTTCCTTGACAGCTTCAAACTGGATTTTGTATGCCGACCACGAAGATGTTCCATCGAAGGGTGGCACTTTAAACCCGCGCACCGAAGGTGCAGCAACTACAGAAGTCGCAGTCCCGTCTCCAGCTTTCAGGTTCCCCAACGCTTTTCTCATGTCAGCGATCTGGATTTCGGCCTCGGAGATACGATTTTCGTGCAGCTGAACCTTCTCCTTCACGGCTGTGATGTCCTTGCCAAACGTCGCGCGTAAATCTTTAATGAGGAGGATCTGCTCTTCTTGTCGGCGGGCCTGTTCCTCCTTGTCACGCTGAAGCTGTTTCTCCAGCCGGCGGGCCTGTTCTTCCTGTCGGCGGGCCTGTTCCTCCTGTCGGCGGGCCTGTTCCTGCAGCATCACCATCAGAGCGGAAAGATCCATTGCTGGTGATGCTGTAGGAACTCCAGATGGTACTTCGGAAATTGGCTCCGTCGTCGGCTGATTACCACCAGGTGTCTGTATCGGAGAACCTTCAAACCGCCTCTGGTCCACCTCCTGCTGGCGCTGACTCCGGGTACGGATACCCTCCGTGTCGTCTGGTCCACCTCCTGCTGGCGCTGACTCCGGGTACGGATACCCTCCGTGTCGTCCTTCGGAAAAACTGGCATAATTTATCCCTTACTTCTGACACCAAATGTTACAAGCTGGGGTTCGGGATAAATAAATTTATACCAATTTACACGAAAAACACACTATAATTAAAAATCACAAATACAGTAATCAGAAACTTTAAACACAATCACTTGTAGTTCACTATTAGTCCACTTTTACTGTTATTAGCTGTTCTTCACTGTTTCGCATTCTAAGCTGAACTGAACTACAACGCTGTCAACCCCTTATTTATATGACGAGTGTAAGTTACTAGAATGTTCTAGCATAATACCAGAACATTCTAGTACTTACGAGAACGGTCCAGTGTAGTTCGGCTATTCGATAACAGATGGCGTTAGCGTCTAACGTGTAGTTCTTCTATTCGCTAACAGATGACGTTAGGATCTACGTGACAGTATTAACGATTTCTTGCACTGTGGTCGGTCTGAGAAAAATCGAATTATCATTTATCTGATTTTGAGTCTTTCGTTATTTAATTGGATCAGTTGAGTTGTGAACATTAACAAGTAAGCCCAACAAAAGGTAACTGCTGTAAATCGTTGAGGAATTCCCTCGACTGTCTATGGTCTCCATCATCAGACCTGTAATGGCACTTATAACTCATATGGGTGCAAAGTTCTCATCTATAGAAATTAATTAAGTTCAAACACAAGGTAGCTACTGAAAAAACGTTGAGGAAGTTCCTCGACTGTCCTTGGTCTTCATCATCAGACCCCTAATGACAGTCACAACCCATCTAGGTATAAAGTTCTCATCAATACAAATTAATCAAGCCCAAGCACCAGGTAATTTCTGTAAGTCGTTGAGGAGTTACGTCGACTGTCTTTCGGCTCCATCATCAGATCGACTCGAGACCTTCATTAAATAGTAGTGCTTTAAAATACTTAATAAAAAAAAAAATACAAACGGACTAGTCGCCACTACGATTTTCGAAGGTTCCCCTTGATTTCTCTGGGATGCCATCATCAGATCCTGGTTTCCTTATCATGATACCACCCTTGGGATATCTCCATTCCAACAAAAAAAAGATCATCAAAATCGGTGCTTAAACGACGAAATCCGCGAACAAACATAAAAGAAAATATATACAGGGTGTTTGGTGCATCGTGTGCCAAATTGAAATGGTCGACTGGGGGGTCATAGGGGACCCCTAAACACTTGTCATGCCCTGTGGATGTTTTTTCATCGACTATTTATTTTTATTAAAAAAATACCCAAATTTCACATTCAAATACAATTAAAAACAAAGTAGAAGTCGTAGACTCTGAATTTTAATTTTATTTAGATGTGTATTGTATTACAGTACTTTTAAATTCAAAATTAGTGACATTAGCCATCTAGTTTTTTTTTTATTTACTCGCAAAGTTTCGGACTTTAATTAAAGCTGTTCATGTTACAGCTATTTACATGGCTATAAAAAAAAACCAAAAGCGACCGGGATCTTCCAACTAGCTAGCAACAAAAAGCTTTCCTGGTAGACGATTACCTGGCCGCAGTCTTCCAAGACACATCTCGACGCATACGCGAGACTGGCAGTGTCACTTTTCATGAACCAAGCCACATTGTTCGATATAATGTTGAAGTGGACGAGAGAATACTGGCACTTTTTGAGGAAGACCCTACAAGAAGCATTAGAAATGTAGCAGCACATCTTGATATTTAACTAAGGAAAGTGTGGAAAGTTCTTCAGCAAAACGAAAAGCATCCATTTCACTACACTCCGGTGCAAGGTACGTAATTTTAAACTAACACGCTTTGTTTGACGATGCCTTTGTTTAGCAGGTAATGGGTATGGTATGACGTCACTTCCAGGTATTGAATCAGTTAGCCCATACAGGCGGTCCGGGGGTTAAATCTTACTGTGCAATTATTTACTGCTCAACAGGAATTTAAAAGAGTTCTTTGTTTATAGGTCTTGAGGGTGGCGACTTTGACAGACGAGTGGAATTCTATCGGTTTATGTTACACACGGATGTGGATGATCCTAAATTTTAAAGAATACTGTGGACGGATGAATCCAAATTTACCAAAGAAGGGATTCTCAATCTTCACAATCTGCACCACTGGACAAACAAAGCGGAAAATCCACGTGTTAAAAGACAGAAATCTTTTCAAAGGAGGTTTAGTGTAAACGTTTGGGCAGGAGTGATTAGGAATCAGGTAGTTAGACCGCATTACGCCCGATAACCTCAATGGTGATAAGTATTCACAATAAATGCCAATAAAAAAATATTAAATAAATGTTAAAATGCTTTTTTTATTTCTAGTAACCCCCCTCCCCAACCCTCCAAAGAGAGATACGAGACAGATTTTACCTTAAGAGTGAGATAACAGATTTATTTAAAAAAATCATATTATGGTATTGGAATTTTGTGACTCGTTTTTTTGTTCGAATTCGAATTCACAAAGTTGTAAAAAGATTTTTATGGCATGTGGCACATCACTAGCAAGAGGATAGACTAGAGAATTTTTGAGGTAGTTGGTAGATCCCGGTCGCATTTGTTTTTTTTTTATAGCTATGTAAATAGCTGTAACATGGACAGCTTTAATTGAAGTCCGAAACTTTGCGAGTAAATAAAAGAAAAACTAGATGGCTAACGTCACTAATTTTGAATTTAAAAGTACTGTAATACAATACACATCTAAATAAAATTAAAATTCTGAGTCTACGACTTATACTTTTTTTTAAATTTGTATTTGAATGTAACATTTGGGTATTTTTTTAATAAAACAATAAAAGGTCGATGAAAAAAATTCACAGGGCATAAGAAGTGTTTAGGTGTCTGAAAGAATAGCAGATGACCCCAGTCGACCATTTCCATTTGGCACGCGATGCACCAAACACCCTGTATATATTATACATATACGGTCGAATTGAGAAACCTCCTTTTTTAAAGTCGGTTAAAAAACTATAGATTAATAATCGCTTAGAAGAATGCACAAAAGTGCCGGTTATTTACGTACGTAAACAAACTGGTTTTTTGTTTTCGCTAAGGCGATTTCTTATCATTATTATATTTATATTTATTTTAATTAGGTTTATCTACTTTTCCTCATGCTGGGAATTACGTGCAAAACAAATTGATACCCAGAAGTAAGTAATAAACATTTTTAATGACTATACTGCTTCGTTGGCGCGTTGGTGGTTGGCGCCAGCGCGACTGCTGAGCTGAGGTGATAATTAAAAAAAAATAACTTGTGCGTTATAATAATATTATAACGCACCAGTTATTTTTCACATATTATGTGATCGGCCGTTATACCGAGGTACATGGAGACACGTTTTGAATCAAAATGTTTTCGAGTCCCGGAGAGACTTCGTGGAGTTTGATAAGAGAAACGGGTAAAAACTAAAAACGCTATCTCAGAGCATGGATCATTAAGTTCCCTTCAAAATGGTTAAGTTGAATGGTGCTGGTCCATACGTCATGTTCGGGAATGGGCGCCCGCGCCGTCAGTAGGCACTGTTAATTTCTTAGCTGCCACGGCTTATTTTAATTCCTGAAATTTTATATTTTTTTATTACGGACGCTTTTATCGTGCACGTCTTTCTACATCGTTCTCACATGTAGAATTTCAACATGAACGATGAAACCATTAGGTAACAATATTTTGATTTAAAAGAGTGTCCATGGATTTTCTTGCCCGTTCTTCTGCATAGGTAGGTACCTACTACGCTTTGGAATGGGCAACTAGCTTCATCTTTCTGACTGACCGACGACCCCTTGACAATTCAAGTGCCTGTAATTGGTTTATTTGAAATAATTGCTTTGAGTTTGAGTTTGAGCATTATTGTTGCTGTATCCATTGCAAAAGGACCTTTTTTTTCCTTTTTATTTTTCCAGAGCAGCTGCCATGTTATGAGTGTACTGTAGGTACTACTTGGGTTGGGCCAGACACCAAGATGATTTCAATCATCCCGGACACACTTTGAAGATGTAATTCTAGTCCAAAAACACCAATAAATAAATGAATATGAATAAAATAGCAACTTAATTTTATTTTCCCTTGTTTTTTGGCTTTTTACATTGCACATTATGTAGGTAGCGTAGTCAAAATGGATGACAAAATGTTATGTAACTTAGGACAAGAGTAAGTAATAAGAGTAAGGAAGAAAGATTTCCAAATTTTTGTACTCTTCAGTAGAGCTCCTTATAAAACACAACGAGCAATGTATTATTTTGTCACGTCTGAATACAAAAAATCTGAAATACATTTCATTTGCGCCAGGGCTGGTTTTTTTCCCATACTTCACGAGCATTGTCCTTTCATGATTCTAGGTCACCATGAAGTACCCTATAGGTTTTGATTTATCTGCGATTATCAAAAAAATGCATAAATGCCCGTATTTTTTATTGCGTTGACTTGGAAGTTTGATTTTTTTAGAGCTCCGAGGGACCGCAGACCTACGTACCTACCTATTTGATATTAATTTCATATTGATACGTCCACGCGTTCCTGAGAAAAAGGGTCTTGACAGACTAACCGACAGACAGACGGACGGATGGACAACGAAGTGATCCTATAAGGGTTCCGTTTTTTCCTTTATGAACCCTAAATATAAATTTCTCAGTAACACTAGTTGCAGTCCGGAGATTGGTGCCGTTTCTGGCAAGGCTCACCCGCTTCGCCCGCGTATGGGACGTAAAGATGACTACCTACCGCAATGTGGGTGATACTATACTACACACGTCTAAAGAAAGAACAAATTAAAAGTATTTATTGATTTCTGCCTACCCCTTCAGGAAATTCACGCGTGATTGTATGTTTGAAGTAGGTATATTAAAGTATCATCCGGAAGGAAAGAACTCGTCCGGGGAGGTACTGCCGCCATACTTATTTTTCCGACAATTAAGTACCACCTATTGTTGCCGTGATCTGCTTAGTCCTATATGCCTGTGAAATTACAGGTACTTACATGAGGGATTACAGCATTATATCTGGGATGACAACGTACTAACGATGACTCTGGTAGGTATTTGCAGCTAAAAAGGACAACTGTCCGTAGGTGGTAGTGACCATCTTACTATATAAATTTCTCAGGTCCAGGGCCTCCTGCTTGACTACCACTTGCCACCTAGTCAGGCGCAGTGGCAGCTCAAGATTTGGGGGGTTACTTGGCTCAAGGTCTAAGCCCGACAGCCATCTCACCCTCGAAAAAAAAGGGATGTCATAACGACATTTCTAAATTATTTGTCTAAAATTATCAAGGATAAATTATCATCCCTCTCCGGGAGCACCTCAGGGGTAGATATTCAGCTCACCGTTATTTTGACTTGGCAGTCAATGTTTTATACGTGAGTTAATCAGCTCGTAAACGTAGGGTGCGCCTAATTTTCTGATAGCTTCTTGGTTTGATTAGAGCCAAACGCTTGCGACAAATCGACGCATTGTGAGAACATCAAAATATTCCGTGTTAGCGTTTATTTACAGTTCTCGTTCACATTCTAATGTGTCCTAGCTGTTACTGTTAATCCGCTACAAGAGATTGCCTTAATCGCTTCTAAAATGACATCCACAGTTCGCAGGAAGTGATGCGGTTGCTGTTCTCCGTCAAGGCCAGGCAGGAATAATACCTAACAGTTTCAACTATATTTTCTATTGCAGTTGTTGTATCATCCTATTATGCATGAAGTTCAGTTTCATAAGAAGACTATTAAAGTAAGTGTCCTTTTGTTTTACCTGACAATTGGGGATCAAAAACCTGATATCCGGGATCGAAATTGAAGCAAACAGTTTGAGAATAGTTGTCCGATTGACCCGAAGATTCACGAATACCTACGTCGCGGGAAGCCCGCGACTCGGCGGTCAACACAGATATGTGCACAATATGTTGTGTACTTAAGCCGTTCGCGACTGGCGTCCTATCGAGTTTCGCGGCGGACGACGACGAGCACGCACGCCACACGCGCTCCAGTGACGATAGACCCATTGCTGAGGGTGAACGTGGAACGTGCCAGAGTTTGAGGGACAATTGGTGCAATCATCTCGTTGAGCGTAAACAAACGAGTAAGTATGGTCTGCCTTTATGTAACAACGTAGCGGCTGAGTAGCTGCCGGTGTTTGAAAATATCATTGTTTTGGTGTTGTTTGTGAGTTTATGCAGGTAAACGATTGATTCCGCGATTAACAGTTTTATAACTGTCCAAGTGGGGACCGGTCTTCGACATGGACTACGTATAATCATTTGGGCACGATTTATATTTGTATGATATTTTCTAACAATCCGTTAATTATGTGCCTTCAGCACACTCTTACATTATAACTGAGATGGAATGTTATGGAATTACCTAATCTAATAGATCTCTACTTGATGCTCAACTTTTGAATTTGATGTTGTTGGGCGTCCAAGGAATCCAATTTACGGAATTTTTGTAGAAATTTCCAATCCTAATTGATTTTTGCCAACGAGTATTTTTACTTACCTATATTGTATAATACATTGACCATAATATAATTTAGGTGTTACTTCCACATATTTACAGGTTTAAGAGGTATTAGTTAGGTCTATGTTTGTAATATGTAGCTATTGGTGTTCGTTAAGTTCTTAACTCGTTTCTGATGGAGCCAGTGGATGTCAAACATTAATGATTTTTTCCTGATTTCTATTTATTGGTCTCGTTATGTGCACGAAACACTAAAGTTTTTAAAGTGTTGCAATCGATTTCATAACTTGGAATTGGTGCTGGTTTTGCAAGAATAAGTAGTTATTGTCACGAAAGTGTTTTAGTAATACCTACATGCATAGAATGATTGATAGGTAGGTAACTCCACGTCTACCTAAATCTTCTACCGTTCCGGTTGCCGGCTTTTGACTGGTTCTGCCTCGAAGTTCAATCACAGCGAGGCGAATACCGCACGGGAGTCGCGCTTGCCAAAAAGAGTTTCTGTGTATGTTTTTTTTTGTATGTTTTTTCTTATGGCTTGGTTATGTCAAATTATGACAAAAGTTGTTACAGGTCTTTGGACTGGATCTTTGCCAAACATTGTTATTATGGCAAAATTCTCCTTCAACCGATTACATTGTATCAACTGGTCTAGTGCAAGTTGTTGTGCTTTTGCAGCGGACGTTTATGTTATTATTATTATACAAACACTAGCTGTTGACCGCTACATCGCCCGCATATATTTCCTTATACACACATCCAGGATTAAAAGTGGCCTATTTAAGTACTTCTCCAGCCTGTCTGTCATATTTCATTACGATCGGTTCAGTTGGTTTAGCGTGAAAAGGCGGCAGACTGACAGATGCTTTCGCTTGTCTAAAATAAAATATTAGTATGGAAGTATGGACGATAGGTACGATGAGCTATGCCTATTGCAATTGCAAAGTTTTTAACACAACAGCAATAAGAAATTTAAGCCATTTTTGTATCCACGCATCGTAACATAATCACCCAAGTTGCCGAATTTCGGGCAATTCCGGGTCAGGCAACTTTGTTCAACTGTGCCCACAGCTAAAAAAACTGTAATTTTGCGGATAGTGACTTTATGAACTTACCTAGCTACTTATTTAAAATTATTTATTTCAGCTTCGAGATAAAATAACAACTGGAGATGCATGCAAGGTCAAGGTCTCTATATGACGCTTTGTCATATGATGTAATCATGTATCGCTATGCCTTTTTTATTTGTTGGTAAGTCGTATTGCCCTGCGGTTATGGGTAAATACATGCCTTTGGCTCTGGGTCATCGGGAGCCTACAGTACCATCTGTTCATTAATCTCTATCTCCGTCTCGACACTCTCGAGCATACCTATTTTCAACCACGTCAACTCAAGATGATTTTAGGAATTTTGTTCATAGACTAGCAAAATTATGTTCTAGAGTTAGTTCACCTTCGCACTGTTCCCGCCTGTCTGTAGATCGTAGAACCTGTTCCATGTTTGACCTCCTTGCTTTACCGCCTTGCAAAAAGTTATATAAGGCCAGAGGATAATAGCAATGTTTGTTTTGCACAATTTGTGTTGCTATGTCCAAACCAGTCTGCAGATTGTTTTCATCACCGTTTTTATTGCATGCTTCATTTCTAGATGAAATATTGATATTTATTGTTTTCAATCGGATATTATTAATATTGATTTGTTATAACATTTACGTTCAAAACAGGAGTAGGTACCGCTACGGTTAACGACTGCGTCTAATGTGACTTGCTTGACTATTTATTACCTACCTACAGGAGAGCCAAATATGTATATCTGGTAGGTACCTGGCGTTAGATCTATGTGCATGTCACAGTTAAGTATTTCCTAGGATTTCCCATAATTGTTAGCATATCAAAAATTCATTACTTATATTTGTCTACATGACAAATATAATGAATTTTTGATATGCTCATCATAATTAAGGAATCGAATTACCGTGAGTGGTTTTTTTTAAAGTCCACAATTTTGAATAGGTACCTCTTATCTCTTGTTGAAAGCCTACAACTCCTAGGCTTCTTGTTGTTTCTTCCTTGGGCGTCAGACATGCAAAATTAAATACCTACTTAACCTTTCTTAGTTTTTTTGTACATAAACAAATTTATAAGTCTGTACCTCGGTATCGTTTCAGACCCCTTGAGAGATACCTACTTAGTTTTTATAATAACAGGAAAACAATACATTTCGATTTGGAACCTGTTCATACTTAGTTAAGCTCAGACATGGCACATTTATATTGGTGTGCACGATTTGCAATTTTGATTGCGGGGTTTGGGAAAACCATGATTTATTTTTAAGTCGTCGTCATCAGTTAGGTACCCAATTCAATTTTCCCAATTTTTTTTTTGTTCTCCTCTTCATTGACAACAGCTGACAATACTTCACAGTGTTTGTTTCTACCTGTTACATCTCTTTGTCCAATTTTGTATAGAATTCCATATTTGCTTGACCTTCACACACGACTGGCTTTTATCAATAGTAGGGATTCGTATGACACTGATGGACAGGACACAGTTTTATCTCTATCGAACACAAATAAAACTGTTTGTCTTCGAAGAAGCGTTGTTTTAAATGTTATTTTGACGATATTAAACATAATGATAAGTACTTATTTGTTTTACATAAACCAAGAACTGAAAGCAATTAGGTATCAGTTTGGTTTCCCCTCTACTGATTAGGTGTAGCAAATCTTTGAAAACAAACTTACCATTACGGTTTATTTATATGTACTTAGGTACCTACCTATACTCACATAACAGCTCGTTTACTTAGAAATAAACTGTCTGTTTGTTGGGTTCACTGGAAGCCAGTTTATTTGATAAATATAATACTAATTACGTACTTACATAATACCCACTAATAACTACCTAATTACTGCTTCATTATCATAAGTACCTACTTCAACGCTTTCGGTTCCTATAGTAGGTACTGATTTACTGATTCATTCGTAAATTAGGTAATGAACTAATGACTGATGTTTTTTGTCTCTGACTGCAAACATCAACTAAGTAACTTTTAACATTCGATCTAAAATTTTTGGATCTAGTGCCGATCCTGATAATGCTGTACTTACCTACATAATTATATTCATAATGTAAGTTTACATTGTTCCGCAGGGAAGCATCATGAGCCGCTTGATAGCGGTATTGGGGTGCCTGTGCGCAGTGGTTGCGCTTGCGCACTCGGCCGCAGTGCCCACGCAGGACACTATAGTCGTCGCCAAGTCTGACGATAATGTGAGTTTTATGAACCTTATTTTGAGGTATAAAGTACTTAAGCAGGTACTTGTTCTGTTAGTGGTGTACGAGCAAAAATATTTGTTGCTGGAGTTCACATTAATTCGAGGTGGTATTCCCCTTCAGCTGACTTTCAACCAGGGTGGTATGTGGCCAGGTTGGCACATTCCTGGTAGAAAGGCAGCCTTAAGTTCTATCTCTAAAGGTTTGAAGCACCTACCCAAAAGTGCATGAACATAGTCGCAAGTTCACAACCGTGATGCAACCTTCGATATCCAACTTTTCAGGCATTACATTGTAGGTTAGGTACTTATGGCTACTTTATACATTCGCGTCACAGTACGAAGCGAACTGAACAAGATTAAAATTAATTTAATTATTTACGGTGATAAACTATTTTGTACCATATTACGCTTTCGTGACATCATTTTCGCCGAATTTCGACAACACTGTAGTATACCAAGGTATATATCTCGTCTAATAAATCTTTTCTATAATACAGATTGCTACTTCTACACCGTCCGTAGCAGACATAACAACAGAAGAGTCGAGTCCACCAATCAAACTAACGGAGATGAATGTGGTGTCCGATGTGTCGCTCCGGTATGCGCACACGACGGTGGTGGCTAAAGTTCGCAACCCCGCCAAGAAAGCGCAGGAAGCTAATTTCAGGGTACTGTTGCCAGAGACTGCCTTCATCAGCGGATTTGTCATGTAAGAAAGAAAATGAAAACATTTCAACATAATTTTTGTTTTCAGAAGTTTTGTTTCAATTGATAATGACCGAAATATGACTGAGTTCTCTGAGATTTACTTAGGTACCCTTTCACCATTCATATAAATGCTCCATTTTTACAGGACACTCGATGGAAAATCCTACAAGGCTTACGTGAAGGAAAAGGAAGAGGCTAAACAAATTTATCAGAATGCCGTCAACCAGGGAATTGGTGCTGCTCATATTTCTGCCAAGTAATTAATTACCTACTTACCTACCTATGCATTTTCCCTTACCTACATGTTAAATGGGGTAAATTCACCCACGGTCGGTACGACAATCACAATCATCAATCACGTACTGTAAAGTATGTGCCCACGTCTTAATCTTTGTAAGAAACAGTTACTTACAGTGTATAGGTACCGTAAAACGGGGTTAATCGGTACGCAGGGGTTAATCGGGACGAAACTTTCAAATGGATTTTAACGTTGAAATAATATAGTTTGTTGCTAACAAGGGCACATAATATAACCGTTAATTATAATACAGTAAACACATTAAGAGTCCTTTTTGGCAGCAATCGATATTATTTCAATGACCCATTTTAAAGTTTAGATTTACCGGCTAACGGCTTACACCAAAAATTGCTTAGAATTAATCATCATATTCATTTTCTGTAAGTAATTGAAATATAGCTACCACCTACGCCATAGGTATTTGTGACCAAATAGACTTATACACTTTTCTATTCTTGGTGCACCCACAAAAGAAGCGATAAACGTACGAGTATCTATGTGCGCCGAAAATGGCACGAGACATTCACGGCCATACAAGCCAGTAAATTGAAAGTATTGTGCCTACTGTCTATTATATGTAAAGTAGTGCGTATGTATACAGCTGAGCCGTCATGTGCCAATGTTTAAGTATCCATTGTTTAGAAACAACTAGCTTTTGTCAACAGCTTACTCGTGTGGAAAAGTTGTATGTCGTGTATTTAAGTATCTACGAGTATCTACTTATATCTTTGAAGAACAAACTTTCCTTTGTACAACTAACTTCCCTTTGTACAACTAACTTCTAAAGAGACGTGACTTGAAAGTTAACTAAATAAATCCACATATTATGCTTCAATATACTACAAGTAGTAGAGCTTGGGGAAAAGTCTTTGAAGAATGGTCTCTGTTTCTCGAACCTGTTTATTTTTAAGTTTTTTCGTTTCCTGTTGCTGTTCTTTAAAAGGGTCGTTTTTGTAACAGATTCTATACATTATGGAACGCAATTAATGAATATGACATTCTTTCTAAAGCCCCGTTTTCATCGGAGTAACAAAATTTACCAATATTGATTCAGCAATATGTTTTTGTGTTTCGTTGCGAGAAGCATGTGGTCAACAAGGTAAATTGCGGATTTTCTGGCAACATTTGAAAGCTCTGTATTCGTGGTAAACCACACGCAGCAACACTTGATGCTCATAGCAACTGTTCCTAATGAATACGGGGTTTTAGAAAGAGACTTTCACGAGTGACAGGACTCTCTACAAAGCCTCCAAGCTCCATAAAAACTTTTTCTTAAACTCGATGTGTCACATTTGTGGCCACTCTTAAACCTTATAGAGCGCGCGACTCCAACCACTTCACAGTATCAGTGAACGTGGAAGCTTCCTCCAACGCGGTCTTCAACCTGACGTACGAAGAGATGTTGGTACGTCGCAATGGCGTGTATAACCACGCCATCAACCTACACCCCGGCGCGCTGGTGCCCAAGCTGACCGTCACTGTCAATATCAAGGAGACTGAGAAACTTGTGGAGCTGAGAGTGCCTGAGATCAGGACTGGAAACGAAATTGATGCCACTAAGGATGATGCTCGTGAGTTTATACTTTTTTATTTTATTAGCGTATGTTGTGTCCCTTGCTGGGTAAAGGCCTCCCCTTTTTCTTTCCATACTTCTCTTTTTTGTGCGGTCCCTGGCCATGTTGGCCCCGAAAACATGATTACATCGTCACACCACCTTCACCGCGGTCTACCTCGACGGCGATGTCCTCCCTCAGGCGACCAGTGAGTGGCGATCTTTGCCTATCTCTCCGGGTGCATTCGTGCAACGTGGCCAGCCAACTCCCACTGCAGCCTGGCTGTTTTTTCTCCAATATCCGCTACTTGTGTTATGGAGCGCTGGGTGGTGTTTCTAACGCGATCTGTTCGCTTGACACCCATTATACTGCGCTGCATTGCCCGTTGTTGAATTTGGACTTCTGTTGTATACCTTCACCCAGCTTATTTTACTATTTTTAACATGACGTGTAAAAGTGATTTCGATATTACGATATCGGAATTACTTATGAATGAAATTAGTACTTACTTAGGTAGGTACTTATTTTAACTTCATCGATCTTCGATGTCGATCGACCGAAATCTAGTTGCACTTTTTGCCTCATTTTGATTATTGGCAATAAAAACCGCTGTTGTGTATTATTGATCTTCATAATTCATAAGTAATTTAATTAATTAATTTGCAGGGAACTTGAAGGTAACAATCGTGCGAGCCCACGATGACCGCGAGGCGACCATTACATTCACTCCAGACTTGCAGGAACAAGAGAGACTCATTCAAATATACGCGGTAAGTATCCTATTTCGAAGATACTTTTTATGTCCTAGGTCCAAATCGTAGGATTGGTACCTACAAAATTACAAATTACACTTGCAAGCTTATTAATCTAAGTAGAAGAATTTAATTCGAAGAAAATAATTGTTGTAACATTGGATTCGATCCAGAAGTTGAAGATGGAAGATGGAAGTAGGTATCTAATTCTTAAATATATGTGACCATTATGAATGTAAGCATGATGTAAAATTTATCTACGATTTCTTTTCTAAATTATGCCTTTACATTCTAACTAGTATCTATTGGTAATTCAATACTCAGAGTGATATAGCTAAAAGCATTATCTGATCCTGAATACCTTGGGTAGATGAATGTCGAATAGCTCTGAATAGGTTCAAGTCTCAGCATAAAATCATTTGTTTGCTAAGATTTGGAGAAAGCAAGCTTACACTCGATGTCTGTTTTCAATTTCTGAATCAAATTCGTGTCGATTTCGGGAGTGAGATTATGATGTGGGAAATGTGAGTTTACTAATAAGATTTTTTTTTATGAAAAACTGAATGAAAAGTTTGCACTTTGCAGGAAACAGCTGATAATTAATTTTTCAAGTTTAGTCCCATCCTATAGTATTCCCATGTCCCTCGTTTTACTACTAAGTATACACTGCATAACCCTTCAGCCGTGATGTAATATTAAACTTCATGACGTATTTACAGCAAAAGGCCAAAGAGTCTGCCGCCAGCACCCACTCCTACTCGTCGTGGTCATACTCTGAGCCCGAGGAGGTGGCCACAGAGGGCGTGCTCGGACAGTTCGTGGTGCAGTACGATGTCGCGCGCCCTAAAGACGGCGAGATTCTGGTGAGTCCCCTTTTCATCATCATTGTCATTCTCTCCTGCCCTTATCTCAATTTATTTATGGTTGAAGCAGTACATTTTCTTCCATACATGATTAGAAGGTACCTAGTATAGCCGTCAACTTAGCAGTCGGCCTGTTTCTAGCCATATTATCTTTCACTCAATCCGTTTATTTTTCTTGAGTCAGTATTACGATTACTAATTTTTCTTCAAAGATTAGTAGATTGTTGGAGTTGTTTAGGTTCACTTTTGTGTGTACGGGAAACTTGTGGGAAAATAACAAATGCGATTAACTTAATGATTCTTACGCAGCTACTTAAATATACGAAATGAAACTAACGGCGCAACAGCAGATAAACAAAAGAAGTCAAATTTCTGCATTTTATGACATGCTTGACTCCTTGGCTGAAGTCATACTAAAAGATTATCGGTTAACCATCTACTCAAAACATTCGTTCGCCAATATTGGATGTTGGCTGTCAAAAATACATATGTTTCTGTATTTTCTATAGCAATACTAGATCAATACATATTATAGAGCAATGGAACAGTGGAGGCACAGTGGTAGCGGCCGCGACTTACGAGTTGTAGGTTGTAGGTTCGAACCCAGACAGGCGCTTTACTTTGTATAAATTATTTCATCAGCGCTGCTCTCAAAACGGAGATGGAAAACATCGTTAGGAACCCGGCACGTGCTAGACACAAAAATTTGAAGACATGTGACATTCACCAACACATTACAGTCCACTCCCTCTCACCGAGAGGAGGCGGTGTGTCCCAGTTAGTGGGTATAGGCTGGGGCGCGGGTCGCCAGTTATCTATAAAGCTTTATTGAAATTTTATAGGTAAATGACGGCTACTTCGTGCACTTCTTCGCGCCTACGGAACTGCCTGCTCTGAACAAGTTTGTAGTCTTCGTCCTGGACACCTCCGGCTCCATGATGGACCGCAAGATCATCCAGATGCGTCAAGCCATGCAGACCATACTCGGAGAACTCAAAGAAGGCGACTACTTCAGCATCGTCGAGTTTGCGTCCGTGGTCACGGTATGTAGCTCAGAGATTTAGCAGCGAAAAACCAATACGCGCTTTTTTGGACATTATCCTACCTACTTTTTGTTTTTGTACACCGCGGCGGGCGCGGCGGTGGTGTTTGTTACTTGAACAACAAACCACACCACTTATTTTATCAAGATACTTGCTCGGTTATCGCTGCTAAGATGTAGTAAGAGCTGGGACAGTGAGAAATACTTCAGAACTTTTAAATATAACCACTTGTCCACGTGAGCATCAAAACAGAGAGACACCTGGTTAAAGGCTCCTTCAAAAAGGTGCGACACGGGACGCGAATCAGCCAAAAGGTCTCAGCAACCAGGCCATTAAAATTAATAAAAATAATAATATTCAGCCATTATTTTTCATTTCCATCATTGAAAAAATGGTAAATATTTTGCCCAAATGTATGTAAATTTTAAAGAAATAGTTGAAAGTAAATTATAAAAAAGTAATTGGGTGGCTGTATAGGAAGTTGGAACATGGCTCAATAGAAATGCAAAAATAGAACTAGTTTTTTAAATAATTTGACAAGTGTCAGTTGAAAGCGATTCTCCCTAGGGCTGAAAAGTATGACTTTCAACCCGCTCCTCAGGCAACTTCAGACCCACTTTCCAAGTATGAGTAATGAAAGGTATTTTTTTGTTGTTGTAATTTTCGACTTTATTTCAACGTGCACTATGTCGATACTTTTCGCTGCGTCATCTACCGACCAATGTTCCGACTGTATCTCCAAAATTACGAATACATTTATTTCAAACTCGCCTACTTTTACTGAAATCTTCTTTAATGTAGGTGCACGATCTCAAAGAAGCGGAGGGCGAGCCTCCCAAGAACACGTACTCGTACTCGTTCTTCGACTACCACGATAAAGGGGCGACCCTGGTGCCACCGTCCAAGGCCACCAAAGAAAACATCGCCAAGGCTAAAGTTATCGTAAGCTGGCTTCAAGCTGCCGGAGGTAAGTCTCTATGAAAAAAAGAAAGCTCTATGAATTCGGAAAGTTGGCAACGTCGCGAATAGATGTCAAATATTTCGCTGTTTTGTTTTTTTTACATCGGTAGGTACAGCCCTGTGAATCACATAACATAACATAACGACTATCAGATTCAGGGGGTCTACTCTCTAAGTCCGTCAATGAGGATACGGGCCCGTCCGAAAGTAGTTCGATACTTAAAAGTGAACCCTACTCCCGATTAATTAACTTTACCGGTCGGGCGAAACCACATCGGGAGTATGGACAACTGTCTAAACGTTTTGTCATAAATTTTTAGTTAGGGCCCCGGACTAATCTTATGTCTGTAGCGGTATCTACATCGCTACAAGCGAACTACGTCACACTGACGTCACGTGAAATCCTGCATCGCGCAAGCAGAGTTTACCGCGCAACTAGCATATACAGCGTCCCGATATTAATCGTCGGGCAGTTGCCCACCAGACACGACACCCATCTGGTCGGAGGATCCTTTTTTTTTTTTTTTTTTTTTCGTGGGGAAATCCTAATGGACTACCTCCGCCTGGGGAAAAGGCGGAGGGGCGTGCCGGACTCTTACCGGCTAAAACCACCCCGGTGTCTCCTCGCACGTGCGCGCGGGGCCGGCCGCCGGAATCGAAATTCTTCCGCAGCCCCACACTAGTGCTGGCCCGGTCTGTCCGGGCCTCGTCTCCTGCACGGGGTAGTGAGGTGTTTAACTACCCCGTGTATCGCCTCAGAGGCGCGCGCTGACACCCGCGCGCGCCTTAGCTTCGGGTCCATCAAATAGGGGGCGAGGACTTCCCCAAGTCCCACCCACGCCCCTGGACCCATTCATGGGGGCCGGAAAAGGGCGTTGTCCGCCCTTCTCCTGCGTCCGGTGCGCCTTCTGCGGCCGGGGAAGGGAGTCAAGATCTCCCTCTCCCGTTCCGCAGTTTCCTTCTGCGACATCACGTCCTCGCAGAATTACACCACCGCGTCCCACGACTCTGCGCTACCGACCATCCTCCGCACTACGGTCGGCAGCGACAGATCGCCTCCTACTTCATTTGTGAGGACACGGCGCTGCTCCTCCCAAGCTACACACTCGGCGAGCGTGTGTTGCGCCGTGTCCTCCCCGCAATGGACGGAATTGTGGCACCGAGCGTCCGGCTCCATGCCTATGCGGCACAGGTACTTGCCGAAGCAGCCGTGCCCCGACAGCACCTGCGTCACCCTAAACGACAGGGAGCCGTGCCTTCTCCCGAGCCAGTCGTCGAGTACTGGCCGGATCGCCTCGACGGTAGCGAGGCCGGCGGTAGGGCGCAGAAGCCTTAGCCGCCATTCCGCCACCAAGACCTGACGGAGCTCCTCTCGGCGCAGCGCTATCTGCCGCTGCACCGGCCTCGAGCCCCGTGCCCGCTCTTCCTCGCCTACCTACCTTTACTATGAGCATGAGTGAACTTTACGCCCTGTTCCTCATATCATACCTACTTCTATACGTCCGTAAGTGATACGGTGTAGTAAACGACCGTAACTTCGGCCGGAACTACGCACTAGGTGCTTAGGGATTAGGCCCCCAGGTTCGTGTTAGGCAGAGGTGAACCAGTTGATCAGGTATGTTTAGGTCCCATGTAATAGCGGGCGAGCCCTGTGAGCACACACATGGTACAGAGGCGGACTTAATGCCATAGGCATTTTCTGCCAGTCAACATTTGGGTGATGCAGAGACAAACAGTGGTAGGTGCAATTTATAATGATAATTCAGGAATAAATATTTTTAAATATAAAGACACGCATACTTTATGCGTGTCTTTATATTTAAAAGTATTTATAATAATATTATATTGATAGTCTTAATAGGTTTCTATTAAGACTATAAATATAATATATATACCTAATTATATATAAATTAAGCACAAATAAATGTACATACATACACGAATATACTAAAAACAAATAGGACAAAGAATGAGAAAACATTACCGCTGTGATGATACTGCCAGCTTCTTGCGAATGTGCTCGTGCGCTTTAAAGGATAATCGGTTGGTTGCCATTTTGATTACGGACAGACAAACAGACGGCGAGGCTGTGTAATAGGGTTCCGGTTCACCCTTTTGGTAAAAACCCCTACATTCTTAATTAATTCACAATGCGTTTGTAACGCAGAATAAAACATATTAGGTACTATTTTAATACACGTCAAGTAGTAGTAGTAGTAGTCTAGAGTTTGGATTTGTCTTAGTTAAGGGGCTGACAAAAAAACGAAAAAGAAATTTTTAGAGGTATCTTCGTGATTTTTTTCTATCGTAACATATTATTTGTATTATGTTTTCAATACACTATCTAATTTGCATTATATATCCTGAAGAATGTCATATATTTTTCTGATTATATTTACTGTAGTGGAGCATATACTTTTAGGCATTATAAAACTTGCGTTTAGGTCATTATTAGTCCCCTTAAATGGCAATATAGTACTTTTGGCCTGGCGAAATGTCCGCTAACCTGCTTACTACACGTCGTATACCCTTGTCTATTCCATCAGGGAAGACAAGCGTGATATTATGTCACGTAATTACATTGTAAGTACCTATGTAATGACACAAGTAGGCACTTCACTGTGCGTAGCTCCCAACTATTTAGGTACCTATGTGATTTGTTAATAATCTTTGACCTTACTATCTAAAGAAATTGAGATATTGTAAAATAAACATTCTGGAGTTTGTTTGTATTATATATTATGTAGCCGCATTACCATCACATGACCTGCTACGGTCACTTGATAACGACAATGATTTCTAATAATTAGGAGCGATTTGGGATTTCCATAATGATATAATAATAATAATAATAAAAATATTTTATTGACGTAAAAATACAGGTATTACATACTCTTTTGAAGCCCTGGCTCCTGAGCTAGGTAGAGACCTGTGTTACAGGAGCCAATAATGATATTCTAAGAATAGGAAAGAAAGAAATAATAACATAACATAATAACCACGCCTGGTTTCCCTGAAGGATTATTAGGCAGAGGAGTACCTATAGTACACCCACATTTCACATTTCCCATGTAATAGGGGGCGAGCCTATGGCCACCGTCGGACACAAATTATTAGGCAGAGGAGTACCTATAGTACACCCACATTTCACATTTCCCATGTAATAGGGGGCGAGCCTATGGCCACCGTCGGACACAAATTATTAGGCAGAGGAGTACCTATAGTACACCCACATTTCACATTTCCCATGTAATAGGGGGCGAGCCTATGGCCACCGTCGGACACAAATTATTAGGCAGAGGAGTACCTATAGTACACCCACATTTCACATTTCCCATGTAATAGGGGGCGAGCCTATGGCCACCGTCGGACACAAATTATTAGGCAGAGGAGTACCTATAGTACACCCACATTTCACATTTCCCATGTAATAGGGGGCGAGCCTATGGCCACCGTCGGACACAAATTATTAGGCAGAGGAGTACCTATAGTACACCCACATTTCACATTTCCCATGTAATAGGGGGCGAGCCTATGGCCACCGTCGGACACAAATTATTAGGCAGAGGAGTACCTATAGTACACCCACATTTCACATTTCCCATGTAATAGGGGGCGAGCCTATGGCCACCGTCGGACACAAATTATTAGGCAGAGGAGTACCTATAGTACACCGACATTTCACATTTCCCATGTAATAGGGGGCGAGCCTATGGCCACCGTCGGACACAAACTCCAGGCTCCAGGCTGCTACTGACAAATTCCAGGTGGAAAAACCCAATGACACTTTACCTGACCTGGGAATCGAACCCAGGACCTCATGCTCAGCAGGAGTGCTTGCGGCAACTAGAGCAACAAGCCAGTCAACAAGGAACTAATATAGCGAACAAAATAATAAAGCGAACAAAATAATATAGCGAACAAAATAATAAAGCGAACAAAATATACAGCGAACAAAATAATAAAGCGAACAAAATAATAAAGCGAACAAAATAATAAAGCGAACAAAATAGGTATAAAGCGAACAAAATAATAAAGCGAACAAAATAATAAAGCGAACAAAGTTCTTACAGACCATAGTGACCACGAATGCATGACCAGGACAGGTAGCTTTAAGGAAAATCGATTCAGAAAGTTAAGCAAGCATTCGTATTTCCTAGACTAGACACACAGCTAGCGTTATCCGGAGTTTCTCGCCCTGGCCCCTACCCCTCCCCTAGTGGCATTTGATTTCACTAATAATACGCTCTTTACTTCAAAGGCATAGGATAGGGCACAAGTGCCTAAATCCTAATTTCTGCTCCAAAAATATCTGATGAAAATATGGATATGATAATGGATTAGAAAACGTACCTGTGGATGCCAATTTGTAGTGCTACTTACAAAATTTGATATGATTTTCTTTTAAATTACCTATAGATGTTTCAAATACAATTTATGAATGTTAGTAAAACAAGACTAGATTGGTTTGATGATGTGTGATTGATTTACTTTGGTTAGACTGGGAGCCGACCTAAACAAGGCTGGGAAAAGATTAGGCAAATTGATGGATTGACTGATTAAAACTGAAACTTTGTAAATTCAGATGAATGTGTTATTAATTCTCTTTAGGGAGTGATTGCATAAGAATTCCACCTGAACAGGGTTTGTATAGACCATAGGTTCTCAACGTGGACGATAACGCCCCCTTGTGGGCGTTTGAGACTTTCAGGGAGGCAGTAGAAGACCCAGAGAAAATTAGGGGTCGTTGAGATGGGATCTCACGACTATACAATATTACACGTTCAATTAATATAAATACAATCACAAACCAAAAAAAAAACAAAAAATATATACAACGTGTAACATAATTAACGCACGACCTCATACACCCCAATTAGAGTATTGCATTAAAAGCATTCATTATACAGTGACCAAAATTTTTTTTTGTTAATAGTTACTGAAATCGAATCACTAGTCAATTATGAGTAAACTACTTTCAGGACTTGCATTTATTCTGTTACACGTTGTATAATATAATCGCGGCAAAAGCTGTGTCAGATTCGCGACAGATAGTAAGTTACAAAAAATCTAGAAAAAAAAACTGAAATTGAGCGGTGGGCAAAATACCTAACCTATGGTTTAGCCTTTCATCAGTTACTTTTGGAACAGACTATATGTTTACCGCTACCGACCTTGCTGACTGGGTCAACTATTCTCCATCGCATGAAATATTAAGGGCTGACAACAGTTAAAGTGCGGTCACTGTCGGCCTGCATACAAATGAAAGAGAAGCGCGATGACCCAAAGCTGGTAATTTATTGCAAAATATGAAGCAATTCTCTATTTACAAAAAAATCTATTGACTGGACTAAAAATTAAAACACTATCACGTTAATATGTTGCTTGAAGAAAATCCGAAAAAAAACAGAATAATTGCATGTTAGTATGGTTTTTAATCGTTAAAAAAACTTTTAGAGGTATCTTCGTGACTTTTTTCTATCGTACCAAAATAGTTATATTTGGTTTTCAACACGCTATCTAACCAGCGTTTATATCCTGAAGAATATCATATATTTTACGGATTTTGTTTACTGCAATGGACCATATAAGTACTTTCATATACATATAACACATTTCTTAGTACGAGGGAACATAACCGTTGCTAACATACTGTTTCTACATTGCAGGCACGAACATCGGCAAAGCCTTGGACGTAGCTGTGGAACTGATCAACAAGGGCGTAGACTGGACGGTTGTCCCACCTACGGGTGTGACCGCTAACGGCACTGAGGCGTCTGTGGTCACCACTGAAGCAACTACTGATGTAACTACTGAAACTGCTGTAAAGACTGAAGCTGCTGTAAAGACTGAAGCTGCTGTAAATACTGAACCTGCTTTAAAGACTGAAGTTGCTGACAAGAAAGGTAAACTATCTTTTGTGTTTTTTTTTTCTTTTACCGTCAATAGTTGGTCGGATTGGATCGGGGACTTGGACGGACCTGGCCGGTGGAATCGTAAATAATGTTACTAATGATGATGAGAAGTGAGATCGAGTGTCTTAAATGTTTTTTGTGTCAATGCTCTAACTTATATGTAGACTATATTACTTAATTAATTGTGAATTAGAATAAATCTAGACCATTTTTAATTACATTTGCGTAATTACCTAAAACACATAAACTCACATAAAAGCTCGTATCCAGAAGCTCACAATAAACAGGGTGGCATGGCAGTGGGGACACCGACGCGAAACCAATAATCATGAATTCAACATAAATATTATTGTAGACGATGGATAGGAGAGATGTGTAGAAAACATTCGTCGGTTATCAAAACTAATATCAACTTTTTCATAGAAAAGTGCAAGAAGTACCTACGTGGTCAAAATATAAATGTTTTTTTTTTAAGTAACTGACTAAAAACTTCGACGCAGGGGGATTCAGAACCATGTACTGTATCCACGGTAACAGCGTCGATGTAGGTGCCACCCTGTATAGAACTTTTAACTTACCAACTTGTACTTGCAGAACCTAAAAACCTGGAGCCGATGATTATCTTCCTGACCGACGGCGACCCCACCGTCGGCGAGACGGACCCCAAGCGCATCATCACACGCATTCAGGAAAGGAACTCCGGGCCTAACAAGGCCACCATCTTCTCACTTGCTTTTGGTAAGTTCGAGGGACACTATTTATAATTTATAAATATTTAATAACATTTCTGGGCCTACATCTCATCTAGAAAAGGGAAAGCTAACTATCCTGCTAGTATGTATTTCAGAAATGTTTCTTCAGATGCAATCTATTTTCATCTTTCTTTTCTTCTGTCTACGAAATCTCTACTTTGGACCCCGTTAAATGGCAACGACCTGATTGATCACTATGCAAATGGCTCGTCTTGCATTGCCGAAATATGTTTATCCACGGAAGTTATACGCGCGGCTTTAAAATCTTTAGATTCCTCTAAAGGGGCTGGACCTGACGGCTTACCACCTAGCTATTTCATAAGAACACGTGATAGCTTGTGTACTGCCTTATATATATATAAGGCAGTACACAAGTACCTTATATATATCATTTTTAATAAATGTCTACGTGAAGGTGTTTTTCCTGCAATTTGGAAACGTGCGTTTATAACCCCTGTTTATAAGAGTGGCGACAAGAACAATGTAGAGAATTATCGTCCCATCTCTATCCTCTCTACTTTGTCTAAGCTTTTTGAGCGTCTTGTGCATGGCGCCGTGTACCCCCACATTCATCAGCTTATTTTACCCGAGCAACAGGGTTTTGTCAAACGTCGTTCAACCGCAACTAATCTGTTAGTATTTTCCAACTACTTGTTTGAAAAATTAGATCAAAAAGTTCAAGTGGACGCTGTGTACACGGACTTTCAGAAGGCTTTTGATAAGGTGGACCATACACTGCTTTTAGAAAAAATAGCTTTCAAAGCGTTGAAAGCTATTTTTTCCATCTAAATGGTTTGTGACATATATTTATAATAGGTCCCAAAAAATTGTTGTTAATGGTTACGAGTCAGACCCTATAGTTGTCACATCTGGCGTACCACAGGGATCCATTTTAGGCCCTCTTCTCTTCATTATGTTTATTATTTATTTATTTATTTGGGACAAACAAACAGTAACACATTATATCTGCGCAAATAATATAAACAAAGATATTATATAAATGTCAAACTCACATCGTTATCCACAGCATATAATTATTAATGACATTAAACAATGTTTTATCAACTCAAAGTTTGTAGATGAAGAAGTTTGCAGATGGTATAAAAATTTAGAGATCTTGCAAGAATATACAAGACTGTCTACTTCTTCAAATGGACCTAGATAGATTTATACATACTGTTACAACAATAAGCTCTTTCTCAGTCTACCCAAATGTCATGCCATACCTATAATTTACCAAAAATATAATTAAAATAAATGTTAATTATTCAATTAATAACGCACCCTTAAATGTAGTCAGTTTTGTTCGTGACTTAGGTGTCACAGTGGATGCTAGTTTGCACTTTGACAAACACGTTGACAATATAGTAAACAAGGCGTATCAGATGTATGGTTTCGTCATGAGATCATCACGTGATTTTGTGCGGCCCTCTACGTTCTTACTGCTTTATAAGACTTTGGTACGATCCCAGTTAGAATATGCCGTCCCGATCTGGAACCCTTTCTACGACTAATACGGCACTAGAATTGAAAGGGTACAGAAGAAGTTCTTACGGTCTATGTACAGACGCCAGCACATCAAGCTACTACAATCTGTCAAATTTCTTTAATAGATTTTCAACTTTATCGCTAAAGCATTAAGGTTCAAGGTTGATTGGGAAAATTGGACAGTTTCGGGTAGCTTGACCTGCTGGCGTCTGTACTATAAGTGCTTCCGATCAAAGGTTCCTTATGTGCAACTATTGAAACGGTATGGCGTACTGGATTTGGGATCTAGGCGGCTGTTACTTAATGCCATGACACTGCACGGCATATGCAGTAACAAATTTGATTGTATAGACCTAACAAACAAATTGTGTTACAAGGTACCCAGAACTGTTATTCGAAGGGGAGTGCGCGTCCCTCAACTATTCCACACAGACATAATGCAGGACTAACACTGGGGAACGTGCACCTCTTCGTCGCCTTGTTGATTATTACAAGACGCATTTTGGTGAACTGGATATATTTTGTCTATCTAAGCAATCATTTAAGAAAATGGCTCTGCATATTTTAAATTAAGCTAAGCTAAGTAACACAGCAATATTATTGTGGCAGCGACTATTGTTTTATTATTATTTTTTACGTCTTTAGCACTTCTAATCTTTAGTTAAAACGTGGACAATGGTGTGGGTTTCGTGCTTGTTAAATCTTAGTTTAAGTATTTTTCCTTTTTTTTAGCATGTATCTGTTTTTTGTCCCTAATAAAAAAATAAGTCTCCTGTTAGTATGATACTTACTTCCATGAACTGCGAAAAGTTATTTGACAAAATATCCATTTTAAAAATCATCAGTGCTGATAAAATAGGTATTAATAAAATTATAAAAACTGCATGGGATGAGTTGCACGCGATATTTATTGAAGAAACTGACTGACTGACGGATAATCTTTATGTCATACAATGGAAACGCACCAAACGCTTTTTTTTAAACAAACCCGGTTGTGGTGCAAAGAGAGGCACATTTTATTTGAAAAATCTTATTCCTTTGATATATAAATTGAAAAATTGGCCCGAATACTTATTTATATAAATCAATGATAAAGATCGTAAACATAATTTTTGAAAACTACGTTTCGAGGGTCGTGGAGAGGGAGTTAATTTTTTTAGAGATAAGTACGAAACCCACAAGGATGAAGTCACGGGAAGAGTGCTAGTTGCAATCAAATAAACCAGATAGTCAATTCTCGTAATTATAAACGTTCAAATTCTAGTCTTAAGTAATCTCATCTCAGCGACAATCAATGTCAAAAAGAAGCAGGTAGATACGGGAATTGCCCCTCTCATGCCAAAGACATAGAATTCACAAGACTATAATTGCCAAGTTGCCATTTGACGGTTGTAACATAAAACTTAATTCCACAAATGGTTGTAAACTTGTAACTTGCAGGCGAGGACGCAGACCGGAAGTTCTTGCGCAAGGTATCCCTGCGTAATGGCGGCTTCATGCGACACATCTACGAGGCGGCGGATGCTGCGCTACAACTGCGCGACTTCTACCGTCAGATCTCGTCACCGCTGCTCGCTGACCTCAAGTTCACATATCCGGCGGGACAGGTATTTTATTGATCAAATGAATTTGGTCTATTACAACATTAGTCAATTAACAAATGCAGCGGTTAGAAATTATTTCTATTCAAAGGCCGTCAAACCGTCACCTGCATCTGTCAAGGGGATGATTCTACCTGACATTCTAAACAATTTCGCCATGAAACTCATCTTTAAAGGAGTATAAATAGGGCATCAGAATGTCAACTAAAATGAAATTAATGAATGCAAAATGTCATAAGAATAATGGAAGTTGTAGCGGAAACTAAACTTTATGCCAAGGCAGTAAAGTAATTTTTCCGCAATAACATAGATTAAAAACTAAGGCACATTTTCACGTATACGTTTAGCCCTATCGTTCTGTCAGCGCTACACGTATCGACTAATTTGTATTTTGTACAGGGGTGCTCAACATTGTGTGTGTTCATAGGTGCGATCAGACTCGCTGACGCAACACTCGTTCCGCACGTACTACGCTGGCTCCGAGCTGGTGGTGGCGGGACAGGTGCTGGACGACGTGCCAGAACTCGCGCCTACCGTGAACGCCTTCTGTGGAGTAAGAGGTGGATATGGCAGGGTGAGTGGACTTTTAGTTAATTTTCTAAAGTAAAATCCTCATCATTAACCCAACTTAGTCGGGTGGGTGGAGCATGTCTTCTTTCATTTTTACTAGCTCTCATCGCTCCTAATCAGCCGCTTTCTAGCCATATCATCTATCACATAAGATACTTTTTAGAGTAAACCTTAAGTACCAAATATTTGAAATAAGTACTTTACCGCCGCAACACAGAGTACTTTTTTTAGATAGGTACGCAAGCTATGGCGATTGGACGTCCTGTATTTTGATCAGCTATTCAGGTATCCACAGCCACAGTCTAATATGAATTTGCCGTAATTTCTATACTTAAGTACCTACCCATCGGGGTATCGTTTCAATTAAATTACGACAAATTCGGAAAATAATAATCATATTATTTTCAATTTGTTATCCATTCGACTCGTTATGAAAATAAGTATACCAGTATCCGGTCCCAAGACGGGACGTCATTATCCGGTTACAAGATCATAAACTAACTTCCAACTAAAAACAAATTACAGAAACGCTACGAGATAGTCCCGAAGGTTCCCGTCGAGAAGAAGAAGGTGGGCTACTTGCCCCTAGAGCGGCTGTGGTCGTACCTCACCATCAAACAGCTGCTGGACCAACGCGACGCCTCAGACGGCAGCGACGCAGATGATAAGGAGAACTCGCCACAGAAGAAGGCTCTTGCCCTTGCACTGAAGGTATGGAAACCAAATTATAACTATACAGGAATCTCTTGAAGCGTTGCAAAAGCTAAAGCCGCGCCGCCGTCGTTTTTCAATATAATTTCGCGGAACAATTTAAAAAAAAATGTTTATACCAACAACTCTCCTCTTTCATTGACATTCAATTGGCAAAAAGTCCTCGTAGCACTCTTCTTGTAGCACTCTTCCTAGTAGCAGTCGTCCTTGCAACACAAAAATCGCTCGGTAAGTAATACTGTCAAACTTTAAACTGCTGTGATTGGCTGAATACAATAAAAACAGAAATCACTTGACATATCCGAAACCGCGATCTTAATATTTCCAACGTAGATTAAATGAAAGTAGAGTGCGCGCAAAATAAGTCTGCGCGAGGCCGTAATCGAAAATAATCGTTTGCCGCCATCTCGACGTTTATAACAGCAGCCGGTCGATTCTGTAACAATCTCACCGTGAAAACGTATGTTAGATTGTTATAGAATAGCTCGGTTGGTGTCAAGAGAGTAAATAATAGAATTCATTATGCCGAAAGTGATTAAAATTGCTGGCAAGGATATAGTCTTGAAGGTCAAACACGCGTCCAGACTTATCTCGCGCGCACTTTTAGGTCCTAGCTAGGCTTGAATAATTATTTTCTAAAATTAATGGTAATATTCAAATGTGAACAGTAATACGAGTAACCTTAACGCAACTCTATTTATAAAACTGTTCACCAATTCATTAACAACATGACTGTTTCGAGAGCCTTCCTAAACCCTCTTATTCCCGTTTCAATTTTTAACTTTGGGCCCTGAGCCGAGCGTTGAAAATCGAACTACACACTTTTATTGCGCTGGTGTTATCATATCAGTCTTTACTGTTCCTTTCTTCTTCATGGATTTTCAAATGAATATGTGAATATTTCCAGTACGAGTTCGTAACGCCACTGACATCGCTGGTGGTGGTGAAACCGAACGCCACCAACGCAGTGAACGCCGAGTCTGTAGACAAAGCAGGTGATTGTCTTAAGTATTGTTATTTCTGTGATTTGTCTTTCAAAGTGGGAAAAGCCATGAGTTTATTGAGTATGTAGGTATTGGTAATATCAAGTAATTTTATTAACAATAACGTTAAATTTACAGCTGGTCCTGGCGGATATCCCAGCAGTATTCGTAAGTACCTTTATTTAAAGTTATACATTTCTATTTATCATATTTAAATCTGCAAGTGGCAATGCAATGCTTTTAACATCAGTGTGGAATTACTATGAGAATAAAGACCACTCCACCCCACCGCCGCGGCCGTAGCACACACCAAGATTATTATTATAGGTATTTGAATTCAAAATCTCAGATAATTATCAAGTTTTGATAACACAAACTACACAATCGAAATTCATTTACGATCTTTTTATACAAACAGTCAATCAAATATCGAAGTAGACTGCATAACGCTAAAGTACTTACCTAGATAGTTGATTAAATGGCAATATTTTAAATTATCTAAGATTGTGTATTCAAGTACACATATCCCAAGTAAAGTATGGGCTTCGGGAATCATCGTATATTTTCGGAAATTCAAACTCGCGATGATGAGATCTAGTATAGACATTTTACAACCATGGAAGTACTTGCCTATTTTGTGTTACCATGATTAAAAATTATCGATTAATAATAACTCTTTAAGCATTTCCAAAAACTTACGTGGGTTGTCTGCGAAATCAATATTTTCTTACGTCTTTTGCAATTTGCAGGTCAGTATCAGGTTGTATGTTGAACAAAATATGATTCGCGACCGTAACAAGTATGTATTTACAGAATTATAATCATTAAAATCGTCAATACAACCCTCGTTCATATATAATCCTATTGATTGACATATTATGAAATTTTCATTCAAAAGATTATTGAACTTAGAGGGTTATATTGATGGTTTTAATTATCTTATTTCTGTAAATACCTACCTACCTACTTGTTACGGTAGCGAATCATATTTTTTTCAACATACAACCTGACACGGACCTGCATATTGCAAAATACGTAAGTACCTAAATATGAATTTAGCGGGCAATCTGGCGCTTCCCCCTTAACCCGACAGAAAGAAACCTTTATTCAAACATGCAATGATAGGACACTACTTCAAAGCGAGGCACTATAAAAGCTTTGGCTTTGTGACTCTATAGCGCAACGTTCGTGTTAATTCGGCAATACGAAGATTACCGAAGCGCATTTCTTTTCTGGTTGACGTGTATAGTGTTGTTCCGCATACAGTACAAATAACAATGTAAGTATGTTTTATGCAGCTCAATCAGTGAACCTTGCGAGTCGTCCAATGGCGAGCCACGCTAGCCAAGCGTTCAGCATCTCAGGCAGCCCGTACGCCCACGCTCATGCGTTCCCTGGCATTCCCGGCCCCCCGGGTGCCTCTGGAGGAAGTAGCTTTTCCAGTAAGTGCTTCAAGTAACAAGCATACGCCTCTTTTAGAGCTTATGGCTTTATATGTTACAAGGGTAAAAAATACGTTATTCGTTTTTTTTGTATCATCTAGTTTGGTTTCATTTGCTACAGTCAGTAACGAAAGTCGATTAGCACTTCAGGTTTTTAAATTAAAAGATAACACAAATTCTTGACCATGACATGAAATTCTGAAAAGCGGTATTTAGAATCATTTTGTTTTATGATTTTATGTAGATAAAAGTAACAGTCTATTTTCGTTGCTAACCGTACTATAGAACATCTTTCATCTTGGTATCTACATACGGGTGTAACGCATTAAACCATCGAAACGAATTCAATCTTGCTCGTCACTTCTCTTTCTTTCACACTTCTTCTTAGTTGCTCGGCTAGGTGATTATTTTTTTGCATTTTTCCACTATCTTTGCCTTAACATATTTTCTTTATTTCCGTAAAACACTAATTTCCCACTATTTCTGTAAGCTAGTGACAGTCTATCTTTAGTTACAAGGGCAACAGCTGAAGGCGTGTGGTTACCTTTGCCTGCTTGTCTAAAAAGTGATACTCGAGCAATGTAAATACGTGGTCGACACGAGTATTTTTAATTAAAGTTCTGTCATGCACCAGGCCCGGATAGCTTGTCGCTGCCTCTAGACTTCATGGAGGAATCGGAAATAGAGGGAGAGGAATATGCTCTCGAAGGTGAGATAACCATCATCTGTATCCATAAAACAGAAAACATAAAAAATGGTATTGTTGTGAATTGTGCTCTCAAAATATTCGTTACTGTTAACCAAATAATGCTTTAATAAATCAACGTTCAGACAAGACATTTGGTTCAGTAAATACGGCATTATTTTAGGGTCGGGTTAATTCCTTAGAATGTGTGTTAGAAAGTGTAAGGTAAATCCAATTTATTCATGCATAATCTATCATTTTCATCAGCATGGTATGAGTCAGCATTGGAGTTCGACTACAAGGGTCTTACGGGATTGTTAAGACAAATGTGATAAGATATGTCCTTGCGTAGATGAACAGTTACATTTCGAAAAAAATCTTATTACGTTGGTGATCATCCAAAACATTTATCTAAAACATTACTCCATTGGATGTTGTTACGTGGCTGTGACCCTCTCATACAACGGCATTCCTCATCTCTGGATAATCTCTGAGTTGAGCTGCACGGTTACTGACAAATGCGTGCACTGACTGGACAGGTTCTCTTAATCTGCGTGGTTATTTCCTCAAAAGACCGTTTCAGACACCAATCTACATGGTCTTCACATGATCTGACAAAGATTATGTCTGGACTTTAAAAGAGACTGTGACCTCTGAGTTTGTTTCGGCCTTTCTTCTCAGAGTAGTCAGATAGGAAACGCGGACCTCATCAAGTTTTTAAAGTATGATTGACGTGTAAAAGTGTTTGTACAAACCTACTTACAGAAATAAAATAATTTATCATTTAATGATCCAGAGATGAGAAATGCCGTTGTAATCGTGCGCTTTTAGCCTGTAATTGGTGACGTTAGCATTGGGTTACCGAGTCATTGCTAGTTTCCATCCCATTACATGCCACAGAAGGATAAACTAAAACTTAGTGACGGGGCGGCGGCGGCGTGGCGAACCTAATGTGTTATAAAATATTACTTAGAAGCTTTTTACCGCGGCTTCGCCCGCGTGGAGGTCAGAAATTATCCCACGGGAAATTACTACCAGGATAAAAATGTCCTATGTCCTAACCTAGGTCGTGGTATCCCTGTATGCCAAATTCCATCGAAAAAAACACAGACATAATATTAGTATGGAAATGTTCCTTCACTTCATGTAGGAATTTAAGCTTGGTTTGACTTCACGATGACCATGACCACCACGCATGCGGGACGTTACATCTTGCAATATAATAGTAGTTATATAGGTACTAAGGCCTCAAACTCAATAGGTACAGTCACAAGCATAAATACATAATATTACTATGGACAGATCGGCAATGATATCCGACTTCATGATTCATCCATTAATACATATCTGTCGTCAAGATGACTGCAGGTATATGTGATCATTTTTAGATATGGCAGCACAAATATGTGACATCGAAGAAACACCAAAACTATCTGACGAGACAAGCGAATCCAAAATTAGGATGCTGCATCAGCATAAAAAAAAAGTGTCACTTCTCAGAATACTGAAAACTGAGCCAATGTCGACTCTTCTGCCAGTATCAATTACCCATCTTAGTGTAGGTGACCATCATTTTCATACTTGATACTGGCAGAATGGCCGACATCGGCTCAGATGTCAAAAACCAAAAATCCTTATTAGTGACATTTCTACTGTCAGACATTACCGCCAGATATTTTAAATGCCATGGAATGCCAGTTTTTTGCAACATGAGAGGCACTGACTGCAACAAAGAAAATTTAAACATTATCTATACTGTCAGGTTTTTATGCTGCATATTGAGATGTAAGTTAGTAGGTATATATTTTGGCGTCTAAATAGGTTTGATGTTCCTTCGATGTCACATATACTTGCGCTGCCCCTTGTATATGCCTTCCACAAACGATTAGGATTACATATAGGTATTTGCCATCATCTTGACGACAGATCTATATAGATGATCATAAAATCAGATATTATTACTGAGCTGTTCATAGGCTTAGCACATAATATATTTATGCTCGTGACTGTACAAGACTTGTTATAATTATACATTTTTTTATTATAGATTTATTGCAGTGATGAATGAAGTGAAATATAGATACTTTATATTCCACCAGAGGGTCTAATACTTTTGTCAATGTGTGCTAGGTTTTGGAAGTGCTGCAGGAAGCAGATTCTTCGCCAGTAGGAGACCCGCCTATTATTCCTCTATGGGAATGAGTCAGAGTGCGTTCATTATGCCCATGAATCACCCCGATCCGCTATACGCTTTCGATTCTGCTTCGATTTCTGCAGATTCTGACGATCTAACAGCAACCCGTGTTGGTAAGTTGTTAATAAGTACATACATTAAACCACACGTCCATGGTATCAGTTTGACTTTGACAGCGCTTTAATGACGTAGTGTCAGATCGGTTTTAGTTCAGTTTGTGCGCGCAAAATTACCTTACACACCAAATTATGCCATAATCGCTCACAGCGCGTTGAGCGTATGCGTTCCGACTTAGATATCACGATTGTGACAGCTAAGAGCTGTCAACAATTCGGAACCCTTAACGTCAACCCCAAACCTGGTACAAGAAAGACCGATTGCATTTTTTTTTTTAATGGAAGTTCCCTGCATTGGCGCTTCTGTTTTGTTGATTGTCTAGAGAAAAAAAAATCAGAGTCGATAGATCGACTCTGATTTTTTTTTTTCTGCTTCATGGTAATCTGTTTCCCAACAGTAAGCCACTTCTTTGTTCAAGACCTCTCAGTTTATGTTTTCCTCATGAGCCATAATTGTATGAAAATTCTTTTCACACGACTCTCTTGAGGTCAAGTGGTAAATCTTTCATGTAGGCTCGGTATGTCACTTCTTTTTAGCCGGGTATGCTGAAGATCGCCTTCTTCACTCAGAGCGTTTGCCAGTTTGTTTACATGGACGGCCAGTTTCTCCTGGTATTTCAGGCTGTTTTGAGCCATTTCCTGCCGAACTGTTTTTAGGCCGAGGTCGAGGTATATGTATCTATTCAAATGCCTACTCAAATGTCCTTTCTTTGGTATTGTTCGTCGAATCGTTGAGCTCCTTAAGTTCTGAGTTGAGCTGCACGATTGCTGACAATTGCGTGCACTGACTGGACAGGTCCACTCAATCTGTGGGGTTCTTTCCTCAAAAGACCATTTCAGACACCGATCTACATAGCCTTCACATGATCTGACCAAGATTCTGTCTGGACTTTAAAAGAGACTGTGACCTCTGAGTTTGTTTCGGCCTTTCTTCTCAGAGTAGTCAGATAGGAAACGCCGACCTCATCTAGTTTAAAAAAAAATATGATTGACGTGTAAAAGTGTTTGTAAAAACCTACTTACAGAAATAAAATCATTTATCATTTATCATTTATTACTTATACAATGAGGGATGCCAAACATTGTTCTCACAGCTTTGGTCTGGAATCTCTCCAGGATATCTATATAACTGTTGCTGGCCGTTCCCCACAGTTGTATTCCGTAAGTCCAGATTGGTTTTATGGTAGTTTTGTACACTAGCATCTTGCTGTTAGGATTTAGTTGTGATTGGCGTCCCAATAACCAGTTCAGTGACCGCAGTTTTCCATCTAGTTGTTTGCGCTTTGTCCAAATATGTCTTTGCCATGTAAGTCTCCTGTCTAGGTGCATGCCCAAGTATTTTGCGTTATTATCTTGAGGGATAACTTTGCAGTTTAGCGTTACCGGTGGACATGTTTTTCTCCTAAGTGTAAATGTTACATGTACCGATTTGCTCTCATTGGCTTTTATTCTCCAACGCTTCAGCCACATCTCAACTTCTGTCAGGTGGTTTTGCAACTGTAATGATGCCGTTTCTGGGTTGCTATGAGCCGACAGTAGCGCCGTATCATCAGCGTATGTCGCAGTCGTGGTGTAGTCAGTAGTTGGGATATCTGCTGTAAAAATGAGGTATAGTATAGGGCCCATGATACTGCCCTGAGGGACACCTGATTTTATTTCGTGTACTTCTGAGAGATCATCGCTGTACTTCACTTGGTAGCATCTTTTATCTATGTAGGATTTAAGTATTCGGAATAGACAATGCAGGAGATGCTTCTTGAGCTTGAACAGGAGGCCGTCATGCCATACCTTATCAAACGCTTGCGTGATATCCAAAAAGACTGCAGAGCAATATAATTGGTTTTCAAGCCATCTGCTAATGGTGTCTTCTATACGGTGTACCTGGTTTTTCCCGGAATCCAAATTGGCGGTTCGGTAGAACTGTACTTAAATGTTCTTTATATCTTCTCAAACAATTTTCCAATAACTGGTAGCAGGCTGATAGAACTGTATGAAGTAGCTTCGTGTGGGAGTTTACCGGCGGTGCTACCAGCCGCCAGCCAGCCAGCCAGCCAGCCGCCAGCTGTTGTAGTAACATTCAGTATAACAGTGGTGTGTGTTCAGATGTGAGATCTATTCGTGGTTCTATGTTTAAATAGTTACTATCTATATTTTTAACAATAAAAAAGTCCAATAAGTCTGGGATTCTTTGTCTGTCGGTAGGCCAACAGGTAGGTTCTCTGCCGGAATGACATTCTAACTTCATCTCTTCTGTGGCTTAATAAAGTTGTCTTCCTCTAGTATTGGTCAGCCTAGATCCCCAATTTAAATGTTTAGAATTCCAGTCGCCAGCACATATGAATGTGTTACCCAGTGTAGAAAAATATTTTGCGAAGTCGTTGGCAGATATAGTATGTTTTGGAGGACAATACACAGCGGAGAATACAGTTTCTAGTTTGCTGTCTTCAAGTCTAATAGATGTTGCTTGTATTTTTTCTGTTCGGTATTCCTCTATAGGGTAGTGTTTAATGTTGCTTTTAATAATTATTGCTGTTCCTCCATGGCTGTTCCCAGTTGGGTGATTGGTTGTGTACACTATTTAATTATTAAAGTTTATGTGTGTCTTCGGTGTGAATCTTGTTTCAGAGATTAGTGCTATATCAATCATCTCTGTTCTGAGGAAAGTTTCTAATTCTTGACGTCGTTCCGTCAAGCCGTTGATGTTCCAAGTAACTACTTGGTGGTTTCGGGTCGTTTTTTTACCAGGCTGCTGACTAGCTGGACCATGCGGTCCATCATTTTGTCCAAGATTTTTTCCATCATTGTCAACATTGAATGTTGTAATTTTTAAACATTATGTCCATTAGGTCAGTAAGGTCAGCCAAGTCTTTCTTAGTGTCTTGTTGAGTACATTGTTCTTTGGTTTTCGTTGCTTCTGAATAGGTTTTAATTAAGTTTTGATTAACTGTGCGGTTAGACTTAAAACCCGGGTGGTGATCCGTGTTTTTGATCTCCATATTGTTAGACATTGGTTTTTCTTTCGATTTTGAGTCTAATTTAAGAATTCTTTCTCTATACTGTTTGTACACTTTGCATCCTTTTTAGCTAGCGGGGTGTTTTTCGTCATAGTTCGCGCAAGCAGTCTCAGTGTCTGGTTTTTTAGTACATGTTGTTGTAGGGTGAGCGCTACCGCATTTAACACAGCGATAGGGTCTAAAACATTGGTTCTTGGAATGCCCAAATCTCTGACATCTCTTGCATTGAATGATTTCCTTTTTCTTATATAGGTAGGGCTTCAACAGTAATCTTCATTTTGTTGAAACAAAATTTTTTTCATAAAAAAAAAAAAAAAATGTTATTCACGTATTTCACATCGAAAATGGCTTTATTGTTTGGCTTTGGTTCTAAATCGACATAAAATACAGGCAACGGTTCCTTTGTAGCTCGATGTCTGATAATGACTATTTGTCTCACTTCATGTCCAATTTCATAAAATTCTTTTGAAATTTCTGTGGTATTTTCTGATGCATGGAGTCCGAGTAGTACTACTCTGTATGCTCTCTCGCTTTTAAGCTGGTAAGTATAGTGTGAGATATTATTGGCAATGAACTTCTCTTGAATCGTTTTGTATGTCTGAATGTCTTTAGGTATAATTTTTATAACGTGTCCAGATCTAAGTGTGGTCATGAGGTAAAGATCGCTTTTTACAAATTTATTTAGTACATTCTTAAGAGAATTTACATTAATTACGCCAGTAACAAAGATGGATTCTGGCTTTGGTACATATAGTTTATATCTGTATTGTTGGTTTTATCCGTAGGCTCCATATCAAGTAGCTCAAAACTATTGCGTATCGACTCTGATAACCCAGATTTTGAGTTTGAGAACAACGATCCGTCCAGGGATGAAGAGGATGACGAAGTGCTTATATTAGCGTATTTATATGCTCCCGGCAAAGATTTACCCCGAAGAAAAATACCCCGAACATAAATACAACAATAATTAAACGCACGCATGAGTTGCTGCATGCGGTCAAACACACGCGCAGACGTATCTTGCGCGTATTTTATCTTCTACTATTGACGTGCCGTTTTAACCATACAAGTTCTTAGGGCCATATTTTCATCGTTGCCAATATCAGACCGTATTTATTGAACCGAAAATATGATTGTGGAATTTAAGAAGGCTTAAATATTTTAGCAGTCTTATAAAATAATATGCCATGTATTTAATATCTTGAGAATATTGCAGAGCACAATTTGATGCATAAACATTAAATACGCCTGTATTTCCCAAACGGGCTGAGCAAAGGTGTATTACAACAATACAAAACAAAGTTCTAAGTAAGTAGGCTGCTGGTGCTGACCTACCATGTATTGGGTTTCGCCCGGTAGTGTTATTGGGGTTTTCCATTATGAATTTTTCAGCACCAACACAGATTCTTCAAGATTTTTTTTTTTTTACGACACGATTGTCTCAGTGGTTAAGCGATTGACTGCTGCGTGTCACGGGTTCGATTCCCGCACGGAACAAGTATTTGTATGACCTGCAAGTAGTTGTTCCGGGTCTGGCTGTTTGTGTATGTGAGTTTAAATGTTTGTAAACGCACCCACGATACAGGAGAAATTCCTAGTGTGGGGCAACGTTTTTAAAAAAAAGAATAAATTTTATTTAATTTTGAATTTATGCCTGGTTGATGGCAATAGGCTGGTACCTTATTACATGCGACTTTTCTTGACATTTAAAGCCTGATTTACACATTACTCCGTTTTTTTTTGGCATAATTACCGCAGCCATGGACCTTTTTTTATAGGTCCATGACCGCAGCGTTGCTTCTATTCTATTGTATACCACATTCAAGAAACTTGCATCGTGTAAATGGGGCTTTAACCATTACCATAAGCGATATACTTAAATATACCTAGAACTTAGAAATTGACACATTATTCTGTATGTTCGATAGACTCATACTTGTCGACACCAGTCCCTCCCAGCGCCTACGTACCGACAACGACACGACCTGCGTCGTCCTCGTCTCGCCCCAGCTTAGCCGCTCTGCACTTACAAGACTTCACCTGGGTCGAGGCCCTGCTGGATGACAGTGCGGACAACATCGTGCTGCCCACCAATGACACGACCGTTACCTTGAAACTTTCCAAAGACTCTGTTGTAAGTATTTATAAGCCAGATATTTTTTTGATGTGTTGAACGAGCATGCCGTTTAAGGATGACAATTTATTTAGCAAATAGGTACCTACCTGTATTGGTTTTCAATTAAGATAACAGGAAATCATCAGTCCCGCAGCAGTTTTCAATTTTCTGTTATTAAAGTAAATCAAATAGGTGAACCCTACTTAAAATGTAGTCCCACTCACAACGTAGGATTTATATATTCCGGGCCGCAAGAAAGCTCGGCTTATTTATTGCGGCCGATTCAATACCGGTTAGTTATATTCTCATAATACTTATTGCCAATAAACCGATTACAAAGATATATGTTACCTTTTCAGGCTCCGAAAGAGGCAAGCGGTGACGCGGAGTGCGCAAGTGCAGTGGAGGGCGGCGCGGGCGTGTGCGTCTACCTATCGCGGTGTGACGCCGCACGGGACATCACTGTTGACGTCTACAGAACGAGCTACTGCACCGTCAGTCAAGGGTACGTTAGACAGCAGCTATCGGTTAGGTATCACATTAGTACGACTAAATGGGTTTTAAATAAGAAACGTGGAGATGCACTGGAGAACCAAGGTAGAAGTAGTGGGCGCGGATGTCGCTCTCAGCACGGATGACCGTTTGAGCCAAAAAGTTCCAAACTTACAGCGTCGGTAGCCCCCACAAAGTCGACTGACGACCTGGTGAATAGCCCTATCCGTGTAATTCCGCTGGAGGCGAGAGGCACAGACCCGCACCCTGATTGCGTATCACACTATCATTCTTAATCCGAATAATTTTGAAGGATATTGCTAATCCATTGCTTCATATGTTCGAAAAATTTGTCTGCTCAACAACGTTAATAACGCAATGAATGTTGTTGAACTGTCAAAATGAAAGTCATTCCTACTGTTAGTGAGTTACGCAATTACCGCGCCGCGCCGATTGAAGCGATGCATTGCTGACTAATAAATGACAAATTATTTTATTTCTGTAAGTAGGTTTGCACAAACACTTTTACACGTCAAACATATATTTTTTTAAACTAGATTAGGACGGCGTTTCCTATCTGAATACTCTGAGAAGAAAGGCCGAAACAAACTCAGAGGTCGCAGTCTCTTTTAAGGTCCAGACAAAACCTTGGTCAGATCATGTGAAGGCTATGTAGATCGGTATCTAAAATGGTTTTTTGAGGAACGAACCGCACAGATTGAGTGGACCTGTCCAGTCAGTGCACGCAATTGTCAGCAATCGTGCAGCTCAACTCAGATGTAGATATAGGTACAGGAGGGCGTCCCACGGATATTGGCACATGGAGCGAAAGTACCTTGAATATTGTAGATGGAACATTTTACTGAAAGAAGACATTATTTGAATTAAAAAAAACAATTTAAACTGCATTCATAGATATTTAAACAATTAAGTACATGGTTTAACCGGAAATCGAACCCGTTACATGAGAAAAATAATCACCTGTAGCTTTATCATACTGATCGAACGGCTTCATCATAAGGATTAAATTAGCTAAATAACAGTGTCACAAATAAAAGGAAGACCATGAATTTCAACAGTTTTAGTACAAAATTAATCAATTTTAAAATGAGTCCCTTCCTGTTGAATACAAATATCAAATATCTTAAAAAATATATAAAATGTCAAATTACTGGAAAATGGTTGACATTTGCATAGAGGTCATTATGGGTAATTTGGTTGCAAATGTCCTCCCCTACATCCCCTTAATGGATTGCCGACGTATTACAATTATCCCTGTATAACCATATTTGAAATAGTGGTGTGTCCTATAAAGCTGCTAAGTTACCAATGTCATTTCTACTTTCAGATATGCGGGAGTCTGCTGCCCACAGAAGAAAGTCGACTTAACACATTAATATGTACCTACGATGTTATAAATTAATAAGATAGATATAATTAATCCATGACAATAAAGTGTAATTTTTTTTTGAGATTTTGTAATTACAGGCATGGCAAGCATTTCGTATATTGTATATATCGAACAGAGTAGTACCTACGATGAGCAAGTAATTAATTGCCACAAAAATAACCGACTGATAAGAAGCAATAGAAAGAGTATGTAATATCTTATAACATACTTTTTCTTATAACTTATAAGAAAGAAAAACAGGCTTTCTTGTAGATTTTTCAGAAACAAACGTATCAAGTTTTTAAAGCTTATTTTTAACTAGGAGTAGTTATGTACCTACATTGTAATTACATAAAGTTGTTTTAAACTAGTTTTGAGCAAAAAAAGTAATTGCCGAAAACTTAAGGTGCTAGATTATTACAATAGTGCCATTATTAGAATTAAACATGACGCTACTGTTGTGAGATGTACCTAGTTTTCGTTTTTATACAATTGAATCTTAAATAAAGATAATATTATTTTTCATTGGAACGTTTTATTAGTTTGCGAAATATTCCCACTTATTCCACCACTGTTATAGGACTAAGAACCATCTTAGGTTCCCTGTAGCACTTAGCAGTGCAGCAGCGGGTCAATGAAACAAGGGAAGGTAAAAACCGGCCAAGTGGGAGTCGGTCTCGCGCTCTAAAGCAAGGGTTTCCTAAGACTGGTGACCGCCACATAGCGGCCGCAATTTACCGTCGAATGACGTCACTTACGTTACTTATGAAAGTAAGTAAGTAGGCGTGTTTCTCTGGAATCTGTGGTGAGGGAGCACCTTGACGCTACAAAACACTCTTGTTTTTTAGCGTAAAAGGTGCTCCCTCACCTGGAGCGTTCGCCTGTAATGTAACATTTCAGGTTCGATTTTGAGCATTTAGTTGATTCAACATTTCAACAATGTCAGACGAAGCAGTCGTTGTGCTGAGTGCGGCAATATATTAATTCGACAACGTTATTTTAAAAAAACAGATGAAACGATATTAATGCCATGAATTATTTCAAAACCGACGAAATACAGGCAGTTTGAATATTTTACAAAGAATCAACCGACATAGCACAAATGTTAATAAAAATGATTCCCTCGGATTTGGAACACTTAAAAAATCTCATTGGACCATTTTATGTCAAAAAACAAGATAAGTACTAGATAAGTATAGACAAGCAACAACAGTCCAGCAAGCCCCAATAACAGTGCAAGAAAGACTGGCTGTTACATTACGATTTTACGCATCTGGTGATTCTTATCTAAGCTTGTAAGTTACTTTTAGAATGTCCAATCAGATTGTATCGTCAAAGTAGTGAGTGCAGATTCTGTAGATATCTAATTAAATGTTTAAAAGAAAATACCATTTTCAAAAAAATTATCATTATTTTACTAACAGAGATATCTAATATGTATAAAAGAAAATACCATTTTCAAAAAATGTATCATTTTTTACTAACAGTACAGTACAATACATTAAATAAAATGTATGAATAACATTAACAACTCACAAACTGTAAAACACTTTGCATGAATAAAATAAAAAATAGGTACTCAGTCTCAAAACTGGTTAGGCCTAGAATAAAATCACGCGCGATTCGCAAGTTACGTCGGGACCGGGAGCGACGAACGTCACGGGCAACACGGACACAGGTCCATCGTCGAGAAGCCCTCGGGCGCGACCTATACAATATTGTAGTCTGTGGGCGCGACTGAAATACTGAATGCCTCGACCTCCGCTAGGAGTAATAGTGTTCTGTGGCCTCGACCTCGAGTCGAGCAAGCGCATCGGTTTAAAATAAGGCATTATTTAGATACACACATCAAAAGTGTCTAGGGATCAACATATATTTTTGCAATAACTTTTCTCCTGATTGATATTATTTAAAATTTTCTTTAAGGATTCATAAAATAAAGTGTTTTCGTTTGTCACAGTAACGATAAACCAAGTCACCTTTGCATTAATAAAGAAATTTGCCATTTTCCTAATAAAGGGATTTTTGACATTTGAACCACTAACACAAAAGTTCGAAAAAAAGACTGAAATAACAGTTTTCTTTAAAATTTTATTGGGTAACTTAAACAATTAATAATCCGTGTTTCTACCGCGAACACTAACAACACAAGAACATCGGTTTGGCATACTCAAAATGAGTTCATCCAAATCACGCTGTGGAATGGCCGCCCATGTTCGTTGCAACAACAAAAAAAGGTCTTCTTGCGACTGGATACCCTCCATATTCGGCAGAGCTCTTCTCTGTAGCATATCCCATGCATGCTCAATCGGGTTCAAGTCTGGCGACTGAGCAGGCCAGGGCAGGACATTGATGTTAGCTGCGGCGAGAGTCTGTCTTACAACTCGTGAGGCTTCATCACTCTTCAGGGAACTTAATTAGCGACCAAACAGTCAGAAACCGCTTGCATGAAGTGAACCTTCATTCCCGAAGACCGCTACGGGTACCACCTATAGCAATGCACAATCGTAGGATTCGATATCAATGGGCTCTTGAACACAGAAATTGGGCAGAAGAACAATGGCGTTTCGTGTGCTTTTCTGATGAGTCTCGTTTTGGTATGAGACCGGATACAAGACGTATACGACACTGGAGAACCCCTGGACGCCAACAGCGATTAAAATCCTGCCAGGAAGTCCATCCTTATAGTGGTGGAACCATCATGGTATGGGCGGGTATTTGGATCGGCGGAAGAACTGAGTTGATTTGGATCAGAGGCAACCTCAACGCTCAAATTTATGCTGAGACGATTGTATCAGACGTCATCGTTCCTCTACAAGTGCAAATCGGTCCCTTATTTCAGTTAATGCATGATAATGCACGACCGCACACCGCAAGAGTTGTAAGACAGACTCTCGCCGCAGCTAACATCAATGTCCTGCCCTGGCCTGCTCAGTCGCCAGACTTGAACCCGATTGAGCATGCATGGGATATGCTACAGAGAAGAGCTCTGCCGAATATGGAGGGTATCCAGTCGCAAGAAGACCTTTTTTTGTTGTTGCAACGAACATGGGCGGCCATTCATATCATGCCTAGCGGGAAGGCTCAGTTCGGCCGCCTATGCCGTCAGGAAAGTAAGACAATACACTGACGTTGATACAGCTCGGCTAGTCTATTTCAGTTATTTTCATAGCGTCATGTCCTACGGCATTCTGCTGTGGGGCAAAGCCGCTGATATTCAAAATATATTTGTTCTGCAAAAACGAGCTGTACGAGCAATTTACCAGCTAGGTGCTAGAGTTACTCTGAGAGATTTTTTTAAAGAGATTGGTATTCTCACGGTGGCCTCACAATTCATCTTCGCCAACATCTTATATATTAGGCAAAATATACACTTATACACAAAAAACAGTGATATTCATAATATTAACACTAGAAACAAGGAGAAACTACGTGCTCCCTTTCACCGGCTTCATAAGGTCCATAACTCATTTGTTGGGCTTGGTATAAACTTTTATAACAAGCTTCCCTCTTCTTTGTTAGAATTGCCTTTTAATGCGTTTAAAGCTAAAGTAAAATCCAACCTTTGTTCAAAGGCATACTATTCAATCAACGATTACTTAAACGATAAAAATAGTTGGTCGCTGTGATTAACTCAAGACAATGTTTATGTTCTTTCTCCAAAATTAGCTTACCTACTGACAAGTTATACGAGTTCATATAATTGTTTATTTTATTTGACTATATTTATTAGTCACCTTAGTTTAATTTAATTTTTATTTATTATTGACATAATCTACTCATTTCAATGTTTTTTAATGAGTTGTATTGCAATATATGGTTAGCTAGTGACCTCGACAGTTCATCATATTATTCTTTTGAGCAACCGGCAGCAAGTTCGTCATGCTCCCTTAGATGTCAATGCTTGCGGTAGCGTCGGGGGTCGGGTTGCCTCCTTCCCTCAAATATGGCGAGGGGGGTAATGGCTGATCTTTGCGTTATGCTCGTGAACGGGTGCTGCTTGTGGTGACAGGTCAGCTTGCTGACTATGGTTTTGTTATTGTTATTAGAAATTAATGTTTCTTTATTTTACTTCGAAGGTCCTAGTTTATCATTTGTGGCTACTAGTTACAGCTACATACATATAAAAAAACATAATGCAGCATTGCATATGTAAGCGGGCACGCCCTTTATGTCAGGAGGCTTTTTATTATGTATTAAGTTCTGTTTGCGTTTTTGTTTTTATTATTTATTTATGCTTGAGTATAGTTTTAAATATTGGCGTGTGCTAGCTGACATATGGCAAATAATTTTAATATTTTTGTGTTTCGTAATGTTAATTTATTTATTACTATATGTATAGAATCCAGTTCTTCTAACTGAACAGACAGCAGTGCTGCTGGGGAGTTTGTTCCGCCACTTCTTCTTCCCAGCTAAAGCACTAGGAAGTGGTGAAGGGTGGGCGTTTTGGGGGGACTGTCTTATGTGATTTTGACGTTCAAAAAGTGCTGATTCTCAGCCTAATTTGAATAAATGACTTTTGATTTGATTTGATTTGATTTGATTTGATTCCACAGCGTGATTTGGATGAACTCATTTTGAGTATGCCAAACCGATGTTCTTGTGTTGTTAGTGTTCGCGGTAGAAACACGGATTATTAATTGTTTAAGTTACCCAATAAAATTTTAAAGAAAACTGTTATTTCAGTCTTTTTTTCGAACTTTTGTGTTAGTGGTTCAAATGTCAAAAATCCCTTTATTAGGAAAATGGCAAATTTCTTTATTAATGAAAAGGTGACTTGGTTTATCGTTACTGTGACAAACGAAAACACTTTATTTTATGAATCCTTAAAGAAAATTTTAATTAATATCAATCAGGAGAAAAGTTATTGCAAAAATATATGTTGATCCCTAGACACTTTTGATGTGTGTATTTTATTACAATGAAATAAGTAGTCAAAAATCCTTATCTATAAAAATCAAAGCCACTTTTCGTTGTAATTTTATAACTCAAGAACGGATGGACCGATTTTGCTAATTCTTTTTTTAGAATATTCCTTGAAGTATGAGGATGGTTCATACGGAGAGAAAAAAAAAAAATGTTAGGCAGTACGAAGTTCGCGGGGTCAGCTAGTAAAATATAAAAATTGAGATTGATAGATAAACACCATTTTTTTTTTATTTCTACGCGTAGACACATGATTTGCACACGTGCATTTTTGCACATGATTTTATTGCGTTTTTTCAACGCGGGTCACATTTTTTTTACAGTAGGTACTAATTAATTAAACTTTAAAAAAATAAATCGTAGACTTACTAATGTACCATAATTATGTCCAGTATTTCAGATTTTTCTCAGATTGTTATTTGCTACCAGTAAGCTAAAAAAGAATTTGAAAGTGAAAACAAGTGTTATATTTTAATTTTTTCTGATTTATATTGAGTACTTTGCAAAATATAAATTCGCAGACTTACTAGATAAATAGGTGATGAATAATTGTGCATTAAAAAAATATACAGATACCTTAAGGTTATTGAGTAATTAGCGCTAAAAAAACTTGAATTTTTGGTTTTTAGACCGCGAAACTGATAGGGGTTCTTATGGAAGCTACTGCTGACGTACTGTTTCTCGGAGATGCACGAATACCACTATCTCTGAGAACCGTGCGTAGGTACTCAGTTCCCAATTACAATGCGTGAGGCAGCTTTTACATGAATAAACACAGTAATAAAAAGATTGTTCAAATTGTTAACTTCGTAATAACAATTAAACTTCTATTGTGTCTCTACGGCGCCGCCGGCGCGCCGGCGGCGGCGGCGTACGGCCTGATGCCAGCAGCAAAACTGTAAATAAAAATGTCTCTTTGAGTGCATTTGATAACGGCCAATTTAGTAAGATTTGAGGATTCCACGTGAAGGATGGGCGTACTAGTTTCGGTTTGGCTACGCTACGCCTAACGAAATTAGAAAAAGTTGGTTGTTCCACACGAGGGCCGCAAAAAATACTGCCGCTGTTGCTCGAGGCCGAGGCGAGGTTGATAGCCCTATTATATTAGATAGTCCCTATTATATTGTATCTCCCTGGTAGATAGTAATTTTCGAGCTATCTATCCCGTATGTTGCACCTGCCATGTTTTGTCTCTGCTTCATCCTAAGGTTGATTGGTTGGTGGATTGGTAGTCCGCCTATGTACAGTATTTTTTTTTCTTGTGCATAAAGTTTTAACAATAAAAATAAAAAAATGTGCTGGTAGGGTTATGTCTTTGCATTCATTTTGATGCTGTTATTGCATATACGCTGCTCTTTTTTGTAGTGCCATCTTCTTTAGTGAGTTGCCTATGTATATAACATTAGATTACCGTCTATCACCCCAACCCCAATCCAAAGCGTCTGTCGCAAGGAAATGGTGTACCTATAGGCAATGTGTGACTTGTGACTTCGCGCCACCACATCATCTCTTGATACACAACGTGAGACGGTAGCTGGTTTTCGACATGGTCGTGTCTTGTTGAAGTGTCGCACGAAGATTAGCATTTTGCGACAGTGTAGTCTTCCTCAGGGAACAACAAAGTTGAGGAAATTTAACTAACCCAGCAGACTTTGCAGTTTCCAAAGCGGCTTATTTACGTGACTTTCCAACAACGACCGATCTAATGTCTAGTTTATGTTTTGTCTCCTTTTTAATAGTACCTATACATTATAATTACAGATGTTTGCCAACGTACGCCAAGGTATTACAAATGTTGAGTTGGTACCAAAACTGATTTTTGGCGGTTCATTTGCCAGCCCAGGTGTTCTAAGTGCCTCACGGCTACCGCTGCCTGAAGACATAACTTGGATTGGTCTTGGTTGACCAGAAGGAAGTCATCTAGGTAGACTAGCACTCAACATCCCTTCGCACGCAAGGTCTCCGCGACACAGCACATTACACGTCAGGCACTACTGACCCCTCGCTGGGGCAAGTTGTGCCGCAGCTGAGGTCAGTTGTGCCGTTCATAATGTTTGGCTTTTTACGCGAATTAAAATGGATTTTGGAATAAAAAACCATGACATTTGATAGCTTTAAACATCAACATTTTATAAACTTTAGTAGTTTTTAACATCAGTGAAAAAAACAACAATGTTTAACTCTCCTAACTACTTATCTGATACTGAAAGTAACTACATTAATAATTTTTACTTAATTTTAATATAAATGAGATCTATTAGACAGAGTTATTTAAAAATAACCCTTTACAGACTATGATACTAGGAGTTCAGCTAGATAATTAATATCTTATTAATCAGTCTCTCAAATTAGTCTCCACAGTGAAATTTATTTAAAAAATCTAAAACCATTAAAAACATCAAAAACTAAACTAATTATTCAGACGACTGATCAGAATAGCAATTAGGACATGCTTTCTTCATTATCCTCACATTGCAAATGTGCACAATTCTTACATATATTATGCTGCATTCAATCCATTTTTCTCCAGGCGCAGAGTTAGAGTAAGAGTCACAGCATAGGATGCAGAGCCATTCTGAACTATTCTCTTCATCGGTACTTTCATCATCATTTTGAAAAACTTCTATCGGGTTTCTTGACCTTCTTCCTTTTTTGTTTAGTTCCTTTAGAACCTTTTCATTTCGCATTTCCGTTACACGTGGTTTTACTTTCTGTCTTTTTCTTTTTATAAGCCTGTTCTTTTGCTAGAGCATTTTTTTCTGGAGTATCCGTTAGAACAGCTGACTTTCTTTTACGTCGTGTGTTAACTCCAATTAATCGTGAAGGTGCTTTAGGTAATGGTCTAATTAACCCTGGAGAAAAATATGCTGTATTGTTTCCTCCTATTTGAGAAGTGATGATTCATAAAAATAATTTCTGAATAGTGGGAATTTTGAGGTCTAAGTGGAGATTTTTTAGTACGAACGAACCAAGGGTTGCTTGTTGGAGGTTTTGTAGGGTCTGCATCCTATGGAGATGTCCGGGGTCTGCTTGTGCGAAAACTGCACAGGCATAAGTCAAAATGGAGCGAATGCACGCTGTGTAAATACGCAATTTGCACCTAGTGATAATTTGCTGCGTGCGTTTTGAACGGAATGGAGTCTACCGAGAGCAAAGGCGGTTTGCGAACGAACCTTTTTTATGTGCAATGAGAAGGAGAGGTGTCTGTCAAGTAATAAACCCAGGTATTTGGCTTGCTTCTCCCAAAGGATCGGCTTGCCGAACATGGTGATCAGTGGGTGCTCAGGTCTGAGTCGCGGTTTCGAAAAGAGAACCACTTGACTCTTGTCAGGGTTTTTTTTTTTTTTTTGAGGATGGGAAATCATCAAATGACTCCTCCCGCTCTGGGTGGAGCGGAAGGGAGTGTCAGACTCTTACTGACTAAAACCCACCCGTGTTCCTTCCTTGGCCCTTTATGTTCCGGGTCAGCGGTACCCCTTTTGGATAATCCCGCTTTCCCGGCAGGCTTGGGCCCTAGTGGACCCCCTCTATGATGCTGACATCTCTTTGAGACGCGCGTGGAACACGTACGCGCCGTCCAGCACGGGCCTGGTCCTGATCGGACGGTGAGCTACCCATTACTCACCGCCCGCAGGCCCGCGCCTACGGTGGCCGGGAGTCGTCACGCGGCTCCCGACGCCCGGAGCGTCCACCGCGGCGGCTTGGACGGGAGACTCTCTCCCTCTCCCGTCCCGCCACCTCCTTCGCTAGCATGACTGCTTCGCAGAAGGAGGCGACTGCCTCCCACTCCCCCTCGCCCCGGACCATGGCTTGAACCAAGGCCGGGCGTGAGAGATCGCCGCCGCTGCCGATCGCCTCTACGAGGACACGGCGGTGCTCCGCCCATGCAGGGCAGGTCCCCACCGTATGCTCCACCGTGTCCTCGGGGCGATCATCGCAGTGGTGACACCCGGGCGTTTCCTCCCGCCTGATGATGTGCAGGAACCTCCCGAAACTTCCGTGTCCGGTGAGGACCTGCGTCAGGCGGTAGGTGAGGACGCCGTGACGCCTCTCTAGCCACTCCTCAAAGAGGGGTCTTACCGCCGCTATTGTGGCGTGCCCTGCGCTGGGTTGCGACAGTCGCTCTTTCCATGCCGCCATGAGATCGCGCCGGAGGTCCGTCCGCTCCGCCGCGATTTGCCGCGGAAGCGGGGTTTCCCCCCGGCGTAGTGCCTCCGCACGCCACTCATACAGGCGCGCGAGGACTATCGCCTCCAGATCCCACGGCGGCAGTCCGGCAAGGAGGCTTGCCGCCTCGCCCGAGATCGTGCGGTAGCCCCGGATCAGCCTTACGGCTACCACCTTTTGGGGTGCGTTCAGATAGTGGGCGGCTCTTCGCCGCAGTGAACGCGCCCACACCGGGGCCCCATATGTAGCCATGGACCGCACGACCCCCGCGTACAGCCTCCGGCAGGAGGCGTTTGGACCCCTCAGGTTGGGCAGGAGCCGCTTGAGGGCGGCCCCAGTCCGTTCCAGTTTGGGGGCCAAACGTCGGAAGTGCTCCACGAAGTTCCACCGGCTATCGAGCACGAGTCCTAAGTATTTCATCGTGGACTCGACGCCGATGTGAACCCCTCCTGCCGTTAGTTGGGATCCCGATGGTGGCCTGTTCCGGGGCCCATGGAAAGACATGGCCTCGGACTTGTGCAAAGCCACCTCGAGACCCAACTGCCGGATCCTCTCCACGACTATCGCAACCCTGCGTGTCATCGCGTCGGCCGCCGCCTGATGCGACCTCCCCTGCGCCAGGACCAGCGTGTCGTCAGCGTAGCACACCATGCTGACGCCATCAGGGAGGTCGGCCCGCAGCACCCAGTCGTAACCGATGTCCCACAGGAGCGGCCCTAGAACCGATCCCTGTGGGACACCGCACGACATCTCTCGCCGGTTCCACTCCCCATCGCGACCGGGGTAGATGACGGCTCTGTCCGTCAGATATGCCTCGACTATTCGACGGAGGTAGGTTGGCACCCGGTGATACCGGAGTGCCTCCCCAATGCAACTCCAGGGCAGGGTGTTAAATGCGTTGGCGATGTCGAGTGACACCGCCACGACAACCCCGCCCCGAGACACCGCGTCCCCCGTCGTGAGGGCTCTAACGCGCATGATGGCGTCCACCGTCGAGCGCCCCTTGCGGAAGCCGAACTGACTATCCGCAAGATCCGGCCCCGTCCTCACCAGGTGCCCGACGAGGCGGCCTGCAATTACTCTCTCAAAGAGCTTGCCGACCTCGTCGAGCAGCACAATGGGCCGGTATGCGGACGGAGAGTCCGCAGGGCGCCCTGGCTTCCGAATGAGGACCAGCTTCCCCGTCTTCCAACGGAGTGGAAACTGGCCTCTCTCCATACATGCGCTTAAGAGCGCCTCCAGTCGAGGCCCAAGAGCCGTCGAGGCCAGGACCCAGGCTTTCCCTGGCAGGCCGTCGGGTCCTGGGGCGGTATTTTTGGCCTTCAGCCTACCTACCGCCACTCTCAGATCTACCCCGGTCACTTCAGGGGTGTCGTCGTCGTCCGCGTGGTCCGCTTCAGGCACCGCGAGCGGCGGAGCCATGGGCGGGGGAGTATGCTCCCCCCGTGAAGGGAACAGAGCGCTCACCACCTCCTCCACCAGCTGGGGGCGGAGACTCTGCGTCAGCGGGGGGGCCCAGGTGCGGAGTTTATTCCGCACCATTTTGTAAGGGCGCCCCCATGGATCTCCGTTCAGAGTCTCCAGCAACTCCTCGCGGGCCGTATATTTGGCCCGCTGGACAGCCTCTTGGAGGGCGGTCTTCGCCGCTCTGTATCCCTCGTACAGCTCCGCCTCCGTCGCTTCCGCATCCGGAGGGCGGATGCGGAGCCTACGGTGCCTGGAGTACAGGTGTCGCACTGCGACGCACGCCTTGCGTAGCGTCTCCAGCTCTTGCGACCACCAGTACACCTGACGTCGGGCGCTTCCTGGACGGACTCGGGGCATTGCCACGTCGCAAATCACGGACATGGCCTCCCGGAACCACTCCGCCTCATCGTCAATATCGGCAGGCCTGTCCGGTGATGACACCCAGGCCTGCACGATCGAGGCTTCCAGGAGGAGCTCCCGGTCCATCTGCTTCAGCGCCCACCGCGGACCACTCGGGGCCTGTTGGACCGGCGCGCTAGAGGTCTGGGCGGAGACGTCGAACCGGATATACCGGTGGTCGGAGTAGGTCTCCACCTCCTCCATGACGCGCCAGTCAATGACACGCTGTGACAGAGCGGGGCTGGCAAACGAGATGTCCACCACAGACTCACCCCGCATCCGCACACACGTGGGGACAGAACCCCGGTTTAGGACGACCAGGCCTGTCTCCAGAGCCCAGTCCTCCACCATCCTGCCCCGCACATCAGTGTAACGGGAACCCCAAGCCGGATTTTTGGCGTTGAAGTCCCCGAGCACTAGCACGGGGAAGCGATGGTACCCGGCGACGACGACACTTAACTCTGTTAAAGAGTTCTGGAACTCGGCGAGAGTTCGGCTCGGAGAGAAGTACACTCCCACTACTACTATCTCCCCGAACCGTGCTGCTACGCACCCCTGTCCCTTCGTGACACCTTCGAGGGATGGGGTGCCGGCGGCGGCCGACGAAATTATGGCCACTGAGCCGCTCAGGTCCTCAACCCAGTCATCCCTGGGCAGGACAAAATACGGCTCAGCGACCACGGCAATGTTAATCGACCACTGCGCCATGCTCTGGAGCAACAGGTCCTGAGCGCAGGCGCAGTGGTTGATGTTCGCCTGGAGGAGTCTCAATGGAGCCGTTACTCCTCCATTTCAGTCTCCTCCCGGGTGGCGGCAGTGGCGGCGGCGGCAACAGTGGCAGTGGCACTGGCCGCGGTGACGGTGGTAATGGCAACGGCGGCGGAGGGCCTGCCTCTCCTCCTGGTTCCGGTGGGTGGAGCGCAGGACTTACTGCCCGCCCGGTGATCGGCCGACTTGCCAGCACCCGCACATGCTGCGCAGTGCGGCGCGGCTTCGCACGAGCCGGCCTTATGTCCGGGCTCACCGCAGCGGAAGCACAGAGTGCTGCGGTCCACCTCCGAGGTGCACTGGACGCCAACGTGGTGCCCCACCTCAGAGGTCTGGGTTCCAGCAGTTTAACCTGCGCCGAAACCCAGCCCACCAGAAGCCTTCGGCCCTCCACAATCTTTTTGGCCGCCGTCACGGGGCAGCTTACCGTTACGGTTCGCATACCCGCGGGGTCCGGACGTATGGTGCCCGCCATCACCTGGTCGGCCAGACACCCGCCCGTCCTGACGACGGCGGCCACCACCTCTCCCTCCGTTACGGAGTCATCCAGGCCCAAGACTCGCATGTCTGCGCACTTGACGGGCCTGGAGACTCGAGCCTCGTCCGCATTGAGGGACGCCCTTAGCTTCTCAGCTAGGGCGTCAGCGGTGGGGCCACTCGTCACACCGGGGATCTCCAGCATGCGGGCGCCAGTTGCGGTCACCCTGTGCCGGAGGCCCTCGGTGATCCCCAGCTCCTGGAGGTCCACCGTCTCCCTCGCCTTGGTGAGCACGTCACGGTACGTCACGCCCCTCTTAACCGCGTCCGGCTGTAGCCTGATCACTACAGCCGCGGTCTTTGGGGCGCGGTGTCTTGCCGCGACGGCTCGCTCCTTGTGGCGCCGCCTTTGCCCCTTTTTTCTGGCCGCCTTGGCCGCCTTCTTTTTGTCCCCGACCACCTGCCATCCGGCGTCAGTCGTGGGAGATTCCTGTGGCCGGGAAGTAGGCTCTGGGGCCTGCGCCTCCCGTGCCGTCCTGCCCTTCCTCTTTAGAGCCCCAGCTGGTGTTTTGCTGGCCGGCGTCTGCGTTGCCGGCGCCGGGGCTCCACCTGCCGACGCCGATTTTGCCTGGGCTCCGCCTGCCGACGCCTGGGCTCCGCCTGCCGACGCCGGTTTGGCCGGCGGCTGGGCCCGGCCAGACGACCCGGGCTTAGGGGCGGCGGCTCCCGCAGCAGCCGCATACGAGGCCACCCTCGGCCCCGGAGCTGTCCTGCCCGCTAGTGGTGGGCGCAGGTCTATGCCCTCCAGGACGGAGAACCGCGCCTGGAAGGCCGCCAGCTCCTGCCGAACCAGATTGAGGACCTGGTTCTCCTCCGGAATGGGCTGGCTTGGCCGAACGGGAACGAACTTGGCTCCTGTTCCGTCTGCACCTGCCCGCTGCCGGTGGCCTTCAGGCCAGCCAGGTCCTCCCTGAGCTTCCCATTCTCCTCCCGGAGAAGTTTCATGGCGGCCGTCAGGCGAGCGACCTCCGCCCGCAGCTCAGCCACTTCGCCGCCTGAAGGCCCGTCGGTTTTGGCCGCCTCCACCGCCGCCATGATGGAGGCCGTTGCCGCGACCACGGCCCTGCTTTTGGACGACTTGATCTTCTTCAGGGTCACCTTCCGAAGCTCAGCCTCCACTACCTCCTTGAGGCTGGTTGAGGCCTCATTGTCATTGTCGTCGGGGCCACTCGACAGGCTCGCCTCGTCGGCCGAGGGCCCCGAAGCGACTGCACGACCATTCACCCCCTCCTTTGCGGGTTCCTCCGCTAGCTCCGCTGCCTCCCGGGCTGTGAGCCCCCTCCCCCTGCCTCGCTCTTGGACCCCCCCTCCCCGCCTACCGGTGGGGATTTTTCGAGCCGAGACTCTCTCGCCATCAGAGGACGACCCCTGGTCGTCCACTGATCTTGGCCGCTTACTGAAGAACCTGATATTCTTCTTCTTCGTTTCAGCGGCCAACTCCTTCGCGCGGCGGTTGCTCAATGAGCCTCCCGTGCTCGCGCCACTTGGCGCGGTGTCGGGCTCCGACCCCGCACCACTCCTCCCCTCTTCGGTTTTTTGATTTTTTTTTAAGTTTTCCATAGTTGATCCCACGAGTAAGAACTTTATTTATTGACTCAAAATTTGCGTGGTTCGCACTAGCGACTGAATCAAGCTACCCATCAGCCAAGCTTACAACCTCCCTCACGGTGCGCCGCCGCTTAGAGGTTTGGGGATTTTTTTATAGAGGTTGATCTTCCTCGCGGTCCGGGCGGTTAAGCCAAGACCCTCGACCCCCGTCAAAAGTCAGAGACATGACCTGTACAGTCTTCGGGGCTACGAGATTAAAGCGGTGGCAGGAAGAGACTTCTTCGTGCCAGCCCGGCGGCAGGGTTAGTGCACACCGAGCCCGCTCCCTCCACGGCGGTCAAACCGCTCCTCCCCCCGTCCACGACCACTCACCTTCCTCTGTAAGCAGAGGGGGAGTGGCCGTATTCGTATATAGCCCGGTTCCCTTCACCAACCATCAAGGATGATCAGTGATTGGAACCGTGACCCTTCCCCGTGTGTTGAAGATTCGCCGCCGGCCCCAAGTACCCCCCAAAAGCCTGGTGGGCACTTGAGCCCGGCGTTGCCCAGGGTGCGCCACGTGGAGGCTCTTCAACATGCACCCCACTCTTGTCAGGGTTGACTTCGATTCTCCACTTTCTAAACCAGACGCCGAGCTTATCGACTGCCGTTTAGAGAGTACGAGATATCGGGTCTGATAGAAGCCCAGTGTAATAATATATATAAGCCCATTGTATATTAAGTAGTGTTCAGTTTAATTTTTGTTGTTGTGTTTTTTGTGGTGTACAATAAAGAATATATAAATAAATGGCCGTATCGTCTGCGAACAGAGCCAACTGCACATGTTTACACTTGGGGATATCGCTGGTGAATATGAGGGGAGCTAGCACATAGCCCCGAGGGACACCTGTGCGGATAGGATGGGGTGACCGCTAGGTGGAACCACGAGATATTTATATGAGTGGCATAGATGGTCATCTCTTAGCCACCACGGCTTATTTTAATTATTTTATTATGGATTGTTTTTTTTTTATTTATATTTGCTGTACACTGGACACTCAACGTGTACGTCTTATTTACATCGTTCTCGCATATAATTTTTTTTTTTTTTTTTTTTTTTTTTTTTTTTTTTTTTTTTTTTTTTTTTTTTGGCAACAAACAGTCATGTACTTACAAACAATATTATTTATGAAAGAATTGGTTCCTTACAAAAGACCTATAGTGCCGACAATGTGGTATAGTTCTAAAAATATGTACAATAAACTCTTAACAAGGATAGACGTGCAAGAAATATATACAACGTGGCGCTACAATGGTGACTTTAATTTAATACACGGGTAGGGCTAGTGCCCATTAACCATATAAATATTGATAGGTTAAAATAATACGTAAACTTAAAAAAAAAATTTTTCAAACAAACTAAATAATAAAAAAGTCATTAAAATTGGGATCACCCTTGCAAAAATTCATTCATGAAATTACTTACCTAGCTCGCTTACGTTAACTCGGAGCGGCAATGTGTCGGTTCGCGGGCTGGCAACCGCGCATCGCGTCTTGTACCTACTCGTGATCGGTCCGATTCTTTGACGGCATATTATCAAAGAAACCGAGCGGCGCAAGTGGTACAAACACTTATCACATCACCCTCTCTTGTTACTATTAGTAATAACTGTCATCACTAATCACTGCCATCACGATCATAAGTTTACACAAGCACTAATAGCACAAATAAATGCGTCCGTATCGCAAGAGGTGTAAACGTACCTACTAGATAAGAAAACGAAAACCAATCAAAGTGTCTTTATCGCAGTACCATGATCTAATTACTATCCTAATTACACAAAAAGAAATAAATAAAACAATAGCTAAGAGTCTTTTTCGCGACGTAATTATGCGCACTAGTGTAAATAAGTGCGTCAAGGACACGGGTTCGACTAGCACTAGAAAAGCAAAAAAAGAATTCGTGTTCGGTGCGGCGGGTGGGTGGAAGGGAGAGCGCGCGTCGCCTGCGCTGCTCGCCAACAAAGGAAATTTCCTTAAATTCGCCTACTCTATGCATTTGTTTCATCCTAATAGTATTGCTTATTCGTTTTAATTTCATTGATGCGAAGTTATGATCCGTGACCGAGGGAAATGACCGCTGCGCGACAGTTCTTTAAGTACAGGTTGCTCTAAGATGCTATTTCCTAAATTCTTTAATAAATCTGTAAATAATAACGTTTAATGGAAATAAAAAATTGTCATGAAACGAAAATGTGAAAACGTATATGTGTGTTAAATTAAGGTCACCATTGCAGCGCCACGCTGTATATTAATTAATATCATATTAATTATATCTGCATACTTATTTTATTACCTACTACGATATTACTTGTAGTACTTTACTGTCAAATACTTTGTTGTTTTGATATTAAGAAGGAATGTGCATTCATTAATGAGGCTCAATACCGTTCATTATTAACAATTAAAACCCTTAAATGTAATGTTAGTGGAACTTGTTTACTCATAGCGGTCCTAATTATTATCAATGTTCGATAACAATAACTTGTCCATTTACTATCAAAACGTGAGGGGATTACGCACTAAATCACACATATTTCTTTCCGAAGTTCTGCGGAACAATTTTGACGTCATATGTATCACAGAGACCTGGCTTAATGATAACTTTAACAGTAGCGAATACGTTGATAGCCGATACGAATTATACCGTTGTGACCGTAATTACCAAGCGACCGGCGGCGATCGCGGTGGAGGTGTTATGATTGCCGTGCGTCGCGAGCTCTGTCCCTGGCAGCGCAGTGCCATGCATACGTCACCGCTGTCGGACGAGGTATGGGTCTCCCTGCCGCTGCGCACGCAATCGTCGGCGGGCCAAAACAATATCGGTTCACCTAATTACTTACATATTATAGCTACGTATATATCGCACGGTACTAATCATGAATCATTACTAGCATCCTTTTACGACAGAGTGAGTGAATTTGTTTTACGTAACTATAATGATAAATTTCTTATACTGGGAGACTTTAATGTATCACACGCTTGTTGGTCTTGCAATTATGACTCAAATTCTATGGATATATATACTAATAATGACAAGCTGGCTAGCCTGACTGCCGATTTCATGAATTTCTCTTCCTTATTACAATACAATAATCAGTTTAACCATAATAATAGAATATTAGATTTAATTTTTTGTAACGAATTGTGCCTTATCTCACAGTGTAACCATCCATTTGTACCACAAGATTTGCATCACAGCCCGTTAGAAATTGACTTAAAATTAAACCTCTGTCCTGCACTCAAGCTCCCGTCTGTAAGGAAAAGACAATATTATAAAGCAAACTATGACTCAATTAAAACTGCCCTTGCGTCAATAGATTGGGAGACAATTTTTTCTAGTATGACCCATGTAGATTCCATGATTGATTACTTCTATAGTGTCCTCCAAAATATTTTGGACGAATTTGTGCCAACCTGCAATTTAAATTCTACACATAAATACCCACCTTGGTACAGCTCGATGCAAACTTTATGGCGGCTCGGAACATTAGGCGAGTCGCTGCGCAGTAACCAATTCCCGTGTCAGCGGGGGTGAGGAGTGAGGTACTGCGCAACGAGAAGCGCACTTCACAGCCGCCATAAAGTTTGAATCGGGCTATACACTAAACCTCTTATTAAGTTATCCAACGAAAAATGCAAGTTACATCACAAATGGAAAACATATGGTAACCTTCAAGACTATCGCACGTTCTCATTATTACGAAGTAGATTTAAAAAAATGTCTAAAGATTGTTATCAAAATTTTATTAAGTATTCTGAAGATAATATAAAAAAAGATTCCAATTCTTTTTGGTCATTCGTCAAATCAAAAAATGCATCTAATACCATCCCTGAAAGAATGATGTACAACGGTAAAGTACTCTCTACTGGCGAGGACATTTGTGATGCTTTTAATGAGTACTTCAATTCAGTTTTTGTTTCGTCCACATCTCAAACCTACCCTTGTAGCTACAACACATCTTCTACTGTGGACATAAGCACAATCAACGTTACTTTTGAACAAGTACTGTGTGAATTAAAAAAGGTTAATATTAAAAAAGGTGCCGGATCCGATGACCTTCATCCAGTTTTCATATCTAAGTGTGCTGAGGTACTTGCAGGACCAATAACCTTCATATTTCGCACGTCTATTGAAACTGGAGTGTTTCCTAGTAAATGGAAAAAATCAATTATAACCCCTATTCCCAAAAACAAAAGAAAAGACATTGTGACTGAATACAGACCGATCTCTAAATTGTGTGTTCTAGGAAAAATATTAGAAAAAATGGTAACATCTCAAATTTCATTCGCTGTTCGTAATCATATTTCGCAGCAACAGCACGGTTTCTTTAAACATCGTAGCGTAGATAGTAACATGCTAAATTTCTCGGAATTTCTCGTGAACGCTATGGATAAGAATCTACAGGTAGATGTCGTGTACACCGACTTTTCGAAAGCCTTTGACAAAATTAATCATGATATGCTTATTGAGAAACTAGCGAGGGCCGGTGTGCACGGCAACTTACTGCGATGGATCCAGTCCTATATAAAAAATCGAATTCAGGCGGTTTGTGTTAAAGGTTACTCTTCTCAATTCCTCCCTGTCCCCTCCGGAGTTCCCCAAATAACAATCGGTAGGTACCATCTGGTAGGTACCTACTAATCTTCTCACAATCGAATGAAAAATATTATAACACAAAAACTCGGATGTCAATCCAAGTAAGATATTTTTCTCAAACATGCTTGGAAATTTGAGCATTATTTTGACAACCTTCTTTGAGATTAATCGAAATTGCTGTACTGGCCAAATACATGCGAGCAGCAGCCGGCAAAAGTTGTATGAAAATCCCTAACTGTCGTGGTTTAGCGGCCAAATAAATTACATAGTAAACATATATTATATCGTGTAATTAAAAAAATGAAACGATCTTTTACTCCGAAAAATGGCAACCAAGGTGGTAACTTATCAAAGGTTTAATTTCAATTTCGAACTGGCTTGCAAATAGACAACTGTTTATTGAAAAAAAAACAAATGACCTTTTTAACGCGGGAAGAATTATTGTTGTTCGTTGTTCGTCATTGATTTTGAAAAGAATTGTATTTTAATTTCCGCGCATTGTTTGAGAAAAGTACTATACAAGCCTTAATTGGCCACAACTAGCCATTGATGGACTTACGTATGTGTACCTCGGCTTCGCCTCGGCCCATATTTACACGTTCGTCCATCAATGCCGCTTTTGCTGGTCGCTGCAGTAATGTACGTACTATTTATTACATACAGCTAAATGCTAACAGCAATCTCTTGGATTTCATTTTACGCGCGTTCTTCTTTATCTGTGCATCAACACATACAGACAATAAAAGCAAAAAAATACATACAAGAACGGGTTATAAAATGTTTATAAATAAAAATGTAACCAAATAGTAGGTAGGGATGATAATTATACAGGGCGTCCCACGGATATGCCACATGGAGGGAAAGTACCTTGAATATTGTAGATGGAACATTTTACTGAAAGAAGACATTATTTGAATTTAAAAAACAATATAAACTGCATTCATAGATATTTATATTAGAGATGTGCCGACTATGACTTTGGCCGACTAGCCGACTAGCCGACTAGTCGGCAGCAAAATGGCCGACTAGTCGGCCGACTAGTCGGCAGGCCGATCATTACTTTCGGTAAAATCCGGGTGACGTCGGAAATGTTAAAAAAGAAAAAACAAAAAGAAATCGATTGTTGCCAGAAAGAGCAGAAGCTCTAGTCTTTCTGCATCATAATTAGCCCCTTATTAAAAAATATAAAAACTAGAGGAATACTCTTGTCAAACTTTAGTGTTTATTGCCATTGTTTGATTAATGATGAGTAGTACATTGTTTTGTATGTTAACTAGATTCTTATTAGGCTATAGTATAATAGTTATTTTTTGTTGTTGAAGTTTATTTTACTTGATTTCTAGATCTCAGTACAATTTATTATATTGAAATAGGAACTTGTTTTATATGTATAATATATAAAGTACACATAGAACAACTTACTATTTCTAGGTTGTAGTGTAAAGTAAACCTACCTACTTATTTCTAATATTTTGTTAAAAAAGTTTGTTGATCCAATTGATACTTACTTACTATACTTAGATACTTCTAGTATTGTTTTATTTTATTAATTTCGAGATTTAATAACTTGGGGATGTCAAAGGAAGAGTTCCTATTTTTTATGTTATAATTGAACCTACTTATTAGTAATAAGTAGGTTCAATTATAGCATAGTAATAAGTTATTACCAATAATTATTTGCTTTAACCTATATTTTGTTATTTTATAAAAGACTAAAGGAAGAGTTCCCATTTAAATTTTCTACCAATTATTAAATTGTATTGTAAACTGAAACTGTGATTCTTATAATAAAAAATAACAAGAGTAAAGATACAATTTCATTTCAATCACTCTATTTTTTAAGCATATTAACATGAGTGAGAAGCGGGCCGACTAGTCGGCGGATTTAGCCGACTAGTCGCCGACTACAAAAATGGCCGACTAGTCGGCTTTACCGACTAGTCGGTACATCTCTAATTTATATAATTACATGGTTGAACCGGAAATCGAACACGTTACACGAGAAAAATAATCACCCTGTAACTTTATCATACCGATCGACAGGCTTCATCATAAGGATTATTTTTTGCTAAATAACTAGTGTCAAAAATAAAAGGAAGACCATGAATTTTAACATTTGATGTGAAATTTTGTTCAGATTTTTTTTTTAGATATTGAACATTAAAAGTGCCCAAAAGGTTGGCAGCATTGCCACGTTGTATGGCGATGCTGATTCTTTGGCCAAAAAATAGGCCAGCTCTCTGGTCACGTGAAGAGTCGACTAACCGCTTGGCGATTTCTCGAAAACCCAAGTGAGCACTCGGACCCCATGGCCCTAGTGTTTCTACCCCAAACGGCTCGATCATATAACTTCCAATAAGATTGGAATATTTTCGCCGTTTGAGGTTTTCCGCACCTGCAGCAGCCGCCCCGGCACAGCCCACCGTACTAGGAAGATGGGATGGCGCAAGGGTGTCGACACATGTTGCATCCCACACCAAAGGCCTGCCTAACTTTCAGGGCATTATGGTCATTCCGTCTGGTCTCTTCCCATCGTCGCGTGCCAAGCCGTTGGGTTCTAAAACAGCTGGCACCCCGGCGGTGACAAAAGCGCGGCGGAAGATGTCGTTAATGCTGGCGTGCCGTGCTATCCGGCCTGCGCTGTTACTGTAAGATAGGCCATGGTGCCCAAGCTAATCGACAGCTACACCGCAGTGGCAGCGATGCGGAGCCCCACAAGGAGCGCCCAGACGCAGACATGTAGCGAGCCGGAAAGTGTTGTCACCCAGCATAGTGCCTATGTTGGGTGACGGTAGCGCCTGCACCCAGAGGCCCGACTCCCATTCTCCCACAGCCAGCCGGCGGGCACGCTCGTATTGGAGGACGTATTGATAAGATTCTTCCGTACAAATATAATCAATAATTCCGTATAATCATAATTGTAAAACATTATCCATCATCTAAGCGGTGTTCAGCGTTAATTGGTGTTTTTTTGAAAATATTTGGACTCATTAAAGCCAGCCCGCGAAATTCAAATTTTCTTACGTTTTTTTTTTCAATTTGCAGGCCAGTATTAGGTTGTATGTTGATCAAAATATGATTCGCGGCCGTAACAAGTATTAACAGAATAATAAGCAATACAATCCTCTAAGTTTTAATAGCGATATTGCCCTATCTTTAAGATTATTTCGTGAAATCATAACATGGGGTCCAATGGTGCCAATTCCCTTGTTCACAAACTAAACTAAATTTAAGTTGAGAGCATCTTTTTCTTTCTATTGCATTAAGAAAAGGACAGAAGATAAATTTTAGTTTAGTCCTGTCAAATTAGTCAGCGCCTGACACTACTCTATACAAGTATAGACGTAATTAAAAAGTTGACAACTAAAATTACATCAAATTACGTCAGGTGCTGACTAATTTGACAGGACTAAACTAATATTTATCTTCTGTCCTTTTCTTAATTAAATAGAAAGAAAAAGATGCACTCAACTTAAATTTAGTTTAGTTTGTGAACAAGGGAATCGGCACCAATGATAAATGATTTTATTTCTGTAAGTAGGTTTGTACAAACACTTTAACACGTCAATAATTTTTTTTTTAAACTAGAAGAGGTCGGCGTTTCCTATCCGACTACTTTGAGAAGAAAGGCCGAAACCATAGAGCAACACGGACCACCGGCGGGTCCGTGTTGCTCTATGGCCGAAACAAACTCAGAGGTCACAGTCTCTTTTAAAGTCCAGACAGAATCTTGGTCAGATCATGTGAAGGCTATGTAGATCGGTGTCTTTTTAGGAAAGTACCACACAGATTGAGTGGGCATGTCCAGTCAGTGCACGCAATTGTCATTAATCGTGCAGCTCAACTCAGAACTTAAGGAGCTCAACGATTCGACGAACAATACATTTGAGTAGGCCGCATAAGTTACTCAAACTAAAAAAAAAGCAATGACCGACATAGTTCTCACATTTACAATAATTAGAATAATATTATAATAATCTTTGGGACCATGTAGATTTGTGTCTGAAATGGTCTTCTGAGGAAAGAACCACACAGATTGAGTGGACCTGTCCAGTCAGTGCACACATTTGTCAGTAACCGTACAGCTCAACTCAGAACATAGGGAGCTCAACGATTCGACAAACAATACCAAAGAAAGGGTAGGCCGCATACACTACTCAAACTGCCAGAACATGATTAAAACTGGAACAAAACCACATAATCCTCACATTTTCAATAATTAAAAATAATACTTTTTACAGTAAATATTAATGTCAATATATATGTAAATAAGTATACATACTTAAAGCAAAGATTAAAAGTAAAAATAGTTGAAAAATTAAATAAAAATAAGTTAACATTGCCTGTGCTTTATTGGAGCAACTGAATTCCAAACCTATTTGTCCTCAATATAGTTTTTGACTACTGTCTTTGTCTTGCTAATATGCATTCTGGCATAGTTTCCTCTATAAAAAAAATTGAATTTATTAAGGCTTAGTTATTGAATGTGGCTAGGAAGTTTATAATAAAAACGTATACATTGGCATCTAAACGAGCCACCTATTTTCTTGAGCCTGGTTGTAAGAACAACAAATTTGTGTTTGTTCCTAGTATTTAAATTATGAATATCACTGTATTTTTTAAACAGATTAATATTTTTATGTGCATACAAAAGATTTTCATAAATATACTGAGAAGGCACAGTCATTATACATATATTAATCTCTTTAAATTTGTCTTGGAGGGATTTAATCTGGGATTTAATTTATAAATTGAACAAATTGCCCTATTTTGTGAAACAAAATCGTCTGAATATCGGCGGCATTTCCCCACAGCAAAATACCGTACGACATTACACTATGAAAATAACTAAAGTACACTAAACGGGCCGTCTCTAGATCAGTTAAACCACGAATTTTCCTTACGGCGTATGCTGCAGAGCCAAACTTTTTTGACGTTTTATCTATAAGGGGGCCCCATTGCAGCTTGGCATCTAAAGTTATGCCTAAGAATACTGTAGTATTTTCGGGTTTCAACTCTTCACCCTTTATGAAAACACTTGTTTCTACTTGTCTAACATGAGGTATCATAAACTTAATACATTTCGTATTTTTCTCGTTAAAAAGGTTATTAACATTAAACCAGTTAACTACTTTTGCGAGGGCGCTATTTACATTGTTAGTAACCAGCTGCTGACGTTTCAGTTTAAATAAAAGTGAAGTGTCGTCTGCAAACAACACCATATCATGTTTATCCTTTATGAGGTAAGACAAGTCATTTATCTAAATAAGAAATAAAAATGGACGAAGAATTGAGCCTTGAGGGACTCCCATTCTTAACTTAGAGGGTTGTTTTGATGATTCTTATGATTATAATTCTGTTAATACATACTTGCAGGCGGCGAATAATATTTTGATCAATAAACAACCTGACACTGACACGCAAATTGCAAAAAAAGAAAGTAAATTCGAATTTCCCGGGCTGCCTTAGCGTATCCGCGTATCCGTAGACAGAGAAAACCTCTGTCTACGCCATTGACTTATATTTCCTAGCTCAATGGTCTACGCCCGTATCTCTATTTATCTCGGTAATGTGACACAAACACTTATATGCCCACGCGTAATGTGTATAAGTTGTAGACAGATCTGTCTACGGTATAAGTCAATGCTAATGTGTACCACGTACCCATTGAGCTAGGAAAAACATAATTCAATGCACGTACCACGTATGTTTGAATCATTGAGCTAGGAAAAAGTCATTGGTTTGAATAGCTAATATCGCAGACAGAGAATCTCTGTCTACGGCTAATATTGATATTACATGACAACTTCGAATCTTCACGTATTAGTCGATTTACCACAAAAATCGACTACGATTTACGATATTTCACATCTCTATTAATGACGTTTGAAACTTCGTTTGACAGATTTATATCAATATTGGTCGAACTCGTCGTTTTGCTGATTTCGTCAGGGAATATATTTTGTACAGTAGAAAATAACTGTAAAGGTATGGTAAATTTGGCCGACGCATTTATGATAAATACGGTGACGGACGGAGCTATGAATTTGTTACGTCAAATTGTAAGTTCCGACTTCAGCAATCAGCTTTGTATTATGGAAGGTTCTTCCTATCCGATACAAGGGTTCAGTGTTTGCTGTCAAAATTAATCACTTTGTTTCGCACCACAGGGTATTTTCAAGCCTCAACAAGGTCCTCAACCACCTGTTCAAGTCATGGTAAGAATGCCGCTGTGGCAACTAGCGCAGGAGGCGGGGCCCTTTGTGCGCCTCGCCGGGCTGAGCGGTGCTGCTGCTGTAGTGCTCGGTGCAATGGGCGCTCACCGTAATTTCCCAGAGACCGAATCTAAAGAAGACTTGAGGAAAATATTTGACACAGCCAACAGATTCCATTTCTTACACACCCTTGCACTTGTCACCGTTCCTCTTTGCCGGAGACCATTTATTGTAAGTCAAATAGATTTTAACAATTTGCTTATGACATTGATCTTCGTAATTACTAATTACAGAGGGAATGACAAAGCACAAACTTGATTAGCATAACATGAATTAAAAAGATTACATTGATATTGTTATCACAGTGAATTTCTTGATCATTTGTATTCCTTTGCTTAGTTCTGAATGTTCTGATTGAAATGTTAGACAAGTAGGAATTAAAACTGCAATATATTCTTTACTGTTTAATTATTTCCCAACAAAATCGTTTTTTTAACATTTTATTTATTATGCACAATATGTGACTTCATCAGTAAAACTTATTTCCAGGCTGGTGCATTCTTCATTGCTGGAATGAGCCTATTTTGTGGCACATGCTACTACCACGCCTTCACTGGTGACCGCTGCTTCCGCAGGCTCACTCCCATTGGTGGCTCATGTCTAATCCTCGGTTGGGTTGCAATGGTGCTGTAATTCCTTGTGACTATTTCCTAGATGTTCTTATGTTGATAGATGGTCAAGTGTACATTCTAGCGTAGGGTTTGTTTTTAGACATTATTGCACAGTTACTTTGATTATTAACTGCTATAAACTAGTTTTAGAACTACAATTTAGAATTTTATTATGTGTAATTCCAGTGTTGAGTTTGACCCCTTTATGCACAACATACAGAAATATACTGATAATATTAATAGATTATATTATTATTGGTGCCAACCATTAATAGACACTTTTATTCATGTGCAACTATGTCTTGAGTAATTAGATATAATATAAATGAAATATATGGACTCAATGAAAAGTAACATAATCAACTTTTTACTTAATGTTTATGGATTTACCATATTTTTGTGGACAGTTTGGTGGCAGTGTAAAGTAATATAAAGGATCATTATTGTTCAAAATCTATGATGTGTTTTATTTATATTAAAATGTGTTGCAGGAGTTCATAAAATAATATGTCAGAAAGTAAATGATATGTTAGATGACACAATTTGTTTAATTTTTGTATAAGTTATGAATTTCAATATCTTCAACAGGTGGAGAGTGGAGGTTGGCTGGATTTAGTTCTAGCATCCTTTACACTATAACCTTTATAAGCTTTAAAGAGTAAAAAGGTGAAAAATTAAACCCAGTGTTGATCAATATTGTTTACATGGTTTTATTGAAATTGTTACATATTAAATTTTGCACTTTTTCTTTACTCATTTATGATACTTAAAACATACACCATTTGGTAATAAATGCTATTATAATTCATAGGACTCTCAAACAAGTTTTAGTGGTCCTTCAAATAGCTTAAATATAAATGTGCCAATCTAATCGGAAATAATCAACTGCGGGTGGTATTCGAGGAATAAAGTGAAAGTGAATGGGCACTCTATTATTATTATGTAGGGTTAGCAGACTTGGCAGCATGGATGGTCAGTCCCGTGGCTAGTGGCGTGACACCGACTCGCGCAGTCTCGTCTCCGTACAGTGAAGCCAACAAAATCCATCCATGTGACATATTTACCATAAGCTTTAATATTGAGAGTCAGCAGATCTCTGATATACAGAGAAAGTAATATACAAAGTTATCACATTAAATTAACACAAAATATAATATAAACATATTTATGTAATCTAAAAAGAATCCAAAGAAAAACAAAACTATAGAACGCACAGCACTTTAAGTGTCTGCCACATTTAGGTTAATAAAATCACTTTGATTGCACATAAACAGCAGTCGTCCGGAGCGTGCGCACCGTCAATATAACACATATTATAGGTTTCACTAACCGCATTCACACGTGTATACTAACAACTCTGAGGGGTCGATACGTAATCACAGTAGTGGGGAGAGAACACGTGGGGCGTTCACGATAAGTGGAACGAGTGCTGGCCCTCGGAGGCGGCGAGGCGCAGCTTGGCGCACATGACGTCCGCGCTTGTGTATTCCGGCAGTTTCAGGTAGTTGACGCACGTCATCACAGACGGCAGGTACTCATCCGGGTCCAGCGACGACTCCAGCGACTTGCGCACCACCGTCAGCGGGGGGTTCAGCGCCTTGAAACCTGTGAGGAAATACCGTCTCATCATGAAACTGCTCAGTTCACGAAGGCAGACAAACTTATTGACTGCACAAGTTCCTGTAAGTTACTATTTTAGTTATTTATTTACCTCCTGTGGGTAGCCTGGGGCTTCCAGTCACGAACTGCAGGAACAAACGCTGCTCCTCGCGGTTATATGAGGCTAGTATGTCGATGAGCATGCGAATGGCGCGCGACTCCGCGTTGTAGCCGTGGTCGGGGCGGATGCATTCCGTCAGCATGCGTGGCTCCCAGCGCTGGTCGCGACCACCTGTAAAAGACAACAACTATATAATATTGTTGTTTCAGTCATTGATCATTGCGTATCACGAGCGCGTGTTGAGAGTTTTATGTCGTGACATAAAGTTTATATTTTAATGATAATGACGCGTGCTCGTGAAGAGCCTATAATTAATTTCTGTGATGGTACAAAGAAATCTAAATTTTTATGTAATAAAACATTTATTTTGGATTTGAATTGATATGTCATTTATGAATAATCTGCTTTCTTCTAACAAACTTCTCCTACTTGGTCCTGTTTGTCATACTTTTGAGTTCGTTAATTCTTCCACACCACACATCCACATTCTTCTTCTTCATATTCAGTCCATTCATCTTTGGAACGCGCTTCGTCTTGATATCAGGAAGTCTTCACTAGTCGGTTGGAATTTAGGCGGAAATTGCAGTTATTTTGAAAATAAATAGCGTACAGTCACCTCAACACCTCTCTGCCTTGAATTTGTATACAGCGTGCCGCTTTAATGCCGACATTAATTTAACACACTTATACGGTTTCGAAATGTCAACCTCATCTGCCCTTCCACTGACGGACGAGGCGCTGGCGACCGACGGGTGGCGGTATAATCATCCAACAAGCCAATCTAAATTCTCCAGAGCGATGACGGGCAGCAGCGTCACCGTTGCGAAAGGATTGGCACTGCGGTCACCAACCCGCTTGCCCAGCGTGACGGCGACGGGCATTAAACCTCCCATGGATAAAGTACCAAAACAACAGTCCCCAGTTCCTGGTGGTCCCGGTATTCTTGGTCAAGGTAGCGATCACGGTAATGGCGGGACGGGGGTGCGAGGAAAACCCGGGTTAGGGCAGGCTTCAGGCTGGACCATCACCTTGCACAACTTGAGGTAGAGTTAGGTCGCATTAACTGGCATATAATGGGGTTATCTGAAGTCCAAAGACAGGGGGAGGACACGATAACTCTGAAGTCAGGCCACCTATTCTACTTTCGCGAAGGTGGTCAGCTCTCCCAAGGCGGTGTCAGGTTCCTGGTCAACAAGGAACTCACTAGCAGCCTTGTGGAAATCAGTATTGTGTCGACACGGATAGCGTTAGTACCTTGTACTGAAACTCACTGACAGGTACTACCTCAAAGTGATACAGGTATATGCGCCGACTTCGACATGCTCTGACGAGACAGCTGAGGCCATGTACGAGGACATTGCCAAGGCAATGCACAGTACGACTACGGCCCACTACAACGTTGTTATGGGGGACTTCAAATGCCAAAGTAGGAGAACGCGGCGAATCGAAAGTCGGACCGTTCGGTTTGGGGCGTAGGAATCACAGGGGGTAAATGCTGGTCAACTTTTTAGAGTCGCAGGGACTCTTCTTGATGAATTCGTTCTCCAAAAAGAAACCCCAAAGGAAGTGGACCTATCAGAGCCCCGATACGTGATAACGAACGAGATAGACTTCATCATGACAGATAAGAAGCATTATATTTAGAGTTGTCTCTGTGATCAGCAGGTTTAATACCGTAAGCGATCACAGGGTTCTCCGAGGCACTCCTAAATATACATTTTCGAGCCGACAGAATGCGCATGTTGAGGTATAGTGCGTTTCATCAAAGAAGTCCCTTCGCTGTAATGTTGGTAGCGCTTAAATGAGTGCTGCCAGGCTGTGAAAATTATATTACCCAATAAATCAGTATAAATTGAAAACGAAAATTTATTTTGGTTGTTCTTTTTGTTTGGTCACCTTTCAACAAAGGTCTATAGAAAATTATACCTTACGCGTAAAGATAAGTATTCATAAAATTATAACTCTTAATATAACCATAATAATTATTTATTTGCGAAAGTTCTTAATAAGCTGTAATGATTAACAACAAAATTACTTTTTAAAATAACTGTGCTCCTCCAAAGGACCTACACCCGATATAGCACTATCTCCAGGGTCACTATCGTCTGAAGTATCTCCTATAGTATATCTAGTATATCTAGTCATCTCCTACTTCTATTATAAATCGATCTATTTTGTTATCAACAGTTACTCCATTGTTGAAGTACTTATCTTCTATGGTTTCTACGTGGCTGCATTCTTTTATCCACTCTTCTGGCGTGCTACTGCAAATTGGCACTTCAGTAATTTTTACAATATTTTTTGCTTCCTGACCCACGTTTTTTTCAGCAATTTGCCTTTACAAAAGACTCCATATGAGTTTGATTGGATTCAGGTCACAATGATAAGGAGGAAGTCTTACAACTTTATGACCGTGTTCTTTTAACAATGAATCGACTTCGTAGATAGGTGGTTCTTTATGGTCTTTATTTATTTTAAAAGGTGTAGGTAGGCACCTACGGGGTAGCAGCGGGGACTAGGGAGCATCTAGTTCTGGCAATGGCAACCCTATTTTATGGCGGCGACGCGAAGTCTCACACATTCTAATGGAATTATTGGCGCTTTGTTACGTTTTTCACTCTCACAAAACGTTTTGACTTTCAACACCAACTCTCTTTCGCCACTTTTAAGTGTCTTCGGCGTGATTAAAACCGTAAAACAACTATAAATCTTGGAAAAACTCAACAAAGCCTACGATGCGTCTAGCGTTTGACGTTCTTGACAGTCAGGTGTGCCAATATAACGGCGAAGGGAATTCTTTCGTGAAACGCACTATAGGCCTCAACATGCGCATTCTGTCGGCTCGGAACTCTTCGCTCGTAACTTTTCGGATCTTAGAGCCGCGTAGCTCAGTAGGCTGAGCTACGCGGCTCTAAGATCCGAAAAGTTCCAACTGGAACTTAAAAATCGATTCGCCCTGCTGGAAACCAAAGGCACTGTCGACGAGGTAGTCAAAGCACTACGTAACGTGTCCTTCACGTCGCAGCGTAAGTGTCCAAACTTTCCTCGGAGACTCTCGGAATTATGAAGGAAATACGCATCCACGCAGCCGTCTTGGTCAGATAAGAGAGCCTTAAACCTAAAAATTTAAAAGCTGACGCGACGCGACCTTCGATCCTCCAACACCCGTGACATTAAGGTCGCGATTGAGCAAAACCGAGGGCCGAAATTGTTCGCTCAGCAATTAGGGAGGTCCCATCTGACGAAACTAAGAACTGCAAACGGTCGTGACTTCGAATTTTTCGTTCGGCGAGTACCTACATCTCACACCTTCGCTTTGCCGATGACATCGACATAATGGCAGAGACACTGGAACAGTTAGACCAGATGATGCACAGCCTAAACGGAGTCTCTCGGCGGGTTAGCCTGGGCATGAATCTGGACAAGACGAAAGTCATGTACATATCTCAGGTCTTGCCGAGTCCAATCCACATCGAAGGGTCACTTATCGAAGTTATGAAGAAGTATGTCTACCTAGGGCAAGTCATCCAGCTCGGTAGACACAACTTTGAGTAAGAACCCGACAGGGTGATCCAGCTGGGTTGGGCAGCGTTTGGAAAACCACGTCAAGTCTTTTCGTCTTCTATCCCGCAATGTTTAAAGACTAAGGTCTTCAACCAGTGCGTCCTCCCCGTCAGGACATACGGTGCCGAAACGTGGACACTGACAGTTAGGCTGGTCCACAAATTTAAGGCCGCTCAGCGCGAAATGGAGCAGTCTATGCTCGGGAGTTTCTTTGAACGATAAAATCAGGAATGAAATTATCCGGAGTTACCGACATAGCTTGCAAAGTAAGCAAGCTGAAGTGGCAGTGGGCTGGCCATGTTTGCCGAAGGGCCGATGGCCGGTGGAGCAAACGAGTCGTGGAGTAGAGAGCGCGTATCGGTAAGCGTAGTATAGGCCCCCCAGCTAGATGGACCGACTACCTTAAAAGGGTGGCTGGGACAGACTATACGGAAGGCAGATGACAATGTTGTGGCGCAGCCTGGGAGAGGCCTATGTCCAGCAATGGACTGCGATATACTGAGTTGATTGATACGGTTTCGTGTTTTCGTTTTATGAATATAATTTCATTAAACGTTATTATTTATTGTTTTATTTATTCGTAATTTTCTAAAATAGCATCTCGGAGCAACCTGTACAAGACCTGTAGCGAATAGGTCATTTGCCGGGGTCAAGGCCAATTGATCGTAAAAGAGAGCCCTATGCGGGGCGCGAGCGGCGCAGGCAGTAGTATTGAATTTACAATTTATTTTATCTTTTATATTTTTTATGATTACTGGCCACTAGCCCTATCTGTCTGTTGAATGAATGTAGCCATCGTAGCGGCACGTTGCGTATTATAGTTAATAAGTATGTATGTGTATAAAAAGTTTATAACCTATTTATGTACTTGTGTACCTTGTTATCATCTTTTTATCATTATTCCTCTCAAAAAGAGCAGCTACCATCTAATCTCTTCACCACCCTTGGTTGACTGGTTGAGAATGCCTAAGGCTTGAAGTCCACCTTTGTACCATTTTTTTTCAGTGCGGAAAGTTGAAATAAATGAATAAATAATAAATATCTTACCGGACGGACTGCCACAGAACACTTGTTCTAATTCTTCTGGATAAAATATCTTGAGGTTGGCTAGTGGGAAAACTGACTCGAATCCTTCTCGGAATGCTTCCATTTGTTTGGTAACACCTGTGGGAAAACAGAATTCATTTAAGTATTTGTGCCTTTTTCCTTCTTACAATTTTTTTAATGCAATGTAAAATGAAGTCATGAGATCTTTTAAGATGTATTTTAGTCTGGCATGTAGCCAAATATTTGTTCACCTTACCATTTGCCAATCAAAGTAATTATGACAGATCATTTCAACAATTCATACAGCAGCCAAATTGTCAACCTCTTGTAATAAAATATGGACACTTTATTTCAGTTGTACCATCAGGTCCGTCAAGGCCCTATTTAGTATCTGACAATGCGATATATTAATATTACGCATCACACAAGAATATACAAAAACGAAATATTTGGAGTCTGTGGTTCCATAGAACTTTCGCGATGCGTGATGGCGCCATCTAGTGACAGCACCCAATATCCAATACGTAGCAAGCTTGAAAGTTATGAGTTAGATGGAGTTAGTATCAATTGTTGCATTTGAGATTAAAATAAAATATTTATACATTGTTCGAGTTGGGAGGCCATGGCATAGCTATTCACAACCATTCGTAACGCTTTCGTGCCGAATCGAAAATCAACCAAAGTTATCGAAGGAGTGAAACGCTCGCGCTGTTCACAAATACAAAACCCGAATATTTTCTCAGTTTCAATCAAATAGATATCCGCTATTCTCCCGACAGCTTTGCAAATCAGGTAATCGAAAGGAAAGGCCAATCAGGTAAACGAAAATGTGTCATTGTCAACACGACAGCCTGTCGAATGGTTGTGAATAGCTGCTATGCTGCGGTAAGGTACACCGTTACCTTCATAAAGCAGCCAGTGGGTAACGAGATCAATGTAGTTGTGCAGGTTGTGCGCGGTGACGGGCAGGTCGCGCCCGCCGCGCCTTAGCTCCGTGCAGCCGTCGCCTGGGAGGATGAAGTCCAGGCCCAACTCCTCGATGGGACACCCGTCCAGTTCCAGGGCGGTTATCTGTTACATAAATACATTGAATATTATGCTAAGTTATGGAATCAGACGTTACTTTGTCAGGTCATGTAAACCAAATAGCAGAGCTAGCACCAAGAACAGTACTGTTGTATGCGTCTGGTTTTCGTGTTTTATCATTTGGTAGTATATAATTATTCACAATTTAGTGTCCAAACATGTGATTGTTTATTTGAAAAATGGAATGGAAAAATTACTGTGATAAAATTTAGTTTGCCCTACGACTTCAATGTTTTTATGACTTTCTCGATGGTCATTTTGATAGTCATAGTTTACGACTGGGGTAAAGTTGATATATTTTGTTGTATAGACTTCAGTTTTCTATTACGTGGAGATTTTTTTTTAGCATTGCTCATTGTCAGGTTCTTTTGGCGCTCGAATGACGTCGGGGGCGCTGTTTGTAAACATTTGTGCAATATTGTTTTGAGAAATGTATCGTAAAAGCCGTAGAGCTGTGTGCGTGTGTGCCGTACCAGCTGCGTCTTCTGCTCGGGCGAGTGGCGCGTGTCGGCGGCCAGCAGGCGCGCGCGCTCGGCCACGCGGCGCAGGCGACACAGCGAGCGCCACAGCTCGGGCGCCACGTGCCGCACGTCGCTCAGCGACAGCCACTTGTCCTCGCTCACCAGCCAGCGGTACATCGACACTGATAGTGGGATGTCCACCTGCGACACGACCGTGATTTTAGTATACAGCGGCTTTAATGATGGCGTGTCCTAGAGTTACCATCATTTTATGTAGTATGGACACAAAATACTGAGTAACTACAAGAGTCAGTTGTGATACTGTGACATTCAACCCTTGATCCCGAAACGAGGTGAACCTGTACTTTCGGAATCAGTGATTCTTCCAATTTTAACAATGCGACATAATTTTAACATTTGAAATAGACAGAAATTGTTGTTAAAGAAAATGGTGGAGATAGACAAGAGTTTTCCAAGAGTAAGACATGGTGTAGTACAGTATTAGACTAACCATTCTGGAATCCATTACAGCTTTAGCCATAAATTTGCCCAGGAAACGGAACTTTGCCTTGACCCTTGAGACGTGCGAGGCGCGCGCGTTGCGACCCACGGCCTGCGGGAACAGGCCGCACGGCCACGACACGTACGTGGCGTCGGGCGCCGGCGACGGGATCGACGTCTCTTTTTCGAGCTCGGACGGTTCTGGGGAGCGTTCCTCGTCGAGGTTCAGAGCATCACGGACCGAGGAGGCGAGACGTGCCGCCGCGTCCGACGAACGGTCAGTCACCACCGGCGGTTGACTCTTCACGATCTCTCCGCCGAAGGAAGTCGGCTTCTGCTTGAAGTTCTCGGAGCCGTGCCACAGGTCCAAATCGGCACGCTGCAGTTCTTGTGAAACCAGCGCGTAGAACTCGAGCGTGGGCCCGAGGCCGGTGCCGACCTCGTTCTCGTACTGTATCTCGAGGAGAGCCTTGGAGTGCGCGAACTCGTGCATGACGTGCTCCGCCTGGCGCAGCACGTTGTGGCGCTGCACGGTGCGCTTGCGCCGGTCCAGGCGCGGCGCCACGCGCTCGTCGGGCCCGCCGCCCGCGCCGGTCGCGCCCCGCTCGCCGCCCGCCTCCAGCAGGCGCTGCAGCGCGCGGTCGCGGTCGAACGACACCACGTAGAACAGCAGGTGTCGGCACTCGAAGGGCAGCACGAACGGGCTGGAACGTCACACATTGTTACATCTAAACGCCACGACGCACATCACATGTTGTATAATAATCGAAATTTCTCAACGCGACAGTGTTTTTTAGAACAGTCTGCAAAACATGACTTACCATGCGTAAGCTATCTTCTTCAGCCACGGTGGGAGATTGCCAGTCATTATAACAAGCGGATCTTGAAGTTGGCGATTGGCTTTGGCAGCGAGCTACAACAAATTTCAACGTTTAGCGAAAAGAAAACATATTCTTGGGAAGTGTAGTCGGTTGTAGGACCTTACACTTACACGGGAAGTGATTTACATCCGTAACACCATACAATGTAAAGTCTAATTGAAAACTAGCATCAGGCATTGTTGGTCTGGGGAAGCAAGCGGAAATAGACCTACATCGCTCTGCTATGACTATCGCACATATTAAAGTGTACAATTAAATAGCATTTTGTTCAGGTAAACTATATTAGAAATGATTACTGTCTCTGTGTGATAAGGTGTTACAAAAGATTGGATTAGGTACCTACACTGTATTATAACCATAAAATGTGTGCAAATATTCTTTACTATGTACAGTTAAAAATAAAATATTGTCATACAAATTAAGTTATGTCAGAATAATAGTTTTTATGATAATTATAACTAATTTTGACCTGCAAGTAGTTGTTACGGGTCTGGCTGTTTGTGTATGTCACTTTAAATGTTTGTAAACGCACCCACGACACAGGAAAAACTGAATAATAATAATTTAATTTATATATATTTTTTTATTATAATATTTTTATCCTGTATGATCTCTTATGCCCGGTTCCTATATTTGAAAAACGATCCGTTTTGGTTACGAATGGTAGTTTAATCTACGAGGCGTAAGCTAAAACCGTTCCTATAATAAACTTCTCGTTAGGCAACCTACTGACGGCTAGTTACTAACGGATGGGACGGTTACCGATAGCGAACAGTAAGCGTTTTGTATGGATATGTCAGTTTATAGCGTTACTATATATATTTTATCCGTCAGTAGACTGTTCAGATTACTATTCGTAATGCCACTTGATTACCCCTCAATTTCCGTCAGTTAAAAGTTTTCGTTTCACTGCTACAGTAATTTTGAATATGTCCAGTTCATCAGAGAGTGATAGAGAAGTGTTTGATATCATATCGAACTCCAGCGAGATTGATGAAGAAGATAATAGGCGTCAAAGAATATTCAGAGAAAGAGTGAATTATTTGGTGACGCTTGATTCGTATGAGTTTCAAGTTAGATTCCGTCTAGATAAAGAATCAGTTGAGCAGTTACTCATAGAAATCCATCCACATATAAGAGTAACAGGAGCAAGGTTAGTATCTTGAAGGCTTTGACAACCCTAAATTCAACCTCAGTAAACATAACCTAAATAATTATGTACTTATTGTTTTTTTTAGGAATCATGGGATATCTCTTCTGCATCAACTATTGTTGACATTAAGATTTTACGCATTAGGTACAATGCTAATATCAATGGCAGAATTTGTTGGCGTCTCAAAATCGTCAGCTTGTCGCATTGTGCGTGACATTAGTTCTGCAATTGCTAAGCTGTACCTATAGCAAATATATCATATTCAAATAAGTCAATCAAATGTCTTGTCGCGTCGCGCGCTGAACGTTCCGTTCTTGTTGTGTATTGTTTATGCATTTATAAAGTTTGGTACTATATTTATAACTATAATTACAATTCGTAGTTATGTAAATCCTTATTTCGTCTTGAACTTTATCCAATTATAAAGTTCAATCCTGCGCATAACGAAACGCACATCTGGGAGTGAAGGGGGCTCGTCGGTATTTTGTTCAACATCTATGACCAACGGATATCCGTAGGTAACAGGTACAGAAAATAAATTGTGGAACGCTATTAACGACTCGTAGTTGGTAAGGGAAAAACGGACAGTTACTTTTACGGATGACGATCCGTTAAATATAGGAACCGGGCATTAGTCATTACAATAACATAGCTACCGGTGTCTACGTACCTTGGCATTAATAAAGTCCTGGTTGGGCACCAGCGGGCGCAGGTCGGGCAGGCAGGCGGCGCGGTACAGCGAGTGCCAGTGACGACACAGCGCGTGCAGCGCGCGCAGCAGGCCGAGCGCGGGCAGCGACGCGTCGCGCACGTCGCCCGCGCTCAGCGCGGCCGCGCGCACCATGCCCACCAGCGGCGACGGGCGCGGCGGGACCATGCCCTCTGTGGACGTACCGACAACATGCATTACTAGAAACAGACTCGTGTTTTCACAATCAACAAAAAAATCCAGAGACCGGAATCGGGTATATTTGCCTAAACTTCATGAAAGTAAGTATCACAGAGTAGATCATATCTCCCTCTGAAGTCCTAGAAAGATGATCGTTTTCCCGGAATTTAAGAAATACCGAATTCAATAAAGGACTTTCAATACATTGCAGCACCGGAGTGTGACTTGTTTGCCGGGAGTTGATCGATGAAAGATAGACGAGTAAATAATTGTACATTGTATTGTGTTGATTCCATTTTTATTATCTTTATATTGATTCTTGTTAATTCAATTTCGTTAATTTATTGTTTTTTTTTTCCAAATTCTCTGAATAACGCCTATTTAAATCTGTTAAGTTATGCATGTATAAGTTAAATAAATACAATTCGTAAAGTATATTTATCTCATGAAGCGACACGCGCTTTACTTGTAACCAAGTGTACAATAACCTGTGAATGTGTCTGTTTCAGGTTTCTAGCCGATACGAGGAAATATATTAGATATTAGTGTAAGAAACTATCAATACACTAATATACAATACTACAATCTATACTAATATAATAAAGCTGAATAGTTTGTTTGCACGAGCTAATCTCTGGAACTACCAGTCTGATTTAAACAATTATTTTTGCGTTTGATAGCCCAATTCTTGAGGAAGGTTATAGGCTATTTAACATCACGCCACGACCCCAAGGAGACGAGCAAAAAGAAGAAAAGATCACGCGGTCGAAGTCGCGGGCAGAGGAAGCTGGTAACTAACTACGACGGTGACATACCATTCCACAAGAGATCCGGTTTCCGGCGCGAGGACAGCTTCGTGGGCTGGCCCTTGCCCTTGCGCGAGGCGGCCGTGTCGGCGCGCGGCTGCTCGCCTGCCTCCACGGCGCGGTAGTAGATCGTGTGCGTCTGCACCCAGATACCCGCGTTCGCTGGAAACATTAACATAATGGTCTATTTACTGGTTTATAGGATAAAGAATAAGCTGGACATATTTTCTTGTAATATGAAACTTGACATTATTTTGTAGTGTTCATCCATTCTTATCAACAATACTCGCTCACTACAATAATACAGTGATTGGAAGACACATAATTGTTTTTTGGTAATATTATATTGGGTTCAAAGTCGAAATCAGATCATATTCCAATTAAACCATTTACAGTACTCACTACACTACACTACATTTCAGTTACTCAGAAAGTTGAAGCTAGTTGCCCATTCCAAACCAAAGATATCTATGGAGAAGAATGAGCAGGAAACTTCAAGGACACTCTATGTAATCAAGATTTTACTAACTCCTGGGTACAGAGACTAGATCATAGAATAGTGACGAGGCTAGCATTATTTTTGTATTATCCGAGACATCAAATTATTTTGTAGTATTTTTCATTCATAATCAACAACACATTGGTCACTACAATAATACAGGATGGTATTTTTTTCGGGTTCCCTGCGTGACTAAACTAGAGATAAAAATATGTGTCAAACCTCTATTTTGTTTGTTTTGAAAGAAACATATAGCTGGCGAATACAATAAATTACTATACAACGTGTTCTTTTGCATCCTCGTCAAATTTCAGGAGGCTGTTATGAAAGACATAAATAATCAAATAAAATTACGATCCTGCTCAATAATTAATACATACTTGTTTTTTTTAGGTATTTAAGTTTGACAGTATTTCAGAATACTCCACTTTCAAAGAACAAAATCGCCCCGTTGCGTATGCGGTAGGCAGTGTCGTACGACTATGTCGCTGTGTGCATGCGTTACAGTTACAGCGCAGTTACAGGGCGGTATCACACGGGCCCTACACATGCCGAATTCCGAAAAATATAAAAAATAAAAATAAATACCTACTTATTTTATTATTGATTCGTGTCGAGAATCATTAGCATAGTTACCTCCTCGAATTTGACGAGGATGCAAAACAACACCTTGTATATATGCAATATCATAATCAGCCTATAATCTTCCCACAGCCAGCACAGGGACACAGGCCTCCTCTCTTTCTCTGAAATTTCTTGTTTGCCTTCATCGTTTTTGAGAGCAGTGGTGATGAAATTATTAAACTACTATACAAAGTAAAACGCCTGCCTGGGTACGAACTACGACTCCTAAGTCGCGGCCGTTATCACTGGGCCACCACTGCACTCATGTAATATGGCATATTATATTTAAAAAGGTTCTGTTTTAGAATTTAGAATGTCTTCTCTGCCATCATACCTGTGTGACAGTGTCTTTCTAAAGCACGATGTGGCATAATTCGGTACAGGTACATTACTGGAGTAGATGCATTGTATAGCTACTTACCGAGCGGCGTCTCAGTATCGGTGTCGGCGTCAGTCTGCTCGCCGAACTGGCGCACCGCCTGGTACACGGTCATGTTGTACGGCAGCACTGTGTCGCCGATCAGGAACTCCAGTTTGTGGTCAGAACTGGAAAAGATTAGTAATGTGTTAAGTATGGGCTAAAATAATGGTTATGTGCTTAAAACATTATATCTGTAGAGAAAATAATTGTTGAGCAGCTTGGATGGTGACAAAAATTTGTTGGAAATGGAATAAGTTTTCAAACAGCCTGTATAAGGTAGTACCACGGAGCAAAACACCAGAAGGACAGTGGTATATTCGTAGATTTGTAAAAATAATAAGATTCGTAAGATTGTTTATCGACCTTCCATTTCCTTCGTTTGAAGTGGCAACCGTGTACGAGAAGGGCGTACCTATCGTTGTAGCGATGCTTGGGTAGGTATATGTCAAGCAGCAAGTGTCTTTTATAGAGTTAAAAAGGGTAACGTACTCAGTAGGATGGTGCGGCGGCGTGGCGAGCGAGTCGTCCACGTCGTCATCGGAGGCTCCGTCGTCATCCGAGAGCGACCCACCGAGCGACGCCGAGCGCGCGCGCCCGCTCGCGTAGCCGCGTTGTGCTAAATACCTGCGGAACAAGCGTTATACTTTATATATGACTAGGATCTGCCCGCGACCTCGTCCGCGTGACATTTCTTGTCCCCCGACCCACCGCGTCGCATCGCATTATCTGCCCACGCTATCACTTAGTTTTCGCTTAGCGTTCTTTCAGGCTGTTTTACTTTTTGCTCGGCGCCTTAGGGTCATAGCTTGATGTTAAATAGCCTTGATCAAGAATTGAGCTATAAAATTCAAATAGTTATTTATGATACTAGTGTGGTAAGTTGGTTTTTACAAACGAGTAGACGAACTTACCATAGTCACGAGTTTGTAAATACCAATTTCCGCGCGTGTGTCATACAACGTTTTTCAACACATTTGCGAGAAAACAGTACAATAGGTAATGAAACAAACTTTTGTTTATAAAAATATCAGTCAGAAAGTCGCAACAATAACAATCTTTAACGTTTCTAATATGAAAATGGCGCCATTTCGAAATGGCGCTGCGTGCGCGTGGTGAAAATTAGAATCGCAAAAAGTCGAATCGCAATAGTCGAGTCGAAAAGTATCTTTCGTCTCATTTTCTCTTTAATACTAAAGTGAGATAAACGTATTGAGCAAAAGCGCTTCCATGGAGGTTCGATCATTCAGCTTATTTATTCTCGTAATTTGAAACTACTAGGTGGAATTCTTATATAATTTTTTATGGTAATTAAAAAAAACCGTAAAGAATACGCACGGCGCTATACAACGAAGGGGGCGGTAAAACATGTACTTAGGTGAGAGTACCTATTTTACCTCCCGTTCCGTTGTATGGTGCGTAATTTTTAACTTTCGAACAATGTATACAGGCTTCGTAAATGCATTTTTTGAGCAAATGTGTTGAAAAAGATATTTTCAAAACCGAGCGGTAATTCCAGAGATAACCCTCTACATACAAATAAGCAAATTTTACCTCTTTATTATAGTATAGATAAATTATTTTATTTCTGTAAGTTGATTTGTAGAAACACTTCTACACGTCTATTATATTTGAATAACTAGATGAGGCCGGCGTTTCCTATCCTATCCTATTTAGGCTAGTCTCCTAATAAGAGTGAGCATTCAAAAAGTTGGCAATGTTGCAAATAGCTCTCAAATATTAACCCTGCATTTTATAACCAATATATTTTAGTGCACTATAGAGCAATATTACACGCAAACATAAAATCATGCCTTCTTTCCATCGGGGTGAGCAGAAACTACAGAACGCCACCTGGTACGTTCCTTACATATTCGTTTTGCCTCGTCTACATTCATACATCTGAGGGGCAATTCCCGTATTTTAAAGACCGTTCGCATTCTAATTAAAAAAATTAAAATTGATTGTAATTTTGACAGATTGAGACTGAGAGTCTCAATCTGTCAAAATTACAATCAATTTTCATACATTTTTGACAGGTTTTTGACATTGATTGTCGCTGAGATGAGATTGCGACTTGAATTTTAACGTTTTTTAAGTACGAGAATTGGCCTACAGGTCATACACGCACGGCGGTTGCGAGTACTACGCACCTGACCTTTCTGAAGAACATCAGCAATTTCATAATTATTTCCATATAGTAATGTTGACAAATTAATCAAAACAGCTATTTGGGACTTTGCCAACTTTTGGAATGCATAGACTTAATGTTATCAGTGACGTCAGCTTCAGAAACCACATAAGATAAGAGCATTTCTGTAGCAAACATCTCGGCGCGGCAAGACTCGTTTAGGGTCAATTTAATAGGAGACTTGACCTACACACGCATCAGACACGAGTGTAAAATATGTAATTTCATGCCATATTGGTCAGATATAGAAGCCGAAATATTTTCACCCCTGTTGTCCTCCTTTGTTCATATTTACTAAAGCACCGCTGCATAAACACTTTCAAAGTTTATACAAATATTGTAAAAGTTGTTGCATAGTTGTTCATAACGATCATAAATAACATACCTTTCAATGGCCTGAACTAAAGCTAGCGGATCAATCCGCACTACGCCGCCCTTCCATTGCTTGAGATTTGAGCAACTTGGGTGACGTTTGAGATCACACTGTAAGAAAAAAAAATGGATTAATGTTGCGTATAACGTAGAACGATAGATTTTTGTGCGATTGAATCTGTAGCACACAGACATTCTGAGAAGCACTTGGTTCACCATATGTCACATTATTTCATTTTAAACACAAATCGAAGGGCTTTATTAGTTATTTATGCAACTGTTGTATAATAAGGGGTATTAAAACTCGACTGTGGGTTTATCGCACGAGGCGAAGCCGAGTGTGATAATAGTATCACATGAGAGTTTTAATACCTAATTATGTACAGTTGCATACAAGACTTTATCTACACCCATGATATGAATTCTCTATAAAAGATTCTGAAACCATAGGGTGTTGTACACTGTTGTAAGAACCCTATTTAAATTCATGGTAGGTTTAATTGCTGAGTATCTAATACAAACAAACTAAGAAATATCTGGTGGTGTGTTATCAAAGCTTGTATCACTCATTTTTGTAAACAACAAAGTAATAATTTTTCGCATTACCTACTGTTATCAAACAAAAATGGCGGGACACGACGTGAATTCGAATAATCTAAAAGTTTTTTTCACAAAAAGAACATTGGCATGCACGCGCGTTTCACTACTACAGCTACTAATTTACAAGGTAGTCAGTCTTTCGTCAATACATGTCATATCTTGGTCAGGCAGACTGTGTGCTTGGTAGGCACCCCGTGATGATTTTAAACACGTGCAGTAGTATGATACTATTCTTGTCATTTTGTACTTTTATTGTCATGTTGTTAAATTAGTAGCTGTATAATGCGTTTCACGAAAGAATTCCCTTCGCCGTTATATTGGCACACCTGACTGTCAAGAACGTCACACGCTAGACGCATCGTAGGCATTGTTGAGTTTTTCCAAGATTTATAGTTGTTTTACGGTTTTAATCACGCCGAAGACACTTAAAAGTGGCGAAAGAGAGTTGGTGTTGAAAGTCAAAACGTTTTGTGAGAGTGAAAAACGTAACAAAGCGCCAATAATTCCATTAGAATGTGTGAGACTTCGCGTCGCCGCCATAAAATAGGGTTGCCATTGCCAGAACTAGATGCTCCCTAGTCCCAGCTGCTACCCCGTAGGTGCCTACCTACACCTTTTAAAATAATTAAAGACCATAAAGAACCACCTATCTACGAAGTCGATTCATTGTTAAAAGAACACGGTCATAAAGTTGTAAGACTTCCTCCTTATCATTGTGACCTGAATCCAATCGAACTCATATGGAGTCTTTTGAAAAGGCGGATTGCTGAAAAAAACGTGGGTCAGGAAGCAAAAAATATTGTAAAAATAACTGAAGAGGCACTTTTGCAGTAGCACGCCAGAAGAGTGGATAAAAGAATGCAGCCACGTAGAAACCATAGAATATAAGTACTTCAACAACGGAGTAACTGTTGATAACAAAATAGATCGATATAAAATAGAAGTAGGAGATGACTAGATATACTATAGGAGATACTTTAGACGATAGTGACCCTGGAGATAGTGCTATATCGGGTGTAGGTCCTTTGGAGGAGCACAGTTATTTTAAAAAGTAATTTTGTTGTTAATCATTACAGCTTATTAAGAAATTTCGCAAATAAATAATTATTATGGTTGTATTAAGAGTTTAATTTTATGATTACTTATCTTTACACGTAAGGTATAATTTTCTATAGACCTTTGTTGAAAGGTGACCAAACAAAAAGAACTCAAACTCAAAGCATTTATTTCAAATAAACCAATTACAGGCACTTTTGAATTGTCAAGGGGTCGGTCAGTCAGAAAGATGAAGCTAGTTGCCCATTCCAAAGCGTAGTAGGTACCTATGGAGAAGAACGGGCAAGAAACTCCATGGACACTCTTTTAAATCAAAATATTGTTACAATAGAGTGGTTACATCATTCATGTTGTAATTATACATGTGAGAACGATGTAGAAAGACGTGCACGTTAAAAGCGTCCGTAATAAAAAGATAAAAACAATTATGGAATTAAAATAAGCCGTGGCAGCTAAGAAATGACCAGTGCCTACTGACGGCGCCCGTTCACGAACATGACGTATGGATCAGCACCATTCAGCTCAACCATTTTGAAGGGAACTCAATGATCCAATACACACGCCACCACCAGCGACACATTTGAGTGAGCATGACATACTCTCAGCCGCCAGGGCACATTCAAGTCAATGAAAGACGAACCCAGTAAGCTTTATAGTGGGTACATAGTGCTCACACATGTGCTATGCAATTATACAATACTAAGAGATTGAATTTATACAATGCAAAGATAGGTTGTACAATCTTCATCAGCTCCAACACTATTTTCGAATGCTAATTAATTAGTTTACGCGCCCTTGTGGAGCAGGACCAGCCCTGAGCCAAGCATTTTTGTCAGCGATATAATCCCCCAACTTATAATATGCTTGGCTGTATAGTGTGCGTTTTATACAAGATTTAAATTTCGTTTCATTCAGCTGGAGTATGTGGGCACACACAAGAACAACCAAAATAAATTTTCGTTTTCAATTTATACTGATTTATTGGGTAATATAATTTTCACAGCCTGGCAGCACTCATTTAAGCGCTACCAACATTACAGCGAAGGGACTTCTTTGATGAAACGCACTATAGTAGTGAAACGCGCGTGCATGACAATGTTCTTTTTTTGAAATTCATAAAGTTCCACGAATACCACGAATTGAGTAGTGAGAATGTGGCTGTTTGATGAGTAAGGAAGGGATCGAGTTCGAGTTGCATAATGAAATTTAGTACAACATTATAACATTCGTTTGGATTATATTACGGTTACTATGACACTGGTTGTTTTAATGTTGGCAATAAGCTAACTGTTTCAGAAACTTTAATAGAGGTATATATCATGGGATATGTTTGCCTTTTGAATACCTATGTCAAGTAGAGCCCCAGTGATGAATAGGCGACAACTTGGTTTAGTGCATATCTATCATCATACAAAGCTTAAGCACTAAATATTAAACCAGACTTCTACGGTGCACGATTTCACGGATACGTACGTCTTTTGAAGAAGCGAATATCAGGATGGCTAAGATCGTAAAAAGCAAAAAGCACGCATGGTCAAGCCGTTAGTCAAAAGTGGGAGGTTTACTGACCATAAGCTGATGCGTGTTGAAGAACTTGAGCGCGGAGGTGGCGGGGCGCGCGGGCAGGTCGTGCACGCGCACGGGGAACTGCTCCAGGTGCGACACGCACGCGTTCACCTTGCTCACCAGCGCCGCCAGCGCCGCGCCGCCGCCGCCCGAGCTGCTGCCCGCGCCCAGCACGCCCAGCGCGCCCACTGCCGAGCTCCACTCCGTACTGAAACCACTACATTGTTACTATGTCATCGAACCATAAAGCCTAAAATAAAGTCTAAAAGAGACTCGTTTAAACTCAAACGGCATCTGATACAACTATACAAGAGAGAGAGGCAAGGAGTCTCCGCCAGCCGACATACTAAGTATGACGGGCGGTGCTAAAGTTGGCGCATATGGACTCGGACAGGGCTATAAATTTTAAGTCCTTCCAATGCTGTCTCCAATATCCACCCTGTTTATTTGTCTTTCTCAGCGCACTATTGGCTGCCAGGTAGTGTTTAGGTTATAAACGTAAGCAAAATCCAAATGTATAATTTATTAGAAGTTATTTAGTTAAACAAGAGGTGATGCCCAGGAACCAAAAGTGGTAGTATTGAACTTGTCTAGAAACAGAACGCGATATCTGCGCGTCACTGATTAATAACGCGCCTAATAGGACACTCATACAATAACAATCACGTTTACACCCTGTGGATCACCACTAAACTATTACCTAAATATAATATACAGGGTCAAATTAAATTAGCTAGCGAAACTCCGCACACGTGATGGGTATCGATATTTAAATACGATAAAAACGAAAAAAGAAAAGATTCATTGTTTTTTTTTTTTTTTTTTTTTGGGGGCATGACAGTAAGTAGTAACTTAAAATGATCAGTTTCAAAATGTTTCTTCTGCGTAAACTTCACAGATGTGATGAGTATCGATATCTAAACACGATAATGACGAAACAAAGAATTCTGAGTCGAATTTTGTAAATGAGTGAATTTCGTAAAAAAGTGCGATTGACTCTTTCTACTTTGCTGCCGTCGTATTGTCTACACGGAACGACATTTTTGTCTACTCTTCCGTTCACAATACGGTGCTCATTCTACGCCTGCTGGGACGATTTTTTAATTCATACAAAACGTCAAAAGACTGACATCCGTTTTGTATCTTCAATTTTTTTTTTGTCATTGAACTAGGTGTGTGACTTAATAACTATCAACACTATTATTATAATAAGTACAATGAGGATTTAATTGAATACACATTTATAGAAAAAATTATAATGTCGTAGGTGTTTAACGGATGACAATATTAGAATCTAGAAAAATGGGGTATAATAGAATGGCGGAAAAGAAGCCTTTAGCGCAGAAATTTTGCAATATTCTTTTTATAAAATATTTTATTACATTTAAAGTCATCAAAATCAATAAAGCTACTAATTTGGAGTAAATGTTTCACAATAAAATCTAACGGAAATTAATATATTTTAAATAATTTAATCTACTCTGTGTGCGGAAATGATATAATTATAATTGTAACATTGATTACCCCTGAACTTAATAACTTAACTTAACCCCTGTATTCATACAACTACATCACTACTCCAAATTAAATACAAAAAGAGCAGCCATTTCGGTTTAATTCTTTGGCAAATTTAGAATGGTTTCGGATTAGTTTATTTGTTGGTTTGAGTCTTTGCAATAACTCAAACTATGAAAATTTACTCACTCGATAGTAAGCGGCATGTCAGCGAAGACATGCAAGAAGAGTCTCAGCCTGTCTTCAGCGGCGGCCACGTAGTCGTCGCGGCCTTCGCCGTCGCCGTCCCGCGCTTCGCCCCCCTCGCCCTCAGGCTCCACGCCCGTCAAGAACTGTAGCAGAGCGCCGAGTACGCCCGAGTGGTTCACCTGGGGAGTAAGTGTTGCAAGTGAATAGATGGTTTATTGAGTCTGCCGATATTGTCGTGATCCCGTTTTTTGGGGGAAGTATTGTGTATTGGTATTGTATAGCGCACCACTGAAAAATTATTGTGAGGTTTATCTTGACTGGGCGATGCACGACTAGCGTTGAAAAAAGCAGGAAAAATTCCCGTTTCTTTGTTTTTTTCAACGTTTCATTCGAAAGTTTCAAGAAAATTGGCCAGTATAAATTTCATGTTTGTTGTCAATAAGACCGAAAAAAACCGAAGAATATGAAAGAAACAGGAAACTATTCATGTTGTTTTTTTCAAATACGTACTTACTATATTTAACTTCTGTTTTAACTCTTTCCATAATAATACGTAGTACACGGTACTAATAAAATGGAGGGTTGAATGGGAATGTTAGTATGTTTTTGGGCCAATGAACTAATTTGGCAACCAGTAAACGATTTAAACCCTCACGACTGGTGAAAAGGATTTTGTCACTCTAAACAACTTTCATGTGTTTCAAGATTGTTGAGTATTCCACCGTCATCTGCGGTGTCTGAAAGAAAACCTCCCGTATGTTTTCTTTTTTTTTTGTTTTGTATTTCACCTATTAAAATATATTTCAATATCAATAAAACATGTTTTTTTTTCAACTTTTCAAAACAACAACCGAAACATTCGAAAGAATCCTGTTTCGTTCCAAAGGATTCCTTCTGTTAATTTTTCTATGTAACATGCGAAATAAAATGAAAAAAAAAACAAATTGTTATTTTCGGCCTTTTCAACGCTATGCACGACTCTATCACGACGCTATAACGTCACGTAATGTTGTCACTTGTAACTTGTAAAAGCAGATTTGCTGCGTAGTTCGTGCGCGTCGTCGACGTGAACATGTCACTTACCATTGAATACCGGACCTCTCGCGCACTTGCCTTGTACCAGTCTAGCTAGAGAACAACGCTCCTTCCGCGTCTCACCTCGCATCGCTAGACGTGTTCGACAGTACGTGGCTGTGTGTAGGTGACGACCAGTTACCTCGAAGGGCGACACGTCGTGGTGCAGCAGCGTGTCGCGCAGCGTGTGCAGCGCGGCGCGGCGGTGGTGATGGTGCGGCAGCGCGGCCGCCAGCGTGTGTAGGTGACGACCTAACAGTTACCTCGAAGGGCGACACGTCGTGGTGCAGCAGCGTGTCGCGCAGCGTGTGCAGCGCAGCGCGGCGGTGGTGATGGTGCGGCAGCGCGGCCGCCAGCGTGTGTAGGTGACGACCTAACAGTTACCTCGAAGGGCGACACGTCGTGGTGCAGCAGCGTGTCGCGCAGCGTGTGCAGCGCAGCGCGGCGGTGGTGATGGTGCGGCAGCGCGGCCGCCAGCGTGTGTAGGTGACGACCTAACAGTTACCTCGAAGGGCGACACGTCGTGGTGCAGCAGCGTGTCGCGCAGCGTGTGCAGCGCGGCGCGGCGGTGGTGATGGTGCGGCAGCGCGGCCGCCAGCGTGTGTAGGTGACGACCTAACAGTTACCTCGAAGGGCGACACGTCGTGGTGCAGCAGCGTGTCGCGCAGCGTGTGCAGCGCGGCGCGGCGGTGGTGATGGTGCGGCAGCGCGGCCGCCAGCGTGTGTAGGTGACGACCTAACAGTTACCTCGAAGGGCGACACGTCGTGGTGCAGCAGCGTGTCGCGCAGCGTGTGCAGCGCGGCGCGGCGGTGGTGATGGTGCGGCAGCGCGGCCGCCAGCGTGTGTAGGTGACGACCTAACAGTTACCTCGAAGGGCGACACGTCGTGGTGCAGCAGCGTGTCGCGCAGCGTGTGCAGCGCGGCGCGGCGGTGGTGATGGTGCGGCAGCGCGGCCGCCAGCGTGTGTAGGTGACGACCTAACAGTTACCTCGAAGGGCGACACGTCGTGGTGCAGCAGCGTGTCGCGCAGCGTGTGCAGCGCGGCGCGGCGGTGGTGATGGTGCGGCAGCGCGGCCGCCAGCGTGTGTAGGTGACGACCTAACAGTTACCTCGAAGGGCGACACGTCGTGGTGCAGCAGCGTGTCGCGCAGCGTGTGCAGCGCGGCGCGGCGGTGGTGATGGTGCGGCAGCGCGGCCGCCAGCGTGTGTAGGTGACGACCTAACAGTTACCTCGAAGGGCGACACGTCGTGGTGCAGCAGCGTGTCGCGCAGCGTGTGCAGCGCGGCGCGGCGGTGGTGATGGTGCGGCAGCGCGGCCGCCAGCGTGTGTAGGTGACGACCTAACAGTTACCTCGAAGGGCGACACGTCGTGGTGCAGCAGCGTGTCGCGCAGCGTGTGCAGCGCGGCGCGGCGGTGGTGATGGTGCGGCAGCGCGGCCGCCAGCGTGTGTAGGTGACGACCTAACAGTTACCTCGAAGGGCGACACGTCGTGGTGCAGCAGCGTGTCGCGCAGCGTGTGCAGCGCGGCGCGGCGGTGGTGATGGTGCGGCAGCGCGGCCGCCAGCGTGTGTAGGTGACGACCTAACAGTTACCTCGAAGGGCGACACGTCGTGGTGCAGCAGCGTGTCGCGCAGCGTGTGCAGCGCGGCGCGGCGGTGGTGATGGTGCGGCAGCGCGGCCGCCAGCGTGTGTAGGTGACGACCTAACAGTTACCTCGAAGGGCGACACGTCGTGGTGCAGCAGCGTGTCGCGCAGCGTGTGCAGCGCGGCGCGGCGGTGGTGATGGTGCGGCAGCGCGGCCGCCAGCGTGTGTAGGTGACGACCTAACAGTTACCTCGAAGGGCGACACGTCGTGGTGCAGCAGCGTGTCGCGCAGCGTGTGCAGCGCGGCGCGGCGGTGGTGATGGTGCGGCAGCGCGGCCGCCAGCGTGTGTAGGTGACGACCTAACAGTTACCTCGAAGGGCGACACGTCGTGGTGCAGCAGCGTGTCGCGCAGCGTGTGCAGCGCGGCGCGGCGGTGGTGATGGTGCGGCAGCGCGGCCGCCAGCGTGTGTAGGTGACGACCTAACAGTTACCTCGAAGGGCGACACGTCGTGGTGCAGCAGCGTGTCGCGCAGCGTGTGCAGCGCGGCGCGGCGGTGGTGATGGTGCGGCAGCGCGGCCGCCAGCGTGTGTAGGTGACGACCTAACAGTTACCTCGAAGGGCGACACGTCGTGGTGCAGCAGCGTGTCGCGCAGCGTGTGCAGCGCGGCGCGGCGGTGGTGATGGTGCGGCAGCGCGGCCGCCAGCGTGTGTAGGTGACGACCTAACAGTTACCTCGAAGGGCGACACGTCGTGGTGCAGCAGCGTGTCGCGCAGCGTGTGCAGCGCGGCGCGGCGGTGGTGATGGTGCGGCAGCGCGGCCGCCAGCGCCGCCAGCTGCTCCAGCGCGCCGCCGCAGCCGCCCAGCGCGCCCCACTCGCGCACCACGCGGGATGCCGTCCATTGGATCCACTCGCGCACCTTCTCTCTGTATACATAACAGATGCACGTTTAGTGGCAGAACAGATGACGCACCATTAGGCGCTCAAAAGACGATGGACAATTTGTCCGCGACGATACAACGTATGGAAATCTATCCAATAACGCACATGGAGGACGCCTCAACGACGTTCATTTGCACGATACTAAATGGATGATCCCAAGGCCATCCACTGCATTTAGCGGACAACCGCAATCAAAGCGACGAGGACGTGGCTTGCTCTTTGATTTTACAGAAACAGACGACTGCATATATTTGTATGGTATGTTAATTTCAACATACGTTACGTTTCATAATATAATGTGTACCCGCCATAAAACAACAGACGATCTGCAGAGCAATATTAGTCAGTCCCACTAAAGTGAAAGGAATTGCAAGCACAAAAAATCTTGTACTGTCGTGTGCTAGGTTTATTAACACGGTCGTTATCTCAATCACAACGTAGATTAATCACTTATTATGTCTGTCATACAGCTTGTTTATTACATAACATCAACTATGATGACGGTCAACTTAACCTAAATGACCCGACTTCTGACCTATGTCGAGCGTTCTAACATGTATATACACAATAAATGTTATTACGTTCTTAATTTAATTATATATTATCCTAATACCGTAGTGAACAATAATAGCATTAATAAATACTGTAGCTAAATATAAATTGTGAATTGAATAAAACAAAAGAAAGTTAGTTTACCACCTAAGTACACATTATGGTAAAGCAATAAAAATATTGAGTATTGAGTATTGAACTTACAATTACTTTAATGGGTTGTCAAACGACATTAAAAGTGCAAAAAATTACAGCCTGATAATATATTCTTGATAGTCTATAAAGAAATTCAAAATACCCATCATGACATTGTATCTATTTTCACATTTAACTTTTAAGTCCATTTCTAAAGCAACAAGTCTTCCAAAATGAGCATCTGCATAGAGAAGTACATGTTGCATGAGTTATGTTTTCTGAAATTACATACTGACATGGTGCTTAGCATTTTCAAAATTTAATTTTGCTGTATTATTGATTCTAATTGGAAAATCAGTGTCAGAGTCATCTTTTAAGCCCCATCTACATGGTGCAAGCTTCTACAATGTTCAAGAGCAATAATCAAGAATTGCATGTAACTTTACAACAAGGCAATTATTTATCGCATGCAAGTTTTGCCTCGTCTAAACACAGAATTGCACGTCATTGTACAATTGATTCAAGTATTGTCCGTATTTGCACTTCTAAATATTTGCCAAATAGAACCCCTCTCCACTGGTTGGAATGATAAGAAAATTCATGCCAGAATTGAATGCGATTTTATTGTATGTGCTGCATGCACCTATACCAGTTTTGAACGGCAACAAACTAGCTTGCCCATATAGTGGAACAATTGTATGTGTTTACACAATTAGACGGTGCCAGCCAATTTGTTGCTTCAATTTTATGGATTGCCACAGGCAAAAAAACTTGCACAGTGTAAAATGAGGCTGTAGCCTTTTCCTTGGAACATTGTCATGCTCGTCTTCCGGTTCAAATATTTTTTGAGCACATTGTTCAAATCCAACATTAGGTATTATATTATTTTTCAAAGATATTTCTTTAATAAATTTTAAGAAATAGTTCTGATTCTTAATTTGAAAAAATATACCACTAAATAATTGTCAAAATATATTCTGTGTGCATTATTAATTTCCTACCAACCTAAGCAGGACCTTACTTTTTGTTGGTGTCCTTTTTCACTGTCAATCATGTGGTTTTTCACAAAAAAAAAACGCATCAATACCTGCAGTTGCCTGCATTCACTTGTAAATACTAAGGATAGAAAGGGCTGGATAGAAAAAAAACTTTCTGCTGTACTATTCAAAGGTATTTGACAGTAAATGGCTAATTCGGAAGGTACGTTGGAAAGAGTATCGCCAATAAAATGTTCAAGTCTCTAAGCAATAGAATAATGGAGGGTCTCTCTGGATAGAAACTATCTGCCTTTGTGGCGCAGGTACATTGAACATTTGTGTTCGATTAGACAGGTACATTCAACGAGCTAACAGTCTACACCGGATTCGCTGCTGTGGCACATGGGGCAGCTAGGTAGAAACATATATTTCTGATGGGCACTTACTTGTTCTGCACGGTGAGATTGGCGGACGTGTGCGGCGAAGCGAGCAGGCCGCTGTCCTTGTGTGCGTGCGGCGAGCGGCCCCAGCGCGACGGGTTCAGCGACGATAAGAACGACGACGTCTTGGACGCGCCGCCAACGCGCGTGGCCGAGCGCGCACCTACTGACACGCCGGAGCCTGCGAAATGTGAGGGTATCATGTCATCAACTAAGTTTACAAGGGACATTATTGCCGCAGATACCTTCTAAATAACTGTCAGTAATAACTGCTCACTACCGATATTATTGGGTAACTTATTTGATCGCAATGTCTTAAAAGGTAAATCTAGCGATACATCTATGGAAAATACACGATCGAATTTGGTGTAATCACATCACGTTTTGATGTGAGCATAAAAGCGGTCGGGCGGAACCAATAACGTCTTATGTGCATTTTGTATAGATATTACGACGCGTAATTTTCGACATGGTGTATCATAGACAGCAACCGAATATAATTATTTGAAGCGTACGCTTCTGCGCTTAGATCCAGTGTAATTTCGAGCAAAAGAACAATAGTTGGAACTAACAAGTGTGGTGGTGTACATACCATGTGGCTGCGCATGTGGTTGCGCGTGCGCGGCATGCGCGGCGTGCGCGGCGTGCGCGGCGTGCGCGGGGTGCGCGAGGTGCGCGTGCGGCGGCGGCGCGTGCGCGGGCGCGGGCTCGTCGCGTCTGCGGGCGTGCCGCGTGCCTGCACCTCCGGATCGCTTTACTGCGCGCTTGCGTTTTAACATCTCTGCCAGTTGTAAGGGACTGCCGGACCTGATACAAAGGTGAACAAATGGTAATGATTATGATTGTGACTAATAGTGTCTTACTGAATAGAATAGAAAAAACCTTTGGTAAGAGAAAAAAGGAGGCCAAATTAAAATTTGTAGAGCATCGTCTTTGTCATGTCTGTCTTTGTCATACCTGTGTGACGTCACTTTCTAAAACTCGTTAGTAATGTTGTTAACGTCCAGGTACTTAAAATTGCCGATTATCTGACCATCAGTTCTGTCGTTTGATGAAGGTAGTATATAATAGTTATTTATGCAACTGTTGTATATTATGGGATATTAAAACTCGAATGTGGGTTTATCACATGAGTGTGAGATTTTGTTAGTTTTTGTTAGTATGTGTATTTTACTGTATGTTTCGTTAATTTTTGTAAGTGTAGCTATGGACAGAAAGTCTGAAATAAACGTTTATTTATTTATTATTATTATTAATACCTAATTACAGTTGCATACAAGGCTTTATCTACACCCATGATATGAATCCTCTATAAAAGAATTTGAAACCATAGGGTGTTGTACACTGTTGTAAGAACCCTATGTAAATTCATGGTAAGTTTAATTGCTGAGTATCTAATACAAACAAACTAAAAAATATCTGGTGGTGTGATATCAGTTTATCACTCATGTTTGTAAACAACCAAGGAATATTTTTTCGCAATACCTACTAATATTGAACAAAAATGGCGGGATACGCCGTGAATTCAAATAATCTATAAGTTTTTTTTTTAATTATTAGCTGTAGTAGTGAAACGCGCGTGCATGAGAATGTTCTTTTTTTGAAATTCATAAAGTTCCACGAATACCACGAATTGAGTAGTGAGAATGTGGCTGTTTGATGAGTAAGGAAGGGATCGAGTTCGAGTTGCATAATGAAATTTAGTACAACATTATAACATTCGTTTGGATTATATTACGGTTACTATGACACTGGTTGTTTTAATGTTGGCAATAAGCTAACTGTTTCAGAAACTTTTATACAGAAAATACTTTTATAACACGTCATAACATTACGCTTACCTGTGCACTGAAGTAGCAGACATCTGTGCGTGTGTCGACGCCGACGCTTGTCCAGGCTCTGAGCCGCTTCCGTCACTGCCAATAGCTAATAAAAATAAAAAATAAACTTGTTTCACAAATCAGTTACAAGCTTAGTGCTACAATGATCTTTTGGCACTTGAATGACATTTACACGGGGCGGCGTTGTAAAACAAGATGTAATTTAAAAAAAACAAGATAGCGGCATGAGTTCCTATTTTGGCCACGCGGCACAAGATCCTTACAAGTATTTTTTTTTAAATATGTTTCAACGGTCAATGCACTGTTTTAAAAAGAATAATCACCACTACAACATACTTCCTTTCTAACAAAGTTTACCTTACTAATAAATAACTACTTACGCATAGTAGTAGCAACGAAAGATCCCGAGGCGGAGAACGCAAGGGACAGGTTGTTCTGATGTTCCAGTGATGTAGACGATGTGGAAGCAGGCGGAGACGACCCGCCCGCAGAGCGGACGCTACCACCACCTGGTGACTGTGGAAACACAAAGATTTATTGGTCACTATTATTCAAAATCAAAAATCAATTATTCAAACTAGGCTAAGAATTAGCACTTTTTGAACATCAAAATTATATAAGACAGTCCCCCAAAACGCCCGCCCTTCACCACTTCCTAATGCTTTAGCTGGGAAGAAGAAGTGGCGCAACAAACTCTCCAGCAGCACAGCTGTCTGTTCAGTTAGAAGAACTGGATTCTATAAAGCATTTCACATGAGTTTGATTATATCAGCTATATTATTATGTATTTTTTTGGTAAATATTAATTAAAATAATATTACTTATTAGGGCCAGTGATTAAAGGCCTCTCACAGGGTTTAAATCTGGGCAAATATAGATGTGACTTTTTCAATCCATATAATGTACAGACGCCAGCACATCAAGCTACTACAATCTGTCAAATTTCTTTAATAGATTTTCAACTTCATCGCTAAAGCATTAAGGTTCAAGGTTGATTGGGAAAATTTGACAGTTTCGGGTAGCTTGACCTGCTGGCGTCTGTACTTTCCGAGTTTATCTTGGACAATTCTGACATTGGTGAAGGAAAACATCGTGAGGAAAGCTGGACTTTACAGTTAATATAAGTCTGAAATGGCCAACCCGTCTTGAGCAAGCGTAGTCATCAATGCTCGTGCCTTCTCTGTATGAGAAGAGGACTTTGCAATGCAGTGGGACAATAATGGGCTAGTATTATTATATGTTCATTAGTCTTTCTGAAACCAGTGTAAAGTTCAAAAGTGAGCCCTGTTGCGCTCGGAGGCTCACCTTGAGCGGCTGCGGGCGCGGCGGCTGCGCGGGCGGCGCGCGCTCGGCCAGCTGCGCCACCTGGTGCAGCACCCCTTCGCGCCGGAACTGCACGCCCATCTCATCCGGCAGGCGCTGCATGAGGATCTCGGCGAGCTGCAGAGATCCTACCACGATGCGTAAGTCGCTTGACGCCATCATGCCGGCGATGTGGGACGATATCACCTGTAGAAAATAAACGTGTGAAATAAGTTGTTTGGATGGCCGTGTCAGCAGAAGCTAATTAGCAAAGTACATATTGGTTGTCCAAAACCATAACCGCAGTAAAAGCTTAAAACCATAACCGCAGTAAAAGCTTAAAACCATAACCGCAGTAAAAGCTTAAAACCATAACCGCAATAGGTTAGCTTCCTGCTTGAATACAGGAAGCTAACCTACTGCGGTTATGGTTTTTTTACAGCCACTATTTACAGAATTAATTTTAACAGGAACAAGGCCACTATCATAATTGTCGTAGTTATGCCAAATAGAAAACAAGAAATATGAAGTATTTTTTTATTTTATTAAGGGCTGGTTTTTCAATAGTCAGATATCTTTTACCTGAAGAATAAATATGACTGTTTGACATATTTTCTATACAAAAGCTGTCAAACCGCCATATTTATTCCTCAGATAAAAGTTATCTGACTATTGAAAAATCAGCCCTAAATGTCATAAATAGGAATATTGGATGTTATTTGACGATAATTTAACTTATAACGAACAAAAAGGTGTATAGAAAATCAACATATTGTTTATTCTTTTACATGAAGTTAAGTATATCAAATATTTCGCAGTAGTAGGCGTTGCTTCTTACCTGCATCTTCAGCACTTGTCTTAGCAGTGGCGCGTCAGCATAGTAGACAGCGCGCAGTATTGCCTTGAGTGCCTGCGAGCGCACGGCGGGCCCGGCCGAGCTCCAGTACACCTCGTGCAGTACGGCCAGCAGGGCGCGCGCCAGCCCGGGGTGGGAGCGGACCATGGCGATGCGAGGATCTGGAAGTAATACCGCGAGTTAGTACGAGTCAAATTGAATTAGTTAGCGAAATTTCGCACACGTGATGGATATCGATATTTAAACAGACTGATTTACAAAAAGTTTTTTTCAACATTTAGAGTTAGTTTGAAGGAGGATCCTCCGTGTTGTGTCCGTTGATATCGTATATATGACAGTGTGCTGTACTGACCGGGCGCGGGCGCGTGCGAGGCCGCGGGCTGGTCGCAGGGCGCGGGCGCGACGCGCTGCACGGGCCGCGCGGTGCCGGTGTGGTCGTTGAGCTGCTGCATGGCCGTCAGGTCCACCGTGTAGGAGCGGCCCAACGTCGTCAGGCACACCTCTTCCTCGCCGGCTGATGCGCCGGCTTCGAGGGCGCGGCTCTCGGCCCAGGAGTATGACCGCCATACGCCTAAGTAAATAAGATACTTTTACAGTTATACCACAATTATGATACGTGCGTCAAGCATCAAAAATGCGATCATTGAAAGTTTTCATTCGTAAAATTGGTCAAACGTTTTTTTTTTTCTTGTGTATTGTTAGTACAAATAGGGATTTCAATAAAACTAACCATTTCGGATTACCAATTACAAAAGAAACAACCGACTTCCAAAAAAAAAAACACTTTAAAGTGTAAAATAACTAATTTGGAAGTTGGTGTCTTTGGATCTGTATTTTAGTTTTTTGCCACCGACTTCTGAAATTATAATTATGCTTCACATTGTAATGTTTTCTTTAGAATTGTGTTGTTTTTTTTTTTCAGTTATTATATATGGTACCTTCCCCACACCAATTCGTATACCACTATTTGCTATGTAAACAACAGTGACAGGATGTATTATTACATCATCAAGATACGCCAAGTAGATTAAATACGTATAATTGAAGCTAACTGAAAATCTACCCAAGCAAAGTTAATAAAATTTATATGGGACCACCGCGCAAGTTTCCTCTACCAGATGAAAGGAGAATTTTCAAAATCAGTTCTCGATTGACGAAAATATACATTAAAAAAAAATATAGACAAACATTAAAATCTCCTCCTTTTTTGAAGTCTGTTAAAAATTAATAGAACATACGAGAGAAACATACGCTACAAAAATTAACATACGAAATGTAATTGAAATATTTGGTTATTGGATTGAGATTAGTTTGATCTCAACTGCCAACAAAGTGTGCTCCCAGTCTTGGCTTCTGTGTAATTCGGCTCATATTCAACAAGTTTTAGTAATGTCTAACTCACCTCTATCATCCCGCCACTGCCAGTGCGCGGCACGTTCTGTGGTGGCAGACCAGGGTCTGTCGAGATGCGAGTCGACCGCGAAGATACCGTCGGTCGGCAGGCGCGGCATCAGCTCGCCGATCAGGCAGGTTATCTCGTATAACTCTTGCGGAAGACGGGGGAGTAACTCCACTAGCTGTAAAAGATGGCTTGCGTTAGTTATGAACGAAGGGAGGCGAAGTAATAATTCTTATTAGATTTCATGTTACTCCAAGTGATAAAGTGCTCAGTGGATGACTAATAAAATAAAAACAAAGTTAACTAGCTATCACGTCATACCATTCACAGAACGCGGGTCGGCACTAGAAGTGGTAGTACGCCCTACGGTCGTCCAATCTGACCGTTTTCGCATAGCAATCGTGGGTTGCAGAACTGCCATACTGCAGTTTGGTACATGATACGCAATGGACAACCGGGGTAAATCTTTTGCTTAAAGGTTATACAAGGTGGCGAGTTCCATAACACATTAAATTATACCATGTATAATTAGACGATATACAAAATTTGAATGATATCCATTTGCTAAAAAAATCTGCATTTTGTTACATGTAGCTCGACAAAATGTATGGAACAGCAGATTTTATTAGTAAACGGGTTTGATTCAAATTTTGTATATTGTCTAAGTATACTTAGACATGTATGTAGTATATTTCGTATAATTTAATGTGATAAGGTACTCGCCACCTTGTATATGAATTTCATTAGTGAAGTCGTCTTGGTATTAGTCGTACCTCCTGGTGCAGGCTGGAGCCGGTCAGCAGACACAGCAGCGTGTCGGCGATGGACCGCTGGTGCAGCGCCAGCGCCAGCTGCGGGCACGCCGCGCACATGACCCACAGCAGGCGCAGCACCGTGATGAACGTGGCGCCAGAGATCAGCGGCGGCTGCACTACCAGCTGTACAAACATATTTATTTAATATACTGCTAATCTAAACTAATATTATAAATAGGTAAAATGTGTTTGTTTCTAAGTTTGTATGTAGGAGGTAATCTCTGGAACTACCGATCGGATTAGTTTTTTTTTTTGTGTACAAGCCCTAATAGCGCGGGCAGGCGATGCGATGCGACGACGTCGCGGGTAGAAGCTAGTTATACATATATAAACAAAAATGTATATTAAGGCTGCTTACCCCGAAGGGGCAGGCAGGAGTGTATAGTACACGGACATTTCGTAAGTTAAGTCGCAAACGCATTTGGTTGCCATTGCATTAGACGCATTCGGCAAACGAAATGAACAATTTGGTTGGTTGGTGGTATAATCGACCGTCTAATAAACCAAATGCGGCCGACCGCCCTAATGCATACTTGTCATTAGGTTTGGCTTCTACACACCTTTAGCCCTGATGTGTTGTATTCATAAATGAGACTATTATATAATGTTGTGGCAACTTGCTGGCTAATTGCTGCTTCATGATAAGAAAACAAATGCCAATGGCGTGGTGTGTAGATGTTGTTTATAGAACGTATAAGAACATGTAACACAAATACACAAGACAAGATAAACACTCACCAATTGTTGCAGATTAGTAAGTAGTTCGGGTGTAGCAATCTCCTGGAGGCGCGCCGGGTCGTGTTGGAAACTGTCTACGAGGCGCGAGAACGCCAAACACACGCACTCCACAGATTTCTTGTCTTGTTGGGTTAGTCTAAAACAAAGTAAATGGCTGTGAAATGGGCTGCAGGGATGATGAACGGACTTTTATCAGATTTCCTTGCTTGTCTAAACCAACCTGCTTATAAAATATTAATAGTATAAGTGAATTAATGTTTTTACACATACATACATTACAACACACATACACATAATACATAATGGTGTACACTTATAGGTATACATAGGTAACAGGATATAAATAATTCTAACTTAATAACAAGGAAAATTAATAAAGTGCTCTTTCTCTCTCTACCTATTTAAAAATTTATTTGTGCCTGACAGGGTCCATAATTGTTTTTATATTTTTTTATTTACCACCTGTAATTGTACATTAAAGGCTTGCAATAAGCGATTTGATTTGAACCAAAAAAATTGCTTTGATGCTACAATATTTTTATCTCACGAAGCGACGCGCGCTTTACTCGTGGTTACCAAGTGTACAAACACGCTAGGAATGTGTGCTTACACACACATACAATACTATACTACGTAAATGCCACAATTATTTGCAAACGTTTAATACATCTGGCGGATGTAATACTTAATTATCAAACATCACTTGCATTGCTTGTCATGATTGCTTCATATGACAAGTGATGGGTGACCCAGTGTGAAGTGTGCGCCGCGTGATTAGCCCTTAAACAAGCCTTCTCTTAGTGGTCGAAACTCAAACTCAAAGCATTTATTTCAAATAAACCAATCACAGGCCCTTTTGAATTGTGGGGGGGTCAGTCAGTCAGAAAGATGAAGCTAGTTGCTCAATCCAAAGCGTAGTATGGAGAAGAACGGGCAAGAAACTTCATGGACACTATTTTAAATCAAAATATGGGTTACATCATTCATGTTGAAATTATGCATGTGAGAACGATGCAGAACGTTAATAGCACCCATAACAAAAAGATAAAAACAATTCAAATATTACATTTAAATTAAAATAAGCCGTGGCAGCTAAAAGAAGACCAGTCCCTACTGACGGCGCCCGTTTACGAACATGACGCATAGATTAGCACCATTCAGTTCAACAATTTTAAAGGGAGCAAAGGGGGAATTTGAGTGAGCATGACACTCTCAACCGCCAGGGCACATTCAAGTCAATAAAAGACGTACCCAGTAAATGGTAGCTTTATAGTATGTTAATAGTTTCAATTGGGTAAACCCTAAATAAAAACGCGAATAAAACCTCAATAAAAACGTTATAATAAAAGGTATGTGTTAGTTACCTATTAGCCAGTAGTTGTAGCGAGTCCCTCACTAGATGGAACTCGTCTGGGGTGAGGTTCTGGCAGCAGTTGGCTGTGATGGAAAGCGCGGCGCGCTGCGCGTTGATGGAGAAGAAGTCCAGGTACGTCAGGCACGCTGATACACCGCGCTGTAATGATATGTGATGTCAGAGAAGCACAACAAGGTAGAAAAAAAAAATTGCAGTTGTGATGGCCACAGGTTATTGTTAGGTATCTATTCCGATTGCAGCAGTGGTAAACTCTGCCTGTAATGCTATGGTTTCGTAGAAGAGCGGTTCCGTCACATTTTAACGGCCGTCCTGAAAACCAGTCATTTTCACCAGTATCTGACTTTAAGGTGTCAAAAAACGCTCTGTATAAGAGAGCCGTTTTCGTACGACCGGTCACCACTGACCACCGAAACCTATACTTAAGATGCATGATTGTGTTGTCGTGATCTCTAACTTGTAACTCGTTGGCTGATACATCCGCTCCGGGAATCAAAGTGATTCTAACCGGACCAGTGGGTGGTAGTTTCCAATTTCTTTTATTTAAGACTAGATAATGCACTTTTCATATTTTATTATCTATGGGTTGCAATGCATTTTACAATTTTTTTTTCTGTTAGGAATGTTTCCGGCGCGCACACTACAATATACCAAACTTTCATCATAATCGGTCGAGCCATTTTCGAGTTTAAGCGAGACTAACGCACGGCAATTGATAGATAGGAGATATAATGTGCGCAACATAACAGAGGTAAATATATTGATCTTACTCGTTTTACAGTTAAATTTTAATAAAAAAAAAAAAAACAAAAAAATGAACATGAGAATTGGTAAAACAAGAAACAATGTAATGCTTACCGCCTGCAGTATTGCCTTGGAGTGTCGTCGCGACAACATGTCGAGCGCGGTGAGGCTCTGCTCGGCCACGTCCATGCACGTGATGGCCTGCAGCTTGTCCAGGAAGGCAGGCACGGCCAGCGCCACAGCGCCACTGCTGCGCGGTAGCGCCTCCAGCATGTAAGTGAGCGCACGACATGCGTGGTTCATCTGCGAGAAAAGAAAAGGTTAAAGTTATAGGTCTAGTATTTCCCATCAGCAAAAATGGCCAACTTCCATGCAAACTGTCATATTTACCCCTTTGTTTATGGAACCGTTGTGCAAAATTTAATGTTTCTAGACCCAGCTGTTTAGGCTGTGTGTTGTCTTTATACAGTCTCATAAATTAATACTAAAATGTTTTGTATTAGGAAAAGCAGATATTTGGATAAAACCGCCAAGTGTAAGACAGTATTAAAAGTACTGTACGTGGCGCCAAAAGGCAGAGCTAGTCTCGGGCACTTATGCCTGTGACAGTCCCTTTCTAAAACTCGGTTGCATATTAACGCTAGAGTTCTGTAGTCGGATAGGAAACATAGGCTACACCTACACTTTCAGAATATAATGAGTACAAGAGTTATGTGAAACCTATTAAATTTATCATGGTAATTAAAGTTGTACAATAATCTTTCTGCGCGTGGGGAAAATCGGAACCATACCATACCACGGTATCTTGTTTTCACAAAATATTTTACAAATGTTTACCATCCTTGTATACTGACCATATCAAAGTTATGCTCGGCCGCGAGCAGGTTGACGAGCGCGGGCACGACCTGGCGCACGGGGAAGCCGGCCAGTGTGTCCTCGTTGCCCATAACCAGCAGCTGGCACATCTCGATGACGGCCTGCAGCTGCTGCCCTTCGTCGCCGGTCGCTTGCAGACCGGCCAACAGTTGGGCGGCTTTTGATGCGGCTGTGGATGAAAATATTGTATTGACACTATTTGACCAACAAGTGCATTACACAAGTTTCATGGACAAGTCTCATAATTGACACTTTATTATTATAACGATTCAGATTTTTTACGAATTCTGAGATGGGTTCAAAGTACAGTATAACACACTCTGTTAACTACTGTCAATATCAACTCGTTTGCCCGTAAATCACAGGATTGATCCCTAAAACAGCAAGACGAGGCCGCTGTATTGGCAGAAAGTAGCGGGTCATCGTGACTGATAGAAAGAATGGAGGTAGGTCTTGTCCAACATTGGGACAGTACCGGCTAGCTATAAAAGAATAATGAATGTTACAATATAAGAAGAATCCTTGACTCACCAGAGTTAGCAGTAACAGTCCTATGCAGCAGATGCTGCATGCGCGGTCCCAAGGCTCCGAGCAGATGCGGAGGCAAGCCTCTTGCCTCCAGCAGCGCCTGCAGCCTGCCGACCTCGCCCTCCTCGGAAGACGACTCCTCGGCACCGGCGCCTGTCGAGCCGCTGCCGCCCACGCCGCTGCCGCCACCCGCGCACTCTTCTGACGATGACGACGCTGTGAACGAATATTGTTGTTTGAGCCATTTTTTATTCCATAAGTTTAGTCTCAGATTCAACAGACTGATATCACGGACCGCGATGGTAAATTAAATAATATATTCTTTGAACAAGTATGTTGAAAAACTCGTCAGGGGTTGTGCAACTAAACAAATATTTCAATGCAAAAAAAAACGCTTTTGTAAGTCATGTATAGCTCTATTGTTTTCCTGAGAGCCTCTATATGTGTGAAAAACATAATAATGCGAGCTAATACGGGCGTTGAACGCCATCTCTTTTCTTACTTTACCATGAAGCAGAGTAAAAGAGGAAGAGTTTTACTAAGGTAGTTGGGGAGATAAAGTAACTCTATTATTCCAGATACACCGGAGAAAAACTGCAGTTTCCCCCATCAATATACTTATAACACTTAGTTACTTAGTTTACTAGTTTTTTACATACTTCAATCATGTCATTTGGTTTAAATAGGCTTTAATTTTTTATTATTTTATTTATCTTATTTATATATTCTTTGTATTTTGTGAATGTGAGAACACTGTAGGCCTAACTTGTAAACTTAAGATTAGTAGACCATTTCCAATCTTGTTAAGTACCAGGTACCTGTAAACAGGCCTTCACTGTCCTCCCAGAAAACATTGTAAAGCCAATTATTTTTAAAAGAGTAACTGGATTTTCTTGCCAGTTCGTCTCCATAGGAAACAACCAATTGGAACCGTGCAACTAGCTTCTGACGTTTCATGACGTGCCCATGTAGGTTTATGTGAAATAAAATATTTTGATTTTGATCCTTTAGTAAACAGAGCAACACTTACCTTTGCCCTTGGGCTTAGCATCGCTGGCTGCGTTGTCAGGCATTGAAGCGGACGCTGAGGCCGGCGGTGTGGACGAAGTGGATGCCACGGCACCCTACCATACAACATTCACCTTTAATATCCTGCTCTTTATTGTGTATTTTACCTTAATTATCTTTTTTGATAAAACAAACCCGATACGAAAATTACGACTTTTCACATCAATGTTAAGTTAGGTATGCACGCCGAGATGCTTGAAAGAGACACTTACAATATTAATAACATAAAGAACTGCTTTGTATTAAACATTGAATCACATTGATTTCCTTAAAAATCGAAATCTCAGTTTGCTGTATTTGTTTACCAAATGAGATAAGTCAAGGAAAACAGGCTACAGATAAAAAGTTTGAGTAAGTACAGCTGATGGATATTTGTTTGGCGTGTTCTCTAGGTAATTGTCTATGATGCAATATTTACCGTTGTTAGTGGCTGGGGGTGAGACCGGCTGGACGCACCTCCAGTACTGGCACACGAACCCAGGCTGCTTTTACCTGTCGTAACAACACAATTTAATATGAATGTACAGTAAGATAATGTATCATTGTAATGCAAAGTTTCATGGTCTATTTCCGGCTGAATAAACATTAGACATTACAAAAACCTAAGACTTCCAGAACTGGTCCAACTATTTGCAATCCAATAAATGTTATCCAACTATTTGCAATTCAGCTGCGGACCATACATGACAATAGCCGGTCCTATATAAAAGACAAATTTTTCACTTTCACTGTTACAAAAATATGAATAGGATGTTTTGTTTGTGCAAACCTTGTCAGTCGTCATATCATACGATACAAATGGCGACGTCAAAAATGAAGCTTTAACCACGTAATGACAAGTGATAAAGACCGCCACATCGATTAATGAGGGCTATCACGGTTGAGTTCGCCGCTAGAGGCGCTAGTGTAGAGTAAGGTCTCTAGATGTGAAATGTACTGAACATTCACTGTTTACGGGGTTTTTTAACATGGATTTTATGATGAGTGATGCTATTCCTGATTAATTATGGCTTAAGATTTTAAGTAAAAATTTAGGATCTAATTTGGTGTCTCTTGAAGGAAGAATAATATTTGTCTACTTCATGCTTGCCAATTTTAGGAACATTATAATCTAAATATTCATTTGAAGTTTTAAAATGTAATAGAATAAACATAATATGAATTAATGGGTACTTAAAAATATTCAAAACAGAAAATAAAAGTTCTGACAGGACACTACTCGCCAGTGGCGCCAACTGGTGAGCAAAAAAACGATAGACATTTACAAGTAACGAGTTTAATGTCACGAAGTCCACAAGTAGTCAGTCTTTTCGTGAGGCTATGGTTTCCTACAACGCAATCGGCTGCATACAGCATCTTACCGTCATCTAAGAAGTTGACGCCAGATGTCACTTATAGAGTTTAGGAAAAAACGCGGGCGGCGTACGTCGCCGCCCGCGTTTGAAGAATAGGTTTTAGTCTTAACTACCTAACTGACCTATTGCCGTCCCCTCCTGCAAACCTCCCTGTTACTGAGCGCTAAAGAGACAACTGTAGCTCGGACTGATTATTCCTAAGCAAAATGTACTATAATTAATTATACATATAAACAATTTTTCAAGAATAATTTACGTCCACTTTGTTTGCCAGGTTTGATTACGGCGGCGGTATAACCAGGCAATTTTAATAAATTTAGAAGGTTTTTTTTCTTTTTGTTTTATTTCTATATTTTCCAAGGAGGAATCTGAGTACTACATTTGTATGGACTAAACGCCGCCTGCCTTTCCTCTTAATAGGAGACTCCACCACGGGTGATAGGTACCTCGTTTGTCTCGACGCGTGGACGCTGGCTGCGGCTGCGGCATGTCGCGAGCTCTCGCCCGCCGCCCGCCTGCCGCGCTGCTACTTGCGCCCTCACTGCCCGATACCTTAATAGGAGACTCCACCACAGGTGATAGGTACCTCGTTTGTCTCGACGCGTGGACGCTGGCTGCGGCTGCGGCATGTCGCGAGCTCTCGCCCGCCGCCCGCCTGCCGCGCTGCTACTGGCGCCCTCACTGCCCGATACCTGACGACATAACATTACTCTCAGCTCTGGCCTTCAATCATCATCAGCCTTCACTAGTCCACTGCTGGACATTGACGAAGTTTGTTTCGGCATTTCTTCTCGCTCAGGTCGCATCCCAACCAAAAGCGATCGACGAGCAGGTACGCGATTGTAGCGCTCTTTTATATGAATATGACATACTCGTGCGATCAATCAAGTCGGGTTTGACCGTCATAATTCATACAAACGGTCTAGTCTGTCGCAAACTGGCGCGACGATCGCTTTCGGTCAGATGTATTCAGTTAAAATGCGGTATCCATAAATTACCTACGTGTTAAAATAATTTGCTACTAAAGTTACATAATTAATAAAATTGTTTCATCATGCAGCTGCTACCAGCCGCCCTGCGAAGATCGTGACTCCACATAGGCTACTGTCACCATATTCTGCCCTCATATTATTCTCTTATCCTCTTATTTTAAGCCGACACAATCTATTTCTCCATACATCTCCATTAGCCGCCATATTAGCTTTCACACAATACATCTTTCTTTTCGCTGGTCTTATTACACCCAACACATTGCTGCAACACCATTCCAACAGCTATTTAAAAAGGTACGACTGTGCAAATAGAATATTATTTGTCTTCATAAACAACAAACTGCAAAGCCAGTATTGAAGTACTTGCTTATCTACGAAGCGTAACCTTAGCATTTATATTTTGAACTTATCACTATATTGAACAGTATTTGATAGTGTTTTTAAGGTAGTTTACAAATAAACAACAACGACAGAAAATGGGTTAAGTATTATTGCAGGAGAACAATACTTATGCCTATTGTCAAATTCAAGTTGAAGAAACATGTTAAACATAAAGCCAAAATAAAATACATTTTGACAGTAGTAATATAATATCAACCAAATATACAAGTAACATACTAAACGCAATTCAATTTATTTACATAATTACGATCGTGTGCGTGGGCCTAAAGATCAGCAAGGTTACACTTTTAAAAAGCAGTAAGAAACATTATCGATATGGATATGTTTGAAGATACCTGTCTTTTAGACGCAGTGTCTTGTCGCTGACGCTGCGAAGTGCTGGCTCCCCTCGTCAAGCAAGCACCCAGGGTCGCCCCCGTCGCAGCTGCGATGCTCTGCACACAACACAACTCTCACTTACGCGCTCACAACACGTCGCACATATTTACTACCAAGCAATGCACATAGTTATGAATTATTCATAATGTAATCTATCATGAATAGGTATATTTTATTTTCGAAGATATCAGCTCCGACGTCTACGTCAAGACCGAGCGATCGAACGACTAACACTGATAGTGATATACATACGATACAATGTATTTATTACTATTGAGAATGGTTGAACGACATTTCTATATTTCCGGTTAAAAACAATCGTGGTATTTTTGGTCAAAAATTAATACAATCTACAATAATACTTACAATAATTAGGAACTTTATCAGTGCTCTAAGTAGTTAATCGCTTCATTAGCTAAATTATATTTGTTATAAAGTAAGAATAAATAAGTTTACCCTTCGCGCGTTAGTTTGACGCAAATAAGGAAGATCTCGCGGAACTATTAATAATTTGCTCGCCGAGCTGTGTGCTTTGGACGAACTTGCCTCTGTAAACATAAAGTGCACGCATTACATGAAATGATTGTTATTATGGAATAATAAGAGTGATCAGTAACGATCGATAACGATAATCACCTTGGATATCTGTGTCTGGTAGAGGGGGTGTACTGGGGGTACTTGGGAAACTGCCGAGGCTCTCGGAGGCACTACTGATGCGGCCCGTAAATATTTGACTGTGTGCCGCGTCGCCGGGCGGGTTGGCTGCAATATCAATATGCATTATCTGCGATGAATGACTGCGCTTGATACACGTGATCACACCACCTGATAAGCTACGGCTCGAGACCTACATTATGCTCTAATACTGTGAAATAGACTAGTACAAAATTAATTCATCGACCTCATTTCAATATATAAGCAAACCCCAAAGTCGCTAATGGAATTACGCGTAAACAAAATATCCAAGGTTGCAATTAATCAAAAAGGAAGAGGTATAAATTACCTGAATGATCACTAATGACTGTAGAGGTTGGGGGTCCAAGGTAGCTGTGTCTGTTCCGCAACAGGTACGTGCACGAAGTGAGAGTGGACGACGGGAGTTCGACTTTGTCGAGTTCGTTTTTGGATGACCTTCCGGTACTGCTAGTATCTGTCTCGTCTTTAGCGTGAGAATCTATTTTAAATTTCTTTCGGCACTCGTCTACGTTGAGCAGACAACTGCTCTTTCTGCTCGATAGAGAGCGATGTGTTGATCGTTTTCTCTTCTTGCCTTTTCGTCGACTAGCTGTCGGACTGTATACAGAATAATCCGAGTCCAGTAGCTCTGTGACAGTGGACGAACTGTACGGCGAATAAGCAAAGTCTCTCTCGTCAAGCGGCAGTAATCCTCCCTCGGGCTGAGTAGCTTGAGCGGAAGTAGCTGTGGCGTTCTGATTCAGGGGCAACTGTGTTAATGTCTGCGGTTTTAAATTATTCTGTATTTGCTCACAAGCACTCTCGCTGGATTTAAGAGCAGTCCGTGAGCGTGTGCAGTATGCGACGCACTCCTCTGCACTGTTGTTCGATATAGTCTTGCGTTTTTTTCTGTCATGCGAGGAAGTCCGTCCGCGTTTCGGGTGAACGCTGGATTTGTGGGCGTCACCGCCCTTGAATTCGGTGGTATCACAGCGTGTCTCGTATACGTCTGTGCCGTAGGACCAGCGCTCAGTGATGGAGTAGTCGGACCTGGGTAGTGTGTTAACGAGGCGCGAGCTCCGGCGCAGCTCGACGTGCGCGTAGGGCTCGGCGTCGCACACGCGGCTGCTGGAGTGTCGGCTGGTGGAGCGCGGCAGGGGCGACGTCACGTTGCGTCTACTCCGACGGCTGTGGCTCGCTCGACGCACCTGACGCAACCACCGACCGCCCACCACCCTGCTAGGAGAAGACCTGTCACACAACACACACTTCGCCATTATACTAATTTAACCATCAACATTTCTTACACAGTCAATTACAAGGTCAAGTTATGTATTAATAATAATACGGGTACCTACCCTCTACCTATACCTCTACAGATTCATATTATTATTACTGTAATTTGAGATGGGGTGATAATCCCCCAGTAAAGTACAAAAAGCTTGCATTGATTTGGAAATCTATTTGCTTAGAATTAGAAGCCTTATGCGAGAAAAGAAGCATGCAGGTTAAGAAGTACCAACACCTACTGATGTTTTAGAAATTATAGTTTTACAATTATAAAAGCTGAACTGCAGCATAGGCTATAGGTCTCAAAATACCCTGTAAATAGAACAGTGTGACTACTCAGGCCCGAACGAGTTGAGAGTATACACTGACGGGTCAAAGACCGACTCCGGAACTGGAGTCAGAGCTTTTTCACACAACCTTGACATAAACATATCCAGCTAAGAAGCTGCTAAGCTTAGAATTGCTTGGGAATGTTCAACACCGTCTACCAGGAGGAGTGTGTCGGCGATATACAAGCGGTGTATGCCATAGAAGCCAGGTGAATTACGGACACCCTTGAAGGTATAATCTCCGGCAGCGCCTAAGTCCTCCAATCCTTAGGGAAAAAATGTCACCTGGACCTCGAGTCGAATGTCACAAACAGAATGCACTAGAACGAATAACGGTATCTAACCGCAATATAGTGACACTGGAATGGATAAAAGGACCCAGCGGATCATTAGATAACGACGCAGCTGACGAACTGGCGAGAAGAGCATCCAGCACGTCAGTCTGCGGACCCGAATCTATCATACCCATCCCCTTCAACCAGATACGCAGGTGGCTACAGGAGTCCACTCACACACACACACGCACACACAGCTGAGAGCCGGTGGAACTTGACACCGAGCTGCAGGCAGTCCAGGGAAGATATGCCATCCATAGATGGCAGGCTAACCAGACGTTTATTACGCCTGGACAGGAACGGCCTACGCGTGGTGACTGGGACCATCACAGGACACTGCTCGCTAACCAAACCTACATCCAACCAACCCTTCTACACAATAGGCATAACAAACAGTCCTCTATGCAGGGCTTGCATGGAGGCTGAGGAAACCGTCGCGCGTGTGCTCTTTGAATGCACAGGCGTTACCCAGATTATGTCAGGAACTCTCGCTCGGTGCACCAAGATCTTTCACAGATGTTCTCAACACTCCAGGAGATTTAATCAACTTCTGAAAGGAAGTGGGGCTGATTGGAATAACCACCGACGGCCGCCTTGACCGACGCACAATGGTCCATCTGAAGGACCAAGTGCAGAAACCAAACTCTCTCAAGTTAGAACATAGAATCCTGTAAATAATGACTGCCAAGTATGAGCATAACACAGTTCTTTGTCAGCCTAAGACTGTTCCTGGCAACAATAGAAAAGTCACAAAGCTCTTCGAAGCACTGTGTAATTCCAGTCCCGAAGAGAAAAGTTGTTTCATTAAATAACCCAACTTTGTGTTATTGTCCACAAAATTCAAGACTATGTTGCCCATTGTGTCACCCTATGTAAAAATTCTACATTTATATCTGTAATATTTATGGTGTACATGATAAAGAGTATTCTATTCTATGTTGAGGACAAGGATGTTTGGGCAATAATTTCCTCTGCACATGTGGCTTCCCTGATTAACGGCATAATTGTGTAAATGTTTATTAACTGCTCCCAAATAATGTTTCATTTGAATCTTATATGTTTACATACCCATTTCTATGACATAACTTTACAATGATTTGGCATTATAATATACTATTCTAATTTCAACTCTTAATTAGTGGCTTTGGTGGCCATGATATCCACTCACAATTTGTTATGGTTGTAATGATAATTTGGTTTAAATAGGTTTTATTATTATCATTATTTTATTGAACTTTTACATATATTATTTTTTATTTTGTGATGTGATAATGTTGTAGGCCTTGTAGGCTCATAGAAGTTCAAATTGTTGTTCATTTTCTATTTGGTTAAGTTCCTGGTACTTAGCCACAGACCTACACAGTCCTCCTAAACCTATTAACACTAATAATTTGAAAACTTTGTAAAAGCTAATTATTTTAAAAAGAGTAACTGTGGAGTTTCTTCTCTATAGGAAACAGACAATTGGAAACATGCACCCAGCTCCTGACATTTCATAAGTATGCATGTAAGTGAAAGGTTTTTTATATTTTAATAAAAACTACCATTCCCAAAAATGGAAACAAAACATTGTTGATGCACACATTTGATCTTGGCCACATCCAGAGACCAGAGTCAGAGGATCTGATCAATTCCAGCATTAGGGGGCTGAATTGATCAGCTGAATTTTCGCCATGGATACATCCATGCTGACTGATAATTGGATTGGATGGAGGATTGAAATGAAACATAATGCAAACTGAAACAATGGTCTTGTTTCTGCAGGCAAGAGCGTCTGATTAACTAAACTACAATTACTGATGGGTTTATGCCCAGGTTATTATGTGCATATTGGACATAATTGAACACATTCCAAAATTGCCATAAACATATAGCTCAGCCAATCAACTCTAATGGCCACCAATTGAATATTGCCTTAGTCATTCTCTGTGAAACAGGTTGATGATTGCAGTATTCTGCTATTTATTGTCACCCATCTTATTGACCTCTTGTTTTTAACTATTATGATACATAGTAGTAGTTATAGTTATAGGTATATGATACATAGTAGGTTTGAACAAACACTTTTACACGTCATTCGTATTTTAAAAACTAGAGTTACTAAAATTAGTTCAGGTCTACAAAATTCTTTCAGCACCTAGTACTGGGAACTATTGTTTGTCAGGAAACAGTAAATTTTCCACATTTGCTAGACCACCAGATGCTAGCATTTATGCAGATAGTAGAAAGTAATGAATGACATTGTGACCTCAGTTTTTGTAAATTTTGAACTCCCTCAAGAAGCAACAGGTGCTTTGATCTAATTATTTTTTAAATGATTTCCATAATTATAAGCAGTCTGTAAACTGTTTTTACTTTTGTGCCATAACATAAAATTGAAAAAAAAAACAAGATGAAGACCTGCGTTTTTCAACATTACTCCACTTCAATTCACCACAACTTGATGTAGGTATGTTTTCATTTAACTAAGCCTTTATTCAAGTCTTGATTGGTAGACTTAGATCTTATCTATAGTAAAAGCAGAATTGTGAGACTTATTACTATGCTATTGACATTAATTATATTCACCTGGACTATGTTACTATATGATAATCTGTTAGTGAATGCAGTTATTTTCATCTCAAACCACAATAAAATTCCATTGGTATTGTGTTTTTATGTTGGAAAATACAATAACAAATATTATTTATAAAATCAGTCCTTTCTATAGACAGCAAGTAAAGGTGTCTTCATAAACTCAAACCAATGGTGGTCAGTCTTACAACTAGCTTGCGAATACCATTGATTGGTAGCACTGCTTCTAGCAACCTGTGTTTTCTTACAATTACCCAACTGATGAGAAGTAAATCTGATCAAATTGAGTGGATGAAGGGAAGGAAGGCATTTGCCCTACAATGGGCCGACACAGGCTGATTATATGTATTATATACCCTACTAATAGAAGCAATAGCAACAGGCCCACCCTCTATTACATGGTACTTACACATTACTGGCATAATGTAGGTGAACTATAGGTACACCTCTGCCTAAACCTTCAGGGATTACAGGTGTGATGTTATGTATGTAATAGAAGGTATAGATATATCTTCTTTAAATTGTCAATTTATTACAAAAAGGAATTACAAGCCAATATTCTTCTGAATCTCTTCTTTTTTTTTATCACAGAGTTTATTGCATTCATAATTAGAGTTATATAAAATACCAATAAAATGTTAGCATTATGAGGATGTCAATATGTTAACAAAAAAAGATTATCTGTTAATGATTTGATATTATTGATTAAAGTTACCTTATGTTATGCCTTTTCCTGAGAATTATTGTTTTTGTTTACTCTCACACATCCCTGATTCATAATAATTATAATAACATTCTGTCATCTTTCTACCGTGATGATAATTTTGAAATCGTTATCAGGAGGATTTTTATTCTCTTCAGTAAATGTTCTTGTATTTTTCTCCTTAATTTCAAGTACATGATGTTAACATCATGTGTTTTCACTTGTTACAGCAAATGAGAGCATGTGCATGGAATTTTTAACAGGACAAATCTTTGTCAATTTGAACAGTTACAATCAACATTGCTAATGCTTCATTGTAATCTTGATAACCTGTTATTTCCATAGTACATACTTTGTTTTGAACAATAGTGACTCAAGAGTTTTCTATTAGCTCTTTAAAAATACCATAATATCTAAATCTCATAGTAGTTAGATAAAATATCCCATTAAACAATGTCAAATAGTCCCAATCCATCCTAGATGATAAGTCCAAAGTCATTTATTGAACACAGGGAACCACAATACAGAATTAGGACAGTGTTGTTGCTTGTGTGCATGATATCATGTCATTGATAAGATAAATATTGAGTATTGATATCACAGAATTAGGCAATAAGGTTGTGTGCCCAAAAACAATCAGCAAATGAAGCCTAACAGTGAATATGTATGATTATTGTTTATTTTGTAAATTATTTCCTGTTCCATGGCATTCTCGCTGTTGGTAACCTGTGTATTTCATATGCAGTAAGTGATAAAACAACCCTCTGATTGAGGAAATAGCTACAATAAATTGGGAGTATATAATATCATAGTGGTTACCCGCTGGTTTCTCTCGTGAGTGCAGAGTGCGACGACGGTGTGATGTGTTGCTCGGCCATAGACGACGCTGAGGGACACACGCGGCTGCTTGTGTGGGGCCTGCGCAGGCCGCCCGCGCGCGCTACCTGCCCGGCACCATGCCAGGGCGAGCGCTACGACGCTGTCTCCGCATCCACTGCGCTACACTGACTCACTACCACATCACCAGTCCACACTCGAGTCTCACCGTCCGCTTCGCACTTGCTGTCCGTATTCAACACGTATCACCACACGACTAATGACACACCGTGAAGCTATCTGGAACAAAAGATGAAATACACAGTCAGCGATCGAACAATGCTGCGTTACATAAACATTTTAACAATTAGCACTACCTGTCACCGAAGCAGGCAAATTGAACAAACTAACAATCGGGCACTAATACACTGACAAATAAACACGATGATTACTAAGAATTTCCAGACTTTCAAGCAACACGTTTTATAGAAATTATTGTAATGGATGACACATCAAGGACAGAGCTACGATTTTCGAGTTATTTTTCAATCCATTCCACACAGCTGGCTGGCTGTCATGTACAGTATTGCCATTAAACAAAACTGAACTACTACCATTTATTTTTTCTATGGTAGGATTTATACGGTAACTTCTCAGTAGTGTAGAAAAATATTGTTATAAAATATTTTTAAGCGTCAGGCTAATTAGATAATTTCAATTATGAATTAAATAATAATCAGTTATATTAATAAAGAGACCTGCATTTTATTACAACTACGGCTCGAGAATTTAGGCATCACAATCGTTCTTTGTTTGTAGTATTGATGCGCGAGTACGAACTTGCGCAGTTTCATAATAATCGTCCGAATGATACATACCATACAAGCAAATGCATTTCAAAAAGCGTTTTTCCGCAATTTAATGTTCGTGTGAGTGTTCGAGGCTGTCAAACAGCATTTTCACAACTTAGGCTTCAGTTTTTACTCGATTGATAAACTCAAGCTGCCGATTGTCACGCTCTTTATATTTAATTTGCGAAATTGAACATATTTCGTGAAATAAAAACTGTTTTTACAAAACTCGAAATTAGTTATATTACATTATAATGATCCATTGAATTTAGGGAAATTAAAAAAATACCAAGTAACAAATTGGAACACGGCAACATTTTAGTAGTAATTGGAATTATGAGAGTCTAGAGTGCGAGTGAGTAGGAGAGATAACAACAACAAAGCGAATGAAGGAGACAGATTTTCATATATTTATTTATTTTGGAGTTTGTTAAAAATGCCCCCGCAGAACAGAATCGAGTCCAGAAAACTTCCGCTTAGTGTGCGAGTATAAATAGGCATTTTGTATTTTATTAGTCAATTAGTCATGAATTATTCAAAACAGTGGTACAGTTTTATTGTTATATTTGTTTACCTAATCAATTGGCTAACATAACGTGTTTTTAAAACAACTTTAGCGTGAGCGTCTATTACCTAATCTGTGTTTTGGTGAAAGATTTTAAAATAGGAAGGTCCACCGCCTTTGTACCGTATGACCCAAATAAGGATGTCTATTTTATAGGGAGCAGATGTTCCGACAATACTCAACATGAATAGCTCGATCTATACATAGTACCTATCACTCGGCGACAACGTTCAGGAGAACTCGAGTTGACTTGCTAAAATCAGAGTTCTCCCGAACGCTTTCAATCTTGCTATGCAATAATGCGTCTTCTACTTAGCATCATATTCGTGGTGGATGGTTTGCCCGCCTATGGGCTGAAAGAGGAAACTAAATCACCAGACTTGTAATATTCACAAAATATCGATTCGCGGGATCGCGAGAATCGCACGGGGCAATTTCACCCTGTGCGCGTGAAATATCTCCGTGCTAGACTTTGTATTGTAGGTAATTAAATTAATAATAAAATTATGAATTCGGTCAGTTCGTGGGCTGTCACTTTTCTACCGAATAAAAATAATTATTAGGTAAGTACTGTGATATTTGTGATGATATGATACGTTTTATCCATAGGTATAGGGACCAAAAGTAAGATCTAAAAAAACACGCACCCTCTATTGCTTTGTTTCAAACGCTATGAGAAAACACCCTGACTCAGGGTGTTTCCTACCTACCTACTTACTTATAGTAAAATTGTATCAAGCGGAAGAACTTCTGAAAGGTGGACTGGGCCCATAAATGGACTAGTTGTAGAAATATATAAAGTAAATAAGTACCTACCTACCTACCTGACCTGGTACTAACACATTTTTCTGGTGGTAACAAGTAGGCAACTAGGTAGAGGTACTTACCTATTGCAAACAAAGGTTACCTTATAATCACTAGGTACTTCCACATGCATGATTTATTGCACTCAATCGCGCAGTTTTATTGGTATTATGTTGATAGGATCGTAGAAAACTCTAACAACAAGCAAGGCCAGGCAACGATTGATTTAGAGTTAAATAAGTGGTCATTATCAAATACAGTGGAACTTGACGAAGTTCAAACCTTTTTGTTTCTGGCGAGAATGATTGCTAGGTTTACAACTTTATTTACAGTTTACAGGGTGGATTTTTGAGACGGGTCAATAAGCTTAAGGTACCTTAGCCGTTGTTGCTACAAAAAAATGTTCTTAGGAGACTAGAAGTCTAGAACTTTAACTGCAATTCACAGGTTTTGGGAAAATTGTAGTCTCCTAGGAAAACGCAACTTCCCACCATTTATCTTTATGATGCCAATCGATGCAGTTTCGTAGAAGGATTAAAAGACTTCTAGACCAACTAAGGTTAAAATAACAGGAAAAGTAAAAAATCGCAACAAAAAAAAAACTAGTCCCCTATTATCATTTTCTTAACATAAAATGTCAATTGGGGACTTCCTTGAAACATAAAGTCAGACCTGTGCTCATCACAAATCGTGCAACGCAAGTGGCAACACCAGTAAAGTTGAAGGTGCTTAATTAAAGCGACCAAGGACGTCATTGTCTGGCGCATGACCTCATAGTCCCCAACCCAAATCTACATAATTATCTATTATTATGTAATACTTTGTAGACAACAATTTAATGGTACAACACGGAACACTTATGGTCACTTTCACCATTTTATGTTTGCTTTATAGGTGAGTGGGTAAGGATGTACCTAACTTGTACTTATATGATCTATCGCGGTTCCGTAGGCGGGGCAAAGGGCCAGTGGTGAACGACCGCGCTGTCGCGGTGCTCGCCGTCCGGTCGGACGGGCGCGGCCGCTCCTCGCTAATATGGAATAAGCTTGAAAATGATTATGTATGTGGAAACCCGATGCAACTACGGCGACGTGTCATACATAGTAAACAGGTACGGTCTTTGTTATAACGGTAGGTGATTAGTGGCGGCTGAGCTTTGGTGATCAACTGCGTACGGAACTGTAATGCAAGCAGCCCGTGGCAGTTCGCTAACTGTAGCCAGAACCGGTTCGCATGAAGTCAGATAGTAGATAGAGGTAAAGCTTAAAATTGCAAACGAGCCCTAACTCTCCACCCCAACTTGAGGTAGGACTTGTTTGGACTCTATGGAGGTTTTAAGGTTCTCGAGCTGACTAACCTGGCTGTTGCCACTTTTTGATTCATAAACAACCTCAAATATAGTAGTGAAGATAGTTTAAAATAAGTAGTACTTGTAGTTCAAAATCATATCTTCTCTTCTTGTTCTCATGTCACACACTATTGTTAACATTTTCATTTCTCCTTTGTACTCAAAGGTTATGTCGTATCGGTATCTATTTTACTGTGTACAAAAATAATAAAATAAATACTTATTTAATAACAATTTTATTGACCTGTTGTTTTTTCATCTCTAGTTTAATCAAAAAATGCAAGAAACTAGAAACGAATAGGCCGGCTCTGTAAATGCATAGGTAATCAGCGTATAATGTTCCCACTGCTAGGACAGACTTCCTCTCTTCGAGAGGGAGTGGGCTATAACCTACCACGCGCGCCCAGTGCGGGTTTTTAAATGTCATGTCTTCGAACTTTTGGTTCTAGGACATGCCGGTTTCATCACGATGTTTTCCTTCAGAGTTATGAGAACAGCGGCGATGAAACTATTTACACAAAGTACAGCGCCTCTCTGGGCTCGAACCCACGACCTACAACTCGTAAGTCGGGGCCGTTACCACTGGACCACCACTGCTCTACCACGGCTCTGTAAATGAATTCCTGCAATTGCATTTAAAATTGGTCACACATGAAAAGGAATTAATGAAGGTAGCTAACCCTGCGACATTAATTTTATTTATATTATGAAAATGACTCCCGGTAGTCAACTGAACTAGCCAGGAAATAAACAAAACAATCGTCGCGTGCCCAAAAAACATAGGAACGTTAAAATGTAAGCTAAGACCACTGCCCACGTCGGAAAATTGAGCAAAATTATTATTTGATATGGTTCTGTTTATACACTGAGTCGGTGCAAAAACAGAACAATTTAACAAATAAATCAGAATCACAATCGTAAAAGTAATTCTAACTGTCTATGTAGATAGTTACAATTCAATCGCATCTCAAGGATCTTGCTGCGGGGCGAAACAAAACCAGCACTCACCAGGTGCAGTTGCCAGGTAGCTACACAGCCATTAATTCAAGTTTACCTTCTTTTGAACTTGTGAGCTTGTTCATCACTCAGGTAGGTACACGAACTCAGGGATGCACCTAACTCGAGATGTTGGTCACGTGATGCCTTGTTATTGAACTGAGCGTGTGTTGACCAAATAAAAAAACAACGCAAATCGCCGTCGTCGCCACTCGGCGGCAGTAACTTATTTGTTATTCCAACATGACCTTCCTTGACTCTGAACGTTTATCCTCTCCTCGGCTAACAAAAACGTTACCGGCTCATTGTCTTAAAACGTAACACGTAACATTGGCTCCGTATACCTCGGCTGGATTGTAAATTTTTTTTTGTTTGGATGCGTAAGTAAATATTATGTATGTCTCCTTTTGTTACTTACATATTTGTAATTTATAATGTAAGGGGAGAGCGGAGCCTTCAACTACAGGCATTGCTATGCCTAAATGGAGACTCCTAGACATGCAATGTAAGCCAAAATGATATGAAATAAACTTATTTTTTTTATTTATGTATTTTATTTGATACTTGGCACAGTAGGTACGGTTGATATGAAATAATCTCTTCACTAGTGAGTGCTATTAAGATGAAACTAATTCTGAGTACCTACTCGATACCGTCCGTGGCTTGGATTTAGTTTCGTGAATCAGTTTTTGGTTGATTGAGGGCTCGTTATGCGAATATGTGCTTTGGTGTAGGTTTGGTAAGGCCTATTTTGGTGTGAATTCGGATGCATATCGAGGGGCTGTGCTACAAGGCCGCGGGTCGACAACCGCGGTGCTGCAGCCACGTGCGAAACCAGCTCACCTCGACAACAACGCTGCGGAGCCTGCGGACAGCGGACTGCGAAACTGAGCAACACAACACCCATGATATATTTTGGTAAGTATAGACAGGCAACTGAGTTAATTTCATTATCTATTTGTAAGTTTCACTAATTCAAAATAGGTACTTACAGTCCTCTTCTTAATTATTTTTTGTAAACCAAAAAAACATAATTAAGGATTTATTCAGTAATACACTTTTTACTATGGATACTTATGAGAAAAGGTTTCAATTACTCTTAAATTATAACGTAAGTATAATTTACATTAGACATGAAGAACCAAAAATATTAAAAACACGAAAATATTTTTTTCATACTTACAAAACAAAAACTATCAACTTGCCAATGTGTTATTTTGAAATGTGTCCATTTTGAAATTACTTAATTGAAAAAAAAGGGTTGTGTGTTGGAAGATAATTCTACGATCAGTTGTTTTAAAATGAGTACCTAGGTACCTACTCAGGTAAAACATCCGTAGTAGCATTTTTTACTACAGGGCAAGTGCAACTTCACTTTCCACGACTCAAATAGACGAGGGTTTTCCAAAAACTTAACAATGGAATTTTCTAGTAACAGTTAAGTAGGTAGGTACGCAGTAATGCATATTGTTTTTTTATTGTTGGCAGGGAACAGACATAGGAGCCTGGTACAGGGGACCATAAATAAATAACAAAAAACACAATTATTAATTAGACAACAGATTAATGTTAGGAGCACAGGATTCCAATTCTAATTCACAAAGAGAGCGCATTATACGAGATAAATCCTTATGAAAATTGGGAAACTTGATAGTTGACGAATATATTGAATAGTCTGCGGGAGTGCAACTAAATCAATGTGCGGTAGAATTGGGGTGCACGGTGCACCCTTGGGGAGTCAACGACCGGCCCAGTGTGGCGCCCGCGCCCCGCAACCAAACATACGCGACTTCTCCGGCGCCCTAGCGGTTCAACGACCCCTCAACGAACCCCCTATAAAACCTATAGCGAGCCAGACAGATCAACTCCCGTTCATAAACAATCGATAAGCGGCACAGACAGACAGGTATGTAGCTGTCTACCTATTTCATTATGATATGTACAGACTAGACATGTGGGATAGTTATAGCCAGTGTAGCAGTCACAGGGGAGACACGCGATCTTTGTTTTTATGGGGAACGGACGTTGTTTGAGTAGATGAAAGAAAGCATTGTGCGTATGCTCACGTTTGAGGCCTTGCAGTTAACAATGCATCTACGCATAACGCAAGATGTAAACTGTTAGCAGGACCAGCTGAGATTCAGTAGGTAGGTCGGTTGCATGTATAAAGTTGTGACTATTTCTGTACGGCCAGTAGCCGCCACGGACACACTATACGAGAAATAAAACGGCGCCGTTCGCCTTGTTGTCGAGCGGTCCCAACAAGTTTGTGTGAATGTGTGTCGCAAGTACTGTGATCATGCTGATCATCCATGTCCGCAAACAGCAGTCTTACCAAGATCGAGCCATGTTATAAAGCGACGATGTAATGCACATGAAGCGTGAAGGTGTCAGTGGAGGAACACGGGACAGAGCGGAGGCGAGGTATGAAACTCGGTAAGCGTCGACTGCCATATCACGCGCGACTGAAATAAACTGCGCTCAATGAAATCGATTTGTGCATAATAAAGTTCTGTTACAAGCGATCATTCGGAATTTTGCAACGGACATATTAATATTTCACTGTATTAGACTTTCTTATTTGAAATAAACCGTGCATAGTTAGAAATGGAAAAGGCACTGAATCACGGCCCATAACGGAGACTGCACATTTGTCCCAATTAACTCGCACAGAAATGTAAACGTTGCACTAAGAATGCAATGCGAATCTAAACCAAGAAAAGAACATTGTTTTATAATGTAGAACACATAAACAGAGTGATATTTTGTTGGCAGCAGAAGTTCTAATGGCATATCGTCAATAAAATATTGATCAGCTTATGACTAGGAGCTAGAAATCTAAAACAAAATAAATTATAGCAACGTTTAATGTTGTGCTATCCACTAGCACAGAAAATAAAGCGAATGGCGACTGTTAGTAGTGTGTACATATTATCTGAAAAACTATAAATATCGCTTTCGGTTCGATACGAGCGGAGAAAGCTATGGTGTAGCAACCGTGTCGGCCGACGTGTAGCCAAAAGGTTTCGTGACGACAATCTGTGCCTCTTGCATAATTTTCCGCGTTCACCACGATCAACCTCCGCGCGGCTTAATATCGAATATAACGATTTCTCCAGTTGGGAAAAGTAAGATTGACTGCTCTCACTGAATTATTTTTTCATAAAAGCATTGCATCGTCGGATTTAGCCTCAGGGCACAGCTACGAGGGCAACACTTCCAGGAAGGTTAATTAACTACTTACTTAAAATACATAATTACTTCAGTATTTATGCCAATTTCCGAAATATATATTGAGGACGTACGAACAAAAGTGTATCAGCGAAAAGAATGAGTTCAAGTCTACGGCCGTTTACGCAACACGCGTAAGTGGGCCAATATTGCATCTGATTCTGTGGGCTTTATACCCAGAGTAGTACCTACTTGCCACATGATGCAATAAAATCATGCAAGAAAATGGGATGTCTTTCTTCCTACTAGTTCCAACCACTTCTTCACCACCACCAGAGTGGTGGTGAAGAAGTAATGGATTCCTTTTTTGTTGTTTATAAGCAGACCCTTATGATCATTACACTAAAATACTGAATGACATTTTGGAAAATTGTGCCTATTGTGCGATTATTGAAATCTGCCCGTTGAAGCTGAAGCTCCTCGCAACAGGTGAATAATTTGTTATCACCGAGCACTCCTGAAGGTAATTAATATTCCTCCTACAGATAATACGTAATTATGAAGACAGAGGACGTCTTGTTACATTCAGACATAGAACGCGGACGTATTCCTGCATGTCGGATGTCATACCAGTAGCAGACAGGTGTTGTGCGCCTATATCTGTAGCGGTGTGATGTTACGTAAGTACTGCCACGTGCTACGTATACACAACAAACCAATGAACCGTGTGTAAATAACACAGATAATGTGTTTTTTTTTTAATTTCCATAATAATAAGGATTTATTCAAATTGCGTCACTGTCTTACGTTTTGAATTTTAAGATGGTCCAAAATTGCAAGATACTTCTTTGAGCGTTTTCGCATCGTTCAACTGCGCAGCAATTATTATAATCTCGAATGCATGGAAACTGGAAAACTAGCTTTCCGGTTTCCATGCAAAATAAACAAGCTAAGCTATGATGAAATTAATTCCTGTTCCTTTGACCGAATGCATATTTTGTAGTTTTTCCAAAATCGACCCCCTTACAGGTAGTTCGTTGTAAATAAAAGAGTGTCAAATTCAAGGGGTGGTTATACTAGGGGTAGGTGCTGTATACTATGATTAGAATCCTCTAGCTCTTTCGTAATATTCAAGTTACTAAGACTTAACGAATAAGGTATTGGAGAAATGTACAGCGGCACGATTAACAAAGCAAACTCACGTACAGAAATAGTTCCAAATGTTGCAACAAATTGTTCAAGATATGACATGGTAGGTTACTTGCGTTTGGTCTAATGTTGTTTGTTCAAGCCACTGATGCGGTTCTGTACCGTGATCTTCAATACTCAATAGCCCATTATGTAGGTATTACCGCTAAATCAAACAAGTGTTATGAGTTTATGACTGTTGTAAGTTATAACCTTGTCCCCATTTACACGTATCGATTGTTAAGCAGTTTTTTAATGTTTTTACAACCACCATCATCCATTGCTTTCTGTAAGTAGAAGTTTTGCAAACCCCAAGATTAGGCAACATAGCCAACGAAATTGAGGTTTGCCAAACTTTTTATTTCATTATTTTTTGTCTTTGTGCCTACACTACAACTACCTACATTCGCATGATCACTTCCACAGTTAGGGTTGACAACGCTACTATATTAAAGGTTTAAATACTAACTATATATTTTTTTAAAGTAGTAGCCGATAATTACTATATTTTCGATGAAATAAAATTACCTTATAAAATATTATGTGTAAAACGAAACACAGCCGTAATCTGTTTTTGTTGTATTTAGAAATAAATAAAATTCTAGCTATTGCTCTTGCTGACGAAAAATGGGAACAAAGTGTTGCTAAGTGCTTCTGACTTTTCTTATATTTACAAAATAGTATCATTTCTTCTTTCTATACCAGCAACTTCAGCTTTTACTGAGCGCATATTTTCAGTGATGAAGACAAAATGGCGAGATGAGCGCAATAGGGCCAGTATTCGTCTCGTAAAAGGCGAAATAAAGCTATGAGACATTAAAAAAAACCTGTTGATAAAGGCTCAAAATAATGTAGGTACCTTAAAAATATTTTTTATTTTTTCGCCTACTATATTTTTCCAGGTAATGGGCTTCGAAAATACTATACAACTTATTTAAAATTTTAAAAAAGTTGGCAACCCTATACACAGTATACACCCGACAACTAAGATTAAGCTTCAAATGATAACGCGCATTCCATTTTGTAACAAAGGAAAAAGACCTACGCAGTTGCAGGGTTGACCTATATACGACAAAAGGCCGGCCCTAATTTATATTTTCAGAGCCGTTTGTTTATGTCCCTATAGTGAAATCTAGTCTTTTCACGGTAAGTGTAATCTTCAAAACAAAAAATACCGTTTGCCGGCTACGGCTACCGTGATAAGCGGAATGTGCCGTGTGCGTGAACGATACAAGACTCCAATCTTACCTATATTCTATATCAATGTCAGTGGGTTAGACGTCCACAATACTTATTCAAAAGAAAGAATTGTATAATGCATGTAAAAGGCACTCCTGCATTGTAACGGAAGGTAATGTAATGAGAGGAGTCGGGTGAGCCGCGTCCGGGCCGCCCCGCCGCCGCCGCCGCCGGATCGATACGGACGCGGCTGCCACCGCCACTGCCTTGCCACCTTGTAACCCTGCCAATTCACCAGACCCGCTCAGCTCCAGACAGACGATCAAAACTTTAAACTAAAGGGGAATAATTGACGAAATACCTAAATTTGACGGACATAAATAAAAAGTTGGACAAACAGGATAGGAATAATACTTCATTCAGAACGACCCGACAACACAACAACAATAATGGACTTATAACTTGTTTTCAATATTAATCATTATTATCTGAGGGGCCTGTCGTTAAACAGAGACCGAGATGCGTAAGAATACTCACTTAGCATAATTAATGCTGACATAAGATACTTCAATGTAATGAAACTGTGGTTTACGTTGACATAGTCAGTTGCTTGCAACATGTCGCTAGGTATTTATATGGTATACCTCTGTAAAATCGGTCCACACTCAACAGAGGTAAACAAAATGGCTGCACCGTTGACGATAACTTATCGCTTCGTTTAATGTGTCGAGATACGTCGGCGAGCGTAACGCAAAATGGGAAGTGGGCGAATACTGGCGAAATGAGTCTTGCCAATCATTCGATGACGGTGACAACGGTTCGTTAATATTCAACGCTGGCTATAACAATTCAGTAACAACAACAACAATTTTATACAAATCCGTCGAGCGCATTAAAACCAGGTGATACTTAGTAGGTTAACAGACAAAAGCCACAGCACAGCCGCGAGCCGGTCCGGAATCCTGGCCAGCAAATTGCCAACATTTTCAACGGTTACCAAACTTGTGGAAGGATTTTAGGCAACACAGAGGACATCTTGCCCTCGACAAGGCAAGTGGCGTACGTGATGCTAGAATGGCAAATATCTTCCCCCTGTACTCTAAACCAAAAACCCTCACTTTAAATTGCTTTTTTCTGGCCAATTACTGTGAAGTGTCTAGTAGTCTCGACAATATTTTTTTCGCGATCCGGATCCACTGCTTACCGATGCTTTATACTTTTCTGGGTGTATTCTGCAAATATGGCTAGCCCGCTTCCATTTTAGCCTGGCAGACTTGTTGCCTACATCGATCGGCGATACCGGTCTCGAAGTGTATCTTTATAAATCCGGTCTGCTTTATTTTTAATATCATACGGTACATGGCCCTGTGCAGCTATGACTGCGGATTTCTAAGAGTCGGTAAAGACCAAATTAAAATGAACATAATAGATAGGTCGGTATAAGCACATAGACATGTTAATGGGTTTACTTTTAGTGACACAACTAGACCACTTTCTAGAATGTAAACTGCAAAGTGGAGTCTGTTTCTGTTTCAACCGTTTCCAACTTTTTGAGGGACGTCTGTCGTAAGTATGCTTCAGGAGACATACAGGGTATCTAGTAAATAGCACGACATACTGCAGGGGGTGATAGCTTGCCTCAATACCTACCAAAACCACACAATATAATATATGTTCAGCCAAATCTTACGGATTTAGTTTTACAAAATTTTCCGATATATCGAAAAATCTCTACTTTGAAACAGATTTTTAAGCATGTCGTAATGAAAAATTCCTGTTCTAGTTTTTTTTTACATCAAATTATTCTTGAATAGTTAGGTACTTTACTCATTGATAAGTCTTTTTTCTATCAAAAACAAGAATGTTTTCAAGAAATACAATTTTTTCTTTAAATAAAAAAAATTAAAGAAGTATTTTCTTAACCTTTTCTTTTTTATTTCCTTAACCTCTTTAACCTACAGTGGTGAAAAAAAATCCGTAAGATTTTGCTGAACATTATTGTGTTGTTTTGGTAGGTATTGACCCAAGTTATCACCCCCTGCAGTATGTCGTGCTATTTACTGGACACCCTGTATAAGGCGAAAGAATACTGTTTTACAAGTTTTACCTAATCTAGTTGAAAAAATGCGACTGACGTGTAAACGTGTTTGTACAAACCTACTTACAGAAATAAAATCATATGACATTTTTATAAGATGAATATATTTTTATTTTTAAATATTTGAATTGCAACTCATTGAAAGTATGACCTTCTTCCTGAGCTGGATTGATGAGCTGCTTGGTAGCTGCAGTAAGCTTATAGTGGAAAGGTGAGGCTGAGGGCCAAGTCTTGTTTGTATTGCTATTGGTTCTGTTTATAAGGGAATTTTGTAAGGTGAATATATTTTGATAATTTAAATATTTGAATTCCAACTCACTGAATTTATGACCTGCTTCCTGTGCTGGATTGATTAGCTGCTTGGTAACTGCAGTAAACTTATAGTGGAAGGGTGAGACTGAGGCCCAAGTCTTGTTGGTATTGTTGGTCTGGTTGGTTGGTTGGCCTACTCAAATGTCCTTTCTTTGGTATTGTTCGTCGAATCGTTGAGCTCCTTAAGTTCTGAGTTGAGCTGCACGATTGCTGACCTTCGCGTGCACTGACTGGACAGGTCCACTCAATCTGTGTGGTTCTTTCCTCAAAAGAACATTTCAGACACCGATCTACATAGCCTTCACATGATCTGACCAAGATTCTGTCTGGACTTTAAAAGAGACTGTGACCTCTGAGTTTGTTTCGGCCTTTCTTCTCAGAGTAGTCAGATAGGAAACGCCGACCTCATCTAGTTTAAAAAAAAAATATGATTGACGTGTAAAAGTGTTTGTAAAAACCTACTTACAGAAATAAAATCATTTATCATTTATTGCTATTTGGAAGAGGTAAGTATGATGTCAAATATGAGCAATTCTCTACACAAAGTAAAGCGCCTGTCTGGGTTCGAACCTACGACCTACAACTCCTAATTCGCGGCTGGTACCACTTGGCCACCACTGCACTCGGAGGTTCTAAATTAGTCTGTAACTCGGTATGTATGTTCAACAATATTTTCATCAATTGCGGACCGATTTTGAATAATCTTTTTCCATTTCATAGAGAACGCGCGGTGGTTCCATATAAATTTTATTAAATTTGCTTGGGTAGTTTTTGAGTTAGCTTCAATAATACGTATTTAATCCACTTGGTGTATGTTGATGATGTTTTAAAACTATCTGTCACTTTTGTTTACAAAGCAAGGTTGTATACGAATTTGTGTGGGATATGTATGATGATGTATGATGATGATGATGATGATGGGGACTCCCTTTTCCGCACTTAGACTCTCATTTGGTCCGTTGTGCGTGGGGATACTGGCTAACACAGCCAGCCTAGCTCCGCCCAAAGGCACAGAAGCCTCCTGGGGGCTTCACAGGCTTCGCGGAGCGACCTCACTGTTCCGAGGATTTCTTCCCGTTGAGAAGCCACAGCCTCGCACTCCAGGATAACGTGGGCGGCTGATTCCTCGGCGTCAAGGCAGCCCCTGCAAAGGGGGCTATCTGTGGCGCCTATGTTAAAAAGATGTTTGTTAAGGGGGTTATGGCCCGTAATTGTTCCTATAATTATTCTGAGGTTATTTCTACTCAGGTTGAGAAGTTTTTTGGTTAACCGCGGGTCTACAATTGGTAAAGTCAATTTGGACTGTCTACAGTCTGTTGCCCGTGACCATCTGTTGTTATGGAGTTCGGTCGATCTTTGGCGAATCCACGCACGAAATTGTGAGAAAGGCAGAGGGAGAAGTGGGTACGGGCCTAGCACTTCCATATCAGAGCCTCTCTTCGCAAGTTCATCAGCGGCATCATTGCCTAAGGATCCACTATGCCCTTTGATCCATTGGAGGGTAATGCGATTAAACGCCGATAACCTCTCCAGAGCTAAATGGCACTCAAAATTAGTTTATTGTTAGTTTGTTTGTTTTCTAAAGCTTTGAGCACAGATAGGCTATCGGATAGGAATTTAATGCCGTAGTTCCGGATGCCTAAGCGCTTTACTGCTGTTGCGGCTAGTGTTAAGGCAACACATTCACATTGAAATATCGAACTGTGTGTGCCTAGTAGTATGTGAAGGTTAATGTTGAGGTCAAGGGAGTGTACGCCAGCACCTGAACCGTTTTGTGTTTTTGAGCCGTCTGTGTAGATGCGCACTTCATGGGCTCCTGACTGATCCCTTTCCTCCTGAACTGTTTGTATAATATAGTTTTTGTTGAACATGGGTTTGTTTGGTGTTCTATCACACGGGGCAGCGATGAGCGGTTGGTACTCAATCGCCCGGTCCAGGATGTTAGCGTGTGGGCTGGTATGGTTTTTGCCCCATATGCCCAGATGCATCAGCCTGATGGCAGCTAGCGCCGCCTCCTGCTGTATGTACAGGTCAAGGGGAGTTAGTGTAAGGGCTATCTCCATGGCTGCAGTTGGGGTGGTTCTCATGCAGCCAGTGGTAGCCGTACAGGCCAGTCGTTGGAAGCGTTGTAGTCTGGTAATGGTGGTCGAGAGTTCAGTCCTCGTCCACCAAACCAGAGCGCCATAAGCCAACATTGGCCTGATTACCGCTTTGTATAACCACAGAGTTATCTTCGGAGAAAGCCCCCATGTTTTCCCTAACATTCTTTTGCATTGGTAGAGTGCAATTGTGCTTTTATTAAGTTTGTAGTCAAGGTGCTTGTTCCAGAGAAGTTTGCTATCAAGGATCATCCCCACGTACTTGACTTCGTCTTTAAGTGTTAGTTCAGTGTTGAAGAGTTTTGGAAGCCTATGGGGTCCAAAAGTTCTCTTGTTGGTAAACATTATTAGTTCTGTCTTCGAGGGGTTAACCGATAGTTCGTGCCTCGTGCACCAGCTCTCGATTATTTTGAAAGCCCTTCTCATGAGATCACATGAGATGCCTTCAAATTTCCCCGAGATCAGAATTGCTATATCGTCCGCGTATCCCACCGAGTACAAACTGCTGGCGTTGAGCTCTGCAATGAGCTCATTTACGACTAAATTCCACAGCAGTGGTGACAGCACCCCACCCTGTGGGCAGCCTCTACTCACGATACCTCGCGTGGTGGTGTTCACGGTAAACTGAATGGCACGGTATTTTAACATGTTATTGATCCACTCTATGATTGTTCGCGCAACACCGTGCCTGGCAAGTGCCTGCTCGATGCTGACGAAGTTTGTTTTGTCGAAAGCACCTTCTATATCAATGAAGGCGCCTAGGGTTGGGTTTTTGGCTTTAAGAGCATTTCCAATGCGTGAGACTACGCTGTGGAGTGCTGATTCAGTTGATTTGCCTGCACAGTAGGCGTGTTGATTCGGATGTAGAGGTCTCTGTACCGAAATTTGGGTTCTGATCCTCCTATCCCCCAGCCTCTCCAGTGTCTTCAAGAAGAACGAGGAGAGGCTTATAGGTCTAAAGGATTTGGGCTGGGTGTAGTCGCCCCTACCTGGTTTCGGTATAAAGATTATTTTTACTTCCCGCCATTTCAAGGGGATATAGCGGTGGGCCAGGCTGGCACGAAAAACCTTAACCAGGTAGTCAGCCAGTACATCTTGGGGATATGTAAGTACCACTACAAAAAGTGTAAAATAAAACAAAAAAATACAACTAACTTCCAAAAACCGACCTCCAGGGGACTTAAGTAAAACTTTTTTTAACCTTTTTATACATAAAATTGTTTGTTTTTTTTTTTTTTTAATATGGGTTTGCTCTTGACTCTCGTCTAGATCAGTGGCGACAGAGTCGAGAGAGAGAGAGAGTTTGTAAGAGGTAATCTCTGCAAGTACTGATCCAATAACAAAAATTCTTTCGCTACTAGAAAGCATTGCCGAAAGTCACTGTATAGTGAAGTTGACTTCCACGCAGAACAAAGTTACAGGTAGGATCAAAAGATGAAGGTCAATTTAAATTTTACTTAATAACATAAAATTTATCATGATCATTATTTATATCAAGAAAAGTTGTAGAACATTCCAGCAACAAAAACACATGTTGGGCAACTTTTGTTTACCATCCATACCAGGCTACTACAAGGTATTTGTCTGTAATTAAATTACCTAAGTCTGTTCCAAAAGCATCAGATAAAAAAATTAACAAATGGATCAGAATATGTACCAATGGATACCAATTTGTAGTGCCACTTACAAATTGAGTACTCTGATTTGAATAAAGATGTCTATCATTTGACAATTGAGGTTAATTTTATTACTTCAATTTTGGTTGATGATTTTTCAATTACAATTTTATAATGTTATTGAAGCAACTACTTATATTTTTTTGGAAAAAGTGGTGCAATTTAAAGTTGAAACCTTCCGAATAGAGATGAACGTGTTAATATAGAGTGTGATTGTGTGAGAATTTTGCCTGACCAGGGTGTGTTTACTAAACACTTTATCAGATATTTTCAGATCATTGGAACAGTCCATAAATTCATATATGTATATTAAATTAAAATTATATTGTCACTGTCAAATTGCTAAATGGCAGAAACCTTCATAGATTTCCAATAAATTTTGGAATGTCCAGTTTAAGATAATTGAATGGATTTTCTCAAAATAGCTGAACTGTGCATCTAAGTGAGGTTTCAGAGGGACACTTCAGTTATTATGCAATTGGGTGCATTAGGATAGCATCCACAAGTGGCAATATTGCATAAATTATTATCAAACAGCCTGAGCAGTCAGCCCATCAACCAACCCGCTTACCGGGTAATCTTGTTACCACTGCATAAACTATTATTGTATAGCTCATGCCAACACAATGGAAAACAATAATATAAGAATAGGACTGGCCTTGACCAGAACCATACTGACTTCCACTTCAATGAGTCAGCATATACTAATGTGTTGCCACTTAGCTAATATGAGCTGACCATCATGAATATAACGATTTTAGTGGGAGTTCAAACCTTATTTAATTGCAATAAAAAGTCACCTCAATTTCTCATTTGATTCCATGTCCATGAATATTATTCAGTAGCAATGAAAGCATTTCTACATAACTGTCTTGGAGAATTTGTTCTTAATTCAAAAACACTGAATGCTCCCAAAGAAATTTGATTATTACAATCTACCTTGATGGATTCAGTAAAATTTATTCAATAAAAACAAAACAAAGGATTACCCTAGGCAAACAATTATTTGTCATATTTTAGTCTTTCCATTGTCTTTGCAACCAAACTATGTTGAAATCTTCACTATTGTGCTGGTCGAAAAGCAAAATCTTTTGTTTAAAACGATTTCCATTTTGTTCTAGTACTATATTCTCCATGTTGCAAGATGCAATGTGTACATGCAGGTAGGTATATATAATAAAGTTGGGTAAGGTCTCACAATAATTCTCTACAGATAAACGAGGAAGTAATTTGTAGCCAAGAGATATACCATGACCTTCCAATATGCATTATGTATTCTCCACGACACAAACGTAGGTATTCGTAAAATTTTATGGTAACGAAATCAATAACTAACTTTTCAATCACCCTTACGATAATCAAATTACTTACGTTTTCATGAAGTCCCGTTGCAGCAGTGAAATGGACACAACAACTTAGCCTGATGGACTAAATCAACACATTGTAATGTACTTCAAGACGCAAAATAAAATCACTAACGCAGTCCATTTATCGCGAGTGATGTTTGACAAAACTTCAAATCGATTAATTTTTCTACACTAGATGAATTTACAAGAATGTTATTAATTTCACATTCAGTTCACAAAATGTCACTGACTTGGGATGAAATGACACTATTTAATTTTGATTCATACTGATTTTCACCAATTTTCAAGCGCTTGGAGAACAAAAACAGCTGGTTCGTCATTTATGTTTTTTCTGCCACATACAGCAAAGCAAGCAAAAGCATAGTGCATTGGATGCCTTTTTAAGTTAAAAACCGACTAAAACCGGAAAGAATACGGTAAAAATAAAATATTTTTGGTGTGATTGGTTATCCATCACGATTTATATTTCTTATTAGTCGACAATGAATAAATGTATTGTTTATAACATGACCCTAAGAAAGAAAAAATCGTTTCCTGGCTTAATTAATCGACAACATCAAAAAATTAAATCATGCCATTTGACTCCTACCGAATGGACTAGTCGGCACTAGCCTTAGAGAGCACTAGCAGAAAAGGGAGTGGGAGGCGTTTGCCATGCAGTGGGACGGTATAGGTTTTTTAAATTAAAATCTCGTTATATTATGTTATATTCTGGATTTCTGTTGTATTACGGCTACATTGTCGCGTTAAAGCAAACTACACTTAATTTTGTGTTAGGCATCTCGTAGTTGGCCTTGAGTTGAGAGGCCGTCACTACTTAACCGGTCTTTCCTGTGGTGCCTTTGAGGGAACTCAAAGCCTCCAGCACGGGGCTTAATAATAATTAAAAACTAAGCGATCATCACCTAGGGGCGCCCCTTGTGGGGTACGAACCTTAGCTTAGGGCGTCGCTGGGGGAGGACAGCAAGTTGGGGACAGGCTGGGTCAAATTAGATTCATTATTATTATCGGGGGAGTATAAAGGTACAGGCTCAGCTATGCCACCAGCTGGCACGGAGCTGATCAAGGGAAAGGGAGGGCAATTAATCGGGGAGGATCGCGGATGCGGTGGACCTCGGCAGCGAGGTCGGAATTTCGATTTTTGTCTGTGTCTGCTGTATAATGTACTAGTGGCCCTACTGTTTTCCTGGAGGAGGGTAATGCGGTCGTCAGGGTCGGTCAGTGTATGCCTAGGACGGCGGATTCTACTGATTCTAGAGGGAACATAGCTGGCGGCCTTCACAACCAGAGGGTTGCGATGGCTGCCGGCGGTATCAAAGAAACGCTTGGAAGCGCGTTTCATGAATTGCTGAATAGTGGGAATTTTTAAATCTAAATGTAGGTTTTTTTTTCGAACGAACCAAAGGGATCCCGTTGCTTTACGGAGGTAACGGTTCTGTGGGGTCTGCATCCTATGGATATGTCGGGGTGTGCCTGTGCGAAAACTGCACAGGCATTGTCATGGTGGGGCGGATGCATGCCATATAAATGCGTAATTTGCACCTGAGTGACAATTTGCTGCGTGCATTTAAAACGGAATGGAGTCTACCCAGAGCAAAGGCGGTTCGTTGACGAGCCGCCTTTGCTCTGGGTAAACTCCATTCCGTTTTAGTGCCCTGAGAAGGAGAGATGTCTGTCCAATGTTACACCCAGATATTTGGCTTGCTTTTCCCCAAGGGATCGTCTTGCCGAACATCTTGATCGGTCGGGGCGAACTACACTTCGCGCGCTCTCTGACACCACTTGATGTGCAAAAGAGAGCGCGTGAAGTATAGTTCGCGTTATCGCGACAATGTAGCCGTAGCCTAAGTGGAAAACGCATTCGTAGTCATTCTTGTTTTGCCCATCCAGCTCTACACACAACAGCAAGTACCTAAGGCGTGCATCATATTCATGAGCATCGCCCGTGATAAGTTAGAGTTAAAATAGCCAGGACAAGAAAAGAGAAAAGTTGGGGATTCTTAGTGAATAAAATTCTGTACCTATGTACGTATGTGTGTACCAATTAAGTATTTAAGAGGGAGTTATGAGGAAGCATAATAATAAGTAGCATTATACCTTTTAGGTATTTAATTAAAATTCGCATTATTCAAAGAAATACATTGAAGTCTTTGCACTTTTCGTAGTTTTTCTCTTCATTTGTTTGCCGAAGAATTCCGCTGTAGTCTTCTTTAGATAGGCACAAGTTTTTAAGAATTTCCGAAGGTGATGGCATGTTCTTATCTTGTATTGGTATGGAGTCTATTAATTCTTCTATATTTTGGTTGAACATGCCGCCATCACCTTTGACCGACATTGCAGTGTGCATATTTTCTGAAGTAGGAGACACTCCATTTTCATTAAAAGATTCAGCAATCAACAAAAAGTGTTCGGATTCCATGTCCTCCAATGATAACTTAGCTCCCGTGCGAACTAACTCAGCGTTTGCTTCAGACACATCGTTATAGTTTAAATTGTCTGTCATTGAAATCTGTTTATCGGATGTCTTTGTGTCTGGTTCACTATGCTTCTGCTTAAGTTTTTCCACAAGTTCTCCTGTTTGTCTTACCACTGTCCCAGGTGGTTGCGCTTGGCATTTATGAGTTCTCTGTGATACCTGAAATAAAAATCAGCTACTAAGTAAATATTTTCTCGGTTATAATTGTTTTCGGGACTTAGTCTATTATTCGTTTTTTTTTCGGAAATTACCAATTTTTTTGCAGTATCGGGTTAATCTTGACCATGGAAACCATTTAGGTTCTGAGTTTTTCTAAGTATGTCCTCGCTCCATAGCGCCCCTAAGGCTACACTCCAACCATATAATCAGTTAGGTATGTACATTTTACATAACAACTTAAAGATAAAATACATACTTTGTACCGAAAACTTTTTTGGCAAGCCGTACATTTGTATGGCATAACTCCTGTATGAATGCGCCTGTGCACGAGATATGAAACCCGTTGTCGAAAACATTTACCTGCAAAATATATACAAGACTTTCTTTAGGCAACTCATTTTTAACTACTCATACTTCTCAGCCAATTGGATATTATTGGTTATTACCACAAGTTTCGCAAGAGAAGGGCTTTTCTCCTGTATGGATACGTTGATGATTGTGCAGCGTTGATAGCTCTTTAAAAGCGCGCCCACAGTAAGTACATCTGTGAGGTTTCTCATCGTTGTGATACAATAGATGCTTATGATATGACTGCTGAAATGTAAACGTTTTGTTACATATTGCACATGCGTACGGAGTTTCACCTGTAATAAAAAAAATAAAGATTTTATTAATAATTGTTTTTTAGTTAAAAAAATCTTAACATACGTAGGTATATTTTTAAACTATACTTCATGGTGATGTTTCGAACGCTAAAAAGCTCAATAATTGCAATCATCAGAATTATTTAAGAGGCATTATCGTTAGAGTTAGCCAATGTGAATAGTTATTTAACCAAAAATGTATAGTCGACATCATAATTGCTGTAGTACTTTTGGCCACAATGCCCGGTAAATTGAAACTCAAACTCAAAGACGGAATAGATGTTGTCGTTTTGTGACGTGCAAGTGGCATTCATTCAACCATAGGGTGATTTAGCAATTACGAGGTTGACTATACCATAAGTAGCGATAATGGCTTAGAGCCTGCGCTCACTGGCAGTGCGGCACGGCATCGGCAGAGGATCCTTCGGCATCACTACATGCAAGCGCATACTGACTGACGGCAACGAAGCCGCGGTGTCCTTCGGAAGGACGCGACGTCCTTTTAATTTTTTTATTGAAATTGAAATTTTATTATAATTCTAGTTATATTCCTATTCGTCGCATAAAAATCCCTTGGCGCTTTGCCGCCAGTGGGCGCAGGCCTTTAGAAGTCATTATTATCCAGCTTCCTAAATAAATTTTAAATTATTCTGTTAGTACGAATTACCTCAACAACTAACACCAATTATTATTTTAACCTGTATGAAGACGTCTATGTTTCTTCAGGAAATATTTAGTAGTAAAACATTTACGGCATACTTCGCATTGCCATTGTTTATTATCATTTCTTTCCAAGTGAGTCAATTTTTCATCTTGTTGATCTGGGTTTCCTCCAGTAGTTTTGTCTATATTAGCATCAGAATGTGAATTTCCAGACAAAAATCCAAAGTGTGCTACCCTCAAATGAACCATTAAAGAACCTCTCATTTTAAAGTTTTTTGGGCACAAATGACAGTGATAACGGGTAAAAGTTTGATTTGAATTTTCGTCAATATTGTGAATTAAGCACCTGTGCATTCTCAAAATATTGGCATCGATAAACTGTAAGCCGCAGATGTTGCAAATAGTGTTCGTTTGTACTAATGTTGCTTCCGCTTTCACAAACATTGGTTCACTGCCTTGAACACGTTCTTTACTTCTTGATATATCTAAAACATTTACCGATACCACTGGTAATTTCGGATAAATTTTCACGAATTTAACTGGAGAATTTGTTGCAGATGACGGAGTTTTATTTTTAACCACCGACGTTTTCGGTTGCTTCTGCTGCGCTGTGGATTGATTTTCCGTATTACTTTTTTCATTTAAACCTTTTAATTTTTCTTTTTCTTTGCTTCCTTTTGTGGTCAATAGTTTCACATGGCTAAACAAGTGTATCGTAAGTTTGTCTATACCAAATACTTCTTCCTGACACACTGGACACAGCATTTTATTTGTTGACACATGTATTAATCTGTCTCTTAATGAATGCACTGATTCGAAAACACCAATATGCGCACAAATTGGACAGGGTAAAGAAGCTGCATTAGCACTCATTTTACCTAATATGAAAAAAAGGACTTCCTCAATTATGACGTTAATGAAAACTAAACAGTGTTAGCACGCCTCATGCGAGCACGATAGCGTGAAACTAAAGCTGCGATGAGTTATTTTTGGATGCTGCCATGGGTGCTACGTACCTAATCTTTTGGCGGGTTTTCAAGATATTTTATAAAACTAATTCATCAATTCTGTGAAGCTGTTTAGATAGTTGTCTTGTTTTGTCAATGAAAAGAAAATGTTTTCAAATGCATATTAACTTTTAGTTAATTACATGGACCGATTTTATGTATAAATTGCTCATTAAATCTCTATCTATCTGTTTAGTCCGTAATGTCCCACTGCTGGGCAAATATCAGGCTCTTAAATAGGTTGACAGAGGTTTTAAACAGAGCCGATTTTAGTTCCTTTTTGTAATACAACTCTTAACTAAAAAGAATGTTTATCATAATGTGCATTAACTTTTTTTAACAAGTTACTAAAGATTATAACCGAGCTCCCATTTAAATAATATACGAATTTATTTAGCTTGCTTGCTTTATTTTTGGGTCAATTTTTTTTATTATAATTTTACCCCTTTCCGGTTGTCAGATTGATCTGATGGACACACTATAGTTTTGATGCTAATACAATTGATTCAAATCCAAGATAGGCTACCGCTACAAAATGGCAGATTAAGATTACATATTTTTTCATAACCCCCTCAATATGGGTATCAAACGCTTATATGTATACTGTATCTACTGTATATACTCTTAGATCAAACGATAGGGCTTGACTAGTAGTATACACTATGAAAAAAATCCTAAACCAATACGGCCGCCAACAAAATGGGTCATTACATACCTATAGGTATTTTCACAACCCCTTCAATCTAGGTATCAAAAGAAAGGGCTTGACTAGTAGAATACAGTACACCATGAATAAATCCTAATCTAAGATGGCCACCGGTACAAAATGGTGGATTTTAATTCAATTTATTTTAATTAATTTAGTAAATTCCCCTTAATGTGGGTATTGGGTATCAAACCGTACAAGCTGAGACATACTAATTACAATACGCTAGTCAAGCCACATCTGGAATATAATACCTTAAAAAGTCAGAGTGTACAACAAGCATACCAACATTTAAAAAAGTCATAAGGAAGTAAACCGAAATGAAAGGGCTACAAGTAGAACGCAGTGCATGGTGGATAATAGAGTTTTCGTACCACTTGCTCAAAAAAGTGACATTCTATGCCACAAAAAGCGAACATAACAATAGTCATTTTTAATCTGTTAAAAACAGGGAAGGAAAATTGTACTGAATTTCATTCATCCTCTAGGGGGAGAATGTGATTTAAGTTTGGAATACTTACCGAAATTTATACTGAACTACATCTGTGTTTACACCATTGAGTTTGTATATAAAGCATTATACATTGAAAAAGGAATACGCATTTATTATGCAGTTATGATTATTATATAAAATTACGAAAACCGACGAGGCCGTATGAGCTTGATGCCTTTGCTTTTCCGACAAAAAAATATTAGTCTAGGAATTTGCCGCGTTTTTGTTTTCTTCAAATACATTTATGTAAAAATAAATAAAAATAAACTTAACGTTTACGTTAAGTTTATTTTAATTTATTTTTATAAATAAGTTAATGTTCTAAAAATACGTTTAATTGTCATTATTTTTAATAAATGCTTATCTCATATTATTATTGTGTTAATTTTTTCGCAAATGGTACGAAAAGTAGAGTATTTTCCTCGGTGATAAAGCTGTCTTAGTCTTGGGTGAACTTAAATCCCTCGCTACACTCAGGACTCGTCTTAAATCCCTCGCTTCGCTCGTGATTTAATTTTTTAACACCCTCGCTACGCTCGGGAGTAAACCTCGAGTCCTTCATTACGCTCGCGATTTAAATCGACACCCGCGACAGAAGACACTGCTTTATCCCCTTGGTTAATAATCTACTATTAGACAGCCTATAATAAATAATTAGACTTCGACTGCCCACAAAATGCAAGGCAGCCCTGTAGACCACGCAGTTTTGTATTTAGGGTCGAAACTGTTTGAGGAAGGGCAAGCTTACGTGCTAATGAGTCGAGTTAAGTCTTTGGGAGGAGGAGATAGACTGCAACAAATTGACCTGAAATAAAACTTGTATTAATGAGGCACTAAATGAACTAAATAGAATCTATACCTAAGTAAAGAAATAAAAACTGGAAAATAAAATAGGTAAAATCAAATCGTGAGGCGCGTGAAATTTAAATCAACAGTCAACCGCTCTAAAAATGGTTTTTTACCTTATTTAAATTAAACTTCGTAGATGCTCGATAAAAAATTGTTTTTATAGTTTAGGTACAAGAATTGCTGCACATAAAAAAAATGATATTTTAAGTTTCCTTTGTGTCGAGCGTTTATTAAGGGAACTATATTTTCTATCACCAAAATTTATATTTGTCATCAAGTTGTATCACCTAATAAATAGATCTATCGCCACGAAATATTTTCGTTCTCAGATAAACAAAAATTGTTCCCAGGTTGATATCTCAGGATTTTAGGTGATTTATTGTGGAACTGATTTTGCATTGTTTGGTGACTACATTTTGGTGACAGATCTACTATTTGGAGGACAAACCCTATTATTTAAGAAACACAAAACTAATTAAATTGGTAATAGCTTAAATGATACCCGAGACAAATTACCAGGAGAAACTGGATGCAATCTGGACTTTAGGGCACCCCGACTCGGACAGGTTAGGTTAGAAGGGGATGGCGGGGTCGAGAGACCCCGCCATCCCCTTCGTGGTTATTTTTTTATAAACCACCCAGAAGTAGGAGCCCCGCGAAGCGGGGCTCCGTCGACCAAGCCCTACCGTCGACATATTATGTATATCAATCGATCCGTGGTGAATAAGAAAACTACTACTATTGGTGATCTCTTTAAATTAGTTTGCTTAAATACTTATTAGGACACACCTATTATAATACATACAAAAACATTTATTTGGTACTAGACCTTATATCTCAGGATTTTAGGTGATTTATTGTGGAACTGATTTTGCATTGTTTGGTGACTACATTTTGGTGACAGATCTACTATTTGGAGGACAAACCCTATTATTTAAGAAACACAAAACTAATTAAATTGGTAATAGCTTAAATGATACCCGTTTATTAACTTTTGAAGAATTTATGTTACACTAGCTGTTGCCCGCGACTTCGTCTGCGATCCAGGATGAAAAGTAGCACACAGATAGACCTTGTCCTTACACAGGTCATGGTCTATCTGTGTGCCGAATTTCACCCAAATCCGTTCGGCCGTTTTGGCGTGAAAGAGTAACAAAGAAACTTACTTTCGCAATTATATTATTATTATTTCGTTTATTTATTTTCGTACTTATTTATATATTTATAGTTAAATATTTTTATAAAAGTTTTTAATAAAAGAAAACATTAAAAAATATACTTCAAATATTAGTCCGCCCGCCGGTATCGGGAGCAGGCTTCAAGCGCTCCAGAGACAGGAATCTCTTCACGATACGAGCCGTATCGAGGAGTACCTACTGCCTTCTGAGGCCCGGGTCGATGGCGCGTTGTGTCCCACGCGCGTCTCAAAGAGATGTCAGCATCAATGACGAGGTCCGCTAGGGCCGATGCGTGCCAGGGTTGCGGGAAAGTCCGTGAGGAACACGGGTGGGGTTTAGTCAGTAAGAGTCTGACACACCCTCCCGCTCTGCCCAGAGCGGAAGAAGTTATTTGATAATTTCCCACTCTAAAAAAAAAAAAAGCGGTTGACTTGCACACTCAATATTGGGCCCCCGAAAACTGTCGTAGCGACAAAGGGGCAACATATCTGCTTAGCTATTCACAACTATTCAACAGGCTGCCGAGTCGAAAATGAAATATTTGCGATTACCTGATTTGCCTAGTGATCGCAAATAGCCGCCGAAGGAATAGTGGTCGTCTATTTGGTTTGAATTGTTAAAATGATCGGGTTTTGGATTTGTGAACACCGTTTAGAGAACTACTTCGATAATATTGATTGATGCTCGACTCAGCACGGAACCGTATTGAATGGTTGTGAATAGCTATGCTGAGGTGCTTGAGGAGTGGAAAGGGATATAATTACACATATCAAAAATTAAAGTATTCAGAGGCCTTTGCCCAGTTGTGGCACAGAACTGAGAACAGGCTAGCAAAAAAAAAAAACAGAAGTGTAATCGTAGTTTCGTGGACCGTGAGGTCTGTTTTTGACGCACCCAAATTATTTTTCGGAATATTACGGTTTGTCGCTTTAAAAAAAAAAAGCAATTTCAATAATCTTGCTGATGTCATTTGTTTATGTTTGAAAAATGGCGGTGAATTTGTTTGTTATTGATATTGGTGATAATGCCTAGTGATAAACTTTTTATAAGATATCGATTTAACAATATCGTATAACTTTGTGAATTCGGTTTTGGCTGGCTGCTAATATATTTTGTGTACAACTTTAATTTATATTTTTTTGCAAAAATGTCTGAAGGAGCAAAGCCTCCTGGCTATATGGCTCAACTTTTAGATGCTTTAGGATGGAGTCAAGGTACCCGAATTCCTTTAGCACATTCAGCGAACAAGGAACTAGAATCTCAACTAATTGACAGGTATATTATAGCATTAAAATGAAAGTATTCATCAGAAAGTGTTCTTATTATTTTTATATACTTTGTACATCATTATTTCAGACAAACTGAGTTACAGCGCCTGAAAGAGGCTTTAATTTTGCAAACACAGAAATGCGATGATCTCAACAACTACAAGACCCATGTCCTTACAGAATATCAGGAGAACACTGTAAGTGTTGACTTAAATTCCAGAAATTAATTCAATTTTTAAGTGATATAATAATTGAGGCTCAAATGCATATAATATAGTAATGTTTTGCAAATAGATAATAAAAAGTCATTTGTATGGTTGTTTTTAGCGTTTACTATTTGCGCACAAGCAGCAGATGGAGCAGGAAGTGAAACTGAGACAGTTGAGTGTCAATGAGGCGGACGCACTCGACCGGGATGTGGTGGAGACTTTCAAGCAGACCAGCAACATTGAGACTAGGATTGACAGGTTTCAAAGTAATGCCTGACTTTAGCAGTCTGTGTGCTATCTTTTAGTTTGTTTGGTTTACTTTGCTTGATTTCATTCATTCATTTTATGATATCAATAAAAAAATGCTAAATTATCTGATAAACTTATTAAAGTATTTAGACATAATGAAGTTTATTTTCTAGATAGTAGATAAAGTAACAAGTCGAAATGATAGTTTATCTTCTTTCTCTATATAATTTTTCTGTTAGTGTGTATGTAACTCCTCCTAAACGGCTGGACCAATTTTGTAGTCAACCCCTAACTCTTCAGCTATGTCCTAACTATACTAATATGCCCATCTTGTTCCACTTTTTCAAAATTGGCATCGACTTTATCCGTAACAGGGAGACAGAGCAAGCTGCATCTTTGACATCAAAATTCCCGGACTGAAAACTCTTGAACCAACTTTGTAGCAACTTTGTTAACTTTGCTACTCTTACTGGTACACAATCGTCACATATTAATATCGCGGCTTGTCTCATTGTTCCCTTTTTTGTAATAAAACTTCAAAATGTATCAAATATCTTCATTAGATTCACTAATTTTTTCATTTTTCATTTCATTGGTGGACATACAAACAATTGAAAAATGGCGGGATACCTCAGAACAATAACTAAAGCTTTAGTCATTGTTCTGAGCGGGATACCGATTTTACTTTTCATTTTCTTAAATATCGTCTATTTAACGGTATCAAAACCAGCCAGATACAAACAGTCACAGAACACCTATATTACTATACTCTTTGCAGAACACTATTACTCCTAGGTACAGCCAAAGACATTTTTCTACAAGTTTATAAGTACCTTTAAAATACGAAAAAAACTTTTACCCCACCCTATTATTTATATTTTAATTGTTTTGTTCTTTTTAAACTGCATTCAGTCTTCAGTACTCTAAGCAGATGTGTTTTGAGACGCTTGCCAATTGGACTGTGCAAGAGCATAGGTGTAGCTTATTGTGTTTATGCTACTTATGAGGGTATATATTTAAAGATATTTTTATAGGAGTTTGACTTAGGTAATTTATACATACTTAGCTATAGTGTAGGTATATTAATATGTGAACTTATTTCTGTGGGACAGATGACACAGAATATGCAGGCATGCAGGCATATAGAATCACTAGCTGACCCCGCGAACTTCGTACCGCCTAACATTTTATTTTTTTATTTTTCTCTCCGTATTCAGAACCATCCTCGTACCTCAAGGAATACTTATTCTAAAAAAAGAATTATCAAAATCGGTCCATTCGTTCTTTCTTGAGTTATAAAATTACAACGAAAAGTGGCATTGATTTTTATAGATATGGATTAAAAACAATACTACATAAGAACCTAGTACTTAACAAAAGTAGATAACTCTTGTCTGGTCGTTACCTTTTCACGACAAAACCATTGAACCAATTATATTGAATTGTTATGAAATTTGACGGATCAGTAGCCTGGAAAAGGACTTAATTAGGCTAATTTTCATCCTAGATATTTGTACATTTAAAAAATACGTGGAATAGCTAGTAGCATATAACTTTACATGCTAACAGGGCTACTAAAACATAGGTATCTTCAAAAATGTGCCTTCAAAACGAATTAAAATATCAATTTAACTATTTCAGAACTGATCACTAACCTCTTGAAAAAGGCTGATTCTATGAAGTCTGAGGTGTGTGGTGAGCGAGGAGCTTTAGCAGAATGGCGAGCAGCCCTCGAGAGATATTCTTGCGACATCACGGCTATTGAACAGTTTACAAAACAAGATCTTTCCAAAGCAAAAGTAATTATTGGTTGAAATTAGAAACTGTTTAGTGTTATCCGCTTAATCATGATCACATTTTACATTCGATACATATATAAACACGCCTACTTCCCATGGGGGTAGGTAAAAACTACAGAGATGCGTTCCTTAGGTACATACTTGTTTTGCCTCGTTTACGTTCATTTACGCTCACATCTGCCTTGTAAATACCTTATGTTAGTCGCCTTTCATTCATCCTCTCAACATGACCAAACAAACCAACTGAGCATAATTTTTAAAAAAATTGTCACTTTCTACTTACAACTTTTAAACCGCACCGTTGCCTTATCACATCATTCATAGTCACACTCGCACCACACATGCTTCGCAAAGAACGCATTTCCACAGCATTTATTCTACTTTCATGCTTCTTTTGCCACACCCAACATTCACTTTCATACATAAGCGTAGGCACCAGGACGCCATTGTGAATAGCCAGTCGTGCCTTTTTGGACATCAATAGAACTGGTCGGTCACAATTGCATGTTTATCACCATTCAATTTATTTCCTGCGTTTACTCTCCTTTCCACATCTCCATCAATCTTTCCATCCCTTGTAGGTACCTATACAGACTTCCCAAATATACGAACTCACTTACTTTCTCAACACTCTTATCATTTATTTTCTCATCACACACCGATACACCCTCTTCTCTTTCAAACACCACGACGTTCGTCTTATTCACACGTATATTCATCCCTTTCATCTTATATGCTTCATACATGACAGTTACCATGTCTCGCAACTGTTATGCTGACGATGCAAGTAGAACTTGATCAACTGCGTAGTGAAGACATTTGACAGGCAACTCGTTCATCGTCAATCCACACTCACCCTCTTTCAAATCTGTCAGACAACTATCCATGTACAAGTTGAACAGCCACGGTGACGCTACACAACCCTGTCTAATACCCCTCGAGAACCACCCTGCAGAACCACTTCGTGTATGGCCCCATTTATCCTAACACAAATACAGGAATCCGTGTATAAAGATTTCAGTGCCCGTATTAAGCGCTAGTCCACGCCGTACAAGGATAGTGTCGACAGTTTTTCCCTCCACACACTGTCATAGGCATTCTCCAAGTCAACGAAAGCACTGTAGACCTTCTTTTGCTTTGCCAGATGTACGTATGCTACCTTAGGGAGAAGATCTGATTCATCCTGTCCATTCCCTTTCTAAATCCTGCCTGCACAACCCATACTTTCTCAACTGTCACTCTTATCACTCTATTTATTAAAACCTTCGTAAACAGTTTGCCGACAAGTCTCAAAAGACTAATGCCGCCGTAGTTTTTACACTCCAGCTGAGAGCCTTGTCCTTTATATAGTGGTACGATTACCGCCTTACACCAATCATCCGGCACACGGCCTTATCTCCAACACATATTAAAGATCTGGCACAACAGGCTTGCTGCCATCCCGTCAACGCCCTTCAGCATTTCAGCAGACATTCTGTCGTATCCTGCAGCTTTCCTAACTTTCATCCCTTTCAGCGCTCTTACAATCTCGTCTATTTCTATTATAGTCTAGTCATCAAAACTGGCGTCTGCCCAGTTACCCCCTCCTTGCGCACTATCCTGAAAACTAAATAAACTTTCAAAGTATCCATTCCAGCGTTCCAAGACCTTACATTCTTCGCTTAGTAAACAGCCATCTTCTGCTCTTATCGATGTTTCTGTCACTTTGCGAGCCAATCTTACCTGTTTCCAGAACAGCTTAACATTGGCCCTGAAGTTATCAGAGAATTCCCCTTTATACGTTTCTTCTTTTTTCATTTTTACCATCCTATTTTGGGCCTTACAGGCTAACACATTAAGCCAGGCCTCTTTCTTCTTCCTCACAACCTCTTTAACTTCACCATCTACCTAAGAATCATTCGTTCTTTTACCAATTTTCCTCTGCGCCAGACCACCTACTTTTGTGGCTACTTGCACCATACTATTTTTCGCTATATCCTATACTTCTTCTAGACTGTAATCATTCGTATTACAAATATTTTATCCCTCTTCACTTTTACTTCTCTCTTATATTCCTCTTTTACTTTCAATTCGTGCAGTCTTTCTACTTTTATTCTTTCTAGAGCAGTTACAGAAACTCGAACTCGTTGAAACCAGTGCCTGAACTGACCATCCACCGGACACAACCAGATAATGATCAGTCCCTATTAACACGCCGATTTGCTCTAGTATCTGTAACTTTAATCTTTCATCCACAATCACAAAGTCGATCATACTTCTACTGCCTTTCGCACGTATACCTGTGACCATTTCTATGCTTAAAAATAGTGTTCATAACAGACAAATTCTTATCTACACATACATATCTCTAGTAAATTCATCCCATTTTCATTCGCTCTATCATCCCCAAATGCACCTAATTCTTTTTCGTGCGCATTCCTCATCACACCTACCCAACCCTTAAAGTCTCCAAACATATTAACATTCTTCTCCTTTGACTTACATTCACTAAATCCCTTATACCTACTTCCCCAAAATTCGTCCCTTTCCGAAGGTGAGCTTCCAATATCGGGTGAATAAACGCACAAAACAAAGATAGGGTTTAGGCCTACCTTTGTTCTAACCCATAGAATCCAGGGACTCATACAAACAATCTTTCACATATTTTCATCATCCCCCCGGAAAGGACAACCCCCACACCCTGACAGGCCCCATATGTCTCTTGAACACCGGACCAAATAGCGGTCAGATAACCGTGTGTTGTGTATTATGTTATTATTATTTTATGTCCACTCCCTTTCTTATCGTCTCAGTCACACACAGCACATCTATCGACAGGGTCCATATTGATCTTTAACTCTGTTATACCATCTATGTAATACATATAGAATGCAATAAAGAATTGAGTATTGAGTATATCGTTTACCATCTCGCACACCTCATCCAACTTATCTTTTATAACCTCCTTGCACATTCAGCGTAGCTAAGCGACATTTCGCCGCTCGCTTTTCGCTCCGTGGAAACAACTGACGTGATATATGGCGAGCATCACCACCGCCTCCGAGTTTATTAATATTTAGTTCCCACGAAAAGCAAAGGAAAACATCTGTCGATACTCTACAGACCCCCGCACGTAAAGGTATTAAGGCTTGTTAGTGCCTGGGGGCGCCCGATCGCAACCAACCGGCTTGGGTATATGTTGTTTGTACCACACAGGAAAACAATAGAATCCTCCGGCTGTTCCTATAGTCCCCTTTTACGACACCCACGGGATGAAATGGGTTGGTTACTTTCCGGAAACCACACGGGGCACAAATGAGGTTAAGTTGGTTACCAATCAAACTTCAAGTGGAGATTTGTAAGAGCCTCGTTGGTAAATTCAGCAGGGTGTGCCGCGGGCAGGTGCAGGTGTTGGTAGGGCCACTTACTCCCCATCCCGACACATTTTACATTAATTTGTATATTTTAATTGATAATAAAAATCGCTGATTGATATACCTATCTTGAGACAAGATACCTCCTTCTTATGGTGGCTTCCCAAATTGCATGATTTTACAGATGAGTTTGCATAAATGGAGTGTCTATAAGTTACTTTCTATCATATTGTTAATCATTTATAGATCAAAATTATAAATCCATGGGCGTCAGCAGTTTTGAATCACGCGACTTGCTAGTTCGAACTTTATTGTTAGTCAGTTCGGTATAAATTCGCTTGTGAAGTGGGCGTGTGCTTTCCGTGAAACTCATAACGCGCTGCAGCTTGTAATTTTGAATTTTTATACAGGCAAAACACAATCATTCCAAAAAATAATGACTTGTATTTTGACATTTTTATAGGCGTTAGAGACAAAGAGACAGAAGCTGAAGCTGGAACATGACCGTATGCACGACCGGCTGGTGCAACTGGTCTCCAACCTCAGCTCGGAGGAGCGCGCCTGCGACAGGATCTCAGTTCAGGTACTACCGCCAATACAATTTCATCTGCCTACACTTGTCAAATTTTTACAATGGGTCGGCTTTCAGTCTTATTACAAAAAACTAAATAAACCTTGATTTAAACCTGTGCTACGAAGTCCAGGCTTATCTGCAGAACCATGGTCTAAATTTGTCCGTATTACAAAACTTCAAAAAACCGTGGTCTTTTTAGTGCCGTCATTTGAACCATTGTCTTTGTCAACCACAGAGTAATACAAATATTATTCTTTCACCATGTTATCATTCTATTGCAACGTTCCGTATGCTCAGAAATGAAAACTTTTTGTTAATACGCTAATGATTATTATGATGTTTAGGAGTGTTAAAAATATTGAGAGTGTTAATTTGCATGGAATATTAGTTATTTCGTCGATTGCAGTTTTGTTTAGGTTTAAGCACATGACTTAATGTCGTATTATTAAGTACTAATAATACATCTAGGTACGTGTAACGAAACATAAAATTTTCGCGCATTATATGAAATCATATCATTAAACAAAACCATCGCAAGTTGAACAAAGTTCATTTAGCTTTGGAATTTTTAAGTTATCGAAGTTTCTAATAGAACAATTGCCTCTCTGTATAGTATTACCTTCTATTGTAGGTAATTTAAATATCATATTGTGATGGACCAACAAAAGAAAAAACGATCTGAGAATTGGAGTACCGAGGAAAAAGTAAATAAACATAAATTACTTCGATTAACTTGAAATCAGTGTTTAATTGATGCAAATTTAATTTTAAAATATTTGATTGATTCGAACACGATTTATGTTGTGTCGGCGTGGCGTTCCCAACAACTCAGCGGCTTCAATATCCTCAATATCAATTAAATAGACCATGTTAAGATCCATTTTCGGGTAAAAACAACACAACATGAAAAAGATGCTATAAAATACAAGAGAAATTTTGACAGATACGATTTAGACCATAGTTCGATCGTTTAAACTAGGGGCCGCCGAGGTTTAGCGTTAGACCATGATATGGTCCACGGTTTTTCGAAAAACCACGTTTTGTAATATCATTTTGGTTTAAACCGTAGTTTATAGAGCTTTAAACCGGGGTTTTCAGTTAAACCGCTTTTTGTAATAACACTGTTTGTGTTTTGTTACCACCGTGGCACTGTACGCTCTAAAATTAAAGAAAAATGAAAAAGTATGTATTGCTTTGATTTATTGATTGATTTGATCTCTTCCTTCCTGCAACACGTTGGGTACAAATAACATAGTGTATTATATATTATACATAGTATTTTCAAAAAAATATCTAATTCGATACCTGACTTTATCTAGACACATTTTCAAAACGACTCAGTTCCTTTGAACACTTCTTTTTATTACCTATGTTTAGATAATTGAATGTCACCAGGTGGTCCAAGGCATGGAGGAGAGGAAACAAATCATGAACATGTGGACATCCGCCGTGGAGAACTTGAGGCAGCGCGACAAAGACATCAGGCACGTTCGAGAGGTAAATAGTTATCATTATCTAAGACTGGTGATGGCTGGAACAGACGAGTCCTTGAGTGGAGACTGCTGATCGGTAAAGTGTAGAACCGGGGACGAAACTAGATGGGCTCATGATGACCTTAAAATGGCGGCTGGCGCAGACTATGCGGAAGGCATAACCGCATAAAACCCGAGTGTTGGCTTGTGTGCAGCTAGCATTTATTTAGTTATTCTACAGAAAGCTCTCAGTCTAATATATATATAGGTAAATAATGTACAATTAGCGCTTATAAATGGCACATACATGTACCGAAATTTGAAAAAGATGGGAGAGGTCAACGTAACGTCCTGCAGTGAACTGTATTTAGCAGAATTAATTAATTTGTTGATCTTAGCAGGCAGTTCTTTTTTGTCGTCCAACCAACAACGAAAGACCTTAGAAGCATTTCTCCTGAAATCATTTATGAATTTGAACTGCAGCCAGCCAAGCATCGTTGGCTGTGAACACCTCTGGTATTGTAGATGCCCAAATAAGCTTCAGTAACATTTTACCAACCAACCTGCCATCCATCTTATATTCCACTAGATGAGATTCTACTATAGTATAGTTAAAATCTCGCTGCAGACTTGGTCATAAATCATAACCGGAGTAGGGATGTGCGCTAGTTGCGCGCGCTCAAGGCCATTATCGATAACAGAATCATTAAGGTTATCACGTAAACATACTGCATTCATTAAGTATGCAGGTAACTAATGAGTACTAATGTGTTTTTACGAGACTTCCTTCTCGTAAGAACACATTAGTATCCATTAGTTAATTCTATAAACAGAAGGTAACAGTAAAAGGTAAAACTATCGATATCACTCATCGACTGCAGTAATACACAGGACTACATGTGGGCGTGGCCTGCCCATAAGGCCCGTGAGTGGGAAAGAGAGCGAAACACTCGAATGATTTATGACCGAGTCTGCAGCGAGATTTTAACTATACTATAGATATCGTCTACAATACAAAATTTCGATATTTCGGCTGTTCCTTTGGGTTTTTCCTTTCGGTTTTTCCACAGTCATGTTCTTTTTTACTAAACCACCCCAGTATTCGAGCTATTTTCGAGTTTTTGCGAGACTAACGCACGGCAATTCGCTGAACACCACGCGTCGCTGAAAACCAGCGCTGGGGCTCTGTCTTGCATAGGGTCGCGGCATAATGCTGAGCGATAGCCGTTTTGCGTGGATGTGACGCATGTTTCCTCCAACCTTTTCATATTTTTTGTGTTATTTTTTGCGTCATGTTTACCGCAAATAAATGCATTTTCTTTCTTCTTTCAATTGATTTTTATTTATATACAACGTGTAACATAATTAACGCAAGACCTCATAAACCTCAATTAGATCGAGTATTGAGTTAAAAGCGTAATACAATGAACAAAACTATTTTTTTTAAAGCTAACTACTATTTTATTATACATATTAAGAAAATCGTGTTGACCCTAGCATTACTTTAAGCAATTAAAATTGAGTCTTGTTTTCTTGAGATAAGATTTAATTTTCTTTGGCTCGATTTGCGGTCAGTATTGCAAAATACATAAAATTTGAAAAAATACCTATATTAAAAGTTACTGAAATCGATTCAGTAGTCAATTATGAACTAACTACTTTCAGGACTTGCGTTTATTCTATTAAACGTTGTATATAGATCAAAAAAAAAATTGCTTTGTTCCAGGACTATGCAGTATTGGAGAAAGAATCAAACAACCTCGCGGAGAACTGCCGCGAGCAACAAGCGTTCTGCGATCAACAGCGCGGGAACAACAACGACGCCTTACTTGAGAACATGGGGCTCGCCAATCAGCTCAGTCAGATCCGCTTGTCATACCAACGATTGCAGGACATAAATTTTTCGCTTGACAGCGAGGTGAGCACCTCATCTTATTACTTACATAGATAGACCACTCACAAATAGTATACAGGGTGTCAAAAGACCCATCACCAAGACGAAATCTACGTGAATACGTAGATTTCGTCTTGGTGATGGGTCTTGGTGGTGGTTGGAATTTGTACAAACTCATTCACTGCAGAATTGCAGTGAATGCGTTTGTACAAATTATTATTGTTTCTCATAATTATCAGACCTTATTTGATGTGAAATAACATTAAAAAAAATTCAAAGTAAAATATTTATTTTCAGAATTTTTATACTTTGTGCATAGGTACCAGTTAGTGACACCAATGCCCATAAACATTTGAAAACCTGATATAAAAAATAATAGTATCAAACTGAGTATAACATCGAGAAAAACAACCTGTCGGAAGTGTCGGACTGTGCGTAATACGCTGTTGTGTGTTCCAGGCTCAAAGTCTTCAGCGAGAATTGAGTAACATGCGCAATGTGTTGGAGAGGCTGCACTGCGAGAACCGATCGATCATGGACGAGCAGTTTCGCAAGGACACGGTGCTGCGGGCTACTGAAAACAAGGTAGCTTACTCAATATCACACTTAAAAACGACTACTTCCACTAGCTTTCTGATAATCGTCTTTGCACAGGCGCAGAACGAAAAGGCTATGCAATTTTTTTATGGTGATAAATGCTAGTGATAAATTATATTTATTTCTATAAACTGGTAAAAAAAAACTTAGGCTAAGAGCGCACTATGATTTCAATCGTTGCGATTTTTAAACTGCGAAATAAAAGCAAACGAAAATAATTTTTCAAGCGAATTCTCAAACGATTTTTTACCGCAATGCGCGGACGCTAGCATCTTGGTATTGTTCACAGTTTTGCGATTATTATCCGCATCGATTAAAGTTTGTAGTGCGCGCATGGCCTTACACAAAAAAAAATTAAAAATGTTTTAACACTAGACGAGTTCGTTGTTTCCTAACTGACTACTCTGAGAAGAAAAACAGAAACAAACTCAGAGCGATTCTTTCCTTCCCTGCATGGAGTTCTTTAACCAGTCGGTTGCATTTATATTATTGGCATATCATAGTCAGTAAAATAATAAGCCTCATGCACGTAGATAACTAAATAACACCTAAACGGTACATAACGAATTAGTTCCACGAATGCACACTATTGTTCCGTAATAAATGCTAATTCTTAAAAACTTTCAGATCAGAGAACTTAAAGAAAAGTTGACAGACTCCTTGGACAAATCAAAATCATCAGAAAAAAGGGCTAAAGAACTTGAAGATATGCTGAATGTAAGTAATTACTCTTATACTTACTTATTCATTTATTTAAAAAAAAAAAAACTGACAGTTTAGTAGTATAGATAAAAAATCTTGTATATTCATCTTCTGTATTGTAAATGATTTTATTTCTGTAAGCAGTTTTGTACAAACACTTTTACACGTCAATCATATTATTTTTAAACTAGATGAGGCTGGCGTTTCCTATCGTGACTACTATGAGCAGAAAGGCCGAAACAAACTCAGAGGTCTCTTTTAAAGTCCAGACAAAATCTTGGTCAGATCATGTGAAGGCTATGTAGATCGGTATTTGAAAATGGTCTTTTGAGGAAAGAACCACAAAGATCGAGTGGGCCTGTCCAGTCAGTGCACGCAATTGTCAGCAATCGTGCAGCTCAACTCAGAACTTAACGAGCTCCTCGATTCGACGAAAAATACCAAAGAAACGACATTTTGTATCATCATATCATCTATGTATGTACATAACATAATATTAAACCTGAGATCCCCGGAGGATCGAGCAGAGGTGTGCCTATAGTAGACCCACATTTCCCCAGTTATATTTCAGTCCCATGTAACAGGGGGCAACTCTGTAGCCATAGACCGGACATAAATCCAGACTCCAGCGGGGCAATTCTCGTATTTTTAAGAACGTTCGCATTCCAATCTCATGTCTCAATCTGTCAAAAATTGTATAGCGTTTACCTACATTTTTGACATTTGATTGTCGCTGAGATGAGATTGCGACTTGATTTTGAACGTTTTTAATTACGGGAATTGGCCTTCAGGCTGCTACTGAGACATTCCAGATGGAAAATCCTAATAACACTTTGCCCGCCTCTTTATTCGTACCCAGAACCTCATGCTCAGCAGTAGCCCTTGCGATAACTGGTCTAACGAGGTAGTCAGTATGTATTTATATTCGTATTACCTGTAGGTTTGATAAATAATAGTCATCCAGACCGTATATTGGTCATTGCGGCCAATCTCAACGGAGACTAGTCTTCGGCGCGGGAGATATTATAGTGCACAAGTGTGTGCGCAGGCACACGTGCACTGTCTTTTCCCTCACTCTCATTCTCCGATGGGAAGGCACGCAATCCGACACTCGCGAAGAGCGATGAGGCGCAGGGCTAACGGCGATACGTGCGTACCACAGAACAGATAAAAGAGGTTAGAAGGGCCTTATGGGCGGGGCAGGCACGCCGCACTTATGAGCAAACGCTCAAAAGTCAACCGAAATTTGTTTCACGGGCTAACAGTCGCGCTCATATTGTGACAACGTACGACGCTCCGTGAAAAAGAAAGAATTATGCCGTCTTGCGCTATTATAACGTGTCGGAAAAGAAGACAGGTGTGTAGTGTAGCCCGGGAAGGGATTTCTTTTCACCGGTAAGTCCAAAAACCTTAAAATACAAGTGATATTTGTAATTATTACTATAGTATTATGTAGTTTGTAGATAAAAACGATACAATCGCAACAGTAGTTGCAAAATTATACATTGCTTGCAATGCATGGGTAGCATCTTATACTAGATCAGTGATCGCGCAATGTATTGCGTTCACTGCGAACGTCGCGTACGCCTAGCCAAAGCTGAAATTCGGCGAAATCCACGCTTATCGATAGTGTTGTACCAAGTTGTAAATAATGTCGATATTAAGTATATGTGTTTGATACAGCTGATTATTATCAGTAATATTATAATTAAAATAACTTTGTTTACTATCACCAATTATTGTTTATAGTGCGTTTTTAATTTAGTTTCTGAGTAGGTTTTCAATCTCCGGAATATTAACAAACATAATATGTTTGTTAAACAAACAGAGGGGTATAAAAGCAAAGGCGCATCAGTCACAAAACATCTGAACTGAGTAATTTATAATTTTCTACTGTGTCGTAAGAAATTGTTATTTTGTCATAGTTATAATAGTTGTACATTCATTATGACTCGTAGGTTAAGTAGCAATAACTAAGATTAATCAAATGTACACCAGTTCTTTAGTATTTAAGAAATACTTTAGGACTAAGGTGTCTTTGCATTTAAGTATCGGACTGAAGCATGTTTGCTTTTTATTGCTTTGGATCGAAGCTAGTTTGCATCTCACTATATTATTTGACAACCTGTCAATAATGACAACAGCGTAAGGTACTGATTGCAAAACAGATTTTGCAAAAATATGAAAATATACCTTCGTATTTATTTGAACTTTTTTGAGTAATTGGATATAAAGTTAAGAAAAAAACGGGAATATTACGTATAAACACAAATATATTTATTTAGTAGGTCTTCTTTTACATTTTTTCTTACTTATTTATTAGTTATTACAGTAAACATCTTAACTTATTTTTTAAATCATAATATTTGATTCAGCTGTTGGTGGGTCGCAAGTAGGCTCATCTTCTTCAACAAAATCATCATTAGTGTTATTTAAAATATTTTTATAGTATTCCAGTTCGGGACGAGTTTCCCACTGCAATCCATAATGTTTCTCTAGCAACTTCCTCACATCATTTATTTTTTCTTTTTTAATGATGACATTACTTTTGGCTATTGGCAGTGGTTGGACGTCGTTAAAAGATTTCCCTCTTTTTAGAATAGATTTGAATTGGGTAAAGTCAGAGGTGTAATGGAGTTCCCCTTTCAGTTTGACTTTGTTACCACTCCTATTAATAAAGAAACGCTTACTCTGTGCAAATTGAAAATGCCATTGACCAGGCGGCTTTATAATATCTTGTAGAGCAGCTTTCCAATCGTAAACCATCTCCATTTTCACAACTGTTCCATAATTGTTAAAAATAGTGTGGTACTTCTCTGGTTGTACAATTACTTCCTTCCTTTTTAACTCCCTTTCAATATTTCCAAACACTCTGTCAGCAGGTAAAAAAGAATGCCCTGGTATTGGGAAAACAACTTCAATGTTTTTTATGTTACTTGGAGCACTATTTAACCACACACAACACATTCCGATGAAAATTGAATTTTTATTTTGCGCTCCGCAACCATCAGCCACAAGTCGCAAAGTTTGAATTCCATTCATATCTAACAAATTCAACCTGTGAAACACTGCAGACGCAATTTCGTTAGCTCCCTTCTTGTACTCATTTTCATTCCAGGTGTATAAATTTACTGTATCCTTATTTAGTTTTTTTGCCTTCTACTGATAATACTACCGCAAAATTATATATATAAAGCTGTCTACTATAGTAAGTTATTTGGTCTGCTATTTTAGGTAGGACTTGATTCTTTTGACAGTCAAAAGATAGTGTCAACATTCCATCTTGTCTCTCATTTAATAGTTGGTAGAATTTTTGTGCTTTGCGTTTATGAACGGTCTTTTCGATCATATATTTGGTTTTAAGTGCTTGATTTTTTTCACTCTTAATTTGCTCATCCAATTCTGTACATTTAGAACACACATCCGTTCTTGGGTTACCAAACCCAACATTGTATTGAGTGTTGAAAATTCTTCGAAAATAGCACTGTTTGACTGGGTTTTCTGTTTGTTCATTAAACATTCGCCACATTTTTCTTACATTTAATGCCGAATCTAAATATTTCCTTTCTGTAGTAGACCGACAGTAGTGAGACTCTATGCACTTAAAAGATTCTATAAAATTTTTGACTTCCTGTAACTTTTGAATATTTTTGTGGGATGTATGGTCTCCGCCTCTATTTTCAGTTACTAAACCACCAGTTTTTTTATAAATTTCTGCAACTCTACGGATTCTATTACGTGGTATTTGCAATATGCCCAGAAATGATGATTGACAAACATTGAGCAATGTGTTAGAATTTTTTTTTTTAATATATAATTTTGTTGAATAATTTGCCTGGCGCACACCCTGTATTCCTGTTCTAGGACGACGACGTTGAACATCAATAACATGACAGAACTTCAATAGAAATGCATCTTGGGCTTGTTTGGTTTTGTTACCATAGAAAGTGTCATGAAATTTTTTAGCATCAGCTAATGTTACGCTTTTGCACTCGTAAATAGCTTTTTTATTATGTTGACATGCAGGCAATGCGGGTAGACTTTTTGCAGAATACCTTAAGCAAATGCAAAAAAAAACCGTTACCAAAAGCATTTAAAACAGCATAGTTAGTTAAAAATTAAAAAAAAATGTTATTCAATTATTTTAACAGCCACAAATAAAAATATTGAATATAAATGCTTTAAGCTAAGAAAACTTTTGCAGACCATACCATAATAGGTAAAATACTAGTGAATAATTTGTTACCTTTCTGCCTTTTCTCGCACTCGCCGCCACTGATCTACATTTCTAGCACGTTTTCTAGCTCGTCCTGCACGAGCTGGTGTAATATTTTCTTCCATTACAATCGTAATAAAACAGAAAACTCGAAAAGACCAGACGCTATTTCCAGTTTACTTAGTACGACAAATAACTGATTCGCCATCTTGGAAATTTTGGAATGGCGGCTTCTGATTGGTCGATTGTGACAGTGGCGGATTTGCTTCTAACAAATATAGGATCTAAGCGTTTTTGCATTTAAACGCTACTTTCAAAGTGTATTTACCGTTGACTGAGGTGGATTTGCACTTTGTCTTTTATGGCATAATGTTGCAGCTTTCAAGTACTATAATTTGGTAATACCAGTTTAAAAAATTGCAATTTTGGACTGAAGCGGTTTTGCTTTTGTTGACAGCAAAGATTTTGCGCAGCTTCGTCGGAACTGAATTATTTAGCAACATTAGTAATCATCAGGTTGGATTATATCCTACTGCAAACCATGTTACAGACCTAACTAAGGCTATTATTGGAAAATATATTAATTTAAGATTGAACTTTATTTTGAAAAAAATCGAATTCAAAAGATAGCAAAGCGCATGTTACTTAATAAATTCGTATTATTTCAGGGACAATAATAAAATCAGCATTTAAATTGAGTTTAAATTATTGTTCAATTTTAAAATATTCTAGTATTTTTTAAGTGAAAACTTCTTTAGGCGCGTTGAGCACTTTTTTTGGTGAACAAAATCATGGAACTCGCGTCATCGTCACCGAACGCTTTCCATGAGCTATATGTATACTATGTATATATGTGTACTTTTTGGGTGAACAAAAAGCGTGAAACTTGCGTCATTGTCACCGCACGCTTCCCATGAGCTATATGTATACTGTGTATATATGTACATAGATATATCTCCTTGCGTTATATATTATATATATATATATATGCTGACATAAAACAGAGCTGAAATTAGCAAAAAACTAAAGAAAATTTGAATTTCGCGGCTATGTTAGATGTTCCCCCTTAATTTGACAGTATTAAGGAAAAATTTAAATCTTCAGTAAAAGAGGTGAAAGACACAATTAAAGGACTAGAAATAGGGACCAATTAGTTCAACCAGGTTTCAGACTGGCTAAAGTATGTAGATTCATCCTTCATGGGGTACTGTTTAAAATGTTACAATAAAATACCTCCCCACATATTCCAACTGAATGAAACGAAATTTAAATCTTGTCTAAAACGCACACCATACAGCCAAGCATATTATAAGTTGGGGGATTATATCGCTGACAAAAATGCTTGGCTCAGCGCTGGTCCTGCTCTACAAGAGCGCCTAAACGAATCGATTAGCATTCGAAAATATTGTGAGCTGATGAAGGTTGTACAATCTATCTTTGCATTGTATAAATTCAATCTCTTAGTATTGTATAATTGCATAGCACGTGTGAGCACTATGTACCTACTTTAAAACTTACTGGGTTCGTCTTTCATTGACTTGAATGTGGCACAGGTAATTTCTTAGCGGCCACGGCTTATTTGAATTGCTGAATGGTTTTTATCTTTTTATTACGGACACTTTTAACGTGCACGTCTTTCTACATCGTTCTCACATGTATTATTTCAACATGAATGATGTAACCACTTTTTTGTAACAATATTTCGATTTAAAAGAGTGTCCATGGAGTTTCTTGCCCGTTCTTCTCCATAGGTACCTACTACGCTTTGGAATGGGCAACTAGCTTCATCTTTCTGACTGACCGAACCCTTGACAATTCAAAAGTGCCTGTAGTTGGTTTATTTGAAATAAATGCTTTGAGTTTGAATTATTTATATGTATTTAGGAAGTCCACACTAATTGTCCCCCCCTTCCCGGAAATATAGAGAAAAATTGCTAACTTATAAATTACAGTAATTTTATCGATATAAGTAATCGACCTTTTGGTCGCCGTAACATGCGTGAGAAATAAATTACCTTTTGCGCGTGAGTGAGTGTACGTCAAACGCAGTGTTTGTATTAGTGTGACAACCAATAGCAAACTCACTATCTAAGTGCATGTGGTTTATTTGTGTGTGTAATACGCGTACGTATTGGTCTCTTGCTTGTAGTGGAGTTAAGGAGTGGGACGCAAGCGGCGACACGCGTTCTAATACAAATCAGGAACTATTTCCTTTCTAACCTGTTTTATCTGTTCTGTGGTGCGTACACACCGCCAACTTCCAAACTTGTTGAAAACTGCGATGCAGGGACCCAATATTACCTTAATATCTGCATATACCATAGTTTTCTCCCAGCTCACACATTGCCTACTCATCAGAGCGGTTCCTGCGTCGATCATATGATTGAAATTATATGATTTAAAATAAATGCTTTGAGTTTGAGTTTGATGATCAAAACCAGCCTATCATATTTTACGCTTGGTACTAACTCGACAATCACTGACCATCACGCAGTTATACTAACCGTAAATTTAACGCTGCTTAAGCTATATCGTCCTCGGACTATTAGCAAATTAAACACAAACAAACTCGAATATGATATAAGCAACCTTGATTTTAGCCTAGTTTACAATACCGCTGACGCTAATTTGGCTTTATCGTACTAGATAAAGCATGATATACAAGCAATATTACGTAACACGTCAGTTTCTATAGTAAACAAGAAACTTCATAATATTAAACCATGGATTCCTCCTGGACTAATTCGGTGTATAAGACACAGAGATAAGCTTCATCAGAGAACTAAGAGATACCCTGATAATGTAATAATTCAAACCACCTATAACCTTCCGGAACCACTCCGCCTCGTCGTTGATGTCAGCAGGCCTATCCGGTGATGACACCCAGGCTTGCACGATCGAGGCTTCCAGGAGGAGCTCCCGGTCCAGATGCTTCAGCGCCCACCGCGGATCGCTCGGGGGCTGTCGGACCGACGGCGACGCGCTCTGGATCTGGGCGGAGACGTCAGACCGGATGTACCGGTGGTCGGAATAGGTCTCCACACCCTCTATGACGCGCCAGTCAAGGACACGCGGCGACAGAGCGGGGCTGGCGAACGAGATGTCCACCACCGATTCCCGCACACACGTGGGGACAGAACCCTGGTTTAGGACGACCAGGCCTGTCTCCAGAGCCCAGTCATCCACCATCCTGCCCCGTGTGTCAGTATACCGGGGACTCCAAGCCACGTTCTTGGCATTGAAGTCCCCGAGGACGTGCACGGGGAGGGAACGGAACCCTACGACAACGATTTTCAACTCCGCAATGGAGTTGTGGAAATCGGCAAGAGTTCGGTTCGGGGAGAAGTATACCCCCAACACCAACTCCGTCCCCTCGTGACAGCCTCGAGGGACGGAGTACCGGCAGCGGCCGACGAAATTAGGGTCACTGAGCCGCTCAGGTCCTCCACCTAGTTATCCCTGGGCGGGACAAAGTACGGCTCAGCGACCACGGCGATGTTAATCGACCACTGAGCCATGCTCTGGAGCAACAGATCCTGACCGGAGGCGCAGTGGTTGATGTCCGCCTGGAGGAGTCGTAATGGGGCCATTATTGGCACTCCATATCAGTCCCTTCCCGAGCCCTCTGTGAGGGCACCGCCGCGGTGGTGACGGCGGTGGTGGAGGGCTTGCCCCTGCCCCTGGCTCTGGTGGGTGGAGCGCAGCGGCCTTACTATGATGTGTTAATTCCATTATTGTTCCAACGCGAAAGAGAGACGGAGCTATACATGACTGATAGCACTATCTCTTTTTCGCAACGGAATCATGATGGTATTAACACGTCATATTAAGCCCCCAGGCCTTGCTTCCCATCCAGTGATCGGCCGGCTTGCCAGCTGCCGCATATACGGTGCAGTGCGGCGCGGCATTACAAGAGCCCGCCTTATGACCGGACTGACCACAGCGGAAGCAGTGGTGGCTGCAGTCCACCTCCGAGGTGCATTTAGCTCCCACGTGGTTGCCCACCTGGCAGCGAAACCACCTCAGAGGTCTGGGTTCCAGCAGTTTCACCTGCGCGGAAACCCACCAGTAAGTAGCCTTCGGCCCTCGGCTATTTTCTTGGCCGCCGACACGGGGCAGCTCACCGTAACGGCTCGCATCCCCTTGAAGTCAGGACGGAAGGTGCCTGCCGTCACCTGCTCGGCAGAGCACCCTCCAGTCCTAACGACGGCGGCCACCACCTCTCTCTCCGTCACAGAGTCATCCAGGCTCAGGATGCGTATGTCAGCGCACATGGTGGACCTGGACACTCGGGCCTCGTCCGCATTTAAGGACGCCCTAAACCTTTCGGCCAGAGGCACCGGGGCTCTCCAGCATCCGGGCCCCAGTCGCAGTGAGCCTTACCCGGATGCCTTCGATGGCGCCGAGCTCCTCGAGGCTCACCGCCTTCCCCACCTTGGCTAGCACGTCGCGGTAGGACACGCCCTTCTTCTCCGGTTCCGGCTGTAGTGTATCACTACAATTTACATATTTTTTTTACTAACCATCGATTATGCACAGACGGAAGATGTGGACTACAAATAGAACCGCTAACATGCCTTTTTATTTTTATTAACCCAAGTTTTAATTTAGTTTTTACTTTATTTTGTTATTTTATTACTATTTATAAACTTTCTAGCCTGGAGCACAGGTTCAACCTAGTTCATGAAAATTAGCAACTGTGCTCTATTTTAATTGTTAAGGTATTTATTGTTAATGTCTGCCTTTTATAAATAAACGATTTTATTCATATTATTAATACATTCATACTTTTAATGATATAATTAGGAAGAAGAGCGCTACGCCAATCAGATCACGACGAATCAACAGCGCGCGATGCACTGCTCCTTCAACGAACAGCAGAAACTACTGGCGCTTCAGAACGAAGAGAAATTGTTTCATATGCAACTCAAAGGTAAATAATATTTTTAGGAAACAGGGGCGTTTCGCACGGGTATTATTTATTGATATTATTATGTCGACATGTTTAAACATCGAGATTTATTATTTATTTATTTATTAAAACTGTATTTAAGCACAAGTAATAAAAAAATACTGTACAAAGGCGGACTTAATGCCTGAGGCATTTTCTACCAGTTAACCTTATCAGTCTATAAGTAAGTTAAATATTAATGTAAGTATTATATACAATAAGTTGGTAAACATAAATTGTAAGTTGCCATCATTTGCTACAAGGTATCTGGCGGGCAAATCTTAATGGAAGGTTGTCAGTAAAAAAATAAGTAGTACCAACAGTACTTAAACACAAAAACTTTAAATACAAGAACTATAAAGACAAAAAATTTACAAAAAATCAAAAACATAACATCAATAAGTACTAAGACTTCCAAAAAAAAAAACACTACAAAGTGAAAAATAACTTAATTAAGGCGCGGACTGACTACGATTTTAATCGCTATTACCGCACTCACACAACCGCATCTGCGCGTTTTACGGTAATGCACACACTCGCAAACGCTAACACGGGCGTTTGTGTGCTCAAGGAAAGTTGCATAGTATACGTAAGGAAATCAGATGTTTTCTGTTGAATATACTTACTTATGACGTGCGTTCTAAAATTCGATGTAATTACAGTGTCGGTTCATAATATGATACAATAAATAATTACACATAACAATTTAAAAAAAAAACAATTAAATCACTACTGTTTATTTTTATTACAGTACATGATAAACAGGTCAAATATAAACATTCCGAATTTTACCCGACTGCTCTAGAAGGGGAATTATGCTTTTCGGGTGTAAGTCAGTATCAGGGATGGAAGGGTTAATTAAATGGGTAGTTATGCCATTTCAAACTAATGTTTGTGTTTTAGATAGGTACTTAGTGGGTGCGGTAAAAAAATAGAAAATAAAACCAACATAAAGGCCCTCGGACCACTTAAAATCACATAAACTCTAAATAAATGCAATAATATCACAGCTCCAAAGTGACAAATGCCATAATGTTTCTAAGAAAATGCGGAGCCGGGACGGAAGCTAGAATTCTGAAAAATTTAGACGATAGAGGGATCATCCACGGGAATGGAAGCTGCTGCTGGCTGAATATTAGTTGGTATTTGCTAAATTATAATACCATAACTATAACACATTCACACTCACATGTCGACTACCTAATTGGCCTTCCTTCACTAATGGTTAATTATCTGTAACCCCCCAGCTGTAAGTTTTCTGAAGAAATAAAGTAAAAATAACAAAGTAAAGTAAGTAAACTACAAGTTTTGTTCCACAGCCTCCAAGGCGGTGTGTAGTAAGCTGGAATACAAACAGAAAGGCATACAAAAAATGGCGCAGTCTCAGAAAGAATCACTGTATATCATTGTAAGTAAGATTTTATAGCATAGCTACCTACCATATTCAGAATTTTACTAATAATACTCCTCAAAATATAATAAAGTTATAAAGGGGATTTTTTTTCTGATCTATACATATATTTATCTTTTTTCTATGGCTTCAACTAATGCACACTTTTTTTTCATAAACGAGCCTCTATTTGAGTTTCTGGCCTTTCCTTTGGTCGCAGTAACGTAGCTTGGGCACTCCGCCGAATCGATACGGGTTAGGTTAGGCCCGCAGCACGCGCATCGGGCGTCGGCGGAGGGCGGACAACGCCCTCTTCCAGCCTCTCTAAATGGGTCCAGGGACACACTCGGGGAAGTCCGTCGCCCCCCACACATCAAAAAAATTTTGAACTGTAACCAACCCCGTAACGCTACATCCAAATTGGTCGCAGTGGCTTGGCTATTTAGTATTTATAGGACCCCAAAACAAGAATTATTTGAGGTTCACAAAAAGAGGCGCAATCATTATAATAGAGTGAGTGTACAATAATATTTTTAGGAAAATAAAATGGGAATTGTTTGAGTACGATTAAATACATCCAAAAAAAACTTATAGTTTTTAAGGCTTATTTCTCAGTTGACTTATCCGGCAGATAATTTCATCCTAATTCTGTTTAATTATTTTGTATTTATCTGCTAGGTACTGTGCGTCTTCGGAGACTGAAACAGGTATACATAATACTAGGTCAAACTAAACTACAGCCGAGAGAATGTGTTCTTGACACTTATCAGTTTCATACAAACGAATTATTCGTTTGTATGAAACTGCTATATCTCCTGTGTTTATATGATCTGAGATCCTTCCATTAGGGACCGCGGGGCTACATCCCATGGGCCCGCATACGACGTATGCTCTCCCTTGCTTACATTCTGCGAGCTGCTTGTAAATTTTCACCGCTTAGTAAGTACACTCGCAGCATCTCATAAAACACGCGGTTAGTAAACTGACATCGTGATCGGTAGGTACGATACGTGTGGCGCGAAGCTTGCGCGGGAAAGCAATTGGACGAGACTTCACAACAACGCGTGCGATGAGCAGACTGTCGGTAACCGGCCACAGCAGTGCTGCCCTGCGTATTATACGTGTTTGACGAATCCGATCTTTATTGGTTACTAGAATTGTCGCACTGACAGGTGTCAGGGCCACATTCTCTCGACGGCCGGACTACAGCTGGCGACACTTCACAGACATCGGTGTTGATATCTACTATTATATAGGTTTGTTATAAATTTGATGTGCACTAAAGCCTACTGATCGAGGTATCTATGTCGTAGTGTTACCAAGTGGAGACGATCGGCGCACGAGTAGCACACATGGAAGGCGCGCAGTCTGAACGGGAGTGCTCGGCCGTGCTCGCAGAGAAAGAGGACAGGTAATATAGGGAACAACTTAATAATTTCAGTCATTGTGATCTGTGTGCACATCTAGACAAACTCGCATATTTAATGTACGCTATCTTGGATATGAGAATTGACCTCATTTTCGACATAGTTGGCTTCGGCCCCTCGTACGCCTTCCAAAGGTCCGCGACCCCAGGGTCCCGAGATATCTCGAAGACACAATAAATATAATAATAAATACTCTAACTACGTAAATACGGGTGGGTGACATAAATAAAAGTAAACATTTGGTGGGTTTGGTACCTACCAAATTTTTTTTTTTTTAACATTGCCCCACACTAGGAATTTCTCCTGTATTTTGGGTGCGTTTACAAAAATTTAAACTCACATACACAAACAGCCAGACCCGGAACAACTACTTGTAGGTCATACAAATATTTGTTCCGTGCGAGAATCGAACCCGTGACACGCAGCGCAGCAGTCAAACGTGAGGTTCGGATCCTTGTATTAATTAAGCAGCCGAATGCGATGCAATATGCTTTTGCCTTGATTTTAGTTAATACCTTAAGAGCGTTTATACCTTATGAGTGGCAACGTCGCAATTTAGTGTCATATTTCGTGGTTTTCAATTTTTATCATTTATCGGAGCTCTATTTTAAAAATCTGTTCAATTAACTTTTTAGAATTATGTGAAAACTGTGTAAAAGGTAAGAAATCGTTGCGTTTACAGTTCTATTTATATGCAAATAATACATTGGAAACTTGCAGGGCGTTATTTTCATTTTAAAATAACTGTAAGCATTACGGTTACTTACTTTTTAAACACTTTCACGTAATTCTAAAAAGTTAATTAAACAGATTTTTTAAATATAGCTCCGATTAAATGATAAAAATTTAAAACCACGAAATATGACACTAAATTGCGACGTTGCCACTCATAAGGTATAAACGCTCTTATGTGACGAACGCGACGCAACGCGTGAGTGAGTATCGAACTAACGTGCGATCCGGCCGGGCGGCGGCAGCGCGCGGCTGCGCGGCTGCCTTCTGAATTGGCGGTTTTGGTTTTTGGTTTTGGTGTTTTTCGAGCCCGCCGCGTAGGTACTTGTAGCTTCACACCTAAAATGTGGAGTGCGCCTGTTTATTATTATTATTGTTAATTATCTGTAAGTATGTTAATTATCTTCGAAAAACTATGAAAATCATACCCATACCGACATTTTCTTTTTTTTATGGTCGCCATCTTGGACTCATTTTCAGCATCTTTACAATATTAGCTGTTTTTTGGAATCGGTAAACGAAATCTCTTAGGACGAGATTGATAAACATTATTTAGCACTTGTTTCGGATGAATATAATTATTACTGGAGCTGTCGCAAAACTGTCAAACTAAGCCCACGTACGCACGGGCGATTTTTATAGCGCACTGTATTTTCAAATCTCGGTATTGAGCCGAGGGTTGAGAATACAACAGAGCGCATTCCAGCGCGTCAAAAAACACAATGTTAGATTTTCCACTCTCGGCAATAAGCAATGCGCCAAAAACAATCGCCGCAATATTAAATCGTCCTTGCGACCTGAGTTTAATAGAGGCGGCGTTGTCAACACTTTCCATACAAACCAAGCGTGTAACTGTTTACCCGCACTTACTTTACTTACGTAGAGAAACTGGTGGCCTATATAGAATCGCGTCCGTGACTGAAGTTCAACACTTTCGGAACTACGAATTTTATTAGTAGGCACTGCCATCTCTAGACGCTGCCAGCGCGGCGTGATGTGATGTGTGTACTGTCAACTGTGTGCAGAATGAAGGACGTGTGCGGGCGGCACGCGGCGCGCGTGTCGCTGCTGGAGCGGCACTCGGCCAAGCTGCACGACGACATGCGGCGCCTGGCGCGCGAGGTGGAGACCCGCAGCGCGCAGCACGTCAAACTGGTGACTATCTACTGTATCGTATTGCCTATCATGTTCCCACTACTAGTACATAATCCCCCTGGAAAATATACAGATTTCCTTACAATGTTTTGAGAGCAGTGGTGATGGATTAAATTCAAATGCTTCTATCAATATTCCTATAGCTTGGGTTTAATAAGTCAGCGGTTGCCGTTACATAACAGCACGGCCGGCACCGGTGTTAGACTTTTATCGTGTCAAACGACCGTAACAAGACAGCATCGGAGTCTTAAAATTCATGCTTTATTCATAAAAACATGTCAGCTATACGCTTTTTAAACCATAGATACCTGTCCTTTCACTTGAGCAAATAACTTAACATCATTAATATGTCACAGCAAAGTCGTCTAAAAACCGCGATGCTGAACGTGGAAGGCGGCGACAAGGAGCTGGCGGGGTCGCGCTCGCTGTGGCGACGCATGCGCGTGGAGGAGGCGCTCATGCGCCTGCGCGTGGCGCACGCGGCTCGCGCTGTGAGCCGCCTGGACGACGCCGCCTTCGGACTGGACGAGCAGCGGCTGCAGATCGATGCGGTATGTATCTATGTTGTTGTTATGGGTTTGGTTTCCGCACTTAGTCCTGCAGTGGACCATTGTGCGTGAGCCATGTCGGCCGTCGGTGGTTATTCCAACCAGCCCACCTCCCTCCAGAAGCTGATTAGGTCTCCTGGTCTATTAAGAACATCTGTGTAAGATCTGGGTGTCCCGAGGGTTTTTGACCTAATCTGGGCGACGCCTGTGCACTCGAAGAGCACATGCGCGACAGTTTCGTCAGCCTCCATGCAAGCCCTGCATAGAGGACTGTCCGTTATGCCTATTGTGTGAAAGTGTTTGTTTAGCGAGCAGTGTCCCGTGATGGTCCCCGTCACCAGGCGCATGCCCTTCCTGTCCAGGCGTAGCAACCGCCTGGTTAGCTTGCCGTCTAGTGATGGCATGGCTTCCTTGGATTGCCTGCAGCCCGGTGACGACGTCCACCAGCTCTCTGCTTGTGTGTGGGTGTACTCCTGTAGCCACCTGCGTAGTTGGTTGAAGGGGATGGGCACGATAGGTTCCGGTCCACAGACCGACGTGCTGGATGCCCTCCTGGCCAGCTCATCGGCTGCGTCGTTACCTAGCGATCCACTGTGTCCTTTTATCCATTGTAGCGTCACTGTATTGCGGTTTGATACGGTTACCCGTTCAAGCGCATTGTGACATTCTAGTATTAGATTCGAAGTAATGCATTTTTTCCCTAGGGATTGGAGGACTGAGGCGCTGTCAGAGAGTATGCGGATTCGGGTGTCCGCAACTCTTCTGGCTGCTATGGCATAAGCCGCCTGTATTATGCCCACACACTCTGCCTGATAGACCGTGTTGAGCATTCCCAGGGGTCTGGATATGTTTATGTTGAGGTCGTGTGAGAACACTCCGACTCCAGTTCCGCAGTCGGTTTTTGATCCATCGGTGTAAATTCTCAGTTCCTTTAGGCCTGAATGGTCGTACTGCTCCTCTTCAAGCACTATGCTGTAGTGCTTTTGAAAGCAGTATTGTTTCAGGGCCTTGTCGCAGGGTGATGCCATCATCGGCTGACGCCTGATCGCCTCTTCCCTTAAACGTTTGTGCTTGACCCTGGAGTCGTTGCTCAGGGTTCCTGCTATATGTAGCCTAAAGGTAGCCAGGGTCGCCTCCTCCCTCACAGTGAGGTGTAGGGGCGGTAGCCCAAGCATAGCCTGTAGGGCAGCGGTGGGTGCAGTTCTCATGCAGCTGGTGATCGCCGCACACGCGAGCCGCTGCAGCTTTTCGAGGTCTCTTTGGGCTGTGCTCAGTTCTGTTCTGGGCCACCAGACTACTGAGCCATATGTAATGATTGGTCGGATGACTGTGGTGTATAGCCAGTGGGTAACCCGTGGGCTAATCCCCCAATTCTTGCCAAGCAATCGCTTGCACTGCCACAAGGATATACTGGCCTTCGTGGTGATGTAGTTGGTGTGTTTTGCCCAATTCAGCTGTTTATCCAAAAAGATGCCCAGGTATTTGGTTTCAGTTGATAGGCTTAGGGTGGTACCAAAGAAACGTGGTAGTTGTAGTGTCGTTAATTTCCTCTTTTTTGTGAAGAGAATCAACTCGGTTTTTGTAGGGTTCACTGAGAGTTGGTGTTTGCCGCACCAATTCTCCACTATCTTCAGGGCCTGGCGCATTAGATTGCACAAGGTGTTTTCATGGGCGCCATTTATTATTATGGTTAGGTCGTCGGCGTAGCCTACGGTGAAGTAACCTTTGTCGTTGAGTTCTTTTATTAAGTTGTCTACGACCAGGTTCCATAGGAGCGGTGATAGGACGCCCCCTTGCGGGCAGCCCTTCGCTACAATGGCCCTTGTGGTGTCATTTACGGTTACTTGTACGGCTCTCTGTCTGAGCATATTAGTGATCCAGCCACTCAAGGACGGGTCTATATTGTGCCTGTCCAGGGCCGTGCTGATGCTTTTGAAAGTGGTTTTGTCAAAGGCGCCTTCGATGTCAATGAAGGCGGCCAGTGCTGAGCATTTGTAGTCCACCGCGCATTCAATTTTGGATACCACACTGTGCAGCGCGGATTCCGTTGATTTGCCTGTGGAGTACGCATGTTGTTGTTTGTGGAGTGGTCTTGCCCGAAGAGGTCCGTCTCGGATATGCCGATCGCAGAGTCTCTCTAGGGTCTTTAGTAGAAAGGATGTAAGGCTTATGGGTCTGTACGCCTTGGGTTGTGTGTAGTCAGCTTTGCCAGGTTTAGGTATAAAGATGACTTTCACTTCGCGCCAGGCTAGGGGTATATATCTGAGTGCTATGGATGCCCGATAAATAGCCGTCAGGCATGGTGTAATATAGTCAACCCCCCATTGCAGCAGGGCCGGGAAAATGCCATCAAGACCTGCGGACTTGTATGGTTGGAAGGTGTTGATAGCCCACTTTATGCGGTCTTCTGTTACTAGACTGTGGGCTCTGGACCAGTCGCGTTCCGTTGGGATCCAGTCTAGCTCAGCCTCCCAGGTCCTGTCGTCTAAGAGTTTACAGTCTGGGAAGTGGGTCTCAAGGAGGACCTTGCTGGTTTCCTGGTCCGTCAGTGTGTACGAGTTGTCGGGTCTTTTCAGCGCGCCGAGGGTTCGATCCTGGTCAGTTGCCAGTATCTTCCTTACTCTTGCGGCTTCATTGTTGTTTTCGATGGATTCACAGAACTTTCGCCAAGCTGTTCTCCTGGCGGTTCTGATTTGCTTTTTGTAAGTGTATTGGGTCTCTTTGTATAGCTCCCAATCCTCCGGTAGTCTGGTGTTCTTAGCTCTGTTAAATTGCTTTCTTAGTGTATTCCTGAGTTTACCTAGTTCGGCGTTCCACCAGGGGCATCTCTCACAGTTAGTTCGAGGCGCCCTTAGCTTGCAGCATGCATGGTATGCCTGAGTTAGGTATTCTGTTAGCTTTGTTATAGTGTATTCTAGTTGTGTGGTGTCTTTTATGGTTGTCTGTGATAGGTGCCTGGTTAGTAAGGCTGCCAGGAGGCGCTTGTACCCGGGTACATCGGTGTGCCGCGGGTTTCGTCTCGGCATGGGTTTTTTAGTGTTGGTAGTTAGTGTGAAACGGATCCTTCTGTGGTCTGAGCAAGAAGGTTCACCCGATACGTGCCAGTTTGTGATAAGGTTGGTCGCGTTTTCTGTAGCAAGAGTTAAATCTATGATAGTTTGTCCTCGGGCTGTGACCCAAGTGGGTTCAGAGCCTCGGTTAATAATGTTAAGGTTAGTAGAGAATAAATAAGTGGATAATACCTCTCCTCTGGAGTTCGATGCATCGCTACCCCAGAGCGGGTGATGGGCGTTCGAGTCGGTGCAGATGATCAGGTCTAGTTTGGTGTGCTCACAGTGCTGTACCAGGTCGGCCATTTCTTTCGGCGGGCAGTCTGTGTCCTCGCCCGGCATGTATACCGAGGCCAGTACAACATCTGGAAGATCATCTACGGTCTGGAGTCTGACGGCTGTCAGATCTCTGGAACAGAATTGAGTAAGTAGCGTGGTAGGGATGTTTTTTGGTATGTATGCACAGGATCTAGGTTTGTCTGTGCTATGCGTGTTGAGAATTAGCTTACCTCCGATGTTACTAAGGCCGCATATTCTATTGTTCCTGATCCACGGCTCTTGGATCAGTGCGATTGTATGGGGGTTAACCTCCAGTGCCCTGCGTAAGCTAGCCGTGGCAGTTTGGCTGTGTTGGAGGTTTGTCTGGATGATGTGGAGTGGTGTTGATGGCGATGGGGAGGGGGAGGTGTTAGTCGGTGGTGGATCCATCGGACAGTTCCTCCGCTACCCCCTCTCTGTATAGGTGGTCGTGTGTGTCAACCGGTGACGACGCTAACAGCCTCTCGCTCCAGCCGGGAGATGTAGGTGGTATGGTGGCCTCAACGTCAGCCATCGCCGCGCGGGCCATGACCTCCTCGAGCTGGGCAATCTCCGTGTCCTCCGTCCGTGTCCCTGTCGGTGCGGGCTCCGTGTCCGTCGTACAGTCCTCGGGCTGGGCCGTGGGCCAGAAGCGCACGTATATCGAACCTAGCAGGTACGATATGCGACGCTCCCGACCCAGGACCTTTTCCGCCTCAGTCGGTGGTAGACCCAGGGTCAAATATGTCCCATAGTTCTCACCACCGACCCTGGTTGCCCTGTACATTGACCACCTGGCTATGTCGTACCAGGTGTTCTGACGTATCAGGATGTTGTGGAGCCTCAGCACGTCTCCTCGATAGCGAGGGACGAAAAGCGAGGCTCTCACCCGGGTGGGCACGTCCGACTGTCGGAGTACCGTCAGTGTGACGTCTGTGTCTGGGAGTTTAATTCTGGGTACATTCTGTGTCAGCCAGGTTAGGGCGTAGTCGTCCTCACACCACATTTGCACTGTGCCCTCCGCTACCCGTGGGTATCCGCGGAAGGCAGGGAGTGGTGTTGAAGGGAGTGGTGTCGACGGGTCACCGCCCATGAGTAGGTCTACCAGGCCTACTTTAACCTGCTCGGCCTCTTCTGCTGTCAAGTCTCTGGAGGGGGGAGGGAAGCAGATTGCTACGGCGAGCCGCGCAGGAATATCCTTGGTGGCCCGCGCATAGGTCCTCGGCTCCTCCTGGGCGGAGTGGATCCTTACACGCTTTGCATCCCCCTGAAGCGTACCCGGTGATGCCGTGTCGTCAGGGCGATCCCTCTTCGCCGGCCCTGTACCGCTCGGTCCAGGCTGCGACTTGGAGGTGCCCGGCAAAGTGGCGGGGTTAGGGTGCAAGGATCCACCTCGTTTCCCTCTGCGGTGTTTGGGTCTGGGATTATTACGGGATGTGTCGGTGTTCGCGTAAGGTCGACTGGCGCCCCCGGCAGACTCTGTCGGGTGCATGGGCTTTTCGCGCTGGGTTGCCCCTTCGCGGACTTGCCCCTGCACGCGTGGTTCCGCGTCCGGCCGCTTTTCGCGCTGAGTTTCCCCTTCGCGGATTTGCGGCCGGTCGCGTAGTCCCACGTTAGGCCGCTTTTCGCGCTGGGTTTCCCCTTCGCGGACTTGCAGCCGTTCTCTGTTTTCCGCGTCCGGCCCCTTTTCGCGCCGGGTTTCCCCGTCGCGGACTCGTGGCTGGTCGCGTACTAACTCTTCGGCGTCCGATCGCGCTTCGCGCTGGCTAGTGCCTTCGCGAGGGTAGCGCTTTCGGTCGCCTACTTTCTTCCCCCGGGTGGTTTTTCCGCGCTTCTTCAGCAGTCGTACTCCGGCACCCGGGAGAGTGGTAAGGTCGCCGGGGTCATCGTCAGGGTAGCTTACGCTGTTCCTCACAATGCTCTGTTGCCAGATGCTCGCGGGAGGCATACGACTCGTAGTGGGTATTGGCGCGTGGGTCGCAGCCGTGGTAGGGTTGGTTGGCGCGTTGGTCGCAGCCGGAGTTGTGACAATGGGCGCGTGGGTCGCTGCCTGTGTTTTGGGCGCTGAATCAGCAGCCGGCCGTGCTGAATAGCACGGCGAAGACGATGAAGTGCAGTTGGTTGCCCCCCCCAGAATACGATGGGGGCTGACCGCCGTAGCGGTGTGGGATTCCCCGGCTTGGCCGGGACCCACCTGGGTAGAGCTTTGTTCCTTCTGCATTTTTCATTTGGCGAGGGGGTGGGCTTTTTTGGAATCGAGGTTACCCTTCCTCTGGGACCGATGGGAATTAAGGACAGGTGGGAGGGTGTTTGGTGATAAGGTGTAGGTTTTTTGGTCACCGTAGGTCTGGGAATTGGCCTAAGGATTTATGGATTGACGGGATTTGTGGATAGGGGAGGGTTGGGTTGATTGGGTCAAATTGGAGCATGGAATAAGGTGTATGGGTTACCCTAGACCTGGGGCCTGGTGTTCGGGCACTTCTCTTGTCCGGGATCTCTTACGAGATGCTCCAGGTGCGAGATCGACTGTTGGCAGCCGGTCCCGCAGCCGGAGTTGGGCTATCCGCAACCTGCCCACCCGCTCGGTTGCATGAGAAGAAGTGCCCGGCAGTCCGGGTCGCTCCACCACGGATGCACGTATGCATTTGCGTTGGTTCGGCCCAGCGAGCCCCGAGTGCGGTATGTATCTTTAAAAACGTAATATTAATGTCACGCCTGTTTTTCCAGAAAGGATGGGCAGAGATGTACCAGTAGACCCACATTTCGCCAGTTATACACACAAATCCAGGTTCCGAGCTGCTTCTCAGGAAACGGAAAAGTCCACTAACTGTTTGCTCAACCTGGGAGTCAAACCCAGGACCTCGAGCTCTCAAATAACTAGCTTACAAATACAATTTAAATACATATTTAAATTGTATTTGTAAGCTAGTTATTTCTATACGATTGATTGATCACTACCAAACATGTGATAATAAAAAAAAACCAAATCAAAAACATTAAAAGTTACAACCCTATTGCTTCAATGGAGCCTAGGTAATTATTTTATTTAACCAATTTTAACCTATGGACCCGACTCGTATGTTTATACCCCTTTGTCAAGGTCTTAGATTTGACAGTTTTAAGACGTTTATAAATATGGTTTTAGTACTGATGAACGTTCTTTCCGTACGCCCATTGGTAATGCAAATAAAAATGTTTGGTCTATTTACAATTTAAATGACAGAAAGCACTCTGGGTTTCTTTAAGCTCCTTACAAAAAATAAAAAGATCGACGGTAGTTAAGTACCGCGTACCGCTAGGGCTGGTTCGATGTGGTGCGGGAAAAGAGTTCCTGGAAGGATTTGGGGGAGGCCATTCGCCAGAAGTGGGACAGAACATAATAAATTCAAACAATATATTATAAAACGAAGTTGTTAAGTTAGACTTATCATACTATGAGATAGAGATGGATTTCGGGAAACCGTCGTCAGTCTAGAACTATGTTGGGGTCGGCTTCCAGTCTAACCGAATGCAGTTAGATGCCAGTTTTTACATAGAGCGACTGCCTATCTGACCACCGCAACCCAGTTACTGGGTAACACGATAACTCTTCGTAAGACTGGATCTTGATTCGACTCCAACTAGACGCAGTTTCAATTTCGTAATCCCCATTCCCTTCCTTTACTTGATACTAAATGCCATTATAATGTGGTCGTCACTAGGCGATGAACGAGCGCATAGTGGAGATAAACATGCGGCGCGACATGTTCAGCGTGCAGAAGCGCGCGCTGTTCGAGGACTGCGGCAAACTGCGCTCTGAGATACGAGAGCGGGAGCAACGCATCGATCAACTTATCAAAAGGTATGAATTCTCTAAAATATGTGATGATGTTTAAAGAGAGAGGAAGTGTTTTTTAACCAGAATTTAAATTTATAATAGGTATGTGTGTATACTCGTAGATATAGATTAGGTAATTTGACCAAGTTGGGTGTCATAGACCCATCTCGGACACAGTGTGCGTTTGGAGGTCCTTCACAGGATATGTCCTACCGCCTTTCCTGTACGTCACCTTCCCTGTACGTCACCTTTCCTGCATGTCACTTTCACCGTACGCCACCTTTCCTGTACGTCACCTTTCAGGATTTGAACGAGTCAAACGACATCTAGCATAACATCACGCCTGTTTTCCCCAAAGGGTGAATCAAAAGAAAGGTGAAAGGGTGACGGCAGAGGTGTACCTATAGTACAACCACATTTCGACAGTTATAGTTAAATCCCATGTAATAGGGGGCGAGCCTATTGCCAACAACCTGGCTACATTACAAACTCCGGGCTGTTACTGAGAAATTCTAGATGGAAAAGTCCAATAACACTGCCCGACCCGCGAATGGACCCTCATGCTCAGCAGTAGCTTGCGACCACTAGACCAAAGAGGCAGACGATGTCTGACCTACTATAATATGTTTTGTGATTAAATAATGCGGGTGCTGAGCGGCCAGCACACCAAGTTTTAGAAGATAGGAGAGATAGAAGAAAATATTAGGTCTCCATTCTTAATTCCATCTCAAACTGCGGGAATTGATATTTCTAATATATGTTTCAGATACGAAATATTCATTGAGTCGCTGGGTAGAGATGATTCTGGGCAGCAGCTCACGGTGACTTTCTTCAAAATCAAGGTACTTAATCCTATTAGTAACAACATTTTTCTCCTGGATACTGTATAATATGTATTTTGCAGGTGAAGTATATTTGCTAAGTATGTGCACGACACCATAAGGTAAACTCGCTCTGAAGTACCAACAGTGAATAATTATCTCCTTATGTATTAGGTGTAACGAACATTTAACTTCAGTGCAACTTAAGTCATTCATTATATATTTAAATAACAGTGTTTCAAAAACAAAGTGTGAGCTATAATGTGTATCTAAACGTCTCTGTTAGCAACATAGAACTAATTAAGAATTAGAGTTAAAATAGGCCAAGAAAAGTTATGTCTCGTTGATTGTTATCAAGTGTTAATAATTCTATGTACAAGGGATAATGTAGTGTTGGCAACGATAATATGTAATTGTTAGGTAAGTGTTTCATGTCTAACTATATTAATTAAGTGGTCTTTCGTTGCGATATTTCTCTCATAAGATTGTCGATAATATGTTGTACACTCCGGCCGCTAGAGGCGCCACTTGTACCATGTTCAATATTTAAGCTTAAGTACTAAGGAACTTTACCTCAACGAGGACCGTTTCTGTATTTTAATTATTTTAAGGTGTTAATTAAGGTTTTCGAGACTGATTCTTATGTAAATAATAAAGGCAAACTATATCTAGGGTTAGATACATAAGAAAATATTGTAAGGGATGTCCTACCACGGAAAACACGCAAATTAAGTTTCCCATACAAAAGTCACCTGCGCCCTGATTGGTCAAGGGGCGGGGCATTAATACGAACTGAAGGGGTCTGATTAGTCAGGCACTACAAAATTCACCTATAAAAAGGGTGCATTTTCCGTGGTCAGACACTCCAAATCCAGCAGTACTACGAAGAACAAGAAAAATAAATACGAAGAAGGAAATAGTAAAAAGTGTTTTATTATCAAGAGCATGCCAGAAAACCAGGGCGTCCATTCCCGCAAAATCAGTCCGTTCCAGTCCATCAGTATACAGTCTCAGCCCCAGTAAAAACTTCCTCGCCGCCCGCTTTTAACCCCCGACAAAAACTTCGTGTTAATAAACCAGCTACTGAGCGGTCCCGAACATTATTGGTCCTTCGCAGCCGGATCGTCAGCCAGCATCAAGAAAATGGTTCTAACACGAAGTCAAGACGGGGAACGAACGAAACGCCGGCAAGAAGAGCTGAAGACACCTACGGCCATAGAAGAGGCCACGCCAGGGACCCCCTCGACCAGTGGCACACCATACACCGCTACCGACACGTCGGGTACCAGCAGCGGAACTAGTGGTTCGACCGCCACGAAGGAAACCACTACTACGACTGAAACAATAGACACGAGCGCCGCGTCCCGTAAACCAAAGGACAAAATATCGCAGCGCACGTTGAAACCTACGAACGCCCGGTCACGCTGCTCCACAGCTTCTCGTAAGAAACAACTAGCGGATTTAAAAGCAAAAGAAAGACTGGCTGAATTAAAGCTCGAGCAAACAAAAGCCGAAATGGAGTTACAGCAAGCACGGGTCCAGCGTCTTCAAGCAGAAGAAGACACGTCAGAAGATGAAGAAGAGTTGGAAGATGACCTAGCTTCAGTCCGTATAAGCACATGGTTAAAAGAACCTGAAGCCAGTCAACCACAACCATCACAAGAGGCCAAGAAGAAGCAAGAAGACCCCGTTGAAGTGACACTAAGACAAGAAGATACACGTCAACCACTAATAGACGTGAAAACCCTCGCCGCCGCTCTCTCTCAAGCGGTACGAAGCACAAGGGAACCACCGAAGTACATTCAAGAGCTACCGCTATTTAATGGAAACTGTGCAGACTGGCTCGGTTTCAAGGCAACTTATGAAGAAACATTGAAGTACTTCACAGGAACAGAAAACTTGGCGCGTATACGTCGAAGCCTACGCGGAACTGCAAAGGAAGCGGTCGGCTGTCTAATAGTAAGCCAACCAGACCCAGAAGTCGTCATAGACGCCCTGCAAAGAAGGTTCGGAAGACCAGAAGCACTCATCCACGTCGAAATGGAGAAGATCAAGTCACTGAACCGGGTCACAGACAACCCCAGAGAATTATGCATCTTCGCCGGACGAGTGACAAACATAGTGGGTACCGTCGAAGCACTAAAGAAGACACAATACCTACACAGTCCTGAGATGGCACGAATAATAACTGAGAAGCTCACTCCTATACTGAAAAGTAAGTGGTACGACTACGCCGCGAGAAAGAAAGAAGATACACCTGAATTAAAGAAGATCTCCATGTTTTTAAATGAAGAAGCAGACAAATGTGGTGCCTACGCGCTACCAGAGTTAACCTACGACGACTCCATGGGAAGAGAGCGAAAGAACAGAAGAACAGAAAGCACCTTCGCTACAGAGAAAAGAACAGCATCAGACGACCGCTGCCCGCAGTGCAAACAAAACCATAAACTACCCGACTGCCAGCAGTTCGCCGCTCTCAATACAAATTCAAGATGGGAAGTAGCAAAGAAAAACAACATATGCTACCGCTGTCTCCGAAGCAAACATCGCCGACTCCAATGCAAAGCTCCACCGTGTGGGAAACATGGATGTCCCATGAAACATCATAAGCTGCTGCATCATGAGAAGAGTCAAGATACCACAAGCGACGCAACCGAAAAGGAGACAGCAGCGTCAGCAGTAGTAGAAGTCACATCAACAATAAGGCCATGTCACCGTCGACGTGCATACCTGAAGATCGCTCCCGTCATACTAAAGGGACCGCACACCAGCATTGAAACATATGCACTACTAGATGAAGGAAGCACAGTCACACTGGTGGACGCATCGATAGCTGAAGTCATCGGAGCCGACGGACCCACAAACACGATGTGGATCCAAGGAATCGACAACAAAAAGAAGCATGACAGCAGCAAGGTCATTAACCTCAGCATAAGAGGAAAATACGCTGAGGAAGAATACAAAATAGAAGCCGCGCGTTCTGTGGAAAGATTGAACTTCACACCAGAAACAGTGTACGACCGTCACCTAGAAGACTGCAAACACCTGATCGACATCAAAGATCAGATCACATACGAACGCGCCTCGCCTAAATTGTTGATTGGTCAAGATAACTGGCACCTCATAGTGTCAAGGAAGCTACGCACAGGACGTCGTAACCAGCCAGTTGCCTCCCTCACACAACTCGGCTGGGTTCTTCATGGCTGCCATAGCTCACTCACAGCTACCGTAGCGTTCTGTGGAAAACTCACAGAAAAAGAAAATGAACCAACAATGGAAGAAACCATCAAGGATTATTTTAAACTCGAATCCTTGTGCATCGAACCAAAGAAACCAAAAGAAGATCCTGAACAAAAAGCCATACAGATATTAGAAGAAACCAGTAAGAGACTGCCTGACGGTAGATTCGAAACCGGCCTGCTATGGAAAGAAAAGGACTTCCAGATACCAAACAACTACAACGAAGCCGAGCGACGCCTGCGTTCACTAGAAAAGAAATTAGATAAGGATAAAGATCTGAAATCAAAATATGAAGAACGAATGGACAACCTATTTAAATCCGGTTATGCAGAACAAGCACCCATCCCCGCGCCAAAGGGAAAGACCTGGTACCTGCCTCACTTCCCGGTCATCAACCCAGCGAAGCCACACAAACCGCCTCGGCTGGTTCATGACGCATCAGCAAAAGCCATCGGCATGTGTTTAAACGACATGCTGCATTCGGGACCAGACCTGCTACAGTCTCCCCCTGGAGTAATTATGCGATTCAGACAACACGCATACGCTGTGGGCGGAGACATAAAAGAAATGTTCATGCAGGTGAAAATCAGACAAGAAGACAGAGACGCCCTAAGATTCCTGTGGAGAGGCAAACGGCGGGAGGGCAAACCGGAAGAGTATCGCATGACATCAGTCATATTTGGATCCACTTCATCACCATGCACCGCTCTATATATCAAGAATAAAAAGCAAGCATCTACCCAGAAGCAGCAGCAGCGATACACAAGAACCACTACATGGATGACTATCTGCAAAGCTTCCCCACTATTATGGAAGCACAGGAAACCACGAGGGCAGTCGATCTCATCCACAAGAAGGCAGGGTTCATACTGGATGGGTGGATATCAAACGACATAAGAACTATCCAAGAGTTCAACCCACCAGAACAAGACAAATCAATTACAGTAAGTCTAGGTGGCACAGAAACAGAAAAGACACTCGGACTACTCTGGTACGTGAAAGAAGATCACATCGGGTTCAACACAAACACGATGAAGATACCAGCAGAAGTAAAAGAAAACAATCGCTCTCCCACAAAGCGAGAAGCCCTGAGCACCATAATGGCACTCTTCGACCCACTGGGGTTAATATCACCAATCACCACCCCAGCCAAGAGAATATTCCAAGACACCTGGAGCTATAAAACCGATTGGGACGACACAATACCAACGGAATTAGAAGACAGGTGGAAGAAAAATGGATGACGTCACTCAGCATAATCAAACAGCTGAGAATACCGCGTTGCTACGACATAGAACCCAGTGTATCACGACAACTGCACACCTTTGTAGACGCTAGCGAACAAGCGTACGCTGCGGCAATATACTGGAGAACAGAACGAGCCGACGGCAGTGTGCACGTAGCCCTAGCGGCTGCCAAGAGCCGTGTGACGCCATTGAAACCTGTATCCATGCCCAGGCTCGAACTACAGGCCGCCTTACTGGGTGCACGCCTCGCACAGACAGTAAGAAGAGAGCACGAGTACGAGACAGCGAGCCAGACTTACTGGAGTGATTCACGCACAGCACTAGCGTGGATACGGTCAGAGCCACGCACCTACAAGTCATTCGTGGCTCATCGCCTCGCTGAAATAGAAGAAACCACTAAGAAAAACGAATGGCGGTGGCTCTCTTCAAAGGACAACGTAGCGGACGACGCGACGAGAGATACACCAGACGACTTCACTGCTACTCACAGATGGTTTCAAGGGCCTGCATTCCTGAAAAACCCGGAGTCACAATGGCCAAAAGAAGAAAAAGCGGTAAATGATAAATGATAAATGACTTTATTTCTGTAAGTAGGTTTTTACAAACACTTTTACACGTCAATCATATTTTTTTTTTAAACTAGATGAGGTCGGCGTTTCCTATCTGACTACTCTGAGAAGAAAGGCCGAAACAAACTCAGAGGTCACAGTCTCTTTTAAAGTCCAGACAGAATCTTGGTCAGATCATGTGAAGGCTATGTAGATCGGTGTCTGAAATGGTCTTTTGAGGAAAGAACCACACAGATTGAGTGGACCTGTCCAGTCAGTGCACGCAATTGTCAGCAATCGTGCAGCTCAACTCAGAACTTAAGGAGCTCAACGATTCGACGAACAATACCAAAGAAAGGACATTTGAGTAGGCCGCACAAGTTACTCAAACTGCCAGATCATGATTACACTAAGAGTAAAAATACAAAAAAAAAGCAATGACCAACATAGTTCTCACATTCACAATAGTTAAAATAATAGCATACTTTACAAAGTAAATACTCTTGTCATAGTATATGTATATAAAATTCATTAATGTCAATGTGTATATAAAATCCGGACATAATCATTGAGGACCATGCAGATTGGTGTCTGAAATGGACTTTTGAGAAAAGAACCACACAGATTGAGTGGACCTGTCCAGACAGTGCACGCATTTGTCAGTAACCGTGCAGCTCGACTCAGAACTTAAGGAGCTCAACGATTCGACGAACAATACCAAAGAAAGGACATTTGGGTAGGCCACATAAACTACTCAAACTGCCAGAACATGATTCAAACTGGAACAATGACCCACATAGTCCTCCCATTCACAACAATTAAAATAATATAATACTTTATACAGTAAATATTCATGTCATTGTATATGTAAAACGTTATAGATACTTATAGCAAAGATTAAAAGTACAATAGTTAGCAAAAAAAATAAAACAACGTTCCCTGTGTAAATTTATTGGAACAGCTCACTCCCAAGCCTTTTTGTCCTCAATAAAGTATTTGACAGTATAATAGGCTTTCTGGCATAGTTTCCTTTTTATAAAAGATTTGAATTTATTAAGGCTTAGTTCTTGAATGTGGCTAGGAAGTTTATTATAAAAATGTATACATTGACATCTAAACGAGCCACCTATTTTCTTGAGCCTGGTTGTAGGAACAACAAATTTGTGTTTGTTCCTAGTATTTATACTATGGATATCACTGTATTTTTTAAACAGATTAATATTTTTATGTGCATCTATGGTGATCTACGACACAGGAGAAGAAAAAGAAAAGTGCAACCTTCAACAGCTGGAGAGCGACCACAGTCAAAGTCCCCTCCCGCGCATAGAAAAATTCTCAAAGTGGACTCGACTTATAAGGGTAACAGCGAGAGCGCTACAGTTCATAGAACTCTGCCGACCCAACGTCAGTACAGTCGCAGCTACCCGAAAACGCACAAAAACAAAAGACAACGACCCCGACTGGCGAATTAAGAAAAAAGCGCCACCCCCAGCTCAAGCGACAAGAAACTCACCCCGCCACACTAATCGCTACCATGAGCTACCCGCCTCGTGTCTAATAAAAGCGGAACGTCTATGGATAAAAGCGAGCCAGAAAGAGAGCTTCACAGATGAGATTGACCGCATAATAAAAGGTAACTCGCCTAGCAACAAAGATCGACTATGCCAGTTCAGTGTGTACATCGATGAAGAGGGTATTGTGCGCCTAAAGGGAAGAGTGACCGCAGCCAGAGACATACAAGAAGACGCCTCCAATCCCCCAATATTGGAAGGTAAACACGCCTACACACGCCTGTACATAGCCTATGTACATGAAAAGCTACACCACGGCGGTGTAGAAATGGTCGTAAATGAATTAAGACAACGACTATGGATCTTAAAAATACGCCCAGCAGTAAGAAACATAGTGAAAAGTTGCCTACCGTGTCGCATAAGAAAAGCGAAGCCAGCAATCCCCCTCACGGGCGACCTACCAGTGGCGCGCCTGGCACATCACGCGCGGCCTTTCACCTTTACCGGACTCGACTATTTCGGGCCAATTGAGGTCACGGTCGCACGTCATAGAGAGAAAAGGTACGGCGCACTTATCACATGCATGACCTCCAGGGCGATCCACATAGAAGTTGCCCATTCGCTGAGCGCCGACTCAGCAATAACAGCCTTAAGAAGGTTCATGGCCAGAAGAGGATGTCCCAAAGAAATATGGAGTGATAACGCTACCTGCTTCAAGGCAGCTGAAAAGGAACTCGGCGAGGCCGCACTCGAAGCCATGCACCACGAGACTACGTGCCACCATATCAAATGGAGGTACATCCCACCCTCAGCACCATTTATGGGGGGAACCTGGGAAATAATGGTACGGTCGGTAAAAGAAGCATTACGCGTCACATTGAACGAGAGATACCCGAGCGACGAGACACTAATGACATTACTGATCGAGGTCGAAAACACAGTAAACTCACGCCCCTTGACCCACGTCTCTGTCGACCCCCTAGAACCAGAAGCTCTGACACCGAACCACATACTCATCGGGCCGAATCCCCATGTTCCGGTACCTGGTCACTTCGAAGAAAAAGACATGATAGCTCGCCAGCAATGGAAGCGAGCCCAGGTGCTAGCAGATGTATTCTGGAAAAGATGGGTCAAGGAGTACTTACCGCTACTACAACACCGGCGGGAGCCCAGTGGAATAGGTACCCAACCCAAAGTGGGTGACCTAGTCATCATCTGCGACAGTAACCTGCCACGCAACGTTTGGCCACGAGGACGCATCAGCCGACTATACCCGGGAGCCGACGGAGAGGTACGAGTAGTGGACGTCACCACCAGCAGCGGTCACGTTCTACGCCGCCCCACCAGGAAGATCGTCGTGCTGCCAACAGAGTCGCGGCCTCGCGACGGCGGGAGAATGTGCACGACACCATAAGGTAAACTCGCTCTGAAGTACCAACAGTGAATAATTATCTCCTTATGTATTAGGTGTAACGAACATTTAACTTCAGTGCAACTTAAGTCATTCATTATATATTTAAATAACAGTGTTTCAAAAACAAAGTGTGAGCTATAATGTGTATCTAAACGTCTCTGTTAGCAACGTAGAACTAATTAAGAATTAGAGTTAAAATAGGCCAAGAAAAGTTATGTCTCGTTGATGGTTATCAAGTGTTAATAATTCTATGTACAAGGGATAACGTAGTGTTGGCAACGATAATATGTAATTGTTAGGTAAGTGTTTCATGTCTAACTATATTAATTAAGTTGTCTTTCGTTGCGATATTTCTCTCATAAGATTGTCGATAATATGTTGTACACTCCGGCCGCTAGAGGCGCCACTTGTACCATGTTCAATATTTAAGCTTAAGTACTAAGGAACTTTACCTCAACGAGGACCGTTTCTGTATTTTAATTATTTTAAGGTGTTAATTAAGGTTTTCGAGACTGATTCTTATGTAAATAATAAAGGCAAACTTATATCTAGGGTTAGATACATAAGAAAATATTGTAAGGGATGTCCTACCACGGAAAACACGCAAATTAAGTTTCCCATACAAAAGTCACCTGCGCCCTGATTGGTCAAGGGGCGGGGCATTAATACGAACTGAAGGGGTCTGATTAGTCAGGCACTACAAAATTCACCTATAAAAAGGGTGCATTTTCCGTGGTCAGACACTCCAAATCCAGCAGTACTACGAAGAACAAGAAAAATAAATACGAAGAAAGAAATAGTAAAAAGTGTTTTATTATCAAGAGCATGCAAGAAAACCAGGGCGTCCATTCCCGCAAAATCAGTCCGTTCCAGTCCATCAGTATACAGTCTCAGCCCCAGTAAAAACTTCCTCGCCGCCCGCTTTTAACCCCCGACAAAAACTTCGTGTTAATAAACCAGCTACTGAGCGGTCCCGAACAAAGTATATATATATATATTATATATATTATTATTATTATATTATATTTTTTAAGTTCTATTAATAACGTAACATGTTAAGCTCGCTTTCACTGCGCGTGAAATAATGAGTCGCTGTATGCCAAGCCGATTTGTATGAGCAAGCATCAACACCGCGAGCGCCTCCACGTCAAATATTGCCCTACTAATAAGGCCACGTTCGCAACAAACGTATTGTCAACCGCCGACCGTGAGCGTTAAGTTCAAAATGTATTAAGAAATTTCGTCAGCCGCCGACAGACTGCTGATTGTTACGTTCGGTGTGGACGCGGCCTGAGGGTGTACACATGCGTACAGTTCGCGGCCGAGCGCGCGGAGCTGCGCGAGCGCGGCGCGGCGCTGGACGCGGACATCGGGCGGCGCGAGCGCGACGTGTCGGCGCTGGAGGCCACGCTGCGCGTCGTGCACGCCGCGCACCAGCACTTCATACACCACATCTCGCCGCTCAGCGAACATTGTATGCTTACTATTTGTTCATTCTAACTTCCTGACTATAAACGAGACCATGACTTTGACTGAGTTTGTATCAGCATTTGCTCTCTGGGATTAGTCAGCTAGGAAAGGCCAGTGCCATTTAGTTATTAAATATTGACCCAAAATCAACGTGTAAAACGGTCATAAAAGATCTACTTACAGAAATTAACACCGGACGACGACGAGAGAATGCGTTCTTGACACCCGTCAGTTTCATACAAACGAATACGTTTTTGCGAATTTGATCTTTATTCGTTACTGGATTTGTCGCACTGACGGGTATCTCGACGGCCGGACTGTAGTGACCGATGAAATTGTACATGCTGGTCCTTAAAAAAACAGTGCTTATGATTTGGCTAAACCAAAGGTCCAAAGGTTGTCTGTAAATGATCGATTTTAGCGATAAGACCGCCCATTGTATCACCCTATGTAAAACTACATTTATATCTGTAATAAATGAATAAAATACTCTTTATTATGTACACCATAAAAATGGTGTACATAATAAAGAGTATTTTATTCTATTCTAAACCGCTATTAATAGAGCGTTAGTTTCTCCAAGTAAACATAAAATCCCATACATTTTTCTAATATCCTTAGCGCCTGAAATAGAAGAGTTAAACAGCTTAAGGAACCAGTTCTACGAGCTGCGCGCGGAGCTTCAAGCGCTGCAGGCGAACAGCGCGCGCCTCGAGGACTACAACCGCGACGCCGACGCGCGCCTGACGCTCATCGCCGAGAAGAACAGGCAGCTCGATGCTAGGAAGTTTGTGAACATTTATTTTTGTTTTGGGTTAACTCATAGCATCTATCCTACAAACATATTACCTAAGTCTTTGTCGTCGTCGTCCATTTCGCTTTTCGTGTCTATCTGTGTAACCGCGTTGGTCTTCTAAACTACGCATCTGATTTTGATGAGATTATCACTTTTCTGAGAATTTATTCTGGAAGGCTTATGGGCATTGCCCATCAGGCAGGGCACTGCAGGCATCTGGCAGGGTTTCATGAAAATTCATGCACCCGTTGGCATCACTTTGACAACAGGTCTTCCATTTCGACAATGAATGCAAAATATATGATGACGTTCATCATTCTTTTCATTCAATCGTTCATCATTCAATCACGACTGAAAAAATATAGGCGCTTTGACACTTGACAGATGGTGAACGTCATTTCTGAAAACCCTCACTGCATAGAATATGCTTACATAATTTAATATAATTAAATTCCGATGTTTTATCAAGTCCTTGCAAAGCAGGAGCGAGTCGCTAGTACAATACCCTTTGACCGCCACAGTCGTGTATAGACGACAAACCAAAATGTGCCCAGCACGCCACGGTCGCGACAGCGTGACCGAATTATATACGTAAATAAATGTCATAAAACAGCATTTTTTTGTTCATTTCCCTTGTTAATTATGTACCTTGACTCTTCGTAATTTATTTGAAGTGAACTGCATTCGTTAGATTTCATTTTTAGTAACGTAAGATGACACAAACGAAAACCAGTCATAAAGTTCGAAAAACATAGTGCCCTCGACGCCACAGTCACCATAACAGGACACGTAGTGATGCAGGTAGTAGTCAATATAACAGGAATATCGACCTCGACGGCAACTTACGTTATATTTAATTTACTCTGAATTCTGCACTAGTAAATAAATAAAACATTTCATACTGAACTTTTACGTTCGAGAAATCAAGAAAATTTTATAATACTGAACTATGCACTCTCTATAAGTCGAGTGTTAGTTGATTATCGATTAATTGTAATGACTGTAATGCCCATCTCTATCACACTGTTGTATTGTCTGTGCCGGGAACGCCACAGTCGTCTATGCTTGACAGTCCCATGGCGTCATACGCGGAATTTTTATGAATAGAGTAGTTCGTTTACTGTTATTAAATATTATTAATAATGGATGACTATAATATGAGTAGTGAAGTGAAGTGAATATGAGTGGTGGCCGGATTAACTTCTGCCATTAAATATTGTTTTTAAATGTAGCGGCCACGCATAAGACCTATATTAATCGATAGCTGGAATCAATACAAACAAGTTGTGTATGAGACAAAAAGTTCTAAAGTGCCACGTTTCCGAGATATGAGCTATCAAAGTAAAAGTAAAGGTCGAGGAATGACTTTGACCTTGAAAGTCATTCCTCGACCTTTATGAACTTGGAGGGTTTTATTGATGATTTTGATGATTTTAATTCTGTAGCTAGGTACATACGTCTTCCAGCCGCGAATAATATTTTAATCAACATACAACCTAGCACTGGCCTGCAAATTGCAAAAAACCTAAGAAAATTTTAATTTCGCGTGCTACCCTGACGGTTCTGCCTTAACCTTCTAGCTCTACTAAATATCATATGCGCTTTATTACTTTGAAAAAAAAAGTCGAAATGGCGGAAGTTAGTCCGGCCAAAAATTTTAAACCCGTTTAATAGATATTTACCTATTATAAATTATTTTGTGATAAAAAATACGATTACAAAAAACTGATGGTTCATGTCTCATTTTATTTATTGCGTTATCAAATAATAATATTGCAATCAAATTTCTCATATTTACAAAAGTTTTTCCACAATATGAAACAGAATATCAGTGAAACGAAACTAACGAAAAATACGAAACTATTTGAACTAAATAGGTACCTATTATTATTTCGATATTATTCATAAATATCGGTTGCGCACCTCTAGTGCAGAGGCGAGCAAATTAAAAAAGCCGTGCCAGCTACGCCACTGTCATCATAAGATGACAAGAAAGTACATCAAGATTGAACATAGTGTTGTGATGGTATTGACTTGGTTTTATTGATTTTTGTTTTGAATTGTGGATTCAACGCCGAAACTGTGACACATATCATTATGATTTCTGTCCTAAAGGACAAAGCGGGATAAAATAAAACTCCTGTATTATATTTTTCCGGTATAGACTTTTTATTAAAAACATACTGTAGGTTAAAAAAATAAATAGTTAGTGCTTTATCGATATAGTTTCGAACTCACTCCACCTTTGTTCCCAAGACTATCTCGGTTAATAGCAACGCATCTTTCAGTGATTGGGCTACCATTAGTATTCATAAAAGTAGAACACGACTTTTTAAACACTGCTGAATTTAATTTATATGTTAGAAATTATTCAAAATTATTTAAAAAAGTTTGTTGTATGGCAAGTCCCGTTATTTGAGTTCGAAGATTAAAAACAGTAGTAATGTAATTAAAACGACTTGGAATATTGTTAATAGTGAAACGGGAAGGTCTAGTAACCGAAATACTGACTACAGCCTGTCCATTAAAGACAACATAATAAAATCTGACTCACAAGTCGCCGCGGCCTTTGAAAATTTCTTTTCAGATATTCCCGTTTCAACTACTAAATCACTAAACTCATCACCTTCTGTTGCTGAGTATTTGCTTAAAGAAAATGTTAATGTTTGCGATTCGGAATTTCATTTTGAACATATTACTTGTAGAGATATAATTAAAACCTTTCACACTTTAAACGTAAAAAAGACTGCAGATCTGTGGGGTAGTTCTGTAGAAGTTGCTAAGTCTATTATTGACATTGTAGCACCTACTTTAGCTCTTATTTTTAACAATTGTATCGACTGTGGAGAGTTTCCTGAACTCATGAAAAATAGTAAAATAATACCTTTGTTTAAATCAGGTAGTACTACAGACTCCACAAATTATAGACCTATTTCAATACAACCTACCTTTAGTAAAATTTTTGAGAAATTAATTTTAGCCCAATTGCAAAGATTTTTTAATAAACATAAATTATTAGTTACATAGTAAACAGTTCGGTTTTACAAGGGGTCGTTCAACTACTGATACTGATACAACTAGTGTTGAACTTTTAGGACATATCTATAATGCATGGGAAGATAAATGCGATGCCTTGGGCATTTTTTGTGATTTGTCCAAGGCGTTCGATTGCGTTCTTCATTAAACGCTAATCAGGAAACTCCGCCACTACGGGATCCGGAACACCGCTCTGGATCTTCTTACTTCATACTTGAATAATAGGGTTCAGAGCGTTGACGTTAATGGTAAAAGATCTCCCGGATCTATAGTAACAATGGCAGTCCCACAGGGCTCAATTCTTGGTCCTTTTTTGTTTCTTATTTATATTAATGACTTGCCTTACCTCATAAAGGATACTCATGATATAGTGTTGTTTGCGGACGATACTTCACTTTTGTTTAAACTTAAACGTCAGCAGCTGGTTACTGACAATGTAAATAGCGCGATCTCAAAAGTAGTTCACTGGTTCAATGTTAATAATTTACTACTTAATGAAAAAAAAACCAAATGCATTAAGTTTACGCTGCCTCGTTAGACAGGTGTTAACTAATGTATTGATAAAGGGCAGAGAATTGAATCCTGAAGATAGCACAGTATTCTTGGGCTTAACTTTGGATGCTAAGCTTCAGTGGGGCCCACACATAGATACATTATCAAAAAAGCTTAGCTCCGCAGCATACGCTGTTAGAAAAGTTCGTAATTTAACTGACATAGAGACAGCCCGTTTAGTGTACTTTAGCTATTTTCATAGTGTAATGTCGTATGGTATTCTGTTGTGGGGAAATGCCGCTGACATTCAGACTATCTTTGTTTTGCAGAAAAGAGCTGTTCGATCAATTTATAAATTAAGCCCGAGACACACTCTCAGAGAGAAATTTAAGGAGATTAATGTAATGACTGTGCCTTCACAGTATATTTTTGAAAATCTTTTATATGCCCATAAAAATATAAACTTGTTTAAAAAATACAGTGATATCCATAATATAAATACTAGGAACAAACACAGCTTCGTTGTACCTACAACAAGGCTCAAGAAAATAGGTGGCTCGTTCAGATGTCAATGTATACGCTTTTATAATAAACTTCCAAGCCACGTTCAAGATCTAAGCCTTAATAAATTCAAATCATTCATTAAACGTAAGTTGTGCCAGAAAGGCTTTTATACCGTTAAGGATTATATTGAGGACAAAAAGGCTTGGGATTGAGTTGTTCCAATTTTCTGCATACTGAATGTTTTCTTTTATTTCTGTTACATACACTGATAAATTGATAATTTTTATAACAGAACGACTTGAATACTTACCTTGAGAAGTACAATTTATTGTTTTAATTATTGTGAATGTGAGGACTATGTGAGTCATTGTTTCAGTTTTAATCATGATCTGGCAGTTTAAGTAGTTCATGCGGCCTACCCAAATGTCCTTTCTTTGGTATTGTTCGTCGAATCGTTGAGCTCCTAAAGTTCTTAGTTGAGCTGCACGGTTACTGACAAATGCGTGCACTGACTGGACAGGTCCTCTTAATCTGCGTGGTTCTTTCCTCAGAAGACCATTTCAGATATTAATCTACATGGTCCTCAAAGATTATGTTCGAATATTTATATACACATTGACATTGATGAATTTTATACATACAATGACATGAGTATTTACTTTGTAAAGTATTATATTATTTAAATTATTGTGAATGTGAAGATTATGTGGATTATTACTTTTTTTATTTTATTTCTTAGTTAGTTTCACGATCTGGCAGCTTGAGTAATTTATGCGGCCTACCCAAATGTCCTTTCTTTGGTATTGTTCGTCGAATCGTTGTGCTCCTTAAGTTCTCAGTTGAGCGGCAAGATTACTGACAAATGCGTGCACTGACTGGACAGGTCCGCTCAATCTGTATGGTTTTTCCTCAAAAGACCGTTTCAGACACCAATCTACATGGTCTTCACATGATCTGACCAAGATTATGTCTGGACTTTAAAAGAGACTGTGACCTCTGAGTTTCTTTCGGCCTTTCTTCTCAGAGTAGTCAGTTATGAAACGCCGACCTCATCTAGTTTTAAAAATATGATTGACGTGTAAAAGTGTTTGTAACAAACCTACTTACAGAAATAAAATCATTTATCATTTATCAAATCATTTATCACTACTATTTTGTAGGTATTAAAGGATGAATTCATAGCTTGGCGCCGAGGGCACGCTTTTTCATTTTTGACGTGGCGGTCAAAAGGTTAAACAATACTTCACATTGAACAGAAACTGATTGTATCAGACGCCTAGAATCTTCAGGGTAATTAAAGCGACATTTGTTTTTACAAATGTATGAGATTTCCGTGGCAGGAGGCTCATAATATGGGCCCTTCTGGTTTTTCCATGTTTCAATTTTAGTCTAAGACTGCGAAAGTCAAATAAATAATTTATTTCAATTAGGGCAATAATAGCCATTTTTAAAAGAAATGAGAACTGAATTCAAGTCACATCCTGAGTCCAATTCTAAAACGTGAAACTACATATAATTTTTTCGTGACATGTTTACGGCCAGTTACCGTACTCTGTTATAATAGAGGATTAGAAACGACCTTCACGCATCTGTTCAATCGATGAAAAGTATTTTATATCAACTTTAGTAGGTAGGTATATTAAAAATATATCGCGAGTAAGTAAGTAAAAAAATCCTGATCAAACTATGATTAATTAAAAAATTAAAGACGCATTTTTTTTAAACTTTGCACTTATTTGTTTAACGAATCGAAAGTATGAAGCCATAGAATATACAAACGTTGGGTTGTCTATTTTTTTCCTGGCGTACCTAACTATCGGGTTGGCAGGTATAAACAGGTAAGTCGATACTAGCAATTTACACCCATCTGTTAATAAATCTTCTATCAAAAAGCGCTATTTCATGGCGAACGCGGTGATATAGGGTTGTTTGCGAAAAATCTGGTTTGAATGACGGTTGGCGAGCTTTGAAAAGTGTTTTTTTTGCCAACCAAATCGCAATACCATATCTTTTGCCATACTTAATTTAAAATAAAATACTTTTCATCCATTAAACAGGTGGGTGAAGATCGTTTCTAATCGGATCTTAGACTATCAGTGTATGGCACGGTGTGCATAATTAAACAACGTTATGTCATCAGAAATGAAACGGAGCAGGAGTTGGAGACGTCTCGCGAGCGCATGGAGCGACAACAGGTGCACCTACAACACGCGCGCGAGATCGTCTCGAACAACGCCAAGCGCGCGCAGAAACTGGTGGAGGGAGCCGACGAGTGGCGACTGTTCCAGGTCAGTCACGACAACACCGCATCTACTTGCTGACCAATATAATTACCCCACTGCGGCGGCGAAGCCCAGTGGGAGTTTAATGTTTTTTGTTGGTAGTTATGTATGTTTGTATGTGTGTGTGAGAAGTATGGAAGAAAAGACATGTTGCTCCGACCCCACATAAATTGGGATAAGGGCAGGAGATTCATGTTGATGAGTGATGTATGTTTGTCTGTCTGTGTGTTCCCTTCTAGAGGCAAAACGAGCGTACGGACTTGAACAAAAGAGGTATCATTGGATTGGTATTGATGCCGTGAGTGACACTGGTTATATGGATTTGGAAAATCAACATGGCGGATATTTGCTGCTGTTATAACAGAAGCGGCAAACAATATTTTTGTTACACGCCTTAAGGAGACAAATCCGAAAAAAAATAATAAAAAATATATTCAAAAACCCGACTGCAATTAAAACAGTATTTTCAAGGAGACTGTTGCATCAAATCTGAGACTGCTGAAACAACTGCCATAATGCCACCAACTAGCTGCAGTCGGGTTTTTTTTATTTTTTCAATATATTATTTACCTTGACCGGCTTGAAAGGTATGGGGGCCGGTGTTGGTAATAACAGATACACGATACAAATCGGATATATGTATGTACTTCGAAAAACCAACGCATGCGATGCCTCTGGTGTAGAAAATGTTTATAGGCGGCGGCGGTGACGGCTTATTTGTAATGTTATGAAATAGAGGGTGTGTGCTTATGACCACTCGACAGAAGTGAAAACTTAGACGACTGGAGCCGAGTATATGCGATTCAACGACGAGTATACGCGATTCAGCGTCACCGACCGACTGGAGCCGAATATACACCCGATTCAGCGTCACCAACCGCAAGCACAAAGTGCACACGTCACAAGCGTGACTGTTCAGTTTTGTTCAATGTTTTCTCTTTTAAATTCTTTTAATTTTAATTTCTCTCTCCCTAGGCCTATCACAAGTAGCGTGATATGTGACGTAATATGTAATTGACTCGTTTGTTTTCTCACTCTTTTTTTTACTTGTATATATGGTTTGGTTGTATATATGGTGTGGTGGCAACACTGTCATGGCAACAACTAGCTCCAGAGTTTTTAAGTTTTAAAATAGTTAAAGTTAATGATTATGTGCAAACTAGTTATCAGTGCATGTAAAAACATCTGATAAGTACGTACCAGTGGTATCCAGTGCTAAAACCTAGTTATAAACTAATAAACTAATGTTGAAATAAAAGTGCTTGAGTGACATTTAAACTTTCAATACGCAGTAAGTACAGTGACGAAAACAACTTTTAAGTGTGTGTAAAACATTAACTATGAACTACAATATTAATAAAACGAAAACTATGCTATTAATAAAGGCATACAGTTTATAAATATATATATTTATAAATATAAAACTGTAAAATAATCTCGAACGATAAATCAATGTTTATGGCCCCTAGTGTACCCCTAAATATACATAGAATAATAATGTCGTTGAACAATACAAGTAGCGTGGGATATGACGATATTTCTACGAAAGTCCTCAAACATGTATCTTTGCAAATATGCGGTCATCTATCCCATATAATTAACCTAAGTATCAGTGCCGGTATTTATCCGGATGCCCTAAAAAAATCAACCATAAAGCCATTATTTAAAAAGGAGAGTAGAGAACATATGGAAAGTTATCGTCCAATTGCACTTATACCTGTAATTTCCAAAATATTCGAGAAATACATTTATAAGGAATTATATAAATTTATTGAGAAAAGTAATATTCTATGTGACGAACAAAAGGGATTTAGACTAAATAGAACTATCAGTATGGCTGTATATGACTTTGTCTATAATATTATTAAGAATGTCGATAACCGAACACCTGTATGTAGTTTATTTTGTGACATGACCCAGGCTTTTGACCACGTACATTTTGCAACACTTTTAAACAAACTCGAGGCTTACGGTATTAGAGGTAATGTTCTTCGTCTAATTGAGTCTTATTTAAAAAAACGAACACAAATTACGGAAATTCATCAAATAAATAGAGTAAGTAAGCGCGAAGAGATATTTAGATCATCCGAGCGGGAGGTATTGTATGGAGTACCGCAGGGGAGCATAATCGGCCCCTTTATATTTATATTATATATCAATGATCTACCAAGATGCGTTGAACATCCGTTAACAATGTTTGCGGACGATAGTACAGTGACAATATCTTGTGAAAGTGCAGAAACTTATGAAAAGGATATAAATAATACTCTAACATTAATTGTGCATTGGTTAGAAACAAACAATTTAAAAATAAACTTGAAAAAAACAAAACTTGTACATTTTAGTCAACGAATGCCTAGCATGAACCTTCACGTACACTATAACAATGATGTGGTGGAAGAAGTTGAACACACCAAGTTTCTGGGTCTTATAATAGATAAAAAACTTAATTGGAAGGCACATATTAATAGTTTATGCAAAAAAATTAGTTCATCGGCATACGCTCTGCATACATTATCCTCAATAATCTATGTTGATGCACTTCTTACAGCTTATTATGGTATCGTAGAATCCAACTTACGTTATGGAATAATATTTTGGGGCAATTCAACTGAAAAAGATACTGTATTCAAAGCACAGAAAAGATGCTTACGAGCGATGCTCAAGCTCCAAAGTACGGATAGTTGCATGCCATATTTCAAGAAACATAAACTACTGACACTGCCCTGTTTGTACATATGGGAAGTAGCTGTGTTTGTGAGGTCGAATCCGAATCGGTTTAAACGATTAAATGATGTAATTCCACGTAATAGACGCGATAATAGTTTGCTATGTCTTCACTCTTGTAAGACAACTCTAATGCGCAAAAGTGTTTACTGTATGGCTCCGGTCATTTATAATAAAATACCCAAATCTTGGAGGGAATTGCCGGTATTGTTGTTCAAAAAAAGGCTTCGCAATTTTTTAGTGAGCAAAGCGTACTACTCCATAAGTGACTTTCTGTCTGAAAAAGAATTTAATTAATGTGAATGCAGTATGAATGTAATGTAATTTATTAGTGTTGGATTTAATTTAATTTGGAAATTTGACATGTTATCATTAGAAATTGTATACTTATCTAATTAATTGTGAATTTGCTGTATGATTTTGATTTGAAAATTGACATGTTATTATTATAAATTGTAGACCTAATTAATTGTGAATACATAAATGACATGATTTAATTTTATTTGAAAATTGAGAATTTTTGTATGCCTATCGGCGGGACATAGACGGACTCTGTAATATCTATATTTTAACATCTTCTAACCTATGTACACAAAATAAATGAATTTGAATTTGCATTTGATATACAGGGTGGGCCAATAATTTTTGCAAATAGCAACACTAAATTTCTCGAATACCGTTGGAAGGAGGGGTGCGCGGGTGGCGGGAAACTATGCGTCGCTACATGCAATTTTAGTCACGATGGAGCGCTTCACGGGACAACAGCGTGCTTTTTGTGTTAAACAATTTTACAAAAACAACGATTCCTACGTTACTGTACGACGCCTGTTTCGAATTGAATATGGATTACGCCGTGTAAGCGAGTGTCCAAGTGTGAATTTAATCAAAGCTTGGGTCGTGAAGTTCGAGCAAACGGGATCGACAACGAATATTAAACAAACAGGCCGGCCACGTTCAAGAAGAAGCGATGAGAAAGAGAAGCCCGGATCTTACACCATGCGATTTTTTCTTATGGGGATACCTGAAAAGTCGAGTCTACCTTAATAAACCGACGAATATATCCCAATTAAAACAAAACATCCACGACGAGATAGCCGCGATCCCCCGCAGCATGTGTCAGCGAGTTTTCCAAAGTTTGCGTAGTCGATTGCTAGAGTGCCAACGACGAGACGGTGCACATCTCGACGATGTCATTTTTAAAAAATAAATTTCATTAAATTTTCAAAACGTTAAATATATAATCAACAAAATAACAGTTGTAGTTTTATTTCTATTCATGTTTTAAAAGTGCAAAAATTATTGGCCCACCCTGTATATCTAAACGCAATGATATTGTTTGTTATCTAAATGTATTGGGAATGTCTCTCTTCCTGTCATTGGTATATACTTATGAACCTGTACCTGTTAACTCTTATTATTTATTGTACAATGTATTTGCTGTTGGCGTACCTATTATAATAAATAAATGTACCTATAGTGGGATGAGTTGTTAGAATCCCTCGGTACCGATAAATGGCTATGACAGGTGGCACTATGGACCCGTGACTTCGGGGAAGCAGCGCTCAAGGCGATGTCGTCGCTGTGCGAGGCGGCGGCGCAGGCGCCCGAGCTGCGCGTGCGCCTGGCCGCGCTCGTGACCACGTCCGACATGAGGCAGCACGTGCCCAAGAACATGCGCCGGCTGCATTCATTTCTGAACCAGTCAGTATCATTCACTATTATAATTGGCCTCCTTGTTATCTATCTATAAAGTATATATATAAAGTACATGTTGTTCGTTGGTAAGCGCATCACTTGAGAACGGCTAGCGCGGCACTTATGAAACGTCAGAAGCTAGGTGCACGGTTCATATTGGTCGTTTCCTATGAAGAGGAGCCGGCAAGCAACTCCACAGTTACTATTTAAAAAATATTTGGCTTTAAAAATGTTTTTAAATTACACTATTAATAGGTATGGGACAGAGGAGCGTGTAGGCCTGTCAACCAGTACCAGGTACTTAACAAAATAGAAAATGGTCAACAAATTGAAGCACATTCTCACATTCACAAAATAGAAAAGAATCTACTTACATATAAGTGTGGAGCGCTTTGTTTAAATTAATTAAAAGCACACACAACCATAGCGCCCTACGCTTTTTGAATTAATCATCCATACTAATATTATAAATTCGAATGTAACTCTGTCTGTCTGTATGTTACCTTTACTACTGAACGGATTTCGATAAAATTTGGCAAGGACAGATGGAATCCTGGGGAAGTAATCCTAAAAGGGGATGAAAGTTTGTAGGGGAAACTTAGCATTTCTTTAGTTAGGGATATGAAAATTTAAATGTATACTTTTGATAAGAAATAAGTAATTATTTGTTTCAGCGTTTTTGAAAAATCATTTCCCTCAGGGGGTAAAATAGGGGGTGATTTTAAAATTCACAAGATTATTGTTTTTGTGTACCTCTTTTTTAGAGATTTAAGGGATTGGAAAAATAGTCAGAATCCGTATCTTAGTATTATCGTAGTATTATTTATTTTAGTATTTATTTCATATGAAAAAAAAATCTGTCCACCTGCTTAAAAGTTGTTATAATTTGAAATTATAAAATAACTTAGCAAATATGTAGCTAATTAATACGTGTTCAATGAAGGTGCTAGTGTTTCAAATTAATGATGATAATATTAAGAGCGTTTATACCTTATGAGTGGCAACGTCGCAATTTAGTGTCATATTTCGTGGTTTTAAATTTTTATTATTTAATCGGAGCTATATTTTAAAAATCTGTTTAATTAACTTTTTAGAATTATGTGAAAACTGTGTAAAAGGTAAGAAATCTTTGCGTTTACAGTTCTATTTATATGCAAATAATACATTGGAAACTTGCAGGGCGTTATTTTCATTGTAAAATAACTGTAAGCATTACGGTTACTTACTTTTTAAACACTTTCACGTAATTCTAAAAAGTTAATTAAACAGATTTTTAAAATATAGCTCCGATTAAATGATAAAAAATTGAAAACCAGGAAAGATGACACTAAATTGCGACGTTGCCATTCATAATTCACATTCATATTTCTGCACCTGTTACTTGTGAACCAGAGGAATGCATCGAATATCTCCACCATCCCACTCGATATCTAAATATCTTGCAGCAGAATATCCGCAGCCTATCCTGCAACTTCCAGGAGTTTCACGTTCTTCTTAACCGACTAAAATTTTCATGTGACATTATAGTGCTGTCAGAATGTTGGTTATCCCATGTCGTCAACTTGCCATTGCTAGAGGGTTATAATGCGTGCAAAACCAATGACAACTACAATCAAAACGACGGTCTTGTTGTTTATACAAACAGTGACCTCGAATGTACTGTAGAAGAACCCTACCTTGCTGAAGCAAATTGTCTGACAATTAAGATACAAAACCACACTATATTGATTGCGATTTATAGACCCCCAAGCTTTAGAAGCCCTGATACTTTCATTGATTCACTACATGCACTATTAGAAGGTTTTTCGTCTTTCAAAATCATTATCATAGTGGGAGACATAAATATTGATCTAATTAAAACAAGCCCTACGTACACGGCGTATATGGATACAATTACTTTTCACGCACTACTTCCTGCTATCAACGCCGCAACCAGGGGAAAATCGTGCTTAGACCATGTGCTATTAAAAACGAAATTAAGTGCTTTTACATTTACTCTCGGAACCAGTATTACGGATCATGAATCTGTCTTGTTTAGTTTAAAAACAGGCGTTTCTATCAATAAATCAACAAAACTAAAAACTATTCATAAAATTGACAAAGAAAAACTTATAACCGATGAAAATTATGATTTTGTGGAAGTTTATCAAGAAGCTAACTTACATATCGCAATGAGCAAGTTCATTTACATAATACAGCACTTAGTTGCAAAAACTTCGATAAGACGTTTAACTCCTAGAAATAAATTTACGATAAAACCATGGATAACTGTTGGTATGTTACGTTGTATACGCACAAGGGACAGGATGCACAAAAAATTAATACAAATAATGAAATATTAAAAATATCGTATTTAAGATACCGAAACTATTGTAACAATTTATTAAAAAAACTTAAGAAACAGTATGAGAGAAGTCAATTAATAATGTCTAAAAGTAACTCAAAAAGGCTTTGGTCCACCATTAAAACAATTACTAACAAAAATAACAAAAATGGACAACCACTACAACTTTTAAAAATTGCTGACAATCCCAAAGAGTCTATTAACAAGACTAACGAATACTTCTCCAATATCGGCAAACGTTTGTCTGACAAGATTATGACCACTCGCTTTCCAAAATATAATAAAAATTCTTGAACCTCCCCTTAAATCTTTTGTTCTCCTACAAACTGACCACGAAGAAGTGGAAAGAACAATACAACTTTTAAAAAGTGACTGCGCTCCAGGCTGGGATCATATCAGCGCTGAGATTCTTAAAATTACTTCCAAGTCAATAACACCCGTGCTTGTTTATTTGATAAATCGCTGTTTCGAGGCTGGGGTCTTTCCGGATCCTTTAAAAAGAGCTGTAGTACACCCAATATACAAGGCAGGTGATAAAAGCAGTGTCAGCAATTATAGACCGATTGCAATATTAACTTCCATATCGAAATTATTTGAACGCATAGTCAATACCAGTCTTACTAAATTCTTAGAAGACGGTAATCTACTTTCAAACTCGCAATATGGTTTCAGGGCTGGCCGCTCAACAAATAATGTTGTACTTGATCTTGTTAACTTTCTGGTCAATAAACTCGATAACAAAAAGAAATGCTTGACTATATTTCTCGACCTTGCTAAGGCCTTTGACACTGTTTCTGTCCCCTGCCTTGTAGAGACGCTGGAAGCTCATGGTATAAGAGGCATCACACTGGCACTTTTTTCTGATTATCTGCACAATAGAACACAATGCGTAAAAATAGGTAACAACATCAGTGACGAACTCCCAATTGCATTTGGGGTGCCTCAAGGCAGTATACTTGGACCGACGCTCTTCCTCTGCTACATAAATGAGCTCTGCGCACTTAATATTAAAAATTGCCGCATTTCAGCTTATGCAGATGATACATCTGTAACCTTCTACGCTGATTCATATAAGGAACTTTTTAATTATGCACAAGAAGGTTTCAACAAGATCTGTCATTGGCTAACATCACACTACCTCACTTTAAATGATGACAAGACAAAATTCATTGTGTTCTCTATTCAAAATCGAAGAGAAATAGCTGACCTTACCTGTAACATATATGCCCACAAATGTAATTTTCCTCCTATCCCTAGCTGTACCTGTCCCAAAATTATACCTACTAAATGCATTAAATATCTCGGAGTCGAAATTGATGCTAATTTAAATTTTGATAACCATATACATTCGATATCCAATAGAATCCGAAAATTAACATATATTTTTAAAGCTCTGCGTGACGTAGCAGACAGGCAGACCATAAAGTTGGTATACGAGGCCTTGGCGCAGTCAGTTATATCCTATTGCATCACTACCTGGGGAGGAGCATGCAAAACTAAAATTATTACCCTGGAAAGAGCGCAAAGGATGATACTGAAAGTAAGCCTATATAAGCCTCGGCTATTCCCTACCTCTGAGCTTTACGAAGAAGCGCAAGTCCTCACTGTGCGCCAGCTTTACATAATCCAATCTATCCTCCACAAACTGAGTGACTTACCAGATGATAGAAGAAAACACATAGCTCAGACTAGAAGAAAGCACGCTGTATGTGAGACGGCTGCTGTGAACACCTCATTTGCACAAAGATTTTTTCCATTCCGAGGTGCTATGTTGCTAAACAAAGTAAATAAAATAGTTCCATTCTCCAATAATTCGAAAATAGAAAGTAAAAAAATAATTTATAAATGGTTACTGACTCTTAATTACTCCGAAACAGAAAAAATCTTAGAGGTACAAATATAAACTGAAGTGTTTATTGCATTATTATATTTTACAGTACATATTATAACAAACAAAATAATATGATAGCAAACCTTACATATACTTCAAACCTACTTACGTTTTTATATACATTAATCATTTATATATCACTATTCTACACTTACCAAAATGTTATTTAACATAATGCGCCATACAACTAAATAAATGTATATAAACACGCAAAAACAAATTTTTAACAAAACTACCCGCCCTTTGACACAGTCATACACACACCCCCTCCCAAGCACACCTTCATTTATACCCACACACACACACACACACCCCCACCCATAGACTCACCCACGCACATTACCCCACACACACGCACACACACACACACACATCATACCACACACACACACGCACATCATTCCACGTTTTTCTCAATCATTCCCACTCTTTCCGTCTTTCACTTGTTGACAATACATACAAATGTTATGAAATGGGGGGCCTGGAGATCTATATTACAGGCCTCGGCTTAGTTTAGACTCCAGATCTCCCACAAATTACTAATTTTTCGACAATTTATCTTGTCAACTTTATACCTTGATGTAATTTGTGGAGATGAAATAAACAGATTTTTATTTTACTATTTTATTTATAAGGTATAAACGCTCTTAAAATCAATTATTATTATTTTTAAGTTAGACATTTAGAATCATAAAAACCTATTTAATAAAAATAAATATCTCTCTGTGTTTCATGCTTTAACGGCTGAATGGGTGTGGATGATATGATACTATTTATTCCGGTAGCACGTTCCCTTGGCATTATTTCTGACATCCACGCGCGGGCGAAGCTGCGGGCAGAAGTTAGTTGGATACAATGACTAAAGAGTTGGATATAAAAGAAGTGACAAGTTGCATATTTTATGTACCTATATCGTAACTAATCGGATATAAAGGAGTTTTTATTTTTAAACTTCATATTTTTATTTTAAACTTTTTGGTCTGGTACGAGGCATGCCTTTTAAGTTTTGTCGTGTGAAGAAAAAAACACAACTAGAACCTTATACTTGTACTTTTTATTGTTTTTCAAAGTATTCACAACGTAGCTTTATATACTTTTCCATTCGCTCAAGCCAGTAAACTTTATTCCACTGTAAAGTGGGGGTGTTCAAAATGGCTGACTTGAAAGCGTCGACTGCTTCTTCACCGGACTGGAACCTTTGACCACGAAGACTTTTCTTAATTTTAGGTAATGTAAAGAAATCGTTAGGGCTTAGGTCAGGACTGTATGGAAGATGGTCAAGAATTTCTACTTTTTCCTGCTTCAAATACTCAATCGTTTGACGAGCGCTGTGTGAGCTTGCGTTGTCGTGGTGCAGGATGATGCGTCGCTTTGAGTTAGATTTTCGAAGTTCGGCGATTACTTGTGGTAAACAATCTGTGGTATACCACTCTGCGTTAACCGTTCTACGATCTTCAAGTGCAATAATCGCAACATGGCCGGTTTATCCAACGAACGTGGCCACCATCTTCTTTGAAGAACGACGAACGAACAACTTTAGTCGGCTTTGGCTCGTCTTGAAAGACCCAGATTGTAGATTGTTGTTTGGAATCAGGATCGTAGGCATAGATCCAAGATTTGTCACCACTGACGACCACTGTCGTAGACGTGATTTGACTCTCCTCGGTTGAACCTTTGCAGAGTTTTCTTACACCATCTGACGCGGGCCGCCTTTGATCGTCGGAAAGCAGATGCGGTATCCAACGGCAAACTAGCTTTCTCACACCAAGCGCTTCATGCAAGATCTTCTGAATGGTTGTCCCTGAGATGCCTAATAGAGCCTCTATCTCTCGATACGTCACATGACGATCTTCGAGAATTAGTTGTCTCACAGCAATGATGTTATCTTCAGTGAAGGCGGATTTTGGGTGTCCTTCGCGACATTTGTCACTTACACTAGTATGTCCACGCTGGAATTCTAAATACCAGCGTTCGACAGTCCGCAGACATGGGGCTTCATCACTGAACACAGATGTTAGCTCTTCAAAACACTGAAGCCGTGTCAGGCCTCTTCTAAAGTTGTAGAAAATTATTGCACGAACATTTTCCTTAGAAAGATTCATTTTCGTACGTAACCTGACAGATTCCAATCGACGCTGTGACCTGTGACTAAACAATAGCATTAATCCTAATACTTTCAACTGTTTTGAGATTCTAAATTTAAACACATTCGAATATAGAACAGTTCCAAATTCAAAATTGCCAGGAAATGGAAACGACAGAACTTAAAAGGCATGCCTCGTAAATTCTTCATTGAGTTAAATAAGTCTAAATTCAACAAATTTATGATTTGACCGGTTTACTAGTAGCCACTGAAGACTTCCACTTTCCACCTCCTTGCTCCATCATCAGAACCTCAACACCAAGTGCAATACCTTAGACTCATCAAAACAAACGAATCATATGACCCCAAACTCGAGGGGTTTAGTGGCCACTGAAGAATTCTACTACTTATCCACCTCCGGGCTCCATCAGCAGACCCTCGTTACCAAGCCCAATCTATTGGACTCGTCAAAATGAATCATATCTATACATATCATATCTAGACGCACTGCAAGTTACCATCCTTACCTAGTAGCTATTCCACCAATTCGCACTAAGCGTTTCCAAATGTATTTTGTTATGCGCACAGCAAAAGAGTGGAACTCTCTACCTGCGTCTGTGTTTCCGAACGCATACAACCCTAATCTCTTTAAAGTGAGAGTGAACAGGCTTCTTCTGGGTAAGCTCACTCCACCGTCGACTCTGTCCCTGTCACCACTGACCTAGACTAGAGTCAAGAGCAAACACATTTTAAATTTAAAACAAAATATATGAGCCCAAACTGAACTTGATATGAACTTATACGGTCTTATTACAAAACAAGGTTTTTCTTTAGAGATGGTTTAAACCATCGAGCCTATTTTTGAAATAAGAATCTAACAGAAATCGAAATACAGTTCCTTTTACAAAACTGATAACTTAGTCCGGCCTTAGGTTGTCAATTTTGTATTAAGAACTTTACTAAAGTCGGCATAAAGTTCGAAATACAAAAACTGGCTCGAAGGCTTAGGCTCGGGCTAAAGTTAGATCGTGTTTTGTAATCAGACGGATAGGGTTGTATTGATGATTTTAATGATTATATTTTCTGTAAATACATAGGTACTTGTTACGGTCGCGAATCATATTATGTTCAACATACAACCTGACACTGACCTGCACATTGCAAAAAACTAAAGAAAGGAGACGTATCAGTTTTGTATGGGACTGCGGCCATAACATTTACGCTTTACAAAACATGGGGAACAAACCTCTGAATACAATAAAGACTGTTTTATTTCGTATACAATAATAAATGCAATAAATGTCAATAAAGAATATCATTATCTTAAGCGAGAATCATTTTAATTATAGTCAAATATATATATGCGATTGACTGCTGCGTTGCGTTGCGTGTCGCGGGTTCAATTCCCGCTCGGAACAAATATTTGTATGACCTACAAGAAGTTTTTCCGGGTCTGGCTGTTTGTGTATGTGAGTTTAAATGTTTGTAAACGCACCCACAATACAGGAGAAATTCATAGTGTGGGGCAACGTATATAAAAAAAAAAAAACAGGTCGTCAGAAAATTTTACAACCAGTCTTACTAAGGGGTATCGTATTACACAGTGGGTTGTGGAGGTCAGATAGACAGTCGCTCCATGTAAAATTCTGGTATTCAGATGCATCCGGTTAGGTTAGGTTAGCCGACCCCTGGCTAGGCAGATGATGATATACCTATATATAGGTGTTAGAAGCGAGCGTCGCTGAGCGGGAAGCTATTATATTGTCGCTGCGACAAACGAGTACTCATCGGCGGGCAGTGTGAACAGTCAGCGATCAATTAATATACGTATACCTCTTTTACTGACACAGGCCCTACAATCTTTTGTACGTTTGTTGAGCGAGAAAATAATCGATACCTAGTTGTTTCGTCGTCGGCGCGCGGCGGTGGGACAGGTGCCTTCGTTTGTTCAACCTTTCATTATTATGAAACTAGCGCATGCTCAAATACTTACTCTACTGAGAGCAGTGGTGGCCCACTGGTAACAGCCCCGACTTACGAGTTGTAGGTCGTGGTTTCGAAACCAGGCAGGTACTTTATGTAAGTAATTTCTTCACCACTGCTCTCAAAACGGTGAAAAAAACCGAAAAAAAGAAAGGAAAAATAGTCAGTCAGTAGATAACAGCCCACTTCCTCTCAAAGAGAGAAGGCCGGTGTCCCAGCAGTGGGAACATTATAGACTGATTATGCTATGCTCAAATATTCGTGCCACACGTCCACAACTGCACATTGCGCAGATATTTGCGTATTTGAAGCTATATCTTGCGCTGGGGTTGTTCGATCACAACTGTTCCGATTTACGTAATTATTTTTCGAATTCATTGATAATTATTACGGTCGTTTTTGTTCTGTGGATGTGTTTTAGTGAGTGAGAATTGATTGGGTTATCGTTACTTTCTGAATCAGTGGGCGGAACCCGGTATCCGATATCAGTAGTTCGGTTGATACCGAACAACCTATACGACGGTTGTGTAGTGACATCCATAAAACAATCATTTTGATAAATTTAATGTTGATCAGCTGTTTTACAGCTGTCATACAATTTCGTATAGAAGCGATACTGGGCGTATCATATACGCCTCAAAACTTTAGGGTAACGGGAGTTTCACTACTATAAGAAGTATTCGTTATTTGTTGACATGATTATGTCTACCTCCTATAACATAAAATGCAGAGATTGCTATTTGGGCTTCATAACTGTCGTTTCTAGTCAACGTATATTAATCTCGTCTATTGTATGTAAGTATAGCCCAGGAAAATATAATCAAATCTGCGAAAAAATCATAGTGAAGAATTCTTACCGGGATTTTCTTTATGTAAGGCGCTAGCTAGACAATGCGCGAATTTCGTACTTTCCCCTACGAACTTCCTTATTCCAGCCACTTTAAGGGGAAGGAAGGTAGTATAGAAAATATTATCATTACGGTCTTAAAAATTATTGTTTATAGATTATTTTTGCCAAGTTTCAAGTTTCTAAATCAAAGGAATAATAGTTTTCATACAAATTGTTTGTGCTGTATTGGTTGCTCTTTGAGTATAAAACATTTAATTGGCATAACACAACATTTATAACTGTAGTTTGCGCTTTACTTGACATTTTCTGAGCCGTATATTTCGGCAATCGTTGATCCTACATGAATTTTGTCGTACACTTTATATGCAGAATTAAGTAAGTATCTAAGGGCCGGTTTTTTGATCCGTAGTTAACTCAACAATTAGTTAAAAATAGTTACTAATGGTAAAATTTTTCAAAATTTAGTCATAGTTACTATTTATAACTACTTAATGATTGAGTTAATGGTAAGATTTTGGCAAAAGGTGTTTTGATCAACACATTTTATACAAATTTTTATTTTTAACTAATGGTTGAGTTAAAACTTCGGATCAAAAAACCGGCCCTAAGGAAGAAACTTATAACAACTACAAATATTTTAAGAAATATTCACATAACACTGACTTTCGGGACCTTTGACAGTCGATAGTATTTTTTTCGCACAAGTTGTCGTAATTTACTTTTCACACAATATTGAAATGTGAAAGTTTATGTTTCTTATTTTTTTTATTTTTTTATTGCTGGATGGGCCTACTCTTGACCTCGATCACGCCTGATGTAATGAGATGGATGAGGTCTATGATGTTCGGATGTTTAATAATCAATCACTCATAAACGGCTGAACAGATTTGGACGAAATTTGGCACTCAGATAGTTTATAACCTGGATAAAAAGTGTCCTACGTGTTACCGTAGGACACTTTTTATCCCGGTAGTTCCTACGTTCCCGTGAACTAATTTCCGACCACCACGCGCGCGAAGCTGCTGGCAAAAGCTAGTGCTTGAATAAAGCTAATACCAGTGATAAATCTTCACTAGGATTTATTTCGCAGATTTGCTTTTAATTTAACTTATTTTTGTTGATTGGTAGTCGCATTCTCGACCAACCAATCACAGCACCTGACATGCCATTTGACCTGAGGATAATTCATCAAACTTTCTTTGACAGGATCGTGACAGGTGCAGATATAGACGACAAGAGGGAAACCAGCTTAGATGTAGATGGTAAGATATGTAGAATGTTTTAATGTTACACAATCTGAGCTCGCCTTCCTTACAATGAGAGGTCAGCTTATACTGGAAGTGGTATTGCGGGGAATTATGTGGCAAGGTTGCGGTTTAAAAGAAGATGCAGTGACAAAAATTTAAAAGACTAGGTATGCTTAGATGGTTTGGTCATGTTGAGAACATCAATGAAAGGCGACTAACAAAAGGTATTTACAGAACAGGTATGATTAAAAACGCCAAGAGGGAACGCCCAAGGAGGACATAGTAGCTTTATTGGTGATGTTCTTCAGAAATATCAGGTGCGTAGTATTCGTAACCGGCGTGCATGTATGACCAGATGTACGGGGGTCACACTGAAAGTTATTAGAATAGGCCATTATGAAAAGCAGCTGATGAAAAAATGATTTAAATTTCGAATTAGGAACTCTTTGGGAATCTGTAGATGTGAAATGAATTCATATGTCATTTGTTTTTACAAAATGGCGGCTTCTTGGCATAAATGGCGGGATCTTACTCAACAGCAATGTTACGATAGACTTCGATTAGCATTTCATGACGAATCCCCATCCTGTGCCACTGTTTAAAACTGGTTTAATGAGTTTAAACGTGGTCGAAGAAGCAAACTCACTGATGATTCGCGAGAAGGACGTCTTTCTACAGCGACTACTGAAGATAACGTGAGTACTGTGCGGCTAATGATAGAAGCTGATAGAAGGGTGACACATCAACAGTGACATATCAACAGGTTCGGGCAGCTTTAGGCATTGGTATGAGTTAAGTACAAAAAGTCTTACATGATAAGAAGCTGGATATATTGTTACGAACCCGAAACCAAAAGACAATCTGCGCAATGGATGTTTCCATTGGAAGATTTGCCGACAAAGGTAAAGAAGGGCAGAAGTCAAGGGACAAATATGATTGCCTCATGCTTTGGCCGGACGGGTCATTTCGCAACAATTGTCCTAAAGGTAAAAAGACTGTTACCGCAGATTGGTAGATTAGTCATTGTTTACCAGTTGTCTTGGAAAATGCTAACAGGAGCGCCCAAGAAGCAGGATCCTTCTCCACCACGACACGCTCCAGGTCGCTCCGCCAGACGTACTATCGAATATTCAGTCATCCTCCTTACAGCCCTGACCTGGTACCTTGTGACTTTTATTTATTAAAAAAAAAAAACTTAGAGAAATTTGTTTTATGATGCCGTGGCTGCGTTTGAAAAAGGCGTGGATGAAATCCCTAAACAGGAGTGGGCTCACTGCTTCAGTTAATGGTTCCATCCATTGACTGAAGCAGTGGCTGGCAAGAAAGGTTGAAACAAACTCAGAGGTCACAGTCTCTTTTAAAGTCCAGACATATTCTTGGTCAGATCATGTGAAGACCATGTAGATCGATGTCTGAAATGGTAATTTGAGGAAAAAGCAAAGATTGAGTGGACCTGTTCAGGCAGTGCACGCATGTGTCAGTGATCGTGCAGCTCAACTCAGAACTTAAGGAGTCCAACTATTCTACGAACAGTACGAACAATACCGAAGAAAAGACATTTGGTTAAGCCGCATAAATTACCCAAACTGCCAGATCATGGTAAAAACTGAAAGCAATGACCCACATAGTCCTCTCATTCACAATAATTAAAATAATATACAAAGAATAATATACAAAAATAATATACAAAAATAATATACAAAAAATAATATACAAAAAAATAATATACTTTACAAAGTAAATACTCGTCATATATTATGAACTTTTTGAAAGGAGTTTTTACTGCTTCATTGGTTGTGCATAAGGTCCTGAGTTCAATACCTAGGCCAAAATGTTGTTAGGTTTTACCATACGGAATTTCTTAGTGGCAGCCTGTGTTTGATGCCAATAAGCTCGCCGCCTGTTACATGGTACAGTCACGAGCTTTAATTTGGGACCCACCTAAGGTTGAATATCGTGTAGCAAACTTTCGCCATTTAGAGCTATTATGTTAACGCTGTCACTGCACAAACAATAAACGTCATAATGTTTACCATCGACAACTTTACGTTTCTAGGGGCTAACGTCAACTGGAGCGAGGGCAAACGATCATTACCGATTTCCGAGTAATAATTACTTTTTGGTCCTGTGGTCCCATAAGAAAAAAGAAACAAATAAAAAAGAACAAAATTATATTGTCAATATATGATAGCTAGTCAACTAACCCGCTTATTCTTCAAACCTATATTAGTTAAAAAGTTTTGTCTCTTTCTCAAACATAAATATCAAAGTGACGGACCAAAACAACATATTTAAAATAAAATAGGTTTAAAAACCGTTTATGATTATGGGGGCTTAGAAGATTTCAGCTAAAATATTGATTAATAAAATCTTTAGAAAAACAAAGTTTTTTATTCTTTATATTTATTAAGACATTTATGACACAAACCTCAATCTTAACACAATTATATAGAAAGCATGGTTAGCGGTGCACAAAATAAACACTTATCACCGAAGGCTACGACTAAATTAATTTAAATCTCTCCAGTAATTTTTTTATCATAAATATTCAAAACCGCGAATATCCACCTTCATTGTCAATCACAGCCTGGAGCCGGTTACGCATGGATCCAATCAATTTGTCACATATATCAGTACCCCTTAAACTTTCCCAGACTGTGAGGCAGTGATCCATAAGTGCTTCTCTAGTTCTTTCGTTTCTATTTGACCATTTTTGAACCATTAAGCCCCATAAATTTTCTATAGGATTTAAATCGGCACACTTTGCAGGCCACGGAATACGATTTAAATTTGCTCTATTATTGTCGAACCAAGTTCTAACGATTCTTGCCGTATGAATTGTTGCGTTATCTTGAACAAAGTTTATTGGAGCAACATCTTCTTGTGGATAATATAGTTGCAATGTTGGAAGGACACTCTCGTCTAATAAATCGACATAATCTTGAGCAGTGGCCCTGGGTGGTAAATTTATTAGTTCTCCAATGCCGGCTGAACTAATCCAGCCAGACATGTTAACTGTAATGCGACCAGACGCGTTGTTAGCTATGACGTGGTCTTCCGTGTATCGCGTCCTGTCAATTCGCCACAAATGTAGTCTGCCCGTTTGGGAAGATTGAAAAGTCTTTTCATCGATGAAAGCCGTCGTCGTCCAATCAAAATTTAGATACTGACGTGCGAAAATAAGTCGAGCAGCTTTATGGGCATCCGTCAACGCAATTTTTTTTGCAGGCCGCCTGTGATGCAGTCCCATAGCTTTAAGATGCCTTCTAACTGTTGAAGGGTGGACTTCAAACGCTTCCGCAAAATGCCTCGTTGGCGTAAATCCATTCATCAGGTATTGCCTTTGCATCAAGCGGCTCTGCTCTTGTGTTATAACTTGCGGGTGATGGTTGTTTCGTCGTAAGTCAATAATATTTTCCTCGTTCCCGTGGCGTCGAACCCAGCGGCGAACTGTGTTTCTTGTCACATTTATTCGTCGCGATATCTCGTGAATGCCTACTCCTTGTTCGTGCAAATCAATAATTTGGAGCCTTATTTGGTCACGATTAGCCGCAAGCATTTTATTAATTGGTAAATTATATTTTGTGAAAATATCACATTAAACTATTTTCTTAAATGACACTGACACGACACATGTTCGTAATTAGAAAATCGTAATGATAGCTTCTTGCAACGAGGTTATCATTTCATAGGTCGATTAGATAGGACTGCAGAGTGTGGTCTTCTTTATGAGGTAGGTAGGTGGCGATAGTCTTATTAAGTCAAAGACATGTTAACGGTTTGATGGTAGTTTATTGAGTGTTCTCACAAGTGTACAATTATTTGCTTACAAGTAAAATGCTTACTGGGCCGAACGTTACGATTGCGCAGGTGAATGACGCAGATATCGAGTGATTTGCTGTGTAAGGTTTTTACATACTTCACCTCCCCCGAAAAGTAGTGGGTAGGTGGCCTCCCTTTTTTTTGAGAAAAAAAAAAAGGTTTGCGTTTACGTAACATTAGGCCTGTACTTACATACTAATTAGCAACTTAATAGCTTAGTTAACGTAATCTCTTATTTTAATAACAATCTTTTTTTTTTTTTTTTTAATTACTAAATGGCTTGGTGTTATTTTTATGTACCATAATCTCTTTATTATTTTTAAGAATTTTAACATTTGGTGAGAGTTCCTCTATTACCTTAAACGGTCCTTTATAAATACAATCTAATTTGTTTCCGATTTGGTTCTTTATTAAAATCAAATCTCCTGGTTTGTAAGTTACACAGTGTAATTTCTGATCATATGATATTTTTCTACGGTTTTTACATTCTAATAAATTTTGTCTAGCATCTTGTTGAGCCTTTTGTAAACGGTACTTAAGTTCTTTTGGGTAGTCATCAAAGTTATACAAGGGGTCCAAAGACTCTGTCAAATTGCTAGGTATATTACAGACTTTGCCAAATACTAGTTCGTATGGGGTATATTTCGTTTGTGAATGAACACTGGTATTGAAAGAAAAACACCAGAATGGAATCCAATCGCTCCAATCAGTTTGATTATTCTCGCATTGAATTCTGAGGTATGCACCTAAATGCTTATGTGTATTTTCTAAACTACCTAAAGTTTCATGATGATAAGAAGTTGAATGAATTTTTTCTATGTTCAGTAACTTGCAAACTTCTGACATGATAGATGAAGTAAATTCGGTTCCCTTATCGCTTATAAACTGATTTGGTATACCGTAACGTAATATGAAATTGTTGACGAAACATCTGGCTACAGTCTCGCTATCTTTTCGTGGTAAAGGGTAAGCCTCCACAAACTTACTTAAATCGCATTGGATTGTTAAAATATATTTATTGCTATAATTATCTAAATCTAGTGGGCCCATTATATCTAAACTAACACGTTCAAACGCTGACTTGGCGGTTGACGTTATCGACAAAGGTTCTCTAACATGTTTGTTTGTCGTTTTTTGTATTTGACAACTTTTACATTTTTTAACATAATTCATGACGTCGTTTGACATTCCTGGCCAGAAATAATACTTTTTAATATTATTTATCATACGATTTATGCCTGCATGTCCACTCGTGGGCAAGAGGTGAAAGTCATTTAAGATTGTAATTATTTCATGTTCGTCGTTTATTCTCTTTAAGTCTTTAATTATTAAAAATCTTGGCGATTTTATTTTACAATCTTTTATACTGCGCAGTAAACAAGTAATATTTTTACTATTATTCTTATTCTTCGTAATAAGTAATTCATTAATATTCAATCGTATGCACATATTTTCTAAATCTCTCGCTAACTCCTCTGGGGATGATAACGATCGAGAATGAAGAAATACCGTCGATTTCGATGGGACGTAAGTGCAATATTTAGCATTTGATAGAATTATATTCGCATCATTTATTCCTTGATAATCTGAAAAACGTAACTCGACTATATTACTAGGTCTCTTAAGTACTTCAACAGTTGCAGGTTGATCAGACCCGCGGACTGAAGGAAGTTTGTCTATCTGTTTTCCTATCTGAGTCTTGAGTTTTTTGCTCTGAGCTCTGGTCAAAACAGATACTATGTGTTCATGCATTTCTTTCAAATTGTGTGACGTCACCGAGAGTCGACTTAACGCATCTGCAGCTGCATTATGCCGGCCTGGGACATATTCCACGATAAAGTCATATTCCTCTAAATACAGTCTGAACTTGGTCAAACGGCTGGAAGGGTCTTTTAAACTAAATAAATACACTAGCGGCCTATGGTCTGAGTAGATGATAAATTTTCTACCATACAGATAAGGGCGGAAATGTCGGACAGCCCAAACTATTGCCAATAATTCAAGTTCAATTACCGGGTACCTACTTTCGGCTGGCTTTAAACTTCTGCTAGCGTAAGCGATTACTTTTCCATTTCCGTTTGAAAGTACTGCACCTAAACCTAATTTCGACGCATCTGTTTGTAATTTAAAAATGTTGTTGTCCGCAAAATCTGGATAATCCAGTACAGGTGGATTCATAAGAGCTAATTTTAATTTCTCGAAAGATGTTTCGCAATCGTTTGTCCACTCGAATCGTACATCTTTTTTGCACAATCGATTCAGCGGAAACACGATGTTGGCGAAACCTGATATGAATCGTCGGTAGTAGTTGGCAAATGCGACAAAGCGTTTTACGTCGTCAGCAGTCCTTGGTCTTGGGTAATTACGTACGGTATCAATTTTACCTGGGTCTGGGAAAATACCGTCTTGTGTTATTTTGTGCCCTAGGTAAACAATTTCTTTTCGCATGAATTCGCATTTAATGGGATTCAGTTTAAGATTGACTTTTCTTAAACGGTTTAAAACGTCAATGAGGTTTTTAGTGTGGTTTTCTATACAATTTCCGATTACGACGCAGTCGTCGAGATATATAAAACATTTTTGGTAATTTAGGCCTGCCATTGCTATGGTCATGAGCCTAGAAAAGACACTAGCACTAGTTTTGAGACCCATTGGACAACGCTTCATTTGGTATTGTTTACCTGCTGTGAATGTAGTGTATTTACGGGAATCGTTATCTAAGGAAAGTTGATACATTTTGTTCAGGCCGAAAGACGTATATTTTCGTGAGTCGGGACTTAATGATAACTGATAATACGATTGTGAAAGGTCTAACTTCGAAAAATAAATACTGCCTGATAAGGAATCTAAAATTTCTGTGATATTAGGCAAAGGGAATTTATCGTCCTGAATTCTGTTATTTAACTGTCTGTAATCAATAACTAATCTCCATTTCTTTTGGCTTGATTTGTCTGCCTTTTTTGGAACTAGCTAGACGGGACTGGACCATTCCGAAACTGTTTCCTCTATGATGTCATTATCTAGCATTTCCTGAACCTGCTTCTCAATCTCACTTTTGAGAGCTTGGGGTATCCTATAGGGCTTTATATAAGTAGGGGTCACGTTGTCTTTTAAAACGATATTATGTTCCATCAAATTGGTGACTGATAAAGAATCGCCTGGTAAGTGAAAGACATCGGCGTATTTTGCACATATTTGCTCGATACTAAGCCTTTCTTCCTTATTCAAGTAATTTAGATCGAGTAGTTCGAATAAAGTTTTTACACGTTCTACGGATTTAGTATCTTTTGTTAGGTGTGCCAATTCAAAAGTATTAATTGGTTCAATATTAACATTAGAAAAATCTATCTCAATGTTCTCATTAGTCGTATTTAAAATTTGCAACGGTATGCCATTATATGATGGCTTTGAAATCATACCGGCAATAAAAACTCCTTGTTTTATTTCCTCTGCTAAAACTACACTATCTTCTTTTAGAATGCAAGGTATGTATTTAATTATTTCGCATCGTGCAGGTATCACATGAGTATACCTGTCCTTGCTCCTACCTATATTTAAACTAATTACGTGTCCTTTATGAGACAAACGTAAAATTTTTGTTTCGTAATCAATCACGGCATTATAACGCCTGAAAAAATTTTCTCCTAATATTCCATCTCCTGTACACAATAAGTCCTTAAATACATAAAACTTTTCTCTAAAACTAACATCCTGACATAATAAATCTAAGTATATATATCCTTCAGATATTAATTTTCCGCTAACGCCTTTGATAGTCAACTTATCGTATTGTAATTCTTTTAAATACTCCGGGTGGTCAAGTAACCACTCATATTTCATGACGCAAATGCTCGCGCCGCTATCTACTAATAAATTTATTACATTACCTACGCTTAACTGTATTTGAACAATACTACTAACGTTATAATTTAGAATAGGATGTTCATTAATTGAAGGGACGAAAAAACTCACTATTCGGTGCGGATTGAGCACGTTCAGTATTCTCGATCTGCTCTGGCTGTATTTGGGCTACATTAGGAGCTCCGTTAGAACGAGGTGGGGGGCCATATTGTCCCCGAAAAGAACCTCGTTGGTATCTTCCACGACTGTTAGATGATCGACCTCTATAAGAGTTATGAAAAGTCCTTGTGGTACTATTATTACCGCGCTGAGATGTTTGGTTATTATTATTATATGAGTTATTCCTAGGCGTGGCGTTGCCGCGTCTGGTACCGAACCTATTGGCATTTCCATTTCCACGATAAGACCTTACGTTCATGACCTGTTCTACTTTAGACGATAGGGAATTTTCGTCAAGGGCCGTTTGAATGGCCTCAGGAAGAGACTGAAATTGCCGGGCGGCGATGATGGTGCTTAAACGTGGATCCGACAATCCGTCAGCGAAACGTTTAATTGCTACTTTCTCATTTAAGGGATGGAGTACATCGAACTTTTTTGTATCGCCGTCGGCTTGAGCTATGGTCAGGTTCACGAATAATTGCTCTAATTCAGAACCGAACTTGTCGATGGACCTACGACCTTGGTTGGCCGAATTAAGTTGTAACTGAATAGCTACTGCGGATTTTTTTTGCAATAAATGCGTGCGCATGTCTTTAATTAAATCTGTAATTGTGGAGTACTCTGATTTTAATCTAAGTTTAGCACCACTAGAAATTCTAGTCTTTAAAACAAAATTAATTAATTGGGTTTTTCCTTGATCATTCAGCATATCGCTATAGAGTTGTGTGCTATCTATTAACTGGATAATGACGCTCTCCTGGGCGTTCATTACTGGTAATAGGGCCAAAGCCGTTTTTAGGTCAAAGTTACTCGTAGCCATATTTTCTGTACTATCTTCGAACTCTAGTTCTTCAAAATCAGTATACAAACTTGTAATTGTCTTGTACAAAATATGTATGTCATCTATATATTTATTGATGGGTAATAAAGTGTCATTGCTTATCTCAGAATTCTCTATCTTTACTCTAATGTCTGACGAAATATACTCCAGACGAGAATACAATTTTTGGGCTTCTCTAAATTTGTTTTTGGCAGTCTCGGAACTTTGTCTACGAGCTGGGCCTATTTTAATTGAATAATCTCTTATTTCTTTCAAGCTTATAAGTAAATTTCTTAATTCTTGCAATGACATTACATAATACTACTTAAAACATTATTTAAAAATAAAATAACTTAGCTAAAGGGCGTCATGACGGAGTAGCTCATCATCAGCGGCGGCGTGGCGCGGAGCGTTGCGCGTGCGACGGGCAGCAGGAACTTGGCATCTGCTTGATTTGGGCCGGGATTACCCTGGACTCCTCTTGATGTGGGCCGGGATTACCCTGGACTCCTCTTCTTTCTTCTTACTGGTTTGTAGTTCGTGCGAGGTTATCAATTGAAACGGCGTTTAATTCTCGCCTCAAAGTGCTGATAGCGCTGTTGCGGCACTTCTCCAAGATATAGTAGACGGTTGCAGCGACGATCAGAACGACAGCGACGATCAATAAGGTTTGAATGATGTGGTTTGATTGATGATGCTCCAACGTGGTATTTGCGGAGGCTTCGCCGTTGGCATTTTGTGCGACGACCACCTCTTCTTTTGAGTATGTCTTGCCCATATTTATTTATTTCTTCCAAAAATCTCCCATAGCTTATTTCTTCTTTAAATCTTCTAAGTTGGCCGGTGTGGCAGGGTCGCCATGCAGAGTGTGGTCTTCTTTATGAGGTAGGTAGGTGGCGATAGTCTTATTAAGTCAAAGACATGTTAACGGTTTGATGGTAGTTTATTGAGTGTTCTCACAAGTGTACAATTATTTGCTTACAAGTAAAATGCTTACTGGGCCGAACGTTACGATTGCGCAGGTGAATGACGCAGATATCGAGTGATTTGCTGTGTAAGGTTTTTACATACTTCAGGACATTTTATGTCTTAACTTGACATTCAACATTTCAACCTTAAAGCAAAGTTTCAAAGTTTCGACCTTATTGCATTATGATTGTTCTAACAACATTTAACGGAAATGGGTCCCAAATTAAAGCTCGTGACTGTACTGGCAATACAGCTATCATGGGTAATATGTAAGTTAGTGTAAAATGCAACAAGCCTATCTAGCTCGGTGACGCCGATACTGCCGGTGAAGAATAAATTACAGATCCTGTAAATTTTCCTTGCTGGATAAACTTGCTGCACTATACCACAGAATAAATAGTACAACTATTCTCTGATATGCCTACTCCTTTATCTTTTGTACACAGAGTCAATCTTCTCGCCCGGTTCGTCATCTTCCCGGAGCGGCGTGAGCGTCGCCAGCGGCTACACCAAGCGGCTCCTCGGCTTCCGCAAAAATCTGGCACCCAAAATACAGGAGGATGTGGTATGTATTACTAATTCATTCGAAATTTCCTGTTGCGTTACCCTTAGGTATAATAAGGGCCGGCCAGACCTGGCGAAGCGCAGCGCAGCTCGGTTTTCACTGGCAAGCGAATATCAACTTTGAATTAGTTAAAATAATGTTACAAATAAATAAACATCAAAGCATGGTGGTTATGGTTATTTATTATATATTATTTATATTAGGGGATAAAGTATGAAATTGCCGAATTGTTCTGAAAAGGTATACAGGAAGAGTGGGATAACATCCCACAACACAAGATTGTGACTCTCATCCGTTCCATGAGGAACCGCATGGAAGCAGTCATTAGAGCCCGGGGAGGAAATACGTTTACTGAATAAACTTTTTAATTTTTTTTTGTTTTAGGTCTTTGTTTCTGACATTTTACAAATTCTTCTTAAAAGGCAAAATCATACCTGTTGAACAAAACACGATAGCTAAAGAATTTTAATTTGAAACATTAATATTGGCTAAACGATACCTTTGGTGCAAGTACGTAGGACTCGATTCGATAAATTTGACAGATAAACTCGATAAAATGAGTTTTTATCGAATCGAATCGATGTCGCAAGTACGTAACTCTACTTTACCGATCGGTAGATAAACTCTAAAATTTTAACGAATTTATCGAAAATGTAAGTACTTTTTCTCTACTCTCTACGTTTTCTCGCTCAGACGGTGACAGACAGATAAGTTTTTTTCTCAAACTTCAAGAAATATGTCAACAACAAACTTTTTTTTTTGGCAAAGGTAAACAACTAAACACGACTTTAATTTAAGAAGATAGCATATATTCTGTATTTTTACGAAAACAAACGGAAATTTTAGTAAATACTGGTAGCTTCTCTGAATTATACCCATAAATATTGTTTACAATGCCAAAAATTTATGAACAAAAAGGATTTTCTAAATATTTCGGACATTAGTCGTGCCACAGAAACCCCACCTTAAATGGTTTGTCTGTGGACATCCTCAGTATTGCCATTTGACAAACGATCCTTATCGACTCGAATCGGCCCACGATAAATCTTATCGTCGCGTGTTACGTACTTCCAAATGCGATAACAAGATCGATAAAAATGCGAACCTTAGCGATCTCGATGTCTTATCGATGCAAAGTCCGTACTTGCAGTGCTTATCCGATATCGATAGATCCGCAATTAACTGACATTATTTATATTTTTTTGCAATACATAAACTCATACAAAACCAACTTCAAAGGTGTTTCGATTTTTTGATGAGAAGTGTATACTACTATGGACAGTTCCGCAATAATATCTGATTTCATGATGTAGTCATTAACAATATCTGTTCTCAAGAAGACCGCAAATGTGTGTGATCATCTATACATAGAAAGCATGTATACAAGTAGCGGCACAAATATCTGAACATCGAAGAAACATGAAAACTATATGACGAAACACGCAACGCACGCACGATGCGCCGATCCCTTTACTACGTAGGTAGAAGAAAACAGTTCGAACATTATTTTTACCCGACTACGGCAAAGCCAAAAGGAAGGGTAAGGATTATAATTTTAGCAGTCTTGTATGTATGTTTCTATTATCGCGTGTTCCGCCGTAGCGCCTAAACTACTGAACCGATTTTGATGGTATACCGCCGTTTACCCGAATTTTATTTGCCCTAATATCATTTGCCATAATAGTCAACAGCCATAATATCATACGACATAATACTCATTTGCCCTACTCTCATTTGCCATATTAGTCACGTGCCAGAATCATTGTTTCCCATAAAGTCACTTACCATAACATCATTTGTCATAATCATCACATGCCATAATTATGATATGCCATAACATAATTAGCCATCGACATCGGGTGTGTAACGGTTGTTTATATCAAGAGAAATTGGATGCAATTGGGACTTTAGGGCACCCGACTCGGACAGGTTAGGTTAGAAGGGGATCCCCTTCGTGGTTATTTTTTTATAAACCACACAGAAGTAGGAGACCTAGCCCACCATCAACCATGCATAGAAAAAAAAACCATGCACAGAATAAATGCCATTTAAATATTATGCCATTTAAATATTATGTCTAATAATTATTATGGCACATAAAAATAAGGCAAACAATACTTATGGCATTCGTATCTTATGGTATCTAAAATTCGGGCAATTAAAAGTATGTCATATGTCTTTTAGGGCAAATGAAACATTCGGGCAAATGATATTCGGGTAAATGAAATTCGGGAAAATGATGATTATATGGCATATAATCTTCGGGCAAACAATATACAACCGATTTTGATAGATGAGGTATCATAGATTCGTTATAATGTTCCGGGTGACAGGCTATTTAAATTTTCCCTAAATTTAATATGGTAGACTTTATATTTATGATCTCGAAAAATAAAAAAAATAGATAATCATGACATGTTTGGCATCAAAAGAAAGTTCTTGACGAGCACATTACAAAATAATATGTATATACAATATCTTATTGTATATAAATAAATATGTTTAAATTTTTTTAAACAAGCAAAAGTGAGACGGCGCGGCGGGGCGCCGCCGGCCGGCGCGGCGCGATTGTACAATTAATACCTACTACACAATAAAATTAAAATGATACCAACGCGCAGTTAATCAAATCTTAATAAATAGTAACGATTTGTAATACCACATGGGAAGAGAAACAGTACAACGAAATATTTCTTCGAAGCTCGATAGATGGTGTTGGCGTCGAAATAAATCGCATTATGGATTCGTTCAAGACACTATGCACTGCTATTGGAATTTTTATTTCCTGTTTACTTGCTACTAAGTTGATACCTAAGCATATTATTCGCCCGCCGCAAAAATTGAATATACCTACACATAGCCTCGAACGTGATTTAATTTTGTGCAACATTGACTTTACCCTAACGACTTTAACCCACTTACCAATTCTGCTGACGCAAAGTCATAATATCTTAATTCTTAAGTGTTGTAACTAGGTTAGGTATAAAGTGCAAGAAACTGTTTTACGCAAACTAAGATTCTTGTAATTTTTATGTTTAAGGTAAATAGTATTTAAGTAAACTAGATGGAGTGGAGACCGCGAATTGGCAAACGTAAGGTAGGACGCCCACATGCTAGGTGGAGCGACGATCTTCGCAGGGTCGCTGGTAGCAGCTGGATGAGAGTTGCCGAGAACGAGTTAAATGGCGTGCAATTGGAGAGGCCCATGTCCAGCAGGGGCTGCAGGCCCTGCTGTAGGCTGATGATGAGGTATAAAATAAAGAATTAATTAAAATTTGTCATTATTTCAAGACTTCTAATGTTCAAATATTGTTAAGAATATGAATGTCCTACAATTACCATAAAGTCATGCGCATGCCGCCTGTGATACAGGTTTATCCAGGTTCAGGCGTAAAACATTATTAATTGTTATTATTAATACCTTTGTAAATTATTTCTAAGATTTTATGATAATATTTTACCAATGTTAATACTAAATAATTTATATTTATTATTATATTTTAACATTTTCGCTTAATAATATCTCGGGACCATAGGATCTCGGACCTTTGGTAGGCATACGAGGGGCCGCAGGCAACTCACAGAGGCTTGTTAGACGCTATAAAAAAAGGAAATGAGGCACAAACCGGCGATTATCCCTGTATGCACTAAGCTGTGCAAGTGCACCCAAGGATAACCCCGGTTGATGTTGGACTATTATAGGTACAATTTGAAAAAGAAAATGGACTATGGGTTTGGGTGGCTAAAGTGTACTAGTGACCAAGACCTATGGAAGGACTTTGACCCCTGCCTGATCAATGTTTTCTATACTATATACGGATAAAATGGCAGGGGGTGACTTGCACACTCAATAATGGGCCCCCGGAAACCGCCGCTAGCACATAGTGACGTAGTGACAAGGGGGCAACACTTTCTGAGGTGCTTTAGGAGTCGTGAGGCATTCCACGGCTATCAGAACAATCCCAGAGCCCGGGAGATGGTCAAGATCCCTACCAGCACTTACTGGAATACTTCCTTCCTCCGAGCCCGTTTGTTCTTGCGAATCTCTACTCAAGCCGGCCAATATAAGCAAGAACTCTTTCTTGCCTTTATTAGGTGGGAGCTCTATTCCTCGTCAGTGCTCACTCCAGCTGGTCAATAAAAGCTAGCCAGACATGACGAACAAGACTTCTCCCGGGAAATAGGGTCCATGGGGTTGCTACTGCCCAACAGCTCGCCACATGCTGCCCTGTGGTTTCCTGTATCTCTTTTGGTCTTGCTCCTCTCCTCACCCCAGCACAGACCTAGAGTTCGGAGCGCGCAAGCCCCACCACGACGTCAACGTAGAGATACGGTGGTGGGGTATTATTATTAGCCAATAGACGGCGCTGTTTTAATGGATATTTTGGTGCAGTGACCAGAGTAACCTTTCTCTATTAGTCCCTAGATGGCACTGTGCTCTAGGATATCATTTTTTAAATCATGTTGTTTAGGATGTTGGTAGTGAAATACTTCTATTTACGTTGTCAGAACGTTTATCAAGCGTTAAAACAGAAAAGTATAAAATAAAAAATTAACTTTAAAAATATAACCCGACTACGGAAAAATAAAAGTGATCTAAAAAGTATCGTAGTATAAAGTATAGTAGTACCTATAGTTTAACGAATTTATGAATTGTACGATGTACGGACTTGTAAAAACACTGCTGAATTTAATGTATATGTTAAGAATTATTCTAAATTATTTAAAAAAGTTTGTAGTATGGCCAAATCACGTTATTTGAGTTCAAAAATTAAAAATAGTAATAATGTAATTAAATGATATAGAGTATCATTAATAGCGAAACGGGAAGGTCATGCAACCGATGTAGTAACTACAGCCTTGCTATTGATGACAATTAGTGTCCGACCGAAGGTGCAATTCTGGCCGAAGCCGAAGCCGAAGCCGATTAATCGGTATTCACCAAAACCTTCGGCCGAAGCCGAAGCCGAAGCCGAAGGTGTCATTGACCTTGAGAAATACGATAGTTACTTTGATCTCAGAATATACTAGATATATATTGTGAGAGCTTTAGAGATTTAGCCCAATAACGAGCCGAGTGACCAACATATACAAGTAGGTAATAAAATATTGTCTAAAATAAAAGTTTCAAATATACAATGTTAAACAATGTAAAACAAATATGAAATATTTAAAAACAAAACATTAGAATTTTAAGACGCGCTCTCAAACTTGTTTTGACTCGTTTAGTTTACTAACTGCGATTCGTGTGGTCCGGTGCGGCGGCGCGGCGAAACTCTGCTGCTCTGCACACTCCGTCTCGCTCTAGCATCCTTCAGTAAATTTCAAATTTTAACAACTAGCAAACCTTCGGCTTCGGCCAAACCTTCGGCAAATATTTGGCCGAAGCCGAAGATTTGGCCGAAGGTGCTTTTTTGGCCGAAGGTGGCCGAAGCCGAAGCCGAAGCCGAAGCTTCGGTCGGACACTAATGACAATATAATTAAATCAGATTCTCAAGTCGCAGCGGCCTTTGAAAATTTATTTGTAGAGATTCCCGTATCGACTACTAAAAATGTTCACCCACTGCTGCAGAGTCTTTACTTAAAGAAAACATTCCAGTTTGTGATTCTGAATTTCATTTCGAATATGTCACATGTAAAGATATAATTAAAACCTTCCACACGTTAAATGTAAAAAAGACTGCAGGTCTATGGGGTAATTCTGTGGACGTTGCTAAGTCAATTATAAATATTGTAGCACCTACTTTAGCTGTTATTTTTAATAATTGTATTGACCGTGGTGAGTTTCCTGATCTTATGAAAAACAGTAAAATAATGCCGTTGTTTAAATCGGGTAGTACATCCCACCCAACCCACCACCCTAACCACCAATCCTACTAACTACAGACCTATTTCAGTGCTAGCAACCTTTAGTATTTTTTTTTAAAACTTATTTTAAATCAAATGCACAAAAAAAAACTACATAAATTACTGCATAACAAACAGTTCGGTTTTACATGGGGTTTGTGTATTCGATTGTGTTCTTCATGGAACATCAGGAAACTGCACCACTACGGAATCCGGAATGCTTCTCTGGATCTTCTCACTTAAGTGACAGAATTCAGAGAGTTGATGTTAACGGGAAAAGATGTCCCGGATCGGTAGTAAGAATGGGGGTCCCTCAAGGCTCAATTCTAGGTCCATTTTTATTTCTTATTTATATAAATGACTTGCCTTACCTAATAAAGGCTAAACATGATAATATAGTGCTGTTCGCAGACGACACTTCACTTTTATTTAAACTCAAACGTCAGCAGCTGGTTACTGACAATGTAAATAGTGCCCTCGCAAAAGTAGTTAACTGGTTTAATGTTAATAACCTTCTTCTTAACGAGAAAAAAACGAAATGTATTAAGTTTACGATACCTCGTGTTAGACAAGTAGAAACAAGTGTTCTCATAAAGGGTGAAGAGTTGAAACCCGAAAATACCACAGTATTTTTAGGCATAACTTTGGTGCTTCAATGGGGCCCCATATAGACAAATTGTCAAAGAAGCTTAGCTCTGCAGCATACGCCGTTAGGTAAATTCGTGGTTTAACTGATTTAGAGACAGCCCGTTTAGTATAGTTTAGTTATTTTCATAGTGTAATGTCGTACGGTATTCTGTTGTGGGGAAATGCCGCCGATATTCAGACGATTTTTGTTCTACAAAAAAAGGGCAATTCGTTCAATTTATAAATTAAGTCCCAGACACTCCCTCAGAGACAAATTTAAAGGGATTAATATAATGACTGTGCCTTCTCAGTATATTTATGATAATCTTTTGTATGCACATAAATAAATTAATCTGTTTAAAAATACAGTGACATTCACAATATTAATACTAGGAACAAACACAAATTGGTTGTTCCTACTACCAGGCTCATGAAAATAGGTGGCTCGTTTAGATGCCAATGTATACGCGGCATCGTTTCACGATGCGACGTTGTATCGTGGGAATCTACGACGAGCACTTTCCGGGATCCATTTTCAAGACGTTATAAATTTCTTCTTAAAATGACACTCATTATTCATATTTGTAAGAAATGGATGCATCCAGTATCTTCTGTGTATTTGTTTCTTCTTTTTTCGTCTTCTTAATATCAGCACGAGGAGAACACGTCAAGTGCGGTCCATTTTTCGAGATTTACTGCGACCGACCTCACGACGAAATCGTGGCACGTTGCGACGATACGACGTCGCATCATGAACAGATGCCGTGTCGTAGCACGATGCGACGTCGTATCGTGTTTATGTGTTGGAGCCCTAAGCCTTAATAAATTCAAACCTTTTATAAAGAGGAAACTATGCCAGAATGCCTATTATACTGTCAAAGATTATATTGAGGACAAAAAGGCTTGGTATTGAGTTGCTCCAATAAAGCACAGGCAATGTTAATTTATTTTTATTTTATTTTGCTAACTATTTTACTTTAATTAATCTTTGCTAATTATCTATACTTATTTACATAATACAATGACATTAATATTTAGGTACTGTTTAAAGTATTATATTATTTTTAATAATTGTGAATGTGTGGATTATGTGTGTTTTTGTTCCAGTTTTAATCATGTTCTAGCAGTTTGAGTACTTTAAGCGGCCTACCCAAATGTCCTTTCTTTGGTATTGTTCGTCGAATCGGAGCTCCTTAAGTTCTGAGTGGAGCTGCACGATTACTGACAAATGCGTGCACTGACTGGACAGGTCCACTCAATCTGTGTAGTTCTTTCCTCAAAAGACCATTTCAGACACCGATCTACATAGCCTTCCCATGATCTGACCAAGATTTGGTCTGGACTTTAATAGAGACTGTGACCTCTGAGTTCGTTTCGGCCTTTCTTCTCAGAGTAGTCAGATAGGAAACGCCGACCTCATCTAGTTTTTAAAATACGATTGACGTGTAAAATTGTGTGTACCCCTAACTAAAACCTACTTACAGAAATAAAATCATTTATCATTTATCACGGCTTCACCTTGACCATTTTTGTTCCCATGTCTTGATTTCTGTCTGAAATATTATTTGCTTGTTTCGTACTTCTCAGATCACTTTTTTGTTTAAATACATTCTACATATTATTATGATCATATACCTACAAGGTTACTTGTAATTCGACGTATATCCGTCAGGAGCTGATAGGGGGGCCAAAATGCAACCAATTGAACCCAGTATATGTATGGAGACAACTTTTTTTGAAGCGTAAAATGAAAATATTCGTAAGATATTCTTCTTAAATGGCTCATCATTTTTTTTATTTGTGTTCATAGCTTAACTGTAGTGCCATTTGTTAATATCATTTTTTAATGCTACCCATTCAATATGTACCTAGTTTTTTTTTTTGTCAAATTCTGGGTAAATATCAAAAAATCTTGAATTTTAAGCGTTGTTTTTATATCTCGAAATCTAATGAATTTCGGCCATACATATGGGGGTTCAATTTGTTGCATTTTGGCCCCCTATCTGCTCTACTAAGAATTACAAGTAACCCTGCTTATTTGCTGCTTTCTTGATAACAGATATTATATTAATGAATGAATTACGAAATCAGATTTTATTGCCGAACTGCCCATAACTAATTTAGATGCTCGTGAACTCGTGACTCTACAAACATTTTCAATGATTTTTCAACAGGTATTATTTTGTAATCGACTTGACTTAATGTTTTTCTTTCTTTCCCAGTTGGTTGACGAAATTCGTGAAGAAGGTATTTATTACATTCCTATCATAAATGTAATGAAAAGTAAATAAATAAGTTAACATAAACTAGCATAGCATTATCAGCCTATAACGTTCCCACTGCTGGGACACAGTCCTCCTCTCTGTGCGAGGGAGTGGGCCGTAATTCCCCACGCGGGCCCAGTGCGGGTTGGAGGTTGTCTTCGAATTTTTGGTTCTAGGGCATGCTGGTTTCCTCACGATGTTTTCCTTCACCGTTTTGAGAGCAGTGGTGATGAAATAAATTACACAAAGTAAAACGCCTGCCGGGGTTCGAACCCACGATCTCCAACTCGTAAATCATATTGCTCGTACAGTCACAAGCACCAATATGTATACACTTAGCAACTTCTAAATGTGATTTTCTCGTACTGTATTGATTGTTATTGTATGTTGTTACGAATATAGTATTTTTGGACCTATACTGTTGTGAACTAGGTCTTATTTCAAAGTTGCAATCAATATTCTTCGAAAAATTCGCGTTTAAATTTTGCCAAGTGTATACTTATTAGTGCTTGTGACTGTACACATAAAATAAATAAATAATTGTTATGTGCTGCAAAATCAGCCTACAACGTTCCCACTGCTGGGACATAGGCCTTTTGTCTGTAATGTGTTGATTTATTTGGAATATTTCCGATTCCTCGGTTAGTCGTTATAGCTTACCAAGCATTCATATACCTACATAGCATTAGACGAAAAGTGAAGTGTCATGCGATTTTGCACCGTGTGCAACGGACTGTTGTCTATCACCTTGACCTGCCCTGAATATCACCTGCCTTAGATGATTATAGTGGGCCCCTGTTATGTCACTCTCATCGTTGAATGTTCTGTCCTCTAGCACGGCGCTCTACTGTGTCGCTGCACGTCGTTACCATGGGGCTCGAGTCTGGTGGACTGATGATGCCTGTCAAGCCCCGCCCCTCCACACGTAAGGGTTTTGTGCTGAAGTGACCAGGTTAACCACAACGCTGACTAGCGTTTACTTACCACCTGCACTTATGAAAAGGCATTGTTTATATCTTGATTTTGAATGTAGCTGATTGTGGAACGGGGATGTATATAGTCTATCCACTCTTATAGTGGCGTCTCACTCAAACGGCGCGCAGGAAATTCATGCAATAAAAATATTTATATTTTATGTAAAAACAAATATAATGTAATTATAACACCTATCTATTCCGTGCTGATATAAATACGTCAAACGCGGTATGTTGGGTTGCACGCGCCTTTCGGTAGTTTTCAAAGGGCGCCAGTATTTTAGTGGATGGACTATACAATATACTAATCTTAGTTTGTACTTGCATTTTATTGCCTTTTTATGTTTGTAAATTTTCAAACTAATTACGAAAAATAAACTGTTTCTTTTTTATCGAGTCACTAAAATAACATGTAATAGTTGGTGGGCAATTGGGCATGCGTCCGAGTAGCTTTAAATTACAATGATCGACGCTCGCTTGTGAAATGCAATTCAAAATTAAGTGGGATTTTTGGGATTTGAAGCATTTGCTTGCTTGTAAAATCTGCCTTGCAAATAATATGCACTTTAAACCTGACGCGAATGAATGAAATAAACACTATCTCAATATTACTTATTTTCGTTTTATTTGTATTTATTCACCCTGATACCCTGATTTTCCCTGTACTTGATGAAATTTTGCACTCGATGCAGAGCACTAGAAGGTACAGTCAACCGGTCAGAAAAATATCGGGATGAACATACCTACTGTTAAAATGAATCATAACTTACACTGAAACAGAAAATTTAACTGTAACTATCTCAATGACACAACAGTTGTTTCAGAATAAACACAGCACAGTACCTACATAACAACTTGCATTGTTCAAATCATGTTGAACTGTCTGTTCGTCCCGATAATTTTGTTCTTGACTGTACATCAGTCTACGTAGGAGCGGCTAAGCAAGTGAAGAGCCACTGAACACAGATATACTGGTCAATGGTGCCGATTCTCTTGTCACAAAATTCTCGTAAACTAGACTAAAAATCACCAAAATTTAGTATAATCCTGTCAAACGACAATTTCCCATTCTGAAATTGACTAAAATAACACAACTTAACTTAGGTATATTTTAATTTGACAGCACTGAGATGCCACTGAGATTATAATTGAATGAAAATGGCAATTTTGCTATTCTGGCTTTTACGTTTTTCACCTACAATTTTGATTGTCTTAACTAAATCTAACTATTTTTAATCGCGATTAAAAAGGTGTGGAATAAAATTAGTTGTCATGAACTAAATTTCACATCAACATCTCGACTTCAGACGCAAAAACAGTAGGTACCTACTGTATCTTTTTTTTCGTTTCTTTTGCTTATATCTCGAAAACGGTTTGTCTTATCGCAAAAATAATGAAAATTTCGACCCTCTTTATAAGACCTTAAACCTCTAAAACTCAACGTGTTGGTAATATTTTCTTTTATTTTCCATACAAAAAGTAAAAAAATCCATACAAAACATGTCGAGGCTAACCTTCGATCATAAATACCCTAGATAGGTACAACATCTCCTACAAATTCACGCCGAAAAAGTGTCCGACTCGCTTAGTTATAAGTATGCACGTACAAATTCACAATGTATATAATGTACCTACTAAGACTATATTAATAAAAATTTAATACAACCTTATTCCCTACACAAAAGGTTTTATTTGTAATACACGCGTTAGGCGGTTGTGACATTACAAAATGCGATAACCGCGCAAGTCGTAAAATTTTAACGACCGTCGTCGGCCGTAGGTGTACGAATGTACACCTTAAGTCAATCAGAATGAAGTATAATTCAGTTTACGCTGCGTGGGGATCGTAGCCTTGAGTCTTGTAGGAACAGAGTAACACGTAAATAGCAACACGCGCGGGAAAGGGACAACCGCGTAAGCGATTTACTTCAACTATTTTAGAAAGACAATGTTTTTACTTAGAAGGTAAATTTAGCCACAAATCCATTACATTATGAAATCTTGAATTAATACTTACCGAAAATAAGAAACCCCATCCTTTTTCAAGCTATTTGAAGTATTATTTTTGCACTTTTTCACGGAGCACTTCGGCATGTTGACCTGACGGTGATCGGCGCGCGACTGCGAGCGCAATTGTGCTACAACGCGTTTTTAGCACAATTGATTCATACCGCGCTTGAGGCGTTGTTAGTGTATCTAGGGTATTTATGATCGAAGAGGCTAACACAAAATACGCGCCTCCGGCTCTAAAAATTTTAAAATTTTGAGATTTTATTTTGCAGATTAACTAAGATTCTGGTAGCCATAAGTAAGGAATTTTAGTGATAGTTTAGTTCGGTGTACAACAGAATCGGCACCATTGGCTATTTCAACTAGATCAAAGTCAAAGTCAAAGCATTTATTTCAAATAGGCACATAAAAGGCACTTTTGAACGTCAACATTTACATTTAAATAGAATTGATTCTAGTCGCCCCTTCCAAAAGGTAGTTTCGTATGGAGAAGAATGGGCAAGAAACTCCATCGTTACTCTTTTAAAATGTGTTACAATACTTTGTATACATTAATTATATAATTATATGTGAAGACGATGCACCTATAATAAAAATTACCCTACCAAAATAGGTAAAAAGAATTTAATAAACGTAGCAATGATAAATAAGTTAATTAAATGATAGATACATGGTGTTCACATATTTACAAACATTGTAAAAGTATACGATTTCCCAAATTATGTAACCAATTAATATGTCAGTGTGTGAGTTAAAGTAGTCACAGAATGTAAACCAATGTCATAAAAATAACAAACCATACAATTAAAGTAGCAACAAGTTTTAATTTTGTCAAGATCCTAGATTGTCCCGTGGAGCTGGACCAGCATGTTTCCAAGCATTCTTATCTTGGATATAATCCTCTAATTTGTAATATGCTTGTTTACACAGGGAACTTTTTATATGAGTTTTAAATTTTCTTTCATTTAATTGCAATATATTACAAGGTATTTTGTTGTAGCATTTAACACAGTACCCCATAAAAGATGTATGTATTTTAGCTAATCTGAAAAATGGTTGCTCAATTTTATCTTTATTTCTTGTATTAAAATTATGTCTATCACTTATTATAATAAAAAGATGTAGATTTTTTCTTACGTACCTACCTACATAATATTTTCATAGATGAATTGGCAAGGTACCGTCATAATATTAATCCTTTTAAATAGTTCCCTGAGAGATTCGCGTTGACGTAGATTATAAATGGCTCTGACAGCTCTCTTTTGCAAAATAAAGATGGATTCAATGTCAGCAGCCCGACCCCACAGTAAAATGCCATACGACATAATGCTGTGGAAGTAGCTAAAATAGACCAAACGCGCGGTTTCTACATCTGTTAACTGTCTTATCTTTCTAACAGCATAAGCGGCCGAGCTTAGCCGCCCCGCAAGAGATGTTATATGAGGTCCCCATTGTAATTTCTCGTCTAGCGTGATTCCCAGAAAAACTGTGTGATTAATTAATTCCAGTTTTTCTCCATTCAACATGATGTCATGTCACACTCGCTACTTCTTACATTCGGTAATTTAAATTTAATGCATTTGGTTTTTTTACCATTTAGTACCAAATTATTTACCGTAAACCAATCATGGACCTGAAGAATAGAGCTATTCACGTCGTCAAGATTTTGTGACCGTCGGTCTATCTTAAATATCAATGATGTGTCATCTGCAAATAACACCATCTTCGGTTGATTTTGAAGTAATAATGTATGAAATACCTAATGGATAACTCGTCTACAGTTTATTCTAGACTTCTAGTCGTTTTTGGTAGTGTTTGTTTTAGTAACAAGTACCAAGCACTGCACTAATTGACCTGGGGGTGCCACGGGTCCGAATTCCAGTTCCCGTGGCACCCCCAGGGGTATCCTCCAAGGCACCCCGCCTTGGGTCCGGAATGGTCACACTGGTGTGACAACCCGGTCTAATGATTTTGTAAAATATTACTACAGAATAAGGATTTTTACACAAGCGATAGATGGCGCTAGTGGTTGCACGAACTTTATAATTATTATATCCGTTTCGGGTATTCAGTTGTAAAATATCGTTAAGTATTTTTGCTTTGTATAGTTAATAAATCATGATTGTTTAAATTAATAAAGTTTATTTATAATTAATCATATATTATGTCATGTAAGTATTTTAATTAGTCAAGTTATTGTTTAAACTGTTTATTTTTCTCTAATTGGTTGTTAGCCGGCTGAGCGTTCACTTCCGTTTAAAGTGGGGAAAATTGAGTTGGCAACTGATTTGCTTGGACAGAGGCAGTCTTGGGACTCTTGGGCAGTCTATTTCTATCACAGAACACAGAACACTATTACTCCTAGCTATCCTATACTATATTGTAGTCTGTGCTCCTAGCGGAGATTTCTATACTATATTGTAGTCTGTGGTCTATTTCGAGCAATGACTAAAGACTTAAGGTCGCTGCACACAGCGGGCGCGGCGCGGCGGGGCGCGGCGTGGCGGGGCGGCGACGCGGCGCTGGCGCGGCGGCATCGGTCACACTGCGGGCGCGATCACGTCCAAAACACCTATATTTTGTATACATTTCTACTAAATGTACGTATAATCTTGTATTCCCGCTCGGCGCGGCGGCGGCGTGCGAGACGGCTCTGTGTGGCGTCGTCCGTAATATCTAGTACATTACAACTGCTCAGTGTCGCGTCGCCGTCCCGTCCCGCCGCGCCGCGCCCGCTGTGTGCAGCGACCTTTATATGAGGTTGACTGATAAGTTGAGGCTCTACATGTGGTAGACTCACTGGCGCGGTTTTCGTGGCCTCACGCGAATAAATAAACAATCAGGACATGAAATAAAAGATCTATATAAATTATACATTATGGAAATATCATACGATTCTATACAGAAATAAAAAAATATACATGTTTCTTTCTAACTTATGCAATTCTGCAAGTGTCAAAAAGAGAAAAACCGTATTTTGTCAGTTTTCTAAAATTGCAATATTGAAGTATGACGTCACGGAAGCCCTGCCCATCGGCCGGTTCGCCATTTTAGTTTCTGGTTTTGAGTACTTCTCAGAGTGTACATGAAGTGTCATTTGGCGTTATCGTGCGACTAAATATTAAGTTTTTTTTCCATTTTGAGAACATTTTGAGTGCTGTAAATTTGACTGAGGCTGTCTGTGATAGAGGAAACCATGCCTAAGTGTTGTGTGAGGGGCTGTGGCTCGAATTACAGTAAAAAAGCGCCTCTGATATCCCTGCACAAGTAAGTCGAAAGAATTCATAGATTATTAAGTTTCCTATATAAATTTATACCAATTTCTAGTCTCAATTCATGTTTATTACTGTTCGGTCATAGATTATTGCCTATTCATAGTCTTTCGAACGATATATTTCCTTATTTTGGTTTTGTTTACTACGTATTTTTATTGACAAATATAGTGTTGTGATTGTGTAATTTGCACAACGAATCGATTTTGCATCGATAAAAACCAAATTTCGTTTGAATATTTAGCATTGAAGAATATACACATTTATGTTAGTTTGCGTGTTTTGTTTGTGTTTTTAGGTTACCAAAAAATGATAAACTTAAAAGTAAGTGGCTTGAATCATTGGGTCAAGAAAATATCGACTCCAGCCAGGAAAAAGTATTTGTTTGTTCACTACATTTTGAAGAGTCTTGTATTAATAGAAGTCTTGATATAGTGAGACTTCACGACAATGCAATACCGACAAGGCTCCCTAAGGTAAATTATCACATTTTCATTGTAAGCCTACATTTATCCATATATTCGAAAATAATGTTGGAGCTGATGAAGATTGTACAACCTATCTTTGCATTGTATAAATTCAATCTCTTAGTATTGTATAATTGCATAGCACATGTGTGAGCACTATGTACCCACTATAAAGGTTACTGGGTTCGTCTTTCATTGACTTGAATGTGCCCTGGCGGCTGAGAGTATGTCATGCTCACTCAAATGTGTCGCTGGTGGTGGCGTGTGTATTGGATCATTGAGTTCCCTTCAAAATGGTTGAGCTGAATGGTGCTGATCCATACGTCATGTTCGTGAACGGGCGCCGTCAGTAGGCACTGGTCATTTCTTAGCTGCCACGGCTTATTTTAATTCCATAATTGTTTTTATCTTTTTATTACGGACGCTTTTAACGTGCACGTGTTTCTACATCGTTCTCACATGTATAATTACAACATGAATGATGTAACCACTTTTTTGTAACAATATTTTGATTTAAAAGAGTGTCCATGGAGTTTCTTGCCCGTTCTTCTCCATAGGTACCTACTACGCTTTGGAATGGGCAACTAGCTTCATCTTTCTGACTGACCGACCCCTTGACAATTCAAAAGTGCCTGTAATTGGTTTATTTGAAATAAATGCTTTGAGTTTGAGTCATAATACATTATTATTTCACTGTACATTTATTGTAGACAGGCAGACTTTATTGTATTTCACATTATTGGTGTACTTAATACTAATTACAAACTGATATTATTGTATCTATTTGAAATAAAACGGTTCTCCCATTAAATGCATAATATCGATTTCTGTTGTTTTATTTGTTAATAATCGGTGTAGTTTTGAATTCCTTGTTGCAGTTTAATTTACTCTTCTTCTAGCTTGATCATCACGAGCAACTATTAATCATAGAGTAAATAATATCAAGTACAATTAATTTTAAATGAACCGCCAAATTGATGATTTTTGCAATTTTTCAGTCAGATTACGCAACAACAGGCTTTTTTGTACTTAATCCATAATGCGACGTCCTAGAATGAGAATCGAATAACAACCTACTTACCTACTATCTACTTAAAATCAAAAACCTTATTTTAATGTATGTGATTTCGATTAATCGATTTGTAATCAACACGATGATCAAAATCATTGCAAAGAATGAGCAGAGGACAACACTAGGTAATGGGCGGAGCCTACGCCATTTTACTTTCCACGCGGGCACGCGATACGATCTTTTAGTTCATGTCCTCTCTTATTCTTTAGTCATTGATTTCGAGGCGTTGAACCATATCAAGCATATCTTACGGATCCGTGCTAATTTTGTTATATTCTTACTAATATTATATAAGTGATTGTTGATAATCTGATTGTGTTGGAATAAAGTGAATAAATATTAATTAATACTGAACTTGAGGTGTATGATTTCTCTTCACTGGTATGAAGTGGAGTCGGTCGCTCCATTATCTACACATCCAGTGTTACAATCCGTCTGTAGGTATTTGTCCGGACATGTCTGAGTTTTTGGACCCCGGTACCGACTTGTGATAATACAGGCATTTAAAAAAAAAAACGTTAATTAAATGAGTAGGTACGGTGGGCTGCATCAATTGGTTACCCCATTTGTATTAAAATTAACTTTGAAGGTTTGAGAGGTAACGAAGAGGCTGATACACTAGCAAAATTAGCGGTCATGCAAGGTCAAGAGTTTTGTACAATTTGTTTTGATAGGTTTAAGGAGTACTTTGATGAACGAAGTAGGGAAAAGGGCATCTGGTATAAAACTATACAATATCAGCCTCCTCGAATACCGTGGTTTGCTATCAAGGAAATGAGTAGGTATCATATTGTTCTGCTTCACAGATTACGCTCTGGTCACTACCCATCCCGCAAGTTTGGTCATTTGATGAACAAAGTGAGTTCTCCCAATTGTGAAACATGCGGGACAGTTGAAGATGTTTACCATCTACTTATGGAGCGTTCTAAGACAAAGAAAGACACTGTTAAGTAGAATAAACGTAAACAAATATGACATTGGTCCTTACGTCAAAGTTTTAGCGCAGCCTTCACCTGAGAGCAAACCTACGTCTTGTACTATTTTAGGTCAATGTTGCTGATTTGTTTCGACATTAATTATAATGTTTAATATATTTTTAGAGGTAGTTTAGAATAGTTTAAGTTATGATGAGGCTGACATGCCACTGTGGATCAAAGCCTCTAATAAAATTTAAGAATAAAAATAAAAACTTTGACGGGGGTACCCATATCGTGACGCTGACTGTACCTACCTACTGAAAAGTCAGATCAAGTAAAATGCCTGGGCTTTTTTGAAATGTCCGGCTTTTTGTCAGGTCTTTTCATATTTCGTATGGTAATGGTAACCCACTATAGGCATCACAGTATACACATTAGGTACCTACAGACGCCAGCATGTCAAGCTACCCGAAACTGTCAAATTTTCCCAATCAACCTTGAACCTTAATGCTTTAGCGATAAAGTTGAAAATCTATTAAGGAAATTTGACAGATTGTAGTAGCTTGATGTGCTGGCGTCTGTACATCCAGCCATTCACTGAACCCCGTCAGGGTATATATGTTCTGTGCACTGAACCCCTTTGGTAGGTACCACGGAGCACGGATTGGATAGCGATTTGAGCATCGATCGCTGCAATTACGACTACACTAGCGCAAGCTTCTGGACCTCTAACCTCTCCAAAAAGTTTAACTGTCATCGGTTACTGGACGACAATCACTTCAGAGCTCAGACTAAGGAAAAGAAGTAGATTAAGATTAAGTATTCCTTAGTCTGAGCTTCAGAGCCGGCGCACATCTGTAGAGGCACAGCGAAGTTGTCATTACCAAATAAATATCATCATTGCGTTCCATAAATTAAGTTAAAAATACATGATTATATAGGTACCTAACCTGACTTTAAGGCCCATATTTCACCGGGGCACCATGGCAGCGCAACTCGTTGCCGTCACTAACAAAATGTATGGTTGGTTGCGCAACCGATTGGACGTCTGGTGGGATACCCGCCATAAAGTTGTGTACCTATATTTTGCTGGCAGCTCGACCGTGGTTGCACCACCATGGTGTCCTAGTGAGCTACGGGCCTAACCGGAGATGCGCGCCTCTTTCCGCTTTGATCCGCTCTTGGGCTGATAGAAGCCTATGTATTTCAACTAGCGTAAGGTCGATACTTGTTTGGCATTGACAACCGCGCTGCGCTGCACCTCGCCAGATGTGCGCCTAGTGCACCTAGTCTGCCTACCCCTTCAAGTAACACAGGAGATGGATGTCATCTGAATGAAAACCCGCAAATATTACTTTAAATTTTATTACATTTTTTCATATTTCAGTTTTACAATTATTTTGAGATAACAAACACTGGTGCCGATTCTCTTGTCACAAAATTCTCTAAACTAGACTAAAAATCACCAAAATTTAGTTTATTCCTGTCAAACGACGATTTCCCATTCTGAAATTGACTAAATTGACACAACTTAACTATATTTTAGTTTGACAGCACTAAGATGGCACTGAGATTATAATTTAGTGAAAATGGCAATTTTGCTATTCTGAATTTTACGTTTTTCACCTAAAATTTTGATTGTCTTAACTAAATCTGACTATTTTTAATCGCGATTAAAAAGGTGTGGAATAAAATTAGTTGTCATGAACTAAAATTCACACCAACACCTCGACTTCAGATGCAAAAACAGTACTGTATCTTTTTTTCTTTTCTTTTGCTTATATCTCGAAAACGGTGTGTCGTATCGCAAAAATAATGAAAATTTCGACCCCCTTTGCAACCCGCAAACCTATAAATCTCAACGTGTTGGTAATATTTTTTTATATTTTCCATACAAAAAGTAAAAAATTCCATACAAAACAAGTCGAGGCCGCACATAATGCGCGCCTACGACTCTAAAAAAAGATCACGTGGTACGGCAAACAAGTACCACGTGGAGTCGCAATAATTGTCAAATTTGATTTTAGATGTGTCAAAATTGTTTTTAAATTTAGAGATTTTATTTTGCAGAATAGCGTTAAGATTCTCATAGCCAAAAGTAAGGAATTTTAGTGATAGTTTAGTTAGTTTAGTTCGGTGTACAACAGAATCGGCACCATTATCGGCAAGAAATCATTATTTCATACACTAAACAAAATCTAAATTTTTGGTGGGATTGTCATTTCAAAGTTACGGTCGAAATACTAATTACGATTAAGGAAACTATTGCGCGCACTACACAAGCATCTGGCTTCTACTATATAATATGTGCTAAATTCAGTAAAAATAAGTACATTCTGTGCTTTCAAACTTCAATAAGTCTGAAGAGTTCAAATACATTTATTAATAATGATATTTACAAAGGAACACCTGTGTAATAATGGTAATGAATACACATATTATATATTATGGATATTTATGTGGCAATTGACCAAGTTATTACATGACATGATACATTACATATATTTTTTTTTTTATTCCACAAATGTAGGATGAGAAGAAACAATTGATTATACAATATTTAAATAAGTATTTAAAAAGTTACCAAATGCTGAAGGCAAGAGGTTTAAATGAAATAGCAGTTCCTAGTTCCTAGCCTTTAAAACCTCTTTAACTAATGTATAGACAGATAGGTATGATATTCTACATGAAATATCATCACTGCGAAATTACTTTATGATGATCTACCTTATGTAATATACAGCATTACTAATTAATAAAACCACTACACAAGCTCCAATCTATAAGTGAGCATTGTCATGTTTCAAAAACATTTGGTAGGTACCTACTTGAAAGGCTCCAGTCTGCAACTTAAATACAGCTAAATGTACCTAAGTGATCATAAGTGTACCATACATTGGTTGTAGGCCATGGACTACAGAATAGGTGCTAATACCGAGCCCCAAAAAAAGTATTATACTCTTGAAGGCCAATTTTCGGAGTGCTTTTTACATCATTAAGATATGATAAAATTCTGAATAAATAATATACAGATATTTCAAGTTTACAATGAAACTCAACATCACACACAATACATAATAATAAAAAATTATATAACATAATGGAAATTACTTAAAGGTGACATATTATCCTGTCTGAAATAAAATCACAAAGTTGTTTTTATAAATATAAAAAAGTAAAAAATAAATTAAAAACAATGTATAATTTAATAATCAAAACATGAGCCATTTCTTCCCGTAACTAAAAATAATAAAGGAATAATATTACACATTTTCATTCTAACACTATTAACCAAAAATACTACATTCACAGGACAATTCACCACAAATTTAACATTCCTACATTGAAATTTAGCTATTCAACGAAAAGGACACAATGGCTGGAATAGTAGCTGCCCAGACCTATTGGTATTGGGAATTCAATTGAGAGTAGGCCATTCCTCATGGGCCTGTGTCGTGGCTCTGGCTTGACTAAGCATCGCCTTACCTCACATCGCCAATTAGGCCTTTCATCAACCGCAAACAGTGTTAGAATATCAAAGCGTCATAAGTCGGGAAATCGCGATGGGTCTTCTATAAATTCATCCGGTATCACAAACAGATCAGGTGCAATATCATTACGGAAGTCAAATTTTTGAAATGTTATTTTAGCTGTCACAGTTGGCAAAATTGGGATATCAATTTTAACAGGAAAACCCCTTGGTAACTTCATTGCTATAAATTCACGTAGCTTAGCAAAATGCTTGAAGGGTGCAACAACTTCCAGAACATTCAGTAACATGTCAACACTTAGCGGGAAATCATCACTCATGGAAATTGTGGCTCGGAAGTGCCTTGATGATTCCTTGTAGACAAGCTCTCTTCCCAGTCTAGGGTAATGCCCAGTGGGAGATGATATGTATGAAGACCAATCAATATTGCTGTTAGGAGGCGGGTTCAGTGATGCACGGCGGGTAGGCACCCCATTTGTATCCAAGTTTTGTGCATTTCCTTTAGTTAGGCTGTCAATGATAGCTTTATTTTTTTGGAGGTCATCACTTGACAAATGTTCTCGTCTTTTACGTGATTCTAATACAATACCAGTGATGGTATAAACATCGCTCCTGTATAATCCTGCAACAGTTTCTTTACGATCTTCTCGGAATATCCAGCCAGACTGAGCCCTTGTAAACGAAATTCCTTTGGTTGACATCTGAGCAGCGAGTATATCATTTGACATGAGAATATCTACTTCGTCTTCTATTTCAGTTTCTGTTTCTTCATAGCGGATTCTTTGGTACACTTTAGCTTTGTTATCTAAAACATTTAGTGACTCACTAGGAGGTTTCTCTCCCTGATAAATAAAAGATACGTCTCCTCTTTCCCATTTCATGTCTGTGAAATCTACTAATGTGGTATCCAATCTGATTCCAGAACCTGATTTGTAAATCTTGCATACATCTGATGGTAATATTCTGGAGACTAGAGGTACCCATGAATGGAAATCCCATCTAAGTTCCATATAGAAATCTTGTATTTGAGCTAGAGCTCGAATAAGATCAGGTCTACGACGTTCCATCTGTTCCCGTGCTTGCTGCTTCAATTTGCGTACTAGTGATGATATGGTCTGACGATCTCCGTAACTGATGGCTTCAGCCAGTGGCGACCAGCCTGCGAGGTTCTTAACTTTGACAGGCGCGCCGTGCGCGAGCAGCATCTGCACGCACTCCTTGCGGCCCAGCATGACGGCCAGGTGCAGCGCCGTATTGCCGTGTTTGTCTTTTCGAGCCACATCATGATTTCTTAGTAACGACGTGAGCCTGGAAACATCACCAATAAATATACACTCGTGGAGTGGATACCCATCGTCTTCTTCGTTACAGTTAGAAATAGACATCTCGCACACACGGTTGTTTCTAATTCATTACTCTCATTGATAACTAATTAAAAAGGAACTTGGAAGTGGAAACAATTTTGATTATAATCTAATCAAGAAGATAAGAAAACGGCTTCATATTTTGACTGTTTTTTACTGTATTGAATAATTTCCTAATTAGTTCTCTATCAAACTTATTTTTGAAACCATATTATTTACTCATTTGTACACTAAACAAAATTATTATTTTCTTTATTTTACGAAAAGTAGTGTCCAACCGTCCATCATCGTTTTTACTTTCTGTTCCAATAATCAGGAAATCAGGACGAAATTTTAATTTTTGTACATCTGTTTACTGTTATCACTTTTACTCTTGCATAAATCTATGTCATGCTGTTCTGCTGCCAGAAAGTTACATGCTAAAGTTGTTATTTGAAGGTGATAATGGAACATTCGCATTTTTTTTTAAAAGCATAGAGTCATTTAGTATAAAGCACTTAGTCATAGAGAGCACGTAGTCGATTATTTTATAGAATAGCTTGTTTTACGATAAGATTTATTACAATATAATTATTTAAAATTAAATAATTATATTGTGCTGTTGTATGTTTGTATATTTAGCGATGTGGGCAGTAAAACAATAAATTCAAACTTCAATAAAATCAAGATATTTTATCTGCATTGTTTATCACTTTTGTTGGAAAAAAAAGCATGTTAAAAACCACCACCGTCTCTTAATACTTAGAGCATTTAGGTCTTAATAGCATCAATAGAAGCAATGGATACAAAATATCTCTACTGCTATCGTTGCCACGGTCTTTAATCAGTATCACTATAGGAGGTCCGGAATAACACAATGGCGCGGGTACTACCCCATGATTGTAGCTAGGGTAGCATGTGATCGAGGTGATCTGTAAAAATATTAGACAAGCATTTTAATAAGAGAGATAAAAATAATAAGAGATGGATTTCAAGAACTGCAAAATGCAATGAATTGAACCCCCTATGGGTTCAATTCATTGTATTTTGGCCCCCCTATCAGCTCCTGACGGATATACGTCGAATTACAAGTAACCCTTTAAAGATTAATAAATAAATACTCTACCGACGAGTATCGGAATCAGGGTCCAAGAAGCGTAACAATACACGCCGTGTCCAAAAGTAAGTTAATCTCTTTCTGTATCAATACCTTTAAAATGTTGATCAAAGCTATGAAGCTCTGGCCTTACTGAGTCGAATCCCGCGCTGGATTCAAGTTTGAACTCCATAACAGTAAGTTGACAGAATCGGCGCGACAGAATTTCGTACCACATCACGCCCGGGATTCGCTTCAGATATTGATAGATAGATCAGATAGAGATAGAGCTTTAGATATTATGCCGTTGGGTCAGTGGCTATATTAACTAACAGCACAACGATCGCAGAACCTAAATCCTACATCGGACAACCTTGCGAACCAAGTCAAGGCTTCATACTTATTTTATTACAACATACATAACATCAAGCCTGTACCTACTGTATTCCCCAGGAATTCGGAAGTGTTGGGCAGAGGAACAGAAACCCGTAGTTGGGATATATAGTATGTTTAAATATTAAACACTGGGATTTAGCTGCATCCGGTTAGACTGGAAGCCAACTTCAACGTAGTTTGGAAAAAGCTAGACCGTGTAAGATGATGATAAACTTATGCTATGTTGTCAAATAAGCTTCTACTTACATAAAGAGTCAATAAAATTGAGAGAAGAATTAAAACTTTCGTCGATACTGAATTAGTGACGGCCGCGGCACTGCGAAAGAAGAGAACACCTCAAAAGTTTATGATGAATGAATTACAATTTTCTGTATTGTTTCGCTTTTATACCTGTATTGTCGATGTTATTAACGGCTAGTCATTACACCATTATTGATAAATTACTGAAATAGTTAGTGGTAGTTACCTAATTATTTAAAAAAAAGTGTTATCGCTTGAAGTTTTTTGTAGGCACGTTCTAATGAACAAACGTTATACATACTTACCTACTAATAGTTACGAAAGTAAAGTTAAAACAAAAAACATTTCAAAATATCCTTACATGCTGATTTTTTTTAATACTTAGTAAAATCATTTTAGCTCTGTTGTGATTTGAAACTCGATGAAACGAAAATAAAGCGACATTAAAAAGAGACAAACACATAAATCTACGCTGTCTACGTAAATCTATAGGGTTTAACGTGCGACAGAGTGAGACAGCAGCAGTCAGTCAGTGAGTGAGTGTGTGTGCATTATACAGCCTTGAAGTTCACTTTTTGAAGGTTTCACTTCATACATGTAAACTGCACACATGATTTTTTTTCACTGCTAGTATGTTATTTTTCAAGTTAACGAAAATAATAATTAACGAATATATTCATCTAGTAGACAGAGAAAACACGATTCATCTATACATAATATGTCATAAGCTCCACGCAGCGAGAAGACATAATAATATAGACATAATATTATATGCTTAATATAGACAAGAAGACATAAGATAAATTTGTTCTTTTACCGCTAGCCAAAATCTAACGAATACCGTTCGCTACATTAGTACCAACCCCTAGGAACACGTAAGTTTTCATTGGCACTCGGGTGTCGCACAGTGGGCTGAAAATCGACTTTCATAGACATTATGATACTTTTTTACCAAATGTCTACTTTTATGACTTGAAAATATTCTGGAAGACTAAATACATGCCTAAAAACATCAACATTAAGGAAAAGCATTGCAAACAACGCACACAGAATTTTTTCTCTAAAAATTACTATGGAGCTGACATGAAAGAAAAAACGAGTGTGCTTTAGACCACACAACTGAAGTAAAACTTCTTTAGCTCCATCCATATGCGTTCGCCTCGCCCGATCACACTTTTCGTAACGCTCTCGTCATGCATTCGCCAGCTTACTCCCCAAGCCAAGCGTGCCTAAAGATGTTTTACTTCAAAAAAATACATAAAAGGTACAGAAAAAAATTAAAGCAAATGTAACTCCTCATCTGCCTAGCCTTTTAACAACTATGTTGGGGTCGGCTTCCAGTCTAACCGGATGCAGCTGGACTTTCGGGCTTCTGACGACCCGTCACGAATGTCAAAGATCTACGAATCACAACCGGGACCAACGGCTTAACGTGCTTTCCGAAGCACGGACGGGTCTTGGTATGTAAAGATGGTCACCCATCCACGGACCAACCGTGGCAAGCGTAGCTTAACCTGATCGATCGATCCGTGCGGCTGTTATTAATTACTAAGCCACAAGCCACAGCCCACTGTGTGCCGTCGGGTTCGGCCTATTTCAGATAAGTCTCCCTAGATGGCTCTCGTAGCATTGTTTTGATTTTTGATTGAGTTATATTTGAAGCGCAGAAAAAAGTTGACAGATGCGCGCACCAGTGAAACGCCTCGTAGTCTTTCAAACTTTTATTCACTTTTCCCTAAAAAATAGTATTATTTCATAATGTTCATTGACTTTATATATAGAATACATATTCATTTTTTTTCTTATTATTAGAAGTGCGTATTGGTTTATACATCGCTGCATTCGGAACTGACTGCTCGATTGTATCTGTATAGTTTTAAAGATAAGATTAATATTGATTGAAAATTCTGTTTTGATTTTATTGCCGTCGATTACTTGAAATCCGTAAAAAAACATTGTATGCTCTACCAGATAATATTGCGTTGTCTGAGACTTAAGTTGTTATTGTGACTTGCGGCGTCACAATAAATAAATAAATTGACTAAACATCTAAAGTTTCCGGCTTATTGCTCCTGATTTAGCGAGGAAAATTCTCCATAATGTGAGTATTAATTTTGACTATGTACCTGTAACCGAGTGGCATGCCTACCTGCTTAACTAACTGTATTCACCACAAATCAGGTATGTACCTATGTTTAACATTGTAGGTTTTTACTAACTGTGCAAGTAGAATTATTGTACCAAGAACATCAAACTGCAAAAGAAAAAAATAAGTACCTACTTATTTCTTTTTAGGTCAATGTATTTACAGTCTAATTTATATTGAAAATAAGTATTTATTTTACCTACCTGATTGCTGATTTTAAAATAATTAGAGAACAGTTCAAGTATATTTGAGTTTTACCCTTGCATTGTACATTTGTTACCATCAGAAGCAAAAGATTCCCCAAGGCATGTTACTTTGAAAATCTTAGCCAAAATAATATTATAGACGATTAAAGTTTACTATGTCTGAAGATAAGCTAGATATTTTTCAAATTAAAATTGATTTGTTTGTGACACAGACATAAAGTTGTGGTAGGTACTTACTACATGGTGTCATAAAATAAAAAAATATTGTAAGTGTTACTATTTTCCTGCCTTGCAAGGTGTACACTAATATTGTCTACACAGTGATTGGTGTACAAATATAATCATTAAAAATACTGCTAAGTAACCGGCTTAAATCTCATCTGTATCTTAAAAGTCCTCTGTAGCCAGTACTTATATGTAATACCTAATTATTGTTGTTTTACTTTAACCATTCAGCATTTCTTTACCTATTGAGAAGAAACAATTGAAAAGATATCCTGTTAACTGTGCATATTAAGAAATATTAGATCAAGGATAGAATAAATTCCTTTTAATAAAATAGTGCTTCAGCCCATGTTAGACAATAGGTCTATGTTCTGTCATAGTTAGATCTGTCTCAGCAATAAATGTGAAGAAGTCTTTTATATCCTGTGCTTATGAGCTTGGAGGCATGACTATACAATCATTATTATGCAAAGGTGATGCCATTTCTAAAGTTATAAGATATTGTCATCACATGTGTTTATGAGTTACCTTTGAGGACTAACAATAGCTGTTTTTAAACCCAAGCTATTGTCTTACCAAGTATTTATTGGACATCATTCTTGTACATATTGTTAACAACCCATAAACAGCCTATTAAAATCTTTTATTTCTTAAATCTGAACATCACATCATGTCTTAGATTTTATGTTGTTATTGTATCAATAAAACTTAATGAAGGTCATGTTGTAGATAATTTACAAATTTAATTATTATATCATCTATTGCAAAATATGAGTGATAAATGATTTTATTTCTGCAAGTAGGTTTGTACAAACACTTTTACATGTCAAACATTTTTTTTTAAACTAGATGAGCCCGGCATTTGATATCTGACTACTCTGCGAAGAATGGCCAGAACGAAAGAAATGTTCAGACAAAATCTTGGTCAGATGATGCGAAGGCTATGTAGATCATATATCAGATTGTAGTCTCTGGAGACTTCTTCTTTTGTTCCTTATAACCCCTCAAAGGACCTCTTAAGGAGAGAACTATTCATGGCTATTGCTACTTCAGTGAATACATAAGGTATAAACTCTGTTCTCAAATTTATTCTAAACAATCTATCATCGCTTAATATTTTAGTAAGATTTACTCCCATTTCCTGTGTAATGTGACCAGAAAAATCCTCTGTGTTTCTTGAAACAAAATTGGGATTGGCATCAAAGTATCTTAAGTCTGTTAGCGGTTTAGTCAAAACAAGTGGTTAATTTTGTAGTTCATCATAGTCATTCTGGTGATGTGGTGTATGCAACATGTTATGCTTAGCTGGACAACATTATCCTATAAAAATTAAACATTATTATTCAAAGAACAATCTTGTATTCAATACGTTAACAACAACTTTATGTAAGCAAGTGTGGTGTTAAGCATTTTAAACATAACATTAAAACATTATCCTACTCTGTTGTGACATCACATCTTCTACAACACTTCTACACAATACATTGTGTTACGTTTGTACTTGTCAGTACCAATAGTAAAATTGTGGAAGCAGGACTCTCGCCGAGGGTTCCGTAGATAATTTTCATCGTCATCACTCGTCTGTTATTGGCGTAGGCCTTCCAAGCACCAGGCATCCCTCGCGACAACTACCGTTCTGGCGCTTCCTTCATCCAGCGTATCGCGACCTTCTCCAGGTCGTCGGTCCACCTATTGGGGGGCTCCCACACGCTACGTGGGTCTAGTACTTTTCGGTCCCAACAGCCATCTGTTCAGCGAGCGGTGTGCCGCAAGCGCTGTCATTCTTCGGGTTATGTAGATTCCCTTGATTCTCCTGCGGATTTCTTCATTTAGGATTCATTTAAAATTACCAAACACATAAGTTTTATGCTACCGCGCTAAACTTCTTGGTCGTACTTAGAACAAGGCCTATGCTTGCACACTTGCGCAGAATAATACACAATATATGTACCTATGTATTTTATTCGGGTACCGTCGTACCCAAAGCCGATAGGGTTCTTTGGCTGTGCTGCGACAACATAATTACTCATTTCTCTACTAAATAAAAAGCCTCTTAGACTCATTTAACAGTTCTTTGGCCCACGAAAAAAATTACTATTTTAATACAGTAGTGGTCCATCCAATGTGTAATAAGGAGCCAAAACAGTTAATGCTATAAATGCATGTGAGGTGTCGTCATATACCTTCAGTATTTATATGAAAACTATTAAAACAAAAGGTTCAAAGTTCAAAACTGTCTTGGAGCGACAAAAACGTCCATAACTCGATATTACTTACTAGTAAAAACAGCTAAAACGCGTTGTGGCTAAATCAGAAAGGTCACAAAACGAACTTGCATAAAAAAATAAGATTATCAAGCTATGGAAAATTTAAAAAGAATTCATTGCGTTGTGGACCACCAGGTCCACATAAACATAGTGCCACGAGTACAATGCACAGGTTTATGCAAAGGCATATAATCAATTCGTAACTTTTTGGATCGTTAACCCCCAATGGAAAAAGAGATGTCTGTTGTCTGCGGCATCGTAGCTCCCAAACGGCTGAACCGATCTTGTTTTTATTTTGTTTTGTTTGAAAGGTGACGAGATCTAGTGTACTCAACTAAAAAAAAAATAAGAACCTCTGTTCAGCCTGTTTTAGAGGTTTTTGTTTGTATCGGGGTTTTCTAATTTTAAATTTATTTATACCTTGACATACTTAGATGATTATAAACGTAATGGTATATCTAAACTAAACTAAGTAAAAGGTCAGTTTTACCACGGACGAAAAAGGAAGTCCACACAAAACCTTACTTGAAAGGTTAAGTATTTTTTTTGATCTCCTTTACTTTGTAGCTAAACAAATACAAACAGTAATTTCCTTTGTTTTTATTGGGTCTTGCCCTTTTCATTTTTATTCAGGCACCTCTTCTGGGTTCTTTGTTAGTGCAGGCGGACAAAAGGATTCTGTATTAAAAAGTGTATTTTGTGTAGTGGTCTTTGTCATGTATTGTTAAGGTCAGTGTTTAAAAGATTACATTGAATAGAGTTATTTCTAAGTTCAACATTCGTACTTTTATGACAGTTAGTCTTATTCAAAACAAACTTATTGACATCATGGACAGATTTTGGTCTTATCTCGGCATAAATAAAGGGTTATCTACTACAATAACTTATCAGTACTTGTTTTCTCTTCGTTACTGACAGAGTGACAGACATTTTGTAGTGATATTTCAAAGATACACCTGTGCGGTTCAGACTTCATCTGATCAATTTCCCCACGCGAGAAAATAAACGCTTGCACATTTTATTCATTTATTGGAGTCATTGCCGTTTAAATCATTTTGTCCATTGCCTTGGCAGTAAGCTGAAAATAGGGTAAGTAATCTTTTGAATTTTGTGTTTTGTACCTATTATACCTCTATAATACCAAAAGGCACGGCATGTCAGTCAATAACTAAACGCTTCAAATCTGCAAGGTCAAATCTTAGCCATACTGATCATAAATGAGAATTTAACACGAATTTAAAGAAAATAACTAAATGTGGTTCTGGTGTCAATTAGTCTCCGATGTATTGGCTATAGGTATATTCAAAGTGTGAATACCTAGACTGACTTGTTGCCAGACATACTGTGCAAATACGTAAACATAAATGAGGGCCAAACTGCAGACGCCCGTCCGGGCCTACATATGCGTTGATAAACATGTTATTGATTGTGTGTCACACTCAAATTATTGATTGAAAAATTAATCGTTTTATCAATGTTGGGGCTAATTTAGTTATCATCTTGACCAGGAATCACCCACTGCTGGATACAGGCCTCCTTGCATTTCTGTCAGTCCCCACGGTTTTTTGCGTCCCTCTTCTAGGTGTTATTTGCCACCCTTGTCTTGTAGTCTCGTCAATCCACGGTGTCGTCCTCTTCTGTGAGAATTGCTTGTATTTTTGCACTCTACAGATTTCCACTATTTGTTCGTACCAAATCTGCAGGGCCTATCCTAGGTCCATAAACATCAGGACATAGGAACATGACTAGTTCTATTACTCATTTAATCCTACGAAATTAAGTATAAAAATGGCCCAGATTACTTATAAACCTAGTTTTCAAAGTAGACAATCATAATGACAAGAATATTGACTCGAAAACAACGGTGAGATAAAATCAGCTACCGTCACCATCAACAGACAAACCGAAATGGCATGCGGTTGTGCTGCGCTCTATGCACAGCGAATATTTTTACAACTTGAATAAATTAATATTTTGTAGGAATTATGTACAGTCTGTGACATTATGACACGTGTGTACTTTTAATTAGAATCAAACTACACCCCGATTGCCAGAATCCGCTAAATGAACGCTACAAAAACCACTCATGACCTCTGCGTAGGTGTACCGTCCATATTGGCCGTATAACATAGGCAACACTTCCTTCCAAGATCAGTCGTAGTCGAGTAAACATTTGGGTGATAGCCACTATCATTATTTATATTTTGAGTGTGTCGTGGCTAAGTAGATAATAAAGTCTTGTTACTATCTAAAATAAAACAAAGACGTAAATATTCATTATACATATTTTTATTGACGTATTATTGTTTAATGTAGCATAATTTTTATGAAATTGCAATAAACATTTTTTATTTATTTTTATAAATCTGATTCCCTTTTTAACAAGCGGAAACTGAAACAATATACTGTAGTCAGTATCGTGCTCTATGGTCTGGACGTTCGACTCACGCGCAGTGTGGATGCTGTTTTGAAAATAAAAGCAACCTTCACTGGCCATTGAACCCTTGCAAGCAATGACTGACGTTAACTGAAAACTTCACCTATATACCTATATTATATATTTTTTATATAAAAATTCCGGTCAATCGTTTTGTAGTTTCGTTTTTTACGTCTCGTGCATTTTATTAAATCCATTTTATCCTTACTGCGATAGCATATTTTGTAAACTCTTGTTCGTTAAAGTTAAAGAAAATAAATATTTGACAAAAAAGTCAATATATTATTGAATATTTTGTCAAATTGAAACTTTGAAAACGTAAAATCTGATTCAGTAGATGAGTTAAAACAATTTCTAAAGTACCTAATCCTTTTTGGAATGATGTACTTGAAACTTCATGAGAGTAAATTCCCTGGGGATGTTGTGCTTCTGGCAAGTATTTCGAGGGCCGCGTTAAGAGAACACGGGTCAAGGCCACCTCACGGAATACAATGTTCTACTAACAAAACCAGTTAGGCCTCGTGTATACCTTCTCGCTCGCTCATGAGAAACATGCAAAATTAGGTATTTTTCGATTCCTTGAACATTTTGCTTTACATTTTAAAAGAGAAAAACTTAAAGCTTCGTTTTATTCATATTGTCTCTGCTGGAAGGAATAGGCTGTTAGTGTTGCCACACACATCATGTGGTGAATTCCAGCTATATTAAAACTTTGCGGTTGTCGTTTAGCTCAGTTCCAACTCCAAAACTTATAATTAAATGTGGAAAGCGCTATACTCCGTTCAGATAATTATAACATGTCATTCATATTAATTATGGTGTCCTCAATTGCACACCTTTCCATTCCTTTTCTTACTCTGCTAACCTAGTTACCGCGAAAGAAATAAAAACTATATTGAATTTAGTCGAACTACCGTGGTAACCGCGGTGAATCACTCAGTGCAATTTACTGCTATTTTCTAATCGATAACGACGTGAAGAATGTTTTCTTGTATGAAACTATTAATTGTTACTATAAGTCTGAAAACCTAACGTTCGTATTAAGATTTCGGTACGCTTTGCTTTAAATCATAAAACAAGTGATAAAGCCCCGACCTGCATTACCTAAATTTTTATTTATTTTCGTTAGTAAATTAATTCCGGTCGGTCCGGTCGACATAATATAGTGTTGACACGCCAAGTTGGAATTTCCCAGTTCCCGTTAATCACGCACAATTCCTAGAACCCATTAATTAACCTTGCCGGATTTTCGATACACTGTATATGCGATTTATTGATCACAACAGAACACTGATTTGGCTTGGCGTCTACTTAGAGCGTATTTCACATTTAATGCGATGTACGAAGGATTTTATTTGAAAATACTGATAACAGTATATCTTTCTTTTTCGTTGGAAATACTCCATTTTCATGTAACCATTATGCGCTTGTATTTCTGAAACTAGCTTCGAACGTTATGTTATTACTTATTATTAGTCCTTAAGGTTAAATTGCTCATTTTGATTTCTCACGCAGAACAAATACACACTAAAACATAACCTTCCGATATATCTACGGAGGTGTACAGAAATTGTCCCGTGATTATATGGAGGACGGCCCGTGTTGGGCGCCAACTCAGTACGCCCCGCTCCACCCCCGCCCGCCCGCCCCCACTTCTCCCCGCCTTGCGCTGGTTCAGTTGCACGCTTTCAGCCTTCGGAGTCAACCGCGTGCGCGTTATGTCATCCAACCTTCCGTCAGCGCTTCTTCACATGAATTTCGTACTTCTTCCTCGGTTCGTTGCATATATGCATGGACCACTCTTAGACGCTTACGTGCACTATTCATTCATTAGTCGCAATGAAATTTTCATTAAACTTCACTGTTTTCATTATAATTTCTTCATTTCACACTTATTTAGGGTTTCTAGATCCATAATTTGCTGTGTGTCGTAAATCATTTATTTCGATAAATTAATTGGAACACTGTTGTGCTATTGTCGTGTAGGTGTAATTAGTCTCACGTGTAAAAGCTAGATTTTATAAATACTATAGATGTCTGTTTAACCAAATTGTAAGTTAGTTTGAAGAATTAACGATATTTAGAAACTGCTAGTGTTATAATTAATTGTCCATATTTTGTGATGTTCATTTGGAAACTCATATTCCCGTTTTTTAAGAAGGTAATAAAACGAGATGATATATAGAGATATCATCTCTGCATAAAATAACACCATAAAAATAATGTTATCTAGTGCCATAGATAATTGTTGACAAAATGTTGTAACAGCTGATCGCTAGGGCCACGTTGGTAGCTATTCGGTAGCGAGCAAGCGCGATGCCTCGCGGTCGCAAGGTCGTTCGTATTGAGCGGTACCGGTCAAATATTTAACGAACCGTACGCGTCCGTCCGATCACTTCCCTTCAGTCAAATTTACGGAACCCTTAGAACTGTCCTTATTTGTATGGTCTCCCTCGATCTCGGCCCCTCGTGGGATACTTTTTTCCAGAGTGTTCGCTGTGTGAAAATGATGAAAATGATGGGTACATTGTGATCTTTTGTTGAATTGTTATATTATTCTCCCTTGCTTCCTATATGTTCGATCTCAGCTAACTGCTTAGTCTCGTGCAAAAGAAGTATCAACGAGACAAAAGCTTTATCCTGCAATTAACGTGGCTTGAGTTAAACTTGTCGAAAATAGAAAGAATATGACATAGAGAATAAAAATCTGACTTTTTGCTCAGTCATGTTTATGACCGCAATGATCACTTTTCTGTGGCTACAGTCATTTTGTTCTAGTCTGTTAGAAAAATATTATAAACTTTTGAAATCCACCAGCATCGAGTTTGAAATACGATGTTATGAGTATGACTATAGCTTTGTTTATAAAAGATGTTTTGTTTTTTATATTCCTTTTGTTGTTTATGTTGTGCATTACAAAACTCGTTTTTTCCACGTCACTTTTGTTTATATTACTTTTAAATATAGGTACTACTACTAACAAGCCCTAAAATTATTTTTATTCATCGTCCTGTTCCATTAAAGGTGTTGGAAGAAATAATATTTTTCAATTATAGCTGAAGACTGAATCGATTTTCAGACTCGAAATAAATAACGAAAATTCACGTTTTCTTGTAGGTAGCCTATCGAATCTCGTCACAAATGTATGTAGCATATTGGCAGGTGGATGAAGGGACAATTAGTTGGAGGAAATTAACATGTCTACGTGCCGACCAAGAATATGGGACACGGTTGTCGGAGAATTGTCCCCTCGGGATATTAAATGGCAATCAATAAACTTATAACATGACTGACCACGTATAACATGTATGAGGGAAGGTTTTAGGGCTTAAGATTAAGTTCCTCTAGGCACGTGACGGCTTATAAGACATGTCATTCTTGTCTTGACAGTAATATTCGTGATTATAGGTAAATTCAAATGATGCATTGTTGATGTATAACAAACAGTGTACAGTAATGCGTGCATAAGGCTCGTTGCCAAGGTTACAGGGTGGGTGCGATCAGCTGGACTTACGTAAGGTGAGCTGGGACGACGGGGAGGCGCGGGGTTCGCGCGGAGAGAGGTTAGGGCCGATCGATAGTCGCTTTCGCCCCTTGCTATCGCCCTGTCCGTTTCAGTGTATTCTCCACAAAACTTTTACTGTTCAGAAGGATCTTAACTAGTAAGCTCTGCAACCCAACAAATAAACGTTTTCTATTCAATTGAGATTGGTAAATAAAAATGCGACTTTTTTACGTCCTAAAGTAATTTCCAAGTTTCCTGCTGTTGGCTTCCTGTTAACGCACAATTTCGCCAGAAAGAGTGTTCTATTGATCATCTTTAGATTGACTCAATTTGAACGGAATCTAATTAGGTCAAGGTACAACGACTTTGCATTTACCCGTTCACATTCTTGTTTTTTGATGTTGTCACTGTCACAGAAATGAAGGAAAGAAATAATATCTGTACCTATGTGTAAGGAAAGTTAGCCGTGAAGTATTGCAAACTAGATAGAGATGTATAAATGCATAGGGCACGCATGCATTTACCACGGTTTTTAACAGGCACAGCTCTGACTGTCCTTTTAACTGTTTCTGATTTTTATCTTGCTGTGCATGCCGAAGCTGAAGTTATTATTACAGGCTAGGCTGCACTGAACGGTCTTGATTTATAACACTGAATACATACCTACTGTAGAATTCAGGCAACTCCCCTGAGCTTTCTGCCTTGTAGATGGCCATCGGGGATCCTAGTGAGTAAACATCTCTCGGAAATTGTTTTAATCGCTGTATTATATGAAAAATCTAAGTAAAACCCGACTATGAAAAATAAATACTAACTTTGGCGTATTTATTTATTTACTGGTACATAACTGCTTTGAAAACTTCTGGTTACTGAATTGTTAGGTTTCCGATAGTACTAGACAGTACTATCGGAAATATACTTACTTAAGTACCTACTTACAGTTGGACTTGCAGTTGCATAAAGCGATTTCGATAAAAAAAATACAGTTGGTCTTCAGTTCTTACAAGGCCAATTCTAAAACGATGCTCAGCATGAACACCGACTCAAAACTGACAGATTTAATCATTTATTAATACTCTCCTGAAATCTAGTTTTGAATCGTAGTCATCCTGGGGGATTAGCCCAGAATACGAACATAAAGCAATAATCTTTTAAGATTAACTAAGACTATCGTGAAAGCACCTTTTGGAATAAGGACGATGTTGTTTAACAGTCGCTATGACAAGCGCATGCGGTATGCCTGTCGCCTGATGCGACGGAGTTCGGTTATCACGAGACCGAGACGTTACTCATTTCTTGCATATCATGAATTTCAAATAGCAACAAAGTACAGGAAACCTCTAGTTAGGTATGTAGTTGTTCCTACACACATTTTCACATTATAGACATACATTTTCCGAAACAATTTTCACTAGAATTTATGAACAAGTATGTAATCTTATTGCGTATTCTACCAGACAGAACATATTATTGTTAGTGACACTAGGTATACACAGCACTTACAATGTAAGTAATGTGCCAAGGGCGTTATGATACGTAGATATATACGTATCTCTTTGGTTTTTATATGAAACAAATAAAGCTACCGTGAACACAATAATAATGACTACTGATATGAACACAAAACAAGATAATATGTTTGCTTTGAGCGGATTCGTTATATGGACGCCTGATCATAATGTTATTACAAACTTCCATCTAGTCGTTGCTTTTATAAAAGTAATAGGCGCACGAATAAAATAAGCACCCGCTTTTATTTTACTATCAGCTACTACTATTACAGCGTTAATTTCCAATGCTTTCAATTTCAATAGTTCGAACTACATTTATTTACAGATTTCAAAATGACCAAAAACAAAAGTAGTCCTTGAAGTCATTTTGAAAGCTGTAGTGGAAATAGTAACAGATACTGAGCCCTATAAATGAAGATCTAGATAAAAATAAATCTTATTTTCCTCTATTCACTTTTGTACAAATGATGTTTTTTTATTGACACGCTGCGCTGGTCAATACCTACCCTTATTTTCTACCTTTATGCGATGTACAGTCGATCGCATGTCGGAGGTAACACTTTGACCCTTGAGCTGCTTCATCGTAGTACAGTCTCAATAGACTAAGAGGCCAACTTATACTGGTTTTGTTGCCACTGACGTGCGGCCTACTGTACTTACCTACCCTTATTTTCCGCCTATGCGCAATGTACTACAATTTTATTTATGTGAATATTTAATTTTGCAAATTATATTTTGCGCTCATTGTATAGCTTTGCTTTATTTATGTGGCTTTGGTTGTTTTTGCTTTGTTGCAGCTCGCGTTAATAGTGCAGTGGTGTGATGTTGAGGGTGCGGTGTTAGTGCGCGTGCGCCGCGTTTCATAGTGATGTCGTCGCCGGCGCGCGCGCCCCCGCCGCCGGTGCCGGCCGGCGCGGGCATGCTGCCTCCCGGGCCAGGCCCTGCAAGACAACGCTCCTTGAAAGACCGACTTAGAGAAGGCATTACCGGACCCTTCCACTGGCAGTGAGTGTTTCTTATAATTTTCTTTAAAAACATTTCAGTTCTACGCGTCTTCGGTCGGCGGTTTTTTTTAAATAATGTAATTTAATTGTAGCTTATTTCGATAATAATGCATGCTTTTTATTATTTATGGGTAGCAACACAGTATTTATGATATTAAAGGCGCGTTTACACTGTGCAAGTAGCTTGCTTGCAATTATAACAGCTCCAAAGTTATAATCTACCAAATTTAATTAAAAGCCTGCGCAGAAGAAGGTCAGTTCCCGTGGTATTTTTTGTCCGTCAAAATAGATTGCTTACAACTGCATCGAATAACGCACACGAGGGCTTAAAAGTACCCCTCAAAATAGATTGCTTACAACTGCATCGAATAACGCACACGAGGGCTTAAAAGTACCCCCCACATGTTTGGAATATGTTCGGGGGTTTTTGTCCTCCGCAGACAAGTCCCTCGTCTGCGCAGGCGTTTATAGGGCGCTTCGCAGACGGCGGACATTTTGTCCGCAAATGACCGCGAGAGATATCATCCGGTAAGCATCGGCGGCGCGGTCGTTTAGACCTCCGCGTGCTTTATTTATTGGATAGATTTCCAAAGTTCTATCGTCGCGGACAAATGTCCATCGTCTGTTCAGCGCCTAACTTGCTGGCAAGTCAATGTTCAATTGTTACCTGCAGGCTGCAGCTTGCGAGCACGCCACTTGCAAAATGTAATTAGCTTTATTATATCCTGATTGGATTTCACTGATATATTTGTGCGTAACATAATTGGCGTAAATTTTGAACAAGCAGTATATTGTTGCGTGCGGCTTGATCTCTAAAACTGATGATAATTTCACAAGTGTTTGACTTTGTAACTTCGCTTGCCACAAATTTTGTGAAGTTTCGTCATTTTAAACTTACATAATGACATGTTTTATCTGAGTGGTAGATTTATAAATTCCCTGTGATTGTAGGCAAAGCAGTCGTTCAGTGCCTAAGATAAGAAAATTAGCCATTGGCGGCCAATGTCACACGTAAACGTTTAAACATCTAGAATTGACTTTTAGATTGTATCACTGTAATTTATGGTGATGGCTGTCGTTTCTGACCTTAAATTACACAAAATTGATACAGAAGCGGTCACAAAGTCTATATCTATTAAATTACATCTTGATAGGTCGTTTAGTGACAAATGAGCTACCGCGTTGTCTCGCTGTGAGTATCAATTTCCTGAAAGAATAGGCATCAGGCTGCTTCGTGGAAAACCTCGGTTAAATAGACGCAGTGCTCGTTTCCTTCACATTTCCCCTCTATTGCCTTTTGTTAACACATCCTTTTAGTTCGTCTATATGAGCTATACATTTGTTATAAAGCCACGATCTAGTATAAAGTGGTATGACGTGAGATTCAGTAGCGCGATCAATTTTCATAAGAGTTGTGGATGGCGTGCACGACACTTATCAGTAATTCATAGAGTAGATTAGCATATTAAGTACAAGTAATAAGCGACTAATATCCGTGTGTTGAATTGGCGTTAAATACCTGAAGAGTATCTAGTAGTAAATCCGGCTATGTATAATGTGCAAGCGTCCTTTTATGATAACACTAAGTAGCTTTTGCCAGCGGATTCTTCCGCGTGGATGAGGGAAATTATCCTACGGGAACGTACTACTGGGTTAAACAGTGTGTTAATCCAGGTTATAAACTATCTGTGTACCAAATTTCATCTAAATCCATTTAGCCGTTTTTGCGTGAATAAGTAATAAACATATTGGATGTTTCTTACGCAATCAAATATCGAAACGTACAAACATTCACAGAATATTAGTAGGGTAAATTAATTTGAAACCGGGATGGAAGGTGCTGTAGAACACAAATACACCTTTTACAGTAAAACCTTTCATTGGTTAGAAACTTATTAACATGTGAAACGAGACTGATGCATCTCGTTACCTTTTCATTGAAACATTAGGAAAGAAAACTACACAAATCTTAGCTATTCGATCACTAGAATGATATAATTAAAAAAACATATAAATTGTTTGATGGTTATGCGCAAAATATAGTTACAGCAAGGTCATGACAGGACATGGACATTGCTCACAGCATCACTGAGGTCGACAGAGTACATGAACTATCAGAAGTACTTACTGTTATTTAAAGTTTTGTTACGTTTATAAAATAAATAACGCGTCATATACCTACTTAATAAACAACGACGTATTATTGTCAGGAAATGTAAAATCGAAGAAAACTATTAACTTTTTGTCTCAGCCAACAATGGAAGTTGTCAAGTTGCAACCGGAAAACATGTGTTTTTATCGGAGACGGAGCGAAACAGGAAAACTTAACCAAAGTATTAAGTTGAAGTTGAACACTCACTGTCGTGGGGTGCCGACCGCGACATCACTTTCAAACTTTAAAACTGCGGGGTAATAGCGTAACACATAAAATGACTATTGATCGCATTTTCTTTCATTTTGTCAGTTTAGCCACGGTCATTGCGTTATTTACGTTTCAGAGCAGACGAATTTATTAAACATGAGAAGCAATGGATAGAAAAATCCTTCAAAACTCGGATTGTGATTGAAACTGTGTTACACAATTAGGGTGCTGAAAGCTGTAGCCGTGTAGGCAAGGCATTGGACCTGGGAATTTTGAATAAATATGAACTCGAAATGGAAAGATGGATTTGGACGGCTAAGAAGTAAGTAAACTCCGAGATTAGAACTGATATAGTATTTGAGGCGAAGTACTTGAGGGCAGAGGAAGATGATGGAAACGATGCAATACACAAAAAAAAATCTATGGGTGAAAAGCAATACAGCCTTAACGGAGTTCCAATGCGTATTTGTAAGACAGGGAGTTCCGATTTGTGGAAACAAAGACGTGCTTGTAGCTCTAGCGGATTTTGGCGGTACCGCTACAAAACGGTTGCTGAAGAGGAAAACTAAAAAAAATATAGTCGTGGCCGAACGGTATTCAATTTACACGGTAGAGTGGTCCGCCGGCGGTTTCGCCCCGCACTAGAGCTCGGCTCTGGCGTCTCGTCACCGGGAATCCAATTTGATCCCAGCTGGGAAGCGCAATTTGTACAAATGCATGACGGATTAGCCGCTTGTTGCCTTACGTTAACGCTATTTTTCCTCTTTCCCTTTGGAATTATTCCACTTATTATTATATTTATCAAAAGGTCGCGGCGCTTTTCACTCGCCATTTATTTAGCTAATTAATATCTAACAACGATAAAGAAATGTGATACATGGTCGTCTCGTTAATTAATCATAATTATAGCAATAAACACAGTAATATTTTCAGCCGGTTGTTATTATCCTTCGTCGATAATCGCCTAATATGTTATGAAAACATAAGGTTGATATATTTATGCGAGTCTAATGATGTGACTAGGGTTACTATTTATTTTGTGGGTAGCTGGTATTAACTGTTATTAACTAAAATATTATTACTAAAATATTGTTATTACTGGTATTAATTGTAGATTAATAATTATTGTTCTGTAATAATTTAGTTGATAGATCACAAAACACCGGAGAAGGTTTTTGCATGGGGGTGAGGCGTAATCGGGAAGAAATGTTTGTTCAATAGCCGAGTGTAGTGTCAGTTAGCCTGAAACTGGCATTTCTTTAATTAATAATGTGTCTGTCAGTACGCACGTTGAGCGGCAGCCGTTCGGTCGGGGCGCAAATATTTGCCTTTGTGCAACATTCTCTATCTCGGGTGTGTACATTACCTCCACCTACTGGCTCCTTATCTCCACTCGAGCAGCCTCCGACGGTAGCGCTGGCCTTCCAAACTAAATCTCGCTTGTTTACCGCGCCCCTTTATAACGTCATTTCATTAAAAAGCTTGCGCCACGCCGCCGCGCCGTAAACTGAGAAATTACACCGTGTTGTCAACGTCTCGCTGCCTATCTCCTCCTATCTTCTAAGTGCACTTTAATATCATATCATAAGACTTTTTGCTGCTTAATGCTCATGTGTGTGTAAATCGTTTAAACATTTCCGTCTCATTTTCGGCTTGCTAAACATAAGCAAAATCAACAACAATATAAACAGGCTGATAAACAGAAAGGCAGAAAGAAAAATACAATTACTCAAGCCGACACTCAACGAGTGTAGAACATTGGAACAATATAGCACAGTCGACTAATAAAATTATTTCATCGTGAATCACAATCTGAGTGGCTAGGCTTCGTCGACCCAGTTACGGCGAGCTAATTCATTCTCGTCCGTCTCGCATATTTGGTGAGCTGGTGGAATCGTTGCAGTGCTCAGTTCCGCTGTGCATGTCGCAGGCCGTCCTTGGCCGATATAAAACGTTTAGGCGACAACACAATCGCAGTGTGGGTGAGGGTGGGCCGGGGGCTCCAGGCCGTATCACCCCGACATTGTTTCCTTTTGTGCTATCTATTCTAAACCGCCGGCGGAGCATGTTTGCGGTTAGCTACTTATAGCCTCTAGTATGTCTGGCTCTTGCTACTTACGGGTACGATAGGCCCTTCCACTGGTGTCTTGAGTTTTTGATTGCATAAGGGTATTGATTTAGGTTCGGATCCTTTACTAGTACATAGTTCCTAATCTCGGCTTTTCGGTAACTTTTATTTTCGATGGATATACCTACCGCCGGTTAATTGATTATTAAGAGAGTTGAAGCTAGTCTGAAACGCATGTTATTAGAGTCACCAGTATTACGTAACGTGAGAATATAATTATATGAACGTATGCATATTTGAAGAAGCTATAAGCTCACACAGTTCCTCCTACAGTAATCTTTGTATGCTTTCTTTGTTCCACTTCCACACAAAGAAAGAACAAATAAAATGTAAATGTGTTTAGTTATTGTTTGGCTCCTTTTTTCCTCTTTATTAAATTATTTATTTTCAAAGACCTTTCTGACTGAGACACCAACCACCCAGCCATTTGCATTTTTCACAACAAGGACAGTTTTTCCGATATGCGGAGGTTACTCATCCAGTTTAATTTTCTTGCATTTTCCAATGCGCGAGCGTTCTTCAATGATTAAAACGGGTATGAATGTAAGTCGTCTTGGCAATGTACTTGGTTTCATTGGAGTATTGTATGTGTGGACAGGCAGTAGTACAGTACTATAGTGTTTTGCAGGCTCGGATCGTGACGGCGATGGGTGCACGAGGCCATGTGATATTGTACGCGTAACCGTGCTGTCACGCGTCGCCCGCGACACAGTCAACGCATCGCTTTGTCGTCGCATTAGCGCGTACAAATCAATTTCACAGCCGAACGTTTGCTGGCTACAATCGTATCTATTTTCCCTTTTCTTATTAGCATCTCAATGTGGGTTTATAGGATGGCAACTATTGTCTCATCATGTTGATTAAGTACTCTTTTGTTCTCGCAGCTGGCGGATCTGGCAGCTTTCGGGTTGCCTACTTACCTACACTTGAATTTTTACATCCATCAAAGTCAAAGCATTTATTTCAAATAGGCACATAAAAGGCACCTTTGAACGTCAATATTTACATTAAAATAGAATGGATTCTAGTATCCCCTTCCAAAAAGTTGTTTCGTATGGAGAAGATTGGGCAAGAAACTCCGCCGTTACTCTTTAAAAATGTTTTACAATATTTTGTATACATTAATTATAATTATATGTATTATATATGAAGACGATGCACCTAGAATAAAATGAGTATACCACAATAGGTACTAAAAATAAGTTTATTATGTGATAAATACATGGTGCTCACATATTTACAAACATTGTAAAAGTATACGATATTCTAATTATTTTTTAACAAGTAATAAGTCAGTAGTAGTATCAGAGTAAGTAATCACAGAATGTAAATCAATGTCATACAAATAATAAACTTCACAATTAAATTAGCAACCAGTTTGATTTTTTCTAGACTCTAGATTGGCCTATGGAGCTGGAACAGTGTGTTCCCGAACATTATTATCTTGGATATAATCCTCTAATTTGTAAAATGCTTGTTTACAAATTAACTTTTTTTTATATGAGTTTATACTGCAATTAAATGAAAGGAAATTTTACATTTCCTTTAATTTAATTGCAGTATATCACAAGGTGTTTGTTATTGGCCGACGTTACTGTATTATATTCGGCAGTGGCCACAAAAAATTAAGCTCCGTAAAAGCAATAGTTTCAATTAATTTCTTCAAAAAAAATCAATCAATTAATCATTTATTTGCAACGAATGTAGGTTACATTAAATTCAGGTGGAGTGGATAGGAGTGAGCCATGTGCATTCTGCCTGGAAATAGGCGCGCAAAAATTATAAAAATTGTTAAGAAGCTATCTAGAAGTAAAATTACAAATTAAAATGTCAGTCAGAATTATTGCAATTATACATACTTACATAAATTGATATTGATAAATGTCAAATCAAAATGTTACTATAAAATAAAATTTAAAATAAATGTATATTATGTACATACTTAATTATGTTCAAGATAATATTAATTATATTTACTATAGCTACACCTTGCCAATTAAAAAGTTTTGTCCATAAAAAAATCATTAATCGAATAATAACATTTTTCTGTTAGGAAGGTATGATTTACATTTTCTAAAAGTATGGTTATAACAACTTAAAGCATAATACCTAACTGAGTTGGTCTTTTGATGTCCGATACTTATCAGGTTATTGGTGTCTTTGTCGCTTATACAGATATCCACTACTGTAGGAGCTTAGACTGATAGCATTTATCATTACATCTAATCCGACACTCATGTAATTTCACCAAGTGTCACTCTTCTGATGTCTCTTGAGATGTGTGAAATGTTCTCGGAATAAGACAGGAAACTGATAAAATATTACACAAAAAATGATTTCGATTTAATATTACTTGATAAAAACATATTATAAAAAGGAGAATTTTCTTACAGTTTTCCTTCCTGGTTTCACTTTTAGTGTATATGGTATTTCAATTGAATTGTTGATTGATAATTTGAGGAACTGCGCAGTACAGAGAGACAGATAACAGACAGATGGTCATGTAGTTAGATAATAGTCGAGCCCTCGCTTTTTGTTTGTCTCATCAAGTTTCTGTTTGGCTATTTCAAGTGAAAAGGAAGAGATAAGTTTGTTTTGTTAACAACTATCTTCCTAAATTCTGTATTGTCATTTGTCACTTTTGTGACTATATAATACAAATATATACAAGAAACGAATTACTGGTAACATGTTCATCATTAATAACTTGGCTATTTCATAGGAAGTAATCCGTTTTGCTTTTTTTACTTTCAACACATTTTCAATGGTACCTAGTTGGAAAATATTTATGTAGAATTGGTTTTGAGAGAAAAGCATTGGCACAATACCATTGAATAGTGTTTATGTGACGCCAAATGTGCGCAAAAACGTTTTATTGGATTTTAATGTCCACGCTACGGCCCGTATTCTAAAACGGAGCTCAAGAATGAATCTGGATCTGAGTATAGATAGATTAGTATAGAATATGTCTGTTTTAAATCGAGAGTCATACTTGAGCATCGTTGAAAATTGTAGAATAAGTTCGAAGAAGTCAACAAAGCGTGGAACTAATATCTTGCTATTTGTCTTCGAGTCAATTGATGAAAACTGTTTCCTGTTTTCAAAGTTTGTTTTCCAGTTATCTTTTACAGTTTCGTTTATTCGCCTGGATCTGTATACTGGCTTAAGCAAAATAGTTTGCCTTCATTGACCGAATTGACGGATGCACTTAATGAAGTGACGTAACCGTTCAAATGATCGCTCAAAACGCACGGGCGTTTATTAGTACAGTTTTAACATGGTTGAAGCGAATTCTGCAATTGAATCGTTTATGCTCTGCATGTAATTGAATGATTGGCGGCGGCGCCAGCTGGACACTTGACGATGTATGATGCTGCACAGAGCTGCATCCGACAGTAATGCATCACATTGTTAGCCGCGACTCGAGTACATCCCGTTTTACCTTGATCATTGTATGGGGGATGTTCGACTCGAGAGATTTTCCACTTTAGCTTGTTACTTTTTTAGATCGCACATTGAAGTACTTACTTCTAACTCAATTTAGTTTCGTTCTACGAAAATTCTGTAAACCTCGACATTTGATTTCAGTTTTTATTAAAAAGCATTCACTTATAATATAATGCTGTTTTCTATGATTCTGTTACTATAACTACAATTCCAATTGTAGATATTTTACGATAATATGATATTGATATTTAACGAAAAACAAAATATCGGTACAATTAATCAACTTTTGTTATCATAACTAATTTCGTAGTGGTAATGTTTCCAAGATAAGTGTTGGTTCCTTCGATATTATTGCGGCAGTTGATTGCAATGCTTTGCTGATACGCTATTGTTTCAATTATAAGTTTTCGTGGTGAATATCACACTCTCAGTGGTCCAAATTGTGTGTCAGTTAACACTGAGGAGTGCACTCGTTCTCAATGAGTTTTCTTGGTTTCTTTACCAGGTATGTATTGCAATTTTCTTATAACTGCGTATGTTTAGACATGTAATATAATTTTATTGATACAGGTAACGCTGACAATATCGATTGTATAATATTCTGAAGTTTTATCTGATAACATAAGGTACTAAATATAATTATCAATGTTAATGAGTAACCATTGTAAAGCTATAATATGTCACGTTCACGTTTAATGAGAACTCAATTCTGATTTATTCGTGTAAAGTCTCACAAAAGATTTAAAACAAATTGCGCTGTCGGCTGTTCACGTTGAATGAACATTTTTACGTCACGACCATTGATACATGAGTTATTGAGCCAATTAAATGTTCCATTGTTGAAGATGCGCTATAACACATATCTTTCAAGAACACCGATTTTGGTTGGGAAGTTATTTATGCATTATGTTCAGTCAGTCGCGGGAGTCATTCTTTTGGCAGAAGTGGATATTCATATAAGTATGGGCGTGTGCTTAAACCCAATGAATATTAGTTGATTACATCATCACGCATGCAGAACTTAAACTGGACCATTGCAGTAGTTTAAACTCCAAAGAAAATGCTTGAAAAAAAATGTAATCGCTTTGAAACCCTTTGATACGACTTGATACAGAATCACAGCACTTACGCCATTGGCAGGATACTGAAGAATCCCGCTTGTTACTTCATAGAACTTTCTCGATATAAACGGCAAACTTCCGTGAAGGCGAGAAATTAGTCATTTAGATTTAATAAATAAGATAGCTTCGCCATACCTATTTTCAGGTGTAGCGTATATTCCAGGCGCGAAGATAAAAGCATTTAAAATAATTTATTAATTATTAAAATGCAAAATAATGAAGACGATGAGGACGAACTGTGGAGTGCCGAGATCGAGTGAGTACTCGATCGCAATTTCACAACACTGAAACCACTCGCTGGCATCCCCAATCTGACTTTCAATTGCATTCATTGTCAATAATAAAATGTGACCTTCTTCCGATCATCAGATAATTATAATTAACATTATATCAGTTTAATTTTGATAATAGACTAACGTATGTTTCTTAGAAACTTATTTATCACGTTGAAGTAGGTAAACCTGTCAAGATAAAGCTGAATGTTTGTACATACCGCGCCGCGCTGCTATTGTTCGGCTGCTGGGTACCGCATCTTTATTTTAGTCATGTCATGAACATCTCTAAGGAAAATAAGATTAACATATTTTTTTATTGTTACACAGCTGAAGTTATATGGTAATATACAGTTTTGTTCGAATATAATTAATATACGCGTACTGAATTATATTTTGTTTGGTGTACAGTGTGTTGGGTAAACTAGCGAAGCCCTTCCTCGGGCCTCTGACCGGAATCCTTATCAAAATCAACGAACTCTTGCCGAGCTCATCGCTCACGTCATGTCATGTGGACGTGTTTACAAGCCACTTTTCCATCAACCGAGATATCTCTTCTTTCTTTGTATATGTTTTGCGTTCACTTCGTGGTATTCAAATACATTTCATGTCAACAATTTCATTTTATTCGGGAGCAAGCGAGTGGTCTTTTTCTTTTCTTCGGATCGCAATGAAATCCAAGTTTGTTAAAATTTCAGCTATGTAACTCTGTCGCCGCCGACGACGCCCACACCTTCACCAGCATGGCTCCGTCGCTCCTCTAGCATAGCGTATGTTTGCTTTACTGCCACATTGTCATGAATATTCATAATTATCATCAACTCGAGCTTGCCGAGCAAATAGGTAAGCGACAAATATTATTCACGAAGACGAGTGAATAAAACAAAATTCACGAAGCGCTTGTAAATGTGAGTGAATTTTCACCGATAATAATATTACATTCGGGCACATTGTACCAATGAAGTTCCCATATTTTTACCCGTTGATATAAGTACAACCTTATACCGTTGTAAAGTTTTCTGATGTAAGAATAATTTTCCACCTGAATTTCTGCGTTATGTGAGTACCTTCGTGTACATGTATTTGAGTCGTCAGTTAAGTGCGCCGCGACAGTAGTTGTAGACAGGATGGTTTACAGTAGACGAAAGTTAACAAATGTGTTGCAGTCGCACAGATGACTCGCAGTTGGAGTCTGTTTAATAAACATTTCAGTCGTTCTTCCTGATCAGTAACAATTGCGTTTAGTTATTTACGCACCATTTCCAACGTGTATGTGATGAGAGCAGTGATATGAATGATTAACACTGTCAACACGTCGCATTATCTAAAAATAATGCGCAGTAGCGGAATAAGGAAAACATTCAAGTAGTAAAAGTGTAAGGGCGCCTTCGCATTGGGCGTTGGTCCAGCGCAGACGCCACGCAATTGCTGCGACCTGCGACTGTACCCACAACGTTGCGCAGACGTCACGGTTTCGCCACGTTTTCTCAACTATTCATAACTTTTAATGGTCTCCCTTCGTTTTCGTCATAAGTTTGTGGCAGCTACGAAACCTCTACGAGGCAGCTACGAGATGTCTGGATGAGGAGTATACGAGACTTTTACGAGATGTCTTCTATGGCCCTACGAGACGTCTGGATCAGGCGCGTAGGATACGTCTACGATGGGCCTACGAGAATGCTACGATACGGCTACGAGCTGCCTTTGAGCCCTCTATTCTATGAAGCTGCTACAAGTAAGGTTTCGTCACAGTTAACAGTAATATTATAGAATAGAAAGCTACTACGCCACGGCTGCGAAATCTCTACGCCACGGCTACGAGATCTCGACGCTACGGCTACGAGACCTCTACGCCACGGCTACGAGGTCTTTATGCCAAGACTACGAAACCTTTACGACACAGCTACGAGACATCTCCGGCTCGACTAGGAGACATCTACGCCTTCACTACGAGACCGTTATGACATGACTTGATACCTCTATGAGATGCCTATGAGGCTTTTACGACACTTCAAAGAGACGGCTACAACAGTCAAGAGACGACCACGCGAATACAAAGCATTGCCTACGCGATTTCTACTCTCGCTTCTACGCTGTACAAATGCCCAATGCAAACTAGAACTTACTTGTGCATAATTGTCCAAGTAGGATATTTGGTTCTTAGTAAGAACTATTTTTTAATCTATAATCGCACGTCTGACTTCCCGGAGTAACGTCTCAATAGATAATTAATTGTGCCTAATTAGTCCAGAGTCCAGACTTGACAGGTTATTATAATTACCATATTTTTATCAGTGACTGAAATTGTAAGTTTTTATTATTTGGAACTGACTGCTGCCCGCGGCTTCACCTACGCGAATTTCGTTTTTTTTTGTTTTTATTAAAGATGGGTTTACTCTTGACTAGTCTAGGTCATTGGTGACAGAGACAGAGTCGACGATGGAGTGAGCTTACCCAGAAGAAGCCTGTTCACTCTCACTTTGAAGAGATTAGGGGTTGTATGCGTTCGGAAACACAAACGCAGGCAGAGAGTTCCAGTCGTTTGCGCATAACAAAAGACATTTGGAAACGCTTAGTGCGAAGTGGTGGAATAGCAACTAGGTAAGGATGATAAGTTGCAGTGCGTCTAGATGACCGATATAAGAAGGGGGCCGGTGGTACGAGGTCGTGGAGTTGGGCACACTCACCGAAATACAATCTGTAGAAGATCGACAAGCAGGCGACCTTGCGGCGATGAGCCAAGCTGTGAAGCTTGGGATCCACCAGTTTTACGTCGTCAATGAGCCTCTTAGCTCTGCTGTAGCCAAAGTTGGTACTTTGCTGAGCCATCCCAAAGGTGGCTGTGATACTCAATGCAGGATCGGACTTGCGCTTTGTAAAGGGCCAAAAGCTATCCAGGCGTAAAGTATCGCTTCACTCTATATAGGATGCCCAGTTTCTTGGCCTTTGTACTCGATGGTGGCACCAAAGTTGAGACCTGATGTCAACTCCATGCCTAGGAGCTCGAGCCGATCAGTTACAGGAACAGATGTACCCCGAAAAAAAGAAGCTGGAAACGACTCCTTTTAGCAGTAAAAAGACACGCCTGTGTTTTGATGGCGTTAAAAGAGACCAGATCAGATTGTCATCACCCCACTGGGAGACAAGACTTAAGGTTAAATCACAGGATTTAACCAGCGGGGCCGAGGTTCGTTCCTTGAGAGATCAAGGAACGAACCTAGGCCCAGCTGGTTTTTGCGCTGGACAAGTATCTCTCTGAAACAGTACTGTCATCTCCGTATCCAACAATACCAGACTGAAGTAGGTCATTGATGTGCAGCAGGAAAAGAGTTGCAGAGAGAACAGACCCCTGAGGAACTCCGGCAACAATAGCCATAAGGTCAGAGGAGCAACCGTCAACGACTACTCTGATCGACCGTTCACAAAGGAAGTCTGATATCCAGCTACAAAAATCAGCTGGGATGCCATAAGCAGGAAGCTTGCTGAGAATACCAGCGTGCCAGACCTTGTCGAAGGCCTTCGAGATATCAAGCGATACAGCAAGTGCTTCGCCGTATTTCTCGATGGCCTCGCCCCAGCAGTGCGTGACATACACAAGAAGATCGCCAGTTGACCGTCCCCGGCGAAAGCCATATTGACGGTCACTGAGGAGATCATTGTCTTCGAGGTAGGTCAGCAACTTACTGTTCAGTACCCTTTCCATAACCTTACATAGGATGGAGGTAATGGCGATTGGACGGTAATGGGCAGGGTTTGCACGGTCGCCCTTTTTGAGCACTGGTTGCACATTTGCAAGCTTCCAGGATTTTAGCATCGTTCTTTTATCAAGAGAATTTAGAATTTATCCCACGGGAACGTGCTACTGGAACTACAAAAGCCTGTGTTACTCCTTAGAACATCAGCTATCTGCCAGCGAAAGTCCTGTCAAAATCGGTCCAGTCGATTTGGATATTAGCCGGAATAAACGAACAAAAACATTTGAAATAGTTTTATTGTTATAAGTAGGTACTGTATATACTTTCATATGCATTTAGTAAAAAGCTGTTATTGTGTCATAACAAATAGACACTGTTATTTATTTGTATTGATTTTTCTTTTATTATTCTCTGACCCGTTCCCGCGGGTCTTGTTAAAACTCTTTGAGCATTGACTTAAAGCGAAACGTCTCTAGTAATCCACCATTATTCGTTAATAACCGTTAATTATAATTATACTTGCCACTAGAGGAATTATCCTAAGGCTACTGCGGGACAAAAGCCGCTTTCGTATTTCAGACCAAAGTAGTTAAACCATTCTCATCACGATGTTTTCTTTTACTGAGAAAGGAGTTTAAAAAAAGGACCTAAACAGAAAAAATATTTATCTACAAATCAGTTTTTACAATAGTTTACACGAATTACCCATTTACCATTATCAGTGTTACTTGTTCCTGTACTACAGAACGTATCTACCTACTTTTCATTACAAATTGTATAAATAAAGTCGCTCTTCTCGTCTGTCTGTGTGTCCGCTTAGTTCTTTTAAAATAAACAGTGGTTTTCTCCATAATTTAGAGAATTTATTCCGGAAAGTTTATGTGTATACATTCATATTAAACTAAAACAGTGCGAAGTTGTTGCTGGTCGCTAGTTTCTTATTAAAAGCAACGGTCGATGATTTAACTTTTTGGGGCTTAGCCAAAACATCACAAGTTTTGATGAGGACCGTCGACGGACTGCGACTCGCAATTAGTAAACTTACAAATTATCTGAACACGAATTTTCGGTAAAAGTGGAATAAATATTATTATATAGGTATATAAGTATTCTATATTTTTAGGAAACTAATAGAAAGGGAGACGATGTCGATCAGATGACTGTTGATAGAGATGTATAGAAGCAAACATGTTGCACCGACCCCAAATAAAGGCAAGCGTCACATCAAAACGTATTGAAGCATATTTCCATATAGTGAAAATGGAAATGACTCACCCATTCAATTTTCCATAAAAAATTTCCTGTTTCTGATAATGGCGTCACGCGAAACCGCGATAATGCAATGAAACATTACACCACGTGTGAAATAGGTTTATCTTTGATTCAACACCAGAAGCCCTTGATGGAAGCCGTACTTAAGTGGAAGGTTAGCACTGCGCCTATACGATATATGCACACAATATAGTGACGTATGCAAGCAACGTAATAAATAATGCGTTTTCTAATTACTTCTGTGCACTTAGAACATGCTCATAAAAAATACTGTTTCCTGCTAAACATGTATCTTACAGTTTGAACGACGTTATGCATATGGTCATGTATATTTTTCTGTCCCTATGTATGCTTACAGTGAGGCAAAATAAACATGCTTAGTGCGCATAATATTATCTGAAGCAGAAAATATACCTAGTGTTACTGCTACTTTCCTTACTCAGCTGCATCTCTTGCATAAAACTTTATTCAGTTAGTCGTAGTTTGAAAAGATATTAATTTATTATAATCATACTATTCATAATCATATTTACAAAGCTAATGACCTGACTACACGTCGTCGCCGCGACGCGGACGTCGTATTTACAAAGGTTCGCGCTGAAACATGGGTTATGCTTTGTACATTTTATGTAATAATGTGCAGTAATGAATATGATCTGTCTAGACTGTAATTTGTCTATTTCATTTCACTTTGTATTCTCGTTTCGCTGCTGATCAACACGAATGTCTCTTGCGGGATCTTATTCCTTGTGAATTAACACTTACTCATTATTCAACTGGCACACTACGGCCTGTTTTTTTTTTTGTGTTTGACAAATCATCAAATGACATCTCCCGCTCTGGGCGGAACGGGAGGGCGTGTCAGACTCTTACTAACTAAAACCCACCCGTGTTCCTTCAGTTGCCTGTGCCAGGGGCCACGATATCCCTCTCGGACTTTCCCGCAACCCCGGCAGGCATCGGCCCTAGCGCGTAGCGGTCCCCGTCATTGAAGCTGACATCTATTTGAGGCGCGCGTGGAACACAACGCGCCGTCGACCCGGGCCTGGTCCTTATCGAACGGCGAGCTGCCCATTGCTCGCCGTTCGCAAGCCCGCGCCTACGGTGGCCGGGAATCAGCTTGCAATTCCCGACGCCCAGGGCGTCTCCTGCGGCGGCTAGGGGCGTGAGGGCGCGATTTTGCCTCTCCCTCACGCGTTCCGCCTTCTCCTAGGCACACTACGGCCTGCCAAGTATAGTTCCAAGATAAAAAAAAATACTTTAAGTTATTATCTAACCAGTTTAATTTAATTTATTTGGATAGTTATAAATTCATTATAATCACGATGATAATTATTATAATAATTTCGCACTTCGTCCATGGACTATGGTTCTCCGTTAAGTCATCGAGTTTGTCATCTGCACCTTCTAACACTTTCACAAACACTGTTTACAAAAACCATACCTACACAATCACCCAATACATCCTTTGTTTTTTTTTTAAATTATTATTCCATCATAACATCATTATAATGCGCCATGTAACATTCATTAAGTAATCAGTATGTCAACACGTCAAACCTATAGTTTTATGACAGCTGCGTGCATAGATTATCAAAGGCGCGTGTGTCGTTGCCCGGAATGTCACGATCTCAGATCATATTGATCGGAGGTTACGATTTTATAAATATTGTTTATATACAGACTCAGAACTAGGCATTGTGTATTTATTTTATTTCTTATTGTGTTATTTGGTCTTAGCGTTTGCTATACCGGTTGACCACACTACGTCAACGCCGGCTGTCGCTGAAAACCAGCGCTGGGGGTCTGTCTCTGTCTTAAGGTCGTAGCATTCTGCTGAGCGATAGTCGTTTTGCGTGGATGTGACGCATATTTCCGCCCAACTTGTTCTTTTTTGTGTATGTGTTCGTTCTCTGCGTCATGTTTACCGCAAATAGACGTATTTTCTCTCCTTCTTTACATAAATACCAATTGGGATTTAATTTGGTGTTTTACCTATGATGCACTAAGGTACCGTTATTTAGGGTTGGCATTACAATTTACCGCAAACTGTTTCCACATTGTCAATGTGGTCATTGGTTCGGTTTGCGGAATTAAGCCCGAACTTAGGATGGATTTAGTTTTTTTCAACTGGCTCTCAGGCATCAGACATTTAAATATAAATCATTTAAATTGCTTCTTCATGAGATGGTAGGTCATTTGCTTGGAGCTATTATTGAATAGGTATGTTACCAATATTAAAGTTCTATGGTCCGTGACGGCCCCATTAGTACAAAGTTTTGTTACAATCGGAAGTACCGTTGCGAACACTTTCAATTGGAAGCAGCGCAGACCACAAATACACCGTTATTCATCCGTGACGTGGCACTAGTCTCGATTAGGCAAATTAGTCTTTGTGCCATTATTTACGTAATGCTTTTGTTCAGCGGAGAACCACATTGTGCCCAGTCTTTATGCGCTAGTTTCAGTAGCTAACGCGTATCATGTCACGTTTTAGAAATTATATGAAATTAAAGTCAAGTATTGTAATTTACGGTGCAGCTGGACCATGTATAAGAAAAATATGGAAGGCTCTTGCATCACTGTAATATGTCAAAGTCAGATGAAAGGGCAAGGTTGCGCAATATGCCAGTTTAACCAGGGTCTACTTAAATTATGATGCGCAAACTTTGTGTTTTTATCTCCATTGCGTTTCATGGTTTTTTCCGTTCATGTTTATCCACTATTTATCAGTAAAAACGCAATGAATATCAACATGGAATTCTTTATGCGTGCCGTGTTATGTGCAAAAATTATTCAGATCAGATTAACCACACTGAATGATTAATTTATGAGAGATGTTTATTAAATGCGGTCATAAAATATGAATGAACATTGGTGATTAAAGCGATGCAACTGCTCCGAGCTTCATTTTGAAGGTGTTTTAAACGCGAGGATTCCAATATTTTCGCCATTATAGAATACTTATTACTGTAAGAAAACTGCATCATCAGGAGAACATTGCCTGCATTCACCCCTTCACCAGACAGTTACATTTTGTATTTCAAAACTTACTGAAACTATAAATCTACTCACTTATACTATCATGCATTTAGTATTGCCTACATGTTAACTAAGTGCGCATTATACCTTAGACGAGTCATCGCCTGATAGGCTCCTGAACGTATTATAATGTCATCGATCGTCTGTAGGGCACCCGAGGATAAACAAAAAGATCACCTCCTTTTATCTTTTCCTCTTTCATGATTGACTGGAATTGTTTGATAGGTGCGTATATAATCATAGTTGACCGCGTTTCGGATATCTGTTTTCTACTTTATTGTTATTGTACTATATTTACATTCTATTTATCACGTTGAATCAGTAAAAATACAAATGACAGCAATGAGAAATGTTGAGCAGGAAAATACATTCATGATAAATGACAAGAGTTGTCTGCGAGTGTCTTAAATTCAATGTCGGACTAACGAATAGGTACTACTCTGTACCGAAAGCTTTATAATGATGAGCACACATTCCATTCCTTATACAATCGGCGAAATCAATAAGTATTATTTTAACAACAGCGTTTGCTGTGCAAGAATCTGACCCAGTAACCAGCACGTTCATAATTTAGTTAAAAAATCAATATTTCCTTCTGTTTGATTGCAGTGCTGGCCGTCGAACAGATCGATTTGCGCCATTATTTAATAATGCAAAGGTAGGGCACCTTACGACGTGGCCTAGTCTGCCCACTCGAGCAATCTACAGAAATAGTAGCAGATGCAATTTGAATACAATAACCGCAATTCCCTTGTGTGGGTTGGCATATTCATCAAACCTTATGTTAATATGTTGTGATATAATTAAGATACACATAATTATTAGACGAATTTAACTTAGAAACGTGTGCTGTGCTTACGATGAATAAATTAATTACTTTGTTTTGACGTTTCATAAAAATGTGGTCCCAAAAAATTGTTTACATATGAATCGTATATTTACTTGCGACACTTTTTCTTACTGATGAGTCAAAATGTGGGGCACGAGTGACATCAACGATAAAGAAATTGGCACATATGAGCGAAACGAATATCTAGGCTTTGAAAACAGATAACGCTGTCAGTAGCGAGGGGGTAGGTTTCAGTAGGTAAGTATGGTTATTATCAGATGTTGACGATAGACATCCAGCTGCCCCACCATCGGTGCAAGTGGCGGCCGGCGTTTGTCATCAGTAGCATTCATAGCGGCGCGCGATTCGCACGCTGCGCACGAGCACGCGTGTCCGTACGGTAGTGAAAGTCGCGCGCGCAGGTTCCGCTACGATTTCGTACGCCGACATCTTCGTCTAGTTATTCTGTTTGTTCGTTGCGCCAGTGCAACGGGGAAAGGAGGTCGGTGCTTGTCCGAAGCCCGTAACATCACCGTGATTTGTGATACTGAAGTTTTAAATCGATCCCATGTCTGTGTGACAATTTATAATGTTTACTCTTATTTACCCTTCGTAAACGTATTTCTAAGTTTTGTTTACGTACATTTTTAATACTGTTTTCCTAAAATTGCCAAAAATATTTTCACTGCTGTTTTTAAATTGGTACCTTTATTTTGCAAAAGTAATTTCAAATTACCGTCTAAAGTTCTAAACATTCTTAAGTTGTACTTGAAGAGAGCACTGAACGGTAACAACTTAAATAAATAATTGAAGACAAGTTATGAAAACGTAAATACTACAAAGCTCGTAGACATCTCGCCGTAGTACGTAGATACTTAGATAGTTGTAGAACTTGCGGCTTGTTCTTGTGGAAACTTGAACGACTGTCTTGGACGGCGATGTTGTGGAGAAACAACAAGCGGTGAGAAGTTAGCAGTTGTCGGTAGGCGTCAGTTAGACGGTGGTGTGCTGCCTCAAGTTGCACCCACAGACTACTTGCAAGTGAAAACGAGAACCGAGTGTACGTCCGTGACCCCTTACGCCTTTCCCACATTACGCACCTTTTCATTAAGTTATATTCTTTCATAATACATATTGACCAACGATTAATGTTCTTTTTCTTCTTGTTTATTGGATTTTTAATTGTTATTTTGTAACCTCATCGCTGATTAAAACATGATAGGATTACAAAAAGATACAATATAATACATTATACATATTAATTAATGTTTCTTTAGAAAAAAAATAAGGTCAGTGGGTATAGCTAGTTGATGCCTCTCCGGGTACAACAGAAACTTGTTAATTTGCCATTTAGTAGATCCCCTTATTTCTGGGTTTTTGGTAACTTAAAGTCGTAATAAATGTGTCTGTCTTCCGATGTCCATAAATGGTCTAAAAACAATAAATTATTGACCGTATCAAAATGATTTTTAGGTTATAACTTCCGTGCATAATGATTATCTGTTGCCATATATGCCCATGATCCGGATGTTAGTGAGATTTAAATTAATTCCTTTTTTCTTGACCATGAAATCGTATATCAATTTGAAGCCGATAACTCACGCAGTGATTCAATCGAAGTGAGATTCTATGTTTTATCTAATCGCCGATGTACCTACAATAAATCGGCGAAGCGTGAAATATACTAAACAGTAGAAATATCGAAAGTTTGTTGTTGATTTGCCATTGGCAGCTAGAACTAAGTTGTGCAAGTCCCGCTGCGCTTTGAAATCGGACACGACCTACATTTTTCTCAGCAATAGACGTAACTTGAGTATTGTGTTATGCACAGCACTGCTCTTGGCTGCAACTTGCCAGGTGCCAGAGCTGCTCTCGTGGTATTCCTCACAGTTTAGTCTATGATGTTATGTCGCGCACGTAGCATCTTTTTCTCTAAGTATAGTATCAAGTTTAAGAATGTGATCTCTTCGTGCTCAGATTAAAGTCTCGAAACATGTTTGGTCATTTTAAGACCAAGTTAAGAGTGAAGTTGATTTGAGGAAGTAATCCACATGTTTTCCTTAAGTATCTAATCAAGCACTCTTGCGTGTATCTAAAGAGCGATATGATATGTTATTGAGGACACTGATTTATTGATCAAGTACCTTACCCAACACTTGCCCTGTATATTGTTGGCTTTATGTTAGGAATTCTGTTCTTCTCTTTTTCTATGTTTCGTAACTTGTATCTAATGCATGAATAAACAACAGACAGGAAGTGTATAATATGTTATACTTTACATACTTATCCCCAATTATATTTATATGTTATTAACTGAAACTATATTTTTGTATTTCACGTATCATTGAGGCAGATTCCGGCATGATTATTTATATAATATTCCATTCTTAATTCACATTTGGGTCACTACGGAATACGGATGCAAACGCGGCAGGAATGAAAGACGAATATATTTCTTTAAATCATCATAAGCAGTTACCCAAAGCTTGGTGTATTGAACATAAAATCGATAACCCTAATGTTAGAGGAACATAATTCAAGGAAGGAATCTTCATACATTATTATAATAAGTATCACTTAGAATTGGTGGTACTTATTATAATAATGTAATTTATTCTCTTTTTACAACTTGTTGTCTTAAAAATTAACATTGCTTATAATGTAACTAATGAACTGTTGTATATTTCACCATTGTAAGAGACTGGTGCCTGATGTATGTAGGTTTTGATAAAAACCTGTGTTCACAGGTCACCAAGATTTGCGCTTCGTACGTAGTTATACAGACACTATAGTTAGTTGGATCTGACCAGCTTCCTCAGATGTATGGCAGTGCTGGCGATTTCATCGCTGAACAGCCAGCGATGGTTGAGGAAGGAGGTCGAATAGCCGACGATCTGCTCCGCCTCTGTGATAACGTCACGCCAGTCTATCTCCTCCTGGCAGCCCAGGCCCAAGCTACCGGAGTGCATGCGACATGGGCTTTCAAAAATCCTAGCCGGAATTTTTGTACTCATGTCCCGAAAGTGTTGAGATTGGCCCTGCTTTGTACTCATATCCCGAATGTGTTGTGATTGGCCCTGCTTTCCGTTACATTCAAATCTTGGAATTCCCTTTGATTTAATTTTCTTTTGCAACAAAATCTGCGGCAGGCAGCAGATAGGTCCTTCTTTCAGTAACACTAAAAGATGTTTGTGGAACTTTTATTAACAATTTTGATGAGAACATTTTCGAATAAAATAATTCTCAAATACATACTTTATCACACTAACACCTCACAAAATATGCCCGAGTAATCGTAGCATTTTATATTTTTGAATACCATTCCTGTTTTAAACAATTCTAAAATTAGCTGTAACGTCAAGCGTGTAATAACTATACAAGTTATTATTTGTAATTGTTTCTTTTTGTCTCGGGAGAATCCATCTCAGTGTCAGTTCATTATTTTCTAAAGGAATTAGCATACCGGAGATCATTAATCAGTTCTTAGGTTAACTAAACGAGAAGTAAATTATCTCTAATTGTATTAATTACATACTTATATTCTGCTAATTTAATTTGCTTTGCATTATTTTTGCATACAACGACAAAATTGTTTTAACGGGTGTGGCTAGACCGGCCGAGGAAGCCGGGACATGGCTAGCGAGTTACCTGTCCTTTACATATTCGTTTTTGCCAGAACGAATTCCGCATACTTGTTACGATATTCAAATTAAATACCAGTAATGATTTAAACAATGTGTTGCATAAATGTTTGGTTAAATCCTAGCGTGCCGTGTACATTATCTCTGTTAAAGTCGCGGAACCATTTCAATAATACCTTGTTAGTAATATCAACACACGGCTTATAAATTGTATTAAAATTGAAAACAACAGCGGTGTGTTGTTAGCGTCAATTAGTGACATGGTTGGTCAATGTTATAGTTTTTAGTAATTATCTCTAAATGTATTTACCGCCGCTTTTGCGTGTCATCAGGAAAATTTACATGTCTAGCGCAAAAAAGAGCAGCTATAGTTATTCGTATATTGGAAATTTTAATTAAATTTGTTCAATACCAATTACACAATTTATTCATTACAAACCATCACACATCGCTCTTGGTAGAATTTACCATAATCACCCCATGATGTTTCCACTGCTGGGACACGGGCCTGCTCTCTATGAGAGAGAGTGGGCGCGCCAGCACGCGCGCCCAGTGCGGGTTGGTAGATCTCACATGTCTTCAAATTTTTGGTTCTAGGACATGCCTGTTTTCTCACGATATTTTCCTTCACCGTTTTGAAAGCAGTGGTGATGAAAATAACTTGCACAAAGTAAAGCGCGCAGCTACCATTACCACTGGGCCACCACTGCTCTTAGAAGAATGACTGCTCATGAAGAATTTCAAAGCTCATAATTGAATGTACCTAATTAGTTTTGATGTAATGTCATTCCGCTGGTGTTAGATAATATTAGTTTCCTTTCCTAACGGTTGCACATGTGGCCGTCCTGAACGTTTCCATTTGCTGTTTTGTTTGTATCCATCAAATTAACGCTCACGTCATATAATCTCAAATGTTTTTGTTGGTTCTAGCTCATTGGTCATTCATGGAATAGTTCGAATCATATCTGTCTAGAATATCCGATAATTTTATTAAATGAATGTTTCTCGTCACGTACGCAGTATCGATGCCGCCGCAGTGCCGAACTTCGCCGTCCCAGTGCTAAAACGTTTTGGATTAGCCATATATTTTTAGCTACGCATTAGGTATATCGTACGATACACCTAATGCGTAGGTTAGTTCGTTCTAGGGCTTTTCATTGTGTGCAGCCAAAATCCAATGTACCTATGTATTATGTGTTAATAAACTTATTTTATTTTATTACTTCTATAATATATGCTATGAGTAGGTAAGTAGTATGATTTACCATGGGGTCTACGAACTATTCAAAGGTCAATTAGTTATCTTAAAAACATCACCAGACAGTGTTAAATCAGAATCTTTGTTCACAACGTCTGTATTAATGAAATCTGTATTTTCTTTGTCTGTAGGTTTATTTATTGTTACCAATTAATCTGTATTCACTGCGTTTGCTTCTTGCTACCATCTTATTATACATGCGACGTTTGTTCTACGTTTCCATTATCATTGTTTGTGTACATATTGTTGTATCTAGCTCTCGTAAATGCATTCTTGTTACATTGAAACTAATGACCCATGACACGGACTTATCTATTCTCCTTGCATGTTTCTGTAAAGATAAATCTGCATATATTATATTAAGAGAACGTTCTTTTGTTTTATTATGCGGTAGATATTTCACTAACATTTCCAAATTTTACTTCTACAGCTTGTACATCTTGGTCGATTCCATTTTGTTTTCCAATTAAGTAAATCACCTGTGACATGATAAAGCAGAACAATTTAGTTAAAATGCTATTACAAAATAACTATTTACTTATCTCAGTTATCTCCCTAAATGTCCGGTTGACTCGCTGCACTCGCTACTTAAATTCACATTTATTCTAAGTTTGAAGAGACATCATGATAAAAATTTCTGAGAAGAAATCGTAATCATATCTAAACGAATTGTTTGTCACGGTAATCGTGCTGTAGAAATTTACACGAGCGTTTACTACTAAAATGGCAATTTATATCCTGTATTTTGTATAAATCGTATATTTGATGTATAAAATGAAATAGATCTAGAAATAACGGAACCAGATTCTACAATATTTGTGCTGGAACTTCGAAATATACCTTTTATTAAGTTTACTTATCGTACGTAGCATCTTTGGGAGCTTTAATTTAAGTACATTGCATTAGTTGGAATGTGTTTGATATAAAATCTGGCGTCGCCGCGTGCGCTGACCCCTTTTGTTTACCCGACGTTTTGACTTTGAGATCGTGCATGCTTTCGCGTCGTCGTGACCCATCGACGTGTTCGATCGTATCTGCATCGATTCCTTTGTTGTTTCCAATGATATACCAACCAACATGAAAACGAACTTGCAAGTTTTCGTTACTATTGATGTACCTACTACAAGAATCTTTCAATAGCCAAGCAGATATTTGGTTCAAACACAGTTATCATAATTATTGGAGCCCATAGCAGTGGTTGTTACATTGATTGCCTTAAAGTTAGAACCTGTTATGAATATTATTTTCTCAACACTGATACAGAAGACGGTCTCTCGAAAATGACGTGTGATAACTACGAAGTAGCTAGAACAGTAATGGTGCCAACACATTTATGAGCGTTTGTGCGTGCTTTATCACCCTTAACGTTATTAACATAAACCGCGTAATGAGTTAGCCAGACATTTTCCACTGCGAGTGAGACTATGTGCTGTTTTCAAGGCTTTGCTATTAGTCCCACCCTATCTGTAAGATATATTTAATGTTTAGTATCTGTAATGTGTAGTCACGTGTTTATTGTTTTAATTGTGAATGATAAATATTTTATCTCATATTGAATGTGATTTCTGCTATCTTTCACCTCCTCTACTTATTACAAAAAGGTTATTTATAAATGTAGGCAAATAACTTTACAGTCAAGATACTCATGTATTATAGACCATTATTTCTAAGTCACATCGCAAAATGTAATAATGTGATGAATTATTGTCACCAACTTTCAGGAAGATCTCATTCGACTTTCTGATTGGTGAATTTAAATAACCAAGTAATTTCATCAGAAATGGGCTCGTCAAAGAAAGTGTGGACGATCATCAAACATCAAAGCTTTAGATGAATTACGACAAGTGGAAACGACATGGTTTTATAACTTGTTTTTACGTTTTATCTTTCTTTTATAAACAACAATGATTTGTATACGTCAACAAGTAGCAATGTGTTTTATGGGATGACCATTTGTCTCGCGTGATAGAGTCATGTCTCAATTAGTCAATTTGTAATGGTTCGATCAAGTTTCATAATTACACAGTATCCTACTTTTGACCTGGTAGATACGGGTCTAGTAGTTTTGATTAGAAATTGTGATATGTAAGGGTCGGATGTCGAGCCCTCTCGTGAGAGGTTAATCTCCTCGTCGACATTGAGCTAACATTTCGCTGTTTGATTGACGTTAGTGGGTTGACTTTGATACACGTGGGGCCATATTTATACTAACTGGTAGAACCATATTAAAATGAAATGTTTTTTTGCTTCATTATATGACCAATACCGACCCCCGATTCCTCGACTAATATTCCGAGTCTCATTAATACGCACTTACTTGACCTAGATACCATGTTGCAAAATGGTGGATGTGATTTCCTGTGCACTGTTAACTTATTACTTTATTAGGTAGTACTTACTACCTATGTCGTATAACGTACGTTCGCTCTAGCTAATTTAAACATTATGGTTTATTAGATTTAATGTTTGTTGTTCATTGCAATGCAACCTTGACTGTGCATGCCGGAAATCCCATGATGTGGTTTATATTTCTTTCACTATGTCAGGACATGGTAGCATTCGGTAGGTGGAGCATGATCAAAATACATAGGTTAAATATTTATGGTCTATTCAAGGTAAAAACAGCTATGAGTAGATATATAAAAGTGTCTACGAATATATAATTTATAAAGTTTATGAGAAATGACTGCGATGGCACTGGTTAATCGTAAAATCCAAAACGGATTCGAAATTTTGGCCGTGCTCCAAGTTTTTATACGTATAAACTTTATAAGATCAAAATCAAAATGGTAATGAAAACGATGGTGATTATATGAGATAGTCAATACGTATTTATGCAAGACGGTGGCAACTTTCCCCGCGCTCCGCGGTGCCTGTGTGCGCGTGAGTTGATGACGGACAGCGCGCTGTTACGAAAGCTGCAATCACCTGCTTATATGGCATAGCGCCGACACTTGTCGCTAAGGTTACTTACTACTAAACGACCACTAGCTATTTATACCCACAGCTTGTTGTTTTCGCTACAGGTACTATAAATGACATATTATTTTCAAAATAAGGACAATTTTATAACTAGATTACTACTGCTACATTTATTGTTTATGCCAAGTAGTCACGTAATGTTTTGCAGATCTGTCTTCATGTCGAGCATTATTTTCATTCGATGAATTTACAATAAATGTTGTTTGTTAATTTTGATTGCGTTGCTGTTCTGTCTGTTATTTGTATAATATTTATTTGCTGGTCTATTTTCGCCGTGCTATCCAGTCGTGTTGTGGAATTCAACCCATCTCGGTAACGGTCGATTTCTTATTACTTCTGTCTACCAAAACGCCACGGGCCCAATTTTTTTATTAAAGTTCCCTTAATCAATTCGGAAACATCTCTATAGACCCTATGTCCCATAGGCACTTTCAGTTTGTCTATGGTTTGCCATTACCTACATTTCATTCTACGCTTGTTTTTGCATTTTTCATTGCCGATTCCAAGACAGTTAAATCGTGCCACAATTTCCTAGGTCATCCCGTTTTTTAGATTGTTCCGTGGCCAGTCGAATCGCGAACTCGATTATTAGGGATACATAGGTGTCACGTGAATTGGGATTGATTTAAAAACTGATTTGCTTTATGAAATTACAGTGTTTGTGAGCAATAGGTTAATAACAAACATCAATAATACTACGACTGATTGAAAAGTGATCTAATTTTACTGATTTTCGATGAAATGGGTCCGAAAATGAAGGAGCCGTGATTGTCATGTTGGCTTTCCTAAAGTAAAAACAAAGTGTGACAGTTTACGAGTTCTAAGTGTTTTTCAAGATGAGTGTTGAACCGACATTGACCGAGTCGCCGGTGCCACTGGCGCTGTCGCGGCTGCAGACGCGGCCCGGCCGACAGCCGCGCGGCCTTCGCACGCACCGCCCCAGCCTGACGCTCGCCAGTTTGCAGGAGGCTGTCGACGAGAGTCCCAGACGATTCAGTGGGGAACAATTCGCTGCCGACACGGATGATGACGAGGCTTTCACTGATGATGTAGTCACAGAGGAACCTCCTCTATCCACGTCCAACGGACGTAGGGCGTCCGAAGCCAATTTTGCTGAACGATACAGACAATTGACCGATTTTGATGGTCCGCCACCGGAAGTACAGCGACGTGCCTCCCTGGCTGTGCCAGTGGGCGCGGAAGGCTTTGCTCCTAACGATAAAGGCCGACGGCGCTCGTGGGCCGCCAGACTGCAGTTGGAACGCAAAAAAAGAAGGAAGTCTGGAGGGAATGACACCGACGAAGAAAGCGACACTCCGATATACGTCCGGCAAAAACGACCCTCCTGGTGGAACGTGTTCGTGCCAGATAACATGCTGAAGAACAGGTATCGTTGTCTAATAAACTTACCCGTTTTGTTTTGAACCATTTATAAGCTACTAACTTTTTTGGTTCAACATCAACCCTCAGAAAGAAGTCATTGATTTAAAATAACCGAAGCTAATCCATGCAATGTGATATAATGTTCGTATTCCTTTTACGGGATTAGAATGTGTTTATGTAGTTGTGGGGCTAGGGCACATGATTTCCTTGACCTAATGCTCGGAGTCCGATTGTTTGTTTGTGAACTAAGTGTGCAACTCTCATGGTTACTCGACATTGCGGGTGGTACTATGAAACCATTTAATTTATATGCATTGGCCATCATCATCAAATCATCTATTTAAATACGTATTTCCTTAGATCATTAGTTCTTTGTTAATTCCCTGTGTTATGTAGTTTTCCAACGAAATATTGTAACGTTATTTCTCAAGGTGCTAGGTAATCCCTTCGTGCGTGTGCGTAATATACGAATGAGTTTCTAAAGCCGTAAACAATAGGTTATTATTTAACACCGAAAAATTCCATTATCTACGTAAAATTATGTACACAGGGGAGGTGACAAATTTACAAGTATTTTGCTTTGATAAATCAGTAACGAACACTATCTAGATTTACGTGTATAATAGTTTTATCAGAAACAACATTTTTACCTACAATATTAACCAAATATTTGTTGAATTTATAACTCTTAGTATCATTAACGTTAACACAGCTGAAGCCTGTTCAGTTTGTTTGGTATTACCTGATATCACATTGCTTATTCCACCATAGATACCTATGTGCGTTCACGTGAAACTACAGTATATAAGTACTACGTCATCAAAACGTATGTAAGTACAGGCAGACGTAATATTTCATTAATCAATTTCTTAACCTTTGCATTAATAAGTCTTAGTTGTAGTAGCCGCTTACAGGTTATCGTTTAAAAAAATAAACTCGAAAAAAATATTTAGATTTTCTCGCTATTCGTGCTGATATAGTCTGAAAAATAAAGTAAAATATTGCTGTAAAATCACGAGCATAAATACAGGACAGCTCGGCAATAATATCCGATTTCATGATTCATCCGTTAATATCTGTCGTCAAGATGACGGGAAATATAGGTATGTGATCATTTGTTAAAGAGCGTTCAGCAAGTGGCAGCAGCACAAATATGTGATATCGAAGGAACGCCAAAACTATCTGATGAGACAAGCGACACCAAAATACTATAGGATGCTTCGGCTGCAATAAGACGTGAATCCTCTTAGAATGCAATAATATCGGACATGTCTTGCGTTATGAATATCTGCCTACTAGGTTAAATTCAGAAGAACGTAATACCTCGTTGAGATAAAAAATATCTGACATACGAATTTACGATAGAGATCTTCAATTGTGCGTGAGAAAACGTCATGGAAATCAAGTCTGAATGTATCGTTACATATTTCAAATAATAATATGTACACAATATATAAAAAGGTTCCAATAGCTTCGGGAAACATGGTGAGGAAACTCACGTCATAATAAAATGTTAGACGTGTAATGGAAACCTGAAAACATCAATATATCTGTCACGTAATCACGTTACGACTTACGAGTTCACGGTTTTGTGAGAGAATCGATCTAAGTCAAGCATTTACGATTTAGTTTCCCATAACAATATATCCCGAAGTATCTCAGAGACTGAAGTTCAAAAAATTAATTAAATGTACGCTTTCATGATTTCTAACGTGACGATATTATCGTGAACGTCCACGGCATCACGATAACACAGAGAAGTAAATTGTATAGAAATATACGAATTGTGCACGTATTTCCATACATTTTATGGACGTGGACGATCACGATAATATTGTCACGCTAGAAATTATAAAAGCGCATATTAGGTATTAAGCTAGAAGTAATACAGAAGTTATAATAGTAGGTAGTACCTAACTAGTAGTGATAAAAGGGTAAAATAAAATGTTTATCACACGTTTTAAACAAGAAACACCCCACATTTTTTTCGTATATTCATCTACTAATATCACATAGAACAAACCATAAATTTCCATAATCCCTAGACTGAAAGATATAGTTTGAAAATACTTTTTGTTTTCTGTCTTTATCGGCTTCCCTTATTTGTTGAATCTAATACTGATTTATATTAATATTTGATGACACGTTTGGTGTAGTGGCTACAGTGGCTAAGTGTAGTCAGCGAAACCAAATGGTCCTGGGTTCGAATCCCGGTAGGGGCAAATGTTTGTATGATGAATATGGACATTTGTACCCGAGTCATGGATGTATATTTATAATATGTATGTATTTAAGAAAAAAAAATGTATTTAAGTAGTGTATCAACCATCTGGTATCCATAACACAAGCCTTAATTAAGTGCTTAACTTGGAACTAGATGGTGCTGTGTGCAATGTCAGACGATATTTATTTATTTATTTATTATTTATTTATATCTTGTTATTTATGACACAAGAGTCTCTTTGGAATTAATTAGGTAGGTATGTTACGAGTATTATTAAAATCTTTTTCAGTATTTCTGAATTTGCACATTCTTTCATTATCATCATCATCTTCCGGTCCTTGTACCATCTTACTTGGAGTCGGCGCAACACGTTTTCTTCTTCCATTCTCTCCTGTCAACCGTCACGATATCAGTCACTCCCTTCTCTTGTATATAATTGCTCATACAATCCATCCATCTGCACATTCTTTATCTACCAAATATCTTATATGAATTTTATATGTTTGCTATTTATGACCTGATGTAGTTTTTATTTGTCATTCACATGATTATTATGATTGGCTGCTGTTATTGGCCAACAAATCACAACAGCAGTCATGACATTTTTGACAGCAGCTTAAATGAGGTTTCGGCAACCGAGGTTAGTTTCATTTAAAGTTAATCGTATTTTAATTTTAAATATTGTATGCTGCACTGAATAGGATATTTTGGGTTCTTTTAAGTTTTAAACAAACTTAACACTTTGCGATTACTGCTCTGTAAATATTAACCATGTTATATTGCCTTACAGTCTGTCGATAGTTTAATCATTCCATTAGCGCCAATATTGACTCACGATCTCTTTACATCACCAGATAATTTGTGTCGAATTTACCCGGACATACAACTCGTAATTTTTTTTTGAGTAAGATAGTTACCTTGACTTCTCGATCTTTCGATTTCTTGATATACTTACGTATATCTCTAGTAGAATGAAATCTCGCGACCATGTCTGTACTTAGGTATTGATGTTATTTTCTTCGTCAATAATCATTTGTAAGATCATTTTCCTAGGAAGGTTTAGAAGTCATCGACACACATTGATGTCTAATCGCCCGAACCCGAATACCTTCGTCTTCAATTTTAAAGATGGTTAGGAATAACTTTCTCTGGTATTGTATTGGTATTCGATTGAAGGCTAAGCTACGCTGGCTGCGGTCGGTTCGTGGATGGGTGACCATCCATTACATATGGAGACCCCTACTTGTCTCGGCTAAATAACTTTAAGCCGTTGATCCCGGCTGTCATTCGTAGATCTTTTACAGTCGCTACGGGTAGTCAGAAGCCCAAAAGTCTGACAACTAGTCTTACCAAGGGGTACCGTGTTACCCAGTAACTGGGTTGTGTAGGTCAGATAGGCAGTCGCTCAATGTAAAATACTGGTATTCAGCAGTTGGGAAAAATTTTGACAGATTTATTGAGTACTATTGTATTGTAGCTAAATCTTTGTTAGGGAGATTACAGTTTTAACGATTGTGATTTGTATTTGCGTGCGTCAGATGGTCTTTCCCAATTTTTTTTTCCTGATTAAATTGTATGTTTGCTTTGTACATTATTAAATAAATAATAATTACTTAATATAAACAGAAGAAAATTGGGAACCCGTTCTTCAAAATATTTTCAATAACGTTACGAATTATAAGATTATACAAACGATCCGATCAAATTCATAATTGCTACTTTGTAGCGACCTCTAGTATCTACCTACTCGCAAAATATGTTCCGCAAACACCCATTTACCAACCGATTGTGGACAGTTTGTTGATAAACAGAAGTAAAAGGTTGTAGGGTGGGCGTTGTATTACCTCCTCGTTTCGTCTTAGTCATGCGGAAATCTGTATTAAATTATAAGAATAACTAGCTTCTTTCTGCGACTTCGTCCGCGTGAAATTTCTTGCTCCTCCGACCGCGCGACCCACCGCCTCGCAAAGCACCGCCCGCACGACCCACCGCCTCGCATAGCACCGCCCGCACGCGCTTTACTTCGTTTGTACTTTGTTTTTTTTGCACGGCTCCTAAATGTCGTAGCGTGATGTTAAATATCCTATAACCTTCCTCAAGAATTGGGCTATTAAATTAGAAAATAATTTTCCAAATCCGACTGGAAATTCCAGAGATAAGCGCGTAACCAAACTATTTATTATTAGTATAGAAAAATAACCTTTTATACGCGTCGCAGTCGTCGTAAGGCACCGCTCTACGTCATGGAGCAAGGTGGTTTCATCATGCTCGATGCTGCGATCGTACGTTCACCTTTGTCTGTCAAAAGCCAAATCACAAACCTTTGTTTTCTCATGTCTTTTTAACCTTCCGTAGAATATGAAAAAAAAATCTTTAAAACAAATTGAGTTCGCATATGCAAATGGTGCTAAATTTGATTTACAGTTATGCATGTGACCTTAGTAAGACTCAACCGACGTTTCGCATATTACCGGAAACGGACAGGCAGTAAATGTGTCTTGTGTCCCCACTTTATATTCTCAACACATGGCTTATTAACATTTAATGTATTTGCGAATGCAAAATTATATTTAGATTATAATTCTCGTAAGTGTTTATGGAGCATAAAGGCAATGATTAATGTCTGCGTCAAAATATTCTTGTTTTAATATTTCATGGAGATTTTATTAAGAATAAAATTGTGATTAGAAAAATAACTACGGTCACACGGGATACCATAAAAATCTATTCTCTATCTATTGTACTTACGAATTCGACACTAACTGCGTTTATTGTAAAATAATAATAAACATCTTAGCACTACAATATAAATATTCATTCCGTATTATCTTGGTGCATATTGAGGAATTTTGGAAAAATGCCAATTTGGTCGACTGTGAACAAATGAGATTTATTCTTCGTTTGTCCCACTGAGTTTTGTCCTACATAAAAAATACCTGGGTCGTCCCAAACAATATGCTTCCTTCGTCCCAAAATTAATTTTAATTATTTTATTCTCGCTTCGTCCTATTATATTCCTTCTACGGCCATTTTTTTTTTGTATATGCCAAAATTACTTTTTTGTACAATCGGCAAAAAAGGGTTACTTACGTATTATTAAATATTAAACATCAATCAACTATTTGTGTTAGACGTTTTATATATCTCTTGGTTTACTGTTGATCCAATTTTTATTTATGAATGTTGATTTTTAAATGCTGGTTTTATCCATGATTGTGTAATAATAATAAAAAATCGGCGTTTCGTTAGTTTTAAAAATTTGAAAAATAATTGTTGTTTTGATACTCTCATTTAATTCTTGGTCGGTAAATTTTTCAGTAATTCAAAAAATTTCGTTTGGGATAGATATTAGAACCGATAATAATGTATTAATATCATTGCCTACTAGCCAGTTGACCACAGAATTGTTAGATTTTCCAAATCTCCCCTTCAACCATCAAAACCCAAGGGTTTTCCCCGGATAATTTCCAACGTCTTCTTCCAGTGTCACCAAACAATAATTGGTAAAGTACCTCCAAAATTGGAGTGGGCAGAGACTAGGAGAAACCTACCTATTCATTGTGTGATGTGGAGGAATGAGGGCTCGCCGTGAGGAAATTTTTGAGAATATTATGATGCTGATGGCTTCAAGAGTAGGGAAAGAAAAAAGGATGGCGTGATAGATGTTTGGAAGAATAAGTCATACATAACCTACTGCGCCGACCAAGTAACTTGGGATAAGGCCTGATGATGATGTCTGGTGATGATGATGATTTAACTAATACTCACTGGCTAGATCGATTTCAATGGCTAACAAAGACTCCATAAAATTCGGAGTGGGTCGCCGTTTTCCAAGCAATCTCTCGTAAACCTCAGGCCGGTCACATCGTTGCATGCGCATCGTTCTGTGCGTTAACCTTTTAATCATTGAAGTAACAGGATAAAGCAGCGTCTATTTCTATAACGACTATTTATAACACAAATATAGTGGTTAATAATGTTCCTTAATTCTTAATAAGTAGTACATTTACAAGTTAAATTCTATAACGGGAAAAAGCAATATTGATATGCAGTTACCTATTTATTCAGTTTGTTTCAATTCTTATCATTTGTAATATCAGTTACCGACTCTTCTAAAAACACGTTTTCTTAATATTGTTAACTTGGCTCGATTTGCGCGGTGCGCTGTACTAAGACTGCATATTTGTTAATATTTTTTCTGAGTAGCAAAACCTTGAAAATCTTTTTGTTTTACATCTCAAGGCTGGCTGGCGGCCAGATGAACACGCGGTCGCCACCACCACATCGTGTTGTTATTAAAAACTATTCCGAGACAAAACATGAGCGTCTGACAACTGTCTATCCGCACATTCGCACACCACGCGCCCCGCCCGCCCGCCGCCCATTGTTGCACAATTTTGTTGTCATATCACTGCACCCGGTTTTACTTCTTTTAAAATAGATAAAGGAATACTTATTAGATTATTAATTTCAAAGGACATTTATAAATCTCCTGGACAAAATCTATTTGTATAGTCCAATTGATAAACGTATTCGATTCGTTTGTTCAATGTATTATTCGATATAAAAGCCACTTAACTAATTCTATAAAGGTAATGCAACAGCGTAAACTAGGCACAGTAATGCATTACATACACAATTCATTACGTACACAAAATCATATTTGCTTACAATTCAAATAGTTCTCATATGTGTTCGTCTTACATGTTTATTTCCATTTCGCTGGCAATTATTGTGGACCGTTAATAACGTTTGTATCTTAATAATGTTAATTGAAAAATATGACAAAATTTTAGCTCATAGGCGTTTTTGTAATATTATGCAAATGGCATTTCAGCCAATCATCAAAAACATAAATCTTATGTGCACTATACTGCCGTCCACTAACTAAAAGGCAGCTAAGTGCAAAAAGTAGTTTTCGAGAAAACGCAAAAATAAGTGGGAATTGATGTCTCTTGAAAAGTATGCTACCTAGGAACAAGGTTGCAAGTTATATACGTAGGCATAGTCTTTTTGCACAATATGTGATATATTTCATTCACATTTTATTTAAATTCATTTTCTAACTTTTAGGTAAGCAATTTTTTTCATTTTTACATAATAAACTGCACTATAAGGCCGCTAACCATACCTGTGGTAATGTTGTGTATCTCTAAAACTATAAATCATAGAAAAATGATTCTTACACCAAAAGATAGAGCATCGAAAGTTGTATTAATTACAAAGTGAAAAACGACCAACTGTGGCTTAACGGCCTTTTAGTTAATGGACGGCAGTATAGCCTGTGATAATGGCAGACGATAAAAAAAAATTAAGAAGATTGTAATGAGTTTCGTTCAATTTTATGACCAGCTAGGAAACACGTAGAGCGTTCTTGTTTTGAAAATTCACGAGAAGGAAAACCGTTGATGTGATGACGGCATGCGAGATCTTCCTATGTTAAAGTCACGTAAAAATGTAATAATCAACGCAAACAAAGACTACTAATGTTGAAACATTTAGTAGGTACACTACATTGCTTGTTGGAAATAGAGTGGCAACATAATAAATAGGTACATTGTAAAATATATGGTGTAACTGCTAAAGCACTATTTCCGACATGACCATTGAAATAATATTATATTTTATCGCGCTTAATGTTAAAAAAGGTAGTACATTGAAACAAATATTATTTTGTTTTATGGCGTATCAGAAGCAATATTAATCTGCAGACTAAGTGACTGACGTAATGACCACGCCCACTGAGACTTTGGCAGCTGACGTGTGGTCACACAAAAACATGTTTAGCTAATTCAAACAAGCTTTATTTAGTATACCTATACTCATTGGCTTATGTTGTATTAATATTCGATCAGCTATGTACCGCTCCAACAGTTCTGGAAGTTCTGACTGGATTTTATGAATAATCGTTTCATCACCATCATTTCTTAGGTAAGGAGTTGTCCTCGAGGGACTTACGAAAATATGCTAGTGGAACAGGAACATAAGTAATTAAACAATATGGCAATATCCTTAGCTCGCACACATACCAAAATTGTATCAGCCTTATTGGTTTTAAAGATTTTTCACTCCCAGCCGTGTCCTTATTTCTAGTCATATGCAGGCCATTCTCATTTTATTCATGCCCTATGCATTTTATATTTTCTATACGAGTCACCAATTGTACCATACCTACTACTGATCTTATTTTATAAGACACATGCCACTTTTTTGTTGTGTACTTACACTACTTCTTTAGAATAGGACTAGGTTTGCTGTTTTTACATCCCCCAATCTGGAATAGTGTTGACACACTTGGAAACAATGTCAGGTTCTCAAAAATCTCTCAAAATCCTTAGCATTTAACTCTCTTTGACAATTTGAAAACATCATTAAACCATACAATAGACCTAATAATTCCTAAGACCATCGAAGCATTGCTTTGTTTTGAACAAATGCAAACTATCCAAAGCTGTACACAATGTAGGTACCTCGGATAAATTCAGCACTCCATGGGTCAGCATTAAAATTATACGCGTTTATCTTCATGAGTATGCTGAAGAGCTTTTAGCGTCCACGTGCAAGTTCTTTGGCATTGATTTACGCCTCAAATTATGTATTCCACGAAATTGTTTGAACTAAACATCCTAACAATTTGCGCATCCGTATGTCTCGGCATAACGTATTAGGTACTGGTCGATATACCATTACCGCCATGTCTTTCATGTCTCATGTCTAGTCTTACTAAAACTTACATTGCTTGCACATGTTGTCTAACTCCGAATTCAAATAGGTATAGGTTTAAAACGTAACTCGCTTTTCGACTATCTATGCATAGTATAAAACAAAGTCGCTTTTCGTGTCTGCCTGTGACCGCTTAGGTCTTGTAAAGTACACAATTGATTATGCGGTCTGCCCCATCCTTTAAAGTATTTATTACGGTAGGTTTATGTGTATAAACTAAATAATATGTATGTCGCTAGGTATTGCACCCGTGCGAAGCAGGGGCGGGTTGCCAGTTATCAATAACATTCATCAGGAGCAGTGTAAGCGTAAAATAAAAATCGTAACAATAAATCTGGTGTAAGTGGCATTCACATCAATCCCTCCATTGTATCAGCTGATGCGCTGTGAGCCCGCTCCCTATATCTACTCTGTAACAGGGTCATCAGACAAAGTTGTTTATATGAACACAAATAGCGGTAGGATTAGGTCGTCCGCATAAATAAAGCTCAATGTTACGTTTTGTGGCTACATCATAATGAAAACCGCTGAAAATTCATCTAGTCGTTTGTTCGTGACTACCGGCGGCCGCACTGGAATTGAAAAATATGTACTTAGTACACAAAACAATTTGTGTGTAAGGAGAAATAGGCTTATTCGCTTAGCAATTTAGCATGTCAGAATGAACCGGAATAAGAACCAGCAGTCGTTAATTCCGACTGCACGTTTACCTCGTTTTCTACACACCTGACCGTAGATACTATCAGATGAGTGTCAATTTCAATGTTACTAGTTTTCTATAAATGCTCACTTCCGAATGAGGTGCGGAAAGAGACCTGAAACAGATGTATGCGCAGTGCGGTGGCCGGTCGGTACCGTGATAATGTCGCCTCGTGCAAGGACGGCCACATTCATGCACCGAGCTCGCCGATATGTGTGGCTCTCGGTGTTTATTTTATTGCACTTTAACACTTGTTCTTGGCTCCACTGTCGAACTCGTTACGATTCATTTACACTACTTGTGTTACCGAATATTGGCTTCCTTTCTTTACACTTTCACTTGCAGCACTTGCTAGTGCTTCGTCTTTACGCTTCTAGAATTCGAATTTGGTTTCTTTGAAAGAATAAATAAATAACTATAGTTTTGTTCGATCTGAGCCTTACCGGTGTACAGTCACGAGCACTAATATGTATACACTTAGCAACTTCTAAATATGATTATCTCCTACTGTATTGATTGTAATTTTATATTGTTACGAGCATAGTATTTTAGGACCTGTACTGTTCTGAAATAGGTCTTATTTCGAAGTTACAATCAATATTCCGCGAGAAAGTCGCTTTTAAATTTTGCTAAGTGAATACTTATTAGTGCTCGTGACTGTACACAGAAACATTTAAGTATTCAATCAGTGCTCAGATCAATTCTCAAAGATCCCAGACCCCAGTGGCCCGTGGCCATCATCGTCGTCGGTCACGTTTTTATTATATCTTCGACCGTTTAGTGCACGGACTACAACATGCCATATTTAGACGGGCTCAGGCGACAAGTGATGCAATTAATTTTAATGAGTCATGCACGACTGATAATCGTTTTATTTCAATTCACACATGATAGCTTATCTGTTAATCGATATTTTATACGAGCTTTCTTCTGCAGCGATGAAACTAAGTGGAATCCCTATGAATACATCCCAAATTCACAATATGTATTCGATTATTTCTTCCGTAGCTGCTATTTCCTATCGAGGAATGGCTACGTAATACCGTATTCAAATTGGTTTCGATTCAGACCTTGTGAAATATATAATTATTTAAGTACTTATTTATTCAAATAGAGATCTATTTGAATAAACGATAACAACAAAATGGTTTGCATCAAGACGCTGCTAACATTTTATGCACGATTATGATTTCCTGTGGCAACACGATTTACGAATATAAATCTGATCAGTGATTTTTTGTCGTTTCAAGTGGGAATACTTAGGGAAAAGGAAGGTAGTTTAATAAACGATTACTTATTTACTCAAAACTGTAGTTGTTTGTGCTACTGCCACTTCATATGAGTGTTTATGTGCCTATAATATAGGTGTTCGAGGATGGATGTCCATTTCCTGCCCATTGCGCCAATTGCGCTCGTTTGCGGATAGCACTCAACTAATTGTAAGCTCCGCAATTAACGAACGGGTCCGATGGGCGACTGCGCACCTCACGACACGACGCGAATGTAGGTACCTACATCGCATATACACATTAAATTCATGCGAAAATTGGACCTGTTTTATAAAATTGTTACCGTGCTCCAGTCATGAAATTATTGGCAAAAGATTATTCATTCATGAATGAACATGACTAATAGGTACTTGAAGTGAAAGTAGAAAACATTTCATTTGTTAAACTAATTTAGTATTTTGCGCCTCTAAGCAGCAGACAAAACGCGACTAATGATCCGCTAGCATAAACACAATGAAAATAAACACGGCCTTTAGAGCCTGAGCGTTGACAGTGACAGGTCCACTGTGACGGACTCAGTCTGCGCAGGTGGGCCGCCTCATCCTTTGATGACGGTCTGACGTTTTCTCGACCAAACAAATGGTTGCTGATGAAACTAATGACGTTATTAATAGAACACATTTCTACAATACTAACAAGTTCATAATAAATGCCATGACTAATCATTTGAAGTCTTAGATGTCAACTCCGGCTTTTCCTTATAGTGGGCAAGGCCCATTAGCGTCTTATTCACTTAGCCCGAATAGCGTTTAAAATTCATTACAGATAGTAATTCATCATTGTTCTGAAATCTCATGTTATCTGAGGAAGTCAACGCGCTGATTTCTAAGAGCGACATTTACAAATAACAAGCATAATTAATTAGCTACGGATTGTTAAAAGTATTCATGATCATTTATGTATACTGTAATTAATTTCAGTTTGTCTGAATGTAATGAGAAGACAGAAGGATATTAATTTAAATCATGTATTGTGTGCTAGTCTGCTACTTAATATGAAATGACAATATTAAATGTAGTGCTCGCTCTACTCATGAGCGAGCGCGATCTTTCAAGAAGGTGTTGTTGCGTTTCTCGTACGTATTATGTGTAGCGTCAGAAGGCCACTGTAGTCATTAGGGTCAACTAGCATCTAACATTTAACACCGACCGACCACGATATGGCGTTACCTTCCAGTTTCCACTACCCTACCATACTACACACCTAGATACGCCAAACGTGCCTCTCATAGAGAAAAACAATACTTTTAAACAAAAATATCGAGTTCCAAAAAAACACTACATAGTTTTTTAGAAGTCGGTTGTTATTTTTTTGGAAAGTTTTTATTTTTCACTTTTTAGTTGTTACGAGTACATACAACTAAAAAATACCCAAATCGCTATAGGTATGTTATAATATTTGTAGAGTTCCCTCGAATTCTCAGGATCCCATCATCAGATCCTGATCTGATGACAATGAAATTGTACCCTTTCAAAAAAAAAAAATGAGGTTTCAAAATCGGCCCAGCCATCTTCGAGTAATAGGGAAAAATACATTAAAAAAAAACAAGATTCCGACTAACTGAGAACCTCCTCCTTTTTTGAAGTCTGAATAGTTACAGAAGCTTCAAAATTTTGAGGCTTCCACGAATTTCTGGCTTCAATTAAATTAAACTGAAGTTAATTGGTTTGATTGAATGTCTATTATTGTGTCCAATAATTCACGCTATTCAATTAACACATGAATCGCACCATGAGTGAACATGGGTTTCAGTTAATAATTTCATCTATTTTATTATTAGTAATAATAATAATAATCCATTTATTATTATTATTACTTCATATCATTTTTATCATATATTAATCAGATAAATAATTTTTCCTTTTTTTTGATGCAGTTTTTATACTTATATAGTGTAAAACCCAACCCAACCAAAACCCAAATAAATATAATCAGCATCTAAAAATGGACCATTATTCATAAAAAAACTGCCGAACGGGAGGTGACATCTGTCATGTCACCTCCGATATTACATAACTCAATAATAAATTATTGAAAAATGAGAAGATGTTGACGAGACAAGCCGCACGTCAAGCACGACTACCACCTCCGGACTCTTCGCTCAGCTCCGCCTCGCCGCCGCCGGTATCCAGCCCCTCTGTGAGCGCTGTGACGACACCGGCCGCGGCAATTGCGTCGAGCTCGAGCGACGAGTATTTCTCTCCGCCCACGTCGCCACCACCTGCTCGTCGACGGGGAGGACGCCGGCCGCCGGACGGCTTAGGACCTCGAGGCCCAACGGCCTCTGATAGGGTCCCAGCTCCCGGCGGAAGTGTGCAGCGCATGAGATGGACGAGATCCATTAATGAAAATGTCATGCGCTCATACTATGGGGCTACAGAGGGGGGAAACAATCTGACCGCGTACCGTGTTCGGATGCTCTCTCTTTTTCAGGTGCTTGAGCCAGCTGTCAACGTTTCGGCACAACGACTGTCGGATCAGGTGCGAGTCATCCAGCGTAATCATATGTTGGATGACTCTGTACTTGATCGCCTGCGAAATGAAATGCAGAGTGGCCATATCATCGCACCCCAGTCGCAGACTGTTGTACATCCGCAGCTCAATACAACGCATGCTGACGAAGGGAGTAATGATAGGGCTACAAATGTAAGTAGCCAGTGCAATGAGCAATTGAGGAGTGCTTTGGAGGATGCGATTCAGGAATATCGCTTCATGCCGCCCGAACTTAGGCCACGCTTACCTCGTTTGCCCATGCATAACAAAAATAGGGCGCTGGTGGCGGTCCTGGATTCGCAGTTATCAAACTATTTTGATACCTGCGAAGACCTCACCGATATTCATTCAATTCTGTACTGCGCGGCAGTAGCAGCATGTCGTGTAGCTCACGTCAAATTTGCAAATGACACTAGAGCTACACGACCGAAACCAAACGTACCAGCTTGGCAGTGCAGAATTGAACGCCGTATTGGTGGGGCCAGGACGCTCATCGGCAAACTAATCTGCTTCAAGGAGGGCAATACTCGCCCTAGAGTGATGCGCTTTGTGAGACGGGCATTCTCAGGGACTGATATCAGTCCCCAAGACTATATGTCTTGTGTCACAGAGCGCATCGACTTCCTGAAGCAGAAAGTGTATGCATGGGCAAACCGTATTCGTCGGTATAGGCGGCGAGTAGAGCGATACACTCAGAATCGCACCTTCCAGAGCGATGAAAGGTGGGTTTATAGGGGTTGGGAGCGACCGGACCATGGTGTGACTGAGACGTGCCTACCGGATGATGATGCCATGTGTTCCTTCTGGCGCAGCATCTGGTCGGTACCTGTCAGTCACACCGAAGGTGATTGGACTCGGGAAGTCGAGCGAGCCTGCGATCCGATACCAGAAATGGGGGCTATTACCATCTGCCCCCAAGATGTAGCTCGTGCAGTCCGTCCACTACCCAACTGGAAGTCTCCAGGGCCGGATGGACTGCACAACTTTTGGATTAAATGGTTCACAAGATCGCACGCTCGCTTGGCATCTCAGTTTCAGACTACTTTAGAATCTGGTTCGCTACCCCAATTCCTAACGACAGGAATTACCCACCTGCTCCATAAATCAGGTAGCACCGCGGAACCCAAGAACTATAGGCCGATCACGTGTTTACCGACGGTCTATAAAGTTCTTACATCCATTTTGAGAGCTAAAATTAACAAACATATAGACACCAACTCCATCATGTCTGCCTCTCAAAATGGATGTAGGAATAGGTCCCGCGGTACTAAGGAGCTACTCCTCATTGATATGACCATTAGCCAACAGGTTCGTCGTTCCCGAAAGGATCTGTCGACATGTTGGATAGATTATAAGAAGGCCTATGACTCGGTGCCGCATACATGGCTCGTGAGGGTGTTAGAGTTGTATAAAGTAGATACAACTCTTCGCACCTTCCTAATGTCATGTATGCGGCAATGGAGGACGGTCCTTCACTATCCAGGATGTCGAAATATTCATGGGAATAGCGAACCGATAAGGATCGAGCGAGGCATATTTCAGGGCGATAGTTTAAGTCCGCTTTGGTTCTGCTTAGCCTTGAATCCTCTAAGCACATTGCTGGAGGATTCAGGTCTAGGCTATCGGTTGAGGAGAGGTGGTCAGGTTATATCGCACCTCCTCTACATGGATGACCTAAAACTCTTTGCCCCCAACAATTTGCAACTGATGGAGCTACTGAAAGTAACTCAAAATTTCAGTAGCGCCATCAGGATGGAATTTGGTGTGGACAAATGTGCGGTCATGCATGTAAAGCGAGGGGAGATTGTTGAATCCGTGGGGACCCAACTCTCGGATTCCACAAACCTTAGAGCCCTCTCCGCATCCGAAACCTATAAGTATTTGGGTATGTCGGAAGCGTTAGGCATCAATGTTACTGACATGAAGCAGTCGTTGAGGGAACGCTTCTTTGGCCGCCTGAAAAAAGTACTTAATAGTCTTCTATCAGGCGGAAACAAGGTGCGCGCCTTCAACGGTTGGGTCATGCCAGTTTTGATGTACTCTTTCGGCATACTCAAATGGACTCAGACCGAACTCGACGCCCTGGATATGAGGGTCCGTACGCTGCTGACTGCAAATCGAATGCATCACCCACGATCATCGGTAATGAGGCTGTATATCCCGCGAAAGTGTGGAGGTCGAGGCTTTTTAAACGCTAAGACCCTCCACAATCGCGAGATATGCAGTCTCAGGGAATATTTCCTAGAAACCGACGTGGGTATGCATCGAGATGTAGTCACGGTGGACAAGGGCCTCACCCCGCTCTCCTTGGCTAAAGAGAACTGGCGCAAACCTGTAGTGCTTGAAACTAATGATCGCATGGAGGTATGGCAGAGTAAGGAGCTCCACGGACGCTTTTTCCGGGCCCTACATGGACCGGATGTAGATCTACTAGCGTCCGTTGCCTGGCTGCGTTTCGGTGACCTCTTTGGAGAAACCGAAGGTTTTGTCTGTGCAATTATGGACGAAGTTATGATGACGAACAATTACCGGAGATTTATTGTGAAAGACGGCACGGTTGACATCTGTCGGGCATGCCACCGGCCGGGAGAATCAATCAGGCATATCATCTCCGGGTGTTCTCGTCTAGCTAACGGAGAGTACTTGCATAGACACAACCTTGTAGCCAGGATAATCCATCAGCAGCTTGCTCTGAAATACAACCTTGTGGAATCGGAGGTACCGTACTACAGGTATGTGCCCGACCCAGTTCTCGAAAATGGTAATATCACATTGTACTGGGATCGATCCATCATCACTGACAGGACTATTGTTGCCAATAAGCCTGATATAGTGATGGTGGATCGATTGGAGCGACGCGCAATGATTGTTGACATAACCATCCCGCATGATGAGAACCTCGTGAAAGCCGAGAAAGATAAACAAATCAAGTATCTTGACTTGGCTCACGAGGTTGTCGACATTTGGGATATGGGCTCAGCGGTCATTGTGCCGATAGTCGTGACAGCCAATGGGCTAATACCCAAGAGCCTCGACCTACACCTAAGGAGGCTCTCGTTAGGCAGCTGGATCAAGGGCTTGATTCAGAAAGCGGTACTTCTGGACACGGCCCGCATTGTTAGGAAGTTTCTCTCTCTGGAGCCCTGACCGCCGGTAGCTTGGACCCTGTTCCCGATACCGGTGGGCTACTATTTTTTATATTTTTAAATGTTTTTGGTATCTTTTTATTTATAAAAATATTTAAAAATGTAATTTATATGTATGTTAATGAAATAAAGGAAATAATAATCCTTTATTTCAGGCAACTAAGGCCCATAAAACACAATACATATAGGTATAAGCATATAACAATAACTATAAAATAATACATAAGTATCTAAAAGTAAAGACTACTGCACACGAAGTGACGGCGTCGAGTTACACTGCGAGGTGTCGCGTAGCCGGCCGCGGAAACGCCGATACAACAACACCTTTCGGCCAAAACTCTTCCTAGAGGAATGTCATCAAATTGTCAGTAGGAACGCGCACCACGAACGACTTGAAATTTGTGTCATAGCGCCCCTCCAACTTCTCCACCCTCAAGGTCCAGTTGGTCTTCGCCCGTATGTACTCTACGATGTCCTGAGCCTTCGTAGAGTGGTGCAAACGGGACACGTATAGCAGCGTCGCCGGTACTGCAGGACGCAGCAGTATATTTACTCCTTTATCTTTAGTACGACAGGTGTGTTCGTAGTTGTTCTGTCATTAAATGCTGTACTTTTATAAGGAACCTTTATTATTACATAAGAATACATTACATTAAGTAACAGGAAAGGGACAGGGAGGGGAAGGAGGTTTTGGTCCAGTTTAGGTGTCCCTAAGCTGGTCGACTTTAGCACAAATTGAGCACTGTGCCCAGCTACCTTATTCTTTATCGTCTTACACTACCTAGATGTTTGTATTATAATCGGTGAATGCTGTTTCATAATTAATGTAATTTAATATTGCGAATCTGCAACGCAAACACATTTTTAAGTGTTTTATAATTGTGTAGGTATAATTCGTTATACTCTGTTGGCTTTGCCTACTCCACTTTGTAGGCGATGTTCAGTGATTTTAGAACAAATTGTGTCATGTAAGATGTTTAGACTACTCAAGATAATTTATATAACGGTCCATCGGGAGGCCACAGTTTCAGATAATAACATCTTCACCTACCAAATTGTTAAGAAATCACCTGGAGGTGACACAACATGCCACGAGTTTAATACCATATCAAGTTATCATATATGTATTTTTAGTAGTTTAAATAACTTTTTGCATAATTTAAATGGTATCATTTTAAAAGCAATGCATTCAGTAAAAAAATATTAAACAAAAAATACGGAATACTTAATAAGCAGGTTATTATTTGACGTCAATGTTAACATTTTATTGTAATAATTTATAAACATTAAACTAAATGCGCGTGTGAACCTAATGAAAGAGATTTCTTATTATGAGATTAAAAGTTTGTATGGTGCGTATTGTAGGTACCTACACTACATGCAATGCACGTGCAGTAGTATCATATCACAGTCGCGCGCGCTTGTGCAACTCATGCGCACGCCACACCCACTGCTGACGTAGTACCTACAAAAAGGTATCGTCGCCGCCCTGTCTCATACCACATCGATCTGTGTGCAGGTATACCGATGTGCGAATACTATATACAACGTGGCGCTACAACGGTGACTTTAATTTAATACACGGGTAGGGCTAGTGCCCATTAACCATATAAATATTGATAGGTTAAAATAATACGTAAACTGAAAAAAAAATTTTTTCAAACAAACTAAATAATAAAAAAGTCATTAAAATTGGGATCACCCTTGCAAAAATTCATTCATGAAATTACTTACCTAGCTCGCTTACGTTAACTCGGAGCGGCAGCGACGCGGCGCATCGCGTCTTGTACCTACTCGTGATCGGTCCGATTCTTTGACGGCATATTATCAAAGAAACCGAGCGGCGCAAGTGGTACAAACACTTATCACATCACCCTCTCTTGTTACTATTAGTAATAACTGTCATCACTAATCACTGCCATCACGATCATAAGTTTACACAAGCACTAATAGCACAAATAAATGCGTCCGTATCGCAAGAGGTGTAAACGTACCTACTAGATAAGAAAACGAAAACCAATCAAAGTGTCTTTATCGCAGTACCATGATCTAATTACTATCCTAATTACACAAAAAGAAATAAATAAAACAATAGCTAAGAGTCTTTTTCGCGACGTAATTATGCGCACTAGTATAAATAAGTGCGTCAAGGACACGGGTTCGACTAGCACTAGAAAAGCAAAAAAAGAATTCGTGTTCGGTGCGGCGGGTGGGTGGAAGGGAGAGCGCGCGTCGCCTGCGCTGCTCGCCAACAAAGGAAATTTCCTTAAATTCGCCTACTCTATGCATTTGTTTCATCCTAATAGTATTGCTTATTCGTTTTAATTTCATTGATGCGATGTTATGATCCGTGACCCCGGCAAATGACCGCTGCGCGACAGTTCTTTATGTACAGGTTGCTCTAAAATGATATTTTCTAAAATTTTAAATAAGTCCGTAAATAATAACATTTAATGGAAATATAATTTCTTCATGAAACGAAAATGTGAAAACGCATATGTGTGTTAAATTAAAGTCACCATTGCAGCGCCACGTTGTATACTCGTTTAAGTAATGTAACTCAAGCTGTATTCGCCTCCGCAAAAGATCTCGAAAAAGCTCCGATCTGTTGGAAGCTTCACGGGCGTATCTTCTAAATTTCCACGCCACTGAAATCCAGCACCTGGGATTTATTCAGAATTAAAATCTTTTCGTAATATATCACTGCACTTTATTTCATACAGTCAGTCAAACAATCAATAAATCTGCAAAATTAATCTTTTAACGTTGAATTGAACACTTAATGTGTTTATACATCAACAATAATAAATCCGTAAGTTGAAATACTCATGCCAATAAACCTATCACAGAAGAATGACTCACTCTAACTGTTAGGCACTGGATGACTGCGGAGCGAGCACGGCCTCTGTGATAGGCTTGAGCCACGCATTTTATCACGGTTTTTGCCCCCAAACTGTCATAAAAATGTGTGACTCGAGCCTATCACAGTAGGCCGTGCTCGCCCCGCTGGACTGACTAATTCGAAAGCTCGCTTGTATTTCCGGTTCTGATAAGATGATAATGGTTCAATTGTCATATATTTCGATGTATGGTTTGCAATAAGTGATGTGCGTTCGTTGACTGGTAGGTGGTAGGTACTTGGTACGTGCGTCTGCGCGCGTATACCTACTTCGTTCACATTTCAAAACCACAGTAACAGTACAATGACCTCGCCACGGAATAGGTTAGTAGATTACTCCTACTTCCTCGCTGGTCGCTAGTAAACTTTTATGACAATAGATAATAGCAATTATGGATTTAATGGTTCGACAGTCTTCACTAATTCTACGTCTTTAGGAAAACTCGACACATAAAGAATAAAAACATTTTACAAAAAAAAAAACAACCGACTACAAAAAAAAACACTACAAAGTGCAAAATAACTTTAATTTCGGAAGTCGTTGTCTATGGTTTTGTATTTTCGTTTTATGCCACCGACTTCCGAAATTAAAGTTATTTTGCACTTTGTAGTGTTTTTTTTTGTAGTCGGTTGTTTTTATTTTGTAAAATGTTTTTATTTTTCACTTTTTAGTTGTGGTACCTACCACACACACATTCGTATACCTCTACTAGCTATGTAAATAACAGTGAGAGGAAGTTATTTTAACTTCATCGTTATACACTAAGTGGAAAAAATACGTGAAGTGAAAAAAGATAAGTTAACTGAAAAACTACCAAAGCAAAGTTAGTAAAATTTATATGGGACCACCCTTGAAGCATACCCTATCAATTAAAAAAAGAATTTTCGAAATCGATCCACAATTGCCGGAAATATCGCGTAACAAACATACAAAAAAAACAACATACAGTCGAATTGAGAACCTCCTCCTTGTTTGAAGTCGGTTAATAAGTATCTATTTCAATTCAAACTCAGTCGCATACATTAACCTGTGTTGGTCCCAAAAGTCAAGATTAGGTAGTTACAAATCCTTATACCCCAGTTACCTTCCACAGCTGTAACAAATCGCGCATGATAAGAGTCTTTATGGTAATTAAACATATATTTTTTTCGAAATAGTTTTTATAACCTTTGTAGTGAGTACAGGCGTGATATTATGTTGTGTGATGGCGTAAACAATGCTTAGATATGCTATAGCAACAATCGCGGTTAATCTGCTGTTATTCATTGAAGAGTTCCCCCGATTTCTACAAGATCCCATCATCAGATATTGAAATGGTGACAATGGGACCACACGGGAAGCACCAGCTTTCAAATAAAAAAAGAATCATGAAAATCGGTTCACCCAGTCGCAAGTTATGAGGTAAAAAACATAAAAAAAAAAAAAATACAGTCGAATTGATAACCTCCTCCTTTTTTTGAAGTCGGTTAAAAAGTTGGAGTGAAGTGACGTACTATTTGAAAGTGTAATCCAACCCGTAACCACCGGAAAATGTCATTATAGATTCGTAAGCGTGGCTTTAAACTATAAAAAAAAGTTTGTAAGTTTTTTTGCATTTTTCACAGAACACAAACGCCATACCTGAAATCTTACATGTTTCTTACTGAGAGGTTGAGAAGCGGTGACAGCTATTTCTAATGCGTATTAGAAACCGGTTGTTATTGCATATTAATTGCATTTTGGTCTAATAGATACCTAATGTACATATTTAGCTACTTACTTGTTATTAAAAATGCTAATTCGAAGGCAGTAGGATTACATGGGTACTTACATTTATGTTTTATTTAGTTCGTGCATTGTAATTGCGCGGCTATTTGTAACGAAATTATTTCCGGCCCAAGTTTCGTTCCGCCTTGACTTTAATTATAATCAAAGTACATATTTACGTACACAGTGCCTATGTATTACAGAAAGAGTAAAGCTTTAGGACGAACCAGATAAGTTCAAGGAGTTCTAGGGGGAAACTTGGAAAAAAATATTTTTATAATTATTTACTGGAAAACTATAAAGTAATGTTCTTTCGGAAAAGTCTTTTTAAAGATTGTCCTTGCTTACGTTGAACGTAATTAGTCGGAAAAGTTATGATTATTTCATACGCATTTCATGACCTTGTCCAGCTGAAATCTATCTGGAAGCTATTTACGACGTTGGCATCACAGGTCGTCAGGATTACTCTCTTAGAAAAATAATGTTTGGATCAAATCGCTGGGTGGCTGGGTGGGCGAATTTGGCAATGATGTCATCGGCATAAACGAGGTGATATTGTTCAATCATCCGTTAAAATCGTTAATTTTCCCTTTTGACAGCCCTGAGATGAGTGGGCGGTGTATTCTTTAGCGGGAATCAAACATATTCATATATATAGTATTTAATATTCTGGGGAATCGATATAAAATTAAATCGTGACCTAGTTTTAAATAAAAATAATGTGCTTAGGGTATATCAGAATATTTAGAGCAAAAGTGGCGGATCAACCCTAAGAAACTTTCCTTCTGCGTTATCTACCTCTTCTTTCCATAAACTTCGCATTTATGTCTTAGATTTAATAAGTACGGAAAAGCCATAATCGTAAAATAGAGAAAAATATTCTCACTTTGCATCATAAACCACAAGGATTTCTGTAATATAAGCAACGCATTGGTAGCAACACATCGAAGGTTTCTACATAAAAGGTTGTCACAGTATCCGATGATGTAGATCTTGTTACAGACACTGCTAACTCCTAGTGCCTTGTGTGTGCATGATACTGTTGAATAACGACGTATGCGACGAAAACATACTACGGCGCATTATTTACAAGTGTTACGTTATATGTTTGACAAACATTTGGCTCACACACTCTGTAAATAAAGATTTGTAAATTTTTCACACTATTGCTTTGACTAAACAAAAATTACAAATAAATATTAACGTTAAAACGGATTCAATTCGTAGGTATTATCATGTCGCGAACGATGTCGGCCAAGTTTGATTGCAGATTCGTATCATTAATATTAATGATCCCTTGTATTCAAAAAGAATTTAATAAATTGAGTAATGGTACGTTGGTGTGTCAAGAACATAATATATGGAAATAGTGCTACGAAAAATCCGACAGGCAGACACGGATGTTAGTAAATATGCGAGTGGCTTGGCGCCTCCACCCAGTGTCAAGGGCGGCGCTGCTCACTCCCCGCATTCGTTTCGCTGTCAGAAAGCCAATGTAAGAAGCTCGTTCACAAGCGGCCGGAGTTTAGTACTATTGAATCTCCCCGGCAAACTCCCGGTCGGGGCCGGGGGCCGTGCTCTGCTTGCATTGCGTTTATACAAGCTTACACTTAAACGTCTTCTTTAAATTAACACTAATTATTTAGGTAATTAGCTCTTAGCAGCGGATTACTGTGAGCCTTGTAATTAAGAGACATGGTGTAATTGGATTCTCATTTGGCTTTCTCAGGTTAATGAATTCTTTATGATTACCATTTTTTTTATTTGTACATAACGTGATATGGTTTTCTAAAAGAAGAATACATTACCTACATGACCTACATCCTACCACCCCTCACACCATGAGAGAATATTACATTCTAGTAAACCGGTGAACCGAAATCTTTAGCTAATGCTAAAGCGAAAATGCCTAACAATTGTTTGATACATTCTTTTATTTTCTGCCTAGTATTTAGACTATTATTTTATAGTATAAAATCTAGTGTAGGAAAATACATTGATTTATTTTTGAGCTGAATCGGTCCCAAACTTTTAATTAAATATCCTAAAACACAAAGCGTCGCCGTGGCTGTTCAACTTGTACATGGATATTGTCTGACGGATTTGATAGAGGGCGAGTTCGGATTGACGATGAATGAGTTGCCTGTCAAATGCCTTCTGTACGCAGATGATCAAGTTCTACTTGCATCGTCAGCAGAACAGTTGCAAGGCATGGTGACTGTAACGGATAAAGCATATAAGATGAATATGATATAAAATGAATATATAAATGTGAATAAGACGAAGGTCATGGTGTTTGAAAGAGAAGAGGACGTATCGGTGTGTGATGTCAAAATAAAAGAGTGTGAAGGGAGTCTATTTACAAGTAATGGAAAGATTGATGAAGATGTGGAAAGATCAAAGAAAGAGTAAATGCGGGAAATCAATTGAATGGTGCTACATATGCGATTGTGACCAATCAGTTGATGTCCAAAAAGGCTCGACTGGCTGTTCACGATGGTGTGCTGGTGCCTACGCTTATGTATGCAAGTGAATGTTGGGTGTGGCAGAAGAAGCATAAAAGTAGATTAAATGCTGTGGAAATGCGTTCTTTGCGAAGCCTGTGTGTTGTGACTATGAATGATATGCTGAGGAATGATGTGATAAGGCAACGGTGCGGTTTAAAAGATGGAGTGACATACATTTAAAAGAGTATGCTTAAGATGGTTTGGTCATGTTGAGAGGATAAAATAAAGGCGACTAACAAAAGTTATATACAAGGAAGATTTGAGTGGAAACGCCGGGAGGGGACGCCCTAAGAGGACATAATATACTTAGTGACCTTTTGGTGATATTCTTCAGAAAGATCAGGTGCGTGTACTCGCAACTGGCGTGCGTGTATGCCCAGATGTTTGAACGTAAACGAGGCAAAACGAGTATTTAAGGATCGTAGCATGTGGCGTTCTGTAGTGCCAGCCTACCCCCACGGGAAGAAGGCGTGAGTGTATGTATGTATTTGTTTTGTTCGAATTTGTTGGGTAATAAATATTTATGATCACGTAACTAACGCGTTTACCGCCACCCAATAGTCGATGGGTATCGATCACATTAACCGTGACGTTAATTTGATCGGCGCGGCCTACACTAACCCTATTCCTGCCTGCCGCTGAGGACTTCATTTAATTTATCAAAGCCTTTGACAGTAATTATGTAGGAACAAATTAAATTTCGATTTCGCAAGGAGCTACAGCATTTAAGTATAGAACCACAATATTTTATATGATTTCAGTAGCTTATAGATTCAAATTTTTATATGAACGGTAATAATATGTTGGTACTAAATGAAATATAGACTATTTTCGTCGCAGGAGTCATTGCGAGGATGTACTCCTATGTTAAATATCGGCAGTGATGAGAGACGTTGTGACCCGACGATATATCTTCAAAGTTATGAGGTCAAGTGATTTCCAGTCGCAATTAAAGTCGCAATTATATACAAAAAAAATGTTCGCACAAATATTTGTAATGTCAGTGTCACATACATTATTCACTACGTGTCATTATTTACACATTGCATGATTCGTAAACGACCCATCGCATGGATCGATGTGGCATTTTTATGGTTTACTTTTTATTTGCTGGTGTATAAAATTTGTACGTAAATATTTTAATATTTTTGTTTGCCAACCGCACTGTTAATTTTTTGTAAGTTTCCACTCTGAAGTACTTACTTTTATTTTTAGAATGATATAATTTACATCGATCCTACTTGTTTTTGAAGTTTTTCTTTTGATGAATCAGAGTGGAAACTTATATATATTTGATAAATGTCCAGACAGTTCTAATAACTCAAATCATAAGTGGTCAACAACTACTTAGTTGTGCTCTGTTGACTTTCAAAGAAACAGCTTAGAGTTGTCTGGATGGTTTTGATGTTGCATGCGTATGCCTGTGTCTAGCGTGGTCTCTGTTGCATGCAGGTCTAGGCGAGCTTCGCAGCAGCTGTCCAGGAGCGCAGAGAGCATCGACCACTCTTTCAAGAGGTATTCACTTTTTGCACACTACATTATCTCACACTGAATCTTGGCAAGCCCATGAAATAAATCACGTCTGAAAGTATTTCGTTACAGTCTAATCACTAATATCCTTTATACGATACCAATAATTTGATTAAAGCAAACACAACGACAATGATATCTTGTGGACTTGCCGACAGATTAGACACCTAGATATCCTTTAAGCATTAATTAAATGCATTATTAACTTGCTCGGGTTTTTTATTCACACCTAGTACTATAATGTTATTTTGTGTTATGCTTAAACTGTGAAATCATTAGTAGCTACTGCTACTTTACATAAGGTTGTAAATATCGTTGTAATCAGATAGGTTTAATTAAGTAAATGGCACTACCACACAACAGCAGGAGGTACAATAAATACTTCACTAAATGTCTATTTTGATACATGATTATGATTTCAGTTATCAAGAACTATTTTTTGTTATCTGTATATGCCTGTCTCAACAAAATATTTTATATTTCGTCAGTGAACCGTTCGATTCGGTAGATCAACATTGGCCTAATTATATAATCCCATTGATATTCATTGGAGCAGCACAACAAACACTATCTCGCTATGATTTCTGACTCATATGATACGGTGAATTAATAGCAAGTGATCGGCCTTCAATGGAGACACGAGATTGACCTTAAGTAATGTTATTCAAATAATTAATGCAGAAATGCGAGTTGGCATAAGCCAGTGCCAAAGAAATTTATATAGTCGTGACCACCTCAGGCTATGAAAAATAATGGCACTTCCTATCATACTTGTGACATTATGTCTCGTCAAGGTATGCTCAAGTTATGTTCAAGTAACTGGAGAAAAGGAAACTTCTAGATAAGACAAATGTATTTTCTTGTAAGATGACTTATTCAAGGCATATGTAATTTCAAGTTAATATTCATCGTTTCCGTCCAGTTCAGTCTATTTACATAATGTACACCTGTATAACTGCCATTAACGCATTATTTGTGCATATGTGGCGCATTTGTCCTACCCCTCACCGGCATCGTATTTAGGTGAGTCGGACAGGCCTCGGCTCATTCTATTTGTATCAGTCTTACGACAGTTATTTGGGACGACAGCTTTTGGGAGTGTATACAATTATACGTACGTTGACCCATGTGTTTACGAACTCTGCGCATGCTTCGATGATAAACAGAATACTTAGGAAGGACTGGAATGCTTTAAAAAATACCTAGTGACTGTACAAGACTGAAAGATCAGTTCCGTAAATTCATGAAAATGAGCTTTATTTTCAGGCAAGCTGAAACTATAAAAATGACGCATTGAAACCAAGGATTCTTTATTCATACATAATTATTTCTTATGTTACAGGTCGAAAAGTCGTTCGGTTGACCATGGGTTCTCGCCGCCCTTCGACTTGGAAGCGTTGCGCTCGAAGGTCGAAGGCAGATTTGACGCTGTACACAGAGGTAATCTATAATATGAATTATCTGGACCAATTCAGAAATAGCCGCAAGAAGTCCTTTCGTACCGAAATAAACAGTGACTGATTCGAATATGCGCATTCCGGAAATATGTTATTAATGCACACCTCATACGATTCATTCATTTAATATACTGAGTTATCAATATGCACTTACTTATTGCTGTTTAATTCAAAATTTTACTAAGAACATGCCAACTAATCAAACATAATTCTGAGTTTGAAATACAATTGAAGTGAAATAGAATTGAATACCTTCTTGTTGTAAACGTTATTTTTTTTACAAATAACTTGATATCCTTTTCTGAAAACGATGGCATCACAAAAACTAGAGTTCTCGTTATTGCTTTTAGAAACTCACAAGTAATTAGATAGTTTATCGTATTATCTGATAATGAAATAATCGTTTTGAATTCAACTGCACATACTCGTGTTCCCACGAGTTGTTGATTGAACAACAAATAAATGGAGAATAACCATTAAAGCTTGGTCCATTTGTACCATTTGTTCGGCAGCTCAGAGCGGTTTTATTGCCCATTCGTTGCGCAACCCCTACTTAAACCAACATTAAATTGTCGTGTTGTGACGAAATCAAAAACATGTTAAAACTTTAAGCCCTTTCATTAACACACATTAACAACTGGCGATTATGTTTAGTGGCGGGTGACGAGCCCAGGAGCAAACGCGCTTATGAAATATGGTTGTCATCATCTTCAATTATGTGTAAATAGCGTTGTGGAACTATTTCGCAGAACGTGTTTAGAAAAATCTATACTAATTTGTAATGTTATAAAGAGGTAAAATTTGTTTGTTTGTAAGTTTGTATGTAAGGGTAGTCTCTGGAACTATCGGTCGGATTTGAAAAAACCTTTTGTATTTGATAGCCCAATTCTTGAAAAAGGCTATAGGCTATTTAACATCACGCTAGGACCCTTAGGAGCCGAGCAAAAAGAAAAAATAGTCATAGTTAATAAAACTTTTAAACTCTACGCTCATTTAATAAACGGATGTCAACACTTGCCTTATCGCTGTGCATTGAAAGACTGATATATTCTAATAATAAAATACTAAGTAACTATTGACATTAACGGCAATAAGGAATTCGAAATATTCGTGCAGCAAGTTACCCGCCTCGGTTATCGCACTGGTCAATCGACCTACGGACTTGCACTAAGCTGTAGCTCTGAGGCTGTGACCTCCGAGGATTTCATTTACCTACGTTCCATAGACCAGACAGCCGGAGATAGTAAGACGATTAAAATGGTGGCAGGATTAAATAGCTGTCTCATTTAAAAATTATAACAGTTATTTAAAACTAATGTAGGTTAGGCTAATACGGATGTATCCGCTGACTCAGTATTTAATAGAATTTATGGTTCTCGTGCGGAATAGCCTTCAGCTAAAGTTTAGATGAAGGCTATTCCGTAAGAGAACTATAATAATATATAAGGAACAAAAAGACATACATCATAAAAAAAAAAAATGTTTGTTTATCTTTCACGTTAAAATGGCGAACGGATTTGGATGAAAGGCACATGGGTAGACCATAGAATAGAATAGAATACTCTTTAGTAAGTTCCTACACCATAAAAATTACAGATATTAATGTAGAAATTTGATTTAGGGAGACAAGACATTTTACTGAACATTACCTCGATTAGGACATAGGCTATTTGTTATCCGATATTCCCACGGGATCGAGACTTATGCGGGTGAAAGCGCGGAGCGCAGTTTGTTTCCTATATAAATAAAGAATCTTCTACAGTCTTAAATATTCTGATGAAAAAACTATTTGATATACCGTGACTTAACTGAATTCATTCAGATAGTTATGACGTGAGTCAGCTTGATGTTAGATGCCGTAATGTTTACTAGTAATAATAAAAGTGGTATGACGGGTTGCAGCCGCTGCAGGCATCGCATACGTAGTGAGAGACGCAGTCCGTGACAAAGAACAATCTTTCGGCGTCACGTCATCTCCGCTTGTCACGAATCATTCCTTGGCATCAAGACATATTATGAAAATAAACAGTCTGATTATAAACTAACATCCGGCTTTCAAAACATTTAATTAATCCAGTAAATTCTGTGAAGTGAAAACACTGCACCGTCTGTTTATGATTCTATTGATACATTTTTATTCTATCATCATTTTGATTTATGGTTTCTTAACTAGAGATAAATCTATATGCGCAATCTTTTTATACTTACTCTGATGACTGACATTTGGTTTGAACTAAATAAGCTTATTAAAATTCTGATGAACGGACGAGAATTTTAGCGGAGCATATCGATTTTTGACAGTTGATTTATGATAATCAATGGTTTAACGATTATGGTGTGCTTTATTTGTTTAATAAATATTCGAGCAAGTTCGAGTTGATTAAAGGGCTGCTATTTGCATCCAACCATGAACTTTGTAATCGTTTTTAACTCGCAAATCATTTATTTACTTGCTGTCTTGTTCGTTCAAGTCCGTTCAGTCATTTATGAGTTTAATCGTGTTCAACGTTAATTGGATTTATGACTAGCTATAGTAGTAATACTTTATGAAACCTACAGCTACCATGGTTACCGAATTAAGTAAAGGGCTTTCCGGAATTCAGTTTCAGTAAAATACTGCAGCTATTTATAAATCTTCCACTTCGTTAACCAAACTACTGAGATTCGATCACTGCAATAACTTTCGCAACAATAATAATCGATCTGTTATCGAAATCTTTACGATTACCATAAATCATTTTACATATTATTTTAGACAAAACGCACATTTTACATATATAATATTCATGACCAACGCAACGCCGATCATTGCGCGCAGAGCAATCTGCGTGTTGTGAACTCGCATCTATATTATTTTGTAAGGCGTTTTTGGATCACGCTCGTATGTTTACATTTTGTAATCATTGTAATCGATAACCATGACATGTATTTACTATATTTTTATTTGTTACAGATGAAGACGAGCACGCCAAGAGACTACCGCCTCCTCCACCGATTAAAACAATGACTTATACGGTAATTTCTTTATACAATATTTTATCCGAGCGAGCCTAGGTTTATCTATATTGTAGTTCTTTGGGCTAGCTACACAATGGTGTATAATAATGACAGGTTTACTAGATACCTTCACTTTCGGCCACTTGTAATGTAATCCAGTTCCCACGGCTGAATGGACAGTAGGTCACCGCCGTGGTGCATTAACCCGATAAACACGAAAATGTGCAAATAGTTATATTATCTCGTTAGGATTAATATCTGGCTGAGAAAATAATCTACGGATGTATAATACGTAAAGGTTTAAAGGCTCCTTTAAACGGCCGCGACACGCGACACGAATCGCACGCGACATAAAGACATCACTCGTCGGGCGACGGACGGTGTTTTGTGACCTTTTAGTGTTTTGTTTACATAAAAATTCCGGACATTACCTTTTCGAATACCCCCAGTACTATGTCCTAAGCTCTCCTGGGAAAATATAGGGTAATAGAGTGTCATGTATTCCAGAATACTATTACGTTGGGCCCAGAAGAATTGTAGCGACCTTTCTTGCTTTGAAAGCGGTGTCCAGTTATTTATTACACGTTTTGTTTTGTTAGTTCATAAAATCATAAATAATGGAATTGCTTGCACATAAATCGGTTTCCGACATCGGAATCTATAGTATTATTTAATGTGAACATCGAGATTTCTTTATTTTAAGTAAGTTTTATTGTATTAGGTACCTATGCAAATAAACGTTCCAGAATAAATTCTCTAAATTATTCGTTTAGAAGAACGACGCTGTCACACAGACAGACGCGAAAATGGACTTTTTAAAATAATAAGTAGAAGATTACAAACATAAGTATTTTACTTGTATCAGGTACGCGACCGTGACACCCTGACATCGCTAGCGGCCCGGTTTGACACCACCCCTTCGGAGCTCACCAAGCTGAACAGGCTCGCCACGCAGTTCATCTTCCCGGGGCAGACGCTTCTAGTGCCCGATAAACGGAAAGGTGAGAATTAACAATGAAACTTTTGTCCTTCGTCCAAAAGGTACCAAGTCCAGCGAAACCATAGCAGCGAAACCGCAGTAGTTCTGCCATGACTTCTCCGTTGTACGACAAGCGAAACTGCCTGTCCTGCACAGATTTGATTTGATTATGATTCTATCTTTTTCTCGCGTTATTTCGCCAACTTGCTCGGAAGTCAGTTACACCTCCGCGCTCAGCCCGCTATTTTGTTGCGGTGCTGCGTTTGTTTCGCACGTACCTATATGTGGCGTGGCAGTCGACAAGTTTATAAAGCAAAACTTTTTTTTTTTTTGTAAAATTGATGTTGATTTTACTTAAAAAACTAATCTATAAGTTCCGAAATAGACCTATACTGTATTTACTAAGTCGAAAGCAACGACATTTTGATTCGATTGCTACAATTCAACTGACTCTCGTGATGTTCAGCTACTCAAATCGCGACATAATGTGGTAATGTTTCTTAGCGGAATTCGTTAAGCGGTTTCCCATCATTATTTTCGTGGAGGAGTTTTGCTAAGGCCCTTAGGTGTCAGACAGTTACAAACAGATTGCCATATATTGGAGTGATATCCAAAAGAAACCAGTCACATATTGTTCCGTAGAATCGATAGACCTCTCTGTTCATCTCGCCTGCATATTTTGAAAAGCGAAAGTTTTTTGTACCTCTGGTTTTCGGATGTCAGCACTGTTAGACGTTAGTGTTGTGCCATGCCTGCTTTCTATTTTCACAAAAAGCTAGATACGTTACGTATGTAGACACTAGGCTAGATTCGATGGAAGCTACTTATTCCAACGCAAGCGCGACTCGTGAGCATGAGATCCTGGGTTTGGTCCCCAGGACGAGCAGAGTGTAATTAGGTTTTCCTTATATGCTCAGTAGTCGAGGCAACGACGCAGTCTACAGTCTAAAGTTAGAAAATATCACATACACGCCATCAAACCAAAATAGAAAGGAGTGTTGTTTATTTATAAAGTTAACGTAAATAATTCCTCAGCTATTTCAAAAGATTCCATTTCATAGAGTTTTAGTTCTAATAATAAATCTTTCTGAAGATTCTAGTTTATGGTTAAAAGCCTTAGTTTATTGGGGCATACTGGAAGAAATCTTCATACTTTTGAAACGAGCACCAAGAAACCAAGACACATGTTCGACATATCTTTATTTATTTATATGTTATTGTGTTATTGGTATGTGGGTTCAAAGCTATGGTGTTTCCCACTTACATGAATTTCTTGATATAAAAGATTTTTTGTCAGCAAAAATATGGTTCATTTCCAACGCAGGAAAATCATTGCAGTTCCTGACATAAATACAACAAAATGTACCTTTCATAAACTAATTAAAACTTGCAGTTCACGCTGATTTGCAATTACAAATTGAATTATCATAAAATGCGATTGAGGCATGTATAATTGTACCATGTAGGAATTTATAATGTGAACACCTTCATAGATAAATGCTTTAATAATCAAAACAAATAATATCTAATTTTTAGCCGAACTTTTTATAAAATTTATGTCATATTGACGGCCGACTACTGTAAGTGATTTTCTGTTTACAAATCAACTGGTATATACGTAAACACTGAACGGCTTTGAACTAACATACGATGCAGAAGCAAAACAATGAATTAATATTCGCTCCTGTGCACGTGTATTAATGAATACCATTATAATTTACATGATCCTACGTATCGTGTATCGTTATAACGTGAAAGCATCGTTGAATTTCTCGGCTACGGGCAGGGAAAAGTCGTGTGAAGGTCACAGACATTTGTTCACACAAAACACATTATCATTCAACAACCACAAACATATTTATTTCGGTAAAGAAACATTTTGGATTAAAAATGCAATGGCGGCGCAGTGCAGCGCGCACGATTGTCTCGTTAATCGTTGGTAGCCTGATGCTTAAATATTTGATGTTTAGCCAACAAGATGTGGAAAATGTTTTTCTTGAATTAAAGAATTACATACAAACATTCGATAAAGTTACAGTTTTTCAACATTGCTCTTTGAATTGTATATTTTTCAATGAAAATGTAAGTAAGTTTAAAGCACTATTTACGATAGGAATGTAAAATAAACATTTCGAATTATGAACTTATTTTGACGGAAGAATAAGTGAGGTGCTATTTTCAAAAGAATTAAGGATATACTAGAATGATTTCAGAATAACAGCTTTATCGATATAAAATAAATCTGACACATTATGTGCCTCGTAAAATTTATCTTTAATTTATGAACTACTAGCTTTTGCTTTAATTTAGTACTTGACAATCAATTCGGGTTGTACTTTGATTGTTGTATTTTTTTCTGAATTAAAGGTGGGTATTTTTTTCTGTATCCATGACAACGTTTATGCAAAATGTCATGATGATCGGTTCAGCGTTTTAGGGCGTGAAAAGGTATCAAGCAAACAAACTTACTTTCGCATCTATAATATTATTGTTAGGAGGATGAAAAACCGGTAGGTTGTTTTTAAAAAAAAAATCTTATCACACTGCACGTGGCGCCATCTATTATCATAAGAACGTTATTGTTGTTCTCCTCGGGAACAGTACTTTTTCAGGGATGAATGGTACCCTGTGTCCGTTTCATATGCAAAATTACAGGGTGATCGGTTCAGTGGTTTAGGTGTGAATAGGTAACAAACAAACATACTTTCGCATTTATAATATTAGTTAGATTAAATTATTGGAACCAGTTGAGTGTAGTGGAGTCATGCTTGATTTATATCAAGCTAAAGGCAAGTGCTAAGAAACACATAGTAATAACAACCGGTTTCATGTTTACAAATAATATTGTGTTGTTAGCTAATACCAATAACCAGTTGACGTAATGTGTCATACATGTCTTTTTGCATAAATCTTAGAGTCGTGCGGTTCTTTGTCGTCGTAGTAGCATAGATGTCGCGTAGGAAACGCGTTGGCACTTAGCAAACGCGTAGGCGTGGCTTAGCATACGCGTAGGACTCGCGTTGCATACGCGTAGATCTCACGCAGCAGTCACGTAGGCGGCACTTAGAAAACGCGTCGGCGTGGCGTGGCATACACGTAGGCATCGCGTAGGTCTCGCGCAGCCGTCACGTATGCGGCACTTAGTTTAGCAAACGCGTAGGCGGGCCGTAGCATATGCGTAGGTCTCACGCAGCAGTCACGTAGGCGGCACATAGAAAACGCGTAGGCGTGGCGTAGCATACACGTAGGCATCGCGTAGGTCTCGCGCAGCCGCCGTCACGTATGCGGCACTTAGTTTAGCAAACGCGTAGGCGTGCCGTAGCATATGCGTAGGTCTCACGCAGCAGTCACGTAGGCGGCACTTAGAAAACCCGTAGGCGTGGCGTAGCATACACGTAGGCATCGCGTAGGTCTCGCGCAGCCGTCACGTATGCGGCACTTAGTTTAGCAAACGCGTAGGCGTGCCGTAGCATATGCGTAGGTCTCACGCAGCAGTCACGTAGGCGGCACTTAGAAAACCCGTAGGCGTGGCGTAGCATACACGTAGGCATCGCGTAGGTCTCGCGCAGCCGTCACGTATGCGGCACTTAGTTTAGCAAACGCGTAGGCGTGCCGTAGCATACGCGTAGACCTCGCGCAGCAGTCGCGTAATGTACAACTTGGTCGAATTAACTGTGCACCTGGAGTTAATGACGTCATTCATTTTAACGCTATGTTTGCGACGTGGCGAGCGCGGGGAGGTGAGCGGTGTTGCGTTGGAGAAATGGCATTCCAGTGAGGTGCACAGTTAATTCGACCAAGTAGTACTAGTAGATATCGCACAGACGCCTCGCGAACGCTTATTTATTGTTTTGATATTATCAATCGTCAACTATACCATATTTTCCCATAATATGATGTGAATACATGGGCCGATATTGCCGTAGAGAGGTAGAGAAAATGCAGTGGTAACGCCAGCTGCTTACATACTTACATTAGTACCCTATATGATAGGTACTTACAAGTAATGACAAAATGAAGGTTGCACTTGACAAAATAGACGGCGCTAGTCGAAGTCATCGATGCAATAGCGACGGATAATTTTAATGAGAAAATGCGTCTTACGAAACGCGACCTTCGACATTGTACAGTTATTTGGCAAGTACCAGAACTGAAAGTATTGCTTCTCGTTCCTTGTTTAGTTAGTTTGAAACTGTGATTCGTATTGCGTTATTGGTAATATTTTAAACGACATTAGAGCAGTTTTAATACCAAATTCTACATAGAGATAAATAAATAATATTGTAGGTACTATCACATTGAAAGTAATTGGGGTTTATCTTCAGTTTATCTAAATAACATAAGGACACGGTTTAATCATATTGAATGTGCGATACAAATCTCGTGTCATAATCTACTAGGTATACCGAATAGTTTCCACTCGAGTGTTTATCTTGGAGTTTTATCTGTGATTGAGCATATTATTAAGACCCATTTGCACCACAAATCATTAATCACGTTTACCACTAAACGAATTTAAAACATCGTTCTATTTCTGTCAGCCGTTTGAAGACGACAGAGACAGAATGTTGTTTTAAATTAGTTAAATGATTTGTGGTGCAAGTGGGCCTAAATCAAATTTTAAATTGAAATATAATATTTATGGCGGTTAGAGAAATCAGAACTTATATCTTTGAAGGTAGGTTACTTACGTCGTTAGGGCATGGATGTACATAGTTTATAACTAAGAGCTGTAAGTATTCAGTTGGATGTGGTTTGGACGTGTAATCGACATCGTGTTCAGGAAAGATGTAGTACCTGCATACTTAGTTTATCTATGCAGACGGTAATCTGAATTCTGAATACCTGATGCCGCTATTCATTTTCAATAACCTCTTGACGTCGCCTGTAATTTTAAATTTTCCACGCTAGTCACATGTTCCTATTGTTGCTCAGACAACACATGCCCATTTCCTACGTTTATCTATTCAATTTGAATTGAAGCATGTGGATCCTACGTTTCAATTGACAGTTTATATTTTGATACGGAGATGATAATAGATGTTGGTAGAGTTCTGTCAATATGTAGCACAGAATATAGCATTACGAGCATCTAAGGCCTACACATTTTATGCACAAGATGCTGCATTGTCAAGGCGTAAAACAAAACAATAACATTCAGCCTTGGAGTTGTTCATTCATGCATGACGTAGACATGGTACAAATTTTTCTCCTATTTGCACGGCAAACAAAAGTTACCACATTAGCCGCGCCGGAGTACTGCCGCGGCCGCCACACCGAGCGAACGCATTGCGCTCACTCATTCTATTTTAATTTGTCACTAAATTACATTTCGTCCTACATTTGTAATTACAGCACTTTGGAATCAATTCTGTGACCACTCGACTTCTCGGCTTCAACTATAGGCGCCAAGATAATAATGGATTCGGTTTATCACAACCGATAAATGTGCCGTTATGGACCTAGTGTCGGTTCAGCTCGACAATGTTCAGTTTTGAGTTCCTGAAGCGGTGGTATCACGGTGTGTTTGCGTGCTATTTCACGTATTATAATATTGTTTAACGTCACCGCGACAGCTCGCGTGACGTGTAAGTAAACAAACAGGTGTAAATAACAAGTGGTGTGTCGGTTTGCAGATGGCGATAAAGACTCTGATGGTCCGTCGGAGAGTGGCGATAACACATCTGAGTCAACACAGGGCCCGCCGAGCGAGCCCGCCAACGAAAAAGGTATGAAAACAATGTCATTAATGAAGGCAGAAACTATAGAAAATCAATAGATAGTTCTGCTTAAGGTAAATATTGAATGTCAACGGACAAAGGGTAGAACAGTGGATGAATTATGAAACGGCCAACATGTGGCGATCTGTTATCAGATCACGTTAAACTCGGCTCGTTATCGAGCGCTACTAACAAGTGTTTGCAATATTTTTAACGACGCACAACACTGCACAACACTGTAATGCCCCATAAATCATTTTAACTTTTATGGCGGTATACAAGAACGGGTCTTGCGGCCTTTATGATTAAAATGAAAGAAGTAGGTACCTATCTATTCTTCGACTAAGTGTGGTACAATAAAAAACCTAGACTTATTCAATAATAAAGACGATTGCGACAAATACTTACAAAGTTACACGAATTATATGCTAACTTGCGCTATAACAATTCAGGCAGTTAAGTTTATAGTGGCGGCGATAGCACATTAATTAACAAAAACAACGTCATTAAAAATATTCCATAACTGTAATCACTTGTGATTTGATGAATTTCCCACGAGAGGAAAATAGGACATTGTTCAAGCTAATATAAAACAAACATACATTATGACACAAATCTGTCTTGAAATCATCGGGCCAGACAATAACATACAACATGGTTAATCTATTTAGGTTATGTATTCAATGTAGGCGGTCTGTCACTGTCAATCTCAATGAGTGATGATGCAAAGATAAATGCACCGGAGGCACGGCCATGACAGATGATTTACCTCGAGCTCGCGGACTACAGTCGTGTCCTAATTACGTTCCTCATCAAATAATACGTACAACAAATTAGAATAATAAAGTAAACCACTTCAGCTGTTTATGGTCAGCCTTCTCATGGTTAAATGTAATAAAATGCGAAACATGACTCCCAAATTACGTGAGTTCAAAGACCTAACAACTGAACTGTTCGTACGTTGTATGTGTCCTTAATAGAAACAAAGAAAGAAATAGGTATTCGTCCTGATCTAGATAACACATTGCAGCTATTTAGTATTTTGAACGAGGCGGTAAATCGGAAGGTAGACATGCGCTATGACGTCACTACAGCAATTGTTATAATCGAAGGATCTAGTCCTTCGATTATAACAATTGCTGTAGGTAGATACTAGAAGAACTGTTGTAGATGTAGAAGTGTAGATCGGCGGTCACGCGAATAGAAGACGATTATACAATAGCAAAATGTTCGGGATAAACCCTTGGTTTTTCAGAGCCAATTGCCTCATGTCTATTTCTATGACTAGGCTGGGTGTAGTTTAGTTTAAGAATCACTGGAACATAACTTGATATTTGACACCCGATTTTCACCTATGTGTCGTGTAATTTACAGGCGGAGCCAGGAACAGCCCAATAACACGTTTCTTGTCGCACATTAAACATTTGCTTTTGTGGTTATTGCAGAGATCCTGGACAGCTTACGGCCAGGGTCGCCTGAGGCAAACAGCACCACAAGCAGCTGCGCACCGCAGCGCTTCCTCAAGATCAACGTGAGACACATCACCGATGGACAGGTCTGTATCACTGCATACTACATATACTATGGCATAGGTATATGCATTCTATGGCATGGTATTGGGACTGTTGGACCAAAGGTAAACATTAGCGATTTTGTAGAGCAGGCGTGTGGTTTAGGGAATTGCAAACTCGTCAATCTTTTAAAGCAAGAGTTAATAGGCATTTATCTGGGTCACAATTGCGCCGATAAGTCCCCTCTTTGAGGAGTGGCTAGAGAGGCGCCACGGCGTCGTCGCCTTCCGCCTGACGCAGGTCCTCACCGGACACGGTTGTTTCGGGAGGTTCCTGTTCCGGATAAGGCGGGAGGAAACGCCCAGGTGTCACCATTGTGTGGATCGGCCGGAGGACACGGTAACTCTACCGGTCTATACGGTGGAGGTCTGCCCGGCTTGGGCGGAGTACCGCCGTGTCCTCGTGCAGGCGATTGGCGGTGGCCATCTCTCGCGCCCGGCCCTGGTCCAGGCCATGGTACGGAGTGAGAGGGCATGGGAAGCCGTCACCTCCTCTGCGAAGCAGTAATGCTCGAGAAGGAGGAGGCGGAACGCGTGATGTCAGCAACAAAGACGAGGTCCGCTAGGGCCGATGCCTGCTAGGGTTGCGGGAAAGTCCAAAAGGGTTACCGTGGCCCCTGGCACAGGCAACTAAAGGAACACGGGTGGGTTTTAGTCAGTAAGAGTCTGACACGCCCTTCCGCTCCGCCCAGAGCGGAAGAAGTTAACAAATACGATTTCCCATCCACAAAAAAAAAATGGCATCTATCTGGGTAGGTACGTGAGTACCATCGTAGACCTCATCCATCGGCCATCGTTTTATAAACTTTACATAGTTCCTCTTCAAACATGACATGCCTTTTGTAATTTTGACGATCATTTTAAATTATACATTTAATTTTGTGACGACCGCGACCCTGTGAACATGACAGGGCCATGTTCTGTCCATATCAATGTCGATGAACCGCCGTTTGTGGTATACCGTGTAGGATGTATAGGCGATACAATCATTTATTTTCTACCACCAGCAACTCGTTCCAATATTTCAAATATACTTTTTTCGTTATCATTTTTGTAATGTTGCGCTGATAAGGGTATTAATAGACACATTACTAATTAATGATTGGAAAAATAATGGCTTTAGCATGAAGCTATAATATGAATTCCACATATTTGTTTATAGTTAGTCGTTATGAGGCAAATATTTAAACAGCGCCAATCATTATATCGTTAGTTACCTATCAGTGTTTGTGTATTAGGTGCACTCAGCCTCAAAAAGATGTATAGGTACATCGACAAGAACTCATTTAATTGTTTACAATCTTTGTTCCATAATATTATATTGATTGTAGCTACACATTGATACAGTATTATGGAACTCAACTCAACAATCAAATGAATTCTTGTCGATGACCTTGTTGAGGCTGACTATACCAAAGGCTCCTATCATAAAAACTGTATTTATCGTTCATAAACAAGCTGGTTAAATAAATAGAATAAGTCTTTCTTTATTTGTCGTATGCAAATATTTCGGTCAAGTATATTTATGCTGTCTCAACTGCAAGTATACTCGTGACCAATGCAATTACGTAATAGCCAAGTTGTGCCAACACACTCGGTCCTTCAAACTGGCCGAATACTCAAGATCATCCAGTTATTTATACAAAATTAAGAGCTATTGTCGTATATATAGCAATCCTACATATCCCCATTCACGAAGATTTATTTATTTATTTATAAAGGGTAATAAAGATGGCTTTAATAAAGAAGTTAATGATTGTGACAGAAGTGGCTACACGTTCAGTAATCATGGTTCTTCGTTTGTCATTCTGATGATTTGGGTTGCAACTTAATTATTATTAACATTCATTTAGTCGTCGGAAAGACAAGTTTACACTTATTGAAATTAGCAACATGCAATGAACAGTGCTGCGGTGTCGTAATTGTTCGTCAACGTGCACTCTTGGTGATCTAAAAACCGGCCAAGTGCGAGCCGGGCACTCGAAGGGTTCCGTAACACAAGGCAACAAAAACGGCGAAAAAAACACGTCTTGTTGTTATAGCGGCAATAGAAATAAACACTTTGTGAAAATTTCAACTGTCTACCTATTACGGTTCATGAGTTACAGCCCGCTGACAGACAGATGGACGGACAGCAGAGGCTAAGTAATAGGGTTCCGTTGGCACCCTTTGGGTACGGAACCCTAAAAACGCCACCGATGCCGCAATACATTTAGCCATCTACCTTCTGGGTGCAAGCAATGTAATTCAGTTAGTAAAGTAACGTCGATACGAAAATAAGAAAAATGGAAATTACCTGGTCCTTTCTTGGGTATTGTTCGAGTCGTTGAGCTCCTTAATTCCTAAGTTGAGCTACACGATTACTGACTAATACTTGCACTGACTGGACAGGTCCACTCAAATCTGTGTGGTTCTTTCCTCAAAAGACCATCTCAGACATTAATCTACATGGGCCTCTCATGATCTGACCAAGATTATGTCTGCACTTTAAAAGAGACTGTGACCTCTGCTAGTTTGTTTCGATCTTTCTTCTCCTGTAATCGAATAAGAAACACCGAACTCATCTAGTTTTAAAACATATATTATTTTTGACGTATATAAACGTGTTTTTAACCAATTTACACTAGTAAATATAATTTATCATTTACAAAATAATTAATTTTCGTTGCAGGGCGTAGTATCGGGCGTCCTGCTAGTGACGCCGAACGCAGTGATGTTCGACCCGAACGTGTCGGACACGCTAGTGATGGAGCACGGGCCCGAGTCGTACGGCGTCATCGCGCCGATGGAGTACGTGGTCAACGCCGCCATCTTCTACGACATCGCGCACATGCGCACGCACGGACCTGACCATAATACGCACAAGTACGTAGCTACATCAACAACTTTTTCAGGGTTTTGTTAGGTGGAGAGATGAATTGAAAATCTTCGCGGGTAGTGTAGTAGCAGCTGGGTGAGAGAAGTCGAAGATCGATTTCGGGTTTGTGAAGCCAGCAGTAGACTACTATTATATTAGTCCTTCAGACCGAATTTCGGCCATGGCGACCAATCTCAGCGGAGACCAGCTTTCGGTGCGGGAGATATTATAATGCTCTCTCTCTCCCTCTCCTGCCTCTCCCTCGCCCTCTCCCTCTCCCTCCCTCTGTATCATATAAAGCGGCTTCCTGTAATAATTATCGAGTTGATGAGCCTCCCAAATCAACTGTATAGAATTTGGCAAAATATTTTTCTGTAAGTGTATAATTATCACGGTATCGTCATTTTTCCTGCTGTTCAATGCAATAATACATTAAACAGCGCTGATAATACAATATGTGGTGCTAATTGTGAATCAGGATTTTATGTAAAACTTTTCCTGTTCAATCTCTCTCGGTTTGCATATCAATAAATAAATTAGTGATAGATATCATATAAACTCGAGTTGTTTTCGAATATATAATATCATTATAATATATACATGGTGATTTTTAATTCACTGTTAACCTTCCAGAAGGTGAAATAACTCATGATTATAAAGAACTCTCACTATGAGACCAACTACGAAATAGCAAAAAAAATACATCTGTTTTATACATTTTCATCGGGTAAATATTGCATTTTTGTTTGAAACAGCTTATATTTTTTTCGACATTTCAGTGTTGGTCTCATAGTAAAAGTTGCGCATAATCATGAGTACTTTCACGCCCTGAAAGGTTAACAGTGAATTAAAAATCACCGTGTATAATTAAGAATAATTCATCTTTACCATGGGCGCATGGCTAAAATGAAATACAGGTAAAAACCTACATAATATGGTGTTAGCAATCTGTTATTGCTAACATCATATTGTGTAGGTTGTATCTGAAACCAAAGCAATTTTCACGGTTACGTAGCAGCTTCATTGTTTTATAATTTCTTCAATACCTTAACATTAGTATTAGAAATGAATAATCAATTAATTTGTTTGTTTATTTTGTTTTCAGAGCCGAAACGGCTGAGATCTACTACATGAATAAGTCGGAACTTTCACCCGGAAAGGATTCACTTCTAGTCAAAGTAAGATATTATAATATAAATATACGTGACATGTGTCACGTGTATATATTAACGTAAATTTAATCACGTAAATTCTATATCATCACTATTTCAGCCAAAAGATGTCCTCTGCTGGACACAGGCCTCTCTCAAGCACCGCCACTTCGACCGGTTCTGTGCTTTATTCCCGACCTTCACAAGGTCATCGGTCATCGTGTGACAATAAATGTCAAAAAAATCCATGACGCGCTAACGTCCTTTTTGAAAACATGTCCGTACTTCACTTCAACAATACGCTTGCACGGTAGTAGCGTCTGATGCTCGCTGCACCACAAATCACTTATGCATCAAACATCGAAACATAATTCTGTCTCTGTCATCTTCAAACCATTGACAGAAACACAGCGATATTTTAAATACGTTTAGCGGTAAACTTATTTAGCTATTTGTAGTGCAAGCGAAGGCCCGCTGGCACTACAGTCACAATTCCCCAAGAGTGTGCCAAATTCGGTTTTAATAATAATTGAACGTTACAGGATGAAACATTCCCCGAGCTGCAGGCGGCGACGGGCGAGGGTGCTGAGGGCGAGTCGGCCGCGGATGCGCGTCCGGGAGACGAGGCCGAGGACCGCGGAGGTGCCGCCTTCCCTAAGGCTTTCGACAGGGAGCTCGTCACGCCCACTAATTTGCAGGTAAATACAGCACTATCTACTGAGCTTACGTCATGCTTCAACTTCAATTCAAAATCTCAGAATGTTCAAGTTTTGGAACAACAAACGCCTTGACAAAGTTATTTTTTTTTTTACCAATGGTCACGCAAAAAAATACTGTTAATACATAACGCTATAGTAGATAGTTGAGTAAGTGGCGGTGGAATGTAGATTATCTGAGATTCTCACATTTTGGTCTATAGTGCCTGATCTTGTTGGCTATAACAAAATAAAGCAGTAAAGATTTACTCACAGAGGTCTAACCAACATGGATTTAGATGGAGACCACATTATGTCAATCGTAGCAACATTGTCACCAGCTCGCAACTGAGGCCGTCCTAAAATAAGTGTAATCCCTCACGGAATCACTTGCCTATTTATTCATGTTTAAAAAAAATATACTCTTTTAAAAGCTACTACTACGTACTGTTATTAAATGCTTGTTTTCTGTTCATTGTAGCAACAATCGACTGAGGAGAGGCGAAAATCGCTACTGGACCAACACTGGGCTATACCGAGCAAGGACAGGATGTCTATCGATCAAGGAAGTGAGGTAAGGATACCATTAGGAATGAATATATTAAACTCAGTTCTATGGAATGCTCGAAACTCTGCATACGTCACTTAAAAGACTTCAGCTGAAAGTAGTACTTAAGCCAAGCTTATATTATCCTCTTCATCCATGGCACAGCCTGTAACCACAAATGTCTAGAAATCCTCCCATGAATCCAATCATTAGCCGTGGTCACATTCATCTCAATTTGAATTCAGAATGCCAATTGCCAACTCAATTATGTACTTTATGGTTATGCAGTCTAAGTAGATTTTTGAGTAACCTTTTTTAATTAATTATTAATATTGGTTGCAAAGGATTTTGAATTTTGTTTTGTACGACAGTAAGTTTTTTTTCCAAAACTTGATAACTATTGAGATTCTGAATTGAAGTTAAGTTCATTTTATTACCTTACCAGGTATCATCAAGCGCAGACGCTTGCAAGGACGAGTCTGTGGGCGGTGACGTAGACCCGGGCGCCGGCGCGCTCGCCGACGGCTCGGAGGGCGAAGCGCCCGACGATGACGCGCAACACCTCGTCAAACTGTCCTACCACGACTCCGGCATCGACATCCGCGACCCGCTGCTGCATGTGACTCCTGCTAATTCCAAGAAAGTTAGTGTTACATGAAATTGCTTTAGTACAGTACCCGGCCGTAAATGTGACACATCGACTTTTAGGGAAAATATCTGCTTTGTTGAGCGTTGTCTCTTTCACTCATATTTGTTTGGAAGCCTTTCTAAAGAGTAATGTGTCATATTACGCCATGCATGTGTATACGTTTTATGCAAAAAAGTAAAATAGTTTGAATGCAAATAAGATTCACGCACGAAACATATAATAAATACCCCTAGAAAATAATATTTCCAGCCTGGGTTTACAGTTTATTCATAACCAAACGACAGTTTTGAGTTTCAACTGTCGCACTAACACCTACTAACAAATATTTGTTCTAGCACCGCTACCACCACCCTACTAACCCGCATGATTTTCTAGGGCTCCCTCGTAGATTGTGAGGGCGATTACTATCACGAAATAGATACGATATACGAGTCGACCGAGCTAGAGACCGGTCACAATTGGCACCGGGACGCGGCGCAGGCTCTGCAGTGTTTCATAGTCATACATAGGAACGCAGACGCACGATCTGATTCTGTTTATTCTTCGTGCGATGAGGTGAGATGTGGTGACGTAATGGTTGATGTGTCTTCAAGCCCGTGACGTCATCTCTTGGATTCTTCGTCGTGATGTTGAGTCTTTTGGAGTATTTCTGGAGTTCTGGTTTCTATGTCGATGGTTCTCTGTTATTTCCGAATGGATGGGGTTCCGTGGCTGTCTTTTCTTCCGGTCCTGCACTTCTTCCATTAAAGCACCTTGTTTATTTCTTCTGTGGTTGAGGATTCTTTTTTCTTCGTGTTACTATTATTTGTTGACGTATACAATTTTAAAAAGTCGTGCGTATAAATGTGGGCAAAATATGCGTAGAGTTCGACCGAATTTAAATTTCGGTTTTCGGCAATTTTCGTTTTACTACTAACTAATCGATACTTACATTCATTTTGTCAGAAAATATTCCTGGTCACTAAAACTGGCAACTAAAAGCGCATTAACTGAGAAAATGCTGAAAAATATTGCTTTTTTTTTCGCAAATAACATCAGATTGTGTATTTTGTAATAGTAATTATTGTTATGAGAAAAGATGAGATGAGAAATGATTAAAAGACTGACACTGCATTTCTATTACTTATACCAAAGAAAACCTAACGTAAACCAAAAATAAATTTATTAGTTTTCGGGTTTCGCCCGAAAATACAAATCAGGCCGAAAGCCGTTTACATCTTCGTCCGAAACAAAAATCCCTTTTAGATCGGACATTAGAAAAATACGAGTTAGTTATTGTTCTCTTGAGCTCACAAATAAATAAGCTAAGTATTTGTCTATGTGATCAACTGATCATAACTTTCTTTAGAAAATGATTGATATCTACACTACAATGCCAACTACATTGCATATTCTTTTAAATACACAATAAGACAAAATTAATGTGTTGGGGGTTATTAAGGTGCCTCCAATATGTAATTTTAAGTTGGGAACTTTTCACTCGTTAAAATTAACCTCAAAAGGAAGTTCTAACAGTCTATTGGAGTATACCAAAAACAAATCTATCCTTCAACACTTTAGTCTCTCTTTCTAATCTATAAATATTATTTTTTCATGATCCGAGTCCACTCTTACCATTTCACTGATCACCAGTCCTCACTTCCCTCATACTGACTGTGTTCTTTTAGTCTTTGCGTGGGATCACTCGTCTCGTGTAATATTAGTAAAACACATTCAAATACATTAAAGAGGTATAATAAACTCTTATTATGCGAAACCCTAAAACGGCTTTTCTTTTGGTGTCCCCTTTAACTGTAATACAGTTAACATTTAACCCTAATACAGTGATTAGCGTAGTGTTAACAACAACGTCGGATTTAAGAGTCAGTACGTGGGCCGGCAGGTGTACAGCGACGCGGACATCGTGCTGTCGGCGGACTGGGTGCCGCCCGTGTGCCTGGCGCGCGCCGAGCCGCCGCTGTCCGCGCCGCCGCACTCCGACGCCGAGCGCGCGCGCAAGCCGCACGCCGTGTCCTTCTCGCTCGACAACGCGCCGGGCAAGGACGATCCCAAGCCGGATAAGAAGAATAAGGTCAGGGCTCAATCATTATTGAACATTTTATTTTTCACTACTAAATTTAAAAAAAAATACTACCCGAAAAACTTGAAATAGCTAATTAGGTACTTTAAACTACAAAATACCAAACGAAATTATAATTTTGGTCTGTGTTATGGCTACTGAGCTGTATATACCTCGATACTCGAACATAAAGATGAATTGTGTTTGCGATATATTACCTAGGACTGGTCATCGGAGAAAATGAAAACAAATATGGTTGAAAATAAAGTAATTTTGAAATTAGTACATTAATATTGACTATTGATTAAACAAAAATAAACATTACACAATATTATTTTATCCAACACTTTTTAAGGCTACTGAGCAGTAAATTAGTAGGAGTGGCTCATCTGATGGTCTGCACCAGAGGCAATGCAAGTGCGTTGTAATTTAAGACAGAGCTCTGTCTTATGTTTCTCCCGGCACACCTTCCACCTTCACAAGGGACTATCTGAATGTGGTCACACCTAGTCATATTCAGCCCAGGTGTCACCATTTTACTCAATAACTGTTTGAATTAAACCTTTGACACGAAACAAGGAGCTATAGACTTCAAACCCAGCAACGATGCTTGGTGGCAAAAATTTGTAAGGTGGTAGTAATTCCTTCACAAATACCAAATTCGATTTAAAATTAGTCAGCCAACTGGAACTTCTACTCTAAGCAAACTTACCAGTTAAGACATCTCGCGTTGACAACTGGTATCTACTTCTCATAGTCTATCTATAAATGACTGGTTTTTTTTTAACTATGATGACATCTACAGATGCTGAAGCGTTTGTCGTACCCGCTGTCCTGGGTGGAAGGCTTTACAGGCGAGGCCACCGCGCCGGGGTCTCAAAGCGACTCGCTGCCAACCTCCGCCGACAGCCACAACACCAGCGTGTTCTCTAAGGTGTTCAATAGGTACGTACTCATAGCACGCGTAGTAAGTAGCATCGGTATATTATATCTGACAGTGGGGTTATTGGAAATCTGCTGATGGCAACACAAATTAAACACATATTACTTTATGATAACTAGTCTCACCAAGGCTTATCGTATTACGCAGTAACTGGGTTGAGGAGGTTAGATGGGCAGTTGTCCCTTGTAAAATACAGGTATTCAACTGCATCCGTTTAGACTGGAAGCCGACCCCGACAAAGTTGGGAAAGGCTAGGCTGATGATGACTTTATTCAATGTTGCCAGCAACATGTTACAAGCAAAATACATAAACTGGTTGCGGAAACAATGTTGTGAATCTTTTGAATAAGAATCTTTATGCTTTAAACGTATTGGTTAGGATGGTAAAAATACTTACAACGAAGTTACTTAGGCACTCCGTAAATCGGAACTTGTTATCAGCCAATTGGAATTACAGCCCGCCACATCTATCATTAGATGCGGAGTGCGGAATAGAGAAAGCCTTTACTTTCGTATTTAATATCTAACTGAAGGTGAAGAAGGCCAAGACCGTCCGTCTCTCTCGTGTCACTTTGAGTGAATTTAGAAAAGGATGACCCTAGCTAAATTATTTATGAAGAAGGAGAACGACACGAGCGTGTGAGAAAAATTGCCAAGGACGTGTTTAGCAGTTTGACTGGAACCTCCAGTTTTTTCTGATGATTTCTTGATTTAATTTTGGTTACATAGTCGATAACAAAACTCAAATGCTCACAAAGCAGCTTTACTATAACTACTTGAAATAATCCTATATAACACAAATGACTAGGACTATTTTGCCGCGTTTTTACTAATGCATAGATGAAACGAAACCTGCAGAAATGAACCAATCTGATAAATTCGTGAACAAGAGATGTGGATTTTAAATAGTCTATTTGTTCGGTATTATGTATCTTCCTGCACATCTCGTTTCTTCTCCGCTGTATTGAAAACAGCGATATTATAGTGTCACATCTACACACTATTTAGGTTTAAACATTGTATCACAGCATACGCAAATATTTGTCATGACAGCATTTATTATGTTTATATTTCTACAGCTACGGTTTATAAGCGGCATTAATTACGCTATAATACCTATTGATTGTAAACATTTCACGTTGTTTACATAACAGCTCGCTGTTAATCATTCTAAATACTAAATACTTCAATCGGAGTCAAGTTAATTGGCATGAACACACATAAACTAAGATTTATTTGACATTAGTCACGATCAGTATTTTTAAATGTATATATAGTATCTTGGCAAACAACCATTTTATTGTGATGTACTGAGTATTTTACGAGCATCGCTCATCCTGTGTGTGTTGTTCGTGTCTTTACGATGTTTGCACAAACTACAATCGCTACTGACTACTATAAACCGATGCCACTAACATTCGACACACATATACACATGCTGGAACTAAAACAATTAATATTGCAATCGTGAATTTTTCCTTTGCTTCCGTGGATGCTTACCGGGACGTACCGACATTACACAACTCCGCTAAATTCATTGATAGTTCTCCAATGAACCTAGTGGAGTTCGGTACTGGGTTGTTCCTGAGTAAGACCCCTTCTGAGGAGGCGCCCCAGGACGTGTTTTCTACTTCGGGGTACGTGATGCCACGTTCCGCTGCAAGTGTCGATGTGCCCAATTGTAATGTGTTGCCTTTAACCAACTATAGACCACAGCGCCGTATATATATACCTATATTTTTATGCTAACTTTAATATTTTGACTCTCTCTTGCACTATGAATGTTACATAAACTGCTTTCGAATCGAAAATAGAATATTCTCGCATTTGTTTATCGTATTTACTTAGAATAGATTGATGATAAATAAATACACCTATGGAGCGGCGAATGTACTGTAACCGTAACTCTATAAAATGTTTATGTTACGATAACTTATCGTGTGATAAACATCATTTGTTATTTTCAATGCCTTTTAAACCGCTTATTGAATATAAATGTCAATGCATCGTCTTATATTGATAACGTATGATAAATGTATTGACTCTTCGGTGCTACTAGTCATGAGTCAAAGTATTAAGGTGTTTGTTATGACGCCGTGGTCTCACTGTCTGGCCTTTTATTCGTTATCACTCTTCTAGGCATTTCCACCGGCGTAAATGTGTTTGTTTTTTATTTACGTCTTGTCGGGCGGATTTTTGAGGCCAATTTAGGGTTAAACAGCCAACGATGGCATGATTTTATTCAATCTTATAAATTAAAACATGATATGCTAAGCACATTACCTAGACAAATCAATTATTTTAATGATAAAAACCGCAAAAATCCTGGCTGTTTCACCCTACAACTTCAAAGTCCACATTTGTTCTCTATTAAAGCTAAGGAGCATGATGTATATGTGTTAGGAAGAACTTAGTCATCATTTTCCAAGATAGAACCTTATAGTCTTACTACCTGAATCATGTCACCTCATTACAATAGGAATATGATGTTCTAGGATCACTGACACGCCCATTTCTTTCTTACCGGCACCCTTTGATATGTATTGTTTACTGTTTTAGCATGTTTAGCTTAAGACGTCTTTTATTAGACGCGCCTTTCGTGTTTCTTCCAATTTGCTGTCAGAGTAATTTTAAAAAAAGTGTTTGAATTAATGATCTTGAGTTTGGATTTTTGCAGGTGCAGATAATTTTAACGTTTCGATTTTTCTTTATATGTTTTTCTTTCAAAAGTAATCGTGATTTTAATAATTATGAGGAATTTAATCTTAGGTACCTTGTCTATGAACAGTAAATTATCTTATGTATATGTTGTATAGTGTAAAACTTATTAATCTGAGATGGTTTGGTGTCTAGTTAGTTGTATATGATTCTTATATCAACGTTTTAAATATATAGTCTTACTTGGCTAATTGCCTGCCGCCTATGTACTCGAGCTACAAGCTCAGGCCACACCACGAACTGAGCTTACTTAGTTTACAATAATGAAACGTAATACGTTGATTGAAAGCGCAAATTCCAACGGTTAAGTAAGCTATGAGTTAGGTAGGCTAAGTTATTTAATTTAACATGGCCGTTGGAATCTGTGCTTTAAACAAACGCGTTACACTTCAGTATTTTATATGAATAAAGCTAATCTTCACTAACTCGCGTTGTGGCCTATGCTATATGACCATTATCCAAGCTATTGTCTAAACAACACTGTGCGATATAGACGCAGCTCGCTGGGCGGTTTCGGTCGCTCGCACACCAAGTCGACTTCGAGCAGCGGCAGCGCCCCGCTCCCGCGCCTCGACTACCGCAGCATGGTGTCTGTGGATGACATGCCGGATCTGTTCGCGTCTTTTGATAGTGAGTTTACCTATAACTTACAATAATGAGCATAAATACCTTACTTATTATTACCTTAATTTTGCGTAACTGTTGGGTATTTATACTCGTGACTGTACAAAGATCTTTTGGCGCGTGGCAAAAATCGGAACTAACCTCGCCATCTTGTTTTTTAATATAATTGCACAAATGTTTACTTACCAATAACGCCTCCTTGTCAATCAAAATCAATCGAAAGTCATTCATTCAAACTAGGCTGAGAATCAGCACTTTTTGAACGTCAAAATTACATAAGACAGTCCCTCAAAACGCCCTCCCTCTAATGTCATTCAAGTGCCAAAAGATCCTTGAAGCACTGTTATTATGTTGTTGAATGTCTCACCTGCTGGTCAGTGGTCCCCGCCGTCTTTGGACATCTACAATACCAGCGTCAAAGTTGAAATGTGTTATGAAGCTGTAATTACGCCACCGAAATAGGTATGGTAAGGACTCTTCCTCGGATGAGCTCTTTCGTGAAGAGCTTCACTTCTGAACTATTCTTATTAAGAGGGAAGCGCCAAGGTATCCCGCGAAATTCAAATCTTCTTACTGTTCTATTTCATGAAATAGCCTTTCAATGGGATTATATGAACTGAGAGGATTGTATTCATAATTTTAATGATTATAATTCTGTAAATACATAATATATATTACGGTCGCGAATCATATTTTGTTCAACACACAACCTGACACTGACCTGCAAATTGCTTAAAACATAGGAAAAATTGAATTTTCGGGCAACCCGGGCCCTTACCCCGTAAGAAGCCGATCTAATCAAACTGGAGACTAATAGTAGTTCCATAACCTAACGTAGTCTGGTGTATTGAGCCAACTTTCTATACTAATTTTTTTTTAATTTTTAAATAATAATTATTGTTTTATCATTATGCCTTAATCCAAGTGGCAATAAGACAGTTAATCGTTATGCCGACAATACAAAGCCTGCTTAACCTTGTGCCCCGAATAATTTGATAACGCAAAGAAACAACAACCTACGATTGATCTGACGTGAACGGATTCAAAAGATTGTCTCGTTGGTATTGTGGACAGAAGCGCTACTGCTGTGTGTTTAATCCTGGGTTCAAACTCCGTGTCAAGCAATTTGATATTGGAGTTTTCCGCCCGGAGTCTGGATTTGAGTGAGACCCGTTACTGGAGATACAATCTACGGGTAGGGGACCACGTACTTTCCATCGTTTACTTCTACACCCTCTAAGCAACGTAATCTGGGATAGTTTATATTTAAACTTAAAATCTCCACAGTCAAACTCAAAACAATATTCTTTTCCTACATCAGAGTTGATCCCGCGACCGGCGCGGCCGAGCGACGACCCGCCGCTGTACCTGCGCCTGCGCATGGGCAAGCCCATCGGCCGCCCCCTGCCCCGCACCACCCCGCTCATGTCTTACGGACGCAAGCGGATGAAGCCCGAGTACTGGTTCGGAGTGCCCAGGAACAGGCAAGTACACTTTTGAAGATGGATATTTCGGGGCTTGAAGCTATTATGAAAGCAACTACTATCTGATGAACGTTGAATGTCTGGATACTTGTTACATGAACATTGAAGGGTTTATGTCCTTTCCGTCATTCAATCATTATCATATCAGCCCAAAGGCAGGCCTCCCCCAAGCATGGTTGCAATGCCTGGTTTGAGCTGCCTGCATCCTATGAAATTTCGAGACAATCGCACGGTTATTAGACCACCACGAGAGCCTCTCTTTTAAGGTTTGAGACCTTCAAATTTAAGGTGTATTTGTAGTTTATAAAATTTTCGGCATTTTATGCTTAATGGGTCCTTTTTAAGGCATTTAATAAACGAGGATAACTCAATTAATGCAGCTGTCTCTATAATTACAATCAGCCGAATGTCATATTCATCAACCTATGATTGTTTGGTTTCGCCCGAATCCTCATTAGCGGATCTGAGCTATGCTTATAATTTATACCAACTAACGTAACCACTATATTTAGCAGAAAATCTCTACATCTGACTGCTTTAAAGTATTCAAAAGTGCTGTTAAATGTAAAGCACTTTCACGTAAATAAACTGTAATATCTGTTGTAGGGTGGACGACCTATTCAAGTTCCTAACGCACTGGGTACCCGACCGGTATGGTCCTCTGGGTGACGTCAGTGTCAACGGCTACGAGCTCATCGATAGCGACACCGAGTGGGATGACGATGAGGCTAAACCTGGACTAAAAGTATGTTATATTCTAAAATTATATCTACAAGATGTTGTTTTGCATCCTCGTCAAATTCGAGGAGGTAACTATGCTAATGATTCTCGACACGAATCAATAATAAAATAAGTAGGTATTTATTTTTATTTTTTGTATTTTTCGGAAAACGGCATGTGTAGGGCCCGTGTGATACCGCCCTGTAACTGCGCTGTAACTGTAACGCATGCACACAGTGACATAGTCGTACGACACTGCCTACCGCATACGCAACGAGGCGATTTTGTTCTTTGAAAGTGGAGTATTCTGAAATACTGTCAAACTTAAATACCTAAAAAAACAAGTATGTATTAATTATTGAGCAGGATCGTAATTTTATTTGATTATTTATGTCTTTCCATAACAGCCTCCTGAAATTGGACGAGGATGCAAAACAACACGTTGTATTAACAAAAGCACGTTAGGCCGTTGGTCCTAGCTGTCATTCGTTAATCTTTGACAGTCGTTACGGGTAATCAGAAGCCACAAGTCTGACAGGCTGCTTGTCAGACTTTTGACTTCTGATAACCAAGAGGTATCGTGTTACCTAGCATCTGTGTTGTGGAGGTCAGATAGGCAGTCGCTCCATCTAAAATACTGGTGTTCAGCTGCATTCGTTTAGACTACTAGCTGACCTCAACAGAGTTGGGAAAGTCTAGGCATGCAGAGCTTTAAGATTTATTATACTGTCTAAAGGTGCACTTGGATTGTCAACCCGCATTCGGGTATCTAAATTTATTTACTCGAATTCGGGCATCTGTCATAGTACCTAATTATTATATCTGATTTCGGGTGAACGGCCAAATTTAATTGCGCCACTACACTAAAATATATAATGCTGTCAGCAACAAAATGCCTCTGAATTTATAGGCGTTATTATGTCAACTTTTAAACAAAGATTTATCTCGTCTCCTGTCATCACTCATTAAGATAAGAATTTTCCGAGCATATGTTATAATAATATTTTGTGACGATTTCTTAACTATAATAAAATTAATGACTAATTACTCGTAGGACGAGCGGACTGGCAGCACCGGCGACGTGTCTGACCTTACCCGCGAATCCTGGGAGGTAAGTCCTCACATTTATACAAAAACAGTCCTTATTTACATAACATTAAACACCTTTTATAAACTAACAAACGCTTTTTTTAACACTGTTATATCAACGACAATGCATCTCACATCCCACATTACAGTACACATTGAACATGGATGTTTTTATATATTACAATTAATGTACCTTTATTCAAATCCTTTTTTGGCACCGTCAATTGTTATATTTATGGGTGTAATTACCATACAGACTTCGTGTAGCCGCATTAGGACGAGACAAACAGAATATTTGTGATTCCTCTTTTAGGTAGACGTGAAATACGTTGATGTGACACTGCAGGAGCGCTAACGCAGTTACATAGGCTGGCTAATGTTTTTGTGCCTATAAAGGTAATAGTCAATATTTTGAGTGTCAGTATCTTATTACTAAGACTCATTAGTGCTACAGTTGTGAACTAACACTGTTCAAGGTTCGTTATGCAAGACATAACACTTGTGATATGTTTGCCTGTCACTGCCAAGATAAGGGTGCCCATTCCGCAGTGCGCACTAGCTTACTTATCGAATAGTTTTTTTATCTCATGAAGCGACGCGCGCTTTACTTGTGGTTACCAAGTTTACAAACACGCTGTGAATATGTGTAAGCGCAGGGGCTCTCGGTACTGTCCGAGACAATGGCGAAGTTATGTGCTGACGCTACTCGTCTTCACGCACACATTCCCAGCGTGTTTGTTCACTTGGTAACCACAAGTAAAGCACGCGTCGCTTCGTGAGATAAACATACTGTACCCGGCCGTAAACATGGCACATCGAGTTTCAAAAAAGTTCGTCGTCTTAGAACGTCGCGGCGTCGTCTCTGACTCTCTGTCAGTCTGAGTCAGTCACCCTGTATTGACCCTGTATTTACGCCCGGGTACTGTTTTTCTACTTATCTGTCATTGTTTCTACTTTCTTATCTATTTCTTTATGTGGCGGATGAGATGGGGTTAACTTGAAGTTTTGGCATCGTTTAATCAAGTCTGTACCTACATTTTGTTCGAGATAATGGCTGTATTATTAGATTAACTTATATTTTCCGCACTTTTGAATTCTTTAAATGTTTTTTTTTTTTATTGTTATTACCATCCTCCACTAAAACATGTTAAGTAAATAGTATACAAGTATTTTTAACAATTATTAGCGTAGGAAACCTAGCCGTAAATATGGCACATCAAGTTTATGGAAAGGTTTAGTTTTTTAGAGGAACGTCTCTGTCAGTAATACATTTGTGACAAGTCTCTTTAAATATTTTGATAGGTTCAAGTAGTTCTGGGAATTCCCATGTTTGGTTTCATAAACACAAAAGACAAAACACGACGGCATACAATACATAGCTACAAACATACATATAAGAACTAATGCACGGTTACGCGTAGCTGCTGAAGGCGCCCTACGTGAAAATATATTCGATAATGAAGAGCCAGGCAGAGGCGCTGGGTGACTCGCTCGGCGAAGAGCCGCGCCCGGAGGTACCACTATGAGCATATAGGCTGAATATGACCTTGTTACTTATGCTACCCTATTACTTGAACTTCTTACACATTCAAAAGCATTAAAGATTCTCATCAAATCGATAAATAATGCTTGATAAAAATGATCTCTATTGAAAATATACAGATGAGACTATCGACTATTAATCTGTCTTTGGACAGACTACCTACGTCACACGTCGATTCCATAATTCGACAGTTTTGACATAGAATTTCCTAATTTATCTCTATTGTGCATGCCACTATATGCCTGACCTTGACCGACCATGATTATCTTGTTCGAGAACAATAACTATTTTAAGCACTATAATAAGCACGTCACTAACTATTTTAGGCATGTGACATGTTTCTATAATGGAAGTCAAAAAAACCCACAAAGTCATATTCAGTCTATGTAAATACCTCGTAGTGCGATTGTAAAGCACATATTAGTGAAATGTTGAACGCACTGCCCTTAGATTGCATCCGAAACTCTGTAGCAACCTGCGATGTTCAGAATATTTTCATTATACGAAATGTTTTAGGCTAGAAATGTTAAAGGCTCGTACACACTGGCGCGACGGGACAGCGTGACTCAAAGGCACCACGGGTCGCGCGACTAGCAGTGCCTTTGTATCGCGCTGTGGCGCCGCGCCTTTTTGGGGAGCCTTCATGTTAAGCCCTATAATTATGAAAAACAAAAGTTGCACAACTTTGTTGCAGCAACATGTTTTTAATGTTGCTGAAACATCTTGCCAGCAACACAGTTTGATGTTGCTAAAACAATGTTGTGCGACTACTGTTTACTATAAATACGGGGTTTTAGTATGCACTTTAGTAGTATACGTTCTTGTTTATAGAATGTTTATTAGGAAAATGCACTATCAGTTTAAGATAAAACAATTTTGTGTACATAAACTGGCGTCTGAGAATAGTACCTAAAGGTACAGTTTTGTTTTTACGTCTCTCAAGAGAAATATGCCTGATATTAGTCACACTGCTGGCGGTAAAATAATATAATTATGTTGAATGTAGTTATTTAATCCAAACGCGTCATCAGCCTATAATGTTCCTACTGCTGGGACACAGGCCTCCTCTCGGTTAGATGGAATTGGCCAGCCACAATCCACGACGCGGGCCCAGTGCGGGTTGGTAGATGTCACATGGCTAAGCATTTTTGGTTCTAGGACATGCCGGTTTTCTGGCGATGTTTTCCTTCACCGTTTTGAGAGCTGTGGTGATGAAATAATTTACACAAAGTAAAACGCCTGTCTGGGTTCGAACCTACCTACAATTCGTAAGTTGCGGCCAATCCATACGCATAGCATCGATATTAAATTAATGCACATGACTACTCGCATGAAACGTGATGTTATTTAAACCGATAAAAGGGTTTGAGTACATTTTTTTTATTATTAGGTACAAAAGCTGGGTCCGTTATTATAGTGTTATTACTTATTACATAACACATTATGTTAGAACATCTACGAGTATACTGTTATTGTTACATTACAATGGATCGCGAACAATGCCCGCACGGCTAGCGGCTAGGGCTGGACGTTGCGCTGTGTAATCTTCTCGTTCATGTAGTTTTATTTGAAAAATTGTAGTTCATTACTTGTTCTAGAACTGCCCATGAAATTGCTCGTTATTTGTCTAGATTTCATTGTTTTATTGATGTATGATTTTCAATAAGATTTTCTATAAAAATATGTCAACAAAACATTCTTTAGTCATACCGGATGGTGTTGTGTCAATCGGCCATTGTTTTCAAGCGGAAAAATCGCTAAATAGTAATTTTGCAAAAATGCTAAACAACAGACAACAAAGGTGTTTACTACACAAGTTTCTTACATCAAGTTGTAGAAAAGAGTTTAGTGGAAAACCTCATTTGCATTGGTGCCGATTCCCTTGTTCACAAACTAAACTAAATTTAAGTTGAGTGCATCTTTTTCTTTCTATTTCATTATGCAAAGGACAGAAGATAAATTAATATTAGTTTAGTCCTGTCAAATTAGTCAGCACCTGACGTAATTTGATGTAACTTTAGTAGTCAACTTTTTAATCACGTCTAAACTTGTATGGAGTAGTGTCAGGCGCTGATTAATTTGACAGGACTAAACTAAAATTTATCTTCTGTCCTTTTCGTAATGAAATAGAAAGAAAAAGATGCACTCAACTTAAATTTAGTTTAGTTTGTGAACAAGGGAATCGGCACCAGTGTCTTGCGTCACGGTGCGTTCCAGTACCGTCTGCATGGTATATTATTGTTGACGTTTGTCCACTGCCTTACCAATTGCGTCTTTACCACTAGCACAGACCGACACACGCCGCTCGCCTGCCTGATGTTACATTATTCATAACCGGCATACTGCTTCATACATGTGTAATTAGATATTGTGTCTAGGTGATGTAGACATTATTACCAATGAATATCAAATAGGCCATGATTTTTATTAACGCACAGTTGGCACCGTCATTTTAATAAACGTTCAATCACTAAGTTGTTCAGTGGGCCTAACTCTTTGAACAACTTGGTGAAGAGGCAGGAAGTAATTTCTTTAAAAAAAAATACTTGGTCTTCTATCATAAATCATAAAAAAGTTCGAGTTCAAAGTTAAAAAGGCAAGCTTTAAAAACCTAAGTATTAAATACTCCATGGTGCTTGTCAAGTGGCAGTCAAAACATTTTTCATTAAATTCAAAATGTCAGTGAAAGTAGAAAAAGAAGAATTTAAAAACCCCGCAATGGAGTTAAACGTAAGCTTCAGAAGAATTATTATCTTTTCTCGTATCGCCACGATGTAGGACTATTCCTAAATTACTCTAGGCTGATAAAATTCTCGTTTTCCTAATTTAAGTTAGTGTTAGACCCTTTGTAACACGTTTTTCTTGCCGTGAAAAACAACGGGGTATTCGCCGTATGTAAGCACGGTCGTCGGTGTTGTATTGTATGAATCACTATGGAAGCTTGTTCACAGTCACGCTTTTTCACAAAGTCACAAAGAACAAATTGTGCCGTGTACAAAGGGCCTTAAGGGGCAAACAACATGATAGCCCGCGAAATTAAAAATTCTTACGTTTTTTGCATTTACAAATAAGTGTCAGGTTGTATGTTGAACAAATATGATTCGCGACCGTAGCAAGTATGTATTTACGCATGCACAAGCAGGTTCATAAGAAACGTATTCATTTGCTTATATCTTCAAATCAACGAGCAATAAATAGTTGTGTAATGCGATAGTTTGGTCGTATATACACATCTCTATAGTATAATTCATGATAACAACATTGTAAATGTATGATCTAAGTACCCCAAACCTTCACCCTGATTGTGAAAATTTGTGTCGTGCTCTGCCGCAGAGCCAGTTCAATTAGCATAATATTCAATTTCACATGCTAATATTTTGTTGTTCTACACAACTTTCAACTTTTAAAGTTACCAATCAATATGTCTCTGCATAGAATTTTGTCAATTCGGACGGAATTATTAATAGATACTACTTATTAGCATTATTAGAATTACAAATCTGCCATAATGGAATTTTTCGTTGTTAATTTTAATAATTATGTAGGCCGTTGCGTAATCGTTTCTTAACGAGTTAATAATGAGCCTGGCTCTTGTTTAGTAATCGACAAATTTTACGAGAGCAACAAGTTGAGCAAATAAATTGTCTAGATAGCAGGTGCAATGATATACAGAACCCAGATAATTTGCAACAGTGTAGTAGGTATAAATATTTACAAATATACATAGATAACTGTGTCTTATCAAGCAAATCGAATTAAAGGTGAATCTTTTGTGACTGACGCTAGTACGTAAAATAGTATCAACGAGATTATCCAATTGTGTCCACCGTTGTCCTCGTGATGGATAACTGCAGGGATATTCCACAGTCGCATATTATAAAGACTCAATTGTAACCAACCAATTACTTAATGCTGGGCAACCGGAACGAAATTAACCCATTTTGATACGAATACACGACAATGCGTAGATTGGAACGAATCATCACATTGTACACAAAATAATAATGATCATCGCTACAGCGTGCTCTTATTTTGGTCGCGTGTGCAATAGCAATAAACAGACAATTTAATTTGATGCTGATCCGTATTGTACTGGAATTGTAACACACTCTGTTATGGTAGACGTTTCCGCCAGAAAATTGGCACAACTGAGCGATGACAGAAGCATACCTTGCCTTGAACACTCTAAATTAAATTATTTGTATCAGCCAGCTTTTAAAATATTCAATCCTGCCACACACAGGCAGGTGATCTCCTAAATTAAGAAACCTTGAACTCTAATTACAGTTTTAAAGTTAGGAGCCATGTGCTAAGCAAGGCTATTAGAAATCACCTGTTATAAACACTAGATTAATTACAATGGAAGCAATAAAAACCCCATCATACCACGGGGTAATTGCAATGGCTTTCATTTTGACAGTTCAAAAACATTCATTGCGTTATTTACGTTGTACGTCAGACAAATTTTTCGAACTTATGAAGCAATGAATTAGCAATAGGTACCCTTTTAAATAATCAGATTGTGATACGTGTATTACGCAATGTGCTGTTCTGCTGTTGCAACTACGCCAGAAATGTCTTGAATACCAGTATTTTTCTAGAGAATTTATTTTCTTATAATCAATGTTGCAAAGGCTTTGTGGGAGTTCATAATATTTTTCCAGCTGTTGTTGACACTCTTCGATTACAATGGAAACCGCGTAGCGCAGCGGTGATTTAAATGACGACCTTTCTATAGAATTGCAGTAGCGGCATCGGCCGGCATTGCGAACGGGACATAAAGAATATAAATATTACCTATTATTTGTATTGTGTCTCAAACAAGTGTGTCAATATTTTGCTCAACTCTTGATTTTATGCGTACCTACTGCGTACTGGATCTTTGCCATAAAGTTCATTTCAAAACATTATCTTAGAGGTTATCTTTTTTGTTCAATCAAATATTTCGGATATTATTTTAGCACAAATGCGAAGGTTACATAATTGACGTATTTAGTTACATAGTTGTCTCAATTGGATATTACTCATATTCTTAAGATCTTGTATAGTCTAGTTTCTAATTATCATGAAACTGGCGCCTAGCATTGCAAGTAGGTACTAAAAACAAGTTTTAATATTCAACGGAGTTAAAATATTAAGCTGAGAGGTCTTATTAATAAATGCAACAATTGCATCAAATATATTAAGCAACATCACATGCCAGGAGATTACTCTTAATATAGCTGGTGTCGATTTCAGTACATAAGAAATGTCATAAAGTTAATAGATGTGTCACCCTCAGTTATATCGTACAATATATTTTATGGTGCGTTCATTAATTTGCATGTTCGCTCTGTGTGAGACATTTCAATTAAACGCGTCCCAGTTGACGTCGGCGTAATCGCCGCGTTTAGCCGAGATGTTAATCGCGACTAATTGTAAGCTCGTTGTTGGCATGGCCCAAGATGCATAAATATCTGTAGATTTATGCAACGCAGCCTGTCACACGAGATATTCTATACCGATAGACCTCAGTGAGCCACATGCTGCTGTACACGCACGCACAATGTTGCACTTCGTTCGCGCTATACGACATTAATAAGTATTGCATCGCAAGGTTAGGCGCTTACATCTGCATACTCAAGACACGCGGGGAGCCCAGCCGGCCGGCCGGGCCACAATGTGAACGAGCCTTGCATCCATTAACAGGTTTAAAATTAAACAAATAGTGAATGTTTGTATAGCTGACAATTTTGTACGGTGATTTTGTTTTAACGAATATCCCTGATCCAAGATCGGTGTCTACTTTTGTACGTAAGACCTTCCAAAGTAACAGGTAATGGACTCATAATATTTCATAGCTCTATATTTATTTTCAAATCATTATTTTGTTTTAAATTGGATGTCCATTTATAATTGTCTCATTATTTGCGTAATTTGTATGTAATAACGTGCAATAGGTCACAACCACGCCACGGAGCTATAATGCGACACTTTATGAGAGAAAAAATTATGGAAGCTCGTCTCAATTTAAATGAAATAAATGTAGGAAATAGTCAATCAAGGAATTGTGTTGGTCCTTACTGAAGGCTGTATCACCTTTTCTTTAAAAGTAGATCCCTTCGTTTCATTGTGCTTCCGCCATATTTTGTTTATGGGTTTGAACAGAATCTTAGTATTTTAAATAATTAAATAATTCATCAGTTGGTTGGAACTTACCTTATAACCTTCAACTGCGGGTCGAGCCAAAGCATTGACATTACTTCCAATGTTAATATCCCTACTCTTGAAACAGTTGATTCATTGTAACTATTATTATTACCGTTCATTACAGCCGTAGCGCTAACTGTATCCCAATTTAGGTACCCGATAACTAACAAAAACTACCTTATATACTTTATTATTCATTAGCAGTAGAGTCATAATGATCTCGAGTTCTGGCTAGACTCCCAGAGTTGCGTTGTTCATATCGTAAACTAGTGTCAGTCTGGTGTGTTCAGTGCTGTCTCCAGTTTACAGCTAATTGGGTGGATATAATCGTTTCCGCGCGTATGGTGCTGGTGTTCGGTCTCGGAGCAACGCATATTTGTCGCGGGCCGTGCGGCGCGGCGGCGGGGTCGTCGCGGCCGCGTGTTGGTGTTGAGCTCTCCTTTCTTTTAGACTCTAGCTAGTTTCCAAGCGACGTCGCTTCGTCGTGCTCGCCTCGCGCACCGCACTCTTTGAAATACTTTGATCCAAGTATTCGAGAATTTATTACGGAGTGAGCACGACCGGCCGTCAACTGCACATTCGGACTGTTTCCGCGATTAATACACGCTCATTGTAGCCGGCTGGCACTGTGGCACATACAAACGAATACAAACCACATTTGTTTATAAGCAGAAGCCCGCGACGCTAGTGTTCAGTGTTTAGTTATGAAACCTTGTAATCGCGTGGGTGATTTCTAAATTAAGCGCTGGCAATTGTGATGTGACGACGTGTTTTTTGTGGTGCATCGCTTGTGTATACAAGTTTGAGCGTTCATGCGCTCGAGCCTTTGTTTAGTTCGAGAAAACGTGTGTACTCGATGCAGACTGTTAAATGGATAGAGATGGTGCGGCTCGGGCCCACTGTCACCGAAAGGTCTTCCACTTTCGACGACGATAAGGTGAGCACTGAGCAGTGTACCGTTAGCTTTTCTTGCGCATGCGCGCTCGCACATCACTTGTTGGTTAAAATATATTTCTTTAATAACAGCGGTTAAATGTTATTGTATTTACTTGAAGGTGGGGATTACGTCAACAACATATAATTAATGAAGAAACTAGTTTTAAAACATATAATTACCTACTTAACATCGCGCATGAAATTAAATATTTGCGTTTCTGGCTGTGTCAACTTCATCTTTGTGCTATCTACTGATTAGAAGCACGTTAATAATCAATAACTATGGCACAGCACGCTCGTATCTTTTAAAGTTCAACTGGAGCATAAACTAAACGAAGATAAGTAGATTGATTATCTAATTGTTTATGAAGTTCATCTCGCGTTCTTAACATTCCACTCACTAAGCATTCTGTAGTGACCTTTCCATCTGAGGAAAAACTGGTTAACTATTTATACCTACACATGTCATTCAACAAAAAGTAGGCTACAAATAACTTGTTTGATGTTAACTATTTTATCAAGAAAGCTTGACTAGTGCACTTAAATCTGTAGATAAATCAATAGATCAAAAGCAAGACTATAATGATAAGTATCATCCAATACCAAATAGATACACATCGACCCATTATTAAATTCAAATCTTTGTACAAACGAACCGATCCCAATATACCGCCTTGAGGAAGCGTATAGCAAACATTTTTAACAATGTCTTTTAAGAGGCATAATTTATCATTACAACATGGTCTGTTTTTATGCACAGGTTAAAAATAAAGCAAGTGACTGGTCAAGTTTCCGACTAGTAACTGACTCTTAAATTGATTAAAACTAGATCCACTTGAAAACGGAACACATAATTACGATTTAGATTGTAAATTCTTTACGCTTTTGGTTAGAATATTCTTATTCCAGTTATTTATTTATTTAATTTCGACCGTGAATCTGATAGACGGTGACGCATAGCATGTGAGCTTAACTTAAGTATTGAGCGTAGGCAGAGTTAGCCACGTGTTCCCCTAGCCACTAGCTACAGCGAATCGGTGTTTATGCTCCGATAAGATTGTTTAGAAAAAGTTTCAATCTGCTGCCACTAGTTGATAGATTAGAAACGTTAATCCACGCTTTTGTTGATTATGATGGTGACGCACTATTACACTTCGGAATGACAATCTTATTTTTAGAGTTGCAACGTGTAGCCATAGTTTGCCTCCGTCTTGCACGACAGGCCGACTTTGATCACAGACTTTATCTACTGCTAAGTCTCGTTATCCTACCTGGTAGCAATTAGTAACCAATTCTTCTATAAATATATAGAGAGAGAGGCGATCACCCGCCGTGGTGTGTCCAATCGCAAGGTCTAGGAACTATTTATTTATGCTAACTGTAATCTATTACTCCAGATATGCCTCTAAGGGTCAGGCGGATCATGAAACACCATGTATAGAAACTGATGGCGCATTGTTTTTCATAACATTGTTTATTCATGCATCAGCGTGAGGCATGTTTATTTATTTCAACTTAGTAAAGTCATCGCAATGTCGACGTCGACACCTTGTCCAAAATCTTTCGAGCGTTTACAAAGTGACCATGGCGCACAGTGGGCTGAAAATCGACTTTCATAGACATATACTTTTTCCCAAATGTCCACTTTAATGACTTGAAAATGTTTTGGAAGACTAAATACATGCCTAGAATATCAACATTATTGAATAGCATTGCAAATACAACAGATTTTTTTCTCTAAACATTACTATAGAGCTGGCATGAAAAGTCTTATACCTCCGCTATGGAATGATTGGCCCTAATTAGTTTGCAGGTGATTAATCCTTCAATTATTTATATTTTTTGGCATACTCCTCGACAAAGCCAGAGCCTCGATCCTTTTAAAAAAAAGTCGCTTACGAATTAATATTTTCAACAAAAAAAAAATAACTTAATTTAAGCTTAACACCTACACGGACCACTACTTTGTATAAACATGCCACATAATCATAAAAAATAAGGTTTATTTAATTTCGTACTAACGAAAGTAGGTACTCGGTGGGAGAGGCTGGAGGTAATAATTTATGTATTTAAATCAAAGATTATAATTTAAAACTAAATGCAAAAATAAAGGCAAAAAAAAGTAAATTAAAGGGTAACAATCAATAACATAAATAGAACTTAATGAAAGCAAAAGAAGTGTTTTAAAGAACTAAATTAACCTTATACATAATATAGATATCAACAACATTAAAGGAAAAACAAAATAAAAGAAGTATAGAAAATACATTAAAGCAAAAATAACTCAATAAAAAAAGAAACACTGACACTGTTTCCTCAAAGAAAGTTTTCTTTCTTTTCGCGTCCAAAATGGGTCCTATTTTCAGTCCGCCGCGCGTGCGGCTCAAGCGCAGCGTTAAAATAAATTGAAATAAACTTTTCCGTTGACTTGCGACGCTAATATTAAAATTTACATAAATTATAAGGGCTCTCAACCAATTTGAAATGTCAAATGGAAACCTACGAAGGTTATGCATTATTTAAAATTACTATAAAAATATTCCATCGAAGATATAGATAGAGGCTTGTTTACATTTGGAAGTTTCAATTTCAATAACAATTATCTAATCATCTTAATAGCCACATCGTACTGCAGTATCTTCCGATATATTAATGTACCTGAGTTTGAACAATAGTTTCTATACTTTCTATGCTTATGAGACGCGCCTCCTCATAAGTCCTGATGTAATTGTTGTTGTGTGGTGTAGGTCTTGATGATTACCCAAATTGTACTGAAAACACCAATAACAATATCTAATCATCTTAATAGCCACATCGTACTGCAGTATAGTCTTATATATTAATGTACCTGAGTTTGAACAATAGTTTCTATGCTTATGAGACGCGCCTCCTCATAAGTCCTGATGTAGTTGTTGTGGTGTGGTGTAGGTCTTGATGATTACCCAAATTGTACTGAAAACACCAATAACAATTATCTAATCATCTTAATAGCCACATCGTACTGCAGTATAGTCCAATATATTAATGTACCTGAGTTTGAACAATAGTTTCTATGCTTATGAGACGCGCCTCCTCATAAGTCCTGATGTAGTTGTTGTGGTGTGGTGTAGGTCTTGATGATTACCCAAATTGTACTGAAAACACCAATAACAATTATCTAATCATCTTAATAGCCACATCGTACTGCAGTATCGTCTTATATATTAATGTACCTGAGTTTGAACAATAGTTTCTATAGTCTCTATGCTTATGAGACGCGCCTCCTCATAAGTCCTGATGTAGTTGTTGTTGTGTGGTGTAGGTCTTGATGATTACCCAAATTGTACTGGAAACACCAATAACAATTATCTAATCATCTTAATAGCCACATCGTACTGCAGTATAGTCCAATATATTAATGTACCTGAGTTTGAACAATAGTTTCTATGCTTATGAGACGCGCCTCCTCATAAGTCCTGATGTAGTTGTTGTGGTGTGGTGTAGGTCTTGATGATTACCCAAATTGTACTGAAAACACCAATAACAATTATCTAATCATCTTAATAGCCACATCGTACTGCAGTATAGTCCAATATATTAATGTACCTGAGTTTGAACAATAGTTTCTATGCTTATGAGACGCGCCTCCTCATAAGTCCTGATGTAGTTGTTGTGGTGTGGTGTAGGTCTTGATGATTACCCAAATTGTACTGAAAACACCAATAACAATTATCTAATCATCTTAATAGCCACATCGTACTGCAGTATAGTCCAATATATTAATGTACCTGAGTTTGAACAATAGTTTCTATGCTTATGAGACGCGCCTCCTCATAAGTCCTGATGTAGTTGTTGTGGTGTGGTGTAGGTCTTGATGATTACCCAAATTGTACTGAAAACACCAATAACAATTATCTAATCATCTTAATAGCCACATCGTACTGCAGTATCGTCTTATATATTAATGTACCTGAGTTTGAACAATAGTTTCTATAGTCTCTATGCTTATGAGACGCGCCTCCTCATAAGTCCTGATGTAGTTGTTGTTGTGTGGTGTAGGTCTTGATGATTACCCAAATTGTACTGGAAACACCAATAACAATTATCTAATCATCTTAATAGCCACATCGTACTGCAGTATAGTCCAATATATTAATGTACCTGAGTTTGAACAATAGTTTCTATGCTTATGAGACGCGCCTCCTCATAAGTCCTGATGTAGTTGTTGTGGTGTGGTGTAGGTCTTGATGATTACCCAAATTGTACTGAAAACACCAATAACAATTATCTAATCATCTTAATAGCCACATCGTACTGCAGTATAGTCCAATATATTAATGTACCTGAGTTTGAACAATAGTTTCTATGCTTATGAGACGCGCCTCCTCATAAGTCCTGATGTAGTTGTTGTGGTGTGGTGTAGGTCTTGATGATTACCCAAATTGTACTGAAAACACCAATAACAATTATCTAATCATCTTAATAGCCACATCGTACTGCAGTATAGTCCAATATATTAATGTACCTGAGTTTGAACAATAGTTTCTATGCTTATGAGACGCGCCTCCTCATAAGTCCTGATGTAGTTGTTGTTGTGTGGTGTAGGTCTTGATGATTACCCAAATTGTACTGAAAACACCAATAACAATTATCTAATCATCTTAATAGCCACATCGTACTGCAATATCGTCTTATATAATAATGTACCTGAGTTTGAGTTTGTTCTATGCTTATGAGACGTGCCTCCTCATAAGTCATTAAGTACTTAGGTATTCACTGATGATGGAAGACAATGCAATAAATCCATATTTTTTTCGACATTCTGTACCGTCATTTCCTTTCGATAGGATGGAGGCCTAGTGCCAACAATGAAGAAAAAAAATCCAGTAAGAGACATAAAATGGATTCTAAATCAAACTAAAACTACTGACATTAGTTGTTTGTTATCTTAAACTCAACCCCGACGGCAAAAGAGGGGTGTTATAAGTTTAACGTGGGTGGGTATCTGTCTGTCTGCGGCTTCGTAGCTTCCAAACGGCTGAACCTATTTTGTTTTGTTTGAAAGGCGACTTGACCGAGAAGCTATTTAACTTAAAAAATAAATAAAAGAAAAAAGTCTGTTCAGCCGTTTTTTGAGGTTTTTGTTTTTGTTGCGGGTCTTTTGATTTTATATTATTAACCAATTTCTTCGACCATTTGGAGAGCATCTGGATGGCTACATTTTTTGAAGAATATGATAGTTGATCCTACCCTAAAAATTCATAGAGTATCATCTAATTTTTTTCACGATTTCAGGGTTGGTTCCATAGTAAACGTTAATCATAATGATGAGTACAATGAAACCTTTTAAGGATTAAAACAACCAACATTTAATGTTGTGTATAGATTGCTTGCTAAGTACATAAGATAGAAAAAAAGGTTTTTCTTGTAACACTGCTAAAAAAGATATTTTATTTTTTATTCTTAAATTAAATCCATGATTAGCTATTTAAAACAATTAGGTACCCCTAACTATGATTATTTATTACAAAATTCCATAAAGTTCTACGGTCTACCTACTACTACTTAAAAACTAAACGATAAATAGATACAAAATAATAATAATATATAATATAATATGGGACAACATCCACACAAGGTCTTCAGGTCCCGAACTAGGCAGAGCCTGTACTACGGTAACCTGATGACTGATATACATACTTATATACATATACACACCCAGACACAGGTCAAACAGACATGTTCATGCACACAAATGTTTGACTTGTCCGGGGATCGAACCCGGAACCAGCGGCTCAGAAGGCAGGGTTGCTACCAACTGCGCCAACCGGTCAGTCAAATATATTCTATCAAAGTTATTTTAAGAGACAATTTAGGTAATGATGGAAATTAATATAGAGCAGCTATCGAGCTATTTATTACCTTTATGCTTAATGTTATTTATAACAGGAAAAAATTACATGTCCACGTGGATGTTGTTGTGTACGGACGTAATAATATATTATTCTTAGAGAGGCAACTACATTGAAAAAAGTAATGAAACAGGACAACATTTCGCAATAAATGACGTTTGAGAATTGACCAGTTACCCGTTTGACTAATTATCCTCCATCATTTATTGAAACCAGTGAACTACATAGTAGGCAACGTATTGGCAATTCCGTTGTTTTCCTCAAAAACGCTGGAAAATAAATAAAGTACCTAGTATCGAAAGTAAATTAGGTAATTTTGAAGGCAAATAAAATAATGATCACAAATATTTATTAGGACTTGCCATCTTCATCCTTCCGGATTAAGTTCGAATATTCATCAATATAACGTCTTCTATTATAAACAAATTGTAGGTATTGTATAAATTCCTGACTACTTATGAAAACATAAACAAGGTACAATCGTGTCAATTTGTAGGTAATTTTATTAATTATGATAACCTTGCTCGTTTTGCCGGTCATTATTTTCTTATTGCATTTAACTTCTATCAATCAGTTTCATAATTTTTCTTCAACAAACTAAGTTTTACTATCGTTTGCATTCCGAAAGTCGTCTCAATTCATTTCGCACTGTTGTTCTCGTTTATTGGCCAATAAGGCCAAACATACCTGTATGTTTGAAACCAGCGCGAATTCAGACAAGTATGTCATGTCTTCTTTCTATGGTACTGGGTTACCTTCCGTCTTAAGAAAATGCATCAACCGAACGCACGCACACGAGTGCTGGGTTTTCTTTAATTTCCCCATATTTTTTCCTTTTTGCATTACGTAGGTAATCTATGTTGTTCTTTACAAAATATTGCACAACATAATATGAATTCTTACAAGACTTGGTTTTTTTTTTTTTAGTATACCTAGTTAGTCTATGTGGTGTTGTTGACGACACTCGCCTCTCACTTGGTCTGGCCTAGCCCCCAGCTAAAATGTTATCAGCACATATTTATTGCCGATTAGCTGCTATAGTAAATAATCCGTAATCCCAGCTCTAATCCAGCGATAGTTGTGTACCACATTGATGCTTTATACATTAAGATAAAGGCGATAAATTGAGATTATGACGACATTTCGTTTTGGACAAGGTGCCGACAGGAAACAGTTCATTCATCGCCGCGAATGCAATCGCTCGCAGTAGCTGCATAGTGCATGACCCAGAACATGCGAATCGTTTTGGACAAGTGTACAGTGCAAAAATAAAAAGCCATCATGTCTCCCGTAGGTATTCAGCCTTAGCTTGCAGTTGCAGTTCATATAAACCAGTAATCTCAAGGAGCGAAGTAGCTCGGTGCCCAGTTAACATTTACCAACAAGTGTTCAAGGTTTAATTACTAATTGATAAAATAAAAAAACAAAATGTTTCGCCTCTTACGTCGACTCGCGCGCCTAATAGCCGCGAAGGTGCGGAAGATTGAAATGATTGTTTTTAATGCAAACCTGAAAAGAAGGGGGACTATACACTCAGTGTGCGACCGGGGAACACTAGGACACGCCGCCCGCAGGCGCGCGACCATACATTCCATGCGTGAGGTGAGAAGCTACCAACATTAAAACGTAAACCTATTCCCAAAAAAACTGATTTACATAATTCCAAGTTCACTGACAAGTTTTTATTGTTAGTAGTGTCTACGGTGGTCTGGTTTTCTTATAAAATAATGAAGTATAGCACAGTCGAGAACAGCCTCATTAAGACATAAATGTTATTCACATAGTGATTTGACTTGTGTTGGCCAATTAACATTGCAATGGAACTAGTGTTGAGTAATTATCTTGAGTTTACTAAACACTGGTAACCAGTGACCGGTAGGTGCTAAGCATTCACGCTAGTTAATTAATGTTTAACAATTCACTTTATAAGAGTACCTTATTTGGCAGTTGTGTGTTCATTAATATAAACTCTACATAATTGTAACTAGTTTTACCTCGATCTCAGAAAGCCTGAATAGTAATTTTGCTGCCAAATCGAATTATAAGCTGTTGTGATTAGCTGACGACACATGACATCAGATAAAATTATCTAAACAGGCTTTCAGGATCCTGCACCGTATTTGCGTAACAGACGAATGAAAATCCCTTTCATTTTGACATTTCAACAACATCTGACCAGTGTTGTTTGCTGTAGACCAGACGAAATTTTCACAGAAATTATGCATTAGTGTTGAAAAGTCGATATAAAGGGGATTGTGATTCTTAGCGTGTTAAGAGGGCTATCACAATTTTTCTTGTACTTGAGTGTTTGAAGAGTCACACACTCAAATACAAGAAAAAAGTTAATATTTATTTAGAACACTCCCGAGAGAAATAATCAAACTTTCTCGGACATATTTTTTTTTTAATTTTCACACATCAAAACTCCCAGCTTAGGTGTGTGATTATTATGGTTTAGATATGGCCACAAAATTTAAAAAAAAATATGCCTGGGAAAGTTTGATTATTTCTCTCGGGAGTGTTCTAAATAAATATCATTCTTTTTCTTGTATTTGAGTGTGTGACTCTTCAAACACTCAAATATAAGAAAAAATGTGATAGCCGTCTTAATAGGGTGCAAGGGATTGTATACTACCCTATTTGTGCATTGCATTTACTATCTTACTTCTGTATTGTAAATATTTGTATGTCCACAACTAAGGATTTCCTTCCTCCGCAAACGACGAAAACCTACGGAAGCTTCTGCTTCCGTAGGTTTTCAAACACACTTTCATAGGATTATTCCAATATTAGTAGATAGTATTGCAGCAAGAAATAGCGGCAAAACACTAGTGTAATTTAACATTGTTGAGGATCGTTGGACACCGGTTGTGTTGTGTACTTGTGTATTATAATTATTGTAATTAGCTGAAGTAGTGCGCACGAACTCGCACTGTTCACTGTGAATGTTGAATGTGAACTGTAGATCGGGAATGCATCACCTGCTAGTGCATCTTGTCGTCTGTACCATGGCATTGTTCAGTGTTGCCACTTTTACGACCATTTTATTACCATTTGGCAGATTACAGTATTAGTAGAATCAAAGTTTTAGATCCAAAAGTGGCAATACTGTAAACCACTGTTCACTTCACTAATCATTGCAATATTTTCATCACATTTATAATTAGGCATTCAATTTTAGCATGACTTTAACATTTTCCATATAAAAAATATTATTAAAGTCCATGCCTCATTTTGATACATTCTTGAGTCATGTAAGTATGTGAACAGAATCAGAATTATAAGCCTCCAAAGAGTATTTTTTATAATTCATAATCGATTAATCGAATTTCCTATTTATTGCATAATATAAGCAATTTCTTGTTGAGGTGCACTTGCGTTCACCTTATCTCCTCGTGAAAGAGTAGTTGATATTAAGGTGAAAGGATAGGCCAAACTACAAAATAGACCTCTCTTTGAAGGACTACTACTACTAGACGGATGGACCAAATATATAAAAAAAAAATACCTAATTCGCATAACATATTTGACTTTAAATTTTAAGTTTAATTTTTTTATTATTGTTTATACTTTTGTCGGAAAAAAATCGAATAGATCCTCTTTAAATCTGCAATAATTTGCTTACTGCTTTCAAAGAACTGAAGCGATTTAAATATTTTTTTCACACTATCATAGACAATTTATTGCTTTATAAAATTTAAGTTCAAAATTGTACAAAATTATTACTTATAGGTGCCGTTAAATCAATAATATCATAATACCGGCGCTGGCGCTCACTCAGACGCGAGGGCCAGTCTCACCCTAGCGTTTGCACGGGGAGGCTGTGTCGCATGTTAGCGCGCTCCGCTCTATAAACTTTACGTGAAAGAGTAAACAGTGCAGATAGTACGTTTGGTACAGTAGTACGGTTGAGCTATTCTTTTTCTATTTATTGATCGAAGAAAACACTATCAAAGAAAAGCGAAAATTTATGAGTATTGAAAACGGAAGAAAAATCTAGCCAGCCACAAAAAAAAAACAAAAAACTATAGAAAAAGAAAATGAAGAAGTGAAGTCAAGATCCAACGAAAGTAATACAGAAGAAAAAGAAAATACATGGAAATTAAATTATAATGATAGCAATACAGAAGAAAAAAGAAATGAAGATATTATATTAAAGTCAAACTCTAATGAAAGCAATACAGATGAAACTACGTATTTACAATCTACGTTTGTTAGGGAAATGCAATTTAACTAGTTTTGATTGGTTAATAACATTTTTTTTAAATGGTCCAAATAAAATGTTAAGTAAATATTATTTTGATATTTTCGTTTTTATGGTTTCGTAGCCAAATGACATAAACCATTTTTCTCCAAGTCAAGTCATTTGAAATATAGACACTTCCAGAGTGGTCAAATGTGCGCCCCTCTAATTTTTAAAATAAGTGTAAAATAAAATATGTGTATAATATGTGTGTTCAATGAAAATTGTTTTGAACGAGATGTAGTCATAAAGCCCGGTTTCCACCGCGAGCGGAACGGACCCATTATTGACTTCGTTAAAATCGCAAACGCAAACTGCATACTTGTATTTCCTTTGTTGGTGGAAGTTTAACGAAGTCATTAATGGGTCCGTTCCGCTCGCGATGGAAACTGGGCTTTAGTTTTCGAGATATAGCACATGTTCAAAAACCGCAAATATAAATTTGTCATTCATACAAACACTATGGAAAACAAAGTTAAAAACAAAACTTTGCTTGCTACTACGGAACCCTTCATGGGGGAGTCCGACTCGCACTTGGACAGTTTTTTATTAGTCTAAGCACATTAATAAAAAGCGTTATTATTTCTTTTCACAAAAACAAATTGAAATTTTATGTATTTTGATTTACTCTAACTACAATAACTGTACTCGGTAAAGAATATTTTGTTTTCAAAACAAGCATTGCAAATGTTCTGAGTCTGCCTACATTCAATCGATTTATGATGATAAAAGGTAGTATTGTAGCGACAAAAATTCTTCGAACGCATCTGCGTCCGGTGATACTCTTTGACGGTCGGGGGATGAGCGGGCGCGCGGGGCGGTCAGCGCGCTGGCCGCTTGTTTCACGTTCAATGCTCAAGGACGTTGGGCTATCCTTTCGCCTTAACAGAAAAAGTTTGGTTAACAAAACTAGCTGACTTTGTTAACCGAACTTTTTCTGTTATTAATTATGCAATCTGAGGGGGCCATCATTTCCATGATTGATCCGGTTATTTCATTCTACTACTCATACTTCAAATCATAATCTCAGAAAATTTACATTCCATCCCCACTTACTTAACTATCTACTTTAGCGTTGCGTATTCTAAAGTTGATTTTTGAGTGGCCATTTGCTATAAAGAGGTCCTAATTAATTTTGGTTGCAATGGAATTGTAACTTTGGTATGTAGGACATGGAGTTTGTTGTTACAAAATGTAATAATTATCTGAGATTCTGAAGTCAAACATAGCATCTCATTAGCGTGTACCTACCTACTGTTAGTATGTAAACTTACGTTGTGTGTGTTGTGTAGGTGTTGTCCATGAGCGATGAGCTTCGCCGCGCTCTGTACTCGTCGGGCGCCTCCATCGACATGGAGTTCTCTCCGCCCGACCTCATCGGCACCTCGGAGGTATTCACCATGGACCACAGGTAATTGACACATTATTAAGGGTAGAAGTCTCCTATTATCGTCATCGGCATCAAGAGTCTTGCTATGGGAATATACGCAACGACTTCTTAAGCGATTCATTTCCAGTATAAGCTGACTCACGGAAAACCGCAAAGTCAACTGACACTGAAAATGTATAGCTTTATCGGTCGAGTGTACAGTCAGCCTCAAAAACAAGTATACATCGACAACAATGCAATACAATACAAATATTACAATAGTTTATAATGTTATGGAACAAAGATCGTATACAATTAAGTGAATTCAAGTCGTTGTATACATCTTTCTGAGGCTGACTGTACTAATGTGGTCACTTTGAAACGCTCACTGCAGCAGATTTAAAAATACTGTGTCATGTGTGATGTTTTCGCTTACGCCAGATGTCACCGATGGCGTTAAAAGGAGACTCCGCCTTACAACTTTACTACCAACTTTTGTTTTGTGATAGTATAGTCGCAACTAGCACGGTGTGGTACGAATTGTAAACGATCTGTTGTAATAACTGGAATATGGGTGCCTACCTAGAACAAACATTGAATATTTGTACGATGGGTCGCAATTTGGTAGAATTTTGACTGGACACCAGTCACTGTGACCTGATGATGGATGGTGGACCGTGGTGATGGTACTTAAATAAAAATACTATGTTCCACTGTCAAAGTTAGCGCTTACTGTTAAATATCTGTGTTCAACTGCACCAGGTTAGACTGGAAGTCAACTCCAACATAGTTGCAGTTCCAAAACCAGGTCTAGTACCAGATCTGAATCTGAACTGTTTCGGTCGGAATCTTAATCGGACAAGCAATGCCCTTTTATATGCCCCAGTGACGTCAGTTTCACCCTAATATTTCCCACACTTTTCGGGTCTTAGCAACAGTACTCGATACGCTATTGTTTATTTGTAACTATAGAAACACAATTGGTGCGGATACAATGGCGGCACAAAACTGTTACTTACTACAAACTATTACAACACGGTCACATTAACTTGACGCATCTCTGGAATGCGAGGCCCCGCCCGCTTCCCCTCGCATTCCCTTAGCTCGCCCGGCAAGGGTCAGTATGGTCAGCATCTTTGTTACCGATACGCGCGTCGATAATTTGGCTAGATTTCTGTTGTTGTTATATTGTTTTTGGATATTATTGTTACGTTTTCATTATTGTTTTGTTAAGTTTAGACTATTTTTGTTACTGTTAATTGTTTGGACTGTTGTTTGAAACCCGTAAAACACGGGGAAAACTACACACAGTGAAGGGAGAAATCTCGTTTTAAAAGTGCTACAGTTTTTCGAGAACGAAAAGAAAAATGGACGTTTTTGCATACCTATGGATCAGGTTGAAAAACGAACCTGTGCCGCAACCGGGATTTCAAGAAGTACTCTTTTTAAGTACTTTAATATTAAATATTTTTGACAATCAACATAAAATAGTTTTTTTACGACCTACACTTCCTGCAAATAAAGATTTGAAATTATATAGGTAGTATCTACAACCTACATACATTTTTTTTTCTTAAAAAAAAACATTGCCCCACGCTAGAAATTTCACCTGTGTCGTAGGTGCGTTTAGTTGTTGATGCTTTTTTGTCACACCGTACCCGAGTGCCAAAATGACGTCATCAACGCCAAGCGTCAAGTTAATGTGACCGCGTTGTAAGTACCTACAAAATAAATGCATATTTTTTTCAAGGGGCGCAGACAAAAACCTTATTTTACAGTACCATTATCAAAACATTTAAACAAAATAAAATAAACAATGAACTTTACTATCCACGGACGCTCGCAATAAGCAAACGTGACCCAAAAAATTTATGTGACCCTAAAATTCCCGAGCGCCGCGCCGCCGCCGCCGCCGCCGCGCGGCCGTAGGATTTCAAACGTCTGGCTAACTTTCTAAAGTGGTTACTATTTAAACGTGTTATTTTTATATCATTGTACTTGTATTTCCTTTTGAAATAAAAGTAACTAGGTAAGTACAACCTTTTCCAAATTATGCAATAACAACAGTTATATAAGTAACTAGCGGTCCCGACAGACGTTGTCCTGCCCGAACGCAGCGCCACCTACCGGGTCCAATTGTGAATCTAAACCATTCTCGGATCGACTTGAAAACAAAAAAAATAATTCAACAAAATCGGTCCAGCCGTTTAGGAGGAGTTCAGTCACATACACACGAACAGATGAATTATCTATTTAAAGATATGTTTCACTTTAAAGATTATAATTTAACAATTCGATAGCGATAATTCTTTTAGTACCTACTTATGACAAGTTTAATATCATGCTTCAAATGTCGATAATTGAACTGTTTATTTACTTTTTCAATGATTTATGCACAATTAAAAAATTTGCACAAAGTCGGATTTAATCTTTTAGGCATTTTCTAGTTGATTTGTCTTTAGTTGTTGACCATAACATGGTTATATTTCAGAGAGAAACTGTGTGCGGTGCTGCCGGCGCGCGCGCAGGGTTACATGTGGTCGCTGGCGTTCAGCACGAGCCAGCACGGCTTTTCGCTGGCCTCCATGTACCGCAAGATGCAGCGCGTCGACAGCCCTGTGCTGCTCGTCATACAGGACACGGATAACAACGTGAGTACTCGCAGCACTACATTCTACCATATATTATCTAATACTTTTAGGTCCGCTTACATCACAATTTCTGTAAACACAAGCAGTGTGTCCCGATTGATTTTCACATCGGTATAAATGACTAACGTCCATAGAAACATTTAACCCCTTTAGGATATGAATTTTCAAAAATCCTTTGTTAGTGTTCACCTTCATTCTTCTAGACCCAGCAATTTAGGCTGTACGTCGTCTTTAGTGAATAATTGAATAAATTAAGATTTTTGGCGAGATGTATCTACATTATTTATCTCCGAACTGCATTAAGACAATTTGGGTCATATAAGCTCCGGCCTCCCTATCCGCCCACAGTGACCGACTGAAATGCCGTGCCCGGCACAAATCGGTGAAACCAAACCTATGCAATGCAACATGAAATGTAAGTAACACAAATGAGCCGTCCAAACTTATGCAATGCAACATGAAATGTAACACAAATGAGCCGTCCAAACTTATGCAATGCAACATGAAATGTAACACAAATGAGCCGTCCAAACTTATGCAATGCAACATGAAATGTAAGTAACACAAATGAGCCGTCCAAACTTATGCAATGCAACATGAAATGTAACACAAATGAGCCGTCCAAACTTATGCAATGCAACATGAAATGTAAGTAACACAAATGAGCCGTCCAAACTTATGCAATGCAACATGAAATGTAACACAAATGAGCCGTCCAAACTTATGCAATGCAACATGAAATGTAAGTAACACAAATGAGCCGTCCAAACTTATGCAATGCAACATGAAATGTAACACAAATGAGCCGTCCAAACTTATGCAATGCAACATGAAATGTAACACAAATGAGCCGTCCAAACTTATGCAATGCAACATGAAATGTAACACAAATGAGCCGTCCAAACTTATGCAATGCAACATGAAATGTAACACAAATGAGCCGTCCAAACTTATGTAATGCAACGTGAAATATTTCTAAGAGTAAAGTCATTAGGTTCGCCTGTGTATATATTAGTTGCATAAAGTTCTACTAAATAAGCCTCATTCTACCTTCCAGGTAGATAAACCGATCTAAAGGTATGTCCACATTTGTATCAAGTAATCGTATCCGTATCAGGCGTATCGTATCGAGTATGCGTATCCTAAGTGTGGACGCCCATTTTGACCATACCGTATCTTTTATCGCGTGAGCCACAGTTCGGCCAAAAACCACGTCCACACTTCTTGATCGCGTATCGTCTCGCCGATCCTCGTATGGATCTCGTGATTCATTCAGTCAAGAACTCCCAGAGTGCAGACATGGACCCAGAACTCATCTCCGTTATAGCTCAGAGTGTAGCTATGACATGTGCTTGTTTTATTGTGATAAATAAACACAGGAACTAGGTACCGGAGGAGTAGCGTGCCGTGCGCTCAGCTGAGCGCACGGCACGCTACTCCTCCGGTACCTGCACACACGGAAATGCAAACTTGTCTAATCGTGTATTGGCATTGCGTATCGCTTTTGATGATCGGGGAAAAACCGCCTCGAGATGGATCGCGGCGTATCACGTATCAAATGACATAGCCGTATCATGACACCGTATCAAAATGCGTCCACACTACATCATTCTGCCGATCATGATACGCGCATCCGATACGACACGTATCAGATACGCGGTTAATAGCGATCGGGGTGTATCATGATCGCGATCATTTTGCGTCCACACTAGCAAACATGATACGCTTCGGTGCTACGCCACGGAGATCTGATACGCGAAAATGATCAAGTGTGGACCCACCTTAAGAAGATTTAATATAGTTTTTCAACGAAAATCAAGCTACTGTTTCGTCTAAGAAATTGACGATAACAGGAAAAACGGAAACTGTTTTTGATAAATAGCAGACTACTTGAATTTACATCGACTTTTTGACTCATTTGATAAGACCGGAGATAGCTATCCCCCGTGAACAATAGTATCAATATTATCTCAATAAAGGATTTAATGGGCGTACTCATCATACTCGTTCAAAAAACTTTATGAAAATATAATTTTTTCCTCAAATTTGGTACGATTAAAATAGCACAACGGTATTATTTCAAGTCATACATAACTTCACATTATATAAACAAATATTTATTATTAGATAAGCTCTTGAGTTGTCTACAAGCAAAGTTGTTGACCAAAGTTGTCGACATAGCTCACAGATTATTCTGTGAGCTGAAGTTGCAATGGGCCGGCCATATTAGCCGTAGAACCGTACCGAAACCGCGTGGAGACCGCAAATCGGCAAACGTTAGGTAGGACGCCTTCAGGCTTGGTGAAGAGACGGTCTTTGCAGAGTGGCTGATAGCAGCTGGATTAAGAGTTGCTGAGAATTGAGCTAAATGGCGTGCAATTGGAGAGGCCGCCCATGTCCAGCAGTGGAATGCTGTAGGCTGATGATGATGAAGCTCGGGGTTAACGGTCTAACTACCGAATCGAAACAAATATTATATAAGAACTTACAAATGAATGTTTTAATCAACATATGTGTGTTTTGCTATCATCGCCGCTATCGTTTTACAAAAGGATTGGTGTTAACATAACAAAAACAATATAAAATCACGCTTGTAATCCCCGAAAATTTAGGCTGAGGGTATTTTTTCACATTTCACCTGGTGCAAGTCGTAAAGAATGCCCAAAGGCCTAAACAATAACCCCAAAAACATTATTTAATTCGTACTATTTTTTTTTTCTATTTCTATTTACTAACAGCGCTTAGAGACTGTCATCTGTATGTATTAATACGTAGATACGAAACTTAAATATGAGGAAGAAGTCTCAAATGTTTTATCAAGTAATAAAAACCGTACGCACGGACTTTTAAATGCCTATTAGGTATGGAAGAATAATAAAAACATTCACGTCCATCAGGTGTTTGGAGCTCTGACATCGACCGCGCTGCATCCTTCAGAGCACTTCTACGGCACGGGCGAGTCGCTGCTGTTCTCTTTCCAATGCAGCGGCGACGAGGCGCGGCGCCAGTCGCAAATCGCTATCGAGGGCGCCAAGGATAAAGACCCTAAAGATGAAGGCAATAAGGATGAAAAAGAAGGTAGGATACTATGTGATAAACCCGAACAGTAAGAATCGGTGTCGGTGGAGTTTACCACGCATTTCTCGTCTGTTCTATCTTTTCCTCTGACATACTTACCTTACTAACATAATATCCCGCCTGTATCTGGGTCAGGTTGGCTGGACAAATCATCAAAATAGCTCGCATTTAACTAGGTCAATAGGGCACTTTATGTGACGGCTAAACACCCTTATTTCAGGAGTTTCTCCCTCACAAATTCAGGTTATTCATTATCGTCCCCGTCACAAAAATTTTAACAATTTGTTTTTATTTCGAAGGCCGTAGATCATCGGGCAGTGGAGATACATGTGACGCCATAAATCATACGTTATTACTGTCACACATTGCGTCACTAAATATTAGTAAAGGAACCATATTCGAAAACGCTCCCGTTATTTAGATTCGGAAGTGCCAGCCAGAAGTTTTATACGTAAATTCAAGCTGGCTGGACACAGATTTTTGCATTATTCTACTAAACCGCTGTACGTATCTCAAAACTTTTAGCTCGATGCCTGTCACAAATTTATGTGACGCCCGTTGATATGCAAAAGTCATCAAAATCACTTCGGGTACCGAGATTGAGAGACCAGCGAAAAGTGATTTTTCAAGCTGGCTGGATACGTTTTCGGTCGATTATCTAAGATTCTGTAGAGTCACAAATTATGTAATAAGGGTGTTTAGCCGTTACATAAAGTGCCCTATTGACCTAGTTAAATGCGAGCTATTTTGATGATTTGTCCAGCCAGCCCGAGTCACATCCGCATGTACTACTCGAAGGGTAAGGTAGAGGAGTACCCAATAGTACACACAAATTTCGCCAGTTATTTAAGTACCATGCAACAGGGGGCGAGCCTATTGCCATCAACCGGTACAAATCCAGGCTACGGGCCGCTACTGAGAAATACGTGATGGAAAAACTCAATAACACTTTGCCCGACGTGGGAATCGAACCCAGGACTTACCATCTGATATACTATCGACAATAATTAGATCTAATCAGGTCTTTAACAGTATTTTCACACAAATTAATTTTACGAGTGCCACTAAAAGGAAGAGAACGGGTGACTTTCGAATCGAAACGAAACACTAAACCTTAGGGTTTAGCTCTTAGGGAATCCCAAGCCCATTCCCGGTCACCGTAGGCGCGGGCTTGCGGACGGCGAGCAATGGGTAGCTCGCCTTCCGGTAAGGACCAGGCCCGGGTCAACAGCGCGTTGTGTTCCACGCGCGCCTCAAAGAGATGTCAGCACCAATGACGGGGTCCGCTAGGGCCGATGCCTGTCAGGATTGTGCATAAGGGTTTTAGTCAGTAAGAGTATGACACGCCCTCCTGCTTACACCAGAGCGGGAGAAGTAATTTGAGGACTTCCCACACTCAAAAAAAAAAAAAGGCCGTACGGGTTCAAACAATTGCTGGACATATGCCTCTCCCAAGCTGCGCCACAACACCCTGTCCTCCGCCTTTCGCATTTGTCTCAGAGGGTTGCCAATGTGCAAAGACCGCAAAAAACTTGGGGCAGCCTCAGCCTTAGTAGCAATATAGTACGCTTTATTTCAATTTTTTTTTTTTTATATAATTTTAATGAAATTACAGATCAACCAGCAACAGGACCAGTGATGAAAACCAAGTTCAAGTACTGGGGCTGGACCGGAGACAACATGTATTTTATTCGCGGCAGCAACGATAACATTTCCATCGGCGCCGGCGAGTAAGTATTGTTGCCAGTTTAGCTATCTTGAGGGTTTATGGCTGTTGCTTCATTTGACAACCTGATTAAAATGAAGTAGAATAAAATGTCATAGAAGATATTATAGCACTACAAGGGGGTCTCTTGATGCATGGCCAAAATCGGAACTAACGCCGCCATCTTGCTTTTCCATATATTTCACAAATGTTTACCAACAGCGCCCCTTGTTAAAGTCATTCGAGCGCCAAAAGATGCTTGTTGCAGTACTTATACCTATAGCTACATGCGTGAACACAACGATTCGTGTTCGGCAAGATCAAACAGTATCGTATCGATGTACTAATGTGGCTGTCCAATTTTTAGCGGCAAGTTCGGCCTGTGGCTGGACGGCGACCTATACTTGGGCCGGACGCAGTGCTGCAAGACGTACGGTAACGAGCCGCTCACCACGCGCGAGGACTTCATCGTCAAGATCATGGAGTGCTGGACCTTCATCTGAGCGCCCCCGCCCCGCCACCCGCCCCCCGCCCCCGGACTCGCCGCACGTGCCGGCCACTACTCTACTTTCAAATCAAAAATAAGCTTTAGATTATCTTATGAAATTTGCTACGAAGATTTGACACTTTTACAAGTCAGTCTTTTCGACTTTAGTACCGAAGAGTCTGAAAACGATTTTGTACTCGCATTGTGACTCGAAACGTAGCGGCGCAGATCAACATCGATTGGCAGACATGAAGACAATATTAATAACGTCTACGCGCATTTCTAGTCAAATGTACTGAAACCTGACCAATGTTTTCATCCTCTCCGAATTTAGAGGCGTGTTCGGATACGAGTGCCGCCGCTCGGGCGCGGACGCCTGCCCGCGACCTCTACTGAGCAAGTGCATTAATCCTAGTCAATTGTCATTTGTATGTAAGTTGAAAGTCCCGGAGTTGGACAGAGCTCACCGCACGCTGTGGGCTCTAGGAGGACGGCGTCTACTAAGTATGCGGCACTCCGGGTCGCGGTCGCACACTCGCACCGTGCACCCGGACAGGCCGATAATTATTACGTGTCAATTCATACAATTAATATTGTGCATTGTTGTTAAGGAAATTAAAAGCATATTTGTAACTATAAAATCTGTATGTTATGTAGAACTTTATATATTAACGAATCAATCATTACCTATATGTTTAGAGGCCGACTTATTGGCGTGTCAGTACCGAGCAATGTAACACACATTAATTTTATGAAAGTGATTCTCGTTCATTCACGACTAATCGTTGGGGGTAGCTCGGTCGTAATTGGCAGAAGGCGGAAGCTGGAATGATTCTTGCCAAAGTAACGAGAGCCTCTAGCGCCTCATGTGTAGCCCGCGCAAGGGTCGGTGACACTGTCAGTATAAATATTTTATTTATTAATAATTTGTGTAGATTTTGTATGTTATGTTGTCGTGTCTGATTGTATTGAGTCATAATAATGTTAAGTTAGTGAGCATAATTATGTTACACTTGTACTGTGATTTGATTATTATGGTTGCATTTTTTCACTTATTGGAGCGTTGTCACTGATTTTAATTACATTAACATTATCCCAATATGCTTATTGGGAGTTTAGTGAATATCTAACATATCTTCGTTCATGTCACACATTTATAGGAATGTTTACGATAGTCCACAGAACACGAACACGCAATCAACATAGTTTTCAATAAACCATAGATTTGTTTTTGTGATAATGACGCTTCAGTACAGAGATGAGTAGCCAATATATGAATATTATTAATTAAATAGTAAAAAAAATCTTAAATAGTTATCTTAGAATGCTTGATGAATGTAATCGTCATTGTGCTTAGTAATCGTTAGCATGATGTTACTCAGATCTATCTGGTCGTATAACATTATTTGTTTGTCATAAGTAAGCACGCGCGCTCTCGCTGGAGCCGTCGCGCCGCGCCGCACATGGCATATCTACCGCTATGGCCAGTATATTGGCGTCGTCTTTTGTTTTGTTCCATATATCTACTGTATAAACAACATATTCCTATGTCAGATTAGAAAGATATAATATATATATATTTTTGTGAAAGGCCACGCGAAATAAATTGTGTATAATGATGGTAGAAAGTACAAGTACCAAAATGTGTCCCAGCTGTTACTGAAGAGTAGAATATAGCGCGTGCGTCTATTCATGCAGTATATTTTGACGTTGTTATTGTTTGTATACATCAGGAATGTAATAGATGAACTTAGGTTTTAAAATTATATCGGCGTAATTATTGTTATAAATTTATAATCATTAGACTTGTTGAGTAGCAGTGAGAATTAAAATATTTATTTATTCTGTTATGGTTTCCATCTTACGGTTGCTGTAGCTACATTACTTTATCGGTGATGATTTATTATGTAATTCTAAGTTGTTAAAATGTAAATCAAGCCATAATAATTGAGAATATATTCTTTTGAGAAAGAGAATGTTTTATTTTTTATATTAAGAAATATACAATTTTGGTTGAATATGATGAGCCATCAGTACTAGTATCTGTGTCGTGGACGGTACCCTGAGCCACCGTCGTCGTAGCTCCTGTTGTAGTCGCTGTATCCTCTGTTGTCGCGCCGGTCGTAGTTCCTGTCTTTGTTGCCGTCCCGCTGGTACGGGTGGTGCCGTCTGTTACCGCGGCGTTCGTTGCGACGGCCTGAGTTTGGAACCCACCATGAGTCTAACACGGGCGGCGTAGAGGGCAACTCATTAAATACTTTCATAAAATCTTCATCTTTCTCAGTAAACCTATCTTTTAGTTCTTCCTCACATTTGGCTAAAAATTCTTTATCTTCAGCTGATAATATATCAGCAGCCATGTTTAATTTAATATATGTGTAGGGTACTCAGTCAGGGAATTAAGAACTGAAAATAAAAAAAAATATAAATTTTACATTCTACTATAAATTTTGGCATGTGAAGTAGCTTTATTAAACCAAATTCGTTCGCTTAGAACTGCCAGCAACATCAGAAACAAACAAATACACCAGTCTCATGTGACTCAGGATGGCTGGACAAATCTTCAAAATAGCTTGCATCTAACTAGGATATTCGAAAACGCTCCCGTAATTGAGATTCGGAAGTGCCAGCCAGAAGTTTTATATGTAAATTCAAGCTGGCTGGACACAGATTTTTGCATTTTTCTACTAAACCGCTGTATGTATCACAAAACTTTTAGCTCGATGCCTGTCACAAATTTATGTGACGCCCGTTGATATGCAAAAAGCCATAAAAATCACTTCCGTTACCGAGATTGATGTGGTTTTTTCAAGCTTTGGACACGTTTTCGATTGATTATCTAAGATTATGTAGCATCACAAATTCTGAAATAAGGGTGTTTAGCGGTCACATAAAGTGCCCTATTGACCTAGTTAAATGCGAGCTATTTTGAAGATTTGTCCAGCCATCCTGAGTCACATCCAGCCTCCCCAGGACCATTATTTGAGGAATAAAATTATACAAAATACAAAAAATTATCATCAGACCACAACAAGGATGTTAAAATAGGACATTTGAACTACCTATACTATTATGAAGTATAATAGTGATCGCCACACATTTGGTCAAAAATGTAGTAATGATTAAAAACGACAAAGTAAAGCAAGAAAAACGAGGACATATGAAGTACACACATCATTTTAATTTTAACATAATTCTGAAAAGATTTTTATACGTCTTGTGGCACTGACGAAAGAAACATTCTGAAGAATGGCTTTGTTTTGAAGTTGCCCATTGTAATAAACATACTTATTGAGATAAATTGGAAAGTTTTTATGAAATGAAGATATGTTTACACACACCATTTCAATTTATGAACATAAAACCCTTGTTACAGTGGAGAACACAATAGAGCTAACAATATGCACTGGAACACAAAACAACATAACCCATAAATCAATCCCAAAAACCCTAGAATACTGATAATATTTACAATGTTCGCTGATTAGACTTGTTAGGATAAGACCATAAAATGTTTTAGATGGCACTACCAAACTAGGGTTGATAGGTTCAAAGACAAATCCAATATATGCTCCACAATCCGGACATACACATGGCTTCCAAAGATAACCAGGAAACCACGATGTACTTTCCTCCCACTGCAATTAATTTATTATGTTATAGCTGTCTTAATATCATGAAATGAGACGAATATTTGTGAATAAATAAATAAATATTACCTCCCCAGTTGGAACACAAGTAGAGTATGTAAATAATATCAAGGGATAATGGAAAAACACATCTGTGGCAAACACTTGCACTAGGACGTTGTCTTTAGATAACAAAGTATCATTGAAAGAATATCGAGCTTTTGGGCTCGACTTCGAAATTAGAGAGCCACTTGATGTAACGTCGCTGCCACAGTTGCGGCACAGAATATTCCCTGAAATTACAACAAAACTTTCTGCAGTCCAGTGAAAATAGTACGATCACGTACAAACTGTCCACCAGTTATCTATTTGTTTATCTAGTATCTACCCTTTTTCTGCTGCATCAGGTGAACGTCTTCAAATGCAATCACAGAAGCTATAACAAAACAAAGATACGAAATATTAAAATACTTTTTTAACGACATTATACCTTAATCTTGCACAACTTTATATAGTTTTACACTAAGTACAGATTAAATTGAAAAAACTTTTATTTTTATGCAATCGTATCAAAGTTCTCTGTCTACGTATCAAAGCATGTGATTCAGATTAGAAATCAGACATTCAGAAATTTCAGACACTGAAAGTGTGGGGAGGGAGTCCACAGAACACTATTGGATTGGTAGTAGTAGTAACTAGTACTGTAGTAGTACTATTACTCCTAGCGGAGGAGGAGTCTGAGGAGTAATAGTGTTCTGTGGTGTGAATAGGGTTGCCAGATGTCCGGTAATTAAGCGTACAGTCCGGTATTTAATAAAAAATAAATGATATACCGGACAGCACTGCAGACCCACCGTACCCCTGGCCGTACCCCTGGTGGTACGGTGGGTTTTTTAAAGTTAAACGATACCACTGTATGAAGTGAACATAGTGCTGTGCTGATGAAGATACTAGACGGACAGAAAATGATAAACAGTTATCTCGCATATTAATGACTTATTCATTAGTTAGGTAGGTACAGACGCCGGCACATCAAGCTACTACAATCTGTCAAATTTCTTTAATAGATTTTCAACTTTATCGCTAAAGCATTAAGGTTCAAGGTTGATTGGGAAAATTTGACAGTTTCGGGTAGCTTGACCTGCTGGCGTCTGTACATAAATTGATGCGGCAATAATGCATGTTAAGTACTGCGCAATTGTAACTCTATGTCCGGTATTTAGAGGAAAGTCGGTACTACTGGTCACAAGCGCCTACAAAAGTAGGCATATGAAATCCCTCAAACGCAAAACTCGCGCGCGTTCCAGGTCGCTGGTTGTATCTGCGTCTGCGAGCTCTCTCTTATTTTTGTTAAACATACCTATGTATCTAGTTTTAGGTGATTTTATTTTTTTCAGAAGTTCCTACCTTTTTTTTGGTAAGTAAGTAGTAGATTATAATATTCATACCATTGTTTAATAAAGACTTTCTCAGTCTTGTCGACGACAATTTTATGACTGCATTATATTTTGTTACTAATACTAATTAAGTTGTGATGTTGATTAATAAAAATAAAATATTAGTATAAAAACCGTATTTTTTGCGACCTAGCACCCCCCCCCCCCCCCCTAGCCCCCCGTTTGTGGTTGTCCGGTATTTTTTCGCGACTCACCTGGCATTCCTAGGTGTGAACACTGAAAGTGAGTGAGTGAGTGAGTGAGTGAGACGCACTGACGTATAAATCATATTATTATAATTATGATAATCATATTATATCATGTATAAATCATATCATATTATTTATACGTCAGTGGTGAGACGAGACATGAGACAGACCTTGCATTCCGAATTACACCATGATCGCTCACAGCGATCATGGTCTAATTCGATATTTTCCGAGTATGAAATTGCCGTTTTATTGTATTAGGTACTTCGAAATTAGCGGCATGGTATAACGTTACCTTACCAACAATATTGACCCATTTGCGTCAAATCAATCAAATAAAAAAAATATGAGAAATGGGTGCCTCATGATTTGACTGATCTGCAGAAAGAAACGCGTGTTGAAACTTGTGTTGCCTTGTTGAATCGATACAGAAATGAAGGAATATTGGATCGAATTGTGACATGTAACGTTACATTTTCCCGGGAGGGGGAAAATGTAAGGTCAAGGAGGAAACTATCACCAGAACTGGAGGAGTCCCGGCTTAAAAGAAAAAGTAAAAGAAGAAATGGTAAAGGTAATTTAATTGGTGTAGAATTTATGCCAGGGAAACCGGGGTAAAAGTTGAAGGTCCAAGAGTTTCTTCTAAAGAGGCTCGTAGGTTGTAAAGGAGGGTCCTTGAGTCAGACCACGTCACCGACCTCGGAGGGGCAGGCCGTGGTAGAGAAGGCAGGCAGAGGGCTGACATCTACCAGCCGTCGGCGTCACTAGATTATTGCAGACCACGACGTTATCCTCACATATTGTGTAAGGTTATGATCTTCTTGCGTCAGTATCCAGAATTGACGCCAAGGGTAGCCATCGCCGGTCTAGCGAATTCCGATGTCCAGTGTAGAAGGACGCGTAGATTTGTTTGTTTTCAGGCACAGCCCACACTATCAGAGGACACAGCCCTCCCACCGAGCGCTATATAATTTCAGGACCTCCTGCCAATGCGAGCACCAAGAGTAATCTCGTCTGACGGTCCCGGCTCCCTTCCTTTTCGGATCGGTTGACATTTAAAATTGGTCGATAAGATGTAACATTAGAGGAAGGTTTGTTTGGTTTCAGAATGGGAATAATTGTTTGAGACTTCCAACTTGATGGAATGTTGCCAGAAATCAAAGGTGTATTGATGAGATTTAAATATATTGAAAGAACAGAGTCGGACAAATTAGCTATAAATGAATATGGTATACCATCTTCACCAGGAGCTGAATCCTTAACATGTGAAACCTGTTCACATTAAATGAGTTGAAGGGAGTCCCTTCAACTCATTTAATGTGAACAGGGAATTCAACTCAGAATTAGGAATAGGAACATAGGGATAGTGCATTAAAGATCTCTGTTCTGGGACTGAAGGAGGAGCTAAATGATCCTTAAACTCATTGGTAATGGCAGTTTTGAGGCCCTTGTGTCACTAAATGCTGACCTGAATCGCCTAATGTTTAGCCATACTAGAGATGCGTTAACTTCTGGCGAGATAGATGCATAAAATCTTTGCCAACCTTCAAATTTCTTTTTCCTAAGGAGCTTACGAGTTGTACGAGAAGCTTCTTGGTATATTTCAAAATTGTGATGAGTCATAGTATGACCATAATTTATTTCTGCTTCTTTTCTTTTTTTAATGGCCTGAGTGCACTCAGCATCCCACCAAGGTGGTGAAGGAATTTTGCCTGTAGCACCATTCTTAATAGGGAAAGTATTATCTGCCACCTCTATTAAAATTCTTGTTATTTGATTAGATAATAACTGAGGATCATGTAGTTGTAAGGAATTATTTAAAAAAGAATTCTTTCTTCTACATCATTTTTGTATGTATCCCAATCTGCATTTTGAAGTCTATACTTAAATATACCGTTACTTTTATACCGTTAAGGATTATATTGAGGACAAAAAGGCTTGGGATTGAGTTGTTCCAATTTTCTGCATACTGAATGTTTTCTTTTATTTCTGTTACATACACTGATAAATTGATAATTATTATAACAGAACGACTTGAATACTTACCTTGAGAAGTACAATTTATTGTTTTAATAATATTGTGAATTTGAGGACTATGTGGGTCATTGTTTCAGTTTTAATCATGATCTGGCAGTTTAAGTAGTTCATGCGGCCTACCCAAATGTCCTTTCTTTGGTATTGTTCGTCGAATCGTTGAGCTCCTAAAGTTCTGAGTTGAGCTGCACGGTTACTGACAAATGCGTGCACTGACTGGACAGGTCCTCTTAATCTGCGTGGTTCTTTCCTCAGAAGACCATTTCAGATACTAATCTACATGGTCCTCAAAGATTATGTTCGAATATTTATATACACATTGACATTCATGAATTTTATACATACAATGACATGAGTAATTACTTTGTAAAGTATTATATTATTTAAATTATTGTGAATGTGAAGATTATGTGGATTATTACTTTTTTTTATTTTATTTCTTAGTTAGTTTCACGATCTGGCAGCTTGAGTAATTTATGCGGCCTACCCAAATGTCCTTTCTTTGGTATTGTTCGTCGAATCGTTGTGCTCCTTAAGTTCTCAGTTGAGCGGCAAGATTACTGACAAATGCGTGCACTGACTGGACAGGTCCGCTCAATCTGTATGGTTTTTCCTCAAAAGACCGTTTCAGACACAAATCTACATGGTCTTCACATGATCTGACCAAGATTATGTCTGGACTTTAAAAGAGACTGTGACCTCTGAGTTTGTTTCGGCCTTTCTTCTCAGAGTAGTCAGTTATGAAACGCCGACCTCATCTAGTTTTAAAAATATGATTGACGTGTAAAAGTGTTTGTAACAAACCTACTTACAGAAATAAAATCATTTATCATTTATCATAAATCGTGGTGTTAGATTGCAAGCAGCTGGTTTTTTATGTGGAAAAGATATTATTAAAGGGTAATGATCTAGTGATCATTACCCTTGAATAATATCTGACCCAAACGAATCCAGATGAGGGAATAAGCGCCCCTGGCCTCTCAATCTGCACACCTGAGTTAGCATCAACATTATCCTGGTCTCCTTTATCGTCTTCTTATGGTACTACTTTGTGAGGAAACAATTGGTGTGTTACGTGATTGGGGCGAAGGTTGTGAAGAGAAAGAATTTTTAGTGGTATGTGATGGGGCAGATGTTACCACATCTGCATACAATTTTGAGATTGGTGGATGTAGTTGTGACGCTTCAGCATAAGACACGCAGCTATGGGCCATATAATGCTTAATTGCTTTTTGTCTCTCAAATTCTGGGCATTTTTTATTGATGTCGTAATGAATGCCATTGCAATGACAGCATTTACTACTACTTTCATCTTCAATACTACAAGTGTCAGCAGAATGCTTCTCCCCACACTTGAAGCACTGAGGGTTCGACCTGCATTGTACCTTTGTATGGCCAAAACGACAACAATGAAAACATTGAATTGTTGGGAATGTATACAATTCTACTGGCATGGAATTGTAACAACAAAACACACGTTTTGGTAAAATTTGTCCGTCAAAGGTGAGCACGACTGTTTGCGATGGTTTCCACACAGGGGTCGGTTCGTGCACTTTATAATTGAGACGCCTTGCTTAGATGACTTTCCCGTATCCAGCGGGGACAGATATGTTTTCGATTATTTCCTCCGGAGACCATTCGGTAGGTACGCCTTTAACAATTCCAATGCGACACACATTAATTGATGGAACAAATGCCTTCAATTTTTCTTTGGCCAAACTTGGGTCATTTAAGAAAGAGTTGGCATCTATGTAACGGGAGAAGCTTAAAGTAATTCTTTAATTCTTTAGTTTTAATGATCCGTTAATTATATTGTTGAACCTTCGTTTTTTAAGAAAGTGCCCTAAAGTTATTGGGTGTAATGTTTGAGCAGAGTTTTGTGTGTCAACAATTTTTTGGATGTGTACAACGTATGGCGACAGGTCTGTGGCTTCATACAAAGTCCTAGCAACCTGTGGCGCCTTCTGGGGAAGATCAGACTTTTTGAGGTTTTCAGTCTGGGGACCATCCACAGAACGTGTGGTGGTTTCTTGAACTAAAATATGATGTACCGGTACGTTTGATGCTATTTTTGAACTAATTGTGACTGAGTTATTGTCGCAATGACAATGTGTTCCTTTATTTAATTCTGTTGTATTGTGCGAGTGACTATTTCGCCTTCTTTTGTTGCAATTTTTGCACACTTTACGTGGAGCTCTAGTCCTTTTCCGTTCCGACCTAGTTAAGGACGTATCTGTATCCATACTGGATTCATATATTATTATATTTTGCCCGACCGAGGGGACTGTGCCCCCCGGATCAGGCGGTTCTTTGTCCATTCCGGAGAGAAAAAAATAAAGTACAAAAAACTTACCCTAAATATGAAGAACGATATATACAAACAATGAAATTAACTAATCTAATGAATATCTACATATATTTACACAACTTATCTCCAATTTAAGCGTTTTCTTAATTTTTAAAAGAAAACGAAAGAAAAATCACGTCCGTCAAATTCGATGATTCCCGCGCTTTTTTCGTTTTTTTTTTTATATATGTTCAGTGTTTTTAAAACTGTTATTATTTTTCAAATTGGCAATTTTTTTTGTTTTTCTTTCGAATCTTTTCGATAAGGCGTTTAACTTTTTGTTGTTGATTGACACATTTTTCTTTTAAAGCCTTAATTATTTCAATTTGTACAACCTGAAAAAATAAATGAAAATTACTTCAATAATCAACTTGCGTCGAAAATGCTGCTTTGTAATATTTGTTTCATGCTAAGTCTATAGATCCTAAAAAATCCAATTGTATATTTATACTTTAGCACGAAGATCAGAAAACGTGCTGATAAATCACTGACAGGTGGACCTGTAGTACAGCTACGGAACAGAGAGGATGCGTCATTGGTACCGTAACCACACCTTAAATAAGAGAGAACTCAGCTCATTTCATCGCCACATTTCATTTTTGATAATTTATCCCCTGTGGGTAGATTTTGTTCCAAAAATACTATATTTTTCTACTTTGTAAAAATGTCTCATTTGGATTTCAATGTTTTCTCATTATTATCGTAATGTTATAAAATTTTAATTTTCGTAAGAACCTCCTGTAATTTTCTAGCATCAAAAACGTTTGAGTAGATACACACCACTTTGTGCACTGTTTCGTCTGTTTCCACAATTCGGTGGGGAACTGTAATGGAGGCATTACAGTAGATGTGATGATACGTGGAGAAACGTCCGTGTTTTGAATGTTTCTCGTTTAACATAATACAGATGACTCGTGACGTTGTTTTTTGCCAGGTGCCTGAAAAAAATAGATACTAGTAAGCAATAAGCAATTTACAATATGATTTATTTATGTAATTAATTATTGTAAACAATTATTATTTACACTTACCGAAAATACTGTGGGTACAGAGTAATCATGTAATCTCATTACATCAAGTGTTCTATTGAAACTGCTTTCTTCAAAGTGAAGAGAACAGAGGTACAGACGCCAGCACATCAAGCTACTACAATCTGTCAAATTACTTTAATAGATTTTCAACTTTATCGCTAAAGCATTAAGGTTCAAGGTTGATTGGGAAAATTTGACAGTTTCGGGTAGCTTGACCTGCTGGCGTCTGTACCATTCTTTATGTCGCGGATTAATATTTTCTTCACCAATAGCCTCTAACCACTTTTTCTTTAATCCTTCATTTTTAGATAGGAAAAACATGGAGGTGCCGCGTTATATTTGACATACACTTTGCATACAAATATGAGTGAAATACAGACTGTGAAATATCGTTTTGTCTCATTCTTTCTAATGAAGTAATCTTATGTGTTAAAAGAGACAACAATATTTAAGTTGTTGCTCATTATGGTAACATTTTGTCGTGACGTAGGGACAGTAGTAGGTAAGTGCCCTATCAGCCATCTTATGCGACATCTATTTAGTCTGTGGCGACGAGTTTCGTGGTAGTTGTGCTGTCAAATGGTTGTTTATTTTTTGTGTTATTGAGATTTGCGAGAATATTACGAGGAGTTTACCTTTAAAAATGAATTTAAATGTTGGAATACAGCAAACCAACATGCCTGCATGCATGTATTGTGAAGTGTGGTGCAAGAAAGAATGGAAATCAAACTCAATTGTCTTTGCATAGGTTAGTAGCCGGTTTTCATGCAATATTACATACATTCATACACGTTCGATGAACAAATTGTTACTCAATCGTGATTTTGGCTAAAGTATATTTAGTAAGGTATATTTGGGGTCATTTTCGTATGTAGGCACGTGCCCGTCCATATCAGAGTCAGCCATGCTTCAGCAAGTGGCAACGTGGGTAGGAAGCAGCAAAGAATCACTCGAGTCACAATCAAAACTATTTAATTTAAAGTTATTTTAACAAAATGTCTTCTGAACAGAATTTAATCGAAATACAGTCACTAGCAATCAGAAAAACACTAAATCAACCGAACCAAATTAATTCCGGAACATAAACGCATAGGATTACGCGGAACAAAGTTTACCTTTAAAAATGAATTTAAATGTTGGAATACAGCAAACCAACATGCCTGCATGCATGTATTGTGAAGTGTGGTGCAAGAAAGAATGGAAATCAAACTCAATTGTCTTTGCATAGGTTAGTAGCCGGTTTTCATGCAATATTACATACATTCATACACGTTCGATGAACAAATTGTTACTCAATCGTGATTTTGGCTAAAGTATATTTAGTAAGGTATATTTGGGGTCATTTTCGTATGTAGGCACGTGCCCGTCCATATCAGAGTCAGCCATGCTTCAGCAAGTGGCAACGTGGGTAGGAAGCAGCAAAGAATCACTCGAGTCACAATCAAAACTATTTAATTTAAAGTTATTTTAACAAAATGTCTTCTGAACAGAATTTAATCGAAATACAGTCACTAGCAATCAGAAAAACACTAAATCAACCGAACCAAATTAATTCCGGAACATAAACGCATAGGATTACGCGGAACAAAAGCGATTCGTCGTATCAATGGTGCGCTCGCCGTTGAAGTCCGAAAGCCACTGACATTCAACATGGCGGCGCCGACCATAGACTCGACGCTCCGCTAGACTGACAGATGTCAAATCTAGTTCTAAAGTTAAGTTAGTTCACTGAAACCTAATGTGGCATATAATGAAAGAAAGGACAGAGTAAGTGGCTTTGTCACAAATGGCCAAGATACAATCCCTGAATATGCTGATCATGCGCAGGTGTTCATGGTAAGAGGACTAATAAAAAACTATAAACAAACTGTTGCATACACATTTTCGCAAGCTGCAACAAAGGGGCCTGAACTTGCCAAACAGCTGAAAATGGTTATCACTGAATTACAAGATGCAGGGCTTAATGTAGTAGCAACTGTGTGCGATCAAGGCACAAATAATGCAAATTGCATCAAATATCTGTTACAAGAGGCACGGGGGATCTTCTTGAGAAAGGGTGAAGAAGCAAGAGACAATATAATTTTAGTAAATAACCAAGAAATCATACCATTGTATGACCCACCCCACCTAATGAAATGCATTCGAAATAATTTAATTTCAAAACATTTGAAATATGTCAAAAATTATGATATAAAAATTGCAAAATGGGAACATATAATGTTATTACATAAAGAAAACCCAGGATACAAGGGGATTCGATTAATACCAAAATTGACAGATTCTCACTGTGACCCAAGCAAAATTCCCAAAATGAAGGTGAAATTCGCTACACAGCTATTCAGCCAAACTGTGGCATCAAATATGGGCTATCTTGCAGGTGAATAGCATTAGTACTTAATATTGTCCTTACATTAATTTATATTGTGTGTTCCTCTGTGGCCGGACCACAGTTTAGTACTCAGATGAACACACATATTAGGCATACATATCATACTATTCGTGAATGATAATAATATTAAATATTAGTATTAGTACACACGGCTACATATCAAGCTATACATTTCCAGTATAAGCTGATTTCTAATTGTATAGGATTTCTGTAAGCAATGCGAGATCAGCTTAAACTGGAAATGTATATCTAGATGTGTAGCCGTGTGTACATGCTAAACAATTCAAATTTTTTTTATTCTGCGAGATATTAAACACCGTAATTACAATATCCTATATTTTTATTTTGCAGATAAAGGCATAATACTGAAAGAAGCCAAAAATACAGCAGACATACTACTCTTTTTTGACCAATTATTTGACTCGGTGAACGGAAGTTTTGGCAAAAGGAAGAAACATGGAAAGCCTCTTCTTGGACCTGCAACGCCTACTTCTGTACATCATAAATTATGGAGGGAATCAAAATATGTATTGAAGTCTATGAGTTTTGTTAACAAAAAAACATTAAATGATGAGTATGTTCCCACATTAAAAAATTGGGTATGGACTCTAGAGGGCATTGAATTACTATTACATAACATTGCTAGAAAATACGGCGTAACGTCAGTTTGGATGCGGCATCTTAATCAGGATCCAATAGAAAACTTCTTTGGGTCCATAAGAAGCCACGGATGCCGCAACGTAAACCCTACGCCGGAGAAATTTGAAGCAGCTTTTACGACACTGTTAGTTAACAACCTCTCTAGTATCCATGCCCCTGGGGCAAATTGTGAAGCAGACAGCTGTTACTCATTATATGAAGTACTCATCACAGGCGGGGGCAGCAAAGACCAAAAACATTGTGAAATTCAAAATATTCCTGACATTACGTTCACACCCCTTGAAGAAAAAAATGATCCTCGCAAAATCGGCAGTCTTCAATATGTGAGCGGGTATTTTGTTAAAAGCGCTAAGAAAAGAGTCTTCAAGGGGTGTGTTCAATGTAATAAAGATTTGATATCGGAACATGAGCCTGAATATTTAAAGTACAGAGAATACGCCAATAAAAAATGGCTTTGCAGTCCCAGCGACTCTCTCCTAAATTGTATTTCGAATCTGCAGGATATTAATTATATAATGTTAAAAGAACATTTAGAAAAAAATAATTTAAAAGAATTTATCAAGACCATTATATTAATGCACGTGGATTTTAATTTTGTACAATGCACCACTCACAATGAGGCATTAATTGATTTTTTGATAAAAATATCCTGTAGATTCTTCATATATAATTATTGTAAAGATTTAAATAAAATATTAATAAATAAGAGAGAGTGTGATGATGATACAGATTTGTATAAAATAAAAGCAAAAAAACTTCATAGAAAGTGTTTTAAAAGAAAGAAATAAATTATTATAGTAATCTAAAAACATTGTTTTTTCTTTACTTTTCCTAGAATACGTCGTATTTGAGTATACGTAGAGCGCTAGAGGTCGTATACGTACGTACATCTGTGTGCACCTGTGTGTATGTGTGTTGGTATTAGTTCCAAAACCAGCACTCAGAGGCGACACTTGTAGTTTCTCTATTTGTCGCTGAGTTAGACCTCTATTCCAATGACTAAAGAATAAGAGTATAAAAATGTACTCTGTGTCCGAAAGCCACTGACATTCAACATGGCGGCGCTGACCATAGACTCGACGCTCCGCTAGACTGACAGATGTCAAATCTAGTTCCGACGTATCTTCAACAGATGGCGCTAGCAATGCGCCGTCACGGCCGGACTGACATTCGACCGTCCTCGGGCGCATCAGTTTGCAGTCTTGTAACAATCACACAGTCAATCGCACGGGTATCTACCTATCTTATAACCCGCTCGTTCAGCCTGACAAGCTATGACCAGTAGACATAACACTTTTCTCATAATGACTGTAATATTATAAGTAGTCGCTATGTGCCTCAGGACACAAGAAAGCGTGTGTCCTTTCGACCACGCATGGACCGGACGACACCTTTCTCTAACAGTTATTAACAGTGCAGTCTAAATCCGATCAGTATGTCCCATCAACCAACCCTCAGATTTGGCTCGGACGATACCGTCGTGCTGCGATCAACCATAACGCAATTATTAATGTGGACCGGACGGGTGTGTCCTTTCGACCAGCCGCTCGTGCATGGCCCGGACGACACTGTCCCTTCGACCACCATTAATCAACTTTCCTCTCAATGTGAACGTGGACCGGACGGGTGTGTCCTTTCGACCAGCCGCTCGTGCATGGCCCGGACGACACTGTCCCTTCGACCAGTTCACAGACAGGGTCTAGACAAGTGTGTCCCTTCGACCAGCCCCAATGGCATGGACCGGACGGCACTGTCCCTTCGACCGGTTCACAGACAGGGTCTAGACAAGTGTGTCCCTTCGACCAGCCCCAATGGCATGGACCGGACGGCACTGTCCCTTCGACCGGTTCACAGACAGGGTCTAGACAAGTGTGTCCCTTCGACCAGCCCCAATGGCATGGACCGGACGGCACTGTCCCTTCGACCGGTTCACAGACAGGGTCTAGACAAGTGTGTCCCTTCGACCAGCCCCAATGGCATGGACCGGACGGCACTGTCCCTTCGACCGACTCATTATCAGACGTTAACTACCAAAAACATGGACCGGACGAGCGTGTCCCTTCGACCAGCCGTAAAAGTGACATGGACCGGACGACGCTGTCCTTTCGACCAGTTTTATCACAACATGTTTAATATGAAGGAACAGAAATGTCACATACCTCTCAGTTACGAACAATCTTCTTGCTCATTTTGAATTTGGACGTCACGCTCAACAATCTCGCGATCCGAAGCAACGCCCAGGGTATCAGACCCTGCCGTAACTGCATCTGACAGCGCAGAAAGGGTTTCGGAATCCGCAGATAACGCATCACAACTACTCAGTCCGTCGAGGCGACCCTCATCGAGTTCAACGTTCCCCGGCGCCGTCATGGCCTCCTCCTCCATCATCAAACCAGTAGATATCTCAACCAACCCATCGTGACCCGGAGGTACTGGACGCAAGCCCTCGTGCGCGCACCTTAAAGCACGATGTGAACCGGATAAACTTTGCAGCCCGTAGCGATCGCTTTCCAACACCGCAGCCACTACAAAAGGACCCCTAAACTTTCCATCTAACCCGGCTCGACTACGTTCACTACCCTTGATAAAAACGAAATCACCCCCCGAAAACGGCCTGATACTGGCACGACCCTGGCCAAACCGTCGAGCACCGGATTCCGCCGCCCCCCGCATACTTCTGGACGCGTCACGTCCAGCCGACTCCAGGTCGACACGCCGCTCATGCTCCGAATCTGGACCCGAACACCCAATCCTCGACATGCCCAAAGAGTGTGATCGGACACCGAACACAAGCTCTGTTGGCGTGAATTCGGTGACCGCAGATTTAGTACCATTGAGTGCTAACTGAACACTTCCTAACTCGTCGCGCCACGCCTCATTGGGGTCGCTTTCGATGACTGTTAGCAAACCCCTCAAAGCGCGCATCACGCGCTCCACCTGCCCGTCTGCCCTGCTGGAGCCCGTCGCTACAAAATGCAGTTCAATACCACATTCTGAGCAAAAGTTCTTAAAGTCCTGACTAATACAACACCTACCCCGATCGGCCATTATGCGCTCAGGCGCTCCAAAAAGGCAAACGGCATTTTCAAGGGCTCGAACTGCACGGGCTGCGTCCAATGAAGAGGTATGCTCCAATAGCACGCATCCAGTGAACGCATCGATGACCACCGAACAGCACTCCTTACGGTCACCCCCTCCACTCAGTTTCCCGGCAAAATCTATATGAATTGTGTGCCACGGCACCGACACCTTCGGAATGGAGTGCAGCTGCACAGGCTGAGCGCCCGAAGGACCCTTCGATGCCTTGCAAACAATGCAAGAGTCAATAAACCTTCCAACACACTTGGACATCCGAGGGAACAAACACCGCTCATACAGTCCGTCCAAGGCTTTGCCACCACCCAGATGTTGCAATTCATTATGGATGTGATTAATCAAAGTCCATATCAAGGAGCGAGGGACGACTGGCAGCCACGAAACAATCCTGCTTCTTGCAACCTTCCTATATAGAATGCCATCTCTAACGTCACACGTTTGACCAACCGTTTCGGGAAAATCGCCACTGCTACGCTTGTTTATTAAGTCTTGAATTTCCGAATCTCGCCCCCGCTCTACATGAAGCCAACCCTGATGCAACTCCACAAAACCCACTGTCTTGGCTACAGGTCCAGAAGAGACCTGCGATGCGGAAGCCAAGCTACTGGGGTCCGGCAAGGCGCCTCTCGAGAGGCAACCCGCATGCTCCACGCCACGACCCCCGCGACATATGATATCGAAATCATATGCTTGCAAAAACGCCCACCAACGATGAACGCGTGGAGCCAGATCGGCTTTCGACCTCGATGCCTTCAGCGAGCCACAGTCCGTGAAAACCTTGAAACGCCGGCCGTACAGATAGTGCCGGAAATGTTCAACCGCTCGCACGACTGCCAGCGTCCCCAGTTCGCACGAGTGGCAGCGGGATTCGACTTCAGATGCTCGTCGACCAAAACACTCCACAACATGTGGCAGGTCGTTCCCCCTCCGCATTAGGAACGCCCCACAGCCCCCCGAGCCAGCGTCGCAATGCAATTCAACGGGCAAATCCGGGTCAAAGATCGTCAGAACCGGTTCGGACGCAAGCATCTCCAGAATGGCACCACGCATCCCTTCATATTCCCCGTCCCACCCTATAGGACCCTTCAGCCTTGCTAAGGGGTACAACGGACCAACAACGTTCGCAAATTTAGGGATAAATTTTCGGAAACACGACGCAAGACCCAAAAACTGACGGACTTGCGTCGCAGCCTCGGGCCGGGGAGAGTCCACCAAAGCCTGCATTCCGCGCGAGCCTGGTCCCACCTCTCCGCACTGCAGAGAACATCCCAGGAAGTCCACTTTCCCCTTCACAAATCTACACCCCTCAAGATTTAATGAGAACCCAGCGGTAGAGAGAGCATCTAAGGAGGAGAAGTAATGGGCACCACCAAGCCGATCTACCCGCTCCTCAACACGAGGGAGAGGGCAATGCTCGGGTCGTATACCGGAGCCAAGCTCCCTACAATCGACACACACTCCGCCAGTGCTGTCCCTTCTCCTCACCAAGAGAATGGGGCCCGCGAACGGCGAAGAGCCCTCCCGAATCACACCCGCATCCAGGAGCTCCTGAATCCCCCCTCTAACGACTTGCCCTTCAATTGGTGCCAGCCCACATGGACGTCCCTGAACGGTCCTATGGGGGTCCAATAAATCAATTTGTAACTCTCCTGTTTTCACACGCCTGTGGGGAACACCCTCTATGAAACAGCTAGCAAATTTGTTCAATAGTTTAATGAGATTGTCTCTATCGTCACCTGTCAAATCCGTATCTATCTGAGTAAAGTCTGGCTTGGTAGCAATCGACTCGCAAACATTAGCTTGTTCCTTAAAATGAAATATCAAGTTATCATTATCTATTTTAACGCTCACACCATTTTCTAAAATGTCCCTACCTATTATAACGGGGTCCATGAGGCAAATATCTGGTACTACGTGAAATGTCAAAGTTTGCAAAATATCTCCAAGATTTACCTCACTCGAAATTTGTGACGTACATTTTATTTCATCGCCTCCAATACCTGTAAGATACACGAGATCATTGCGCACAGTACCTGGGAATTTACAAATGAAACTCTCTTTTATTAAAGAACAAGACGACCCACTATCAAATAAGAAGGAGACCGACTCACCGGATAACGTCCTCAAGGTACCTCTCGACAGTCATTGTTCGCAGAGATTGACCTCCTTCCTCGCAGCAGCTCCAGCACCCTTCCCTTTTTCATGACAATTCGTTGCAAGGTGTCCTGGACTACCGCAAATGTAGCAGGTCACTGTCGAAGTCCTTCAATATCCGCATCAGCATCATCGGGATTAAACTGAACGAGCTGCACTGCATTAGACTGGGCGCTGGTACTTGCCACCGGCGGTTGCGACGTTGCTAACATGCGTGTAAGCAAGGCTTCCATATTTCCTAACAACTTCAGGGCACTATTTTCGTCAGGTGGTCGTTTTTCTTCGGTCGGCAGCTCATGGGATCCCACTTCTGATGTAGGCACGTGCCCGTCCATATCAGAGTCAGCCATGCTTCAGCAAGTGGCAACGTGGGTAGGAAGCAGCAAAGAATCACTCGAGTCACAATCAAAACTATTTAATTTAAAGTTATTTTAACAAAATGTCTTCTGAACAGAATTTAATCGAAATACAGTCACTAGCAATCAGAAAAACACTAAATCAACCGAACCAAATTAATTCCGGAACATAAACGCATAGGATTACGCGGAACAAAAGCGATTCGTCGTATCAATGGTGCGCTCGCCGTTGAAGTCCGAAAGCCACTGACATTCAACATGGCGGCGCCGACCATAGACTCGACGCTCCGCTAGACTGACAGATGTCAAATCTAGTTCCGACGTATCTTCAACAGATGGCGCTAGCAATGCGCCGTCACGTATAACAGACCTATTTATTATTTCATTCGTTTGTTTACAATAATATGTCATAGTGGAATAGTGTTGTACCGTTGCTGTAATAGTTTCCGAAACTAGTTCCTCCGCTGATACGATATCGGTACAATCAGCGATGTTAACATAAATCGTTCTGCTTGTCCTAATCGGTCCGAGTGACTTTGCTTGGTCACAGCACCGGGAGACCGTTCCACAGAGTTTTATATGATGATAAAATAAAATAAGACATCGACATTTTGTTATTTATTTTAGTTAGATATTTTTGTTATTTATATTTTTAAAGTATTTTTGGAACAAAATCTACCTGCAGGGGATAAATTATCAAAAATGAAATGTGGGGATGAAATGAGCCGAGTTCTCTCTTATTTAAGGTGTGGTTACGGTACCAATGACATATCCTCCCTGTTCCGTAGCTGTACTACAGGTTCACCTGTCAGTGATTTCTCAGCACGTTTTCTGATCTTCGTGCTAAAGTATAAATATACAATTGGATTTTTTAGGATCGATAGACTTAGCATGAAACAAATATTACAAAGCAGCATTTTCGACACAAGTTGATGATTGAATAATTTTCATTTATTTTTTCAGGTTGTACAAATTGAAAAAAATAAGGCTTTAAAAGAAAAATGTCAATCAACAACAAAAAGTTAAACGCCTTATCGAAATGATTCGAAAGAAAATCAAAAAAAATTGCCAATTTGAAAGATATTATAGAAGACCTTCGAAGAAAAAATTGTATCAACATGGAACAGACTGTTGTAATAGAAGAATTGGAGGGGCCAATAAACTTCTTAAAAAGACAAATTAATAAGTCCAAAGGTTTACCCGCACCAAAAAAATACCCTGAAGAAACTGACTGGACAGGTCCACACAATTTGTGTGGTTCTTTCCTCAAAAGACCATTTCAGACAGCGATCTACATAACCTTCACGTGATCTGACCAAAATGTTGTCTGGACTTTAAAAGAGACTGTGACCACGGAGTTTGTTTCGGCCTTTCTTCTCAGAGTAGTCAGATAGGAAGCGCTGACCTAATTTAGTTTTTAAAATACGATTGACGTGTAAAAGTGTTTGTACAAACCTACTTACAGAAATAAAATCATTTATCATTTATAATTATTATCACACCAATAAACATATTTTATGTAAAAAAAATAATTATTTTTATTTTTACTCCACAACTCACTCTTTAATAAATAGTTAGGTATGTTACACAGACATGTTGTATACAAAAGTTTTTAATTCTGTACAGAAAAAAACATTTGATTTGAGTTTTAATACATCTATGTACAATCAAATCATTTATCGGTTTGCAAACATAGGTATTTAACCTATGTTTGCAAACCGATAAATGATTTGATTTGATTATTCTCAGATAACAGACGGTAAGTAAAATACTCATCTTTTTCTGTTACAACATTAAATTTTATGTAACTATGTACCAACCAAATGTGATATCAAGTAAGACTCGTATCGATACTCGTTATAGTAACACCAATATTCCTTGATTGCCACAACCCTAGCAATGGCAGCCATTTTATGAGACATTATGAGTGGTAGGTAGGCACCTTTTTTTTGTTGATATTTCCAGTCCATACTATTATAAGTCAATGGTCATGGTACGTCAGTACCCACAGAGTACTTTTTTTAGTGTCAGTACCTCAGAACAATCAATGACTAAAGTCTTTAGTCATTGAGAACAATATACTGAGGTCAGTACGTAGACAGAGAATGCTATAGACGCCTGCAAAGCGTGTCGCAGAAAGAGACAAAACAAAAATACGTCATTCATTTAGGGTTACCGTGTGAGGAAAAGTTTACCCCACAATTTAAAATGTCTATAGAAAAGTTATTTTTCTCATAAATCGTCTTTAATAATAATTTAATCGTCGTGTCCGTTCAAAATACATATTTGGGAACCTAGATATTCTGTAATACAATCGGAATAAATACACCCTAGCTACAGATTCCTAGATACAGGAATGTTTGATTTACAAATTATTTTGGTACTTATTACGTTTGCATGAACTACGCATGCTCCCTCAACCCCTTACCTAAGAGCAGGAGAGAGTGACGATGGATGATGATGATGTGATTCTAAATACCTACATTTTCTTAGATGATAGTATTAACTGGCTTTGTGAGTAAATAATACAACAAGTTTATTTTTAATTAGCTTTTATTGATTTTACACGTTATCGTCCTTAATTGTCCGTCAATAACGTATTTCAATAAGTACCTATATTAAAGTAATTTGTACGTACAAATACTTGTACTTAGAAATTATTATAATATACTGTACTTACAAGAATGCTTAAATTATTTTCAATTTCCATATTCGTTTCTTCATGTAAACTGATGGACTTTATGACGTTAATACAAAATAGATGTAAGAAGATGTTGTTTACGGAAAAAGATATTTTAAATTCTTGCTCGATATTTTGAATCGCGTTCAGAGTTTAAGATAAGCCTGTCTCAGTCATTTAATGCATATAAGATGTACAAAATAATAGTTCGCAACAGATAATTGTATATAAAAATACAAACATATTTTAAGTAAAAAAATAATTATTTTTATTTTTACTCCACAACTCACTCTATAGTAAATAGTTAGGTATGTTACACAGACATGTTGTATACACAAGTTTTTAATTCTGTACAGAAAAAACACTTGATCCTCAGATAACAGACGGTAAGTAAACTACTCATCTTTTTCTGTTAAAACAGATTTTAAGTAAGTATATAATTATGAACCAAACGTGATATCAAGTAAGACTCGTATCGATACTCGTTATAGTAACACCAATATTCCTTGATTGCCACAACCCTAGCAATGGCAGCCATTTTATGAGACATTATGAGTAGTAGGTAGGCACCTTTTTTTTGTTGATATTTCCAGTCCATACTATTCAATGACTAAAGAATATACTATTATAGGTCAATGGTTTAGCCAAGTCTTTAATTGTCAGTGCACTGACATGACCACAGAATATATATGACACATGAGACATGACCACATGACTTTGATGCCCGTCAGGGTATATATTATGTTCTTTGCTTTGATGTGTGTCAGACAGTGATGGGAGTGTTGTTTTCCGTGATTCCGTTACAGCATTTGAAATTCGACTATAGTGTAAGTTGTCCGGCTCGAGTTGTTCTGGGGATAACTACTTAGACCCGCCCAACTATATTGTAGTCTGTGGACCCGCCACACTCGCAGGGAGGGAGACTCGGTTTAGGGTCCAATTGACGTCCAAAACTAAGCAAACTCTGTTTTGTGTAGTAAAATATCAAGTCTACAAGTACAAAATGTCAACAACGCAATGACTAAAGAATAAGAGTCTTTAGTCATTGCAACAACGCGACAGTTGACAGTGACATGTGACATTTTGATTTTTGTTATCAGTTCCGCACATATTCCTAGCTCAATGGTTCCGCAACGTTGAGTTGCGTCAAAGTTTTATCACTGAGTATTTCATAGTGCAAATGTAAATACTATTTCAATTTGTTGCCAAAATGTCTGAAAATGTGAATATTGATCTCTCAGGAGAAATTAATGCCACCGTAGAAAAGAAAGGATTACAAAAGTATGTCAATGATATGGAATTGTAAGTCTTAACAATAACAATGCTACGTGGTGTTTTCCTTGCTCTCGCTACATCATTCGTCTCTATTACACGCTATGAGTAAAATTCTGATTGGGTCTGATATTCGTGAAGTGCTGCAATTTCACTATAATCGAATATTTAGTTGTACTTTTGAGTTAAAAACGATAGACGACATTTTTTCATAACTTTGTTGTGGTAGGATGAATAATTAATCGAAAAGAAAGATTTTACGACTTCCTACCTACTATAAAAATTACAGGCGACGTTTATTGTGGTTCAACTTTAAACAAGTTTATTCAAACACACCACCTAGTACTTGATTATTTTAGTATTTCTTTCATACTAACAAATCTTCTTTTCTGTATTACTGTAGTGATCATTACATTTTAGCTTTTAAATGTAATAGCTTGCTGTTTTAAGACTCGTAATTTAAAATAAAACGTTTGTGAAGGTTGCTTCAGCATGTCCGCAGCGGAGCTGGACCAGCGCTGCTCATGGGAGTCCTTGCATCGCGAAGACCATGGACGCAGTTTGTTGCCACTGATAACTTTAAGGTTGTTATGATAGTTTATTGATTATTTTCAGTTACCACCCATCAATAGTGTTCACATCAATTACTTCCAATTTTACACTCTACATCATACTGAATAATTGTAATAACTGTACTAGGACTTATACTTTTTACCATTATTATTATTCAGTATGATATTCTTTTTTGTCTCTACAAAGTCATTTTTTAAGATCCAGTATGGCTATTTTGATAAATGATGCAAAATTTTATGGAAATACAATTGTTTGCTTAAATAAAATCCTTCAACGCAGTTGGCAGCATTCTATTTTGTATTGCACGCTTTAATATCTCCTGTGCACTTCAGGACCGAAATTCTGCAAAAAGTCAATCAATATAGGTTTTAAAAATTATGCTTTTATGTAAATAACATAACAATAATTATCTTTTTGTTGTAGGCTCCTCCATCAATACCTCGATTATCACGACGTTTTTATAGAAATGTGGAGTACTTTCAAGCAAACTACCTGATGGTGTTTCTTGGATTGTTTGCATATTGTCTGTAAGTAGAATTTTATATCAAGGTGGGACTAGGGAATGAATCTCGAGCCGAAATTGGTAACTCGAAATACGCGTGCAAGTCTGGTGTTGAGATTGGCCATTTCAGATTTCGCCCGGCAATCAGGCGAGATGTCCTTTTTGCGATCGAGATTTCGCCTACTCTTTGCAATAATGCGTTTTTTTATTCAACGATTTTTTTACTTATTTCAAATGATAACTAAGCCTACCTACTTACGGTAGGTTATATTTTGTAAATAAAATAACATTAACCGAATTTCGAAACAAAAAATCAACATTTATTTATGTATTTTTTAGCTGGACTATTACGCATAGGCACACGATGCAACAAATCAACAGTGCACTTCACGCACACTTTAAATTAATTAATTATTATGTTGAAAATGGCTGCTCAAGAAGCATAGTTTAATTATTATTAGGTATGTTGGAAATGGCTGCTCAAGAAGCATAGTTTAATTATTATTAGGTATGTTTGAAATGGCTGCTCAAGAAGCATAGTGTGCTTAGACGGGCGCGCTCGGTCTCGATTTCAAGAACGATCTCAGACAAAATAAAAATCAAGTCATAGCGCTTCGAACCTAGAGTAAAATGTTCCTTGCTACGAACCTTGCTCTGTGCATACACGCTCACACGGACACGTTTACAACCCAATTTACAACCAAACTGCACACCTCAGTTCACCTCACTAAGGGTCGGTTAACATGTGACGGAAGATGCGTCGCACAGTGGGCTGCAATTCGATTTTCATTTACATTCAATTTTTTTTTAAGTGACGCTTTTTTGTCTTGGGAACGATAGAGAAAACTACTATATGCTATACATAATGCACTTTCAGGTTTATAATCGTAAACAGCCCACTCAGATTTTTTTTCGAAAAAAATTGTATGGAGTCGGCATAATAAATGATATCTCCATTATCGCACAATTGCGCCTAATATCCTGTTAGGTTATTAATATATGAATTATTTTGGATTTTTTGACATACTCCATGCCAAGGTCAAAAGTGCGCTTTTTTTTTTTAAAAATCGTTAAGAAACAAACAATATTTTTTTTTTTTGTTTATTGTTTTGTTTTAACTAGTATCAAGCTTAACAATACTTTAACTATCTACTGTCTTTTTGAATATCTGTTGGATAATTAATTAATTAGGCTTAAAATTACATGTAATTGGTAAAACTTGTCAAACATATAAATTTTAAACATCATAAGACACATTTTGTGATTCTTTTGTGGTACTAGAAATACCCTAAAAACTAAATTTTAGTTGTTGTGCAATACAAATAATTATAAAAATTAATGACATCTCATTAAAACCAAAAATATGATGAAAAATGTAATATTAAAATGATTACAATAAAAATATATGATAAAATTAATAAAACAATGAATATATAAGGTGCTATAAAAATATCTGCCACGGCTTTAATGGGAGGTAGTATTGTGTTTATAGATTACAATAGTGAAGAAATTTCGTACCCCGGAACAGTTAATTCAATTTGAGAAAATAAAGTAGTTAAAATAACATTGACTCTACTCTGCATAATGTGGTTCACAAATTACGCGCGATGGGTCGCTTCGTCAATGAAAACAACTGCTATCTCTTTCCATCTGTTCTTTGAATGAAAACTGATATCAGCTGACTAGTTCGTCACTACCTAATCTACTAGGTACGCAATAATACGCCAAGTGTTTTAAAAGTGCAATTACTTACCAGCTACCGCATTCTTCCAAAAAACTGACGTAACTATGATGATAAACTTCCCATCACACTTAAAACAGGCTTTGGACTGTCAAGTTAGTGTAAGAATCGCAATTTTTTTCTTATTATTTTTAAACAATAGGTTGTTGTTGTGGTCCTAAGGCACCCCGCTGGTGCTGAGGGCCCCAACAATAGGTACTTAGATTAATAGCAAATAACGATAAATTACAGTAACTTGGCGTGTTTAAAAGTTAATCATCTTATTTACAACAATTGCACTGTATTTACAGTTATTTACACACTCCCTACCTACTTATCTACTAAACTGTTGCACACAAATGTAGGCACGCTTACGTACACGTCTCTTCACTTTATCTAATGTGTCCGTTTCACTTTTAACTTGCCTAAATGCGCGTTTGATGCGCCTTTTTAGTTCTTCCACACTTCTAATGTCATGTCCGGTTTGGCCGTACACAAGGTCCTTTACACGACCCCACAAAAAAAAGTCTAGAGGGGTTAAACCCGTGAGCGAGGAGGCCACGGCACTGGCCCTCCTCGGCCTATCCACCTTTCACCGCCGTACCACACACCGTTTAAAAAAAAAGTCCCGTACGCTGATGGCGACTGGCGGGCGCGCGGGGGGCGACTGGCGAGCGGGTGGTTGCGTCGGCTGGCGTTTGACGAACGGGGTAGTGCGGGTGAGGGTAGGGGCGCGCGGGGCCGATCAGAATGGCAACAGTTTATGCATGTCGTCGCCGGCGTTTTTGAATGAATTCCGTGCGGTGCGGCAACAGCTTATAAGTCTACGGGATGGTTTTATGCTAAAAAATCAATTCAAATTTATACGTAATTATTTTTGTATGAAAAAAAATATGACAAATAATCAATAATTTATCTTTACTTTTGTAATCTATAAACACAATACTGTCTCCCATTGCAGCCGTGGCAGATATTTTTATAGCACCTTATATAATTAAAAAATATTGCCTATTCTGAATCACTATCTTCAGAGTCGGAACTCAGAGTCAGAATTTATTTGAGCAATATCCCTAAACTCGAATTCAGGTGTTTGAAGATTCAGCAGATCCAATCTTTCATCAAGCAAAGGTTTCTTTTTTTTTGCATCCATCGTTGGTCTTACTGCTGAAATAAGCGGATCTGACGAAAGAAGAAGGAAATTAAAAATATCTTCATTGGAACTCACTGTGCTCTTCTTACGTGAGTGATGTTCTCTGAATCTTCTGAAGTCCTTGTTCCTTGCTTCTGAAGCTTCTTCAGATAAACTTCCAATCGGTACTATTGTTATAAGCAATAATTTCGGCTCCATGAAGCAGTATCGTGTGTACTGTTGATGACATGTAGTACCAGTTGTACAATTCAACATATTTCTCAGCAGTTATGTACGCATATTCTTTAAATTTCGAAATATTGATGGGTTCTCCTGAAGTTATGGCTTGCATAATTACAGCAAATCTTCGGATCAGATCTTTATCTAGTCCTGTGATAGCCGCAATCTTTTCAGGAAATTCAAAGAATCGTCGTGCAGTGTTGCCGTCGTCAGTTGTGCCATAACCTTGTTTTACGACATCGATTAATAGGTTGAGCTCCGTTTTGAACCTGGCTTGGATAGTTTTCTTTCTTGCATCCACTGCAGCTATCTCACTATCCCCTCTAGCAGACCACTTCTTAATATCTAATTTATATGCGATATGCAAAAGACATTCCATCATGTTTATGCGTGCATGTAGTGAAGAAAGCTCCATCAAGTCATCTTCTGTTGATTTCTTTTTAACTTCTTCCAAGTTGTTCATCTCCGAAGGTTTCGCCAAACAAATGTAGCACGCTGCATTCGATCTTACGTTAGGAGAGAGGTATGTTTTTATTTTAGTATCTACCATGGTGAGTATTAGCATATGACTCACCATATTACTATCACAATCAGATGGTTGGAGAGCCGATATCTCGGCTTTGACTCTTTCATTTTCTCCCTTCACCACTGTTTCACTTTCTTTAACAAAGGTGAACTGTACTGGGCGACAATACGCTGCTGAGCAAGGTTTCGGGTTGTCCCAAACTGTGATGTCTTCACATGTCATCTTCAGTGGTGATAACGAAGTCATGAAGATACTAGAGTCATCTTGTGTAGAATCCATCTTCTGTTTGTATCTGCTTTGGCTGGATGCTCCGTCGAAACCGTATTTTGATATTAAAATGAGTTCTTTATTTTGTATACTTTCTGGCAAAGATTTAATTATTCTTTTTGCTGTCAGATCTATCAAAGCTTGCAGTGAAATTTTTGATGAGGAATCTGTCACCGTAATTGAATTTTTCGGTTCACCTGAACCGAAAATGTGTGCTTTCCTCCTGGAATGCACATATTTTTCTCTTTCTACACGCAGTAATACGAAGGGTACAAGTGCTTGGACTTCTCGAATTGCTGATTCTCGCAGAGTTATATATTGCCACTTTGATAATTTCAGAGATATCAGTAAACCAAGTGCTTTTTGGGGTGAAAACGTTTCTTCACTGGTTGGCTTTTTAATGAAATCTTGAAGTTTTTCGATTGATTCTGGATGGTTCACCATATATTCAATCACAGAAGCAATGTTGTTTTGGCCTTCATCTTTAAACTTAGAAATAGTTGCAAATACGAGCTCGCTGGAATCTTTGTCTGACAGGTCTCCACTCCGCCTCTTTTTCTGTTTCGTTCTCAAGTCTTCAAAAGGTTTACGATTTGAGATTTTTCGTTTCGTCACTGTTCCAGTTGATGATGTAGATGGCTCCAAAAGAGAACCAGTAGCGCTTGACGATGATTCCAAAATAGTAATGTTAGAACTTGGGGATGGCTCCGAAATTGGCATTATAGGGCTTCCCTCATTTTGAGTAATCGATTTTATATTTTCTTTTAAGCAACTCGGCCAATCAACATCAGCCTCGAGCCAACTTTCGTAGTCAGTTCGGAACCTCTCATATTTCAGTTGTGTTGATTCATATCGTTTCTGTGCAGCCCTAGTGAATCTCCGGCAAAATTCTTTTAAAGTCAAACAATCTTCTTCAGATACACTGTTGTTTAAACGAGATAGCACGGTTTGAAACAAAAAAATACAGTCACTGAGTTTGTGAGCGTTTTTCAAAATAACGAACATATCTAAGTTTGTTACGATGCTTGCCATGATGTTTGTACTTTCAATGATTGAAGAATACTAAATGATTTTCTTTTAGTACGCTCCTATTTATTGCGATCGACTTTAATGTATGTGCCCGAAAAACTAATTTACTAACTACCCTCTTAATTGCTAACTAATGAGAACCCAATTATTTAATAGATATAGATATTCAAAAAGTCAGTAGATAGTTAAAATGTCATTAACAAACAATAATTTCCTGAATTTTTTTGGGAATTTTGAGAATCATTAGATTAGATAATTCTATTTCAGATTTAAGCTAATGATTTTTTAAGCGAATTTCACTTTCTAATATGGCACTTAATTTTATTGATTTGCGTAAATGTCTAGTCTATACACCCATGTTAAGCTTAATATGAGTAAAAAACGAAAAAATAAAAAAAATGTTAATTTTTTTACGATTAAAAAAAAAACGCATGTTTGACCTTGGCTTGGAGTATTTAAAAAAATCGAAAATAATTCATATATTAATAACCTAGGAGGATATTAGGCGCAATTGTGCGATAATGGAGATATCATCATTTATTATCTTCTATACAACGTGTAACTGGTGCAAAACGCAAAACGCAAACGCAAATTCTGAAAGTAGTTGGTTCAGAATCGGCTTCTGAATCGATTTCCGTCATCAAAAATAGGTGTTAAGTTTTGACGGAAAAATCTTTTAAATGACTTAAATTAGAAACACAGTATCATGACAAATTAATACAATCCTTAATTCAAGGAAATTGAACCTTAACTCAGAGCAATAAAGGCTACTTAAACGCACGACATTATTTGTATTTCGCTCACAGGTCGTAATACACACACGTAAATAATATCAATGCATTTTACAATAAAAGTAGTGTGCGTCAAATTAAATAGGTAATTTAAAGGAATTTCAACTTTATCTCCAATGTGTAAGGCTTATTTGAATGCACGACCAAACTTAGTGCGGTCATCAGAGTAGCCCTACACACACACAAACAAATTTTAGGCATTATTACAAAATAAAATTATTGAATTTGAAGAAAGAACAATGGGTAATTTTGTATGGAACCCGTACCCACTTTGTAGCATTTTAGACTAGGTGTCATTTAGAAGAGGCTTAATTGACTAACTCAAAAATAAATGAACGAATGAATGAATGAATGGGAGACCGAAGTTATGATAACTTCTTTATTACATTTTTAATTGCAAAGTGTTATAGCAATCGCACCTTTTTCTGTTCTGTAGACCAAATAATTAACCAGTTGTTTTTTCTGCCTAAAGAGAGACCGACTTAGCTTCCTACCATTCGTTTTTGGTATGGAAAAAATATGAAATAAAAACCATAAATCTTAAAAAGCACAGTTTTATTACAAGACCAGCACAAACATCATTTTTAAATTGTGTTGTTACTCTCAATGATTATATCATCCCAGGCACTTGCCGGCTCATTCGGAAGCCAGGGCGCCCTGCGGACTCTCCGTCCGCATACCGGCCCATTGTGCTGCTCGACGAGGTCGGCAAGCTCTTTGAGAGAGTAATTGCAGGCCGCCTCGTCGGGCACCTGGTGAGGACGGGGCCGGATCTTGCGGATAGTCAGTTTGGCTTCCGCAAGGGGCGCTCGACGGTGGACGCCATCATGCGCGTTAGAGCCCTCACGACGGGGGACGCGGTGTCTCGGGGCGGGGTTGTCGTGGCGGTGTCACTCGACATCGCCAACGCATTTAACACCCTGCCCTGGAGTTGCATTGGGGAGGCACTCCGGTATCACCGGGTGCCAACCTACCTCCGTCGAATAGTCGAGGCATATCTGACGGACAGAGCCGTCATCTACCCCGGTCGCGATGGGGAGTGGAACCGGCGAGAGATGTCGTGCGGTGTCCCACAGGGATCGGTTCTAGGGCCGCTCCTGTGGGACATCGGTTACGACTGGGTGCTGCGGGCCGACCTCCCTGATGGCGTCAGCGTGGTGTGCTACGCTGACGACACGCTGGTCCTGGCGCAGGGGAGGTCGCATCAGGCGGCGGCCGACGCGATGACACGCGGGGTTGCGATAGTCGTGGAGAGGATCCGGCAGTTGGGTCTCGAGGTGGCTTTGCACAAGTCCGAGGACATGTCTTTCCATGGGCCCTGGAACAGGCCACCATCGGGATCCCAACTAACGGCAGGAGGGGTTCACATCGGCGTCGAGTCCACGATGAAGTACTTAGGACTCGTGCTCGATAGCCGGTGGAACTTCGTGGAGCACTTCCGACGTTTGGCCCCCAAACTGGAACGGACTGGGGCCGCCCTCAAGCGGCTCCTGCCCAACCTGAGGGTCCAAACGCCTCCTGCCGGAGGCTTTGCGCGAGGGTCGTGCGGTCCATGGCTACATATGGGGCCCCGGTGTGGGCGCGTTCACTGCGGCGGAGAGCCGCCCACTATCTGAACGCGCCCCAAAAGGTGGTAGCCGTAAGGCTGATCCGGGGCTACCGCACGATCTCGGGCGAGGCACCTTCTGCGAAGCAGTTATGCTAGCGAAGGAGGTGGCGGGACGGGAGAGGGAGATAGTCTCCCGTCCAAGCCGCCGCGGTGGACGCTCCGGGCGTCGGGAGCCGCGTGACGACTCCCGGCCACCGTAGGCGCGGGCCTGCGGGCGGTGAGTAATGGGTAGCTCACCGTCCGATCAGGACCAGGCCCGTGCTGGACGGCGCGTACGTGTTCCACGCGCGCCTCAAAGAGATGTCAGCATCGAAGAGGGGGTCCACTAGGGCCCAAGCCTGCCGGGAAAGCGGGATCATCCAAAAGGGGTACCGCTGACCCAGAACATAAAGGGCCAAGGAAGGAACACGGGTGGGTTTTAGTCAGTAAGAGTCTGACACTCCCTTCTGCTCCACCCAGAGCGGGAGCAGTCATTTGATGATTTCCCATCCCAGAGCGGGAGGAGTCATTTGATGATTTCTATGAAGTTATCTAGGTGCCTGCCAACACCTAAGTACCATATTATGCTAACAGTGTGAGCACAGGCACCTAGAGTTCTCATACCCGTCATGCAGGAGCAATAATAGGCTTCGATGGCTTCTCTGTTATTTCTGGCTTCTCTCCAATTTTTACGACACACCGACGCTAGCGCATAATAGTTCGAAGTACCTAACGGATAAAATCGCAAAAACGTCGAATGTGCATGGGTCGCTTTTATTAAGGATTTTCGGCATTTTCAACGTCGAATATCTTTTTTCCCCCGCAAGCTACAAAGTTGCCCCCATACAACAAATATATATATTTTCAAAGACCTTTCTAATGGTACCAATTTCAACTTGCTACATGGGTGGGTACGTTTTGTTCCATGTTCTTTGAAACTTGTTGCAAAGAAATAAAGCATTTGTCGGCAACCTCTTTGACGTTTCTGCGAAATGCCGACATACGCGCCGCCGCCGCTACCGCCGAATAACATGAGTACCTAACATTAAAAGCTAGTCATCCGCCGGTAGCGACCTAGTGTAGTTGTTCTCCAGTTTACTTCCGTGACATTTTTGATTCCGTGCGCGATGGCTTTCCGGTACACCAACATACAATACACGGAGATGGTGAGAACCCTGGCTCGCAGTCTTGATAATGTCGCGTTAGCTTGTCGGGAGTTCAATGACCGTTTTGGCTGCAGTGTGAGCGCCAGGACGATGCTGGCTGCAACTCAGCGACTGAGGGACTCTGGGACGTTGCTTCCTAATACGGCTTTGGACAGAGGGACGGACTACTCGTCTGCAAGAGCGTATTCTCGACCATTTCGATGAACATCCAGAGGACAGCTCGAGAGAAACAGCACCCCAGTACGACTGCAGCCACATGTACGTGTGGCGAACGTTGCGTGCTGATGGTGAACACTCATATTATCATCTTCGACGGTGTCAAGACCTAACGCCGGCCGACAACTTGCCACGACTGGAGTTCAGTAGGTGGTTGTTGGAGAACTGGCAACAGAACATTCTTTGGACGGACGAGAGCACCATCACGCGTGTTGGCATGTACAACCAGCACAACCAGCATTAGTGACGGCGTGAGAATCCACATGCTTGCCGTGTGGATTCGTTCCAGCGTAGGTTCTCCGTCAACGTGTGGGCTGGTATACTCGGAACATTCATACTCGGCCCCATTTTCCTTCCACGGTTGACCGGAGATACCTACCTGCGGTTCTTGCAGGAGACATTGCCGGACTTACTGGATGGCGTCCCTGTCGGTCTTTCACGTGACATGTATTACCAGCAAGACGGTGCTCCCGCGCATTTCACGTGGACCGTTCGACGGCATCTGGATGCGGAGTATGGCAGTCGCTGGATAGGTCGCGGAGGACCTGTGCCGTGGCCTCCCAGATCGCCAGACTTAACACCGCTAGACTTTTTTTTGTGGGGTCGCATAAAATCGCTCGTGTACGTCAGTCAATCTACAAGTGTCGAGGAGCTAAAAACAAAAATTCAACAAGCATTTGTGACGATGAAAAGTGATACTGAAGTGCTTACAAAATTGAAATACAATTTAAGAAAGCGTGCTAATAAGTGCATAGATCAAGGCGGCGGTCATTTTGAAACTTTAATGAAAGTGGATCGCAGAAATAGTGCAAATTAATAACCTAAGTGTTAAGTGTAAATAGTCCAGTTCTGTAAGTACCTACTTCTTCCTATCAATACGATTGTATTCTAATCACTGTAAACATTGTTATTATAATCTTTTAAACACGCCGTCTTTGCATATTTTTGTAGTACAAACAATAAACTGGACCTACCTAAACACAACGAACTTATCAGAGGGATCGCGGGATTCGCGGGGGTGCAATCTCGAAAGATAGGTAGGTAGATAAAAACGGCAAGCAGCGGCGCGCGGCGCGGTGCGTAGAGACTAAATTCAAAGCCTGTGAAAGTTTGATAGAAAAAAAAATTACACGGATCACCGTGTAATTTTTTTTTCGAATTTTTATAATAAATAAAAATTAAATTAAACTAAGGTGACTAATAAATATAGTCAAATAAAATAAACAATTATATGAACTCGTATAACTTGTCAGTAGGTAAGCTAATTTTGGAGAAAGAACATAAACATTGTCTTGAGTTAATCACAGCGACCAACTATTTTTATCGTTTAAGTAATCGTTGATTGAATAGTATGCCTTTGAACAAAGGTTGGATTTTACTTTAGCTTTAAACGCATTAAAAGGCATTTCTAACAAAGAAGAGGGAAGCTTGTTATAAAAGTTTATACCAAGCCCAACAAATGAGTTATGGACCTTATGAAGCCGGTGAAAGGGAGCACGTAGTTTCTCCTTGTTTCTAGTGTTAATATTATGAATATCACTAATTCACAATATCACTAATTGATTTGTTGACAAATGTCGAAATAGGTAGTAGACAATTTTCTGGTTCCTACGAGCTACGTCATTTGCAAATGTACCGTAAGAATAATGTGAAAGAGCGAGATGCACAAAACCGGCGACCCTTTGAAATCGCGCGCGCGCGCAACCACCGGGCTGCCGGCCGGCCATCTTCAAAGTAAGTAGGTTTTTTTTAGCTAATAACAACGCGAAAGTTACGCATCTGAGATAAATATTTTTTACCCGCGTGTGCCGCACGGAGTCCGGGCGCTTCGCCCTTCGTTAGTTTCGAAGTTCGGGTAAAAAGTCGCTGTTTTAAATGCATCCCCGTTCTAAGCGTGAAGTCTTAGATTCATGTTGATAGTTTCACTTGCTAGAAAATTATCAATCATTACACTGTAAACTCAATTAATTATCAAAAGTTATTCATTCATAATATCAGTCTGTGACATTTTAGGTACGTTTTTTTTTTTACTATTGATAGGCGCGCGTTTGACCAGAATCTCTCCTGATGTAAGTAAAATTCGTTCATTGAACTAACGCACATCTAATGCCTACAGCTATGGTCAGCTGGCGGGCGCTCGAATGTGCGTGTCGCGTCGGCTGCTAACATTGCATTAGGGTGTGTGTAGGCATGTTGCTGCACATACGTTTTGCGTTTAGTAAGGATAACTATTTTATAAAAAACGACCAGGTTTGGTTTAAATTTATTTAATTACGGGTGTTGTTTTAAAACGTATAATTTTATATTGTAATTGGGGTGTCTGAGGTATTGCGCTTAATCCGTTACACGTTGTATACTCCATACAATTTTTTTCGAAAAAAAATCTGAGTGCGCTGTTTACGATTAAAAACCTGAAAGTTCATTATATATAGCATATAGTAGGTATTCTCCATCGTTCCCAAGCCAAAAAGAGTCACTTAAAAAAAATATTTGTATGTCTATGAAAATCGAATTTCAGCCCACTGTGCGTCGGGCGTAACTTCGTTAACATCCAATTAGTACGCTAGACGCAACAACGCATCATCGGTTAAGTGTGAAAGGTTGAATGTTTTCTCATATAATTGTCTGTTCTGGCGTTACGCGACCGATAATATGCGACGCATGAATATGCGTCGGTTCACATCTAACGGAAGCGTTAGATGTGAACCGACCCATGTTTACTTACGAAACGGGGCTCACGTCACTGTTGATATCAATGCGATAGAACGACATAAAATATATTATTATGTCTTCTCACGAGATTGAATTTCGAAAAAAACGCTCGAGATCTCGAATCGACGTTGCATCCCCTAGGTAGCCGAACATTGTTTTAATAATGTATTTTATTCATTTTAGAATAACTTCACCTCTTCTATTGATTGCTATGGTGGCCAGTTTCTTTGGATATAGAAAACTAACATCTGGGCCTAACACATGGAAGGTGAGATTCCCTATTAAGTATACTAATATTATAAATTCGAAAGTAACTGACTGTATGTCACCATTTCACGCCAAAAAACTTAACAGATTTCGATAAAATTTGGGAAGAAGATAGATGGCATCCGGTGAAGCCGCGGGCAGAAGCTAGTCTATACTAATTATTGCAGATAGAAGGAATGTACAAAATTTAATTATACCTACTATTTGTTGTTTCAGCCAAAAGTAAGTTGCCTTTCCTTTTATTTCCATTTCACGAGTGGTTTGATTGTTTCATAACTAGGAAGCAACACTTAATTAACACAAGTACATACCTGTAAGATGTGATGTTTACTAAACTATGTCTACTGTTTAAAGTTGGGGAAATTAATTGTTAAGCAAATTGACTACCAACTTAAATTGTCCGTACAGCGCAACAAGCGTGTTTCGTTTGGCGCGTGGCCAAAATGGGAACTACCGGCGCCATCTTGTTTTATCAAATCAATCTCGTGTGACAATTTCACTGATGTTTACCAACCACGCCCCCCGGTTAATGTTATTCAACAAGGTATGAATATGTACGAAAGGGCTATTTGGGCACGGCAAATTGACGTTGGGTGTTAATGTGCTTAACAATTAATTACCCTGACTTTAGGTACCTATAGTTTCTTCTCTATGATTTTAACTCTACTATCACTTTGCTAGATTGGTGGCTGGGAGTTGAGCAAAACACAGCAGTACGCAGTGGCGGCGGCATGCTCCATGGCTCTGTGTTGGCTAGCCGGGGCTGGAGCTGTTCTGTTCTGGGTTTTAGGTAAAAACTAAAGATGAAGTTTACTTGTTAATCATAATAACTTATCAATTTGTGCTTCTTTTTTTAAAATTTAAGATGGGTATGCTCTTGACTCTAGTCTAGGTCAGTGGTGACAGTGACAGAGTCGATGGTGGAGTGAACTTACCCAGAAGAAGCCTGTTCACTCTCACTTTAAAGAGATTAGGGTTGTAAGCATTCGGAAACACAAGACGCAGGTAGAGAGTTCCATTCTTTTGCTGTGTGCATAACAAAAGACATTTGGAAATGCTTAGTGTGAATTGATGGAATAGTAACTAGGTAAGGATGGTAACTTGCAGTGCGTCTAGAAGACCGATGGAAGAAGGGGGCCGGTGGAATGAGGTCGTGGAGTTCTTGGGCACACTGACCGAAGTACAGTCTGTAGAAGACCGACAAGCAGGCGACCTTGCGGCTTTACAAATCTAAACAAACTACTGTCCTCAGCTCATTTAACACTCTTTTTTGCAATATTTCAGGCGCCACGGTGACAGTAGTAGCTCTTCACGCAAGCTTCTTCGACGCGGAGGCGCTCCCTCAATCCGAGGACCCGGAGCAGTTCCCTATGATAGAGCAGGTGTGACACGGACATCTACCGCTGTTCCTGCCCCCGCCCGGACGCATCACACAACGCCTTAACGAACCCAACTGAATCTGACACAAAGTCTATGAAATTATTTGGGGATTGTTTATTTTATAGACAATTTTCGATTTCTAAATATACATGCATTTGTGGCATTGTCATGCTTTGAGCTCCAACATTGTATTTAATAAAAAGAATCTATACATTTAGCAATAATGGCTCATGATTCAATTGGGCCCAGCTGACTCTTTGGATTTTTTTTTTTGCTATATTTCTATAAATTTTAACAATTTTGGCTACTATTTAGATATAATTATATATTTAAATATCCAGTATTTTATATAGAATTGTGTAGGGTTATCTTATCAGTAACGATTACAATTTAGTATGACGAAAATGAGGCTGGAATACATAAATTTATCTGCATAAGGCCAGTTTTATACCTTACCTTAATTTAAGAAAATATGTTAACACAATGAATTCTTACAATTTAAGAAGGGCTTCTCAATTTGTGAAGATTAGTATTTTAAATTAGCGGGTTTTAGTTTTTAATCCTTGAAATTCGATTTGATTAATGATTTACCTATAGTGATCTATAAATAAATGTATTTAATATTACATTAGCTTTACTCTAACTTACCAATTTAAAAATGAGGTAATTAGTAATTGTGTAATAATAATAATAATAATATTTATTTTATGTACATTAATTATTTATATTCCTGTTTTATTTTATGTGTTTATCTGTAAATATTCTTTAGTGCATCCTAATGTAAATAAAACCTAAGTTCCAAAACATTGTTTTACTTTGTTAACTTCTTTATGTAAATATGTAATGACAAATCTACAAAAAAAAAAAAACGCACTGGAGACAGGGTGTGGTTTTTTAAAGCCTGAGGCTTAAAATTATCCATTATCCTTATTGATGAGGTACAACATTTTTATACTTGGGTATTTTTTGTCCATTGTTTCTTGGTTACACTCTGGTCACCTAAGGAATTTCTAATTATAAAATTGACTTGTTACCTTACCTACAGCCTGCATGATGCTAGCAATAATTGTCCTGACTGACACATCATCGCCCAGCCCAAACCACTTCGGGCAGAAATTCGAAATTTGGCCAAAAGGTTCTTTCTGTGAAGTATGCCTAGGCATCCACAAAGAATGTGTTTTTAGAACTTCTACTCCCAAGGGTAAAAGGAGAATTTTGTTTGTATAAAAAAACAATTCCTTGGGTTTATAAACTTGAAACGAACTTGATTGTAATTCATTTTCCAAAACTCCCTATAATTAAAGGGGGCAGAGGGGTCGTTGAAGTTGCAAGATTAAAGTATGTCATTCAATTTAGAATAACACGGAAGAGCCAGTATTATTACAAACAATTCAATGAAAAAACAAAAGAATAAAAATAAAGGCCATTTCATTTATTATGATTACAGGATAAACAAATAGAAAATAAAAGCATACTCTATATAAATCCATGTCCACAGCTAGTGACCAGGCTATACATTCTCCAGGTTAAATATCCTATCATAATTTTTTTGTCATAAAATAGATTTTATAGAAACATGAATCCTAGACATAGACACCAGGATTAGAAAATTATATAAATCATAATAAAATGGAGTCCAGTCTAATCTCTCACACATGAATATACTTTCTGCAGTGTACAACTTAATCAACACTCCCTCTGTGTATTTATTAGCATAACCAGAGGCAATTAAATATTATTGCATCAAATAAAATTAATCTGCTCTAAGCAATAACTGAATAAAATTTAAATATAGGAACAAAGTACATTATAATTTTGTCTATATAATAATAGTCACTATGACATTCTTTAATAATTCCTGGAAGACAAAAATAGAATAAAAAAAAGAACTATATAAAATCTGAATTATTACAATACAATTGAATTTATTATTAATCACAAGACTACTCCTTTGTTAATTCTAGTCAGTTCCATGTCAGCCACAAGCAGGATCTCATCCCACTTGTGAGACGGTGTGTGAGGTGGGGTTGTGATACCAAGCTTCAGTTCTTTGGTGGAAGTTGGAGTTGTGAACTCCAGTTTCCGTTTGGACCGTCCAGCAAACACATGGCAAGGTGTGCTAATCTGCTCACTGTCCAGCACTGACAGAGGTGTGATAGGGGACGGAGTTGTCCCTAATGTTTTGTCACACTTCTTCATTTTGTGTGGCCCCACATATTTAAAAACTGGCTTCTTTAATATTAAATTACCTGATACTTTTTCAATGAGACCAATAGAAATAAATACATTGGCAATGTCATAGAGTCTCCTCACTTTGGACTTGTGTTGGCGGTCCTGCTGCTCCGGTGTGAGGACTGTCTTATTTTTACTGGATGTGTCTATCAAGACTCTCACAGCCATCTCCAGGTTAATTAGAGTATTCTGCAGAGGAAATACAAAATGAAAAGGAGTCAAATTAACAAGCAAACAACTGCATTCAGCATATTTATGGAAACCGGGATTAATTTTATTCTGTTCAAAAATACTCACAGGAGGTTCTACTAAAAATAGCATGAGGAATCTCTGTGCTAACACTCCCAAAGTCTTATGTTTGGGTGTCGGGGGCTTGGGAGCCTTCCCACGCAACGCCTCTGACAACTTGAGATGCTCCCCCTGCTTCTTCAGCATTTTCAAAAATGAATTCAGCCGGGATCCCCCATGCCAAAGATATGTGTTCTTTCTTTTATGAACTGCACACTGCATAGCTTCAAGTATGTTTATTATGTCATACATTCGGCGCTTCTCGACACCTAGCCGGGCTGCAGTGCTATCCAGTTGTATTTCCACTGGACCATCGCCATGAAGTGGATACAGATTAAGGAATCTGTAATAATTTCCAATAAATTAATGATAATATTTTATTGAAATTCCGTAATGTGCAGTTTTAAGCGTATGTATGTTTACCTGTCACATAATATCTGAAGGGATTTTTCTTTTCGGTGTACAGCACTTGGTGGCGGTGTGGGATATTGTAACGCAACATTAGTCAGTAACTTGAGGTTAGCAGTCGGCGACACATAGTTAGCTGAGTTTGTAACTTCAGTAAGCACGCAGCGCTTTGGAGTACAAGTTATGTTGTCATCTTCATACATCGTGCGATAACATTATGTAAAAATCCTATTTTACAAAATATTCGCGTACTTTTTGACAGTCAAACACAAATCCAGTTGGCTTATTTTGTATTAAAATTTCATTAATAACAAAGCGTAAGAATAAAAAAAAACATAGATAAAGGTTAATTTATAGTAAGAAACGATGGTATATCATTAAAATTCTTTAAAAGTAACCTCACGGTAAACAATTTTGACAGTAGTAAATTGCGCGCGAGGCTCGAAGTCGAACTTCTATGAAATGGGAAAGCCGCTTTTGCTTTTTACGTTTCGTTGATTTTGTAAAATAACTTAATTTTTAAAACAATTATATTATTATTTTTTTGCAAAATCGTGTAGGAAAGCAGCTAAGATATTTAATATTTTTAAAATAAAATATTACTTGTGTTTATAAAAAAAAAATAGAATATGTGTATTGGCTTGGCTCATGATAGTAATAATATTTTAATTATTTTTTATACTTACCATAATCTGATATAACTCAAATTGTAAATGTTCGATATTTGTACTTTTAGATGTTGAAAATAGTAATTATTTCTAAATTTCTAAATAGTTCTATACAAGAAACGGAAGTCTCGATATGATAGTTTATGGAATAACTTTTTTTTACTTGCGTCACAGAGCATTTAACTTGCGTCACGTCATGGCTGGCATGAAGCTTGATTACTTTTCTTGCAAAAGTGAGCTTGGTTTTCTTTGAAAGTGGAGGTGTCTGCCAATGTTTTGACTTTTATTTACATTTCGACCAGTTTTGACTCAGAACTCAACATGTTTGGTTATTTGTAATAAAAGGAAGTGTTCGTTTGAGGATATGTATTGTTTGCTCTAGAGAAAGGTGTAAATCCATAACAAAATGAACGACGGGGATTGGATATGCAGTGATCCGAATTGCGGAAATATCAATTTTGCACGCAGGGTTTCATGTTATCGATGTAATAAAGAGAGACCCGACACTTCCAAAGCGTTTAAAACGAAACTAGGCACAGAAATAGGAAAAACTGCCGCTGAAAAGTCTCGTGGTTTATTCAATGCCGATGATTGGCAGTGCAATAAATGTGCCAACGTTAACTGGGCCCGGCGTCAGACTTGCAATGTTTGCAACGCACCAAAATACGGAGAAGTAAGTATCTTTCTGTTTTAACTTCCGAACTAACATGAAAATGAGATTTGTGACTCGTTTCTTGTGCATGATTCTAGGTGGAAGCTCGCACAGGTTACGGAGGAGGTTACAATGAGCGCGGAGTTGTGGAGTACCGAAGGCGCGAACCATCCTCTGATGATGAATACGACGAATTTGGTCGAAAAAAACGAAAACGTAAGGCGGACTCCGAAGAGAAAGAGAGGCCCGTAAAGGTTTGTACTAATATTACTACTCTTACTTCTTTTGTAGAAATTGCCATGATAATGCTTGCATTAGTTAAAATAACATCTCTTCCAATTAAAATGTAATCACAAAAATTAAACTATATTTTTGAATATCATTAACACCATCTAAAGTATCTGTCTTTTCATTTAAGTTCAATAATGACAGCTTTTTTGTGTAAATTTTTTCTTTTTTAACAAATATTCAGGGAGTAATGGATTTTGAAGCTAAGAAGACTTGATGTTATATTATAAGTGCAATAACTTTTGAAGCACATCATTATTAAAGTGGAGATAATTTTTCCTGCCTTCAGGTTGGCATCACTGAAGGAGCAGTATTCAAAAACTTGCCACCAAAAGTGCTGCAGAAAGAAACAAATAAAGAACATAACATGCCAGTCTTTGGGCCAAACTTATTGATGAACACAAGTAATACAAATTTGAAAAAAAATGGCAGTCTTAGTGACAGCTCCGTGTGCGAACTTCCTTCACTCACAGAAGCAGCAGTCAGTAGACATCAACAGATATCCAATCCAAGACAAGATTATATGTTGCCGACCTACAAGAAAAATGGCACACAATCCAGAAAACGGTTCATAAGTACCAGTGATAGAGACCAATCTGGTTCATCAGGCTATGACGGAAACTCAAAGAAGAGTAAACGTGAAAGTACAGATGCTCCTATGACTAAGATGTGTAATCCTGTAATGGAAAATAGCGTTTCTTCCACAAAAACTGAGATGTTTTTCAAACTAAGCAAACCCAATCCAGCTGAAGATTTTCCAGTTACCTACACTCTTGAAGAAAGAGTAAGGTGTGCAGCTTTTGCCATAGCATACAATAATTGCAAAATTACTGCTGATAAGTTTGAATCATTATATGACAAACTAGCCCCAGATTTTAAAACAATCTTTGCATGGAGACAAAGGCTCATGACCACAGGCTGTATCGATGATTCACATTTAGAAACAGAGAAATCTTTCCAAACAAAATCTGCAACTAACACTGACAACACTAATACTAAAGAGACAAAAATTGTTTGCAAATTGCCAAATCCTGAAGAAATAATCATTCCTTCAGAGAGTGACGAAGAAGAAGAAGAATCTAGTAAAAAATTAGAGAAAACGGGACGAAGTATGAGCACTGAAACTTTGTTCATTGGAGGCAACTCAGAACTACAAGCAGCAGGAAGCTCTGCAAGTACTGTGGATGGGAGGGGTTCACGAGCAAGAAGTTGCTCGCAATCTACACACCAACAGTCCCGTTCAAATTCTCGTGACAGCCAAGATTCTCAATATCCAGATACTGATTCAGAAAAAGGTTCAAAATCTGTAAACACAAAAGAAGTTTTGAAATCAACTATTGTGTCAGCAAGGCAGTCAGTTCATGGTTCTGATTCAGAGTCAGTGTCATACAACAGTGGAGAAGATAATTTCTTATCAAGAGTATTTGGGGAGGGCAGGAAGAGACGGAAAGTAAAGAAACATACTATTCCTGCTGCAGTACCGAAACTTAGTGATTATGCTTCAAATGATGTCAACACCTTTGAAGGATATAATACTGTTAAAAAATCAGAACAGTCGCCTTTGGTGACTGGGAATATCTACACAAACAATTTGCGTAATATGAATACAAGAACTCGTCAAAGTGTCGACATTGATGGCTGTTCCAGTGAGTATGTGCCTACCAAAATAGGGTCCACAGCTAAAAAGAACTATCAAGAGTTTAAAGACAATGTTCGGAAGAAAGGTTATTGGGCAAAGGGTAATGGATCTTCTTTAACAATAAATAGACATAATATGTCAATGGATGTTATTCATAAAACAAAAGGGATACCAAATCAAACTGTTAAAGAATCAGTCAAATCTGTGGGAACTCACCAATATGATACTGTACAGACTAAACCCATGAAAAATCAAGCTAATGATTTCACTAGAGTCAATATCAAGAATATTACCAGCACTGAGACCTACCAGCCTTTTGATAAACCAACCCAGACAGTAAAACATATCACTGTAAAAGATAAAGCTTCTGAAAACACTGATCGAATTTTTGCTCAAGTGGAATCAAATAATGTTTCAAGAAATAGAAGCATTTTGGATATTTTTGATATTAGTGACCCAGCACAAAAGAGTCCACAAAAGAACAACGAATTGGACAAGTATGATAACATCCGAAGAATGTATGAGAATGAGTGGGATGAAGATGATGAAGCACTCTACAAAAATACAGACTGCGAAGAAGCTCAAACAGGGCCCCGTCGAGCACTCTCGCCAACTGTCTCTAATAGAACTCAAAGCCCCACTTCAGACATGCTCTACACATCCGCGAAGGACTCCCAGCTGCCAGATACTTGTGAGAACAAGTTGCTACCGGACTTCATTAAAGACAAACATGATTTGCTTTTAGATATGCTAAAAGATTTTCAAAATAAAGAAATAAGTCAAATGGTGTCACCACTCAAGCATCCACCACAGTTGCAGTCTGCAGAAGATAACAATGTGTATCAGAAGTCCATAACAGACACAATCCCAAGTATTGACATAACCGGATTTGAACCAACCTCTAATATACCTGCGCATATACCTGATCCAATGCCAAATCTTCTCATGACTAGACCTGACCCAATTCCGAACCCTTCCATGGTTAGACCTGATAGAGCTACAAATCCTGCCATGGAAAGATTTGACTCAAGTCCAAATCACATTGTTAAAAGATCTGATACAATTTCAAGATATCCCATGGACAGACACGCTAGAGTTCCTAAATCCGAGAATAGATCTGACTTGATTTCTAATCATAACAAAAGTAGGCCCAATCCAATTCCTAATCTTTTCATGTCCGGTGTTTCCCCTATCTCAAAGCAAAGCCCAAATCCAAACCTTTCCAGCAATCAGGGTCTAAATCACGTGATTTCTCAATCAGACTTAATCCAAAATCTTACCTCTAATAGACCTGAGCCCATTTCAAATCTCCCTATGATCAGAGCTGATCGAGTACCTAACCATGCCATGACTAGATCTGACTTAAACTCAAATCTTACTATGAACATACCTGATCCAATTCCTACAGAATTGTCAAATGAAGTTTTACGCCTATCGGAAGGAAATGTTGATTGTGAGAGTATACAACATGCTTCTAAAACTATAAGTCCATCAAAGCGCGTGCATATCCTTGAAAATATCACAATTCAGCCAGGTTCGCCTCATCAGAACATTGCTCCATCATACCAGCAAAATACCATTCAACATTCAAGTCCTAAGGCAGCCCAAACAAATAATACAAAATTCGTTTCATCAAGCCCAAAAGCTGATAAAGAACAAGACACACTTGAAAAACCACCAGAAAAGGAACAACCTGTGCCCCAAGTAGATTTTTCACATTTATTGGCTGGAATAAATACTAACACTTTGTTATTAGCATTGCAAAATCTACAGCAAATAGCACAAAGTTCTTCACCAAAGCCTAATGAAGAAATCAGTACTGATGAACAAAGTAAAGAACAGTCTCAAGTTGCGGAAACGATTAATTTAACAAATGATGAGGAGTGGGAGAAAGAATCTAATAGAGATGGGAGCATCGAAAGACAGTTGGAGCAAATGGATGGATGTGCTGGCGACACTCCTTTTTTAAGCGATATTTTTGACCCGGACCCAGTAGTTATACCACCCAATATAGTGAGAAAGTTAAATTTGTTCATGCCAAACCTAGAAGGAGATGGAAATGACTCAAATTCTAATGAAAATGCACCTGTTATAGGGAATTTTAAAAGTTTCGCTTTGCCAAAACCTATATTATTAAACAGGTTAAAACTAACTGTGAAAACTGCCGAGAAGCCTACGAAAAGCTCTGGCAAACGGGTGAAGCGAAAGAATAAGGTTTGTATTAATGATTTATAAAATAAATATTCGGAATTTGAGGGAACTAATTGAGGGTCTAACACCTTGTTTTCGATTTTATATTTTAATTTCGCACGTTGTTCGTTTTACTTGAATTTAATTAGCGAGGGTTGGCACAAAACATGAGTGTTGTGTGCTGAGCTGGCCGGTCACGTTGATGACGTTGATGCATGCTTGTTGCAGAGCAAGCCGTCGCTGGCGCCAGCGCCGGGTCAGCCCGCGGCCGAGGAGGACGACGATGAGGAGTCGGGTGACGAAGCCGACCTCTCCAAGTATGACTTATGGGGCAGCGACGCTGAACAAGGCAACTCGTCTAAAGCCGGTTAGTAGGGTAGATGAGTTTACCATTCTGAGGACCAGGTTTTCAGTGTAATTGAAAAACGCCTTATATTCCTTACTAGCTACCCCCGCCCCATGGCGTGGCGTCGCATCGCTCGCCCGCGCTATTACTTATATTCCTTACTAGCTTCCCCCGCCCCATGGCGTGGCGTCGCATCGCTCGCCCGCGCTATTACTTATATTCCTTACTAGCTTCCCCCGCCCCATGGCGTGGCGTCGCATCGCTCGCCCGCGCTATTACTTATATTCCTTACTAGCTTCCCCCGCCCCATGGCGTGGCGTCGCATCGCTCGCCCGCGCTATTACTTATATTCCTTACTAGCTTCCCCCGCCCCATGGCGTGGCGTCGCATCGCTCGCCCGCGCTATTACTTATATTCCTTACTAGCTTCCCCCGCCCCATGGCGTGGCGTCGCATCGCTCGCCCGCGCTATTACTTACATTCCTTACTAGCTTCCCCCGCCCCATGGCGTGGCGTCGCATCGCTCGCCCGCGCTATTACTTATATTCCTTACTAGCTTCCCCCGCCCCGTGGCGTGGCGTCGCATCGCTCGCCCGCGCTATTACTTATATTCCTTACTAGCTTCCCCCGCCCCATGGCGTGGCGTCGCATCGCTCGCCCGCGCTATTACTTATATTCCTTACTAGCTTCCCCCGCCCCATGGCGTGGCGTCGCATCGCTCGCCCGCGCTATACTTCGTTTTGGCTGAGCGTTATTTCTGACTTTTTTCTTTATGCTCGTCTCGTAAGGGTCGTAGCGTGATGTTAAACCCACGTTTTACCTTTCTCTAGAATTGGGCTATCAAATACAAACAGAATTTTTCAAATCCGACTGGTAGTAAACTTACAAAATGTTCTAGAACTGTTGAGAGTGAAGCGATTGTCTTTATCATAGAATTATGTCTATGGTTTCTAGAAAATGCGGAAAAAGCTAAAGATGGCGAAGGTTCCAAAGAGGGCGGGTCCGACATTCAGGACGATAAGAATGATAAGGTGACCCCAAACAACAACAGTAAGAGAAGGTTGGTCTTAGATGTGGGTAATTATTTAACATTATATTTAATCATTCGAAAGGGTTTCAAGATTTCTACCGTTTAAATTAATTTTGTTTGAACTAATTATTGTAGTGTGGCATTTATCCAAACATCTACATCTTACTGAATATTCAAATGAACATTCAACTGTTTGTGTCTCCCAGGTCTAGGAGCTCCTCCTCATCATCAAGCTCGTCTTCGAGCTCCAGTTCTAGTCACAGTTCTACAGCTCCTCAAAACAAGTGAGTTCTTCCATTCAATTTGTTGTAAAACCACAATCACATTAACTTTGTATAGGTGCCACTTGTTCAATAAACTTGCTCAAATTTGTATTATTATGAATGTTATGAACGCTGCTACATGGAATGATGGTAAGTACATTCCTCATTTATTAAATTAAATAATAATAATCATTTTATTTACCTACTTTCTGAATGCATATTACTTTTATAGGAAGCTATTCATGATAATACTGTTTTTTATAAGACTGGTTTTTATTGAACAATGTTGTGCGTAACAGATTCGACGATTTCGACTTGAACAGTGAGCGCGAGTCTCCGCTCCCGTCGAAGGCTCGCAAGTCGCGCTCACGCTCGCGGTCGCGCTCGCCGCGCTCGCGAGCCCCCACTCGCCGCAAGTCGCGGGACAGCCGCTCAGCAGGAGAGGCCAGGTTCATACCCCCTTTTAAAGTAGTTAGAAAATAGAAGGAAACACCTGAAGAGCAAGTAATGCTTCTGCGTTAGCAGTTCCTAACAATCTACAGCGACTACAGCACTCGTTATGATTAAGCGCCACACGCGTGTTATGATAAGGCAACTCGGGACGTATGCCCCTTTCAATTACTGCGAGCTCTGTACAATTGCTTTGCGAAAATGCTCGCGATGATACACTGAGGACGATAACGACGATCGGTTGATGTATTGAAGCGACGATATTTTCAGCGTTTAGTGTAACCTGCAGTGATAATGCGCATAATAATTGCACCATGTCTTGAACTGGCGAAATGAGGCTTTACTGCACACTGCTTACTCCCTTTCGGGAAAATACAAGCATTTAACATCATGCTTGTATTTTCGATAATACGAACATCGTCATCACCAGAACCCACGAGACGTCACGGGAGCGCGAGCGACGCGATCGGTCGCGCGGCAACCGCGACGAGCGCAAGGAGCGGCGCTACAGCCGCGAAGGCGGGAACCACTACAACTCGCGCGGCCGGCACCGCTAGCCGCCGCGCGGAGCACGTCGCTGAGTCCTCCACTGTGATCCTATCCCAGGCCTCGGAGGACAATCGTGCAACTATAAGTGACCACCCATCCCTTGCCTAACGCTAAGTGAGTCGCTCGATGACGCGACCGTTCAAGGCGCCTGGCGGAACACGTATTTTACAAAATAGTCGTAAGTCATATGTATGCAGCCCCTGTGAAACTGATTGTATGTCGTAAAATTAGTTATAGTTAACTTAACAGTGCCGTTTGGTAACAGTGGAACTTTTAAAACTGCTTTCGTTCTACGAAAATAATGCCACTGAATCTTGTCGAATGTCTCCTAAGTTAGTGACGGATTTCATGTTTTTCCTAATATAAAGGTAATAATAATAACTATTGTATATAGCCTGAGAATGTGGTGGAATCCACACAGTTTAAACTTGAGACATGGTACAGTCGCCAGCACATCAGGTTATACGAAACTGTATTTCACCAAATGATTTTAAACCTTAAAATATTGAAGGTTAAGTTCAAAATCGAATGAGAAAATTTGACAGTGCGTGGTAACTTGACCTGCTGCTGTGTGTACATTGTTGTTAATTGCAAGGCCAAATGATTGAATTGGTAAATGTAAAACATTTTATGTGTTTACTGTTTGTGATACTTGCTTATTAGAAATTCAAAGAATAACATTAATCATGTGTAGAGCGCTTGGTAGAAAGAGATCTCAAGATGTGTTAATGCAAAAGAACATTATCATTATGTTCTCTACAAAGTAGGAGGTTGCATTAAAAAGTTGTCGTGATTTTGTATTCATCTAACATTGTTATGGAAAGTGATGCATTATAATTCGTAAGGTAGATATAATACATGAATAGGTTCAGAATGTCCAATAATAATAATGTCCAAATTCTAGAAAATCTTTATGAAAAATTAATTAATAACTCTGGAAATAAAAATGTAAAAAGTGGAGTTGTTATTTAAATTTAGAGTTTGGGATTTTAACATTGACTCTGTGGGACCTGGACGAGCCCTAGCATAGTATACAGTTTAATGTCCATGTTTGATAATATTTATCAGTAAACATTAACCTTTTAGACAATAATATTGCGATGTTTTGCTGCTTCAGATTTCAGTCATGCGTGCTTTTGAGCCAGATATAGACTAGGGTACTTTCTTTTGCTGTACTTTCTAGTTTGCTTGCGACACAAAATATAGCGAAAATTGCAGCGACAAAGACTTGTTTGCGAAACTATTATTAATTGTCAGGTGTGGACGCGGCATTAGCTAGCCTCTCCGCCGACCCAGCGTAATTTACGCGCTTAAAAAGTGAATCACCGAAATGAAGAGGTTCTTAGCTTTTGATATACAAAAATTCTTTGACTCATTTTAAACGAGGTAAATTACTTTAGCCTGGTCCCGCGTAATTAGTTTGTTTATTATAATTTTGTATTTCGCAGTTCAATGTTCGACACAGGCCGCTCCCAATAATGATAAATAAAATAGATGTTCATCGCTAAACCAGGGCCCTGTACCACAAGACTACCGGTCTTATTACAAAACAAGGTTTTTCTTTAGACATGGTCATGTTTTTGAAACTTTTACAAAACTGACAACTTAGTTCGGTCTTAGGTTGTCAATTTTGAGACTGTGCCGAGTCACAAGTGGCGCCCCCAATCGCCTTTCTAAGAAATTTCGCTGATTTTTTAATTAAAACGTAAAAAAGAAGACGGATGAATTTTATTGTAGTTCATAAAGATAACTTACTTTTGACACTATATTCATAGCTGTATCCATCTTCTTTTTTACGTTTTAATTAAAAAATCAGCGAAATTTCTTAGAAAGGCGATTGGGGGCGCCAATTGTGACTCGGCGCAGTCTTAAGAAAACCAAAGTCGGCATAAAGTTCGAAATACAAAAACTGGCTCGCAGGTTTAGGAGCTCGGGCTAAAGTAAGATCGTGTTTTATAATAAGACTGTATAATTCTACAAATTTGTTAAAACAATTTAACAATTTTGTAGAATTGTACCGTTTTTGTAATTTCTTCTACAAAGAAGGAATTCCAAATTTATAATCTACAATAATTATTTCGCATTTTTAAAAGCGTAACAACATAGCATGAGGGGAGGGCTGGTGTATAAATTATAGGTTTGTCACTACAATTTACATATTTGTAACGTTTTCTATTTGGAACTTATTACGCTTTCGAATGGGCAGCTAGTTTCATCTTTCTGACTGACCAACCCCTTGACAATTCAAAAGTGCCTGATCGAGTTTGACTTGGTAAAGAACTTGAAAAATTTGCAAAGTTCTGGGTATAGGGCCTGGACTTATAAGGGGGCAGGGTAAATAATATTTTCTCTGTATGCTTGTAAACAGGAAAGCTCTATATAACTGGAAGTAAGATATGACGCATGTAATAAGTAATTTTATATTGTGTAATAATGATGAGAAAGACTGATTGGTAGAGTGTTAGGAGCCGTGTAAATGAGTTGCCCGACGCGTATTGGGACTTGTGCACGTATTGAAGGGGTATAAGTGAAGAAAGACGTCACTTCAGTGTCAGCCTATCCTTACGCTATTCTTTGACGTGAATTGTGTTAATTTTGTAAATATAATTAATATTAAAAACATAATCGCTTGTTAACAACTTAATGTGTCAGATAAATATGTATATCACAGGAAAATTGTTTAATTGTCTTCTTTTGTTTAGAATGATTTATCCAGTGGGCACACCTCTGGATAATTCTCTCAATAATTTAGTTTTCTTTAAAAAAAAAATCGAAGCTGGTCAAAAGACAATTTTTTTAAATACTTAGTGATACGAATTACATGTAAGCTAATATTGTATGGTAATTGATTTACCATTAAAATCATATAATAAAATTTATGTTTTTAATTTTATCATAGATCATAATAAAACTAAAATTTACAATAAATCTTACGTACGTTAAAATGATTAACAATTAATTATGTACACGATTTAGAAATATAAAAAGAAAATTAAATAGAAAAAATAAGAAAATGACGAAATGTTAATATCCATTCAGTTCTTTGGTGGAGGGCGCTCTGAAACAGAAATAAGCAAATCTGAAATCAAACTAAGGGGTGCCTGGCAAGAAGAATAGTGTTCACGAACAAGTTCGATAGATACATTACAAAAAGCTTAATTAAAGAATTTAAAAATAGGTGTTTTGCCACTAAATCGGTTTGTATTTGCTGCGTAGATATTTAACAATCACTTACGTTTCTGAATGACACTATAGTCCAACAAGATCGTGCGCGACGGTCCCGCGGGGCAATGAGGTTTCAATTAACTTTTTAATACGGATTCCGAACATTGAGGCTGGCATCTTGAGAGCGAATTTACGACTATCCAAGCTAAGTTCAGTTATATTTTTATAAAACGCTTGATCACAGTTTTAAAGCAATATGCACATTCAAGTTATACGAATAAGGATCGTTTACGTATAAAGCACTACTGTACTTAGCTCGAGTAAAGTCAAAGTTCGCTCTATACAGCAAGTGTCATAAAGGTATGGTCAAATTGATGAGTTTTACAGATGATATGTACAGACCATCAAACTGAAAAACTTTCTCATGGGACCAACCAAAGATTGACTTGTTTGAGAGAACTGTCCCACACAACATTTCAATATCTACTCTACTCAAGTGTATGGGATGTCTGATATTTTTTTCTCGATTATGATGTTGGTTCCATCGAGAAAGTGGTTCAGTTATAAATCTATATATATAAAAGAAAGTCGTGTTAGTTACACTATTTATAACTCAAGAACGGCTGAAACGATTAGGCTGAAAATTGGTGGGAGGTAGCTTAGAACCAGGAGACGGACATAGGATACTTTTTTTTTTGTAGTTTTATTTTTTGTTGTTGACTATGTCATATTTATTTTATTTTATTAAACCATTATTTTATACTTCTTTAATAAACTATTTTGTATCTATCTTAATATATACTATAAGAAAAGTATATTTATTCCAGAAATAAATAAGCGGTATGGGAAAACATTGGTGCCGATTCCCTTGTTCACAAACTAAACTAAATTTAAGTTGAGTGCATCTTTTTCTTTCTATTTCATTATGAAAAGGACAGAAGATAAATTTTAGTTTAGTCCTGTCAAATTAATCAGCGCCTGACACTACTCCATACAAGTTTAGACGTGATTAAAAAGTTGACTACTAAAATTACATCAAATTACGTCAGGTGCCGACTAATTTGACAGGACTAAACTAATATTTATCTTCTGTCCTTTTCTTAATGAAATAGAAAGAAAAAGATGCACTCAACTTAAATTTAGTTTAGTTTGTGAACAAGGGAATCGGCACCATTGCCACAATTGTGGGCAATGGAAGACACGAGCTTCGCAAAAAAAAAAAAAAAATGTGGGCACTACAATAAAAAAATTACACTAAGATTTTATTCGGTAACGAACATCAACAGTAGCTGCATTGAATGCGACTCCATTAATATCATATCCCAAAACTTTAATCATTGTGGTGGCTTGGAAACGACACATTACATAGAATGCAAAAAAGGGAGGAAAGGGTTAACTTAAAATCAAAAGGATTTAAAGAAAGGATTTTCGCCAATACTTCCAACATAGAAGACTTGGAAGAAATAGAAGAAAAATTAAATAATTTAGACATAGGACAATAGTAAACAGAGAGTTATCAAAAATTATGACTCTACCGTAGATTGGTTAGAATTAATTAGAAAATCGCAAAATTAAAATGTTAAATGTATGATAAGTGAAGCTGCTATTCCGGGCATTTGTCTCTCATTATTATTGTTTTTTTTTTACTTTAATGTAACAAAAAAAAAATATAACTCAGCTAATAACTAAACACAACATTTAATCATTCTAAGGCGGTACGAAGTTCGCCGGGTCAGCTAGTAAATAATAATAATAAATCTTTATTTCTCCATAAATGCATTTACATTAATTAGATCTAAAAATGACTTAAGTGAGTGTTCCAGAGTGAAAAACCCTGACTTCTAAACTAGTTCTAAGTACCTGTATCTTAGAAGCCAGTCTCCCTTCAATGTGATGTCCATAGAAAATAGGACGGACAAGAGAAACAAAAGAAAAAAGGAAAAAAAAAACCGTAAACAAATAATAAAAAAAACATTACTTAAATGAAAGTGTTGTTTGTCTGGAGTTGGGTGTTTGAGGGTGTGTGTTTGTTGTTTGATGGTCTGTACCACATCCTTAAATTTCTGATACGTGCTGTAGAGAAGACTGAGAAGTCTTAGAATACCTCGTCCCCGCCCATGTCCGTCATTCCGCGGGGCGGTCGCGCACGGTCTTGCCAGACTAGCACCTGAGTGTAGTCGGTATAATATGAGATAATCCGTTAGCAGGAAATCAACAATCATTGATATTTGTTTTATATCAATCATATGTGCCTGTCATAACAGAAAGTTGTGAGAGTGGCAAATTATGTGGGTCTTAACAAAACCAAAGCTTTCTTACCTGCTGTGGGGTCCAAACAGCGACATTCCTGGAAGGATAAGTACCAAAATATTAATATTAATTAGAAAATTGCGCCGAAAGACCGCTGATTTATCGTAAGAGACCTTTTTATGTAAATGTGATTTTTTCCTAAAGGATATTAAAACTCTAAATATCGTTGATAGAAATCGCATTTTCGTTTCCGATAAGTTGCCGACTTCTCAGGGTTCGATATAATTTAGAATGGAGATAGAATGTATCCTGAATAATAGTTAAATCATACTGTTGTGTGCAGTGAAGAAAAATAAGTCCTCTAGATAAAAATAAATAATAGAACAAATAGAAGTAAAGTATTAAAATAAAACTAACAGCGCTTATGACAACAGGCTTGGGCCCTTTGGGAGGCTCGGGCTTTTTGACTGGAGACTTCGGCGTGCAAACCGCCGCGCCCGCACCCTCTACCGCGCCGCCTTTAAAAACAATTTACCTATTTATTCATACTACTACCACAGTATAAATAAAAAGATACAGTAGGACGACGCCTTTGATCTCGTGGTAAATGCCGACAAAGTCTAGACATTGTCGCGACAGCTAGGGTTGTCTCATGTAAACAATATTAATTTATTTATTTGAGATCAACATCGTCATCAGCATTATTATTATAAATAATAATTATCAAAATATCGACTTTTGTGTATCAGCCGCTCATCTATGGAACTGTAACTGCACAACTTTATAAATTGGCGACTGACAAAACGTTTTCGGTTTTTAGATTTACTGAATTTGAAATTTCTGTTGTTGAACTTAATTATATAAAAAATCCTCATTGTAATAAATAATTTTATCAAAAGTCGAAATCGTCAACCCTGAAAGTCTTGTCCCGATCCCGAACTACCAACACGGTGGCAGTATGCAGGTCGGTCTCGCACCTCCCGCGTCTCGCCCCTCACACCCCGCACGTTGCCCTGTCTAGACGTCTTCGTCGGACGACTGTATGATGTATAGACTGTGCTAGCACTACTGCTGGGTTCAGTATCAACATGCATGCACTCCTGGACTTTGCAGTGTTATAGAAGTCAGTGTGTTTTTCATAGCCAAAAACCTAAATTACTTACCTGGACCAACGTTAGCGCCTTCTGACGTGCTGATTTTATAAAGCTGAAAGAACAAAAAATAAAAAGTGATCTATAGGCCGGTCATCGTATAAGCAAAAATCGCGCTAATTTCTCAACAACACTCTCATAAAGTTATTAAAATTTCAAACGTTTTTTTGAAAAATGGCCAAGGTTTGAAGTGCAGAATCTCGGATTATTTTGAACCTACGGAGCTTACGGCTGCGCTCAAATTGTATCACATTTTGTATAGGTACTTACTTAAAAATATAATGGTGACTTTCCGTATGATGCACGCAAAACCTGAAAGAGGTTTTGCGTTGTGCACAACGCAGTTAGTGCAGATCTTTCGAAGCTGCAAATTTGGTTTTATACTATTGGTATCTATCGTAACAACATCCCAAAAAATCAGTACCTAAGGTGAAATTTTTTTTCGACCTACGATGCTATAAATGTCTGCACTACTATCGGTGTGAATCAAAACAAAGCATTGAAATTAAAATAAAACGTTTTTTGGTCAGAGCTCGTCTAGAACTATCGATCGACTACGTTTTCTATTGTTTCCGTGGGTATTCGAAATATCGTTTTATTATTATTTACCGGCCTGATGACAGACTAAAAAACCCCTGTGACAGACGGGCACAAAAGTGAAATTATAAAGGTTCAGTTTTTTCTTTTAAGTTTGAAACCTTAAAAGTGACGCTGCAGCACTCCTGTCGTCTGTAAAGAGTGACCAAACAAACCCAAAAGTCTTGATAACGACTTAAACAATATACTTACTCTGCCATCGTCACCAGCTGCGAATCCAGAAGACAATGGGAGCACCTCTGGCCCCCATTGCTTTATGAAGTGTCCGAGACGTGTGACGCGCTGTGCAGGAGTCGTCACAGTGTGCGACCCGCCACAGTACCGGTTGCACAAATGCTTGTCCGTTTCGGATCTGTGTAAAGACGATAAAAGAAAACCCGGTTTAGGGACATAAAATATGTCGTATTGAACCATTGATTTGATGTGACATGTGATTATGATGTGTGTGATTGTCTATTTATATATCTAATTAGAAGTGAGTATTCAAAAGGGTTTATTATTTTAAGGAACTTTAAGGAAAAGGTCGAGTCTGATTATGCTATAGATTTGCATTAGTCAGTCGGGGTTACCTATTTCGATGACCCGCAATGCGAATCTAACGCCACATCACAAGCGATGCCTCACTTCTAGTCGTGCTCTCTGTGCAATAACACCTGCACTATGGAAGACCCTTGCGAGGTCGATGTTAACGCTGTCGACGTGGGCGAATTCTGGTGGAGGCTTATTCAAAATATGGAAATGGAATCCTCGATACGACGAAGAAGATCCTTAATATTTTTTATTTGTTTATGGAAATGTGTCTACCTGACTTTGTGAGGTCTATTAGATTGCATCTGTTGCTGCACGTGCTCCCAGTCGTGCATGTTGCGTTGCGGTAAACTGCTCGCTTGATTCTTACGGATTGCGTCTGCGAGAATAAATCATCATACACGGTATATGTGGGAAACTAGTCTATATCTAAGTATACACAGGCAATCCCAAATGATAAATTTAAGTAGAAAACTACTGTAATGGCTATTTAGTTTAGGCAGGCCTCCGTCACTCCATGTACTTGCGCGCTATAATTACCTACCGCTCGAGCGAGCGCTCCCGGACCGTTTGCGGTCCAAATTCGGTTCCCTGCGATTGCTGTAGGATCGCGCGGTGCGAAGCAATCACAACTGTACGCTTGAGCATTTAGGCACATTTTAGCATGCAGTGGTTGTTGAGGCGACGGAGTAGGCTATTATCTCAATAGGTATTGGAAATTTTCTACTGAGTGAAGTATCTGTTACGTAGTAACTATTTAGTAATCTGTGGTTTAGGCCCTTCCCTGGGGCCGGATTAGGCATTTAATAGCTGCAACAGTGGCGCTACTGTTGAGATCGTCTGCATAACAATTGTAGTATTAGCGAACCATACTATATGCTTGAAACCCCAGTATCCTATAGATACCTAAAAGCGAATCTTAACTATTAGCAATGATTATAGTAGTACAGGTACATACCTAATTCATAACTGAGATAGGGTTTCATAGACAAGTTGGCCGGCAGTGGTTTAGAAGGCTGTGGCGGGGGCGCATCCATCGCCATCACAGCCTTCGCGTCACACGATATACAGTTGACATCCCTAGAGAAGAAAAGCATTTGGTCAGTATGTTTTTTAACTACATTAAGACAAGAATACAATCGCTCTTTTAGGCGGATCTCTACCACGCGCCAGGCGCGTGGTTTCTACATACAATTTAGATATAAACGCGTTTCCGCGCGGAGCATTAGGTCTAATTCCGATCCAGCCCGCCTTTTGCTGTTCTCTCCCAGTGACACCCTAAGCCTAGGTCCATACCCCACAAGCGGTGCCCTTATCGTGTAGTCGACTAATTTATAAGTTTTTAAGCCCTGCCTGGAGGTCTTAATTTATTAAGGCAACTACAGGCTAGCCCGGTTAAGCAGCCGACAACCTCCTAGGTTGACCTGCGAGATGCCCTAACTAAAAGAAAACAAAAAGGCTCCATTTCCCGCGCTCCGTCGTGTGGCGCGTTTTAGCCAGATCAGATCCGCCTTATTAAAACAACACAGCAAATCGCAGGAACGTGAAACTGCACGCCAGTAACTGTAGTAGGGACCTACTTAACAGTTGAACTACGAAAACCGCTCTTATGTACCTACTGCTACCAAATAAAGGCGCCGTCCGTCAAAGCCACATAGTTATCGTGGTCTTGTTGCGGTCATCAACACCAACCTAATGTATGTAAGGTGTTAAAACATTACGAAGGTTAAAGTCTCTTTTTCTTCCGGTTGTCAAGATGGGTATCGACATCAACCATAAACACGACAGGAAAGTTTGGCGCACTGAAGTCTAGTCTCAGGATGTGTTCCTGAGATTGCTTGTAAAACTATACAGGTACTTGGCTAGGCGTACAGATGCCTAGTTCAACACAATTATTCTTCGTAGGCTGTTCATGAGCCGCATCAACCGACCTCCGCTATCGCTGTCGCGGTTGGCTCGTCACATGAAGAAGCCCACTCGCGTGGGCATGATTGCCGTCGTGGTTGGTAGCATTACTAACGATGTCAGGCTCTACAAAGTGCCTAAGATGTCAGTCGCCGCTCTGCACGTCACTGAGAAGGCCCGTGCCCGCATCTTGGCTGCTGGCGGAGAGATCCTGACGTTCGATCAACTGGGTCTGCGCGTCCCCACCGGCGCCAAGACAGTACTACTGCAGGGTCGCCGCAACGCACGCGAGGCCGTCCGTCACTTCGGGCCCGCTCCTGGAGCACCACGCTCGCACACTAAGCCCTATGTGCGCACAAAGGGACACGAGCGCGCGCGGTCTAGCCGTCGTTCTAACGTGTAATCTTTAATATAAGGACTACCTCAGTAGTCTCCTCTTAGTGCCGGCAGCCTCTGCTTCGCGGCGCAGGGCGGCCATCTGTTTCAGGTTCTCTTGGAGCTGCCTCAGCTTCTTATTGAAGAAGTCCTTCACAGGAGACAGCTCCATTTTGTCCAGTTTCTGCTCGATCTCGCGTTGGATATCATCCAATGCTTGTTGCCATAGAGATTCCTAAAAGAAAATAAATGTTTTTCAAGATATTGACAAATTAGGGCACATATTTTCGATAGATCCTGCAAGGACAGAACATCAATAAAAGGCAGCACACGTACCTAAGGATACTTTTTGTTTTTGCTTATTTCTTAAAAATTATGTGATGCTAGTGCCATACCGCCTGGACTACAATTATTATTGTATTTTGTCACCATCTTTGGACCAGACAACAACTTTAAGTTTGTTTGAATATTTATAATAGATTTGAATCGGTGTGAGGTAGGTACAGTTTTTGATCAAGAATAATTTTCGGCTATGGCTGAATGAGTTCGTGTAATGAGCGTCGTTGACCTTGCACAATGTAACAGACGCTGGTCCTATCTAAATACCGGAACGATTTGGAGGTATCACTGAATCTTGTTAATCGGAACATACATTTTCGTGTCTAGTATTGAATGACAGATATGGTCCTAGTAGGTACGGCTCGCGGTAGGATTATGTTTCGGAATCAATGTTTAAATATTTTATGCCCAAAGAACTGGTAGGAAATACGCCAATAATCACAGACCTGCACGTTAAGTTTTCCGAGAGCATGTTCCAACCCTTTGGAGAGGTCATCGCAGGCGTTCTCGAATTGGTCGTGGGACACCTTTCGTGCCAACATGCGCAGGTCAGCCTTGTCTGCTAGAGCTTCCACCATATCCTCGCGGTCCAGCTTGATGACCTTCAGCAGTTCGATTTGTTCTAACAGAGCCTGAAATTATAATGTTAGCTTTATTTGAAGTGCCTGAGAGATTAAAAATTGAGAGATAGAAGTTAAATGGTGTATCGATCTCTATCGGTGTGATAGAGATCTTCATTCAAATTAATAAATCAGTCTGGTTGATAGAACAGCCAGCAGATTGCGCTTACAGTTGCGCAGTTCTTGTTTCTTGTTTTTTTCTTGTGCAGGTATTCTTTCCGACTATGAGCAATGAAAAATCTGTCGTTAAATTGTATGTCAAATTCCTAATACAAACGATACATCTTTTGTTTGAAAGCCAGGCTCGATCTTATTAAATTAAAACTACTTAATCAAAGCTTATCAGAAAGAAGGAAGAAAGAAAGAAGGGTTGTAAAGCCAGGTAAGGAGCTGAAAAAAAAGAGCATTGAGGGGTCTAATTACGTCAGTATGGTTCTGCCGGTCCTCCTTCTCAGCGGCGAGGTTCAGGGCTGTCGCATGGACCTGCTGCAGTTGATCCTGCATATTGTGCACCGTTTCGAACAGCTGCATAAAACCTGCAGCATCGAGATTGTCTACTATGGTTTTGACGAAGCAGTATGAAGATTGTATTAGTAGGTAAGTACTATAACTGTGGACTGTATTCTGGTAGTACCGAAGTAGTAGGAAGTACGCACGGCTACAGATCAAGCTATAAGAAGAAACTGGATGCTTATGATGATTTACATATTTAACACCAATATTGGCTTGATTATGAGTTATCCAATTTCATTGAGGATGACAATGAACTCATCATATAAACACAGTATGATTTGTGACAATGTATAGTAAAAGACAATGGCGCCGATTCTCTTGTCACAAATGCCTCTAAACTATACTAAAAATCACCAAAATTTTGTTTATTCCAGTCAAACGTCGATTTCCCATTCCGAAATTGACTAAAGTGACATTAGTTTGACAGCACTAAGATGGCACTGATTTATTAATCTATTGAAAATGGCAATTTTTGCTATTCTGAATTTGCCGTTTTCCACCTAAAATATTGGTTGTCTAAAGGGGCGTCTAAACGGGCTATATTTTACGACAATTTGTGGCTGCAATTATTGGCAAACATTGCCCAGCCATCAAAAAAACATTTTAGTGCATTTTATGGCTGAGCAATCAATTGCAGGCAACATGTTGCAATATGGCTGCAATAGTATGGCCTTTGATTCAGAACCCTTTAATGAGCCACACAATCCAGCAACAATGGCCGACGAAATGACGCTCATCGCAGCCGCTTACATTGTTTTGGCAGAAAAACGAAAAAAAAGGACACGAATGTGGATTCGACCCTACCTAAGTAGGCGTGACACTTTGGATTCCGTAGACAAGGAATTAATGCTGGATAAATACTTATTTAAAAATTTTACAAGAATGTCTAAGAGCGACTTCGAATTTCTTGTGAACAGAGAAAGAAAAAGGTTCTTGTGAAAGAGAGAGGGAACAGAGGAAAGCAGAGAAGCACAAGAATGACAGCTGCCGACAGCACAGAATATCGCCACACCACAGATTTATACACGATGGACGTCGCAGCACTCGCAGCACACTTCACGTCGCGCAGAAAGTGAAACGCAAAGTACTTCACGTCGCAGGGAGAAAGGGACGCGCATATACAGTAAAACAGAACAACAATATAGATGGCCCAGATATATTGCAGTATTTTCGATTGCGAGGCGATCGTTCGGCCACACGCCGGCTACACATAAAAACATTTTGACATACCAAAAAATATGAGGCTATAATGCCGGGCCATCCTTAAAATATTGCAGAGTGTGGCTGGTATTGCTAGCAATGTTGCCGGCCACAGTATTGCAGCCACAAATTGTCGTAAAATATAGCCCGTTTAGACGCCCCTTAACTAAATCTGACTATTGCTAACAGCGATTAAAAAGGTGTGGAATAAAATTAGTTGTCATGAACTAAAATTATTTTATCTCGTTAGATAGCTGAGAAGTTGACATATATTTGGAATATTTTGTCGATAAAGTAGGTATACCTATCCATGTTTTTTTTTTGCAGAAATCAACCATTTTTGTCCATTAACCTGCTCAAAATGATGAAAATTGTGTGCTGTGATTTCAAAATATTAAAGATACCTAATTGTCATTTTATGGTTGATTGTTATGTATTGAAGTAGAAGCAGATCATAATAATAAAAAAAAATGCTTTGTTGTTTTTATAAATTGTCAAAGTTGTATACCGCCAAAAAAATATAAAATGTTAAATTACTCGGAAATGGTTGACATTTGCGTAGGGGTCATAAAAGGTCATGTGGTTGCAAATGACCTCCCCTATATGCCCTTAATGGACTGCCGACATATTACCAATAACTGTAAGCAATCTTCTTCGTGTCGATGGGGCGACAGTTTATTGAATGGCCCAAAACTTCGCCACTTCCACGGCGACTATATGCATTGACTAGTGTGACAAAGGCGCGTTGCAGTTTACCTTGCAGATCCTTAACAAGATCTGGCGATAGCTTCCCGCCTTCACCCTGGAATGCCAAACCTGCGATTTGTTTCGCCATATAGTCTAGTTGATCTTGGAATGAAGTCATCTGTAACAGAATTACAGTTTTTTTGACGTGCATGCTATAGTCCGCACGGAAATAGTTGGCCGCGCCTTAGGTGGGGGACAGGGGTGAGGCTGCGGGTTGCCTAGTGTTGGCAACGCACATGAAATTATAGACAGGGACGACTATTCTCGAGATATCGCACTTAATAAAATAGAAAACAGATGAACCATGCCTAGAGTAAGTGAACAATAGAAGTGAATAATTAAAAAACACTTAAACTTTTAGAAGTTTTTATTGTAATTATTTAGTAATTTAAAATAAACCAAAACAAATTACCTATATGAAATTATTTTGACATATTTATTTATTTATATTTATATATTCTTTATTGTACACCACAAAAAAACATAACAACAAAAATAAAATTGAACACTACCTACTTAATATACAATGGGCGGCCTTATCGCTTTCTGCCCTCTAAATCACTTGATTCTGGACTTTCTGAATTTGAGTCTGAATCATCTTGTAACTTTATAATGATTTCGTCCATCACAGCATTAAATCTAATATCATGATTCCAGTATTCTTGTTAATTTTTTTTAGGTACATGGTCATCACAATTCTGCCATATTTCGGCAGAGAATTCAGAAAATAACCTTGTTAGTATGGTAATTTAATCGTCCAATGTTGCATTAGTGTGAGGCAATTTTTAATATTTGCCCACACAAGCTCGATCGGGTTGAGGTCTGGAAGCTATGGAGGTAGCCTAGAACATATGACCTGCAGCTTTAGGAGGTTCATCAATCGTATATATTTTTTCTGATTGAGTCGTATTATTTAACCCCAAGAGTTCTGAGGGGCAATTCTCGAACTTAAAAAACGTTCAAATTCAAGTCGCAATCTCATCTCAGCGACAATTAATGTCAAAAACTTGTCAAAAATGTAGGTATGTAAATTGATTGTATTTTTGACAGATTGAGACTGAGATCAGACTGCGAACGTTCTTAAAATTTCGGGAATTACCACTCTGGTTTCATCATTGTGGGAGAAAATGGCACGTTATGATTTCGCAACCAGTTCTGCATATTAATTTTTAAACTGGACATAGTCGGTTTCTTCTCTGCTTGCACACAATGATAAGCAGCATCATCCATAATTACGACTGACTTTGGCGGAAGTTTAGGTATTCATTTTCGATCAACGCAGTTGTAAAAATTTGTAGACTTCATAACACTGTAATAATCCCCCGTTTTTTAATCTGATTTATTAATCAGCAAATCATCGTCGGCTAACCCGTTCCCACTAGCAGTGTGAACTAATTATTAAACGCCTTCCTTTGCCTATATTGATATACATATTCCAGGCTCCAATGAAGATTGCCTACATTTTTGAACACTGTGACTTTGGTGGACGTAGGTTTCGTCCAAAAAGAATATATTTCGGTTGTCTGTATTTTCTTAGGGCCCTCAAGTATTTCACTCGCCATTCAACAATGTTTGCTCTTTCTATTAAAATGGATCTCTTCGATTTGCATTTTTTAAATGAATATCCCAGTTTGCGCAAAAGTTCTCTTAAAAAAGTTAGTCCGCAATGTAACATGTTATCTTCTTTTAATACAGCATTTAGTTTTCAAAGACTTGGAATTTTCTTCTCAACCGTATAAAACTGGTTTATTTTTCTCCTTATCACTCCCAAATCGAAATCATCAAGTTGTACCTATTTTGTTTTTTAATTCTTTTGGTCTGCTCGAGATCAAAATTTTTCTTCCCCCGTATTTTGCAAGGAAGTTTTACTTTCAGCAATCACACTCCTTACACTACGATATCCCTGTTGCTTCTGCTAACTGATGTATATAATATATTCGCATCAGCTATCAACATCAAACTATCAACATCAGCTTTCCGTTTTTCAAATAACGCACGCACTTTTATTAACGATTTATTTTTTATTTATTTATTTAGGCAAACCAACTAAATAGACACAAATACTTTCATAGTACATATCATTTACAATTAATACAATAGCTTTGGATGCATCTAAATTAAAGCATTTTATTTAGATAACAATAAACAATAATAATGAATATAGAGATGGATAACCATGTAAATAGGACTAATATCAATAATATGTAAGGTACTTAAACTAACTGCAATTAAATTAAATATGATTGAATTAAATAACAAACTAAAAAACATACTATACAATTGAGCCGTCGCGGGGCGCCTGGAAGATGTGAAACATCGAAAACCATTCTTTCATACTTATTTACTATACAAAATAATATAGTAAATAAGTATGAAAGAATGGTTTAATAAAAGAAAATAAATATGGCGTATTCAAAAACCAAATAATCAGTATTTTTAAACAAATAATAGTTCTTTATTTAAAATATAGCGTGGCGACGCACGGGTTGTCACGGCATGCGTCGCCAGTCGCCACGCCAGCAATCGGTTTTACGTGCGGCTATACGTAGATGTTTCACATCAAAAACACAGAATAAAAAACATAAGTTAAACATTATAAATATTATTGAGCACAGCTCTTTTTAACTTAGTGATGCTGTCTGAAAATATGTCTAAGACCTACTGAGAATATAGGAAAAGCTAACTCATCTTTTTTTTTTTTTTTGGTGGGAAATCATCAAATAAATAACTTCTCCCGCTCTCCCGAAGCTCTCCCGCTCCCGGAGCGGGAGGGCGTGTCACTCTTACTGACTAAAACCCACCCGTGTTCCTGCAGTTGCCTGTACCAGGGGCCACGTTATCCCTCTCGGACTTTCCCGCAACCCTGGCAGGCATCAGTCCTAGCGGACCCCATCATTGATGCTGACATCTCTGAGGCGTGCGTGGAAAACATCGCGCCGTCGACCCGGTCCTGGTCCTTATCGAACGGCGAGCTGCCCATTGCTCGGCGTTCGCAAGCCCGCGCCTACGGTGGCCGGGAATCGGTCTGCGATTCCCGACGCCCAGGGCGTCTCTTGCGGCGGCTAGGGGCGCGAGGGCGCGAATTTTGCCTCTCCCTCATGCGTTCCGCCTCCTCCTTCGCGAACATTACTGCTTCGCAGAAGGAGGTGAAGGCTTCCCAAGCACTCTCGCTCCGTACCATGGCCTGGACCAGGGCCGGACGCGAGAGATCGCCACCGCCAATCGCCTCCACAAGGACACGGCGGTGCTACGCCTAAGCCGGGCAGACCTCCACCGTATGCTCCACCGTGTCCTCCGGGCGATCCACACAATGGTGACACCCGGGCGTTTTCTCCCGCCTTATCCGGAACAGGAACCTCCCGAAACAACTGTGCCCGGTGAGGACCTGCGTCAGGCGGAAGGTGAGGACGCCATGGCGCCTCTCTAGCCACTCCTCAAAGAGGGGTTTTATTGCCGCAATTGTGGCGTGCCCAGCGCTGGGTTTCGACAATCGCACTCTCCATGCCGCCCTGAGATCCCGCAAGAGCTCTTTCCGCTGTAACGTGATTTCTCGCGGCAGCGGTGCTACGCTCCGGCGTTTGGCCTCCTTGCGCCACTCCCATATGTGCGCGAGGACGTTTGCCTCCAGATCCCATGATACCTTCTGAGAATATAGGAAAGGCTAACTCATCTTGCTATTGCAATCTCATGTGCGTTTTATCTAAACTAGCCGGAACTTTTGACGCGTGTTGCCGTCGCGAAGTACGGCGCACGGCGCCGTACTGAGTAATGCCAGCAAGCGCCCCCGACCCCTCCGTCCCGCCGCTCACATACCTAAGGCGCGGCCAACTAGTTCCGCGCGGACTCTATGGATCAGTTTAGTTAGGTATGGCACGGTCCCCCACACGATGTTAAAAGACGTAGGTACCTACTCTAGTTGGTACCTTGGTACGTCTCTTATCGATCTCACATAAAGTATAAATTAAACATTCATGAAGTAAGCAATATTTTGTTACAGTATGAGTGTCCATGGAGATTCTTGCCCGTTATTCTCCATAAGAACCTAAGTTCGCTTTGGAATAGGTAACTAGCTTCATCTTTCTGCCTGACTCCTTGACTATTCAAAAATGCTTAAAAAGTATAAATGGTTTAACTGAAACAATGCTTTCGAATTTGAGTAACACTAAACTTAAATGAGGAAAACTGGCCTTACTGCTATGAAATAAAAACGCTTTTAAGGTCAAACTGTTGGGTTTTTAAAACTTCCGAGGGGAGTACCTGGTCTTGAACCTTTCCTTCTGTCTTTTTGACAGAGTCGCAGCACTTCTTTATTTCATTCTCCAGCTGAGCGAGCCTGTCCAGCAAACGGGCTTCTAATTTATTCAAGTTCTCTTGCTGGATATGAGACACTAGAAAAATTAACGTTTCGGTTAGCATGAGACTTTACCAAAGGACTATTATAATTCTTGTTGTTATACCTGCCTCTACCTATATTTCTAAAGGACTTCGCGCTCTACGCGGCCTCGAAAACTGAACATTGTCTCGGTCGTAGGAGTCGCGAGTTCTCGACAAAGATACGTACGTTCATAGTTTACTACCTACTTTAGTAGGTAGACAAAGTTTGGCCGAAACTAGTCTGACTGACGGCACATCGTGCGACCAATTGGTCGTTGCAGGCTTGTGCGCGATGCATATTGGATAAGATAGTATACTTTATTTGGACGCTGCGACTAATGGACATGGTCGTGACCACTTAGTGCACAAGGTCCTTAAGACATCATGAGCCTGTTTCAAAAATCTCTTGGAACCGAGTCTGAAGGGTGTCGTGTCTTATTAACAGCAAGAAAAGATTATCAAATGATTAGATTATTAAGATTATCAAAGACGACCTTAACAGTAATGGCGTTATTATTATTATGGATGTTGATTGGGAAGTGCAGGATCGAAGGTCTAATAGTACCTACTGTTTCCAGCTTTATATCCATCCTACCCGTCTAAGGTATCACCAATACCTGAGGGGCAATTCACGTACTTAAAAAACGTTCAAAGTCAAGTCGCAATCTCATCTCAGCGACAATCAATGTCAAAAACTTGTCAAAAATGTATGGAAATTGATTGTATTTTTGACAGACTGAGACTGAGATTAGAGGGGCAATTCCCGTATTTTTAAGAACGTTCGCATTCTAATCTCAGTGTCAATCTGTCAAAAATTGTATAGCGCTTACCTACATTTTTGACATTAGACTGTCGCCGAGATGAAATTGCGACTTGAATTTGAACGTTTTTAATTACGGGAATTGGCCTTCAGACTGTGAACGTGCTTAAAATTACGGGAATTACCCCTCTGTAGTCTGTAGTGGATTAATAAGCCAGAAAGTCCTGGCAACTATTTAGCAAGTACTGGCAATTACTGGCAAGTATTTAGGTATTTTTAAACATTCAGCTTATGAATTAATTTTACAATTATACAAGCTTATAAAAAAAAACTTAAAATAAAAAACCCGATTTCCAAAAAAGAAACACTAAGTACCTACAAAGTGAAAAATAACTTTAATTTCGGAAGTCGATGTCTTTGGATCTGTATTTTAGTTTTTTCCTCCGACTTCCGAAATTAAAGTTATTTTTCACTTTGTAGACCTTTTTTTTTTGGAAGTCGGGTTTTTAAGTTTTTTATTTTTCACTTTTTAGTTATGGTAAGTACACCCCTCACCAATTTGAATACGATCGTCTAATGCTCGGTCATTGAGCTAGTGCTCGGTTCCTATATAAACAAAAACGAATCGTTTTGCTTACCAATGGTAGCATTTTTTATTGCCAAACTATGCATATAAATAGATTAGTAAGCTAATTTTACTTGTTAGAGTTATTTCCTTAGGGAGGCGTCTACTATGCAAAGCTATGATGTCTTTGCTTCATTATTGGTAAAGATACAAGAGTCTTAATTTTAACCAATAACGGTCCGTAAATTATAGGAATCGGCCATTACACGTTCACGTCCGTTTGAAGGCGGTTTTTTTTATTTAAAAATAACTTTTGTTGGTTTTTTTTAAACCGCAAGACCGATTTCGATAAAATTTAAGTTGGACCACACGGAAAGTACCAGCTTTCAAATAAAAAAATAATCATTTAAATCGGTTCAACCAGTCGAAAGTTCTGAGGTAAAAAAGATATAAAATAATAAAATAAAAAATACAGTTGAATTGAGTACCTTGTCCTTTTTTGACAGTTATCTTTACTCCAGATGTGTCCGTCCGAAAAAGTTGAATTAATTGGGTGTAGGGTTAATTCCGAGATATGGAACTACTTTCGGACGGGCTCGTTTCTTCGTTGACGGACTTAGAGAGTAGGCCCCCTGGTTAGTTAAACAAAGCGGATTCTCAAATATTATTACCAAGGTTATTACCTGCTGCTGATCGATCGGGTTCGACTATTGCACTGGGTGCGGCCACGGCGCTGGGTGCGGCCACGGCGCTGGGTGCGGCCACGGTGCTGGGTGCGGCCACGGCGCTGGGTGCGGTCACGGCACTGGGTGCGGTCACGGCACTGGGTGCGGCCGCGGCTCTGGGTCCGGACATGGTACTAGGTGCGACCACTGAAGCGGGTGCAGGTGGTGCTACCACTGCCACTTCCGGCGCTATCAGTTGTAACTTTGACGGTGGAACAGGTGCAGGTGCCACTAAAAAAGTATTCTTGATTAGTTGTCTACAGTGCTGCTGGTGAAAGAGCCAAGTGATATCCGTTTTCGGTAGTAGGAATTTACCTACCTACACATTGCATTATAATTGAAATTTTAAATCGTTTGAAGAACAACATATGATAGAATGTGACAACAGCCAACATATTTATGTAGATAAAATATGAAACCCCAATCCCACGAATATAAGATTTAGCTGCTAAATTCAATAGTTTCTATTCGCGATTCTTAGGTAATATATCCCGGGACGTTGATAATAATACCTGTGAATTTATATTGGTAATTTCGAGTACAGGATAAGCATTTACTAAGGGTCCAGGATGCTAAACGCAAACGCTTCCCGTAATTCAAAAGCAAGGTACATGAACAGAGCCTCCCCGAGTGACGTACTCTCCGACCTTTTGTTAACGCGTCCGACGCACCCTGGGCAACCGACTTCTGTCGATTGGCTACCCCTTTCACCACGATGGCAAATATAAGTTCCAAGCAGCCCTTTCCAGGGCCAAGCAATCAACATCAAGGTCATCAGTCAATCAACATCGAAGGATTCTCTCGGGATAAAGCGATATTCTTTCTGAATTATCCCACTAGACACATTGCGACAACTTATGTGTCCAAGAGACCCATCGGGATTCGACCCAAAGCAGGCCCCACATTCCTGGACTGTCACTTGTCGCCGAAACCTGTCACCTGGAGCACGGTTACGCAGTGTTTGCTGCTCCTGGCGCAAGTATCCTCTCTACAAAATGCTCTAGTGAAAACAAGAGAAGAAAAGCAAAAAGCGAGCAGTAATAAAATAGAAAATTAAACATAGAATTTATCGAAAGGAAAAGGGAGTCATTGTGATTTTATAGAACACATGACCTCGGGCCAGGCGCGGTCCTATAAGTATCTGCTTAATAGCGTCCGTGATATAAGTACCAATAGATTTTCTTTTCAATAAAATACATTTGTCAACATACCAAAGCCAGGCTTGACATCCTTCATAGCATTGGAGAAGGATTGAGTGAGTTCGTTGAGGTCGTCTCTCATTGTCTGCACGTGACCCAGCAACTGAAATAGCTCATCTTTAGTTGCCAAGATCTCACGGTCAAAACTCGGTGCAGCCTGAATTATGGGTGGCGGACTCGGTGCAATCTGACTCGGTTCAGGCCGACTCGGTACAGCTTTCGTTCCGTGGCTACTACTAGTAGCATGTTTGCTTGGTGCCGCTGTAGATATGGCCGATTTCGACAACGCATTGGCAGTTTCAGCCATTTTAATTGTTGCAGGGCTCCTGAAAAATAATCAATTTTGAGCAAATAGGTCAGAATAACTTAGGTTTACTTCAGAAACTTAAAGCTTAAATGACCAGAGTCAGCTTCACATTATCGCTATATATCTCAATTCAAAGTAACTAGTAACTTACCGTGGGGCTCCAAGAGTCTTTTGAATGTCAGCCGTCTCTCCGATAAGATCCTCTATAAGCGAGCTTAGCTTGCTGATGCCTTCTTCAGCAGCGTCTAAACGAGATGCCACGTTCATGTTGGTCCACATGTCCGTGATAGCCTTCAGATTGCCTGACGATCTGACATACCGGAAATTAGGTACATAATTAAAACCATAGTGTGATTTGAGAGATAATGCAGCGGTAATATGCATTTAATACCACGAAGTAATAATGTTATATTATGAAATAATATTAAATCAAATTAAAAGTTGAATTTAGTGCATGTATTGATTTGTTGAGGTGAATCATAGGTTTTCCACCCACTTCTCTAAGTCTTGACACAGTAGCTCCTGATTGGCTGGTCTGTGCTAGTGCAAGATACATTGAGCGGTGAAGCGCAAAGTCGCCCACCTGGTTAAGTATGCAGGTATCCAAACACGGGAGGAGGTCAGATGTTTTAATTGAACTTCAACTGATTAGACCTATCACAATAAATGTCAAATGTACCTGACTTCTTGCAATATTTCCTCGTTCTTGGGCGAGGTTCCATATACGCGGTCCTTAAGGTCTGCAACAGTGTTCTCTAACAAGTTGAATTTGCTCAGTGTAACGAGGGACAGCTTCTCCGCGGTCGGTCCGGGTCCTGTGCCGACGGTTCCGATTGCGGAGGTGGTGCCGGGTACGGTAGTGCGGGGTGCGGTTGTGGGGGAAGCGGTGGTGGAGGATGCGGTGGTGGGGGATGCGGTGGAAGGGGCTGCTGCGGCGGTAGCTGTCCGAGACACGTGCGTCGTCGCTGACGGGGACGCTGGGCTGGCATCCGGCGCCGTCGTACGGGGGCTAGGTGGACTGACATGTCCAGCACTCCTCGGAGCGGGAGTAGGCTGAGTTAACCCTTCTTCAGCTAATGCAAAAGAAAAGAAAAAAAAATAATCATACGCAAGGTGGCTCTACAGTTGATGTTAATACATGTATTCATATTCTCAATAAAAAAATATTCGAAAGGGTTTCATTTCGAATGTTTTTTTAGAATTTGAATATGTTTCTTTTCTTACTGATTACAGAAGCAGTCTGTGGCCCAGTCTTGCGTCTGCGCTCAACTGAAAAAATAATAATAATAATAATTTTTATTTCTTTCCAAAAGTTACAGACTTAATTTAATGGTTAAACAAAAAGGATCGTATTACAGCTAGTGGTAGGAAGAAATACAAAGCACGTGATCTATGCTGCAGAAATCTGTATACTTGAATTGGTGAGCCCTGTCTCTTAAACTAGGGTTACCTGTAATACCTGTATTTTAAGAGACAGTGTTCAGCTATGTGGTTAGTACAATATGATTTATACAAATTGTGTGTGTTGTCGATCTACCAAGCGATAAAGAATCCAGCTTACTTTATATATTTTTTTTTTTGAGTCTAAAAAGCGAAATAAAAACAAAATAAAATAAAAAAGGGAAAACAATTCAAGGCATGCCTGTGTTAGTGTGTGTTTGTGTTTGTTTTTTTAATTATTTCTATTTAATTTCTAGTGTCCCTAGAAATAATTTCCAACCCTTATCACTTAGGGGTATGAAAAATAGATAGTAGCCGATTCTCAGACCTACTGAATATGCATATATAATTTTATAAAAATCGGTCAAGCCGTTTTGGAGGAGTATGGTAACTAACATTGTGACACGAGAATTTTATAAGTATATAAGATTAACCAATGTATGTAAGCAGTGATTCTGTTTGAGAGTAATCCTGTTGGAGTAGCCATTTTGTCACCTTAGACATAAGGTCATGTTTATTTAGGTCAAGTATGTTAAGTGCTTTATGAGTTTTTTTGTAAATGTGTGTGCATAATGTATAATAATGGTGTCTAGCAAAGGTGCCGAGTACCTGGGGGAATGTTGGTTCGTTTTTTGGGATTAGACTGGGGAACGCTGGCGTGTCTTCGAAGAACAGATTGAAGCACAAAGAGCTGTCGTACTGTCAGTACCTTGCAAACCGCGTATAGTTGCTTTGTAGGATAGCGATATGGTTTCCGCAACATCACTTTAAGTATAGCTCTCTGTGCTCTTTCCACTCTGATTAGGCTAGTTTTAGTTGCACCACCCCATACGGTAATGCAATATCCAATAACGGATTGACATAGTGCATAAAAACCATTTTTAGAGTATCAGGAGTTGCCGACTCTCTAAGAGACCTAAAGGTATGTATCAATCTCATAGTTCTAGAGGTGAGGGCGTTAAGTTGTATATCCCATCGTAATCCCTCGTCTATTTGTACGCCGAGATATTTTATATGTTTAGTTCTTGTGAGTGCTGGGCATAGACACGAAGATGACAGCTGTGAGCGAGTGTGCGCTAGTATCGAGAATGTGTGATCTGGTGTGGTGTTAGAGCGGATGGAGAATGGGATGTAGGATGTCTTATTAAAGTTGTCAGTAAGCAGATTTGAGTTGAGCCATTTTATTTCATTGCTTAGAGCTGATTCTGCGGTAAGTTTAACACTATCCCACGTTGGTCCGTAAGCTACAATCACGGTGCCGTCAGCACGTCTGCACAGGTCGTTAACATATACTTGGAACACAATGGAGCCTAGAATGCTTCCCTGTGGTACTCCGTAAGACACTGACTCCTCGTCACTAAAGAGACTCTGTTTGGGTACGGTTACTGAGATAATCTTTAAAGATTTGAAGAGCAATACCTCTTATACCAAGTAGTTCCAGTTTGGCGATAAGTTTGGGGACAGAAACTGTGTCGAAAGCCTTAGAAAGGTCTAGAAATATACCTAGAGATTTTGTTTTATTATCCAGATTCCCAGTAACCATCTGCGTCAGGTCAAGTACCGCATCTTCAGTCGAGACTCCAGTACGAAAGCCATACTGATTATCAGCTATGACGTGATACCTATCCAGGAAGTTCTTGAGACAGCTGCTGAGAATTCTTTCAAGGACCTTAGAGAGTGCAGTCAAAACCGAGATGGGTCGGTAGTTGTTGACACAGCTTCTGTTCCCTCCCTTGTAGATTGGGTGTATTATTGCTCTTTTAAGAGCGTCAGGAAATACACCTGTCTGTAGGCAACAATTAAAGATATCCGTCAGTGGCTTAGTCAGAGTCTGGAGGCATGTTTTCAGTAATAGGGGAGATATACTATCCCAACCTATTGCACAGTCATTGCGTAGTTGCAGAATACGGGATTCCACCTCAGTTTCATCTACCTCCAGTAGCGCAAGGGAGTTGGCGGGAGAGAAAGGATTGATGTCAGTGGTAGTTATTTAGATCATGACTTAACTCCGAATGACATCGAGACAATATGTTAGCCGCCAGGTTATTCCCAACATTGCTAAAGAATTTGCATACTTCATTTATGGAAGATTTAGGACTGTCGCGTATTTTCAGAAGTTCTATAACCCTTGTTTTAGTTTTATTTATGTTCGTTATTTCTTTTATAGTTTTCCAGAGGGCTTTAGGATTGTTTTTTGCTGTCTCAAGTTGAATCTTTTCGTAGGCACTTTTTACTTTCCGAAGTAGGGAATTACAAAAATTTCGATAGCGGGTATCTATAGGTTGTTTTGATAATTGGATTGTCTGGGTCTTTTTTTTTTGATGTGCAGTTTGTCACGATTTCGGATACATTTCAAAAGTCCAGGAGTTATCCACAGTTTGATAGTTCTTTTCCTCCTAGGAATTATACTTTGGTGAGTATGTTTGGTAACTACAGATGTTAAGATGGTTATGAGATTGTTCATAGATGTATTAGGGTTATCAATTTTGTATAAGGGTGTAAAGTCCTTGGTCTGTAGCTCTAATTTAACTGCATCGTAATCCACCGAGGTGTAGGTGTAAAAAGTGTTTCGTTTAGGATTGGTGTTAGCGATAGAGAGTAGGAGAGGTTTGTGGTCGGTAATATGTGATTCTAGAACTAGATTTACTAACTTAGACTAATTTAGATTATAAGAACGGCCAGTAACATTATATTGATATGTATTCATAGAAATGTTTAATACTGAAAGCTTACCGACTAGCACACTTTCTTGATCAGGTGATAACTGCTCAGTCGCTGAAAAATTAATCAACACAAAATAAGAATTAATTTATTTTTAGCCTATCTTACTGTTCTACTGTTGGACAAATGTGTTCAAATTTCAGAGGTGGTGAGATGACCTGGACGCCCACCTCGAGGGTTCGTGTATCGCAAGATTTAGATACAGTTTGTACTTTCTATAGGAATATACCTATCACAAAAAAAAATTACTTACTTAATTCATACTTTCCAGGAACCTGAAAATAGCAAAGAAGATTAATAAAAGTTTAGATTAGAGTTGACTGGACTATTTATTTAGGAAGCTTGTAAAATTGTTTACCTAGGCAGTACCTAGGTAGTTACCTACTCAAGACTAAACGAATTACCCCTGTATCGACGATGAACTCGCTGATGGCTATAGTCTGGGAGTGGTCTGTGGACCTCACGGCGGGCAGCACCGCCATGCTGCCCCGCAACTCCACGTTCTTGCCCAGCACCCGCATCTGCTGGGCAAGGCAGTGCAGAACAGTTTGCAGCATGCTGAAGTCCACCACGCCGACCTAGATAACATAGTATTATATATTTAGACTACTAGCTGCAGCCCACGTGGGTGTCGGAAATTAACCTACGGGAACGTGCTACCGGGACAAAGTAGCCAAGTCCTTCCCCAGGATGCTATCTATGTCCTTGCCTAATTTTATAGAAATCCGTTCAGTAGTTTAGGTGTGAAAAGATATCACACAGAAAGAGTTAATTTCGAATTTATAATAATTTTACTAGCCTTTGGATTGGATGGATTGGATTCGCCCGCGTAAAGTTCGGAAATAATTCCGCAGGATCGCACTACCGGGATTCATAGTATCTTATGAAAGAAAATTTAGAACTCATATCAAAAGTTCACTTTGTAAACAAGCATCAAGTTCATCCCATGCAGCTATTTCTCCTACCAAGTTTATTGCTGTGATGCGGCCGAAATGACAGGCAATGAGACTTTTTGACTCATTTGACCTGTGATCCTAGTACCTATGACGATTTTATAAATTGCTTTCCTTTTCAATAATGTAGTCACATAAGTCTAGTCAATGTTACCACAATTTTCTAATCCCAGAAATTATAAAAGAATAGATCTGTTTCTTTGAATCACCCAGTTTTGTGCAAAAAATTCTCATTGTCTCCGATTTTTTTGCATCTGCCTACAATCCGCCAAGAAAGGAAATCAATGGTAATAAAAGGAACATTTTTTCCCACGTTTTCGTTGGTGTTGGTTGATTAAAGAGAAAATTCACCTGTATTCATAGCTCGTTTATGAAAGTATATAAGTGTCATACGGATGTGGTAGGCGGGGTGCCTACCCCCATTCACCGGCCACCGTTCCAATCTCTCGATATTAGTATCTACGGATTTTCAAATAAGAAAACCCAATAACAAGTTGGACAGCTATATTTTATACGACAGGCCATATGAGGTAGACTGAAATAATGAAGGTTCGCGTAGCTATAGTGTCAAATTATTCAGTCTTTGTGGCACGACTCTGGGGGAAGCATGTCCAGTCGTGGACGTCTTTTGACTGATATAGTGATGATGAAGTAAAGTTACGGTTTCCTCGAAGAGCGTTGGCCACCACATAACGACCGCAGAGAGGGCCGTCATAAAACGATTACACTGGGGTTTGACTTTACGGTGTCAAAAAACGCTTTCTAGGAAAACACGCCATCTTATTTTCATAAATAAGATTTCAGTGGCGTCATTCGACGGTAAATTGCGGACGCTTTGTAGCGGTCACCGCAGTTTTAGGAAACTAGCCTAAGACTATTACAGGTAATGGTGACTAAACACTGTATTTATTACCTGTTTATTGCCTGTAAATTTTCATCCCAATCCTTGCTGTTTTCTTCAGATAATGCCTACTTAGGATAAATAAATATAATTAAATTACTTGGGAATAAAATGTTTGTAGTTTTACCTCCGGGGTGCCGATGGCCAGGTCGATCATTTCAGATATATTCGTAAGAACTGCGTCATCTGCTGAAAGAGGTCAGTACAGTCAGTCAAAAAGATGTAATCATCGACAGGAATTTATTTTATTGTACACAATTATTGTTCCCGTAAAGTACCAATGTGTAGCCACAAAATATATTACGCATTGCGTGCTTAATTGTAGCTACGCATTGATACCAATATTATGGAGCACAGATTTTAGACACTCAAATCAATTCTTGTCGGTTGTCGATGTTTACAAATCTTTATGAGGCTGACTGTTTATGGGAAGTTGTACATATGTCAATGAATTATAACTCATCTGGTGTAAATTCTACGTGGGTGTATTCCTGAAATAAAAATTATTTGATTTAGATTTAAATTGTCAAGGTAGGAAAAGCACCATAGCCTCATGGAAACATTAACCCTGGGTAAATAGTACCTACATACTTAATCAATGACCGGTTACATAATTTTTTTCTTTTGCGTTATCTTTGAAGCAAGTATTACTAAGAATTAAAAACATGACTCATGAAATAACATGACTTCGTAAACACTGCTGTAAGTACATTTCCCAAAAGATATTTACCAACATTAGCCGCCATAATATTATTTTTTTTGTTATAAGTTACACTTCGAAAACCAAAATAAATTCGATGTTGTTACATTACAAACTAAAACAAATAAAAAAATCTGTAAGTACAAAATTTTAGTAAACATGAAAATTGAGAAAACCTATTTGAAGACTTTGACGTTTGACGTTATTGCTTTTTTTGTATTTGCCAATAAATGTCATGCTCATGATGCATGTCATGTTGCAAATTTTAATTGGACTTTTTCGTATGTAATTTATTTTATTCTTAATAAAACAAAGCTTTGCTCATGGCTTTGCTCAGATGTGGCTCAGATTTTAATAGAGGTCAGTGCTCAGATGCAAACTTTATGGCGGCTCGGAACATGCGCGAGTCGCTGCGCAGTAACAAATTCACGTGTCAGCGGGGGTAAGCGGGAGTCGTAGACAGAATTTGTTTCTCTGTCTACGGCGGGAGTAAATACTGCACAGCGAGTAGCGCACTTCAGAGCTGCCATAAAGTTTGACGCGTGCAATAAAGTCGCAAAATGTGTAAAAAAGAAAATGGAGCCGGGAGCGGGTAAAAAAAATTACAGCATAAGGTTTTCTGTTGGGTCATAATCTTATCCTCCTCGTTGCTGGTCAACGAACCCTAGATGAGTTTGATTATTGTCAAAATCAACTTTAAATATTATAACATAACATCACGCCTGTAATATCCGACGTGTTAGGCAACGGTGTGCCTATCTATAGTGCCACCCACATAAGGCCAGTTATGTTTAAATCTCATGTACCTATATAATAGGGGGCAAACTTATTGCCGTGAACCGGGCACAAATCCAGATTCCAGGCGTTACTGCGAATGGGGCCGCATCTGTGGGACATCGGATACGACAGGGTGCTGCGCGCCGACCTCCCTGGCGGCGTCAGCGTGGTTTGTTACGCTGACGACACGCTGGTTCTGGCGCAGGGGAGGTCGCACCAGGCGGCGCGCGGCGGCCGAACTAGCGACACGCGGGGTTGCGACAATCGTCGAGAGGATTCGGCAATTGGGACTCGAGGTGGCCCTGCACAAGTCCGAGGCCATGTGTTTTCATGGTCCTCGGAACACGCCACCGTCGGGTTCCCAAATAACGGTAGGAGGGGTTCACATTGGCGTCGAGTCGACGATGAAGTACCTGGGACTCGTCCTCGACAGCCGGTGGAACTTCGTGGAGCCAGAATTCTTGGGTGTGTGAGCGGGCCATTTTGACGACCAAAAAAGATCAGGCTGCAGCAATTAACGAATGCATTCTCTCGAAAATTGAGGGGAATGAAGTGGTCTACACCTCTATAAACACTGTCGTCGAGCAAGATGAGGCCACACATTATCCCGTAGATTTTCTGAACTCCCTGTCAGCAAGTGGACTTCCAGCGCATACCATCAAGCTGAAGGTCGGTGTCCCGATTATGCTTATTCGGAACCTATCTCCTCCGAAGTTGTGTAATGGGACCCGCCTTAAAATCATCTCGCTCCACAGACACACCATTGAGGCGGAAATTCTTACGGGTTGTGGCGTCGGCGAGGCAGTATTTATACCACGCATTCCCCTCATACCTCATAACTTCCCGTTCCAGTTCAAGCGCGTACAGTTCCCCGTGAGTATTTGCTTCGCGATGGCAGCGGGTGTCGACCTCAGGACGAGCTGCTTCTCACACGGGCAGCTGTACGTCGCTTGCTCCCGCGTCACTAGTCCTGACTCTCCTTACATTTTGGCTGCGGAGAGCCAAACCACTAATATTGTTTATCGAGAAGTCCTTTAAGTATGTATTTTTACCCTATTCTGTTTTCATTATGTGCTCTATCTGCTTCAGTCACAACTTATGACTTAATTCAGCAGAATCACCATAAAGTCATTTATTCAAAGCAGGCTGAAAATCAGCACTTTTTGAAGGGCAATTTTACAAAAGACAGTCTCCCTCTATTACTGCACTTTCTGTAGATATGAAATGTAAAGAAGAAACGGGTAAATGTATGTTAATTTAATAGGTATAATCGTAGGTATTTTTGGTGCTGTATAGCGTTCACGCAGACTACGTCGCGGGCAGCAGCTAGTTGTATATGAAGGCGTTGGGCTACTTTTGCGTATTTGGTGCTTCTTCTCTAGGTCTTCAAGACGATTTGTTTCAAAGCATTCAGTTGCTTTGTGGATTGAAATGTGCCACCTTCAATTTATCAGTTTCGAGTAATCTCCTGCCACCTACCAACGGGTGTGCCACAATAAGTCATAGAGTGACGTTTGAGATCATCTTTGTAGCGCAGGTATTGCCCGCCCTGTGCACGTTTTCCTTGGACATGCTCCGAGTAAAGTAAAGAAAACGGTTTTAGGTAGTCTGGTGGGATCCATGCGCTGTAAATGACCACACCATCTTAGTTGGATCTTCATCAAAATCGCCTCCATGCCCACCATTCCAGTGCGCCAGTACCTCCGTGTTAGGAACACGATCAGGCCATTTAATGCGGAGGATGGACCGAAGACACTGTAGCTGGAATGCGTCAAGCCTGTTAATATCACCTCTATTGAGACACCAGGTTTTGGTGAGTACTAAGGCCTTGTAAACGCATATTGTAGTTTGCAGTTTCAGGTCGTGAGATGCACACGTCGGTTAAGTCTATCAAAGGTGGTGGCCGCTTTAGCAATCCATGATGTAATTTCAGATACCTACCAGTCTGCGGTCGTTGCAAACTTGACTTCCGAGATATTTAAAGTGTGACACCTCTTCCAGTGAAATCCAGTGGCTCAGAATGCAGCTTTACGTTTGAGCTGTCACAGCGTCGGTTTACTAATGTTTGCCATAATTTTATATACCATACTTGTATTTGCCATAATTTCATTAGAAATAACGGTTCAGTTGCCATAATCATGAAAGTAGAGTCATTCGGGTCAAGAGCACGCACTTAATTTTCCATGGTCTCAACGAACTATGAAAAATGAATTATCAGGGTTGGTTGGATATACAACGTGTCGTTTTGCATCCTCGTTAAATTTCAGGAGGCTGTTATGAAAGACATAAATAATCAAATAAAATTACGATCCTGCTCAATAATTAATACATACTTGTTTTTTTAGGTATTTAAGTTTGACAGTATTTCAGAATACTCCACTTTCAAAGAACAAAATCGCCCCGTTGCGTATGCGGTAGGCAGTGTCGTACGACTATGTCGCTGTGTGCATGCGTTACAGTTACAGCGCAGTTACAGGGCGGTATCACACGGGTCCTACACATGCCGATTTCCGAAAAATACAAAAAATAAAAATAAATACCTACTTATTTTATTATTGATTCGTGTCGAGAATCATTAGCATAGTTACCTCCTCGAATTTGACGAGGATGCAAAACGACACCTTGTAGAGTTGGTCGAGATTTTAATATATTTTCATTATTTATGTAAATTTTCGTTCAAGATCAATTAAATTTTTTTCTATTTATGTTTAAAGTAACATGATCCGAACGCGTACTCTTGACCCGTCACGCGGGTAAAATTACGCAAGTCTTAGGGTAAAATTACGCGTGTGGGGTAAACGGACGCATTTAAAGAAATCTAAATGGATGGTAAAATAAAATAAAGATGGGTAATAATCAACATTTATTAAACTTTAAGTAGTAATAGTAACTTTGACAGATACGACCTTAGGGGTTTTTTTTTGGAACTGTAGGTACTCATTCCAGTTTCGTCCATATTATAAATTCTATTTGGCCGGAAGTTATGATTGTCATAGATTTCTTTGAGCATAGTGTAAAATCTCTGAACTTGAGTTTTATTCAAACTAATTGCTCTGGCTAAGCTGATGGGCGCTGAGTGTCGCAAACTTAGATGAATATTTCTTTTAATAAACCCATCCACCCAATCTCGACCAGCCATCTTGCACGATTTATCGAAACGGTATTCTATATTATTCGTTGCAAACTCATAGGCAAAATGTCGTAAATCATTTATAATAATGCCAAAAAACCTATCGTCCATATCTTGGCAATGAACTGCAAATTCTGCTTCTTGGTCTTTGGTAAATGTAGGTTTAAAACGATTCAAAGAGGTTGGCACGTGGGTAGACTTAAGCCCCTTTCGCAAAGCACCTTCACTGATACCAACTTCTAGTGCAGCACGTCTATGACTTTATCGTTGTTGGATTAGTTTTTTAGCTGTATTTATTTGAGATCAGGGCTTGTTGTGGTGCTTTCCTTACTTAGTTACTCGGAATTTTGATGTGTTCTGAAAGAATAAACCACTTTTAAATAACTTTGGATATTTTTATTTACATAGGGGTCTAAGTACGCAACATGGGTAAAAGTACGCGTGCGTACTTTTGACCTCGCACTTTTACCCCAATCAGCAAAAATATTAAATTATCGGTTACAATACACGAGTCAATAAATTTTAGAAAATATGATACACATACTACGATAATCGAACAATAGAAATGTGATAAACTTACTGTCTTAAATCTATGCATGTAACTTCAACACACTTTTCCCCGGCACAAATATTATAGGATTTTTTTGCACGTTGACGTATTCTGCGATCTGTGGCGAAAAGTACATACTTTGCGCCCGCGCGACACGTGGCTCCGAAACGGCGACTCGTGCGTTATTAAGTTCCGCGAATACAGTAGGCCAATTCTCGTACTTAAAAAACGTTCAAGTTCAAGTCGCAATCTCATCTCAGCTACAATCAATGTCAAAAACCTGTCAAAAATGTATGTAAATTGATTGTAATTTTGACAGATTGAGTCTGAGATTAGAATGCGAACGGTCTTAAAAATACGGGAATTGCCCCTCAGACCTCAGTCCCCTCACCCCTGTCGGAGATCGGGCTACTGCAAACTCTTGCCCGCCGCGAGCTCTTACACCGAATGACTCTACATAAAATCGTTTTCACTAATTTCATTGGTCATATCGACCAAGTGTCATAATAATATTATCCATAAATTTATTTGCTATATTTTTCATTTTCAATAATGTCGTTTGCCATAACATTTATTCACCATTTGCCCATAATAGCACAACACTGCTAGTTCAGTAAAATAATATTGTTATATTACTTGAAATATATTGATTAGTATATGATTATACGATACAGATTTTTTTATTTACAAGGAAACCTAAAAATAAAACTAATCTACCATGCATGCTAGCTTTGCAAAAGGGGAAATATGGCGTTGTGTGGTCACAGTTCTAATCTAACCTAACCCAGCCGTTTCGAATTTGACAAATTATTTATTGTCTAAAGATTGTTTGCTGTAATAAATCATTTGACTACAGACCAAATGCCATTATTTTTTGTACAAAACAATAAATGTTTCTAAATTATATGAATTATTCAAAAACATATCTTGAATAGATCCTACCTGATCATCATGCTTCTGCTATTTTTCCCTTTTGGTGGGCGCAGGACAGCATGTCTGTAGCACGGCCAGGCCCTGGTCAACGGCGCGTTGTGTTCCACGCGCACCTCTAAGAGGTGTCAGCACCAACGAGGGGGTCCGCTAGGGCCGATACCTGCCAGGCTTGCGGGAAAGTCCGAAAGCGTTACCGTGGCCCCTGGCACAGGCAACTGAAGGAACACGGGTGGGTTTTAGTCAGTAAGAGTCTGACACGCCCTCCCGCTCCGCCCAGAGCGGGAGAAGTTATTTAATGATTTCCCACACACAAAAAAAAAAAAACTAAAAACACAGCATGTCCTCTTCATCTATACATTTCTATTAGCCGTCACTCTGAAGACAATATGGCTAGAAAGGGGGTGATTTCTAGACTTATCTTCTTTTATATAATCAATCCATTGTTTCTTCGGTCCCCTCTACTTATAAAGCTACCCACATTGTTGCTCAAAGCTTCGTCACATCATGTTACAATCTAAATATTTTTAAATGAGCACTTGAATAATTTGTGCCTACATGAATTTGATCCAACAACCTGACTGTCGTTTTCTAAGTTGACTGACAAGGATGACGAAGAAAGCAAACGAGATCAAGTACCAGTTATTTTTAATCTGAACCTAACGAGATACACCATCAATTCCTCACGTTTATTCGACTCTAAGCTACTTTGAACTAAATTCTAGTTTGAACAGGATACCCGAGACTGCTTTATTTCAAAAATAAAATATTTGTACAACGACTAGTGCGCAGGCTTGCGGAGTTTGCGGAGTGCAGCCTAGGTCTTTTTGCTTTTACATAGAGCGAGGAAACTGCGACCAGTATTTATAGCCCAGTTTAATATAAATTTTCTCTGCCCTCAAGGATTTGTGGGTGGATTAAGTTGATCAAATTAATAGGTGTTAGTAATACATTGGTGCCGATTCCCTTGTTCACAAACTAAACTAAATTTAAGTTGAGTGCATCTTTTTCATTCTATTTCATTATGAAAAGGACAGAAGATAAATATTAGTTTAGTCCTGTCAAATTAGTCAGCACCTGACGTAATTTGATGTAATTTTAGTTGTCAACTTTTTAATCACGTCTAAACTTGTATGGCGTAGTGTCAGGCGCTGATTAATTTGACAGGACTATACTAAAATGTATCTTCTGTCCTTTTCATAATGAAATAGAAAGAAAAAGAAGCACTCAACTTAAATTTAGTTTAGTTTGTGAACAAGGGAATCGGCACCATTGTACGACTTCGCTAAAGGCAACCGTTAATACAACCAGAAATCTTAATTTTTTTTTTTTTTTTAATAACCCACTCTCTGGTATTTTATGTGTGTGATTGAAGTTTTGACCACACACACACACACACACCACAAGAACACAAGAGCACAATATTCAATGGTATCATCAAGTCATAAGAACAATGATATAATAAAATTCATTCAATGAAAGACACCTGACGCCTGCAGTATATCACGTAGTGCTTGGTCAAACATCACGAGCATATTATATTATGTGGTAATCTTATCACGTAAGCACCCATGCCGTTACAGTTTTCCATTGAAATGTCGCATCATTCGATATAAATGCTTCAGACATTATTAGAGGAAAAACTTGAGGCTTTGTTGTTAGCCGCCCGCCAGTGCGAACCCACGTTAATGAGCTCTATTAAATGATAGGTGAAGTCTATGAATAAAGGTACTCCCGAGCTCCTTTAATAGGATTTAAGAGTTGCGAGCGGTTTGCGGGTGCTCGGACTCTATTTTAAGCCTAGGGGTGCTGACTTTCTGAGTGCTTTGCCGTGTCATGCCCGCGTCGACGTCGAGTCATGCTAACTCTGTTTCGTCTTACTTTGAGCCCAAAAAGGAACGAAGATTTACATTAACAACTATACATATGTATTTTGTCGAAAGCTAAGTAAATAGGCAGTGAGGTGCCGCCGCGGCACCTCGCTGATGTTATCAGACCGCACAGCGTACAGAACTGCGCACGTTGCCGGTTCAACATTCAAAAGTTTTTCATTACAGATTTATTTGCACGTATTCTGTAACTTTGCTGAAGTTTTAAGCTCGGATCTCAAATTAGGATATCGTTAAATATAATGGTCGCCCGTTTGCGTATTTGCTGAATAATGGTCGACCTAAATTGTTTAATTGTTGGAATTAAACTCAAATAGTTCTACGAATTAATTCGCGCCGTTATGTACCATTACAGCAGGACGTAATCTCTCAGGGTGGCAATAATCAGTGAAATCAAGTTTGTTTATCTGAGGTGCCCGAGTCAACAGAACACCGTGCTGGTTGCTTTATATTGTGCCTTCAAATATTGACGTAGGATGTTCTTAGCGGAGATAAAGCGGGAAAACAACGAGTAATTGAATTTACTACTGGGAAACGATGGGTTAGTTTGTATCGGTGATTACTGGCAGAGCGCTAAAATGTTCTCTTTGTTTGCTCGGGTCATTATCGACGACACGAAGTTTCCTTCGCTGTAGACTGACCAGCCACAAATCTCTTGCGGCGATGCAGTAATTTACGAAACTGTAATAATAGATAATCTAGCAAAATTGCTGTCTGGGCGTGTGAACACGCATTCAACTGCCTCCTAGTCTCAGGGAATACGTCAATCATTTATCGCGTGAACGTATCTGAACATAGACTCATAGCCATACATACATAGCCCACGTAGAGGACTCCCCACATAAAGTAGTCCCGTACCTGTCTGTCTGAATGTAAAATGTTTGGTTTGGTTCACATTTCGCCGAATTGTGAGGCTTCTCATATTTTTTTAACCAGCAGGTGACCGGCTGCGCGAGCGGGACGGGCGCCGCGGTACGAAAGCTCGAGGATCGAGTGTATCCGAGATAGTCTTGCGTCGGCTCGAGCGGGGGCCGATCGCGTCGCGTTACGTCGCGGCTGTACAACTTGAAACGTCAAAAACTTTACGTAAATATTTAAACCACTTGTGGTTGTTAGCTAAAACTGTAAATATTGTATCAGTGAATTTAGCGACTTTGTAAGCTGTTCGCTTACGTTTTGGTAATTAAGTTTTCCTGATCAGTTTTGTTAAGAATAAGATCGTGTCTTCAGTTTTGTGGAAAGCATCGGTATCGAGTGCATGCCAGGAAGATCCTGTTGCACCTTTAATAACGGTGAGTATTTTTAAACTTAAAAAAAACTTCACTTATTTTAGGAAGGATGTTGGGTTTACCTCGCAATGCTTTTTCTTTAGTAGCGTATCATCATCTACTGTTTAATGACCCGATGGATTTGTTATCAATTTACTATGGTGCATTTATAGGTAGTTGGCGACTATATTTCGTTGGCTGGTACGGTACATTATACAGTGATAGTAATAGGCATTGGTGTTCATCCCTGTATTTATGTTCATTTTGTTAAACAGCATATAGAACAACACAAAATTGGTGTTGTAAATGTATCGACACCCGCCATTCTATCTGTAGGTCAAGAAATAAAAACATTTTGGGAACAAAGCAGCTCTGGAAACCAAATGATTCCTATAGAAATGTCGACCGACTGTAGGTATGATCGTGTTTATTACCTTCAACATTATCCTTCCCCAAAATTGTCAGGTTACATGTATAAGTATTGCGGTTAATTCGTCATGTTTGTTTACTTCTACTCACTGTAAATACATGCTGTAAGTAATAGCCATTACCGTAGGATTATGTATGTTTTGTGGATATATGTATATCTATCGACATATTTTGGGAATGTTTCGTTGATAAGGTCTTGCAAGCCTGACGACTTTTTTAATTTCAACCTACCCTCTAAGTTATTGCCTTACATAGCCTTGTTCCCTCATCCATTACTTTATGTGCTAGATTATTTGACAAAATATCTCTAATAGCCAGAACCTCTGATATTCATGGCATCCTGCATAAAAAAGATCCTGAGATATAGGTATAGACAGGACAGGATCGTATTATAATGAAAATTTCGAAACCCGGAACTTAGAAAACTATTTTGAACGATAGTACCTATTTGAGAAACTGATCAGACTTGATAGGGACAAACTGCAGATTGCTCTGAGCGTTTTGATCGTATCTACCGGTGTGTGGGGTTACGCCGGCGCCGTACGCGTGAACCGCGTCCTATCCCATAGATAAGGTTTCAGAAATGTGTCATATTCGGAACGATCGTGGATATACGCTCCACATGTTTAGTAAAAGAATAGGTTATTAAGTTTTGGTAGATTTATCTACATTTTTGACACTGGCGATATTTTGCGGGTACACTTTGTGCTGGTTGTAGATTCTGACAAAAAATCTCCTTACACTGTGACTGGTCCTACGAAAGTTCCATTTTATAACCTTTTTTGTGCTCATTGAATGCATTTCTTACTTCATTTACTTTCTTAAGTTATGTCCTTATCAGAATAGTTCTTCTTTGTTAAAAGATTGTAGTCGGTATTTTAAGGACTTGAGTATTTCAGTGTTTTAAGCTTGTCGGTTGATTTGGAAGTATGCACCTATCTAATCTACCCTACTTTTAGGAATATGAAGAATGCTCTGTCTCGGTCGCGTTAATTTTGATCTTAAAGTAGAGTAGGTACCTGTATAATAAAAATAAAAATAGCATTTTCTCTGATCTTACGTGTGTAGGATCCAAGAATCTTTTACCGTCAAGGATTCAGCCAGGAGCATATACAAGATAATCTTTTTTGGCCCCAGAGATGAAGAGTTCACGAATGTAGATTCCGATAACGGAAGTTTTAAAGCAATATTTTAAAATATTTAATCAAGCAATTGGTCAAGTCAAAACAAGATAAGACAAAAGAAACGAATTCTTCCAAAAGCAGTTTCTAAGAATACTGGTGAGCACCATTTTGACCTTTTTCAAGAAATTCTTGTATCAAGAATTTCTTGAAAAAGGTCAAAATGGTGCTTTTTTAAAGCAGTGTACTTATCTCTTAAACCGTAAATAATTTTATCAAGATAAAAAACATGATATTTTCAAGTATAATAAATTTCAATAAAGTGATGGAACTCAAAACATAATTAAATATACATTAATGCATCAAAAAAATCTTCAAACACACCTCTTAAATGACTTTAAAAAAGCAGTTTATCCTTTCATCAACAATTAAGTATAATTATAATTAAAGATATACCATAAAATGTGAAATGCCAAACTGCATGCAGTGATGGATTACATTTTTTAGTCCAAACAATAGATTTTTTGTAAATAGAGAATTGCTTCATATTTTGCAATAAATTACCAGCTTTGTGTCATCGCGCTTCTCTTTCTTTTCTATGAAGTCTGACAGTGACCGCGCTTTAGCTGTTGTCAGCCCCTTAAAAAGAAAACAATTGTACCGCCAGAGTGTGTAGTAATTTTCAACTTACTGAATCATAGGAAGAACACAACAAATCCTTACTCTATAAAAAAGTTTTTATGGAGTTTGATAAAGCAGGTTCTTCATAGTTAATTGTTACCAGGGGCTGACGAGAAGCTCCTTCAAACGGTGTGAGCGAAGAACGACGAATTTTGGGAATCCGACTTAAATTCTTCATTGTAAATTTGTAATCGATGATTTCGGGTAAACGTAGAGAATTTTTATATATTTTTACTTTTCACATCCTTCAAATATACTCAAAATGACTACCTACTTAATAGTATCAAAACTACTTAACGGATTGCAACAGGATTCAATATAAACTGAGTCACCGAACAATTTCGACGTTTTCTCTGAATTCGGGCTGGAAGGAAGTACAGTTTTCATTTATTTTTGTCCTGGCAACGTTAACATTGTTCAAAAAAGGATAATCTGCAAGAGAAATAATTTATGAATGACCATGATTCATTATCTTTGACGAATATTATGGCACCGCCCGCGCCCGCGCGCAAAGCACATTATTTTTGAAATTTAAAGAGCATTCTCGTTAATATTGTCTTTCTTATATCAATAATTGGACGACTACTGACGTTTAGAAGCAGAATTAGAACGTATACGAGGAAAAAGAAGCATGTTAGGGTCGTAGCAAGTGGCGTTCTGTAGTTTGTGCCTACCCCCATGGGCATATGGGGAGAACACGTGAGTAAAATTAGAAGCATGATCAAAATGTTGTTGATTTTGTCGTAGGTAAAGGAATGTCAATAAGTTTTTTTTAAGGTGTTCAAACTGTTGTAGATCTAGTAAAGATATAAAACATGTTATCTCGTATAAATACGCATACTGTCGTGTCGAGATGCGCAACCGCAAGTTTTTTCGTCGTTCTCACGGTGCATGGACGAGTTTAAAAGCGGCGGCCGCTAATTGCGGATAATGTGCGTTTAATGTGTTATGTTATGTTACATGCATCTTAATATCTTACGTGGATGACGTTATGTAGGAAGTCACACGACTTTGTGAGGTGGTATCGAGAAGTGGTTGATGATGTTGTTTTTGGATTTTGGTTATTTCAGAATAGAATGCTTGTCCTGCCGGGACTGCTGTCGGTTTTGACAGAGTTCGGCTTGCTGTGCATTATTCTGCACTCAGCAACCTAATTGCGTAACACTATCGATAACAATCTGGATCATTTTGAAGGATATTTTGCTAATCCATTGCTTCATATGTTCGAAAAATTTGTCTCCTCAACAACGTAAATAACGCAATGAATATTGTTGAACTGTCAAAATGAAAGCCATTGCTACGGTTAGTGTGTTGCGCAATCACCCCGCTCTGGTCTATTGTCGATAGATGGCCTTAGATTGGTTGATTCAATCTAGCAGTTTTGAATCGTATACAAGTGAGGAAGACCTGAAGGAATATCTTAGCACTTTTAGTAAGTTTACAATTTGGAAATGGACAAACAATTTTAATTAATTTAAAAATTCTGCAACGCTATCATCATGATCAACTGTGTGGAATAGTTCTGTCCCATGCTTTTAATTCTGATGCATTTAAATTGCACCGCACTCTCGAATTCATTAACCGTTTGGCTACATTCCAAAAATGTTAACATATTTCAAGGCCCGCATCCCCCATGTCGAATGACCGAGGCAGGGCTCCGGCCGCGGCCGACAAAGAGCCCACAATGGCCCGATTGAATGACAATAGGCGTCCACGGTCCACCGCCGCGCTCGGCTGCGACCCTGGTACATCGACCCATTAGATAATATCAAGCTGTATAAATTCATGCTCATTTTGACCCAGTTTTACGTTGAAATAATTTTAGATTGTCACGGTCGTAGGTCAATTCGGGATGCGTTTGTCATAAGAGATCAGAATGGCCTACTTTGTTCAGTGTACCTTGTTTAATTTTCAGCGATTGACAAGAACTTGTTCATACTGATATGTTGGAAATGTATTCCGTAGAACTAATATTAGTCGATAAAATAATCATTAGGTATGCCAACAATTCCCGTGCAATTTCTATTTTAGGATAATTATGTCTTGACACTGGCCAGACCTTGACCTTTGAGCCAGTTGCGAAGGAAAAAACAACGTTCTAAATTCAATATTTAAATTACTTTTTTATACATTGTATTTCAACATGACGATTTGTTTATCCCAAACGTTTTTTACCTGGAAATAATTATGCCTGATACACTGAACAGACGAGATAAGAATAATTACTGTGTACATTATAAGACGAAAGTGAGACGGGGAGATGTAGACCTATATTCTTAGATCAGATAATCGAGTGGTGAACCGGATTAGTGCACGTTAGGTATCACTTGAACATGCGTTGTAACTCACGCACGATTAGCAAATGCAAATGCCACTTGAGAGCTCGTAACGAAGTGTCGCAGGTCGTATATTATTTCCATTTATGTAAGCAATTGGCGAATTACCAAGTCCAGTTATCGATTTTAGGTGGTTTGAAAAGTAGACCATGTAGTTAAGCATTATAAACAGTGCAAGCCATTGCACTGTTTATAATTTGGTTAAAATTTAGATTAGCACCAGGTATCCAGCCAGGTCACCTGCTAAATTACTCCTACGTCTTAATTAAAGATCTGGGTTCTAAATACATTTTGCTTTGCATATAAATGTATCCCTTCCATTATATTGAGTACCTAGGTACTAGCACTATTCCTGCAACTTCATTGACGTGGATTTTTGACTTTCCTTAATTTTCGTCCACTATTTTACTCCTTATGGGGTAGAATTTTCGGAAATTCTGAAACACGTCTTTCGTATTTTTTTACTGAAAAACCAGATATCAATTTTCATAGTGTTTATTTAAAAACATACGAATTTTCAAAGAAACATTCTTCCTTTACTTAACCCTGTAAGGGGTGAAATTTCCAAAAATCCTGAATTTTTGACCCAAAAGTCCAAGCACCAATTTTTATTGATTTATTTATGAAATGACGGATTTTTATAAAACTTTCATCCCATTTAACCCTCTTAGTAGTAGAATTTCCAAAAAACCCTTTCTTAGTAGGTACCTACTGTCGAAATTTCATGTTTCCGTCTTTAATTGTTTAGGCACTGCGTTGATGAATCCCACTTTATTGTATTCTGACTTTCCACAAAAGTAAAGAATCCTAAAATAAGTTAGTTAGTCGTTAGTCGTAAGTAATAGATATTGTACCTACCTACAGAAACTTGATAAAACATGGAACCGTCGACCGAAGCAGAAATAAAATAACATTGATTTAGGGTTGCTAGTAATTCTGCTTTACCAGAATATAAGAAATAACGGAAATTTGAAGACAGTTTCGAAATCATTTTGTAGTAATTTATGTGTTCAGCGATAAGACCAGTCATAATATTTTTACATGCCTCGCTCGGTGCATAAAAAGGATTTCGATGAAAAATGTGTCTGTTATTCGCTAATTGCTTCGTTATCATGTCGGCATTACGTCTCATTGATAGGACAGGGCAAGTCGTTGACGTGGCCGTGACTCCGCTGACTTCAATGACTACTATCTAGAATTACCGTGAAGAAGACCTTTCTTATACCGTCGTAGTACCTACATAGTATGCCGCACTCACACACATACCCCAACATACTAGTTTTACTTACTCCCACAAACACTCCTCACAATTATTATTAACCATTAAAATATGTAAATATCAGAATTATTACGCAATTATAAATATTTTGTAAAACGTGTCAAACCCACTAAAGAACACTGTTTCTTCTGTCATGATTTCCAAATGTTTATAAGATTTGTATTAATTAGCGATTTTAAATACATAATATAAAATTGAAAGTATGAGATTTGCCTCAAATGCTATTTGTATTTGTGTAGTCATGAAGTCTAAAAGTAATCTCATTTGACAGTTACCGAAAAATACTGGTTTTATAAACGAAAAACGGAATGGAAATATGACGTTTGGAGCATCGCCTAGTTTCCCACTTAGTTCTCTTCGAGCTTCGAAATCAAAAGGTTGTCTTCAAGAAGTCTGTAACGATATTATGTTGAATACCTAATTAAGTAGTTAATCAAATATTGCTTGCTATATACCAGGTTTGTATGTGTGCAAGAATTGAAATACAGAAATGTTAATACTGGAAAATCCTGTATCTCGAAGTGAAATGAACACACCTTGTGTTCATTTCACTTCGAGATACAGGATTTTCCAAGTTTGAAGGAGAGGGGTCTTACTCATCTGCCATACCGATACTACGCCCATACTTATCCATATTTTATCGAAAGAACACTGATGTTACCCAGGTTAAGATTATTGGCAAATAATTGATTGCTTACTTAATAATAACGTGCGTTACGCTCGCGCTCTGGTGGCCCTTGCATACTTGTATAGATGATCCTCTAAGTAAACGACAATAAAGCACATATTAGATCAGCAAGAAATATACGATGATCGTAAAAAAAAATGCCGCCTAAAATGTGATTTTATTTAAACACCTAGGTCCAGAGAAGAATTATTACACTTACACTCTATACTTCGTTATAAATTGTATCCGTTTTATCTTAAGATTATCTGACACTCAGCGGGTGTGGAGCAGTGCTGGCCCAGTAGTAACGGCCCTGACTTACGAGTTGTAGGTCGTGAGTTCGAACCCAGGTAGGCACTTTACTTTGTGTATTTAATTTCATCACCACTGCTCTCAAAACGGTGAAGGAAAACATCGTGAGGAAACCGGCATGTCTAAGAAGCAAACATTCGAAGACGTGACATCCGCCAACCCGCACTGGACTCGCGTGGTGGATTATAGCCCACTCCCTCTCACCGAGAGGAGGCCTGTGTCCCAGCAGTGGGAACGATATAGGCTGATTATGCAGCGGGTGCTTTATTAAAACTCGATTAAGCTGCTGAATCTTATCGTGAATGGTCGAAAGAAGGCGGCATTTGGTATTTTATATTACACCAAATTCATACTGTTGTATATATGACAGTCACAATTCCACTGGTGTGCTCATTGTTGCAATAATTATAACCACTTACCATTTTTGAAGTAAAACTTCTTTAGGCACGCTTGGCTTGGGGAGTAAGCTGGCGAATGCATGACGAGAGCGTTACGAAAAGTGTGATCGGGCGAGGCGAACGCATATGGATGGAGCTAAAGAAGTTTTACTTCAGTTGTGTGGTCTAAAGCACACTCGTTTATTTTTGACAACATGTTAACACCCCCGTGGTCAGGAGGCAACCTCCAAGAGTAATCGTTCATCGTATCGCAGTAAGTTGTTATTAACAGACAGAAGGACGCTGCTGCCAAGCCTCTTGACACAAATGGCGATGACTTTGTATATTAACTCGCAAAACAATCAACCTTTTCAAAACATGCTACTTTGTTTTGTCTGACCACGCCGCAACAACGCATTCTGCTAAATGCAATTGCATTGAGCAATAGAACGGCCGATTGTTAACTTATTGTTAGTTAACGTAAGCGTCATTCCATGCGTCATAGTTAACGTTGTAAGTGTAATTTTACGACATAGGCATAAAAAACACACAAAATAAAACCGGCCAAGTGAGTGCAAGATGTACGGAACCCTAAAAAAACATTATTTTCTTTTATTTCAGATTTTTCAGGATAGGCAACGATCGCAAGTAACATAAAGTGATTGAATGGCCCTTCACGATCGCTAGAATAACTATCAATAGGTTTAGTCCTCAGATCATATAAACATAGGTTCAGTCACTCCCCGTGGTCATGTATACTTAGTAAAGATTAGACAGGGATTTTCAGGTAGGTACAATCAACCGCACATCAGTAGTAACAATTTGACTCTGCCTACCTTGGTTATTTTATAGGGTCTAAAACCGAAACCGCACCATCACAATCCGAAAGATTTGAAGGAAATCGCTAATCCATTGATTCATATGTTTGATAATTCGTCTTCTCAACCACTTTAATAACGCAGTGGATGTTGTTGAACTGTCAAAATTAAAGGCATTGCCATTCAGTTAGTTACACAATTGCCCCGCTCTGTTTGCCTTCCTGAATAAGAAACTCAGCCAGCATCATTGGCATATAAGTATATGACAAAGCTAGCTAAAAAATAATATGTAGTGTTTTTAGCTTTTACAATGTGAAATCATAAATAACTAAGTACGTAGGTACGTGATAATAATACGTTTGATCAGCGTTCATTACTGTGAGTCCGTAAATAACACATCTTATACCTTCATTAGTTATGTTTTTATAAGCAAACACTTCTGACGGCTACGTTGTTTATGCGCCTATTAGTTTTTTGTTTGTAATTTTTTTAGCTGAAACATTTTAGCTACCTGCGTTCTACGTAACTATTATAGAAGAACTAATTAATTAAGTATGGATCGCTCTGGTATGAGGAAGTTATTTGTTTTCTTGGTAAAAACTTGATAGAATTTTTTATGTCATTTTCATTATCATGTTATAGTAATAAAACGAAAGCTAATATTTGTTTTTGTAATTTCTTTGTTCGGTAAATAAATAACATGGATTTCAATGGCTGCATCGATTTTATTGTTTTGAAAACCACTCAATGAAACTCCGGAACAGCGAATGATGATTCTGTTTCAAGTCAGCCCATGGTTGTCGCAAGCGTATGTTTGTCTATAGCAAGGGTCTCTTATCTATGTACACACGCCTTATCTTGTCTATAGATGGCAACAGTAGCACGACTTGCGTCCGTTTATGGGATTTCTCCAGCGTATCTGTTAATCTGATCTCCTTGGATTTCTCAGGGCACCCATTCATGTTGATATCTGTGAATATTCATGTTTGGGAAAACTTTATGAATATCACTGTCTGTGTTTTATCTTGATGTAGTTTTGTTTACTTGCATTCGTTTTTAGTTCGCTCTTATTTAGATTGTCTTTTGTTTCATTTACCTATGTTTCTAGTCGCGAAGTTTTTAGTGATCGTTCAACCAAAATAAGTAACTTCTATCTTTTAATGCTTTGTCGTATCTTTTCTATAAGCTTGCTTGTTTGTCTTGCGAGTAGTTGCGAGCATAGTCAACTCTGGATTTGATAGAAGCTTAAAATCAGTAAGAAAATAATCTGTTCTTGAACAATTGAGATAAGTAATGAAAATGAATCGAAATATTTCGCTCGTTAACTTTAGTCTCGGTGTGGTAGTTTCCAATGAGTAGTTGTTTCTAGTTTAAGTAGGCACCTACTGCCGTAATATCTTTATCGTAACACAGAGAAAAAAAATAGTAGATTGTTATACAAGGAGCTAAAATGACCCATTATATACGAGGTAGTTTTACTCCCGAGCTTTAGCGAGGGAGTAAATAGAAACCGAGTTTTAATGGGTTTTTAGCGCCGTGTGTTACACTCTACTTTTCACTACGATTGCGAGAAAATGAAACAATCCAATACAATGAATTACGGTCACTACCAATTCAATTTGCAATTAGAGAAAAATTATAAAGATTTCGCGCCAATGTCTTTTTTTTGTTTTGTCTTCTGCAGCCGCAACGCATTGCATGCATTCTACCAAAGAGATCGCCGATTTTAGTTCCATTTTCAAAAATAACATGAAGTTCTTTTTTTATGAAACAGTAATAAAAGTCGAGTCTATATTCATGATTATTCTACTTATGACTAAAGACTTTTTCGTTTTTGTAGGCTCATTGTCATTTGACACACAAAAATAAAAACTTTTTCCCCTAGAGGAAGAATTGCTATTTTTTCTTCGCTCTGGTACGCCATAATGACGGTCTTTTTGAGCAAGAGGAGTGAAAAATATATTTAGCACTTAGTGGAATGAAAATCTATACTTTTCACAGTCCATCACGTCCGTTCGCAGTGGCACAAATATTAACAAACAGCTTCAAAACATACCGCAGGAGAATATTTTCCGACCGTTTGTTACATATTTATGAAGATTGTATTCATGGGTTCCTGAGACGAAGACGCATTTCAACGGCCTTTTGGTGGATATTAGATTTGTTTCATATCTTCTAATATGGCGCAGTATTTTTGACGTGTTGACTATGTCACGACTTCCAAATATTAATAGAATATTATTAGATTTGTAGTGATTGTAAATAGTAGGTAATTATAAAATTGAAAGAAAGTAATTTGTCTCAAATGATTTTTGTATCAGTGTAGCCATACAGTTTAAAAGTATCTCATTCGACAGCTGTTACCAAAAATGTTTGGAGCATCGCCTAGTTTCTAAGTTAGTTATCTTCGAGCTTCGAAATCAAAAAGTTGTCTTCAAGAAGTATATATTGATATTATGTTTAATAAGTTAAATATAAAGATATTTGAAAAACCATAGGATCTTTATTTTATTCATTAATAAAATACAATACAAAATAATCTACAAATAAGGTATTTTCAAATTATTTGTTAATTAACTAATAAATTAAGCTTATTTATCCATCGCTGTTTATTGCAATCGACGACGCGGTCTTGTCAGTTCGTCAGTCGTCGTATTCACATCAGTCTTGTCTAGGTAGTGCTACATCGTCGAAGCCGAATAACTTGGCTATTGGTTAAAAATTATGCCTTGTGCTGCGAATGCACACGGAATGCACGATAGTGGCTTATTGACATTTTATTTTATTTTATTGTGTTTGAGATGATGATTCTTGATATTAGCCAACCCATCACTACGCTAAAGGACCTATTCCAGCGGTCAGTTATTGCAGCTCCAAGATGTTTTACGACGGTAGAATTTTGTGGAGCGAACACCTTATTTTTCCTTCTTCGGCGGATTTTAATACAGAGGCGACAGGGCGCAAAATATTAGAAGGAGCGTCAGTGTCTACGACACAGATATATCAAATAACGCTCCCTCTGAGCATCCCAAACGCCCGGCAAGAAAGGTCTCCTCGTAGCCCGCAGTCTCCTTCGGAGATGATGGATTCTTTCTTTCGCTACGTTTCCCCATGCTATTGATACTACGTTGAGTACCTGATCAAATACTTGGTCAGATATTGCTGTATTGGTATACATATATTGGTTTGTATGTGTGCAAGAATTGAAATACCTACAGATTTTTTATACTGGAAAAGGTGTGTTCATTTCAACTATGACTACTTATGAGTTCAGTGAACGATGTCGTTCACTGTATGAGTTAGATTTTTGCAACGGATATTGAACTGCATGATGCGAATATTTGTAGCTTATTTACACATGGAAATACCAACTGCAAAATGTGGGTCAACACAATGTTTCGAAGCACATATTTTTATATAAGTAGGTATGTGAGCCTTGGAATTTTAATCGATTATGTATCGATTGATTGATCGCTGACGGTTGATTAAATAAATAACAGCAAGCATGTCTGAGCAACTATTTCAGAACGAAATACCGGATGGAAAAAATAACGGACGATATTTTAAAACGAATAAACTTTTTAAGAAATCCTTTATGAGCAATGTTTCAAGTCGTAACTAGCAATGACATGGTGATCTTCATGTAACCGTGGCGGTAAGGGCGCCCACCCTTTTTTATTGCCGTGCGCTAGCGGCGGGTAACAAATAATGCTTCGAGTTATGAATGACTGGCATTCTCTCATTCACGCTGAACTTGCCGTGTTGTCTACCTTGCACGCCAACTTACTTGTATTATTGCTGGCAATGCTTTGCGACTTTATGAAGAATAATAATATATGTAGGTACCTTACAGTACACCTGTTCGTCAATGCTCTTTCTTTCAATGTAAGCGGATTATTTAAGCCACCACAAGACCAGGGGACCTACTCTCTAATTCCTTGAAGAAAGATACGGGCCCGTCCGAAAGCAGTTCGATACATTGGAATGAACCCCACTGCCGTTTAATTAACTTTGTCGGACGGGCAAAAACACATCGGCACCCTAATAATCACAATCTGAATCATTTTGAAGGACATTGTTAATACATTGCTACATATGCTCAAATAAATCGTCTGATCAACAACGTAAATAACGCAATGAATGTTGTTGAACTGTCAAAATGAGAGCCATTCCTACTGATAATGTATTACGCAACTACCCCGCTGGAGTAATGACAGCTGTCAAATCGTGTTGTCATTCATTCTTAGTGCGGGCCCCGAAGTAATCTTATGCCCGTAGGTGAAACGGAGTACGAAACAAACGTAAACTTCGGCCCTACGGATTTAGTGCTTAGACTCCCAGTACGGGGATTAGTAGCTATTGGGTTTTCTATAACTGTTTTAAGCTAACCTAAAACTACTCGTATTTATCGGTTTTTCATCTAAGCTTCTAGAGATCTATATGCAGAAGGATCACTCCTTGACAATACTTCCACTGAGCCAGTCGTATAGTCTACGACAACTGTTTCTGTCACGATTATCAAATTATAGGAAACTTATCTATTTCTCATTTATTCATTCTTTTTAAAATAGATTAAAATCTAATCAGGTGTTCTGATTTAATTAAAACAGAAAATTAACATCTTTGTTTACCAGGTATGTAAAATTTACTATGTTATTTATATAACTCAAGTGTATGTTTTGCGTGAACAATGCCTTCCTGGCTAGTCGGTCGCATTCTGTTTAGACTAGAAGTGGTGGCGCCACGTCGGTCGCTCCGAGGCGATAACCCTGCCCAGTTCAATGCCACTGTGTTTGTGACCCAGGGACCCGATACGGGTAGGTGAAAGATGATCTATTGTGCAGCTTAGCGAATGGTCGTCTATGAGTAGGTACAGGGATTTTTCCATCAGGAATTTTTCAGTAGCTGGTAGTCTGGATTTATCTAGCCAATTACGGCAATAGGATCGCCCGCCTACTATTTCACGAGATTGCGAAATGAGTGGCTAATATATACACCTCTGCTACCCGTTCTGGGAAAAAAAAGCGTGAACCTGATACTACGTTAGGTACGTTAAGTAGGTAGGTACATAGATAAAGCAGTTTCCGGACTCACTGACAAACAACGCATAACCTTAAGAATCTGCTGAAGTATTAATTAGGTGCACTACTTACATACATACAGTAGTGAGCAGTGGTGGCCCAGTGGCAGCGGCCACGACTTACGAGTTGCAGGTGGTAGGCTCGAATCCAGACAGGCACTTTACTTTGTGCAAATTATTTCATCACCACTGCTCTCAAAACGATGAAGGGAAACATCGTAAGAAAACCGGCATGTCTTAGAACCCAAAATTCGAAAACCAACCCGCACGGGACCTGTGTGGTGGATTATGGCCCACTACCTCTCATAGAGAGGAGGCCTGTGTCCCAGCAGTGGGAACATTACAGGCTGATTATGCTTATGCATACATATATTATAGTAGAAACAATGCGTTCCTGACGTCTGTCAGTTTCATACAAATTAATACGCGATTTGCGAGTTACTTGAATTGACTGACAGGTGTCAGGGGGTTTACTCTCTAATCATAAGTCCGTATTTTCGGCCGAAATTACGGGCATTCCCTACTCCGTATCATCTACGGAAATAAGATTATTTCGGGCCCGAACTGAGAATGGATGGCAACGTGATTTGACAGTTGTCCTAACTCCCGATGTTTTTTTACCCGTTCGATAATGTTAATTAATCGGGAGTAGGGTTAATTTCGAAGTATCGAACTACTTGCGGACGGGCCCGTATCTTTGTTGACGGGCATATAGAGTACGCCCCCAGGAACGACTGTGACGGTGTCGGGATTCTCTCGACGATGCCGACAGCCAGACTGCAGTTAATTTTTCGAAATTCAACCCCCACAGTGGAACCGAACCCGCAATCTGGGAAAACCAACTGGTAGATAGGTTAGGTTGGGTTTATTTTTGCAGCACGGAAGAAGTAGCAGGACTAGTTTTATTACGTATGGTGCTCTCGTTATTTTTGTATACAGCGAAATAGGAAAAGTAATTACCTAGGCACCTAAATGTAGCTGTGCTGAATTTAGATAAAGTTTAAAGCTAGGCCCAATAATCTGTGTGCAAGTACTAATTGTTAAAGTAATAGTCAATGAATGTGCCTTTCTGTCTGTTTTTGAATTGATTGTCCAATTATATTAGAATTCAAAACACGCGTGTTTTGCATTAATTAACAAAGCTTTTTGTACAGCGAGCCATTCTGAGTAATTACATGACTTAATCATTGGATAAAAATAATGTGAATATTTAGCGAACTTACTATTTACATGAATAATGTAGTCATCAATTTTCTGTAGAATGCAGGCAAAAAAAAATTAAACACATGTATTTATTTGACAGACATCTAGGTAGGTATACTACATCTTATCTCAGCTTCAACTATCTGCCAGGAATGTGCAATAACTGGATAAACTTTTTTTCTACATAACCTGCGACAGGTTTTTTTGCGGTCAGTGCTATCGTACGTCTTATTAAAGGTTACAAGAATGTTTCTCGCAGAATTTGCATCATAATAAACCTCTCTGTTAATTACTATGCAAATTGCCGGCGCCAAATATTATGGCGGATATCAAATTTGGAATGCAGTTTAATAAACATACAGACGACAGCATAGAAAACAGTTTGATTTTGTTTCAGTTACCTTTAATGACAGCCATTCGATGGTTAACGAGTCCGCTCCATCGATTTATTAGTCGACATGACAACGATTTAATCAACTTTTTATTCGATGTTTTTGTGTAAACTTTTACGTCTCTCTCTGGGAATAGTGGGCAGCGCAGCCTTATGTGGCGGAACTGGTGGATAGTTTTTTACCGCGTCATAGGAGAGGGTGACAAATATGGCGCGGTGTAGGGAGCGGTGCACCAAATATGGCACATCGGCGCGCTTGAATAATTAATTAATTCTGACTAGCGCAGCCGCTAGGATTGTATTTATTCAGACTGGGAGCGGATGCTCCCGGAGGATTTAGTATTAATTCAGATTGAAATGGGTGGTCTGTGTTTGACTAGAGATCGTTCCGTGATGTTCTGGGGTTATTTCAGACTCACATATTTGGTAAGAATATACCAATTTATGAGAGAGACCAGAGTTTTGGGAAAATTTGTTTATAATTAAAATGAGACGATTAACTAGATTTCACGTTTGCAAAAGCTGTAGCTAATAAATTCAATAAATCTATATTAATTACTAGTCTGTCACGTTTTGATCAAATCGCTGCGTATTATGATTCACCAGTTTCTTAATTCAGTAGGCCATTAAATCATTTCTTAATTTATAATATATTGACAAGTAGAGCAGATAGCACCCAAAAATCTAGACAGCGCGTTGGCCAACTCATCCATGAGAATGACTTCCCTTTTACACAATAAATAGTACAGCGGTTATTACAGGTTGTTTATCAGTCTGTTATAATATATTTTTTATTGAAAACTGATTTTTTCCAAATACTCTGGCCACTTACCATCACCCAGCACCCTCCTTCTGCCGCTTCCTGCTTATCTGTCTGCCAAGCTTGGTCTTTTAATTGTTGCAGTACCTAATTCATAATTAAGTTTACATAATGACAATAATTGGTAAAATTCTCAAGTTAGGTTCTGTCAGGGAAATGATTTGTTAAGCAAATTGACACCCTACGTCAATTTGCCGTGTTATTGCCGTTTCTTAACACGGTCCAATAATGACAGTTGTGATTTTAATTATCGGGAAATTTTAGTTGGTACCTAGTCAATTTGCTTAACAATAAACTTTTCCAGCCGAATTCTACTATATTTAGGTTTTTATAGAAGCATAGTACCTACCTAGTCGTCCATACGACCTAGGGCTTTATCCCTTGGAGCGGTCGGCACTTATCGCGAGACGATGGATCGCCGGCCAGCGTAATGGAAAATCGTTGTAGCCCCACGGCCGCCCGTCTCGCAGAGAAACAAGATCATAGTATTTTATGTATACCGCAAAAATGGCTATTAATTTCATTATAATAATAATAAAGGACACTATACAGGTTTTACTATAGGTACCTACACCTCTGCCCAACCCTTCGAGAGTTACAGGCGTGTTATGTGTAGTGAAGGAAATTCTCACCGCCAACTTCCAAGCATCGGGCCGTTACCAAGTAATTCACACCGCCAACTTCCAAGCTTCGGGCTGTTACTAGGAAATTCATACCGCCAACTTCCAAGCTTCGGGCTGTTACTAGGAAATTCATACCGCCAACTTCCAAGCTTCGGGCTGTTACTAGGAAATTCATACCGCCAACTTCCAAGCTTCGGGCTGTTACTAGGAAATTCACACCGCCAACTTCTAAACTTCGGGCTGCTACTAGGAAATTCACACCGCCAACTTCCAAGCTTCGGGCTGTTACTAGGAAATTCATACCGCCAACTTCCAAGCTTCGGGCTGTTACTAGGAAATTCATACCGCCAACTTCCAAGCTTCGGGCTGTTACTAGGAAATTCATACCGCCAACTTCCAAGCTTCGGGCTGTTACTAGGAAATTCATACCGCCAACTTCCAAGCTTCGGGCTGTTACTAGGAAATTCATACCGCCAACTTCCAAGCTTTGGGCTGTTACTAGGAAATTCACACCGCCAACTTCTAAACTTCGGGCTGCTACTAGGAAATTCATACCGCCAACTTCCAAGCTTCGGGCTGTTACTAGGAAATTCACACCGCCAACTTCTAAACTTCGGGCTGCTACTAGGAAATTCATACCGCCAACTTCCAAGCTTCGGGCCGTTACCAAGTAATTCACACCGCCAACTTCCAAGCTTCGGGCTGTTACTAGGAAATTCATACCGCCAACTTCCAAGCTTCGGGCTGTTACTAGGAAATTCATACCGCCAACTTCCAAGCTTCGGGCTGTTACTAGGAAATTCATACCGCCAACTTCCAAGCTTCGGGCTGTTACTAGGAAATTCATACCGCCAACTTCCAAGCTTCGGGCTGTTACTAGGAAATTCATACCGCCAACTTCCAAGCTTCGGGCTGTTACTAGGAAATTCATACCGCCAACTTCCAAGCTTCGGGCTGTTACTAGGAAATTCACACCGCCAACTTCTAAACTTCGGGCTGCTACTAGGAAATTCATACCGCCAACTTCCAAGCTTCGGGCTGTTACTAGGAAATTCACACCGCCAACTTCTAAACTTCGGGCTGCTACTAGGAAATTCATACCGCCAACTTCCAAGCTTCGGGCTGTTACTAGGAAATTCACACCGCCAACTTCTAAACTTCGGGCTGCTACTAGGAAATTCATACCGCCAACTTCCAAGCATCGGGCCGTTACCAAGTAATTCACACCGCCAACTTCCAAGCTTCGGGCTGTTACTAGGAAATTCATACCGCCAACTTCCAAGCTTCGGGCTGTTACTAGGAAATTCATACCGCCAACTTCCAAGCTTCGGGCTGTTACTAGGAAATTCATACCGCCAACTTCCAAGCTTCGGGCTGTTACTAGGAAATTCATACCGCCAACTTCCAAGCTTCGGGCTGTTACTAGGAAATTCATACCGCCAACTTCCAAGCTTCGGGCTGTTACTAGGAAATTCATACCGCCAACTTCCAAGCTTCGGGCTGTTACTAGGAAATTCACACCGCCAACTTCTAAACTTCGGGCTGCTACTAGGAAATTCATACCGCCAACTTCCAAGCTTCGGGCTGTTACTAGGAAATTCACACCGCCAACTTCTAAACTTCGGGCTGCTACTAGGAAATTCATACCGCCAACTTCCAAGCTTCGGGCTGTTACTAGGAAATTCACACCGCCAACTTCTAAACTTCGGGCTGCTACTAGGAAATTCATACCGCCAACTTCCAAGCTTCGGGCTGTTACTAGGAAATTCATACCGCCAACTTCCAAGCTTCGGGCTGTTACTAGGAAATTCACACCGCCAACTTCTAAACTTCGGGCTGCTACTAGGAAATTCATACCGCCAACTACCAAGCTTCGGGCTGTTACCAGGAAATTCACACCGCCAACTTCTAAACTTCGAGCTGTTACTAGGAAATTCCTAATGGCAAAACCCAATAACGCTTTGTCCGACCTTTTTTTTTTTTTTTTGTGGGTGGGAAATCATCAAATAACTTCTCCCGCTCTGGGCAGAGCAGGAGGGCGTGTCAGACTCTTACTGACTAAAACCCACCCGTGTTCCTTCAGTTGCCTGTGCCAGGGGCCACGGTAACCCTCTTGGACTTTTCCGCAACCCTAGCAGGCATCGGTCCTAGCAAACCCCGTCATTGGTGCTGACATCTCTTTGAGGCGCGCGTGGAACACAACGCGCCGTCGACCCGGGCCTGGTCCTTATCGAACGGCGAGCTGCCCATTGCTCGCCGTTCGCAAGCCCGCGCCTACGGTGGCCGGGAATCGGCCTGCGATTCCCGACGCCCAGGGCGTCTCCTGCGGCGGCTAGGGGCGTGGGGGCGCAAACTTTGCCTCTCCCTCACGCGTTCCGCCTCCTCCTTCGCGAACATTACTGCTTCGCAGAAGGAGGTGACGGCTTCCCAAGCCCTCTCGCTCCGTACCATGGCCTGGACCAAGGCCGGACGCGAGAGATCGCCACCGCCAATCGCATCCACGAGGACACGGCGGTGCTCCGCCCAAGCCGGGCAGACCTCCACCGTATGCTCCACCGTGTCCTCCGGGCGATCCACACAATGGTGACACCCGGGCGTTTCCTCCCGCCTTATCCGGAACAGGAACCTCCCGAAACAACCGTGTCCGGTGAGGACCTGCGTCAGGCGGAAGGTGAGGACGCCGTGGCGCCTCTCTAGCCACTCCTCAAAGAGGGGACTTATCGCCGCAATTGTGGCGTGCCCAGCGCTGGGTTGCGACAATCGCACTCTCCATGCCGCCTTGAGATCCCGCCGGAGCTCTGTCCGCTGTACCGTGATTTCTCGCGGCAGCGGAGCTACGCCCCGGCGTTTCGCCTCCTCGCGCCACTCCCAAACGTGCGCGAGGACACGCTTTGTCCGACCTGGGAATCGAACCCAGGACCCCACGCTCAGCAGTCACACTTACGACCAAGAGACCAACGGGGGGGCCCCGTGCGTCGGACAGGACGTAAAGCCGTTGGACCTGCGCCTGATCCCTCTCCGGTCGTGTCGGATTGCGTACTGACTAATCGGAATATGAGAGTGACAGAATAGAGAGTGCACCTGTGTCTGCGCTCACACTTGTGCACTATAATATCTCCCGCGTAGATGGCTAGTCTCCGTTGAGATTGGCTGCCATGACTGAAATTCGGTCTGGAGGACTATTTTTTGTTTTGGGAAATTAATAATTAAAGGTCCGGTAATGTTAGAAATAATTATAATTTCAACAGCGCGGTGTTCTTATTGTCACTTATTATCTAGATACAGATGAAGGCGATGTGGTTGTAGCCAACAGGAGACCGTCATATTTCCGCCTTTACCATTTTTCGGACAAAGAATCAAGAGGATTATGATAATCTCCCATAAATAAATACACCCTGTAGGTACAATGATCTGCACCCTAATTGTGTAACACACTATAAATCATAATCTGAATCATTTTGAAGGATATTGCTAATCCATTGCTTCATATGTTCGAAAAATTTGTCTGCTCAACCACGTAAATAACGCAATGAATGTTGTTGAACTGTCAAAACGAAAGCCGTTCCTACTGTTAGTGTGTTACGCAATTAGCTCGCCGGTTCTTGAAGGTATTCTTCAAATAAAACATTAAAAAAACATTAGTTTTTATTCTCTTTTAATGTCTGTTAAGGATACCGAACAGTTGGCCGCCTTTCACATCCTGGCATTCATCAAATGAAGCCGGTCCACTCGGCGTTACAAACTGAGCTGAAAGATTAACAACATTCTTGAGACATACTAACCCGCAATATAAACGAAATATGTTAAACATTTCTGATTCGTTCCAACTTGGAATAGGCGCTGACGAAAATTTAAATTCCCATTCTGAATAATCCCACGCCGCCGCCGAGAAGGCCTCGGAGAAAATTACATTCCATTTTGCGCGTTAACACGTACGAATATTATTATTATAGATAATCATCAAACCTAACAAACCAATTACACGATTACCACGCTTCGCAGTGGGTCTTATCTTAATCCAACGGCTATTTGAAGGCGGTAACTTATTCAAACCAGTGTTTAATTGGATCTCGGCGCTAACCGCGTTCTCTATACGAACCGTGACCATCGAGTTTATTCTGTACACATTCCAAATTGTAAGTTCAAACGTATCGACTACTGTGGGCTATAAACAGGGGCAGACTTGCCAATAAACTTTTAGCACTTTGTTATTCGTATCTTTATACAGACATCAACCTATCACGAGCAGTCACGAGCTTAGTTGTTCGGTAATAAAACCCACCTACCTATGTGTTTTTTTAGTCTTTAAAAACAGTCTTGTACAAAGGAGTGAAAATGTCAGACAGGACGACAACGTGGATTTATGCCCAGCCAAGCCTTTACTCGCGAAACATAAAATTTGTAACCATTTCCGTACGGTGCACATAAAATAAACCGTGGAAAATCTTTGAAAGTACAGGCACGTCTTCAATGGACGAGTGTTGCGCTGTATGGTCGTTGGTTACTATATCAACTTTTTGTCTGCTTCGACTTTGAATATTTATGTTTATTGGTAAGTACGAGTATTACTTAGAAGGACTGGATGTGTTCTAGCTAACCTTCTTGCTGACGATGCTCTTTTTTTGTAGGAAACTGTATAAGTACCTACATAATAGGTACTTTAGGTAGGTACTGTTATCAGTGAACTTTTGTCTTATTAATAAAAACTTTATTACAAAAGAAAAAAGAATCGATATCCAAAAAAAAACACTGCACTGCAGTGGAAAATAACTTTAATTTAGTTAGTGTTTTTTTATTTAGTTAGTTAATGTAGTTAGTGTTATTTTAATTTAGTTAGTAGGTACTTTAGTTTAGTCGGTGAATTTGGTTTTGTATTTTCGTTTTTTGCCTACTCTGTTTTGTCGGTTTTTTTTTGTAATACATTTTTCTATATTTAGTTGTGCTACCTACTTACCCCCCACACAAATTCGTATACCTTCACTTGCTAAGTAAATAACAGTGACGGGAAGTTATTATAACACCGTCAACATAAACTAACTGGAAAATATACTTAAGTATTATTAACTCAAAAACTACTTATCGGAACTTGAAATTTTTTTTATGGGACCACTCTCTAAGTATACCTACTACAACTAACTTCAAAACGTTGGCGTCCCACTAAACTTGCCAGTATCCTCAGGATTAATGATTTTTTTAGAAGATCTTAGCGATCATTTTTTATCTCAAAACTGAATTTAAAACGTAGATTTTCATCATTGATTATATTACTGTATTCTTGTCACACCAAAAAGCACAGTCCTTCAACTTTCTCTCTAATTTGTATATTTTGTGTTATGATTGATAATTTTTTTGAATGCAAAAATGTTAAGGTAGTACCTACTTCCGCCAAGAAAGTTTTCTTGTTAACATTTGGACAGGTGGTCTGCAAATAAATCTGCATCGATTGGTGCATAATGAAAATTTTTAACAATACATTTTCGGAGATATATTATGATTAATAAATTAGTTATGTATTCGAAAATACTCATGAGGGAAAGTAAATGAGAGATAGTAAACGAGAGAATAAGAAATTGCAAAAACTGTACCATGTGCGGAGGTACTACCATATGTAGGTAAGGATCTAAACTAATAAATTTAACATTTTAGGAAAATAGTAATATAGTGAAGCGAATTATAAGTTAAAAATAAAAAAAAGATTTTTAGTTTAAATGATATTTACTTGTGTATGGAATTGAGGCTATATCGTTGACCGGACACAATGCTTACGGTCAAGGATATAATATCAAAATTCGCACATTCACATACACATACACCCGTATAAAATAGAAAGAGACAGTAAGAAAGAGAAGGAGAGGAAGGTCGTTTGGAAGGGGCCTCATAACCCTTTTTGGTTACGTGACGATTTCTGCCAGTTCAATCAGTAAGCCGCGTAAAAGAAACCAATTAAAAAAACACGTTTTTGTAGATAACCAAACTAAAAAGTAGAAAAAAAAAATTCAATACGTTTAAAATAAGAATAGAGTAGTATCAGCGTGGGGTGATTTTTTCATGATGACGCTAATATTACAAATATTAACAAAAATATTTACGACAATTGACATCAAACACCCCACGCTTTTTTACAATAACATATTTTTAATCACTCTATTCTTATTTTAAACTTATCGAAAATTATTTCCTACTTTTTAGTTCGGTTATCTACAAAAGCGTGTTTTTAAAACAATTTTTTTGTTTTAAGTCGGTTATAAATTAGATGCTCTTCGTAAGTAATCCAACTCACCTTTACATAACTATGTACTTCATAATGAATAGGTACATTTTATTATTCCCGCTGGATTATTGGTCAAAAAGACATTACTTCCGCATAATTGGTATGCGAATCAGCCAAATTCCAGGAAAGGAATACACTTAATTCGATTTCAGACGTTTTATAAAGCTAAAATGTATTCATCCTTTTGCACCTGCACAGTATTGAATGCGGATCTAGCTGTCATGACATGAATTTATTTCACTTCATTATAAATTATACACACTAAATAAATATTTTTTTGTTGCACTCGCTTGGCCTTGATAATTATTAGTGACAGAGGTGTTAAGTTCTAGACGATTTCGTAACATTGAAGATAAAAATAAATGTTGTCTTACAAAACAATAAGTTTGACAGCGGATGAATATGTCCCGAACTCCCGACATATTATATTATACATCCACTGTCGAACAATAGCCTCATTTAAATAAATGAAAACTTAAATGAGTGAACGATAAAATTGTCAAAAAAAAAACGAGTACTTATTAGTTTACAAATCTATCTAAGTACTCCTTTAACGGATCCGTTTTTTAAACTGGTTAAAATAGTGACGGAACTTGTTTTGCCAAACGACGGCAGTAGGTATGTATAACAAAACATACGACACCAATTTGTCAACTCCTGTGACGTGCAAACTCGTATAATTCTAGGCTAAGCTTACAAAAAGCCCTCTAAATATAATCCGGGGTGTAACCGTAAACTTTAGCCGGTGTAATATTCCCTCGGCCAAACGTACCTATACCTACGTAAGAGGAGAAGCAATGTCTTGCGAATTTATCGCCAGACGAACCACACTTTAATGAGAACAGCAGGTGGTCGTCGAAATGTCTTACGGCGCGACCAGTATATCTTGGCGGGTGGTGATTTCTGGAACTAAAGTTAATATGATTTTGTCATAATTGTTTGTATTGCATTTGTAAAAGGCCGCTATAATTTGTCAACGTATACTGGGCAGTCGGTCATTGTTACAAATAACTTGAACCCGGTAATGTTTTACTCTAATTAGGTTTGATATTTAGCAGAAATTTCGTTCATAATGTAATTTTCAATTGGTGGATTAATCCACCGTGTTCACTTGTTCACTTTAAATTGTACCATTGTACGGAACGATTGTATTGAACGACGGATGAACCAATTTCATTTTTCAATTGTTATATGAGTGTACATAGCTCTTTTCATTGTACATTTTTAACACCATGCATGCAGAAAACTATAAACGATAAACGTAGGTATTCTATATACTCACGATTCAAAGTAAACTGTCTTTTATTATCAGTAGGTATTTCAAAGTTTTATTTACTTTCTCTAACATTTATACACTCTATGCTTTAAACGGCAAATATGTCAGCAATTAGGGCACCTAACTCCACAATTTCTCTCTAAGAACGCCTGGCACGTTTCGAATACCTTCATATATTTATCGAGCTTAAAAGCAAAGCAGTCATTAGCGCCTAATCTCGGTGTATATCCAAGATAAACTTACGTATAATAACTTCGTATGTGTCACGAGTACAAATCCTAACGCAAATATTTGGAGAAGTCTACAATGCAGATATGGCCGGATTCCGTGAGGGCCGTGAGGGGTCTCCGGACCCTCTCGCACTCTCAAATCTCATGGAACCTTGAGGGGTTTCTCTTTGACGAAATATACCATACTTGAAAATACACAATACAGCTTTTGAAGGATCGAATATCCTGAATTCAGTTTGACCGAATTCGAAAATTCGGTCAACCTCGATTTATTTGAATGAAGTTAAAAACGCTTTGAACCTGAAAACGAAAATTGTTTTCATTGACTTAGATACGAACGTATTCAAAAGAGAGTTCGATCCAAAACCAACTTTCAGCATTGTGAAAACGTGAACCCCAATCTTTTTAAGCCTTGCAAGAAGTTAAACTGTATGTGGCTTAAGTTAATTTAATTTGCTTGTGTTTGGTTTGAAAAACAACTAACATTTGACATACGATTAACACCAAGTTAATCTTTAACGTTATTGATGACGGCACAGATACCTATCCCTACATGATTCAGATTTAAGGTAGGTACAAACAGAGGGGGCCCACTAGGGCCCAAGCCTGCCGGGAAAGCGGGATCATCCGAAAGGGGTACCGCTGACCCGGAACATAAAGGGCTAAGGAAGGAACACGGGTGGGTTTTAGTCAGTAAGAGTCTGACACTCCCTTCCGCTCCACCCAGAGCGGGAGGGGTCATTTGATGATTTCCCATCCTCAAAAAAAAAAAAAAAAGTAGGTACACACTAGAATTAGATCTATTCTATGTTATGGGGCTGACAACAGTTAATGCGCGGTCACTGTCGGACTGCATAGAATAGAAAGAGAAGCGCTGTGACAAAAATTAATTGAAATTAATTGCTGGTAATTTATTGAAAAATATGAAGCAATTCTCTATTTACAAAAAATCTATCGATTGGACAAAAAAATTAAAACACTTATCAAGTTAATATGTTGTTTTAAGAACAATCTGAAAAAAAAACAGAATGATCGCATGTTATTATATGGTTTTTAATCGTTAAAAGAAATTTTTAGAGGTACTTATCTTCGTGACTTTTTTCTATAGTACCAAATTAGTTGTATTAGTTTTTCAACACACAATCTAACTAGCTTATATCCTGAAGAACATCATTAATTTTTCGGATTTTGTTTACTGCAGTGGATCATATACTTTTAGGCATTATATAACTTGCGCTTAGGTCATGTAGTCCGCTTAATAGCATTGATATAATCTTACACAACTTTTATGGGTTAACGGAGAGACTTTTGTCGATAAACCCACCCGTTGCCTTCGTTTTGGCAATATTAGACCACTTCTATACCTACTTAAAAAGTTGGAGCACTTTAACTTATAAATGGACTTCATGTCAGTTTTATGAAGTTATTTTTCCAATTAATGGGCACTTACGTCGAAGTTTTCTGTATATTTCAGTTATAACTTATAAAACATTACTCTTTCTTAAGACGACTTTTTTAAGAAGCCGTCGCATTTTTATTATAGTTATAAGTTTATAACATAACATCACGCCTTGTTTAGGTTAGGCAGGGGTGTACCGTGTACACCCACATTTCGCCAGTGTAATAGGGGGCGAGTCTATTGCCATCAATCGGGATACGGGCTGCTCCTGAGATATTTCGAATGGAAAACCAAATACCACTTGTCCTACCTAGGAGAACTCAGGACCTCATGCTCAGCGGTAGTCACACATAGTTATCTACATTGATAAAAAACTTTTTTACAGAAAAAAAAAGAACCGAATTCCATAAAAACAACGCTACAAAGTAAAAAATAACTTTAATTTCGGAAGTCGGTGTTTTTGGAGCTGTCTTTTAGTTTTTGCCACCGTCTTTCGAAATTAAAGTTATTTTTACTTTGTTGTGTTTTTTATTTTTTGAAAGTCAGTTGTTTTTTTTTTTGTAACAAAGTTTTTATTTTTCACTTTTTAGTTATGGTAGGTACCTATACCCCACACTAATTCGAAAACGATCGTCTTAAACGTCCACGTCCGTTTGAAGGCGATTTCTTTGTATATAACAACAATTTATTGTTGATTTTTTTAAAACCGCTCGACAGATTTCAATAAAATTTAATCTGGGTAAAATTTAACCTTTGAAACAAAAAAAACTAATCCAAATGGGCTCTGGCGTCTTCGAGTAATTGGTGTACATAACTACATAAAAATAATAAAAATACCAACCGAATTGAGTACATTGAAGCTTCGGCTACACAAGAAATTAACTTCGCAAATATACTTCCGCAACTAGAGATCTTCTTGGGGGGAATGCATAAATAATCACGTCCGGCAGATGTTTTGATGTTATCATCCAAGTACGTATACCTACTGCAGGTGGTCTACACAAGTTATAAGTCTATTTGTCCTCATCTGTAGGAGGACAGAAAGACTTTTACAGTGCCGGCCCTAACCCTTGATCAGTATGTCGATTCTGTAAAAGTGTGACCGTGAAGTGAACACTTGGGTGAAGTGAGCGTGGAGTGAGCTGTCAGTGTCATCCCACTGATGCTAGGGATTGACTAAGCATTACATTTACAATCATAATCGAGATTTTAATTATTTTTTTATGCTAATTCTGTTGATCATTTTATAATATTTCAAGGCTAGTATTTAAGTGGCTAAAAATTGCTATTTACGGGTTCTTTTAAATAAAACAGCATAACAAAAATTCTGTTAGAAACTCAAATAAGTTCTTTTATTTTGATTTCCTAAACTAGTTTTTGACTGAATTTCTGTGTTGCTGTTTTATAAAAAAAAACTCTAAAAATTAGCAAAAAGTGTCGTGACAACTTTTCGTAAGAATTTTTTCCGTCTAGCCCCCTTTCACAACGCGCGATAAGGAACTTCGTTCCAATAATAATATTTAGACACTTATATACTAGCTTTGAAATAATATAAAATGATCAACAGAACTAACAATAAAAAACATATTAATTAAAATCTCGATTATGATTGTAAATGTAATGCTTAGTCAATCCCTAGCATCAGTGGGATGACACTGACAGCTCACTCCACGCTCACTTCACCTAAGTTTTCACGGTGAGATGGTTACAGAATCGCAATGCAGGATAGACCGAGATTGTCTTTCGGCGCCCTTTGTTGGACGCTTTCACGTTACGTAAATTCTACTTCGGTGTTTTGTTAAATAAATAAACATTCCCAAGTTTTTACAAATCGACTTTTATTGTAAATATCCACACTTCTTGAATTTAAATGAAATTAAGTAGGTAGCTATAATATACTCCTGTTTCTTTAACATTAAGAAAGCTTTTATTGCTATATAATAAAATTAGTATTTGGTGTTAATTGTTTTTCGCATTTGGCTTTTTGGCACCCCTTGCTATGGCTTGCTTCTGGCGCCTGAAGCGACCGCTCCTGTCGCTCTACCCCAGGGAGGCGTTAGACTTATAACTAAGTCTATTTATCGTTCTGTAGATCTTCAAACCAAATCAAATAATTTATTTGCTTCAATATGGGTGGTGCATGAGATGACACATATAAAAAAAGTTCTTTTATCCATATCCTAAAAGAAGCAATCTAGACCCAACTAGCAAGCTATGAACAATGAAACTTTTGGCCCTAGTAGGTATTTTGTTATATTTTAACTAATGGAAAAGACAAGTTAAAATGTTGCACCTAAAGAAAACTCTACATAAACTCCCATATTCAGTTTCACGAACGGATATGCTTAAACCTACTTTAATAATAGGTAACATAAACGTCACTTTCTTATTTACTACTAAATTCGGTGACACGCAGATTAAGTTTCGCCGCCAAGTAACCAAGTTAATCGGTAGGTTATAAATAATGTGCGATTAAAAGTTAAAACGCAGTTAACGTCTGAACATGATTACGTGTTCTTAACTAGAGATTAACTAAATTAAGCTTTTCTATGAATTGCTTCATCGAGTCTTCTAAAACTAAATAACGCTGTAGGTATATCACGTACCGGGGCGTAGCTCCGCTGCCGCGAGAAATCACGGTGCAGCGGACAGAGCTCCGGCGGGATCTCAGGGCGGCATGGAGAGTGCGATTGTCGCAACCCAGCGCTGGGCACGCCACAATTGCGGCGATAAGTCCCCTCTTTGAGGAGTGGCTAGAGAGGCGCCACGGCGTCCTCACCTTCCGCCTGACGCAGGTCCTCACCGGACACGGTTGTTTCGGGAGGTTCCTGTTCCGGATAAGGCGGGAGGAAACGCCCGGGTGTCACCATTGTGTGGATCGCCCGGAGGACACGGTAGAGCATACGGTGGAGGTCTGCCCGGCTTGGGCGGAGCAACGCCGTGTCCTCGTGAAGGCGATTGGCGGTGGCGATCTCTCGCGTCCGGCCTTGGTCCAGGCCATGGTACGGAGCGAGAGGGCTTGGGAAGCCGTCACCTCCTTCTGCGAAGCAGTAATGCTCGCGAAGGAGGAGGCGGAACGCGTGAGGGAGAGGCAAAGTTTGCGCCCTCACGCCCCTAGCCGCCGCAGGAGACGCCCTGGGCGTCGGGAATCGCAGGCCGATTCCCGGCCACCGTAGGCGCGGGCCTGCGAACGGCGAGCAATGGGCAGCTCGCCGTTCGATAAGGACCAGGCCCGGGTCGACGGCGCGTTGTGTTCCACGCGCGCCTCAAAGAGATGTCAGCACCAATGACGGGGTTTGCTAGGACCGATGCCTGCTAGGGTTGCGGAAAAGTCCAAGAGGGTTACCGTGGCCCCTGGCACAGGCAACTGAAGGAACACGGGTGGGTTTTAGTCAGTAAGAGTCTGACACGCTCTCCTGCTCTGCCCAGAGCGGGAGAAGTTATTTGATGATATCCCACCCACAAAAAAAAAAAAAAAAAAGGTATATCACGTACTTCCTAGGGATTACTACTAGCAGAAGTTTCGAGGAAGCCATTTATACAACAAGCTTGATTGTCCTAATATGATAGCTGGATTAAATTTATTAGCAGAGATGTCAATAGCAATTACACGTTTATCTGTCAAGAAAAAGTAATATAAATTATATAAACTAGACGACATTGCGCGTACTAAATTAAAAATGTCTTCCTTAGCTGCAGTATTTAAATTAAAAGACAAGATTGTTATAGCAAATTGCAGTCATAGTTGCAAAAACTAAAGTGCACCAAGTGATTTATTATTATCAGCAAAAAGCTTTAAAAGAAAGTCAAAACTTTTTATTTGTAAAATATAGGTGGATGTAAAAACAGGTGTAAATCACAGAACAGATATATCTGATCTGTGGTGTAAATAAATATAATGTAAGTTCACCATGTTTTGCCGATGACGGCGTACAAAAATCAATACAGTGGTGCCGAATTGCCGATTCCCTTGTTTACAAACTAAACCAAATTTAAGTTCAGTGCATCTTTTTCTTTCTATTTCATTAAGAAAAGGACAGAAGATAAATTTTAGTTTAGTCCTGTCAAATTAATCAGCGCCTGACACTACTCCATACAAGTTTAGACGTGATTAAAAAGTTGACTACTAAAATTACATCAAATTACGTCAGGTGCTGACTAATTTGACAGGACTAAACTAATATTTATCTTCTGTCCTTTTCATAATGAAATAGAAAGAAAAAGATGCACTCAACTTAAATTTAGTTTAGTTTGTGAACCAGGGAATCGGCACCATTAGCTATCTAAATTTGCACTTGTGTAACAGAATTTATGACAAAATCTTTCCACGCTAAATTACATAAAACTTATCGTAAAACAAAATAAGCTGGCCATATTATAACAGTCTGGTAATAACACACCGTATTAGATCGCCCGAGAAGAAATATAATTTGCGTCTGAAGTGCGGCCATGTTTGGTGTTACAGCCTCTCGGTCCCGGCCGGACGTGTTTGACGACTGACTGTTATTGCCTGCCCCCTTATAAGGGGCAAATAAATAGTTCCTACCTTCCTACCCTCGCCTTATCCCGAAGGAGAGGCATTAACCATAAACATTGAAACGCATTCTGCAAGTTCGTTGTACAAAAAGCAGTGATGCCGTGCACGATAAGAGCGAGATGGTATTTTATTGCTAGTATCAAGGTGGAAGATGTTGAAGTTCAGCCACAGCGAACGATGCATGCAGTTAGCCCCTTCATTCACTACACGATGCAGGCACAAATACTCGTAGATCTACGTTGACAACTTAACTCCTTTTTTATAAACGTTGTTAAAATTGAGAGACGTGTATACGTCAAAAAACAGTCGCTAATCGTTACTTAGCTTTAAGCAACGTTTATAAATAAACTCCTAATTTTCTAATTTAAGGCTCTCGCAACACGCACGACGCGATGCGATGGTGCGACGTGATTCTGGATGAAGTTTTCATAGAAATTGTTCTACAAGAGTCGCGCCGCGCTGTTGCGTCGCGCCTGTCTGCGGGAGCCTTTAAGCTTTTGGAAATATTATCTACAGATAGCCACACAATATCTGTGGGACAGGCGTGTTTCAATATTTGCATCCTAAAATCCAAAAGTTGATTTAACCAACTCTTATTTATTTAATGGTATAAGCGGGCTCGCAACCGCTTGACAGCCCGCATGCTTGTGAAATCGTGTCCTTAGTAATTATCAAGACTCACTGAACACAGGGTTTTTTTTTTAATTTGTATTAAGTCAGACACATGCTGGTACATTTCTACGATCAGTGGATTGCCCAATAGTCACCGCTGGTAACTATTTAGTAATCTGTGCCGCTGGTGGTCTCTAAACATCGATGTTCTACATAATTACGTCGACGAGCATGCACAATGTGTCATAAACGTATTGTGGACATGCAACTGTCTATTGTCTCTTGTTAAGAAGCGTTAAAGTTTACTGACTCTGATTACGGTTAAGTGTAACCGACATTTATCGCCGTACACCGTAAATACGAGGTGCCCTTTACAATGTTAAGTTTCAGATTTACTGCAATCGTTTGAAGTATGAGTCTATTTTTCTCGTGAAAACGAATTTAAAGTTAACGTAGGTAAAGACAGAGTGAGAGATAATTCAGAAAATCTTATGCAGATCGAGCAATGTACAACGTATGTGAGAAAGTCAACGTTTTCAACAAAATGGCGTTAGTTATGTTTTGTGTCTGGGTTAAGGCATCGCTCAAAAGTTTTTCAGTCCGGGCGGGCGGCGACCGGCTTTGTTTGTGTCCTGTCTTTGGAGGGATTTGTGATAGACCCGCGCCGTCTACCTAAATTAGAAAATGCTTTCACATAAATTGACCCCTGTCTAGGATGGGTTTATTGACTTACAGCAAGGTCGCCAGAGGCCTGACCCGACGTTCAAGGGAAATAATAATAAACCGGAGCTTCAATAAATATACAAATTCGTCACCTGTCCGATCGGTACACGATCAGAACTGGTTTTAGTTCATCAGCATATTAATTTATTTATTAAAAATATAATTTTGTAAAGAACTTGTTTGAAGTTACTTTAATATTCTTAGCAGGTAGGTGCTTATGATTTGAATGGACCATCAAACAGACACATGTCAATGATGATCAAACATGACAAGTTCGTGGGCGCAGCAACGACTTACAATATTAGCTCTGAAATCGGTTAAAATGATTTACGTCAATGTCTACAATGTGTTATAATGTAGGTAGTATATACATAAACTTGTAAATACAAATATGAATAATATTTCTCTGACATTATTATGTGACATAATTAACGATTACGGCTGAACTTGTCATTATTAAATTAAAAATATGGCAATACTTGATTGGATTTAATGTTCCTACGCAGATTCAAGTTTCTCGAACCGCTGTAGTCTTACCTACCTCTTGCAAAATGCCAGATTTCAATTTGAAATAAAAGCCCAACATATTCATATGCATGAAGAAAATCGAGTTTAAAGTTTTCATTGATGCTGCAGCTATGTGAGCGAAATAACGAATTTTATTATGGCGTAGTAAAGCTGAGGGGATAAGAGCTTCACTATGGAATGCCGACAGACTGGTCCTCGCATCCACAGGACCAGCGCACACGCAGAAAATGTTCGATTAAAACAATGCAAGGGCCGCACAATGCGTGTTTTACCTTAGAAGTTTCTTGATTACTTCTGGCGAGAAACTAATGATTCATGATGTAATGAGCACTAGCTTGCTTGCGTTATATAAACTTAAATAATAGTACCTACTGGTATGTAACTGTCTGTCCATTGCAGGACAAAGTCACATATTCTCATACTGAGAAGGAATTTGACATATTATATTTTTTTAACTTATTGTATCTCGTTGGATAGCCGAGAAGTTGTACCTACGTATTTTTGGAATGTTCTGTCGATAAAGTATAGCCATATATTTTTTCACAAATCGACCATTTTAGTCAAATAACCTGCTCAAAATTTTATTATGATACTTGTGTACTCTGATTTAAAAAATATTTACGATAACTGTCATTTTATAGTTGATTATTATGTATTGAAATAAAAACAGATATAAAAAATAAAAAATATCATGCAGTCTTTTTTTATAAATTTTCAAAGATACCTTATTAGTAAACCTACCGCAAAAATATATATGTAAAATGTTTTATTAGGTAGGTATTCAGAAATTGTTGACATTTGCATAGGGGTCATACGGGGTCATTTGTTTGCAAATGACCTTCCCTACATCCCCTTAATGGATTGCCGACATATTCCCAATAACCCTGTATATGACACCGCGTTAAATTAAGTATAGTATAAGATCATGCGATGTTTTGGTCCAACAATCTATTTCATACCTCGATTTTCTACAGAAATCAGTTAGAAGGCAGCTGCAAGACTTAACGCAATTTGTAGATCGTTGATTAGGTAGATTTCACTGATCTACGAGTAAGATGTGAAGTCTTACCCTCAATCTTGTAAATGTCAAACGATTGACATTCTGCGTGAAATCACTCGACACATTAGGGATCGAGTAAAGCAAGCGCGTGCGCAAACTAATGGGCGCCCGACCGCTTCCTCTAACCGGAGACGATCCTGGCAATACGCCGAGACATCGCAGCTGAGGATGAGAGCCTGCTTGCGAATAACAAGGGGTCAAGCGAAGCATAACGTCGAGAAAAAGATGAGGATGAAGATTTGGTTGCATATTGTTAAGGGTCAAATAATGACGCTGTTTATTTACAAACCAGTAGAAAGAAACATCTTCGGATGCCGAAGCGTGGACATCAAGCACAGAGATCTTAGGGTGCAAAGCCGAAAGGTCATATCGAGCATTTTTGCTGGGGTGGTCCTTGTAGGCGTTCGACTATTAGGTGGGTAATAGTAAACTCTGTCATAACAAGACTGTTTCAAACACGGAGTGCTATGTGCTAAAATTGGTGTTTAGGGATAGGAGTGTTACTTTTGTGTGAGACGTGAATGGTTCATTCAGCACGTTACAGCAATCTGGTGACTGACTCCATTCCCAGACGAGCAATCACACATACACAACAATAACCGACAGCGGTGTGTGTGCTGTGTAAGAGGAAAGCAAGTGAATTCGTCACTGACATCATTCGTCGTATGCACATTTGTGAACATCTAATATTAGCTCTATGAACACTCAAATGTGTATTTTAGAGTTTTGGCGACGCGAGAGCGACGGAGGCGAAACACGAACAAAATAACATCGGTAATCTCTAGGATTTCAGTACGAAACCGTTCCTATCTAGCTTGATTTCCTGGTATTATCGGTTCACTTTGTTTGTTTAGTTTTCCCGGATTCTCCTAGACTGGTGAGAAAATTACTGTCTCGGTAAATGTTTCTTGAAGACATGATGTTTGTGGAGATTTAGATTGCAATGCGGAACTTTGTGCCTTTAGGCTATATCCTTCAAGACGAATATGAACGTGTTGGTTTTCTCAACGTCAAAGATCGCGCTGGATTTTGATTTATTACGGATAGTCTCGTACCTATATTTGGTCCTTTGAGGCGGCGTATTTGATTGAGTTTGATTGGAATTGTGTTTTTGACTCTTCGACTGAAGGGTCGTAATTGTGCGGGAAATAGTAACCGGCATCGTGTGGTGCTGTACGGAAAACATTGCTGTAAACTAATAGAAATATTCATCATAATATGCCTAACTTTAAAATTTTCAAAACATCAAAAGCAGCTATTGAATTATTAACTATCATTTAAATTAGGTAGTTATTAGTTAGCTATATTCCATAAGAGGTATTATTAAAATTACATGATAAAAATAATCATATTGGTTTAACCTAAAATGGTTATTGTTAAAGCTACGCAAGTTATTTCCATTCAGTACCGTTTAGCGTAACTAAGAGATCTGTTAGGATAGTTATGATTCGAGGCTATCAAAACGGCATCAATTACGCGTATTTGCGCAGACTATAATTAAGCTAGACTTTGAGTATTTGAACAATAAATTCTACAAGCATAGACACTAGACAAATATGCGTTGACCTTCGTATATTTAAAAACAAATATTAAACTTCCTGCAAACTGCTAATGTGCAAAGTTAAAAAAAAGGAACAGCTAAGTACCTACCCACAAAGTTCGCTTTTTAAAACGACTCCTATTTAAAGTTTTTTGCATATTCGACTAGTGAGTTTTCCTTTTCCTACACTTGAATTTCGGCCAAATACTGGTGCCGATTCTGTTGTACACCGAACTAAACTAACTAAACTATCACTAAAATTCCTTACTTTTGGCTATGAGAATCTTAACGCTATTCTGCAAAATAAAATCTCTAAATTTAAAAATAATTTTGACGCATCTAAAATCAAATTTGGCAATTGCGACTCCACGTGATACTTGTTTGCCGTACCACGTGATTTTTTTTTAGAGCCAGAGTCGCGCATTATTTTGCAGCCTCGACATGTTTTGTATGGAAATGTTCACTTTTTGTATGGAAAATATGAAAAAAAAAAATTTTTTTTTTTACCAACACGTTGGATTTTAGATGTTCCGGGGTTATATATAGGGGGTCGAAATTTTCATTATTTTTGCGATAGGACACACCGTTTTCGAGATATAAGCAAAAGAAAAGAAAAAAAGATACAGTACTGTTTTTGCATCTGAAGTCGAGGTGTTGGTATGAATTTTAGTTCATGACAACTAATTTTATTCCACACCTTTTTTTAATCGCGATTAAAAACGGGCAGATTTAGTTAAGACAATCAAAATTTTTGGTGAAAAACGTAAAATTCAGAATAGCAAAATTGCCATTTTCACTAAATTATAATCTCAGTGCCATCTTAGTGCTGTCAAACTAATATTTGGTTAAGTTGTGTCACTTTAGTCAATTTCAGAATGGGAAATCGTCGTTTGACAGGAATAAACGAAATTTTGGTGATTTTTAGTCTAGTTTAGAGAATTTTGTGACAAGAGAATCGGCACCACTGTTTTAGATGTTGAAGACTTTTGATACGTCCATCTAATTCAATTTTGTTAGAGTTCTATTTTTTATTTATTTATCAGCTTTTAATTATTCTAATGGTCTTTGCATAATTAAATTGATAGTGTTAAATTTGCATTCGAATTAAGTTACTACGGAGACTACGCCGAAGGCGCCACGTACTTCGTAATTACTTTATTATTTATTAGTGATATAACTTTATTTATTTATTGTGCTAGCTACTGTGAACATAAAGTACTTACCACACATACAATACTTATGTAGGTAGATAGTCTAGCTGGAACCATTAGCTAGTATTTCAGGAACGGGTCGTCCATGATAAAACAACGCCAGTAAAAACAAACAATCAGCGTGCCTAGAAGTCACGTCATATTGTTTAGTCTGCGGCGCTGCGTGACGTGTGCGGCTCCAGTGCTGCCAGAGGTGCCACCCAACTGTGTCAATATAATGGACGTATTTATTTACGTTGGCAAGATTAAATCTCTATGATTTATCATTAAACGATTCAAAACAGCTCGCAGCTCACATAAAGATTATATAAGTGTGATTAAATTTGAGAGTATTCTAGATCTAGTTGTGGCGCTAGACGCCATATGGCTTGCGCGCGCACATACCGTGGGAATGAACAAGGAAACTGTGTTTAGGTACGCACGGCTACAGATCAAGTTATACATTTCCAGTATAAGCTGATCTCGCATTGTATGGGATTTCCTTACTATGAGAGTTCAGTGTAAACTGGAAATGTATAGCTTGATGTGTAGCCGTGTGTACATCATGTTGCAGATTTGTTCCAATTGTTTTTTCTTTTATTGTGATGATTAAATATTGAAGTACGGCGTAGTATGTTGTAGACATTTCAGAGATACTAAAACGGTTGGCCATTAGATTTTTATTGCTTTAGGTACTATTTAGGTGAGCTGGTGAACGCAGTGTTTAAGTACCTACTTAAGTACCTAATAATGACATACTGGATCGTCGTTAATTTTTATAATATTGACATTTTTAATTTTATAATTATTGATTTTATTGATTTCCTTTTTTTTTTTTACTTTAAGTTATGTTATGTAATGTTATGGAACTGTTGCGAATAATGTTTACTTTTATAATGTTTTCTTTTATTGTCACTTCTTGATTTTGTTCGTGGAGATTAATTTCTGACATTAAATAATATTATGTTATGATGATTGTATTGTGGAGAATGTTTTATAGCTTTGACATTTTATTTCTACTTACTAATTAATTCTTTGTATTTTGCATGCAATTGATACACGATGTTGTATAGCTAAACATGTGGACTATATTATATTACCAAACTGTAACACCTTTTATACCATGTTTAAGGCAAATAAAGACTTACTTACTTACTTACTTACCTTATTTTATATGTTTGAATGAACTTGAAACACTTTGGTCGATACCTAAATACTTGGAAACGTTTTGGTTATTTCGTGTATAATATTTTGAGAGGAGTAGGTAAAGCATTTTACTGCTTAGTTATCATCATCATCATCACAGAAAAAGTGTTTTGAATTTTCTTAAAAGCAATACTTAAGTATAAAGTACCTACTCATAAACAATCTGGAGTCAAAAATACGAGAATACATGAAAACACTGACAATACTAATGCATGGAGTATCTACCTATGTTGAAACTATCCAATAAATTCTATCATCGAATAGAAAATGTGTTTTTTTTTAAACAAACTAAATAGTAATGATGGGGCGACTATGGGTTTTACTGATCGGCCGACTAAACGATTGGACGTCATTAGATACACGCAGTTTAATTTAATTTCGTATGGTCGTCTACACCTTGTATGTACATTGCATTATGGAGGGTAGAGGTAACGAGAACTATCTCTGTGTATGAAAAGTGTCCGTTAAAATGTGCTACATAAGGGTGGCGCTACAGTAGCCACCGGGTAAATTTTTAAAGCAATAATTTTAGGTTCTACTACGTAAATTGTTGATGTATGATATACTGGACTGTCACTAACTACTCTAGTCACTAAAAGTATTAAATTTTCTATCTCGACATGCTTCAATCCGTTCATTTTCTAACTCGGTATACTTCAGTCCTCTATCAACTACTACATTCATACCACCACGCCATTTGCTTACGCTAGCGCCATTTTGAAGGGTTTTTGAACTATTATTTACTGTTTAATCTGGACACTTTTTCAACTTTCTCCCCATGAGAGATAGTTCTCCTTACCCATACCCTCCATATATTGCATACATCAAAAGTGTCTAGGGATCAAGGTATTTAAAAAAGATATTTGAAATCCCCATTAAAATGAAATAAAAATGTTTAATTAGATTGATTAAATAAAATGTTTTCGTATGTGTAGATAGATCGATGAAGTACTCTCTGCTTTTGCATTAATAAAGACTTTTGCGATTTTTGCTTATGCTGCATTTTTCACGATTTTTCACCCTGGTCTGTATTTCCGCGGGTAACGCGTATAACACATTGGCAGAGATACGATACTCAATATGAGTTCATCCAAATCACGTTGCGGAATGGCCGCCCACGTCCGTTAGATCAGAAGAAAAAGATTTTCTGGTGTATGTACGCATCCATATTTGGCAGAGCTCTTCTTTGAAGCATATCCCATGCGTGCTCAATGGGGTTCAAGTCTGTCAATTGAGCAGGCCATGGTAGGACGTTGATATTAGCTGCGGCAAGTGTGTTTGCAACGTCTCCAGGAGTGTGTGGACGCATAAGCAGAAATGAAGCACCGAGTTCGTCCGCAAAGGAATGACCACATCTGATACAATTGTCTCAGCGTAAATATTAGGTTGGGGAAAAAGTCTTTTCGCATTATAGTATGTATGAACTTGTAATAAAATCTCTTTGGCTATACTATTTGTATCTGGCTGGTTTTGGTATCATTGAAAGTTTAAATTTTAAAGAACATAATTCCAAATTCAAATTAGGAAAATGTGTGATTTTCATTTGTTTTTCGTACCGTCAAGATGAGTGAATCTAATGAAGAAATTCGATACATTTTAAAATTTTACTACAAAAAAGGTAAAAATGCAACGCAAGCCGCGCAAAAAAATTGCGATGTTTATGGACCTAGTGCAGTGTCTGTGAGAGTAGCATAAATTTGGTTTAAGCGTTTTCAATCCGGAAATTTTGATGTCAAAGATGCACGTCGCTCTGGTCGCCCTATTACAGATAAAATGGATGCCATTTTTGAAAAAGTGGAGCAAGATCGGCATATCAGTAGTTAAGACGTAGCTGAAGAACTGGGAATTGACCACAAAACAGTTTTGGCGCATTTGAAAAAAACTGGGTACACAAAAAAGCTCAATATTTGGGTACTACACGAGCTCACTGAAAGAAACCTAATGAACCATGTACTCATTTGTGATTCTTTATTACGACGTAATGAAACCGAACCATTTTTGAAGAAGCTGATAACTGGTGATGAAAAGTGGATCACGTACGACAAGAACGTGCGAAAAAGGTCGTGGTCAAAAGCCGGTCAGGCTTCACAGACTGTGGCGAAACCCGGGTTAACTCGCAACAAGGTGATGCTGTGTGTGTGGTGGGATTAGAAGGGCATTATTCATTATGAGCTGTTACCAGCAGGCAGGACCATCGATTTTGAACTTTACTGCGAACAACTGATGATATTAAAGCAAGAAGTTGAGAGAAAGCGGCCCGAATTAATCAACAGAAGGGGTGTGGTTTTTCATCATGATAACGCTGGACCTCACACATCTTTAGCCACTCAGAAAAAATTAAGAGAGTTTGGCTGGGAGGTGTTAATGCATCCGCCGTATAGTCCTGATCTTGCACCTTCAGATTTCCACCTGTTTCGGTCTCTTCAGAATTCTTTAGGCAGTGTCAGGTTAACATCACGAGAGGACTGCCAAAACCACTTGGCGCGGTATTTTGATCAGAAGTTCCAAAACTTCTATAGCAATGGGATCATGTCCCTACCTACAAGATGGCAAAAAGTTATCGAACAAAATGGTACCTACATACTTTAGTTAAATGTAAATAAACTATACTAAAAAATGTTTTGAATTTTCTTAAAAAATGCGAAGATACTTTTTCCCCAACCTATTATGTGCATTGAGATTGCCTCTGATCCAAATCAGGTCGGGTCTTCCACCGATCCAAATACCCGCCCATATCATTATTGTTTCACCACTGTATGCATGGACTTTCTGGCATTCTTTTGAACGTTCTTGGCGTCCAGGGGTCCTCCAATACCATGTACATCTAGTATCTGGCCTCATCCCTAAGCGAGATTCGTCAGCAAAACACACAAAACTCCACGCCACTCTTCTACTGCCTAATTTCTTGTTCACGAGCCCAATGTAAACGGAATCTGCGATTGCGGGGTTCAATAGGTAGAACACATAACGGCTTCGGGAACGGAGATTGACTTCATGCAAGCGATTTCTTATGGTTTGATCGCTTATTAACATCCTTGAAGAGCTAAGACGCCTCGTACCCAACATCATCGCGGTCATTGTACGATTTCGTCGAGCAGTAATTTGTATGTAACGATCTTGTCTCCGTGTGGTGGTGTGAGCTCGTCCTCCATGTCGCTCTGCCACGCTGCCAGTGATGCGGTAACGTGTCCAAAGTCGACTTATAACATTGCGAGGTGCCCAGAGCGATTGCCACAACACGTTGCCGAGAACCAGCTTCTAACATTCCCACGGCTCTGAATAATTTCTTCTCTCCATAATAACGTTTAGCAATTTTCACCATTTTCTAAATGAAATTGAGTAAAATCCTGTGAGCGATGCTTAATGAAGCGCCATTTCCCGTCGGCCGTTACATTTCCTCTAAACTTTGATAATTTCGTCGAGAATCGTAATGAGCAACGGTTGTAATTAATTACAGGGAACTTTCATTGGGTTCAACATAAATCGTACGTTATTACAGATTACAGTCACTCGCCGCGTTTGTCATTATAGAGGTATTCCTAGCTTTGAAGCGATTTAATTAGAGCTGACGCCTGGGAAGATTATCAGTTAGATTTATATGGATAACTAATTACAGCTAAGTTTCAATTACATTGACTACCTCGTTGGTCTAGTGGCCGCAAGTGCTACTACTGAGCATGAGGTCTTAGGTTCGATTCCCAGGTCAGGCAGAGTCTGCCAGGGTTGCCGGAAAGTCCTAAAAGGTTACCGCGGCCCCTGGCATAGGCAACTGAAGGAACACGGATGGGTTTTAGTCAGTAAGAGTCTGACACACCCGCCCGCTCCGCCCAGAGCGGGAGAAAGTATTGGATAATTAACCACCCCCAAAAAAAAAGGCCAGGCAGAGTGTTATTGGATTTTTTAGGCCGACCTCATTTGTTTGACAATTTACAGTTAGAATGGTTCATTCATAATCTCAATTTGTTGCCGACCGTACTTACAAATGAACGTTTATAAGTAGGTGCACGTTACCGGCCGCGGCATCCTGAATTCCTGTGTTATTATAATTGACATTTCATAATTGGTGTGGTCAGTTGGACACTGTAATTATGATTAGTTCAAACTTTATGAGTTTATGACGGTAGTTTGTAGACGTTTGTAGACGGTAGTTTCTGTGTGATGTTATGATTTGATGCGAGTTCACTTTATTTTATACTATCTTCTACCCGCGACATCGTGTGAATTCAGAAGTAAGTAGGTAAGTATCGATCCTATGTTTTATTTAATCCAGGCCCTGCAGTCTCGACATAGTTAGCAATCGTTTTCGGTTGCTAAGTCCTAACAATCCAGGTGTACCTAAATGTTGATGTAAATGTTTGGTAGTCTCGACACTCAAATTTATCGGTTGTTACCTACCGGTACCTACCTAAAATACCAGTAACAACCGATAAATTTGAGTGTCGAGACTACCAAACATTTACATCTGGATTGTTAGGACTTAGCAACCGAAAACGATTGCTAACTATGTCGAGACTGCAGGGCCAGGTTATAAACTATCTGTATGCCAATATCATCCAAATCCGTGCAACCGTTTTTGCGTGATTCAGTAACAAACGTCCAAACATCAAAAGTTTCACATTTATAATATTTATATTTTATTTATAAGTTATTTATAAGTTACCTACTTAAAGACATCCACTCACTGAGATTTGAAGGTGCTAGCTGCTAAAACTGAATCACGAAACTGATTCAGGCGCTGACATAGGTAAATATGTAGGTATGGTGGGTCGAGATGCGTTGATTATATTTATTCCCTCGGTGTTTATTAACAATTCTTCATGAGGAAAACCTGAAGGTCAATTCCCGTAATTAAAAACGTTCAACATCAAGTCGCAATCTCATCACGGGGACAATCAACTGTCAAAAATGTAGGTAAACGATAGACATATTTTGACAGATTGAGACAGATTAGAATGCGAACGTTCTAATACGCAAATTGCCGCTCTGTATTTTTTTTTTATAAATATTCGTTTGGATAATTAGAAACTTTAATAACATGTGTAAGCAGCATAATTTTGATCCTTTCATAAAAGGCGTGTCCTCGGCCAGAAAGTGCCTGAGCCTTAGCTTTTATAATTAAGATTTTGTATGTTCAGGTTTTTATTCTTGTATTGAATATGAATTGAATTTAGTTTTTAAGCTGGAATGTTGTAGGTACTGTTTTTCTCTTATTTTTTGGTAGCCGTGTTGTGTTGTTCACAACTCTTTCTTTCGTGAAGTGAAGACTTTTAATTGGCTGTCAGTCTCACATACAATTTTTTTTTACACGGGTTTGCTCTTGACTCTAGTCTAGGTCAGCGGTGACAGAGACTAGAGTCGACGGTGGAGTGAGCTTACCCAGAAGAAGCCACTCTCTTGTTTTTCTTGTTCTCTTCTCTTTTTTTATTCTGTTTATTTTATCTGAAATCTTCCATAGTTAATAAATAAATAAAAATAACTTTCTCTATTGAATACTACAGAAATTATCCCACAGGAACGTACCTACTATTGTGATAAAAAGTATCCGTAATGTCCTAACTCAAGTCATGGTCTATCCGTGTGCCAAATTTCATCCAAATCTATTTATTTATTTATTTGTTTAATGCATAATGTACACCACCCTATTTACACGCTAGGCTTCAAAATAGTGAGTACATGACTCTGTTAGGACGCAGCAAGATAACTTAGAACTATATAGGTATACGAGTATAAATCCCGAATCCGTTCAGCTGTTTTTGCGTAATTGAGTAACAAACAACCAAACATACTTAGAAACATACAACATTACACATTAATAATATTAATACCAACTGGTATACACGCAGGCGACATTGACGCGCAAACTGAAACCATGAATTAAGCACATGATTCCAGACCTAGACCCCATAGCGTAGAAATTTTTCGACGGTTATCTAAAAACCATCTGCTGTTGCATAGAAAAGTGCAATACCTACGCTGTCAAAATGTATGAAACAGCATTTTTAAGGGGACTACATGTTTTAAACGCAAGTTTTATAATGCCTAAAAGTTTATGATCCACTGCAATAATAAAATCAGAAAAATATATGATATTCTTCAGGATTTAAGCTAGTTAGATAGTGTGTTGAAAACATAATACAACTAATTTGATACTATAGAAAAAAGTCACGAAGATACCTTTAAAAAATTATTTTTACGATTAAAAACCATTATTATAATGTACATGCAATCATTCTGTTTTTTTCAGACTGTTCTTCAAGCAACATATTAACGTGATAGTGTTTTTATTTTTTAGTCTAATCAATAGATTTTTTGTAAATAGAGAATTGCTTCATATTTTGCAACAAATTACCAGCGGTGTGTCATCGCGTTTCTATTTCTTTTGTATGCAGTCCGACAGTGACCGCGCTAAAGCTGTTGTCATAACCTGTTACACATTTCAACGCAGGGGGGTTTCAGAATCATGTCTTGAATCCATGATCCATAAGGTTGCGAGTCGGTGTCTCTGCCACCCTCTATAGGATAAGCCTGTCTATGCTATGTAAAGATGTTTAACAGATTAATCTTTATAGGTACTTAGGCTTCTGCAAGTTCATTGTGTAATCTTGACTTCATTTTAAGATAGATGGATAAACATTACATTAACATCTTTATTCTAGCTCATAATGCTAGAAGGTATCACAAGTTGACGTTTACAACAAACAATGCATATTTAACCTACTTTAAGAAAGTAGTATCCACGAAACTGTAGTTCTCAGACGTGTATGTGCCTAATGACTTGTTTATACAACATTTGTTCAGCATCCATTGCTTCAATTGTACACTAGACGTGCATCAAACTTTTGCACGTCCATCTATGGATGACACATTGCAGTCCTCGTTTGCCATAATAAGTTGGTACACTTTCCGTAAAGAGACAGTCACGATTGGTTACCATTGCATTTCATTATTTAAGAGTCTGCCCGTTTTTTGAGTTCAAGCTTTTATCCTATCCGCGCTTTGGCGAACCTTCGTGCTTATTTGTCGAGTTTTTTTTATTTTTTATTAATAAACAAATTGACACCCTGCGTTAATTCACCGTGATATAACTATTTCATACAACTGTTTCTGATTAGAATACGGTTAGGTACGCACAGTTTAAGTTGGTAGTCAATTAGCCTAACAATTAATTAGCTGACTTTATATTCATCAATAATACATAAACCCATATAGAGAGTGCCAACGTTTATCACTAGGCACTTTAATAACTACAATTTCAGCAGTTAAATAACTAAAGTTAAATAGCAGACAAGACAAAAACAAGCATTTAAACACAATTATTTAGCTTGAATTAAGTTGTAGGCTTGTATACGATCTCTATCTTTATTACATCTCCTGGTGCTAATAACTGCCCAGTTTGCAGATAATAACTATACCTAGTCACAAGTACTTAGGTATACAACGTTGAATAGTAGTGTGCGATATTACATGTTGATCCAATGGCCTTAGTTTTTAATCTGGCTGTAATGAATGCTCGAAAAGCGCCAGCTATGTCTATAAGATCCAAAACGTGATGTCGTCTTCAGTACTCTCTTTTAATCCCACTTCAAAAAAGGAAGGCAGGAGCATTCGCAGGAGTTCGTTTTTGTTTTCATTTATAATTCAGTCGTTAAAGATTTCAAACATAAAAAAAAATACTTAATACATGTTTTTCTATTGTCTTATAATGTCCTGTCTGCCCACTTGTTCGAGTAGCATGTTTATTTATAAGTTAATAAAAAAATCAGCAATCTGGCTTTCGATTTCTACGTCGTATCCATTTGTACATAATTATTATTGTTTTAGTTGAATCAAAGAAAAATGCGCAATACGAAAGCGCCGCGACAAATAGGCTATAGGGATAGCCCAATAGATAGGGTATCCTAAAGTAAGGGTAGGGTATTTAACACCAAACATTCTTGATGAATAGAAATCATCAACCAACGTATAGGCAAAATTTGTATAAAAGCTCCTACAAACAGGCGCGACACGCGACGAGAATCGCATGCGACGCAAAGGCACCGCCTCTAGCGCGACGAGCGGTACCTTTATGTCGCGTGCGATTCGCATCGCGTGTCGCGTGCGATTTGCGTCGCGTCGCGGGTCGCGCCTGTTTGAAGGAGCCTTTAGCCTTTTGGTCGGACATACATAAAGTGTCTTCTGGCGTTTGTTTACGTTTTGTATTTCTGTTTGCCAGGCGGCAAAGGGCTCCTCTAACCTCCTCCGTTCCTCTCACTCTCTAGCCACTAGGTAAATACTTATTGCGAATTAATATAGGTACGTACCTACCCATGAGGTAAAACAACAATCTTAAAAGCATTTTCCATAAAAATACCATAAAAGTTGAATACCCCATTCATTCCAGCAAGTTAAATGTCGATCAAGCATGTTGTGCTCAATACGAGTCGATAATTAAAGATGACTCAATGAAAATGAAACTCATAGACGCTGCGTCTGCGCAGTTGATGGTATTATTTACAGAGTGGGCAGAAAATGGAGCAATAATGGCGCCGATACGATTGCGAACCTCTACGAGTAACGTGATACAGAACTTGTTTTAGAGCAAGCAAAGTGGGTTGCATTATTATGGAACTCCAGCGCGTTTTCAGGCAGCATAGGTATGCCAAGAAATCGTCGTTAAAACTTCTGTCTGAACTTGCATTCAAGTTTAAGTTAACAAAATTTTCTTCGACTTCTTTTAGTCGATTTTTATCGTTGCTTAAAAGGTATGAGGGTACGAAACATATATTTAAAGAACGCACACGCCTTTCTATGCTGGTTTTCTGCGATAATTACCAATCGCCGGTAATTGTCTAATTGGAGCAGTATTTTTATGCCGTTCATTTAGTAAGTAAACTGATAAGCTCCGGATCAGGCGTTTCTTTGCGGAAATTTATCCGCGTCCATGCGGTCGTCGAGTCAACATCTCCGTGGAGCGGCGAAACACGTGTCGAGTACTTATGATTTCGGCTGCATGTTCCATAATAACCGCATCTTCGGCAAGTGTATATTTCTTCAGGAGGGCGTTGCATCCAAGCCTGGATCTAGTTATGCTGAACTAAAACAAAATATGTTTAGTAAACATATTGCATATAAACGTATGTTTAGTAAACAGTTGCAAAAAGTATGCGCATGATAACTCCATGCACTAAACTCGTCTGTGTTGTTCTTGTAACGCGACACCCGCGCCGCACCGGCTGCCGACCGACTGTCAGGTGTGCAACCAGTTTGTTTTCATTACCACCCACTATTGTAGCATTCATTATATATTTCTACGCATTAGTGGATTCCTAGTATTTTTTTTCATAATATTCTAGATTTTATCTTTGTTTTTGATGGGTTGCGTCATTGTCTATTGTGAAGTTATGTAAACATGTTTGTTTAGGTCAAGTGGACTCTAATAAGCTTGAAACGTAAGAGCCTTTTCAAGGTAAAGTAGAAATAATGGATAGAATTACAATAATTTTTGTCAACGGTTTAATGAAGTTTATAACTTTTTTTAGTTTCTGTCTAAGTAGAATTTTGAACTTTTCAGTATCTCTTTTTATTCTTTCTATTTTTATTCTTTCTATTTTCAATATCTTTTGGCAACCTGGAAGATCCTGTTTATATTATGTGACAGTTTGTATGCTTGGATGTTTGTTATTCAATCACGCAAATTATATCTGTATATAATTATATTAAAATCATTTGGATGGAATTTGGCACACAGATAGTTTATAACCAGCACCCTGTTTGCGTAATACACTTGAATAATTTTGAAGAATATTGCTAATCCATTGCTTCATATGTTCGAAAAATTTGTCTGCGCAGCTATGTAAATAACGCAATGAATGTTGTTGAACTGTCAAAATGAAAGCCATTGCTACTGTTAGTGAGTTACTCCATTACCCCACAGAATCTTTTATCCCGATATTCCCACGGGATAGAAACGTATGTGGGTGAAACCGTGGGGCACTGCTTGTAAAATATAAAAACAAATTGTATTTGCCTAGCGTATTATGTAAACAAAAAGGTTTTCATTAAATAAACTAAGGTAAAAATACTCCCATTTACCTGCTCGTGTAATAAGGCAGATTGCACCGCGGTGAGTTATTAGTGCTCTAACCGACCGTTATGTGTTTACCGCGGTTTACCGGCTGCAGCTCTATTTGTTGGCGGACGAGGATTAGCTCATTTAGTTAGCGCAGTTATCGCGTACAATGGCTCAGGGGCCGGCACGGCGCGGCGCGGCGGCCGTACGCGTACGTTACATATGTAATGAAAATCTCGCCTCACATCCGGATTTAAGGTCTACATCTCATATACAGTAAAAAAAATACGAAGCAAAAAGTTTTTGCACAAATTGCCTTTTTTATTCAATTTACGTTGGGATATTGAGCAATGTTTTCTACTCTGAAAATATTTTTGTGCAGCGATACTGTTCTAGATATTGCTCACAAAAGAATAAAATGTAAAAGGTTTTATTCCGTTACGGTTCTTTTTTCTGTTAGAGTTAGCTATTGCGCATTTCAATACTTTGGGTGCCTTGCTGAATATAGGTATGATAGGTACAGGCAGGATAATGGAGGCTATGGCTTGAAAGCCATTCCATGACTGATTGAATAACTGACAAACAAGAACAATGCACTGCCATATCCGGTAAAGATAAAAACATTCGAAAGCACAATGTGTTTAAGAGGTTGAAAGGATGAATTTCAGAAATACCAAGCCAGATCATCACACTAACAATTGCAATGCTATTCATTTTGACAATTCAACAAAATTCATTGCGCTGTTTACGTTGTCAATCAGACGAATTTAACAAACATATGAAGCGATGGATTAGGAATTTCTTTCAAATCCTTCCGTTGGTGAAAATTTGTTACGCAATTAGGGGTCCAGTGGGTGGTCAAAGCTAGTCGGAAGCAGGGCTACAAACCTAAAGAGTGCCATGCATTAATAAAACCAGGCCATGATTGGTCAATTACCAAAGCATAGTAAAAGTAAACGACAAAACCAATAAGGCCAATGATATACAATGTGAGAGACAAGGCGAGTGCACACTAGCCTCGTAAATATACCTTAAACGAGTGTGCACGTCATTACCAATCAGTTATGATTGTGGTGCGTTCGGGCACTTGACATTGATACTGTAGACATTATTTTTACGACTTCTATATGAAGAGATATAAATTATTATGGTTAGAGATATGTGTAATGAGTAGCTTGTAACAGGTCTGTGATGTTTATGTATCATGTTTCAAGTGTTTGTGAACTAATTTGAGCATAATTGGGTTGGCATTTAAATCTTGTCTTTGAGCTTCAGTTTGATGTTGAAGTTGTGAATTAAATCTTGGTTCACTTAATGGAAAGGTACTCGTACCTATGTTTAATGTGAATAACAAATGAGCTTTTGTATAACACTAGACAGATAATTACAATTTATTCTATCAGCAGTAGCATACTAAAATATGTATAGGTACATAATTATTTACGTAACAATAACATTCCACGGAACGTAAAATTTTCCAAGAATCCATTTTAATTTATTTTCTTTATTGTTTCAGAATTTGTTTAATTATATTTATTTAGGTTACATTAGCCACACCAGTGCAGTGGATCAGAGCACACGCTCGTAACCTATAGATAGTCGTCTGAAACTAAAGGCTCCTTCAAACAGGCACACACACTAAGGCATCGCTTGTCGCGCGACGACAGTTTGTAGGAGCCTTAAAATAGTCACCGTAGCCGAAATCGACTTGGAATGTATTAATAAGACTTATTATTATATAATTCAGTTCTAGGTACTTCAGTTGGTTAATATAAAACACAAAATAACCCGTCAGTTATAAAATAATTAAAATAAACCAACTGTCCATACAAAACTTTATTGATATTTTAATACAGCCCTGTTTAGATTTCTTCTTAGAATAAATTGCGCTACCTACAAGGTTTATCATAACAAGTAACAAGTTAATCAAGAATCAGGAAAGGTTGACAGATTTATGGCGAAACCTTTGACAAGCCTGTACTCAGGTAACAGTTAGCGCACCTGTCATTAAATGTCAGACATCTTATAAGAGTTATTGGTTCTTGATAGACAAACCAATTAATCTAAACTGCCTAGTAAAACATTACAGGCTTCCTTCTGCGTAGTCGGGTAAAAATTAACCTCTCGTTTTCTAATTAGGTTCAATAATAGTGAAGCAAACTACAAACAACAATAGAATAAAAGCGCTGATTGCCAAGCTTTAATAAGCTTCAGTCCTAAAGGCGTGAAATGGTGTTTTGAAGTTTAAATCTGAAATCCACGCGGACGACGACGTTGCGGGGAAACTTTACGTACCTTTTTTTTTTTTTTTTTTTTTTGTGGGTGGGAAATCATCAAATAACTTCTCCCGCTCTGGGCAGAGCAGGAGGGCGTGTCAGACTCTTACTGACTAAAACCCACCCGTGTTCCTTCAGTTGCCTGTGCCAGGGGCCACTATTATTGAGCACAGCTCTTTTTAACTTAGTGATGCTGTCTGAAAATATGTCTAAGACCTACTGAGAATATAGGAAAAGCTAACTCATCTTTTTTTTTTTTTTTGGTGGGAAATCATCAAATAAATAACTTCTCCCGCTCTCCCGAAGCTCTCCCGCTCCCGGAGCGGGAGGGCGTGTCACTCTTACTGACTAAAACCCACCCGTGATCCTGCAGTTGCCTGTACCAGGGGCCACGTTATCCCTCTCGGACTTTCCCGCAACCCTGGCAGGCATCAGTCCTAGCGGACCCCATCATTGATGCTGACATCTCTGAGGCGTGCGTGGAAAACATCGCGCCGTCGACCCGGGCCTGGTCCTTATCGAACGGCGAGCTGCCCATTGCTCGGCGTTCGCAAGCACGCGCCTACGGTGGCCGGGAATCGGTCTGCGATTCCCGACGCCCAGGGCGTCTCTTGCGGCGGCTAGGGGCGCGAGGGCGCGAATTTTGCCTCTCCCTCATGCGTTCCGCCTCCTCCTTCGCGAACATTACTGCTTCGCAGAAGGAGGTGAAGGCTTCCCAAGCACTCTCGCTCCGTACCATGGCCTGGACCAGGGCCGGACGCGAGAGATCGCCACCGCCAATCGCCTCCACAAGGACACGGCGGTGCTACGCCTAAGCCGGGCAGACCTCCACCGTATGCTCCACCGTGTCCTCCGGGCGATCCACACAATGGTGACACCCGGGCGTTTTCTCCCGCCTTATCCGGAACAGGAACCTCCCGAAACAACTGTGCCCGGTGAGGACCTGCGTCAGGCGGAAGGTGAGGACGCCGTGGCGCCTCTCTAGCCACTCCTCAAAGAGGGGACTTATCGCCGCAATTGTGGCGTGCCCAGCGCTGGGTTGCGACAATCGCACTCTCCATGCCGCCCTGAGATCCCGCCGGAGCTCTGTCCGCTGTACCGTGATTTCTCGCGGCAGCGGAGCTACGCCCCGGCGTTTCGCCTCCTCGCGCCACTCCCAAACGTGCGCGAGGACTTTTGCCTCCAGATCCCATGGCGGTAATCCGGCAAGGAGGCGCGCCGCCTCACCGGAGACCGTACGGTATCCCCGGACCAGCCGGATGGCCATGACCCTTTGGGGCGCATTCAACCAGCGGGCTGGCCGCCGCCTCAAGGAACGCGCCCACACCGGTGCCCCGTAAAGGGCCATGGACCGCACGACCCCCGCGTAGAGCCTCCGGCAGGAGGCGTTTGGCCCCCCTAGATTGGGCAGGAGCCGCTTTAAGGCAGCCCCGGCCCTTTCCAGTCTGGGAGCCAAACGTCGGAAATGCTCCACGAAGTTCCACCGGCTGTCGAGGACGAGTCCCAGGTACTTCATCGTCGACTCGACGCCGATGTGAACCCCTCCTACCGTTATTTGGGAACCCGACGGTGGCGTGTTCCGAGGACCATGAAAACACATGGCCTCGGACTTGTGCAGGGCCACCTCGAGTCCCAATTGCCGGATCCTCTCGACGATTGTCGCAACCCCGCGTGTCGCTAGTTCGGCCGCCGCCTGGTGCGACCTCCCCTGCGCTAGGACTAGCGTGTCGTCAGCGTAACAAACCACGCTGACGCCGCTGGGGAGGTCGGCGCGCAGCACCCAGTCGTAGCCGATATCCCACAGATGCGGCCCCAGGACCGATCCCTGTGGGACACCGCACGACATCTCTTGCCGGTTCCACACTCCCTGGTGACCGGGGTAGATGACGGCCCTGTCCGTCAAATAGGCCTCGACCACACGACAGAGGTAGGTCGGCATCCGGTGATACCGGAGTGCCTCCCTGATGCAACTCCAGGGCAGGGTATTGAAGGCATTGGCGATGTCTAGAGACACCGCCAAGACGACCCCACCCCGGGCCACAGCATCCCCCGTCGTGAGGGCCCGCACGCGCATGATGGCGTCCACCGTAGAGCGCCCCCTGCGGAAGCCAAACTGGCTCTCCGCCAAATCCGGCCCCACCCGCACCAGCCGCCCGACGAGGCGGTTTGCAATGACTCTCTCAAAGAGCTTGCCCACCTCGTCGAGCAGCACGATGGGCCGGTAAGCGGACGGAGAGTCCGCTGGGCGCCCCGGCTTCTTGATGAGGACCAGTTTCCCCGTCTTCCAACGAAGTGGGAACTGGCCCCTCTCCATGCATGCGCTTAGGAGCCCCCTTAGTCGAGGCCCGAGAGCCTCCGAGGCCAGGACCCAGGCTTTCCCAGGTAAGCCGTCGGGTCCTGGGGCGGTATTTTTAGCACTCAGCCTACGTACCGCCACTCGCAGCTCTACCTCGGTCACCTCCGGAGCATCGTCGTCGTCGTCGGCGGTGTGGTCCGCATTCAGCACCGCAGTAGGCGGAGCCATGGGCGGGGAGATATGGTCCCCTCTAGAAGGGAACAGAGTGCTCACCACGTCCTCCACGAGCTGGGGCCGGAGACTCTGCGTCAGCGGGGGAGCCCATGGGCGGAGCTTCTCACGCACCAATTTGTAGGGGCGTCCCCACGGGTCCCTGTTCAGAGTCTCCAGCGACTCCTCGCGGGCCAGTCCCTTGGCCCGCAGGATCTCCGCTTGGAGGGCGGTCTTCGCCGCTCTGTACCCCTCGTACAGCTCCGCCTGAATGGCTTCCGTATCCGGAGGGCGAATACGGAGCCTGCGGTGCCTGGTGTACCGGCGTCGTGCAGCGACGCACGCACTGCGTAAAGTCGTCAACTCTGGCGACCACCAGTACACCTGGCGCTGAGCGCGTCCGGGCTGGGCCCGGGGCATTGCCACGTCACATATTTCGGACATGGCCTCCCGGAACCACTCCGCCTCGACGTTGATGTCAGCAGGCCTGTCCGGTGATGACACCCAGGCCTGCACGATCGAGGCTTCCAGGAGGAGCTCCCGGTCCAGCTGCTTCAGCGCCCACCGCGGACCACTCGGGGCCTGTCGGACCAGCGCGCTGGAGGTCTGGGCGGAGACGTCAAACCGGATGTACCGGTGGTCGGAATAGGTCTCCACCCCCTCCATGACGCCACCATGATCCGCCTCCATGATTATTAGTGCTCTAACCGACCGTTATGTGTTTACCGCGGTTTACCGGCTGCAGCTCTATTTGTTGGCGGACGAGGATTAGCTCATTTAGTTAGCGCAGTTATCGCGTACAATGGCTCAGGGGCCGGCACGGCGCGGCGGCCGTACGTTACATATGTAATGAAAATCTCGCCTCACATCCGGATTTAAGGTCTCTCAAGGTATCTCATATACAGTAAAAAAAAATACGAAGCAAAAAGTTTTTGCACAAATTGCCTTTTTTATTCAATTTACCTTGGGATATTGTGCAATGTTTTCTACTCTGAAAATATTTTTGTGCAGCGATACTGTTCTAGATATTGCTCACAAAAAGAATAAAATGTAAAAGGTTTTATTCCGTTACGGTTATATTTCTGTTAGAGTTAGCTATTGCGCATTTCAATACTTTAGGTACCTTGCTGAATATAGGTATGATAGGTACAGGCAGGATAATGGAGGCTATGGCTTTAAAGCCATTCCATGACTGATTGAATAACTGACAAACAAGAACAATGCACTGCCATATCCGGTAAAGATAAAAACATTCGAAAGCACAATGTGTTTAAGAGGTTGAAAGGATGAATTTCAGAAATTCCAAGCCAGATCATCACACTAACAATTGCAATGCCATTCATTTTGACAATTCAACAAAATTCATTGCGCTGTTTACGTTGTCAATCAGACGAATTTAACAAACATATGAAGCGATGGATTAGGAATTTCTTTCAAATCCTTCCGTTTGTGAAAATTTGTTACGCAATTAGGGGTCCAGTGGGTGGTCAAAGCTAGTCGGAAGCAGGGCTACAAACCTAAAGAGTGCCATGCATTAATAAAACCAGGCCATGATTGGTCAATTACCAAAGCATAGTAAACGACAAAACCAATAAGGCCAATGATATACAATGTGAGAGACAAGGCGAGTGCACACTAGCCTCGTAAATATACCTTAAACGAGTGTGCACGTCATTACCAATCAGTTATGATTGTGGTGCGTTCGGGCACTTGACATTGATACTGTAGACATTATTTTTACGACTTCTATATGAAGAGATATAAATTATTATGGTTAGAGATATGTGTAATGAGTAGCTTGTAACAGGTCTGTGATGTTTATGTATCATGTTTCAAGTGTTTGTGAACTAATTTGAGCATAATTGGGTTGGCATTTAAATCTTGTCTTTGAGCTTCAGTTTGATGTTGAAGTTGTGAATTAAATCTTGGTTCACTTAATGGAATGGTATTCGTACGTATGTTTAATGTGAATAACAAATGAGCTTTTGTATAGCACTAGACAGATAATTACAATTTATTCCATCAGCAGTAGCATACTAAAATATGTATAGGTACATAATTATTTACGTAACAATAACATTCCACGGAACATAAAATTTTCCAAGAATCCATTTTAATTTATTTTCTTTATTGTTTCAGAATTGGTTTAATTATATTTATTTAGGTTACATTAGCCACACCAGTGCAGTGGATCAGAGCACACGCTCGTAACCTATAGATAGTCGTCAGAAACTAAAGGCTCCTTCAAACAGGCACACACACTAAGGCATCGCTTGTCGCGCGACGACAGTTTGTAGGAGCCTTAAAATAGTCACCGTAGCCGAAATCGACTTGGAATGTATTATTAAGACTTATTATTATAGAATTCAGTTCTAGGTACTTCAGTTGGTTAATATAAAACACAAAATATACCGTCTGTTAAAAAATAATTAAAATAAACCAACTGTTCATACAAAACTTTATTGATATTTTAATACAGCCTTGTTTAGATTTCTTCTTAGAATAAATTGCGCTACCTACAAGGTTTATCATAACAAGTTAATCAAGAATCAGGAAAGGTTGACAGATTTATGGCGAAACCTTTGACAAGCCTGTACTCAGGTAACAGTTAGCACACCTGTCATTAAAATGTCAGACATCTTATAAGAGTTATTGGTTCTTGATAGACAAACCAATTAATCTAAACTGCCTAGTAAAACATTACAGACTTCCTTCTGCGTAGTCGGGTAAAAATTAACCTCTCGTTTTCTAATTAGGTTCAATAATAGTGAAGTAAACTACAAACAACAATAGAATAACAGCGCTGATTGCCAAGCTTTAATAAGCTTCAGCCCTAAAGGCGTGAAATGGTGTTTTGAAGTTTAAATCTGAAATCCACGCGGACGACGACGCACGTTGCGGGGAAACTTTACGTAACTGTAAATTCTTATATTTTGAACTAGCTGCGTCTCGCGGATTCATCCGCATTAGACTTTATCCCGTAGGAATGTCGAGAGAAAAAGTATCCTAGGACCTAATCCAGGTCATGGTCTACGCATGTGCAAAAATTCATCCAAATCCGTTCAGCCGTTTAGCGTGCAAGCGGAACAAACAAACTTCAAACATACAAAAAATCTAATCTTTTCTCTTTATAATATTAGTTTAGAGTTTAGACCTTTAGATGATACGTAATAGAAGATGATGAATTAAATTTATTTCTGTAAATTGGTTTAAAAAAACACTTTTACACGTCAACATTTAATTATGCTTTAAAACTGAATGAGTTCGGTGTCACCTAACTGTTTACTCTGAGAAGAAAGACCGAAACAAACTCAGAGGTTACAGTCTCTTTTAAAGTCCAAACATAATTTGGTCAGGCCATATGATGGCCATGTAGATTAACGTCTGAGATGGTCTTTTGAGGAAAGAACCCGTAGATTCGAGTGGACCTGTCCAGTCAGTGCACGCATTACTCAGTAATCGTGTAGCTCAAAAGTGTAAAGACATTATGAAGACTTGTGACAGTGAAATTATTGACAAGTTTGTATAAAGCGTTAATTAAATTAGTGGTTACATATTATCATCGCCTTATTGAAATGATTTAATTGACATCAAAAGGCAGCTGTGACTGGGAAACCAATAAGATAAGTACATTGAGTGTTTAGCACTTGACTGATAGTTCTAATAGTTCAAGCGCCACACCTAATGAGGAGTAGGTACATACAGGGAAGTCGTTGACCTTAGGTTGGGTTTATCTAAATCGTAGTTAAGCCAGGATTTCATAAGACTGCGGTAAACGCCATATTGCGACTGCAATTAACCGTCGAATGACGTCACTGAAACGTTATTTATGAAAGTATGTCCCCTGAGAGCATTTTTTCACACTCTAGAGTCTATGAGGGACTTGTGGCTAAGTAATAGTAGCCGCACGGATCGATCGATCAGGTTAAGCTACGCTTGCCACGGTTTGTCCGTGGATGGGTGAACATCTTTACATACCGAGACCCCCATGCCTCGGAAAGCACGTTAAGCCATTGTTCCCGACTGTCATACGTGGATCTTTGACAGTAGTTACGGGTCGTCAGAAGTCTAACAACCAGTCTTACCAAAGGATATCGTATTACCCAGTTACTGGATTGTGGGGTCAGATAGGTAGTCGCTCCATGTAATACTGGTATTCATCGGCATCCGGATAGACTGGAAGTCGACCCCAACATACTTAGTTGTGAAAAGGCTAGGCAGACGATGGGAGTCTAACCCCGGTACCATAATTTTCATGAAATCCGTCCCTGCGGCCGTTATGTGGCGGCCACCGCTGTCGCAGGACACCAAAGCTTAACAAAGTTCCTTCATCTGACTCCCCAAAGTGACGTCCGTGCATTACGCGAGCAAGTTGCCACTTCAGTCTTTTTTCAGGAGACTAATTTTACTTTCGTCGTTAAACTGAACCTGCTTACGGTTTACATTTACATTCAGCTACTTTGTTTAGAGCGGTGGTGGCCCAGTGGTAACGGCCGCGACATCGAGTTGTAGGTCGTAGGTTCGAACCCAGACAGGCGCTTTACTTTGTGTCAATTATTTCATCACCACTGCTCTCAAAACGGTGAAGGAAAACATCGTGAGGAAACCGGCATGTCCTAGAACCAAAAATTCGACGACATGTGACATCTACCAACCCGCACTGGGCCCGCGTGGTGGATTACGGCCTCCCCTCACAGAGGCCTGTGGCCCAGCAGTGGAAACATTATAGGCTGATGATGATGATGACTTTGTTTAGGTTAAGCAAGTACATAGGAACGTATATAGTATATTGGATATGTAGGTATTGTTATTGGACCTATAGTAGTCTTTGTATTGGACTATTAAACATACCTATGTAGGGAGGTACCTTATTAGTGATATTACACGTGTCTTTGGATCACACAATGGTTTACAAAAGTATATTGTTTTTAAAACGTCTAGCCTAGCAGATATATCATAACAAAAAATCCGCAAAACAATTTACCGGACCTAGGTATCGACCTAGACCTAAACGTAAAGCGACTATATTCTAATGTGGCTAAATAACGCAATTTAATTCGGGAAAAACAATTGCACCGTCTGCGCAGTTGTGCATTTACAGGTTATTATTTATAAAAACAGCTCCATAAAATTTTAATTACGATGATGACACAACATCAATTGCACATAATGACGATGTAGTAACGTACTTGATGAAACCATGATGCCTGCATTTTAACAATAATAACACACAACATATTTACCGTCATAATATTTACGTGTCTACCCACGTACCCACACAAGGACGCCATGACAGATAATTAAAGGATAATAAGCAACAATGTGTTTTTAATTACGTGGAATATATTGAAACACATGTGTCTGAGATTATTATAACAAACTGCGGGTTCCCATCCTCATATTGGAGTTTCCATCTTGAAATTTGCGGAAGCAACTCAAGTTTATGTTGTTTGCAGTTGTTATTATGATTTATTAATAAGTACAATTCATAATACACATTAATGAGCGATGTTATTGCGGGAATAATTGGGACTTGAATAACAAAAGCAAAGGCAAAGGCATTGCGGAAAATAAATGATTTTATTTCTGTAAGTAGATTTGTACAAACACTTTTACATATAAATCATATTTTTAAAACTAGATGAGTCCTATCTGACTACTCCGACAAGAAAGGCCGAAACAAACTCAGAGGACACAGTCTCTTTTCAAATCCAGATATCTTGGTCAGATCATATGAAAACCATGTAGATTGGTGTCTGAAATGGTCTTTTGAGGAATAACCACACTGATTGAGTGGACCTGTCCCGTCAGTGCAGTAATCGTGCAGCTCAACTCAGAAATTAAATGAAACACAACAAATATAAACAAAACGTATACTTAGGTAGATTCAATTACAAATTAGGAAATCTATATGAGGTGCTGCCTTATCGATTAAATACCAAATGATGGATCTAGCGTTTGCTACAAATATAGAAACTTCTTATCCGAAATTAACTAACAACCTGTTTAACATTTTGACCGCCACGTCAAAAAAGAAAAAGCGTGCCCTCGGCGCCAAGCTATGAATTCATCCTTTAAAAAATAATAATATAAAACTAACCAAATAAAAACTAAATCTTAACTAAAACTAAATGATGGCATCGTAAAATTCGTATTATCGTATTGTAGTGAATAAGCACCGTCTATCAACGTCTTTTGTTGATCTTATTACTTTATAAATTAAATCAAATCGTGAGTAGGTACATTACATGATTACCTATACTACCAATATTTTATAACAGATAATATTACAGCCACTAAGCCAACAGATTATGTAAAGTTATATCCTTTGACGTCCACGCCTTCAATCTTATTTATTGCTCGCACATTTGAAAGTATTGCCCACCATTGCCCAGTACAAACGTCTATTTGATTATAATCTTAATATAAATGTGGGCAACTGAATTATATGTTAGGGATAAATAGTTCCAAAGATTGGATTAAGATTTACTTGCACGAACGATATTGAGAAATATGGTAACTAAAACTGATTAAAATGGTTAGATTAAAATGTGGTAAGATAACTAAATGGTTAAGAATTTAATCAATTGTGTGGTAGGTACGGCGACTTAATTAGTAGCAATATGTAGGTAATTATGCTACTGGAATTGTCTTATAGGCACACTGAATTATAACAATACAAATATTTACAAGAATAGATAAATTAAATATTAGTCAGTCAATACAAAAAGCGGAAACAAACAAAGTAACTCACGTAGGTAGTGTACCTAAGTAGGCTTAGGTACATCAAAATCATGAAAAACTCATACACCCACATAAACTTTGACTAACATAGGCAACTGCAATATGAAACTATTTTTTTCAAACTTGTTTACTTCAATATCTACATGATAGCTTTAAGGCTCTTTTTTACTTCAATATCTACATGATAGCTTTAAGGCCCCCGAGAGCTATAAGGCTCAGAACAATATCTATGAAAACTTCATGCAAATTGTTCTACAAGAGTCGCATCGCGCTGTCGCGTCGCGCCTGACTGCGGGAGGGAGCCTTTACATGAAAGCTCTCATTAGTTCTTCTAAAATTCAAATGACATTTCTTTACTTCACTTTTTCTCTCGCTTGTATACCTACCAATCAATCTACTTAGTCGGCTTCCAGTCTAACCGGATGCAGCTGAAAACCAGTATTTTACATAAAGCGACTGCCTACCTGACCTCCACAATCCAGTAACTGGGTAATACGATATCCTTTGGAAAGACTGATTGTCAGACTTTTGGGATTCTGACTACCCGTAACGACTGTCAATGTACGAATGACAGCCGGAACTAACGGCTTCACGTGCTTTCCGAGACACAGAGCCACCCATCTATGAACTGACCGCAGCAATCGTAGCTTAACCTTCGATCGACCGTTATCATTAGGCACGAGTCCCGGAAATGAAATGAAATTAAATGTTTATTTCTGTAAGTAGATCTTATATGACAGTTTTACACGTCAATATTTTAAAACTAGATGGCACCGCGCGCCGGCTTTTCCTAGCTGACTGATCCCTGAGAAGAAATGCCGAAATAAACTCAGAGGTCATGGTATCTTTTATCGCTATCTCTTTTATATCATAAAAAAAATGTATCGTCACGCTTAAAATGTTATAACGATGTCTTGTTCAGACGCCAGGTGAAGATGTTGTTAGGGCGAAGACAAGAAAACCGTGACCGAAACCATATGAAGCCAATTGTATCCCCTACTGGAAGTTATCGAAGGAAAATTTTGTAAAAAAATAGCAAAAATTAAAAGAACATAACAATTCTTTGCAAAGCATTGTTTTAGTCTCAAAAAGTCCAATTTGTTGCTACAAATATATATTATCTGTGGTATAAAAATAATTGCGATTGACTGTAGCGCCACCTGTACTTTTTTCTACTACATTAATAAAGCGTTAGTACGTTGAAAACTATTCACGAGTTTTATTATTTATTAGTTTGTTCGACGAACGTAGATGAAAATGATGTACTTAAAATAAAATTACTAAAAGCAGATTATGCAGTGTTTTAAGCATTGCCTTTTATTTGGAAAAAGAAACATTGTACTGTAGGTAAACTACTTGGAGCATTCCCAGAGAACAAATAGTAAAGAATTTACTGCTTTTGACCCATTTGTTGAACAACCCAACAAAAAGAATCAACATGTATCTATAGCAAACTTCATAAAAGTCGTAACTCAAAAACTTAGCACATAACAAATCCGATAACCAAAATTAATTTAAGATTGAAGGCGGCCCTTTCCTCGTTCTAACATTAATAAAACGTTTAAAATAAATGTCCGATTTATTCCGTTTTTATTATTTAAAATACTGTGAGGTTCACACGAACCGGCGCGGGCGCCTCGGCTGTTCTTTATAAACCATGTAGGTATAGTACAGATCACTCGTCAGTTAACTAGTTAGGGTATAAGCTGGCCTCTTACATAATCAGACTATAATGTTCCCACTGCAGGGATACAGGCCTCCTTTCTTCGAGAGGGGGTGGGCTGTAATCCCACGCGGGCCAAGTGTGGGTTGGTAGGCGTCTCGTCATGTCTTCGAATTTCTGGTTCTAGGACATGGTTTCCTCACGATGTTTTCCTTCAACGTTTTGACAGCAGTGATGATGAAATAATTAACACAAAGTGAAGCGCCTGCCTGAGTTCGAACCTACGACTTACAACTGGTAAGTGGCGGCCGTTACCACTGGGCCACCACTGCTCCTGGCCTCTCACCCTATTGAAACTCCGTACTGCGCTAGGCCAGCTCAAGATCAAAGTGTTACCACCGGCAGCGGCGCGGGCGCAGCGACGTGCGGACGACTCTACAGTAGTATCACTTTAATACCAATCGTAAACATTTTATGTCATGTAGGTACTAATGAGAACAAACAACGTATAGGTACATTTTAACATGTTAACATTCTGAAGTAAAACATTATTGGCGACTGGTTCTCCACCTGATTTCAATACTTTAGTAACGTGGGCGTTGGTAATCCAATATTATGGGACGGAAACTAAAATAGACGTCATTTTACTATATCGTACGTAAGTAACTAGTTTAGTGATGTAAAATTATTATACTTGGTAGTATTTTGCTTTACATAGTAGAGATTACCCCACAATAGGCTCACCCCCTATTACATGGGACTTCAACATAACAGTAACTGGCGAGATGTGGGTATATATATATATACTCTATGTACACTTCTGCGTAATTAATATTAATTATTATTTATAATTAATTATATTATTTTTATTTAAGTGCAACGTTCGTAAGTACGCTGTACTGGTACAGCGTCCTAACTATTGTTTGCCTCACCGGACGACGTCAGTACGTCAGTGCCAGCTGTCGCTGAAAACCAGCGCTGGGGCTCTGTCTTGCATAGGGTCGCAGCATAATGCTGAGCGATAGCCGTTTTGCGTGGATGTGACGCATGTTTCCCCCAACCTTTTCTTATTTTTTGTTTGTGTTATTTTTTGTGTCATGTTTACCGCAAATAAACGCATTTTCTTTCTTTTTTTTTCTTTCCTAAACCTTTGGGAAAACCAGGCCTGATGTGATGTGCTAGTAAGAACCTGACAAGGTAGAATCTTGACTACTTTAGAGTATAGCTTTCATTATTTACTTTGTAGTGGTTATTGCAGTCAAAACCCCACATAAACTTGAAGCGATAAACGTGCAGCTGGGTTTTATTAATTTGAAGATCGTCACGTGACAAAGTTCTTTAGAAACATCCCCGGACACTTACCTAAATGACACCAATCTCGTCACACCGCAGCGACAAAACGTGGGCAATTAGTGGTTACATGTGAATGGTGTCGCTGCAGCTTTTTGCAGTTGCGTTGTGGTTGCGTTGTCGCTCGTAGTTGCAATGCGGTAACATTGTGGCTAGTGTTTGCAGATAGTTTGCGGACAGATCGTTGTTTGCGATTAAAGGCTCCCAGGCAAACAGCTGCAGTGCTTGCAGTCTACGTAAACAGGCGCGACGCCACAGTACGACGCGACTCTAGTAGAACAATTTCTATGAAAACTTCATGGAAACATAGAACTATTATTACTATACGTAGTATTTTATCTCAATGCATGGAAATTGGTTTTACAAGAGCCGCATCGCGCTGTCGCGTCGCGCCTGTCTGTGGGAGCCTTAAGCCGTGGCCTGTGAGTTATTACCTTTATGATACCACGTTTAGGTAATGCTTTAGTTATTGTTCTGAGGTAATTACCTTAGTTTCTTATTATTTTCTGTATTTTATAAATATTGACATTAGTTTTTGATATATTTGACGTATCCATGTAAACAATGCGTTTCTTCAAATTGTTGCTAGGTAAAATCTTATGCCAGTGTTAAGTATATAAAGCTACGGTATTGAGCCCAAGGTTAGTTATCAATTAATTATAACTGACCAACAATCGAATATTGTTACTGGTTCGCAATCGATTAAAAAGTAGATTGTCAAATCTTGAAATGTTCTGAAAGTCTAGTACCGTCAAACGGGGTGAATAGGGACGCAGGGGTGAATAGAGACGAAACTTTAGAAGGGATTTTAACCTTGAAATAATATAGTTTATTCCAAAAAGGACTCTTAATGTGTTTATTGTAATATAATTAACGATTAAGTGCTCTTGTTGGGGTCAAACTAAATTATTTCAAGGTTAAAATCCCCTTTAAAGTTTCGTTTCTATTCACCCCTGCATGCCTATTCACCCCGTTTGACTGTACTTATATAAGCTGTACAAATCCAAAATCTTAGAGCATTTTTAGTGCTCTAAGTCCAAAATAGAGTATCCGGAGCTTACCAGCTACCATCAAATATGGAGTTTAAATGTCTAAATCTTCAAGAAGTCCTTAAAGCTCAAAAAGTCCTCCCACAGACGTAGGAAGGCAGTGTAGCCGGGTGGCATAAGACGCCGCAGCCGACCACTCCTGAACGGGGCACTCCTCTCGCGTGCCGTAGGAGGCCGGGACACTCCTTCTGCCGAACGTGAGGCTTTTGCCGAGCGTGAGGCGCTGCCTCTGACGTCAGGGCATAGCACTCGCGTGGTGTAAGACACCAACGCGGCCCTCCTGCCGGCGGACAGAGTTATAAAGCGCTCATTGAAGCGCTTTATAACGCGAACGAAGCGTTACTCACAAATACTCCTAAAGACTTCCTCCGCTGGACAGGGATGACGTCAACACGAGGCTCCTCCGGATCTTATTCGGCTTAAGATACCGCAGCCCCGTCCTCACCCAGCTCCATTACTGCCGGCCGATCCCGCTGCATCTTACTCATCCTGTTACTGCCTCCTAGCGACCCCGAACTGCGCGAAAATTAAGTCAACCTGAAGCTCCTCTCTTTCTTCCCTTTTCACACTTTTTACCCTTTGTTATCAATTGTTCCCTTTTGAATACATGTGACTTAGAATTAGCCCTCCGGCTAATCGTAACGTTACATCGGCCGCTAGTGCGCGGTCTTACTGGCTGCTGCGTTGTGGCTGCGACGTGGCATTGATGAGGTCGGTATCGCCCACACGGTAGATTTTGAGGACCAAATGTGGTTCGTGTGAATAAACTATTAATTTTCATACAAATTAGCGCCCGTCCACGTGTTGTCGTTGTGGTGTGGTACGTGTGATCGGGCCCGTAACTAACGAGCTAGAGGCATTACGTAATTAGCATGTCACATATTTGCACTTACTTGCTTAGTATGCTTCTAGCTCAGAATAATGTGTCACGCTCTCGTTGGAATCCCAAAACGTGAGCCACTTCCAGGCATACTCCATAAATGTGTCTGCTGGCGGCAATTTGCATTCAGCTATTTCCGATATCGGGCAGACATAACTGTTTGCAGCATGTATTTCGTAATATCTTTATTAATATTTACCGTGCTATTTGTCGTTTGCGTGGTTACAAAATAATATTAGGACCCTATCTCTTCGATACTGTAGGATTATCTCGATAGCATGCTTGTTTCCACGCCTTGTCTTGTACTTGTGCATGGAGGTGTGAGAAACGGTGCAGAACGCTATGTGCCACGATCAGCACCCACCTCTTTCCTATCTTCCGTTGCTTCTTTGTTTGGGTTGGGTTGTATGCACTTAAAACCTTATTGTAGAACATCATTGGCCAAGGATTAAGTAGGTAGTTACGAGTATATCAGTAGTCACATCACACTGTGGAATTGCGGATTCCGAAGTATTGTCTTCCACTTGTATTTGGAAAGTACACTGTACAAGGCATGTCTGGCGTAAACTAAATTTAAAAAAAAATTGTTACATCTTAAACCCAACTACGACCAAACTGCCAACTGAAAGGTATACCTAAACAAGACATCGATATAGATTTTTTACGGTTTTGGTATATCCGGAGTCATATTGATTTCGTTCGTATAAAATGCAGTCTATGTGACCCCGACCATAAAAACGAATCGATTGACACCTCATTCATCAAAATCGGATGAGTTGTTTAGGCGCTACGGTGGAACATTCGAATACAAACATGCATAGGTATAACATACATACGTAGATACCTCACCCTTGCTTTTGGCTTCGCCGTAGTCGGGTAAAAAAGTAAGTTTATGTAGAAGGTATTTTTGTAGATACCCACATTTTAAGTAATCAGCAAAACATAATAGAACGAACCTTAAAGTTTACAGAGCCAAGAGAACCTCCCATCGAGAACCAATAGTAACCGACGTCACCGTCGCCGCGTCGGTACGTACCTATTGTCGGCGAGTCGTTAACGAGCAGTTAAATGAGTGCACTTAAACTTACGACGGTAACATGAATTTGGATTAAGGATGCATTCGCTCTTCACGGATAATGAGCTTTCGAGGAGTTCTGTGATTCCTTGTTGGCAGACTGAGCAGATTCTGGGGTTCAGAGAAATTCTCTCATTGATGTTTTCCCAATATGTACGTAATGGTACAAATTGTTCAAACATCAGATTTTTGTTTATTGATATACTAGCTTCTTCCCGCGACTTCGTCCGCGTGTAATTTCTTGTTTCCCCCCCCCCCCCCCCCCCCCCCCCCACCGCGTCGCATCGCATCGCCCGCCCGCGCTAATACTTCGTTTTCGCTTAGCGTTCTTTCCGACTTTTTTCTTTCTGCTCAGCTCCTAATGGTCATAGCGTGATGTTAAAAAGCTTATAACCTTCCTCAAGAATTGGGCTATCAAATGCTGAAAGAATTTTCAAAATCGGTTCAGTAGATACAGAGATTACCCCCTACAACCTCACAAACTCGCAAACTTTACCTCTTTATAATATTACTACAGATAAAAATAAAGCATTTTCATATTTTTAACACTGTGGTGGACATCTTCTGCCTGGTCCTTTTTCGGATTGTTATCGTTGTCTGTTACCATTCGTAGTGTTCGTAGGTAAGATATGTTTATAAGTTTAGAATGACACAAATTCGTTACCATCACCTCAACACGCTGATGTTTCTTTCATTCAGTTTCCTCATGCAATTTCCTTAACGACGTCGCGTCGTGAGCTGGCGCAAAATCTCGCCACACCAACGTAAGTAAAGATTAAAACGTTAATCATCTCGAAAGGATAATTTTATCACAGTAATTAAATAAGCGGCAAAAAACCCGCGCATTTCAACTTTACGAGGGAATTAATGTTATCAAGAATGAATAAAGTTTGTCGCGGCGCCATTACACAGATATAGGTACCTACATAGAAGGTTGGAGCAGGGTTGGCGCGAACTTCACCGATCGTCTGATTACCTTCTAATTTATAAGCGCTCATTAACAATGTTTGTGCAACATCAGACTTCCTGATTTTAAGGCAAGCAGGATGTAATTATGAAGTTTATCCATGTTTTAATTAAAGAGTTTAGTCAATAAATGCTTAGGAAACTTATGAGATGAAAGCTGTTTTGCGAGAAGCGATGATGCCGTTTGAAACTGTAGTATTATCGTAATACTATATTAGCCTAGCACAGAATTAACTGCTTATAATGAACTCAAGGCTATCAATTAAATCATTAAAGGAGGTTTTAATGAAAACTTTATCTACATTACGGTGCGGATGCGACGGCTTAACCGGTTTGCAGATTGTAGGTAATAGACACTACTCTAGGATGAAAAGAATACAGCCTCATCGTGCTGTTATTATAGACATAAGATCCTCTAGTTATACGAGATAAGCCTTCGCTAAGAGAGAAGTAGACAAAGGTATCGAATAATCCTATCACGACGTCGAGGTATTTCAGCCGCGAGCTACGCGAACGAAATCCTCTAAACGCGCTTGATCTCAAAATTGAAACTGGCAGCTTAGTCTCGCGGCGCAACCAACGAGGCGCTATATTTCCACTGTAAATAAATATTATTATTCAGCACATGCTTCGCATAACACGCACATAGCGACTTGTGAGTGTTTGTGCTTCCAAAAACGTGGGCGAAACATCAAATCAACAGAGCTATAACAATCACCGTGCTTATTATTTTCATATTACATTACTTATATAGGTTATTGCACTGTTTGTTAAAACAAAACATAGGAAATGTTCTATTCAAGTTTTAGCACTGAATTCTGCGTGCTTTCTTCTCATAAACAACGAAAACGCTGAGCGAAAATATCGGCAGCAAAGTCTACAGGAAGTGAAACGTTCAAAATAAAACTATTCATGCTTCGGTAAACATGAAATACATCTCGTATCTGTGGATAAATTAATTCGTTGAACACACCGCATGTGAAAAGGTCAACTGAATAAAAATGCTGAATAGGATGCTAAGCTGGGGTTGGCTTTGTTCTAACTTGTATGAACACTCATTTATTAATGCGGACCTTAATCCTGAGAGGCACGCGGACAGCGGACACTCACTGCTTCACTCGCCAACGTTTATAATTTTGCTATCGCATGCGACCTTTTTGTGGACAGCACTGGGCCATTTAAAATTAGAAATGTTATTAAATTGAAGAAGCTTTTGTGCATTTAGAGTAGTGTCGGACCGTTCTATATGTGACCCAGTTATGTTATGACCGCACTGGACTTTTGTTATTTAAGTTCGCGTTGGCTAAATTAATTACTTATTTTATAATTTTTATGACATTGATTTTACATTCTGTAATTACTTTCACTCACACACTAAATCATTACTTGTTAAAATTTTAGAAAAACCATCTACTTTTACAATAATTGTAAATATTTGAGCACCATGTAGCTATCATATAATTAATTTACCTGTTATTGATTTATATTTATGTTCATTTTACCTCTTTGTCTTCACATAATATAATGATATAATACATATACATACATATACAGAATATTGTAAAACATTTTAAAAGAGTAACGGTGGAGTTTCTTGCCCATTCTTCTCCACACGAAACTACCTTTTGGAAGGAGCGCCAAAAATCAATAAAAAAATTAGTACATTCTTACGTTCAAGAGTGCCTTTTATATGCCTATTTGAAATAAATGACTTGACTTTGACTTTGAACAAACCCGAAAGAAAAAATAATGTACTCTTTCTTGACTCAAATGTTCGTGATAGCTTGAGCTGTTTCAAGGACGAGAAATATGCCACGGATGATCTTCATTTACATTTCCAAGAAAATCCAGCTTATGACAATTTTGTATGTGGAAAATTACATTGCAATAGAGTGCGGACCCAAGACCATTCACACTCCACTAAGTATTCATATCGTTGGCATCTTACTTAAAACGCAGTACTTCAGCATTATGCATGTATTTTCAACTTAACTCGTCTCGTTCAGAGTTCTCACTACACATAACGCACGCGTGGACGTGAATACAGCCATTCTCATTTAGAGTGAATTGTTTTACGACCAGTGCGACCAACTATCGAATAATAAATAGTGTAGAGGGCCAATATAACGGGGTGGCGTGACGTCATCGATCGCATCTCGTCCCCTATCAATTAGGCCGGGGATATAAATCAAGATGAACGGGCGGCGTGCGCGGCGGCCGCCCGAATGCTCGGCCGGTCAGCCGCACGCGCGCTTACGCCCTACGAATTAATGAACATTGAGCTTGGAAAAACCGATAGTAATGGTATTTTTGTTCTGTAAATAACTCTGTTTTCTGGGGAAATAATAAAGAAGTGCTTTTAGAAGTTGTGTTCTCAATAATTAGTATCCCAAATAACGAGATAATGGTTTCAAGACTTCCCCTGTATGTAAACAAAAGTTTTGGGATACCTATGTTGTCTGCATATACCTTCTTAAACCTACCTATTTCCTTACCTATTTTATCTCTAATTTCGCACACACTCTGCGGCTGTTTGTACTTGCACTTTCAATATTGTTCTAAAGTAGCATAAAGAAATGTTTATTTGCAAACATAATTTCTTCTGTGAACACTAAACTTCTCTATCAAATGTTAATGTTATCCATAAATACCCAGCGTGTATTTTAGTACTAGTTTATAGCGGCATTGCACTTTGGCTATCTGTTCAAATATTCATTCCTAGTCTCGACATACGTGAGTAATATTCTCGTTTATTTGATGAGCTGAACTGTGTCTGCAAGATTTTAACTACCTATTTTTAATGAGAGTTCGTTCTAGAAATCCTATGCATCGCCAGTGCTCGCAGTGACCAACATTTATTTTAAAAAACCTCGTGCATGGAGTTGAACATTCATTCAGTCGCCCCGACCGATACCAGTCCAATTCTGTTAAAAGCAATTCACGATTGATGCCCTGGTCGAATGCCATTAAATGCTTCGATATTGATGGCGGACCAAACGAAACATGTATTTCAATAGCCAGAGCGAACACGGAATAGTCCTCCGCTAGAATAGAATATAAACGTCCCAAGTTATTGAAACGACTTTGAATCAATGACTTGCTAATTGCGGTTTATTATTTTGACTTTCGTATTCGATTTTTTGAATAGCTAAATTTTCATGGAACTAATTCTTTCTTTCCTTTGTTACAGTTGGTGTACGACAATGATGATTCAGTGCCCGAGGCGATCCTTGTCGATAACTTATGTGGCTACATAATCAATTTACAGTCAAAACTATAATATACTTAATTTCCAAAAAAGTTATATTCTTAACTTGAAACAATAAAGCAATATGAATTTAAAGTTCATATCGCTAGTCTTGACATGGAATTTCTTACTAATATCTGCTAGACGAGACTCGTATGAAGACGAAGAAACTGCGAGATCCAGAGAATTGAGGAACAGAGAGAACAATCGAAACAGAACAACGTTCAATGGGACCCTTACCGATGTACCCGAGAGGAGGAATCTAAGACACAAAAATAGTTCACGGTATCGCGGGGATAGACGTAGGTGGGACAGAGAACATGAAATAAGAAGAGATAGGCGGAAAGGAACGGACGCCCATTCACTAGAAGACACTGCCAACAGGACGATCGAGCCGTACAGTTTGAAAAAGGATGAGAAATCAAGGAAGGCTGAGAAACACTGGAACAGAAGTAGCATGGAGAAACCATGGAACTCTGCAAGGCGGCCAATACCCCAGAGTAAGGCACCTGAGAGGCCACACGTGCCTGTGAAGGAGAATTCTACAAGGTCGAAGTTAAAGTCAGCGAATAAATGGCAGACTGGCGGCTACATTCCTTACCCGCAGCCAAGGGAAAGGAAACCGAATATAATTTTGATCCTGACTGATGACCAGGATGTGGAGCTTGGGAGCTTGAACTTTATGCCAAGGACTATGAAAGCCGTAAGGAGTGCAGGAGCAGAGTTCCGTCATGCTTACACTACCACGCCCATGTGCTGCCCGTCAAGGTATTTTATTGAAATTTTCTTACTTGTCTCTTAAATCTCCTGATAGATTAGTATCCACTTATCTGACAACATAAACCTAAAACAACTCACAATAAATTCATATCTAGCTCTATATTTCTCATCAGCTCTAGTTCTTACTGGCAATTGCGATAAAATCTACAAGCAATTCCGATCACTATTGACGCCTTTCAGCAAATAACGACTCAGCTAAGTGCCATTAGAATATAAATGACATAGATCCCGCACCATTATCGGTTACACTGAAATTACTCGCTGCAATGCTAGACTGACTGACAGTTTATAATTGCAACTGGTTCCAACGACTATATTACTAATTGGAGGCTAATGCGACTGCTTTCACGCTGTCCACCGTCAGTAGATATTTATACCAAAGGCCGTTGCGAAAAGCCTGTTTTGTTGTTTATGTCGATTACTAGTGACTTTCTTTATGGCTGTAATACATTCATATAGTGTAATAGATATTCAAACCCCATAACTGTTACACTGTGCAAGTATTTTTGCTCAGTTTCAATATCTTACTAACTATTTTCTAAAGATAAATTGCTTATGTTTTGATGACCTACGTCACACGCTAACTATTGCATTTCGTATAACGTTACAATTCACTTAACATATTGAGAAAAGTAAGACAAAAATAAAAGGAAGTGCGATTCTCTGTGTTCACAATAAGAAATTAAGAGTTAAAGGTAACAATCGGTATTGTTATTTTCTAACGTGTTCTTCTAGCGCTTGTTTAAATGTATGTAATGTTTTTAATTTATGTTTGTATGTGTGTATGCGCTCTGTATGTTTGTATTTAAAAGATCGTTTTCGGGAATAACACTGCGTCTTCAAAGTACTCGCGTCAGGTTTTGCACCCACACTACGCTTGCAGCCAGCATGTCTACACGGTCATGCTTCCCCGTTCGCTTATCAACTGCCACTTTCTGCTAATCAACTGCCATATCTTCTCCAGGAGTTCGTTGCTGACTGGTGTGTATGTCCACAATCACAACGTCTACACCAACAATGACAACTGCTCGTCTCCGATGTGGCAGGCTACGCATGAGACCAACACCTTCGCTACCTACCTCTCCAACGCTGGTTACCGGACTGGTGAGTCATTTTATTTCACTTATTATGTACCGTTCATTTGTTTTTCCATTGAAATCAGCAGGTTTAACCGGTTGAAAAATTACACATTACGGAAAGAATTAAAAAGCCATGGTGTCTCGCGTGGACCCACGTTCATACGAAGGTTTAGCGTGCACAGTCGTGACATAAATGTCTTTTATCTTTTCCTAGCATTAGAAATATTCCAGCTAGACTCTTGTCAAGGAAATGTACATAGGTAGGTATGTTTAGAAAACTAGACTTCTGTTTTCTGAAGTGTTGGTTGTTAAATCTAAGTAACATTGTCATCAAACATCATCAGCGACAATGAAAACGTTGCTCTCCAAAACAGTCTTTCGACATTCTAATTCAGTCGTCCTTGCTGCTCCTTTCTGAATCAGACGTTGTTTCTAAATTGTAGCCTATTATATATAATTTAATTACAAACCTCACTTAGAACCGAAAGAAAACCAATAAATACTACTTAGTAAGCAATTTCGAATCCCGTGTTTTTCTCAACAACGGAAAAAAATAGATTGGATGACCACGCACTATGCCATGAACACGCGCTTCCGATCTGTGGTAATGACGACATACTTACGTAATAGTAAAATGTCACGTCAGTAGCTTATGATTAACATACTAATTTACCAGTTGGTAAGCACCTCACAGCCTGGAACTGTTCAGGTAGGCATATTTGATGGTAATTAGTGTCATTCATCATCCGCCTGCAATCACTAACTAAACGATTCATACGCGAGACGGTGGGAACTCGTGAATTATTTATAATATGTAGAATTTTTTTTCATTTTATTCAACGATTGATTAAGTTTTTCTTGACATAATTATAACTGTTTCTTTGGCTTTAAAATTAATTATGCACAGATTCGGAAAATTAAATTAACTAAACTATTAGATATGTCTTAATAAGACGGTTATTATTTAATTTATATTTTGGGAATGGTGCCAAATCATTTACTTCGAGTTGTGAAGTTTATGCCCTGCCTACAAAGTTATTTTTATGATAAGACTAATGAAAGAACTTGAGCCCTTATTTATAACTTAAATTCGTATCTGTATTTTTATCTACTTTGTATATTTTCGCCATTGACTAAATAAGATAGATACTTAGCAGAAAAAAGTACGATTTAAATTACAGTCTACGCCTCGCAGTCTGAAATATCGTTTGCATTGGCACATGCACGGTGTAATTTGCTGGCGCTTTTGAAATCGAGATAGATTGGAAGCTATATAGGTTGCGAGCTGCGAGCCCAATAGAATGAGAACTATCGTACCTAATTACGAGTGCATTTTCAGGCACATTCAGCTTTTAATTACAGTACCAGTTAGTAGACAAAGTTTATTATAGGGTTGAAGATTTTTTATTCGAAAAAGAAATTTTTTGACTATTTTATATATGGTATTTAAATAACTATTAGAAATTGTGACATTAATTTTATTGTTGACTTTTATTATTGATGAATCAGAATTATTTTATGTATTAAATGAATTGAATAGTTGAACATTGATAATTATTAGTGAATGATGAACTAGAATTGTATTATGTAATGGAATAGTAAATATGTATTTTAATTGTAATCTCTATACGTTTGCATGCCTTGTAATTGGCAAAATATGGCTGTTTCTGTATTTATATTATGTACCACCATGACCTTTACCTGTATTTGCAAAATAAAATATCATTATCTTACCTACACCGTTCATTAGTCCTTCATCATCCTTAAACAGGTTTCAGCTACTTGGGTTTAGAGCAATCTGGAGTTGGGATTATATATTAAAACTAAAAGTCAGGATTATCCTTAGTTAAACTTATGACTGCCCGTGGATGACATCAAATTGGCATTCTTACATCGTAGTCAAGTATACAGCCAACTTCGTTGAGTTTCTCTTAAAAGCTCCCTCATACTTGTTGGTACGTCCGTACATATAAGTTCGCAGAACTCTTTCTATGCACAACGGTGTTGGTATTATAGTCCATAGCTTTCTGCCGAAGTAAACGATGATCGACGGTACGTCTGGCAGAGTAGTTGTTTTATTATGTAGAGTACAAGCCATCGTAACTCGACACCCGACCACCTGGGAATGCACTTCGTTTAGATACTTATAACGTACTTTCGAAGAACAAAGTTATATGTGAATGCTCTCTAATGTATTAATGAATTCAGTGAGGTGCCGTTAAAGAAGGCTTTATTTTATTACAGTTATAAAATGTTATATTGAAGCACTTTGTAGAGGATCTATTAGTTACATTTATTCGGAGACTACGGCTTTATGTGTGAACTTAGATTTACTACGGTAGCTAAAGATATCTAAATATATATATTTTTTATAAATGTTTAGATTAATATCGTACTATGTTGTCAAATCTTGATTATGCATTAACTTATTTAACACATATGACATTTATCGAAGAAAACTGATAATTGCTTTTTAGAATGGACTCAAAAGATAAGAACGATGAAATGGAAAGTAAGAGATCAAATATTACCATCTAAACATAAATATAATTAACTAACAAAGTGTTCCTTCCAAGTATTGATCAAATCCAAGTCAATAGAAATGTTAAAGCCACAAAGTTAGGCGCCCTTTCTAAACAAACAGTTGCAAAATTGAACATCCGCTCACTATGGAAACTTTCGCTCAAAATACTCATTTTAAAGTGCAATTTTTCTAAAATACGTCCACTAACGTTCAACATTTTCTTCCCGACCGTACTTACTGAGACGCGGTGCAGCGGTGTTCAACTATATTATGAAGAAGACGTAATACTCTCCCTCCCGGTACCTAATACCTGCGGAGCGGAGCGATGAACGCTTATCCGCCAGATACCGCCATGATGCAATAAGGTCAGGAATGCCGACTTACTCACATCTTCGAACTTGTATATTGCACAATTTGTTAAACGATTTGATTTGGTAGGGGTTCAGTGAGAGAGAAATGTTTACATATAGGTACAAAATTCGTTGTTGTAAGCTGAGCGTCATCCAAGTTTTAATATCACGCCAAACAGCAAACCTCTAAATAGTCTGTGATGAAAGATCATAATATAAGAATTATGCCATTTCTTCCACTGAAAAATAACGAGATGAAGATGTTGCAAAATTATATTGACGTTAAAACTACATACATTACTCATGCATTGTGATATTCTGTATGGCCCATAGACAAAGAAAGACAAAGCTTTATTGAACATTTTCAACATGTTCAATAAAGCTTTGTCGGAAAATCGAGGAAGTAAAGTTTGCATTTGTAATACCAATATCTTAGTTAACGAATCCTCCTGCAGAATACTTTATTTCCCTAAAATACGAGCTCGCTTGCCTTTTCTGTTGTAAGGGGCACGAACCTACCTAATAGGACCTACCCACGAACTAACCTAAACTTGTCAATTGTCATGCTTCGGCTTATCTAAAGTGCAATTTAATTGAGCTATAGCCAGAAAGGATTAGTGGCATAATCACGGATAGAGCTGGCTGTTTGAGATATGTGCCACTTTCTATTTGTGTTAGATTAATGAGCGCGGGGTGGTCGCACAAACGGTTATTCCTGTCCAGCGACCAGCGACCACATTAATGTGTTTGTTGTTATACGCCTATTAATAAGCACGGGTAAGTTATATTTTTGTGCAGGGTTTTTTTATTACTACTAACCATGTTTAAATTCAAAATTCAAAAAACTGTTATGATTAATGCCCTGATCGTTGTGAGGTTAGATAATATATCTAGCCTCTTTCTTCGTGATGTTCTTGCTTGTTTTGAATTCTCGAAAAGAACTTAATTTGCTACCATTTGAGAACAATTGACAATTTTATGAATTAGTCTCAACTAGGTATAAGTTCAATTAAAAATATCCCACAAATGAAACTAGGCCGTAGACAAGATGACTTCATCTCTACGAACTACACATTTAGGACGGCTCTGTAACACAATTATGCTGAATTATCCAATTCACCATCAAAAGCTTTTGGAAGCTTTTAAGCCGTAATTTTAGCAACTACCAATCTGTAATTTTTTTTCTTAAAATATTGTTTCAAGTCCAAAAATTTTATTATATTTAGTTCTGTTTTTGATTTCGGGTTTCACTAAATCCTATACCTACCTAGATTTCACATTCGAACTTGCGAATTGGGGCAAAGTTGAAACTTAGGTGGAAGCTTCATCAGTTGTGATAGATTGTTAACCAGTCTATTCTCGAATAGGACTTACCTGATATATTCAAATGGAAGACAAACAATCGCTAGCTACTTCAGCATCTCAAAATCGCGGAAGCAGCTTGTTGCGCGCAGTGCAAAACATCTAAATAGAATCGTACCGTCCTTATCTCCTACTTAACATCGACCATAAATCAATAGCACACAGCAGTGGACAGCCACAATTTGTACAATGCACTATGCATCTTCTAAGATTTGTTCTAAATATCATTTATTATGTCGTGCGGCGTGGGTGCACGTGGGTCGCCGGACGTCGTCCATTTGATCGCATCACTTGTTGTACGAATAAATGTAGATGGAAGTGTCCTTGTCGGTATTTGGGGAGACCGATCGGGCGATCTATCTCCATCCGGCTAATGTGCCTAAGATTTGTCCGGTGCGTCTTGACCTACGTCTGCCGATTTCACTCGGAGCTCTCTTTTTGCCCGAAATGTCTTATTTTTATAAAATTTATTAAGTGCATGAATACAAGAGTGTTTATCACAATATGCTCGAGCTTTCCAGCGGTTTTAGCGATTGCATCATTTACAAATGAAGCAAATAAGGCGCGTATCATTTATCACATGTTAAATTGTTGCTAACATTTATCTCAGTTGAGGGAAGATTACTTAATTGCATGTGACATAGAATAAACGAGATTGTATGTCAACCATCTACAATGATATTCAAATGTTAACGCAGGTGCAAACTCCTAGTGCTTAACATGTGCTCAAGAATGTGCACTTTGTACATTCCTAGCAAAATATTCAGAGAAGTGCCTTTTAGGACACAAAGCACGTGTCTGCACTTAATCTCTGTTCTCTTAAGAATCCATTTGGCTTGTAAATTTATGCTTCAAACGAGGTATCATAAATTCGTCCCTTTACTTTCCCTTCCGGGCCAGTCGGTAGGTGCGGCTCACCCACGGGCACGGCTGACACAACATGTGGCCGGTGATAGAGCCTAATCACTTATATTGCCTCTTCCGTCCAGATATGAAAGTTGAGAAGTGTGGGAGTGCAAATTGTCGCTGATTGCTCGGACACTCTTTCTACTACTATTCTTGCCTGTTGCTCAACTGTGGCTTCCGTCTCAATTTTGAAAAACTTTTGCCTCTGAATAGGTACTCTAGATATGTAGGTACCCACCCACGCATAACTTTAAATACATCCTGTAACTTGAAACGTCATTGCTTCGGCGTACAAATCCAATAAACCAATTTATTTACACTACATTAGTCCCGACGTCGACTCGTGCTCTCTATGAACAATTTGGCAGATATCGTAACAAAACCAATACAATCTTGAAAAAAAAGAGTGTTGCTGCAAATAACGCAACAAATTTGACTGTGAAATGACACTTCAAAGGACACTTACGTAGAACGGAATGCGTTGAGCTCGCTGCCAACAATACTGTAATGAATATAGAGATTAGCAGCTGCAAGTAACGGGCCCTTGTTGAAACTTCACAACTCCGGCGCAAAGCCTTGATTGAACTTAGCTGTAACTTGGTAATTCAAACTAATAGGTACTAAGTTAGGATACGTATGTTTAGCAATCTGTCTAAACAAGCAGTTTGCGGTGGTTTGTATTTACGGCAGCGACTATAAACTTAGATTCTTAATTAACTCCTGTGGTAGGTGTATTGTTTTCAGTTTATAACCAATGTCATTTAGTTGGAATTCCTCGAGTCCAAGTGTCAACTTTGTCAGAATTTCGTATTTTTGCCAAATTCATTATATGAATTTGGCAAAATAATAATTAAAACTTGGCATTTTACTATTGAGATTATGAAATCTCAATAGTAAATGCCAAGTTCCAAATTGCAGTGTCTTATAAATACAGGCCTGAGATTAGATGACTATGGCGATCTTCCAAAAGAGTCCTATCTCGGCAGATAACTAAGTAGTTAACAAGCTGTGGTTACTGAAATGATCCCGCCCATACACACGGTGCAGACGGCCAAGAATTACGTTTTATTGTACAGAATGGAACTTGAACACATTGTCGGTTCATGTGTAATGTTGTACAACCATTTACTGCGTGCATTAACTTATCTGTTGAACGAATCCCTTTGTGTAACAGTTAGCGCCTTCTCTACGTAACTGCTCATTTAATTATACAAGTCTCCAAGTGCACGAGTCGCTTTTAAATCGCCAGAGCTGATACAAAGTAACTGTGTATACAAAGTTAAACACAATAATAAGGTTTTATTATGCTACTGCAGGGCAACGTGCAGGCTGCTGGCTGCCACCGCCGCGTTACACCCCATTGTGTTACTTGGATGTAGAACTTGCTAACACCGGCCTTGTTTAGCTGTTTATTCAGCCAAATTAGTTTATTCAAGAAGGAAACACGATTGTTCTCCCGAATTATCTCGTCGTAAACTTTCTTGGCATTTCGGCGAATAATTTTGCGTTTGGATGCTTGTTACGCTTCTAACTAAGCTAAATCCATATGCTAGGATGAATCCACCACAATGAGCTAGCCGGCTGGTGAGGTTTAAATTCACGCTCTCGTTATTCAGGCATTAACCGTAGCTTATACTTAAAATGTTACATTATTTCACATTTACTCCGTATGATACGTTTCCGGCGATTGTTATAAGAAGCCCTTTATCGCTTTTGATTTCGAATTCTTACATTTGTGGCCACAAACCCGTGAAATTGTCTTTATTGCATCTTGATTCAAAAAACATTCATTCCTTTTGTCTTGTGTGAAAAGCTTTTGTCCCTCCTTTCGTTTTCCTGTTACTATTCCAGCTAGTTTGGACCAGAGTCAGAAATTATATACAATTTGTATATTCAAACAAGACGAAAATGTAATGAAGTGCACTGTGCAGTCATATGATACATCAAGATCTTGGTTGAAAGCAGAGTTAAGTAGTTCGCTCTCGATTTCCCTCAAAGTTGTTAAATATCTAAAATACTTTGGAGAAACTTGAACTCAAACAATTATAGAAATTCGTACACTACAATAGCTATATCCTATAAGTGTAATACCAGCATGGAGTATCTCGTGTCAATGACGCAGACAAGTACCTTACAATATTACAAGTATCTAATAACAATTGAACAAAGTACGCGATGGCTACATTAGCGGCCGAGAGTAGCATTAATTCAAGGCTTGCTATAGGACTTTGTACCTTGTATAATGCAGCATGGTTCAATATATTTCAGATTATGGCTATGGTTAGTACGGTGGTGCTCTAAAGCTGTGATAATGGTGGCTTTTAAGAGCACCTGAAGAATAAATCAGTGTTGGCAGCCTAATATATATAAATGGCAATCGTTATCGACGTATTTGTTGAAGATTAAAGTATTTCTTGCTGCCAATTTGGGGCGACGAGAGATTTATGTATCAGCCTTGTCCTCTTCAGCCAGTATATTAAGGTTTATTTTTGTTTCCTCTTCTAAATATGTTTGTCCGTCAAGTTCATTCCCAAAACACTCCATCGTTATCAAAGTTTGAATTTGTTTTATATCTATCACCATCACATCATTAATTCTTTTCACACCGACATGTTGATGGAATGGAGCCAATAAATAATAGTTATAAATAGTGTATTAGCGAGTGTGCGTGGATGCGTGGGCGCAGCGCCTAACTGTCTAGGCAACCTGCGGAACATCATGGCTTGTTTAACAACCTGCCGACGCAGAATGAAAATCGTAAGACATGGTGATAATATTTTATAGGCGTGATTAACGGTACCGATTGTGTTTTGTTTTTAAAGAAGATTTAAATGTCGATTTGAGGATTTCTTAGTCATTTAAGTTCGTCTATATTATTAGAGTTCCGACCTTAAAAGGAAAACAAAACATGCGCTTACATCTTAGAATGGCGATGGCGTACCCTACCTTTTTTTTTTTTTTTTTTTTACGGGGGGAAATCCTCATGGACTGCCTCCGCCTGGGGAAAAGGCGGAGGGGCGTGCCGGACTCTTACCGGCTAAAACCACCCCGGTGTCTCCTCGCACGTGCGCGCGGGGCCGCGGGAATCGAAATTCTTCCGCAGCCCCACACTAGTGCTGGCCCGGTCTGGCCGGGCGCGCGCCGACACCCGCGCGCGCCTTCGCCTCGGGTCCATCAAATAGGGGGCGAGGACTTCCCCAAGTCCCACGCCCCTGGACCCATTCATGGGGGCCGGAAAAGGGCGTTGTCCGCCCTTCTCCTGCGCCAGGTGCGCCTTCTGCGGCCGGGGAAGGGAGTCGAGATCTCCCTCTCCCGTTCCGCAGTTTCCTTCTGCGACATCACGTCCTCGCAGAAGGACACCACCGCGTCCCACGACTCTGCGCTACCGACCATCCTCCGCACTACGGCCGGCAGCGACAGATCGCCTCCTACTTCATTTGTGAGGACACGGCGCTGCTCCTCCCAAGCTACACACTCGGCGAGCGTGTGTTGCGCCGTGTCCTCCCCGCAATGGACGCAATGGTGGCACCGAGCGTCCGGCTCCCTGCCTATGCGGCACAGGTACTTGCCGAAGCAGCCGTGCCCCGACAGCACCTGCGTCACCCTAAACGACAGGGAGCCGTGCCTTCTCCCGAGCCAGTCGTCGAGTACTGGCCGGATCGCCTCGACGGTAGCGAGGCCGGCGGTAGGGCGCAGAAGCCTTAGCCGCCATTCCGCCACCAAGACCTGATGGAGCTCCTCTCGGCGCAGCGCGATCTGCCGCTGCACCGGCCTTGAGCCCCGTGCCCGCTCTTCCTCGCGCCATCGATATAATGACGCGAGTACTTTCGCCTCAAGGTCCCAGGGCGGAGATCCGGCCAGGACACAAGCCGCCTCGTAGGAAATCGTGCGGTACCCGCGGACGACTCTGACGGCCATCGCCCTCTGCGGTTTGCGCAGAATGGCGAGAGTGCCGGCCGTCATGTCCATCGCCCACACAGGGGCCCCATACAGGGCCATGGACCGCACGATTCCCACGTACAACCGCCTACAGGCGGCGCTCGGGCCCCCCAAGTTAGGAAGCAACGTTGAAAGCGCGCCCGCTGCACCCATCAGCTTGGGCGCCAGCCGCCGGAAGTGGGGCCCGAATCCCCATCGGCTGTCGAGCACCAATCCCAGATACTTCATGGTGGACTCGACAGCTATCCGGACCCCGCTGACCACGATGTGTGATCCCGGCGCCGGCGCACGTCGGGGGCCATGAAACACCATGGCCTCCGACTTGTTTAGGGCCACCTCCAGGCCCAGGCGCCGGATGCGGTTCACCACCTGTGACACCGCAGCCGTGGCTATCAACGTCGCTTCCCTGTGCGAGCTCCCCCGGGCAGCGACAAGCGTGTCGTCCGCATAACACGTCAAGTCGGCGCCCGACGGGAGCTCGCCTCTCAGCACCCAGTCATAGCCGATGTTCAGCAGGAGCGGTCCCAAGACCGATCCCTGTGGAACACCGCACGACATGAGGTGCCGACCGGCACCGTCACGTCCCCGATAGGTGACGCATCTATCCTCCAGATAGGCCCCTACTGTACGGCGGAGGTAGGGAGGCACGCGATGGTATTTCAGAGCCTCCCGAATACAACTCCAGGGTAGGGTGTTGAATGCGTTGGAGATGTCTAAAGACACATGGCGTACCCTACCTACACCAACAAAAATAATTTCATAGAATAGGTAGTGAATAAGCTTTTAGATTATTGTCCGTGAAATTTCCAAACAGGTACTTACGTGTTGAGTATAATTGTATTGTTAGTGTGATTGTTAAAGCCATTAATATTGATTCGACAGAAATTTAAGAATGTCTAGTAAAATCGTGGGCATGTTTGAATAAATCCGTGTTTCCCATCAAACCACTTTAATGCCGTTATATTATTATGTTTACTGAAGCCGCTGCTGTTTGCCCCTCCTATTAGGTTTCGCTGATTGAATTATCGTCGCTCTAACGTGTTTCACGTATGTTGTAACTATATATCATACACTGAGTATTAAATAATATTCGGTATCTGTGAAAGCGTAAATATATATTCAAAATTGGAAGTTAATAAATATATAAAGAAGATAGATAAAGAGTATAATAATAGAATATATAAAGAGAGATAAAGAGTCATTCACAATGGTCCACCTGAAGGACAAAGTGCGGAAACCAAATCCCCCTAACATAGAACATACCTAGAATATATTAAGAGTATTCTATGTTCTTTCTTCATATTCTATATTCTTCATTCTATTGTATGTCATATTCAAAAGCATTGAACAACATGGTGTCTTCGATATAGGTAACTTTGATAATGGCCTCAATAAAGGTAGGTACCTCCAGAAAATATGTGACTGATAATTTGGAAATTATTGGTTGCTTATCCTTAGTTCTACTTAACTCTAATTTAAGCGTTATTGGATGTTTTACACCTCGTTTCAGTTTTCGATGAAATGCAATATCTAAACCTCAGAATGGAATCCCATCTATTCCTTTAGGATAAGCATGTCCGGGTTGGTAGATGTCACATGTCTTTGAATTTTTGGTTCTAGGACGTGCCGGTTTCCTGGCGATGGTTTCCTTCACCGTTCTGAGAGCAGTGATTATGAAATTATTTTAATCATAATAAAACAATCTTTTCCTTTACCAATATCTAATTTCGAAATCTTACTAAAATCTAAGGTCCCGAATATGTTAGCACGTGTATTATCAAACAATGAGGTAAAGCAAATGAATCTCGAGCTTCGTTGCGCCTGCGCTGGTCGGTGCACGATAAAATGGCTAGTTTGTGGCGCGCCACGCGCCGCTCCGTCTGCCTGTGCCGACAGTTAACTCGACATCCTAGTAGCTCAGGGCTTTGTATTTACTATAATTATAATGTTATATTATAAATAACAAGCAGTTAAAATGTGCTTGATATAAATAAGGTGGAAAATAAATAGCAAATGATAAAAAACTGCTGTGTGATAACAAAAAAGCTCTTGAGTATTGATGGTCCAGAATTAGAACTGGGATATTGTGGGGCTTTTGATTTATTTGATCGTGTTATAGAGGCACGAGGAAAAAGGTGTAAAGTTCACTCATACCTCCATAGAAAAGGGAGAGGATCCTCCGACCAGACCGGTGTTGTGTCTGGTGGGCAACTGTCCGACGATTGCTGTCGGGAGGTTGTATATATTCTAGTTGCGCGGTAAACTCTGCTTGGGCGATGCAGGATTTTGCGTGACGTCAGTGTGACGTAGTTTTCATGTGGCGATGAAGATACCGCTACAGTGTTTCTTTTGTAAATAAAATATAATGATCTCTATTCCTAAATTGGAAATTTTCTTCTTTTCTTTCACAGCACGCTGCAAAAACCTCCTCCACACTCTTCCAAACCCCCATTACCTACATACTTAAAGAAACGTCTGTAACCAAGTAGGTATTCCATCAGTCACACGGGTATTCGTAATTTCTAAAACAAATAAATGTTAAACATTATAGCATAACTCAGTCTTAGAATGTTGTATTTAATTACAGCCACGATGAAATATGTCAGTCATACTTCACGTCCTGTGTCTAGATAAATTTTCCGGCTAGTGTTGATAATTACCAATTCCGCTGTGTCGTAATTTTCGCGGTGTACAAAGCTAATTTACAATGATTAAATCTTTGCTGCGATGGTGCTATAAATACCGAGAGGTTTTATAAGCGTTCGGTCATAAAACTGGTAATTAAACTTATTACCTAGTCTGAGCTAAGCCCTTTTGCCAATTTCCTGAACAATAATTCAACGCTTGAAAACGACCGATAAAGCAGAAGCGGTTACTTCTTTGCCACAAGAACAGCTAAGTACCTACATCGATAACTAATATAATATTTACCGACACAAAACAATCACACAAGATAATCTTTTGGATAACTCTCTGCATCAATCTCAGAACACCACATTGGGTTTTCAACCGTTATTTTAGCAGAATGTGATAGACATCGGGCAACCCTAACGGTGCAGTAAGGAGCATCTCTACTTGCGAGTCTGTGACCTCGTTGTGGTCTCGTTCAGCCGGTGTACGTTACCAAGCGTTGACTATACACCTCTAGTTTACCTCTCTACCGCCTCGTAGTGGGGAACGTATGATATTTGATAACCGCGAGTTTTTATTAGAAACAATAGTGTCGACTTCCATGGGTAAGCATTTATGAATGGAAGAGTACCTATCTTGTGGAACTGTGGTTACTGTCATTGAGAGAATCTGGCATTCAATGCGAGAAATTCCAAATTTTCTTTCCTATGTTCAAACACATGCCCAGAATTACCGAGAATGGTATTCTGCCGTCATAAGAAAGAAGGCCGTAACTGACAATTTTGCCAAAAATGAGTTATTACCATATTCGGAATCAGCAAAAAAAATGCTATCTTATGGTCTTACACACAAAGCTGTAACTCGTATGAGGTTAGAGATAGCTTAAGGATTTTAGCCTTAACTACGACATAAATTCTGGTTTTTGAATCTGAAAAGGCTTAATTACACAATAACGGCCTTTTGTTTTAGTAATTTCATATTGATAGTCTGGAAGGCCGCAATTACAAATTAGGGCTTTTTAACTAAGCAAAACCTTTAAATTTATTACAATAATATGCCCTAACTTCGCAATAAGGGCTTTTCATATAAGTATTTTGAAGGGACACACGTGCGGGAGTGGGTATTTTGAATCCGCGTTGCTCAAAGTATTTTTCTTGACAACTCTTGGCTACTGCAAGACCAACGATAAGGCTGTAAGAAATGCTGTGAACAAACAAGACGAAGTAGGTACCTATAAGTGACGGACGAGGTCATAACCAAAAAAACTTCGATAAAATCATGATCTCATCAAAGCTCATATTAAGTCTTTTAAACCAACTATTTCTCACTACAGAAGAGAGCATGCGCCAAATAAAAGGTACCTCTCTTCTGAAATATCAATACATTCATGTGCCTACAATGACTACATTCAAAATCATGCCGAGGAATCTATTTCATATGATATGTACAGAAAAACCGTAAAACAAATGAACACTTCTTTTGCGAAGCTTGGCCATGACGAATGTGAAATTTGTGAGCAGTTTGAGATTCACAACCCAAACGCAAAAGAATTGCGTCACAGAAACTGTGACACTTGTAAAACCTATGACAAGCATCACGAACGTTATATCTTAGCAAGGCAAGCTTATGACGTTGATCGCAAAAATGCAAAATCTGGTGCAGCAAGTGAAGGTTATTTGTCCGTGGACCTGCAAAAGGTAATAATGTTACCTAAAATTGATATGTTTAAGTTGGTATTATTTTGCCCTCGCCTGGTGGTGTTCAATGAAAGTTTTGTGCCGTTAGGGCATAAGACATCAGACATTATCTCTTTTGCTGCTATATGGCATGAAGGCATTTCGGGCAGGAAGAACGACGATATCAGATGTGCATTCAGAGCGTTTTTGATGCACTTTAGAGACTTAAATAAGATAACTTTATGGCTCGATAATTGCGCTGCGCAAAACAAAAATCGGACATTGTTTTCATTCATGACCAAATTTATAAATTCTCACTAGACGTCTATCAGCACTATTGAAGTATTTTGAAAGAGGCCATACTTTTATGTCCGCTGATGAATTTCATCAAGTAGAACATGCCTTGAAGAAAAAGAAAAAGGTGTATGACTTTGACGATTTTGCGGACGCTGTTGCAACAACAAATAATAGGAAAACTGTTGTGAAGAAGTTGGCTGTAACAGACTTTTTCAAAATAGCCGACGATACATCTACTGCCAGAATTCAACAATCTAACCCACGAGCATATTTGCGTGATATGAGCGAGATACAATTTCAAAAAGGAACCTTGTGTTTGTTTTACAAAACTGATTTCAGCACTAACGATTACATTCAATTAGAATATTTGAAAAAAAACTGTCACCAAAAAAGGATTTACAGCGCATGTGCAAAAAACAGAACCCAGAGGAATAACGAGTGAACGCAAAAATTATATAATACAAAGATTAGGACCATTAATGCCAGCCAATAGAATATTGTTCTGGCAAAGTTTATATACGAACAACGCTGCTGTAGACCTTGTGGTAGGCCGGGAAGACTGACAAGGTACAAAACTTAATTGTTACTAGCGTTAAAGTGAAAAAAAAATATGTTAGAAATGTTTTTGTTTACGTTTGTTTAATAAGCTAAGTGATTCTCAGTGCCTTATTAGGCTCACTTCTATTTGAAGTTCCTATAACTATACACGGTGACATTTGAATCACAGTTTTGCTAGAACAAACGTTGTTTAGACCATGGTCTTCTACCATTCTGCAGCTGCGTTTTTAAAGCAGGCATGTCAGCATAGGTATGCTTACATGCCTGCTTTAAAAACGATTTGTAACTTAGTTTACTATAAAAAAAAGTCGCAACTGCACATTTAAGGCTTTACATGCAAGGATGTCGGCTTTAGGAAGATCGATTTTCTTCTATGAAAAGCCATAATTACATTTTACGCAATTACGCCCTTTCAGATAAGTATGACACAATTTATTATAATTTTTTTGCTAAAACAAAAGGGAAAAATTAAAATAAAATAATTACGCGTAATAATAATTTAAATAACTTATGGTTCAAAATACAGCCTATATTTTTTGACGAATTACAAAACCAGAATCACTAACTAAAACCATTCAATAAATCGCGGGCCTTAAAATTTTAGATAAAACTTCAATTATCTCGGAATCAACGTTGACGTAGTTAAGGCCTTCTTTATTATCACGGCAGTATTATTCTTAATTTTAAAACCTTCACTAATCCGGAACTTTAAAACTAAGTGACAAACAAGGGGCGTATGGCAAATCGGCTACCTTGAATATCCGAATAGGACTTGTTATAGAACATAAAGATGGTTTTCGAAACCAACTCCACGTTATACAGATTGCCAGGTGCACAGAACAGATAAATTTATCTGTTCTGTCGCCAGGTGTCTACAAGCTACATAATGACACTTGACTTACAAAGAAAGTCACTGGAAACGCCTCATCGGACATTCAAATTAGTACTGACGCGAATCCTTTGAATACCTATTGAGTACCTACTCGTATTGAGATGTTAAAAGGTCACTCGCTCGCGAGTCCGCGTGCATAACGCGTAACTAAAGGTTGTTTGCATTCAACTGACTAACTTTCTCAGCATTGCAGCACGGAGGGAAAGTGGCCAGGTGTGTGAACACCCGCTAATTATCCAGCTTAGGGCAGGCCCTTCGTGCCGAGAGTGATTATTATCTTTTGACACTACGGTGTGGGAGGGCATGACCTTTCCCTTTAAGTACTTATGTGTTTGCTAACAATGTAGGTAGGTACTGCGTTTTATATCTTTATATCCACAATACTGCTGTTTAAGTGCAAATAATGCTATGTTTATGAAAGGTAAATCGCGTAATCGTAAAAGCTAGTCATAACTAGTATTATAAAATTATAAATCAGCCAGGATGTAGAATAAAACACCCAGTTTTGATATCTATAGGTACATACATATTCATTCAAATAAATAAAATTGAAGTGTCTGTTTGTAAAGTCAAAATAACAGCTTTTTACTAAATGCTGCATATGAAAGTGAAATAAAAAAAAACTATTAAAAAAATGTATGTCTGTGTGTTTCGGCTAATTTCCGAAACGGTAGGACCGATTTTGATGAAATTTGGTATGGGGATACTTTGAACCCTGGGAATGGCATAGGCTACTTTTTATCAACATACTACGCGAGCGAAGCCGCGGGCGAAAGCTGGTAGTCGATATTAATAGTAAGTTTTATATTACATTTAATAGCTTAATAAAAGTGTACATTTTCCTTATTGATTTTGATCGTAACGAGTCTTTTATCTCCTTTAATTCCAAAGAATTATACAAAACTACGTGAATCAGTTTATTTTAACATGTTGAGATTGTTGAGGGTGAGAGACCGTGAGAGATCATAATTTTCTTCTAATATAATCATTTATGATGTCTGTTAATCTTGTATATTGCATCGGTATTGATAATAACGGGACAAATGTTCGCATTCTTTAATTTCTGACCTTCACGTCACTCGTTGACATTTACACATTCTTGATGTTGAAAAGCATTGACCAATTTCTCGTTTTCTGCATAGCAGTGAAATAGTGAAAGTGTTAAATATGTAGGTATATTTTGTTTAAAAAAAGAAACCCTTTTTAACAGGCTCGTAGATTTTATTTTCAATAAAAATAAGAGCTTTACAGCTTAGAGGGTTTTGTGGCTAAGTAATACCAGCCGCACGGGTCGATCGATCAGGTTAAGCTACGCTTGCCGCGGTTGGTCCGTGGATGGGTGACCATCTTTACATACCAAGACGTCTCCGTGCCTCGAAGAGCACGTTAAGCCGTTGGTCCCGGCTGTCATTCGTGGATCTTTGACAGTCGTTACGGGTCGTCAGAAGCCCGAACATCTGACAACCAGTCTTGCCGAGTGGTATCGTGTTGCCCAGTAACTGGTTTGTGGAGGTTAGATAGGCAGTCGCTCCGTGTAAAATAATGGTTTTCAGCTGCATCCGGTTAGACTGGAAGCCGACCCCAACATGGTTGGGAAAACTAACTAACTCTTCAGTACATGCTCTAAAAAAAGTTGCGCTTGCCATTTAATGTGTATCTCTAAGTCTAATAATAAATATCAAATATTTACATAATCTTATATAAAAAATAAAATATATTCTAATCTAATTTAATGTAAGTATGCTATTTAATTTTAATTTAATTTAATTAATTGTAATCCATTTTCATTAATTAATCGTGTAATTATCTGCACATAATGTAGTGCATGCTGTGCTTTTCTGTAAGTGATGAGGCGCTTAGACTTAAATCAGGGTACTCATTGTTGGAAAGCCGAATCATAAATAAATAACTGATGATGATGAAGAGCATTACAGCTTACTACTGCTTCATTTATGTATGCTGCACTTCCACATCGAGTGACGGAGCGAGGTAATATGTATGTTGGGGTAAGTTCGATGCTGGGATATGACCTTGCCTACGTATCAAATTCCCGGCTAATTTGGCAATATTTTTTAATAGATAAATAATATAATTATCTTGATTTCAGACATACGTCCATACATTTTTAACAAATGAAACAACAACAACATTGGGTGGGGCTGTATTAAATTACGCCGAATCAATTCCGAAACTTATTACCATCTTTACCTACACGGAATCAAATGAATACATCACTACATCAATCACCCTAAATCCAAACTAAATGATGCCAAGTTCCATCTTTAAATAAACAAACAGGCGTGCCACAAATAAAGCTTCAATAATTTACGATATCAACGTTCGTATCAACATGGCCAACGAATTCCGAATACCTCGAGGTTGTATGCATGAGAAACGTTTAGTTACCACGAATCGTTTCGCAAGATTCTAGCGCTTTGCGTGGGGCGATGCTTAGCGGCCCTTTCCTAAGGTCGTGGGTGCACCGTGCACACTCGCGGGTCAAATGATCAAACATCACTGGTGATTTTCGTTGTTAAGTTAGCGGAAATGTATGGCTATATATCATTACATTATTGATGACTATAAATGTATGGCTATATATCATTACATTATTGATGACTAGCTTCTGCCCGGTACTTCGTCGGCGTGAAATTTCTTGTTTTAACATGAAATATATCTTATGACACTTGGCAATACTGTACCTTCCAATTAGTTAAAGATATTTCGATAACGGATCAGCAGTTCCAAAGATTACCTCTTATAAAAAAAACTCGGAAATTTTACCACTTTATAAATAATATACATATAATTAGTAAGTATAGATAGAAAATCCAGCCTAACAGTGAAAATTTAGATTTTCTTTTCAAGGAAGGAGCTGTGTTTAGCTATTTTTTACAGTGCATCTTTGAGATGTTTCCCATATCATTAAGGGCTAATTTCGCCAAATTTTTATACCTAGAATAAGTATTATAGAATGAATTTTGAATTTTTGACAGATTTTCCATACTAGAACTGTCAGACGTCAATTTTATTCCACAGGTAAAAGATATCTGACTTTGGTAAAATCAGCCCTTAGTAGTACACTGTTAAGAGATTAGCTAAGGAAGTACGCACGTCTTAAGATTAATCTTTAAGGCCTGATTTTTCAATAGTCAGGTAACTTTTATCTCAAGAATAAATCTGACAGTTTGACATATTTTCTATACAAAAGCTGTCAAACCGCAATATTTATTCCTCAGATAAAAGTTATCTGACTATTGAAAAATCAGCCCTAAAACAAATGAAAATGTTTTCAAAAATAATGCATTTATTTACTAATATGATTTTATTAAAATTAGGATTATATTTATTCAACTTAAAATTATAATAGATATTTATGCTAACAGACTTAAAATAATATTAATAATATGTACATGTATACAAGGTGTCGTTTTGCATCCTCGTCAAATTCGAAGAGGTAACTATGCTAATGATTCTCGACACGAATCAATAATAAAATAAGTAGCGTTTTTTTTTTATAATTTTCGGAATTCGGCATGTGTAGGGTCCGTGTAGTACCGCCCTGTAATTGCGCTGTAACTGTAACGCTCGCACACAGCGACATAGTCGTGCGACACTGCCTACCGCATACGCAACGGGGCGATTCTGTTATTTGAAAGTGATGTATTCAGTATTCTTAAATACTCTCAAACTTAAATATCTAAAAATCAAGTGTGTATCAATTATTGAGCAAGTATCGTAATTTTATTTGATTATTTATGTCTTTCATAACCGCCTTCTGAAATATGTCGAGGATACAAAACGACACGTTGTATAAAAAAGACGGAAAAGAATCATAAATAATCATCAAAAGGAATAAAAAAAATCGTCCGCATCGCTGTCAACAGGAAAAGTACCCAAACGGCTGGCAGCATTGCCGTGTTATATGGCGATGCTGATTCTTTGGCCAGCCCTCTGGTCATCGGAAGAGTCGAATAACCCCTTGGAAATGTCTCGAAAAACCATGTTGGTACTCGGACCGCACGGCCTTAGTGTTTCTACCCCTGTACAGCTCGAACATATAACGCCCAACAAGATTGGAGTATTTTCGCCTGTTGAGGTTTTCCGCACCTGCAGCAGCCGACCCAGCACAGCCGTAATAGAAAATTATTATCTAGTTCGTAATTATTGATTTAATATGTTGGTACCTAGGTATGAAGTTAGACACATGTTGCATCCCACACCAAAGGCCTGCCTAACTTCCAAGGCATTATGGTCATTCCGTCTGGTCTCTTCCCATCGTCCCGTGCCAAGCTGTTGGGTTCTAAAACAGCTGGCACCCGGTGACAAGAGCACGGTGGATTATGTCATTAATGCTGGCGTGCCGTGCTATCCGGCCTGCGCTATTACTGTAAGATATGCCAAGCTGTCCGAGGCAGTCGACAGCTACACCGCACTGGCAGCGATGCGAAGCCCCGCAAGGACCGCCCAGACGCAGACATGTAGCGAGCCGGAAGGTGGTGTCACCCAGCATAGTGCCTATGTTCGGTGACGGTAGCGCCTCAAGCCAGAGGCCCGACTCCCACTCTCCCACAGCCAGCAGGCGGGCACGCTCGGCAGTATTGGGTTAAGATTATTCCGTACCCACCTGCAGAGCGGCTCATCCCATTGTTTCTGGGAAGATGGGTCACGGGTCGATCTGTATCCGGGCAAGCTGCTGTCCAGGAGTTCACCTTAGAGTGCACTTTAGAGTCAACCAGGGAGGGGGCTTAAATTTTGCCGGGACAGGAACTAAGTAAGCTAATACTGGTAATTTTGCGGATATTTGGCAATATATTTAGGTACTTACTCATTAAAATCATAAATAAGTAATAGTATGACTTTCAGTTAATTGGTGCTAGATATGTATTCGTCTCTTTTATAACTCCAAGAGAACTTTATTTTTAGATTGGAATGTCACTCAGATCGTCGTCCGTGAACTTGAGTAGATTTTTATTACAAACGTAATTAGTGAAGCGGAAGTGACACGTCAGAGCTTGTCTGATACCCTCATTTGACGCACAAAATTCATAAGGATGTTAAGAAGTCATCAAGAAGGGACGGTAATTGCTTCATTATCGATATTGGACATCCATTTGTAATGGAAGCATCTAATTTATTGTAAAGACAATGAAGGCTCAGGCGAACATTGATAATGACAATAATTTAGTTGAAATTTATAGTTTTGTTATCACAGCATTACATAACACACGTAAGTAATTAAAATCTCATCATGCAATTAAACATTTAAATTATAAGTGGGTTCTATTAAAGGCCGTCTTAGAACTTTCATGTGGGTTGATAACGTGGACTTAATTAAGCAATCGTCACGCGATACTATACCAAACCTAGCACGATGTTATAACTTATGTGTAAGCAAAGCCTAGAAATAAATAAAAGAAGAGACTACGAAATAGGGGTAGGATAGCTACCTAACGAAGACCAAAGACTCTTCGATATTCAAAAGCCAAATCAGCCTGCTTTAAAAATGGCGAAAAAAGCTTCACAAACCAAATCGAAGCCCTTCCAAATTCAAATGCCAGCCTAGCTTCCATAGACAACAACTATCATTAAAGAATAATTTGTAGCAATTGAATCCCCCATTAGAAATGAGCGAGAAAATCAAGGAAGCTTCATCCCACATAGCGGTCACTAATTGAATATAATTCTACTTTTTCATAATTGCGCCTGTCTGTTGAAGATTTCTTGTCGTAATTTTACGACACGCCAATTGTAGCAATTGTTCTGTTTAAAATATAGCCCTCTGGATGTCCTGCTTAACAGCCGGATAGAGACTAATTCGTTGTCCACACCATCGTCAGATTAATGCTATTAGTCAATTTTGAAAGTTATTTTACCATTAGACATGGACATAATCACCATCATGTTGGTGAAGAGTGTTCGTTGAACTCTTCTTGTTGTGATATGCATGACGTCATTACTTGCTGTTGACAATTAAATAAATTAAAAAAAGTAGTACTATTTTCCAAATCTACATTTTGTCATTAAACGTGTGCGGTACCTATCTAATAATATGTATTGAAATCTAGGTATGCCAGATAATCCATCAATCAGTTTAACTCGCACATTGCACGAGTTCATATAGGTATCTAAATGAATTGGATACAATTACACAATCAAAGATATTTGTTTGATTTCCACTGTACCACTTTAGTCCATATTTATCTTACGTTGAAAATTACAATGCCCTTTAAAGTCTCGAGCAGCATAATGTATTAGAAGACACTTACTATTATGGAAATAAATGTAAATGACGATCAATAAAAGTTTTATTTGGTAGTTCATTCATTGAGCGTCATTTAAAGAATGAATGAAAAGCACCGGCCCGCCCACGCCACTCACCGTGTATGCATAATTTTATGTCATATAGGTAAGTACCTACGTAACACATTATGAGGCAACCGTTTAGCAATACATTTCGTAAGTGTCTTTAATGACAACGACGTCCAAATATTATAAACAAAACGATATTGTTCGAATTTAGGGCCAATTACTTATTTAAATTAAGCATAACGAATACTGTGTTATTTAAATGAAGTATCTATTGAGACAGATACATTAAATACACGTCTGCGAGCCAGCCAATATGCAAAGCAGTTTGATGGAATAGTTGAATTGAATACCAGACAGTATTTCATTTATAAGTGAATTTATTGGAGCAGAAACACCCAACGTTATTATTGGCAGCTCTGTCCAACGAAGCCAAAATATTACAGATTGCAGAGTAAATAGAAATGTGTCCACTGAAGAGAAATATACATTCTTTTCAGGTGACATTACCGAGCTGTATTGTGTTAGTCTTTTAGGAATATCTACGACGACGCTTTCAGGAATACATTTTACGTCGCTGAAGCTCTTAGCTTTAAATACGAGCTGGAACATTTGCAAAGCTTTCATAATAGCAAATGCACCAAAGACAGTCGAGTTTCTTGGAATTTGTAACACGTGGCCTAGAAGTGATTATGAACGTCATAAATAAAATTAGTAACGACGTACAATTACTAACAAAAAACCGATCGTTAATCGTTTCATACAAACTAATGTCTGTGATTTAAACTCGCGCGGCAGCCGCATCGACTGCTTGTGCCAGTTGAGGCAAGATCCAGTTTTTATATATTATCAGCGCGCCTCTCATCCACCGACTCACTATTGTATTCCTAATTGAGCTGTCAAAAGGCGACTGTCCTTGACGCGTTCTTCATGAATCCTCCACGGTAGCTCGTCAAGTCGATAGACAATTATAATTGTATATACTATACATATTTGGAATCACATAACAACTCACGCAGAGAACTCGTTATAAACGGAACAGAAAGAACGGAAATACATTTCACGGCTCATTACATGACAAAATTACAAATCATGATACGACTTTAACGAGATATTAATTATGATTAAGACTATTATTCATATTGATAAGTTGCAAAATGTCGTGACGTGTTTATTGATTAATACAATAACAATGATACCTATTATACTTATAATATTTCATAACGACTACAAAGTACATGTTGTCACGATAAAATTTATATTGGATAACGAAACATTATTCAAATGGTCGGTGTTGTCAAAGGCGTGTAAATAATTCAACGATTTATAGCCGCTGCGCCCACGCAGGTCACGGCACGCAATCACATGCAACTTACACCTTTGGGCGGCGTGCGGTCTAAAACGTTGGCTGAAGAGAATTTAAATATTACAGTTGCATCAATAATTTGGCACTGAAAAATACATACAAAAAAATCGAATTTATACAAAATGCATGTTAGTTGTCTGTGCGAAAGCATTCAGGAAAAGTCTGAAAATCAAATTCTTATCTTCTTGTCCTCAATCACTATAGTAGATATATTTTTCATTTCTCCTTTCGCAGGTCTGCTGGAAGAAATTTCTTAATAAATAAGCATTACCTATGTTCTCAATACTAATATGTCGTATCTGTAAGTATCTATTTTACTGTGTGTATCTACATAAAATAATAAATTCGTTTTTTTCCGGATTACCTATTTGTACGAAAACTTTTATGCAGTTTATGAAAAATATGTAATATACAACGCTTTTTGTTTTACTACTAATACTGGTTGCATTGCTTGAAATCGCTAGGTTGATAAAATTATAAGAAACCTTAAATCTCTATCGCTTATGGCATGTAGCACCTCGTTACCCGCCTACAGTAGCGCAACGGACGGACAAATCGGACGGCACTTCCGCTCCGCCTCTCACTAAACGCGGAGCCATCCGTGGGCGAGGCACGTGGCCAGTCGCCTAGCCACTAGCCACCTAGCCGCCTCGCCTTGAAGCCATTCATAAATAGTTTGTCAATGAAAGCCCATCGGTTCATCACTAAATGTATTATCGTAATGTGAATCCTACGACATCGACTATTTCACTTTATAAAACGCGTTTCTGTGCGTAATAAAGTAGAGAAAGTCAATATGTGTTTGCATTTCTTGTCTTTTGACGGATTTATAGATATTTTACTTGAATTCATTGTGTTTTAAATTACTTAACGGCGACAAATAAAGCTAAATGTAACTAAAATATTTCCAGAAATCTTGTTACTTCCCTTGTTTCGTTGCACTTCTAATTCGTTGCATGCCGTATGGATCACGCCCAGGCATGATGACTTGAAATGGAAAAGAATTTGCCTGATTATTAGTACCTAAACAATTATGGCAGTCATTTGGTTGTGTCGTGAATATTTTTTTAATTATTTCAACCTTAATGATGGCAGAAAAAAGGTGACATGTTAATTGAAGTAAAACCTTTTTTCAGAGTCCAAGAAAACCTGGCAGAAATTTTAAGCCTACTTGGCTTAAAAAAAATGTCAAAATGCAGAAAAAATTGTGCCTTTTTAAATGGCTTCTCTTTTTTTTTGTCATGTTTCGGCCAGTTTATTTTCATTATTTCAATTTAAAGCAAAGAGGTATTGGAAATGAGATTTAGGGTCGTCATGAAATGAAACTTTGAACTTTGAATGCTAAATAGGTAGGTAGGTACCTACTTTTATGCGTAACATTGAATAATTTCAAACAATATTATAATAATATTATTTTGTCAAAGAAAATTATTTTGTATCCTGCGGCTTATATGACATACAACAAAATACAATTAAGTAGTCCACAGGAAAGACATTAGTCAAAATAGAATCAAAGAGGACAGAAATATTTGGAAAGTTACTTTGAAGTTTCTAAACGCAGACCAAGTCTGACCACCATTTGTCCATGCGACAGTCGGATGAGACATAATTAAACCAATAGTTCAACGTGTTTCTTTTATAGACCAGCTCCATTTTGTAGACGACGAAGATCAGATAAAATTTGCTGCCGCGAGTGAACACTTATCATCTGTCTAGCATTTTCCCAACTAAGTATGTTGGTGTCGACTTCCAGTCTAACCGGATGCAGCTGAATACCAGTATTTTACATGGAGCGACTGCCCATCTGACCTCCACAACCCAGTTACTGGATAATAGGATCCCCCTTGGTAAGACTGGCTGTCAGACTTTCGGACTTCTGACGACCCGTAACGACAGTCAAAGATCCACGATAACAGCCGTGACCAACGGTTTAAGGTGCTTTCCGAGGCACGGGACGGTCTTGGTATGTAAAGATGAGCACCCATCCACGGACCAACCGCGGCAAGCGTAGCTTAACCTGATCGATCAATCCGTGCGGCTGTTATTGCGTAGCCACAAGCCCCACGCGACTGAACACTGTAGGTATATGATTAAATATGGTACCTACTTATGTCCTTTTAGACAATGTTCGCTTTTATAATTTCTAACGTGACGTCCCGCGTTCACGTCACGGCGGCCTCAAGATAACACATGGAAGTTAAATGTATGGAAATAATATTATGAAGACGCTTTTAAATTTCCGTCCTCGATGACATTATAATGTATTTCCATACATTTTGTGGATGTAAACGTCCACGATAATATCGTCACGTTAGAAATTATAAAAACGCGGAAACCCCCAATACTTACTTCTTTTAATGCCAAATTTCGAATTCATCACGAAATTAAAAATGATAAATTACCAACTGACGCAATAATTTCTGAATTCTTCACGCCCTTATAACAGTTAGCAGAGTAATTTAACTATTTTGGCGTGTCCCGCATCTATGGTAAAAAGCTTGTCAATTGAGTCTCCATTAACATAACGAATGGTTTTATTGGCCTGCAGCACTTAGAACATTAGAGGAGAGTGTTTCGAAATAAAGTGTTACTTTTATTGTATAGGTAGGTACCTATACCATGTTTTATTGAACACTAGCGACTTGTCAAATCATCGAGATTGATTTATTATAGCTGTGCCCCGCGGTTTCGCCCGCATAAGTCTCGATCCCGTGGTAATATCTGGATAAAATGTATTATATGTCCTAATTCGGATCATGGTCTAACATAATCGGGTCATGGTATAATCATTTAGTTTAAGATATGTACTGAATGTACATGAATCGTTGAGCTCCTTAAGTTCTGAGTTGAGCTGCACGATTACTGACACATGCGTGCACTGACTGGACAGGTGGTGGGTTTTTTAGTGTTATAAATATTGCGGCTGTGAGAAACTACCTAATTACTCTGCGGGATTTTAATTTATATTTACGTGATGCGTGTACGATTAGGAGCGATTCGTAGATTTTGGAAATTAAAGGATCTAGGACTGACCTTGATTCGATCTTCAAACCTCGTGGCTGACGATGCGTTTTTCTGGATTCCATGGGCCCAAAGATTCCTCCTTCACGAAAACACTGCACTGACTCACAATTATTAATGTTCGCGGTAATATATTTATGATTAATAAGGGGTTATAGAAGTTTTTAGAGGATTACTTACTGCGCTCACGCAAATATTAATGTTTATCGATCGGCTTTCTCACACGTTATAGAAGTATTGCGGATGCCAGCGCCACGTCGCGGCTTTTCTTCCTAAGCTTGTCGAAAGACCTCGAAGATAATCTTCTTGTCTCTACATCGGGTTATAGGAGTGAAAAGGATGGAGACAGAAAATAGGAATACGAAACGCTCGCTCCTAATACTGCTAAATTGCTAATTTTAAGGATTTTTTAATAAAATAATGAATTCGCGTTTTATAAGTACCTTTGGACCATATGAGTCATATTAAGTACTTATGCTATATTTTTGGCGTCAACAACAGGTCCACTCAATCTGTGTGGCTTTTCCTCAAAAGACCGTTTCGGCCACCAATTTTTATTATATTATTTTTTTTTTTTTTTTTCTAGAATTTGGTAATTAACTACACTACCGAATTGGGAGACTGTAATGGTAGCGTATCGTTTGTATGTAAATAAATAAATGATCTTAACAAGAATATGTCTGACATTGTCTGGGCTTTAAAAGAGACAGTGACCTTTGAGTTTGTTTCGGCCTGTTTTCTCAGAGTAGTCAGATAGGAAACGTCGACCTCATCTAGTTTTTAAAATATGATTGACGTGTAAAAGTGTTTGTACAAAACCCTATTTACTTAGAATTAAAATCATTTATCATTTACACATAAATCTTCCGGGATAAATTCTCCAAATGGTGATCGTGGTGAATTCTCAAAAAGATCATGAAAAGTGCATCAATATCCGTTACCTAGTTTAACTAGTAGAATAACGCGGTGACACAGACAGACACAAAGGCAGTTTTAATTTGATTCATGTTTGTTTTTTTTTTCATTTGAATAATATGCACGCCCCCGTAGGATCATCATATTAAGGTGTTAACCAAAGTCCTGTCTTACACTAAGCCTCGTTTACACCGTGCAAGTAGCTAGCATAGACAAGAAGAGGTCTAGACTTCTAAGCTGTAGGACACACAGACACAGTGGTACTTGAACCCTAATGAACTTACCCGTGTATTGCACAGGTAAGTATATATCCTTAGACTTATCCCACGATTGTTATCTTAACTACAAGTCATGAGACATCGGGGAAATGCTTTAGGTACGTAAGTACAGATTTGTTCGAAAGTGGCATTTCCGGGCTGTATGTTAATACCTAGGTATACAGTGCGTGGGAATTCAAATTCTCTCTCCACGAACTAGAAAGTAATTAATTGAGAATTTTGAAAATTGAATGTTCTAAATTCCTGAGTCCTGGGTTCGTTTCCCGAATGGGGTACCGTTACAGGGTTCTTCTATTAGGAATTCTCAGTAGTAAGGCTAAGCGCGCACTACGAATTTTAATCGTTGCGGATAATATACCTAGGTCACAAATACACAATGAAAGTATTCAGAAAATAAAAAAATGGAATGATGTTTTATTGCTTTTCGAAGTAGTCTCCGTTTCTTTCTAAGCACCGTTGCATGCGATGGAACCACTGACTGAAGCAGTGGGCCCACTCTTCTTTAGTGATTTCTTCCACACCTGTTTTAAGCGCAGCCACGGCATCTTCAGGGTTTATAAAATGAATTCCTCTAAGTTTATCTTTTATTTTTGGAAATAAATAAAAGTCACAAGGTGCCAGGTCAGTCCACTCCACGCTTTCGATAGACAAATATTGGATAATCCGTCTGGCGGAGTGAGCTGGAGCGTTGTCGTGGTGGAGGAGGATCCTGCTTCTTAGGCGCTGCTGTCTAACATTTTCCAAGACAACTAGTAAACAATGACTGACATACCAATCTGCATTAACAGTATTTTTATCTTTTATGACAATTGTAGCGAAATGACCCGTACGTCCAAAGAATGAGGCAATCGTCCTTTTCCCTTGACTTCTGCCCTTCCTTACTTTTGTCGGCAAATCCTCGAATGGAAACATCAATTGCGCAGATTGCCTTTTGGTTTCGGGTTCGTTACAATATATCCAGCTTTCATCACCTGTGCTGATGTCATATACCTACAGCATTCGAGTCACCTCCGTCATACTTTTCAAGCATTGAGCGGCACCAATCCAAACAACAGCGTTTTTGATCTTCAGTCAAATTATGACGCATCCATTTAGTACAAAGCTTTCTAACGCTTAAATGTTCATGTAAGACTTTTTGTATTTGACTCATACCAATGCCTAAAGCTGCTAGAATCTGTTGATATGTCACCCGTCTATCAGCTTCTATCATTAGCCGCACAGCACTCACCTTATCTTCAGTAGTCGCCATAGAAGGACGTCCTTCTCGCGAATCATCAGTGAGTTTGCTTCGACCACGTTTGAACTCATTAAACCAGTTGTAAACAGTGGCACGGGATGGGGCTTCGTCATGAAATGCTAATCGAAGTCTATCGTAACATTGCTGTTGAGTGAGACCGCAACGAAAGTCGACTTCTCTAGTCAAATCCATATCGACGCACGACATGCACTTTTTAATTTGCCGCCAATATCTAAAAACAAATGACATAAATGAATTTATTACACATCTACAGACTCCCAAAGAGTTCCTAATTCAAAATTGAAATTAATTTTTCATCGGCTGCTTTTCTTACTGGCCTATTCTAAAAACTTTCAGTGTGACTGAATATACTAGAGTCCGCGCACTGCGGTAAGAAATCGTTTAAATATTCGCTTGAAAATGAAAAAAATTATTTTCGTTTGCGATTGTATTTTGCAGTTTAAAAATCGTAGTGCGCGCTTAGCCTAAGTACCTAAGTAGGCACTCCCAAAGTCTGGATTTGTGTCTCTCGCCCCTCCATTAAACGGTGAAGGAAAACATCGTGAGGAAACCGGCATGGTCTAGAACCAAAATTTCGAAGACATGTGACATCTACCAACCCGCACTGGGCCCGCGTGGTGGATTACAGCCCACTCCGTCTCGAAGAGAGAAGGCCTGTGTCCCAGCAGTGGGAACATTAAAGGCTGTTTATGCCCCTCCATTACGGTACCTACTAGCGAAAAGTGGGTGTACTAAATGTACGAATATAGGCAGTAAGCAAGCAGTGTAAGTATATTTAGTTATCGACTTTATAAGTAGTTTATCCTGAATGTGCTTTAAATATTGCAAAATAAATACTAACAAAATTGAAAATGCATAACAACTCGAAGGGCCGGTCCGACACGATAAATAACACTTAAAATCTATTATCAGTGTCTCGGGCTCCATAAATTACTGCCAGCCTGGTGGTGATATGATTAATGGCAATCTATATGAAATGAATCAGCGATGGCAATTATGTAAGCAGTTGTGTGTCAAATAGTCCGCCCACGGATTTGTGTGCTGTTTGTGTAGTCGTAACTATATTTGTGTATGTGTAACACAAACACTGAGATATTATTAAGTAGGTAAATAAATTGATAAGCAAATTGACATCCTATGTCAATTTGTCGTGTTATAATAGCCATTTTATAAAACTGCGAAAGAATGACAGTTGTGATTTGAATATACGGACAATTTAAGTTGGTAACAATTAATTTCCTTGATTTTACAAGTTTTTTAAAAGATAGTCATGCAATACAAAACTTTTGTATAGGTAGGTACGGTGGGCTGCATCAATTGGGTACCCCAGTTGTATTAAAATTAACTTTGGAGGGGGTACCCACATCGTGACGCTGACTGTACTTACCTAAAAATATTCCACCATGTTTTTTGTCAAATACCTAATATTTATTAGATAATGAATACTGACGGCAAAGTGACAAAAATAAGCAGCTTTACTGTCGGCCGCTCGTTTGTGGAATACATTCCCAGTTGAAATAAAACGCGCGCAGTCGTTACAAGCTTGTGTTTAGAAGACTCGTGAAGGAACATTACTTGTCGTTGTAATCTTTTTTTATTTATTTTCGTTGCTATGTATATTAAGTATGTAAGTATCTATTATTTAGGATATGTAGGTATATATCTTTTTTTTTTAGAAGGTGGGAAATCATCAAATAACTTCTCCCAGCGGGAGGGCGTGTCAGACTCTTACTGACTAAAACCCACCCGTGTTCCTTCAGTTGCCTGTGTCAGGGGCCACGGTATCCCTCTCGGACTTTCCCGCAACCCTGGCAGATATGTATATATCTATGCATCTATTTTAGTTCTTATTATTTGCACCAACGACAGCCCCATTTATCCATTGCCCATGTCCACGCAAATCACAGTCCATTCCAAGGTTGCCTGGAAGAGATCGCAGAAAGCGATAAGGTTGCCCATTGTATATTTTGCAGTGTTTGATTTATTAACCGACTTCTAAAAAAAGAGGAGGTTCTCAAATTAGCTGTTATTTTTAAAATTTTCGTAATCTTATAACTTCGTCATTTACATACCGATTTGAAAAAATCTTCTTTTGTTTGGAAGGATATACTTTCAGATTGGCCCCATAAAGATTTGGTCAAGTTCTGATGAGTGGTTTTTAAGTCAGCTTCAATAATGCGTATTTTCTCCACTTAGTGTATGTTGATGATGTTGTAATAACTTCATGTCACTGTTATTTACATTGCAAGTAGTGGTATACGACTTTGTTCGGGGTGGGGACAACAGCTAAAAAGTGAAAAATAACTTACATTTCTGAAGTCGGTGGCAAACAACGAAAATACAAAAACCAAAGACCCCGTTATGTATTTTGTGCTGCTCAATAAAGAATATATAAACAAATAAATAAATTATGTAGCCCCAAAATAGCAGTCTTATTTCAGACCCACCCTAAGATGAGATCCATTATCGAAATTAAACTTCTGACGTCCAATTTTCTCCAACAAGACGGTATTTATTTATAGAAAACCACTTTCCAAGTTGCCGTCATATTTTTGTTATACTTTTAATAAACATTGATAAACCTACACACAAAACTCGGTAAACAATAAGTAAGTATACCCACGTAAGTCAATAACTTTTCTATTGCTGTCTACCATGAATTAGAAATAAACAACATTTAATTCTACATAAATAAATAAAAGTAGACGAAAGAAAAGTGAAGAAGAAAGATACCTATAATAATTTGGAAAAATATTAAAAAATATTAAAAAAGAAATTGTGTATCCAATTATGAAATTGGACCCGACAGTATTTACCTGGTCTAATTGTAGACACACAAATAAAAACATCAAAATCGGTCCAGCCGTTTAGCAATTCAGTGACATACAGACGTGCAATAATAATAGGTATATAACGATATATCGTTGGGCTTGTGGCTTAGTAATAACAGCCGCAAGGGTCGATCGATCAGGTTAAGCTACGCTTGCCGCGGTTGGTCCGTGGACGGGTGACCGTCTTTACATACCAAGACCCCTCCGTGCCTCGGAAAGCTCGTTAAGCTGTTGGACCCAGCTGTCATTCGTGGATCTTTGACAGTCGTTACGGGTCGTCAGAAGCCCGAAAGTCTGACAACCAGTCTTACCAAGTGGTATCGTATTAACCAGTAACTGGGTCGTGGAGGTCAGATAGGCAGTCGCTCCATGTAAAATACTGGTAATTAGCTGCATTCGGACAGACTGGAAGCCAACCCCTAGATAATTGGGAAAAGACTATTATAAGTAGATGATTATAATGTTTAACTAAATATTTAATCAATATGTGAAGTATCAACTTGTTAGGTAGGTACTTACTTTAGGGCTTAGCAAAGTCTTTTCTCTATCATATTTTTTACCGACAAATAAATAAACTGTTCAGGACCGCCTTTTTACTTTTTCACTTTTTGTTTGCATCTAATTTAGAAGATATATAGTACAGTTAGTTAGTTAATTTAGTGTGGTATACTCATGTCCTATTTGGAATGTCTTCATTAACAAATTCTTTATTTAACTTTGTGCTTTAAATACCGTCGTTTGAAGCTGTTCTATACACGACAGCTCCACTAAGCTATGTATACTCGCGTGTCAACCACCAGTATCGGGTCTTCGTCGAGCTTTGCTCGTGAATGGCGCTCTAACTTAGCCTGATAACGAGCAGTTTACCGAGACATGACACGACATGAGCCTGTGCGAAGGACTCTTGTTACTACCCTGCTATAAGTAGCCACTACTTGTAGTTGTAACTTGCAATACACCGCTGACACTGACTGGACCGGCTCGATGTTTTACTGAAATGGAAATTGATGTAGGTTGTGACGTCTTGTAATATGTAGAGACTGTAAAGTTTCCATGATTCCAATGATAAATGATCTTATTTCTGTAAGTAGGTTTGTACTACAAACACCTTTACACGTCAATCATATTTTAAAAACTAGATGAGGTCGGCGTTTCCTATCTGACTACTCTGAGAAGAAAGTCTGAAACAAACTCAGAGGTTTTAAAAGTCTTTTTTAAAGTCAGATCATGTGAAGACCATGTAGATTGGTATATCTGAAACGGTCTTTTAAAGAAAAACCACACAGATTGAGTGGACCTGTCCAGTCAGTGCACGCATGTGTCAGTAATCGTGCAGCTCAACTAAGAAGTTAAGGAGTCTTTAGTATTATAATAGTAGTCTATGTTATTAGGGAGCTCAACAATTCGACGAACAATACCAAAGAAAGGGTATTTGGGTAAGCCGCATAAATTACTCAAACTGCCAGATCAAGTTTTCAAAAGGTTGAAAATCGTAACCCTACCTTCACTATACATATTTGAAGCGGCAATGATGATAAAACGCGATATAGATAAGTATGAAGCGTTGAGAAGTGCGATACACAAAACTGAACTTAAAGGCATTAAATGTAAACAGTAAAATTTAAATCGAGTGTATTTGGTGTTGGAGTTAAAATCTATAACAAACTACCAAATTGTATCAAGATAATCTGTTCATTAAAAGTTTTTAAATTGAAGCTAAAAGAATTTCTCCTAAGTAAAACATATTATTCAATTAATGAATTTCTAACAGACCGAATTATTGACTAAACTTGTTGTTGACTTATTTAATGTGAATTTTATGACCGTAATAATTATGTCTTCTAATTAATGTTACTGTTAGTATGAGGTTGACTAAAACTTGACATGTTAAACTTATTTTATGTTAATTTACTTTTTTGTACTTATTTAATGTAAATCGCATGACCAAAATAATTATGTCTATTAATAATGTCTGATGAGGTTGACGCAAAATTGACATGGTAAACTTATTTTTCTATTTTATTTTTTGACTTATTAAACTAAATTGTATGTCCCTAATAATTGTGTAAGAAGTAATGTAAAATGAGGTTCACTAAAACAGCCGATGCAATGAATAACAACCACCAACCAATTATTATGAGTACTTTCGTTTAAAAAAACATCATTGTTATGTAGATACCCTACATAACAATGATGTTTTTTTAATTTCCTCATTAGTAGTTAAAGCTTCAAAAGCTTAGGAATGCTAGTGACAACATCTTGGCGACGTTTTAACAAATTGTAGCATACCTACCCATCTACTTTACTTACTTTATTGAAATTAAAACAAATAGGTACCTACAATACGTTTTGTGTTCGGAAAGCTCTAAAACGAAAGTACTGAAAACTGTAATCAGATGACTGAATCATTATTTATATTATTTTAATTATTGTGAATGTGAAGACTGTGTGTGTGACTGTGTGAATGTGGGTCATCGCTTTTTTTTTCTCATTTGGTTTTAATGATGATCTCTCAATTCATTTATTTATTGTTTGTCACAGGTAAATAGAGAGATCTTACAATAGTATTCATGAATCACTGTAACGTAGGTACCTACTGTACTGTATGTATATCCAGCGCCGCCCTGGGGTAGAGCGAGAGGAGCGGTCGCCCTAGGCGCCAGATGGCAAGTGGTGCCCAAAAGCCAAATGCGAAAAACAATTAACACCAAATACAAATTTTATTTTAAAGCAGTAAAAGCCTTCTTAATGTTAAGGAGGCAGGAGTATACTAATATTAGAGCAACTTAATTTAATTTAAATTCAATAAGTGTTGATAAGTGCATTTTATGTCGATTTGTAAAAAATTGGGAATTATTATTTATTTATTTAACATAAAACCGAAGTTAGAATTTACGTAAAGTGTAAGCGTCCACCAAAGGGCGCCGAAAGACAATCTCGCTCTACTCTGATCAAGGACTAGGCCGGTGCTCATTTAGTTACCTACTTTACTGGCACGTAGGTACCTAAAAGATATTTTGCTAAGATAATATATTTTTTTGGTGTTATGTTTTTTGTGGTGTACAATAAAGAATATATAAATAAATATAATTAAATTAAATTATTGCTGCAAGCATCGTCAATATGAATTGAAAATATACACACACGCACACACACACATATACACACTCATTTCTATTTTTTTTTGTACACCACTATTACCATTTCATAATTTGCCATTGAAGAGGGGGATCTCCTAGCACAGGTATATTATATCTTTTACTTAAAAGGAGTTTACTAAAGGAGTCTTATGTAAGATTTACTGTCAAAGTTGTACAAGTTTCTGCAATAAACCTTTATTTTTTATAATGAGTTTCACGTCAAATGAAGCTAAGCTAAGCTCTATATCGGCATCGACTTAATATGCTATACCAGTATTGACACAGTATATTCTACAAAAAGCTCCCCACTGTTCAGCGAGCTCAACAATTTGCTAAAGGAACGAACCACAAACAATACAGACCGCATTACGTAAGTACCTACCTACCTCAGTACTTATCAATCAGCTGTCAAATCCTACAAACTCGACGGTGAAATACCTCGTCTATCTTACTAGCTAACGTAATTACTACCGAGCTGGCTGGTCGGCGCGGCGGCAACCAGATTAAGGTTGCTGACAACTAAATGAAATTCCAGCTTCGAACGTGACCCGCGGTTGACACGGGCCCTGTCTAGCTGTATTAGTCTATCTATCTGTCTACTCGATTCTAGCTTAGTTTAGGACACATTTATTTTGAAATCCGAACGTTGGTGTTGTGAGCAAGGCCTGAAAAATCATAAAGGTTGCGAAATCTGCCATGACAGTTTCTGTTTAGTGTAAGTTACCTGTATTTAACCTGTGTAAAGTTCGTCTTTTAATTTCAGGTGCTAATCTGACATTTGGAACCACTGTACTTTAGCTTCTGTTGCTTTTTTACAGTAGTTTTTAGTAGATATTTATATTTTTTTACGTACAATATACCCTTTTTAGTGAAAATTTGAAAACCAAAAAGTAAGCAAACCATTAGGCGCCGAGAAAAAAAAAAGTTTTTTCTGGATTGGTGGGATAATGGGAGTAAGTATTAAGGGTGAGGAAGGTCACATGGCGGGTCTAAATTAGTTTCCAAGCAATAATGAGGTCAATGACATGTTCAAGATCAACGTCAACACCCCAAAAGACGAAGGACAAAGTATTTTTTGCTATGATTCATATTTAGTAAGGCGTAGTCGACGGAGCCCCGCTTCGCGGGGCTCCTACTTCTGAGTGGTTTATAAAAAATAACCACGAAGGGGATGGCGGGGTCTAGTGAGCGAGCGTGGCGAACGAATAAGACCCCGCCATCCCCTTCGAACCTAACCTGTCCGAGTCGGGTTGCCAAAAGTACTGAGCTCGCTATGCTCGCTCTTGCATCCTAAGTTACCATTGCCTTTTTACTTCCGGGACGCCATGGTGTCAATCAATGTTTATGCAAACAGAAGTACGATAAACGCTCTTGACTGTGAGCGTAGACATCTCTGTCTACGACTGTGAGTCATGCAACGACTGACAACAGTGACAACTGTCAAACGTTAACGTCACTTACATTCGATAACGTTTCGTTATCCAAGATCTTCAGAGATTCAGCCGAGCTATTCTGTAACAATCTCACCGTGAAAACTTGGGTGAAGTGAACTTGAAGTGAGTTGTCGATATTGTCAATCCCTAGCATCAGCCGAGCTATTCTGTAACATTCTTACCGTGATAACCATTGACCTATAATAGTATGGACTGGAAATATCAACAAAAAAAAGGTGCCTACCTACCACTCATAATGTCTCATAAAATGGCTGCCATTGCTAGGGTTGTGGCAATCAAGGAATATTGGTGTTACTATAACGAGTATCGATACGAGTCTTACTTGATATCACGTTTGGTTCATAATTATATACTTACTTAAAATCTGTTTTAACAGAAAAAGATGAGTACTTAGTTTACTTACCGTCTGTTATCTGAGGATCAAGTGTTTTTTTCTGTACAGAATTAAAAACTTGTGTATACAACATGTCTGTGTAACATACCTAACTATTTATTAAAGAGTGAGCTGTGGAGTAAAAATAAAAATAATATTTTTTTTACTTAAAATATGTTTATTGGTGTGATAATAATTATAAATGATTTTATTTCTGTAAGTAGGTTTGTACAAACACTTTACACGTCAATCACATTTTAAAAACTAAATTTGGTCGGCGGCGGCGCTTCCTATCTGACTACTCTGAGAAGAAAGGCCGAAAGAAACTCCGTGGTCACAGTATCTTTTAAAGTCCAGACGAAATCTTGGTCAGATCACGCGAAGGCTATATAGATCGCTGTCTGAAATGGTCTTTTGAGGAAAGAACCACACAAATTGTGTGTACCTGTCCAGTCAGATTCTTCAGAGTATTTTTTTGGTGCGGGTAAACCTTTGGACCTTTAATTTGTCTTTTTAAGAAGTTTATTGGTCCCGCCAATTCTTCTATTACAACAGTCTGTTCCATGTTGATACAATTTTTTCTTCGAAGGTCTTCTATAATATCTTTCAAGATGGCAATTTTTTTTGTTTTTCTTTCGAATCTTTTCGATAAGGCGTTTAACTTTTTGTTGTTGATTGATACATTTTTCTTTTAAAGCCTTAATTTTTTCAATTTGTACAACCTGAAAAAATAAATGAAAATTACTTCAATCATCAACTTGCGTCGAAAATGCTGCTTTGTAATATTTTGTTTCATGCTAAGTCTATAGATCCTAAAAAATCCAATTGTATATTTATACTTTAGCACGAAGATCAGAAAACGTGCTGATAAATCACTGACAGGTGGACCTGTAGTACAGCTACGGAACAGAGAGGATACGTCATTGGTACCGTAACCACACCTTAAATAAGAGAGAACTCAGCTCATTTCATCGCCACATTTCATTTTTGATAATTTATCTCCTGTGGGTAGATTTTGTTCCAAAAATACTTTATTTTTCTACTTTGTAAAAATGTCTCATTTGGATTTCAATGTTTTCTCATTATTATCGTAATGTTATAAAATTTTAATTTTCGTAAGAACCTCCTGTAATTTTCTAGCATCAAAAACGTTTGAGTAGATACACACCACTTTGTGCACTGTTTCGTCTGTTTCCACAATTCGGTGGGGAACTGTAATGGAGGCATTACAGTAGATGTGATGATACGTGGAGAAACGTCCGTGTTTTGAATGTTTCTCGTTTAACATAATACAGATGACTCGTGACGTTGTTTTTTGCCAGGTGCCTGAAAAAAATAGATACTAATAAGCAATAAGCAATTTACAATAATGATTTATTTATGTAATTAATTATTGTAAACAATTATTATTTACACTTACCAATACTGTGGGAACAGAGTAATCATGTAATCTCATTAAATCAAGTGTTCTATTGAAACTGCTTTCTTCAAAGTGAAGAGAACAGAGGTACCATTCTTTATGTCGCGGATTAATATTTTCTTCACCAATAGCCTCTAACCACTTTTTCTTTAATCCTTCATTTTTAGGAAACCTATAAAAAAGGTAAGTATTTTGATCAATAAATCATTTTGGTTAGAGTTGCTGCTAATGGTGCCGATTCTGTTGTACACCGAACTAAACTAACTAAACTATCACTAAAATTCCTTACTTTTGGCTATGAGAATCTTAACGCTATTCTGCAAAATAAAATCTCTAAATTTAAAAATAATTTTGACACATCTAAAATCAAATTTGACAATTATTGCGACTCCACGTGGTACTTGTTTGCCGTACCACGTGATCTTTTTTTAGAGCCGTAGGCGCGCATTATGTGCGGCCTCGACTTGTTTTGTATGGATTTTTTTACTTTTTGTATGGAAAATATAAAAAAATATTACCAACACGTTGAGTTTTATAGGTTTGCGGGTTACAAAGGGGGTCGAAATTTTCATTATTTTTGCGATACGACACACCGTTTTCGAGATATAAGCAAAAGAAAAGAAAAAAAGATACAGTACTGTTTTTGCATCTGAAGTCGAGGTGTTGGTGTGAATTTTAGTTCATGACAACTAATTTTATTCCACACCTTTTTAATCGCGATTAAAAATAGTCAGATTTAGTAAAGACAATCAAAATTTTAAGTGAAAAACGTAAAATTCAGAATAGCAAAATTGCCATTTTCACTAAATTATAATCTCAGTGCCATCTTAGTGCTGTCAAACTAAAATATAGTTAAGTTGTGTCACTTTAGTCAATTTCAGAATGGGAAATCGTCGTTTGACAGGAATAAACTAAATTTTGGTGATTTTTAGTCTAGTTTAGAGAATTTTGTGACAAGAGAATCGGCACCATTATCTAACTAAAATAAATAACTAAACGTCTTATTTTATCATCATATAAAACTGTCTCCCGGTGCTGTGACCAAGCAAAGTCACTCGGACCGATTAGGACACGCAGAACGATTTATGTTAACATCGCTGATTGTACCGATATCGTTTCAGCGTAGGAACTAGTTTCGGAAACTATTACAGCAACGGTACAACACTATTCCACCATGACATATTATTGTAAACAAACGAATGAAATAATAAATAGGTCTGTTATACGAAAATGACCCCAAATATACCTTACCAAATATACTTTAGCCTTAAAATCACGATTGAGTAACAATTTGTTCATCGAACGTGTATGAATTTATGTAATAATGCATGAAAACCGGCTACTAACCTATGCAAAGACAATTGAGGTTGATTTCCATTCTTTCTTGCACCACACTTCACAATTTAACACATAGGCATGTTGGTTTGCTGTTTTCCAACATTTACATTCATTTTTAAAGGTAAACTTCTCGTAATATTCTCGCAAATCTCAATAACACAAAAAATAAACAACCATTTGACAGCACAACTACCACGAAACTCGTCGCCACAGACTAAATAGATGTCGCATAAGATGGCTGCTAGGGCACTTACCTACAACTGTCCCTACGTCACGACAAAATGTTACCATAATGAGCAACAACTTAAATATTGTTGTCTCTTTTATCACATATGATTATTTCATTAGAAAGAATGAGACAAAACGATATTTCACAGTCTGTATCGTATTTCACTCATATTTGTATGCAAAGTGTATGTCAAATATAACGCGGCGCCTCCATGTTTTTCCTATCTCAATGGTGATAACTTAGGTTAAGTGAGCTTGAAGTGAGTTGTCGATAGTGTCAATCCCTAGCATCTGCCGGTCGATTCTGTAACAATCTCACCTTGAAAACTTAGGTGAAGTGAGCTGTCCCTTCACCTAAGTTTTCAAGGTGAGATTGTTACAGAACAGCTCGACAGGTGGGATGATAGCTCACTTCACCTAAGTTATTACTGTGATATCCAACAGAATCAGACAGTATCAGATATACAGAATCGACCAGCAGGATGAAATTGAATAGGTGCGCCAAATTAAAATATATAATTCAACGTGTCTTAAAGAAAATTTTGAGCATGTCATTCGGCCGAGAGAAAGGAAAGGGCAACGTCGTCGCACGCCCTTTTTTTCATAGTAATGATCAAAATTTGGTAAATGACCGCTAGCTCAATTCGTTGCCAACTAGGTACTTAGCTTCATGTTGTGAAATCTGCGATGAAAGGATTTTTCTTTGGCCGTGCGCTAAAATTGACTTACTTTGAACTATCTAAGACGATAACTACACGACTTTTTTCATGAATTGAGTTTTCGGAAATGACAATATTTATAATGTTATGTAACAGTAAAGTTACTGAACCTCCTATTTCGAGTAGTTCATTCTTTATATAGTTATAAGTCTAGTTTATAGATATAGGTTCAATAAATAAATGTTGTACCTAAATATGAGCTCAACCGTCGCTAATGAGACACAATTACTTTTCTATTGTTACCGAACATAATCAGTTCGATTGACAGACAAGGGGATAAACTGATTATAAAATATTCATAGGCGTTCAAAACTACTGTGCAAACATTTATTGGTTTAGTGTGACAAAAGATTGTCACTTTTTTTTCATCCGATTAAGCACAGCCACTTTGACGTATTACAAGGGTAACGAGAAGGTTTAGGCTTAGTTCAAAGGTATTTCAGATATTCAGGTCAAATCACCTCTAAGTTTACAACATGCATGAGACAATGCCTTATCTTATGTAAACTGCAACTTACGCTAATATTTAGGGACAGAATATAACAATAGAATTCCTAAAACATTGCGTACATAAATTCTAATTTTCATGACGCAAACATTGTCTGCCGTAAACTTATTAAATTCCCAAATGTTGACGAAGGAGATAGAGAGTGAAAAGCTCCTTTAAAAATAATTTGGTTGTTTGAAAATGTGGCAAGTGACGTTAGTTCAAACTTCATTCAATAATAATAATAGTAAATCATTCCTTCAATGACAGATAACGCAAAGTTTACACCGCTGAGTGAACCATGAAATGTAGCGCAGTTTGGCTCCTTTGTTTAATGAAAGTCCTTTGTTTAAGTGAAAGAAGAATTACGTGAAAGTGTTTAAAAAGTAAGTACCTAACCGTAATGCTTACAGTTATTTTACAATGAAAATAACGCCCTGCAAGTTTCCAATGTATTATTTGCATATAAATTGAACTGTAAATGCAACGATTTCTTACCTTTTACACAGTTTTCACATAATTCTAAATAGTTAATTAAACAGATTTTTAAAATATAGCTCCGATTAAATGATAAAAATTGAAAACCACGAAATATCACACTAAATTGCGCCGTTGCCACTCATAAGGTATACACGCTCTTAAAGTCTGTATCGAACTTCGTATTTTTTGCCGATTAGAAATTCCATGAGGTACACGGCTTGTGTATGATAGATACAAAAGAGAAATAGTAAAATAATTATAATAATACCTATTACTTCCATAAAGCTTCCTTAATATTAAATGATAAATGATAAATGATTTTATTTCTGTAAGTAGGTTTGAACAAACACTTTTACACGTCAATCATATTTTTTTTTAAACTAGATGGGGTCGGCGTTTCCTATCTGACTACTCTGAGAAGAAAGGCCGAAACAAACTCAGAGGTCACAGTCTCTTTTAAAGTCCAGACAAAATCTTGGTCAGGTCATGTGAAAGCTATGTAGATCGGTGTCTGCAATGGTCTTTTGAGGAAAGAACCACACAGATTGAGTGGACCTGTCCAGTCAGTGCACGCAATTGTCAGTAATCGTGCAGCTCAACTTAGACTCAAGGAGCTCAACGATTCGACGAACAATACCAAAGAAAGGACATTTGAGTAGGCCGCATAAATTACTCAAACTGCCAGATCATGATTACGTTGAGAAAAATACAAAAATAAATATAAATAAATCAATGACCGACATAGTTCTCACATTCACAATAATTAGAATAATATTATAATAATCTTTGAGGACCATGTAGATTTGTGTCTGAAATGGTCTTTTGAGGAAAGAACCACACAGATTGAGTGGACCTGTCCAGTCAGTGCACGCATTTGTCAGTAACCGTGCAGCTCAACTCAGAACTTAAGGAGCTCAACGATTCGACGAACAATACCAAAGAAAGGACATTTGGGTAGGCCGCATCAGCTACTCAAACTGCCAGAACATGATTAAAACTGCAACAAAAACACACATAGTCCTCACATTCACAATAATTTAAAATAATATAATACTTTAAATAGTAAATATTAGTGTCATTGTATATGTAAATAAGTATAGATACTTATAGCAAAGATTATAAGTAGAAATAGTTAGCGAAATAAAATAAATTAACATTGCCTGTGCTTTATTGGAGCAACTCAATCCCAAGCCTTTTTGTCCTCAATATAGTCTTTGACAGTATAATAGGCATTCTGGCATAATTTCCTTTTTATAAAAGATTTGAATTTATTAAGGCTTAGTGCTTGAATGTGGCTAGGAAGTTTATTATAAAAACGTATACATTGGCATCTAAACGAGCCACCTATTTTCTTGAGCCTGGTAGTAGGAACAACAAATTTGTGCTTGTTCCTAGTATTTAAATTATGGATATCACTGTACTTTTTAAACAGATTAATATTTTTATGTGCATACAAAAGATTTTCATAAATATACTGAGAAGGCACAGTCATTATATTAATCCCTTTAAATTTGTCTCTGAGGGAGTGTCTGGGACTTAATTTATAAATTGAACGAATTGCCCTTTTTTGTAACACAAAAATCGTCTGAATATCGGCGGCATTTCCCCACAACAGAATACCGTACGACATTACACTATGAAAATAACTAAAGTATACTAAACGGGCTGTCTCTAAATCAGTTAGACCACGAATTTTCCTAACGGCGTATGCTGCAGAGCTAAGCTTCTTTGACAATTTATCTATATGGGGGCCCCATTGAAGCTTGGCATCCAAAGTTATGCCTAAGAATACTGTGGTATTTTCGGGTTTCAACTCTTCACCCTTTATGAGAATACTTGTTTCTACTTGTCTAACATGAGGTATCGTAAACTTAATACATTTCGTTTTTTTCTCGTTAAGAAGAAGGTTATTAACATTAAACCAGTTAACTACTTTTGCGAGGGCACTATTTACATTGTCAGTAACCAGCTGCTGACGTTTGAGTTTAAATAAAAGTGAAGTGTCGTCTGCAAACAGCACTATATCATGTTCATCCTTTATGAGGTAAGGCAAGTCATTTATATAAATAAGAAATAAAAATGGACCTAGAATTGAACCTTGAGGGACCCCCATTCTTACTACTGATCCGGGAGATCTTTTCCCGTTAACATCAACTCTCTGAATCCTATCACTTAAATAAGAAGTAAGAAGATCCAGAGAGGCGTTCCGGATTCCGTAGTGGTGCAGTTTCCTGATTAATGTTGCATGAAGAACACAATCGAATGCCTTGGACAAATCGCAAAAGATGCCCAACGCATCGCATTTGTCCTCCCATGCATTATATACATGCCCTAGAAGTTCAACTCCGGCATCAGTAGTTGAACGACCCCTTGTAAAACCGAACTGTTTGTTATGCAGTAATTTATGTACATTAAAAAATCTTTGCATTTGATTTAAAATAAGTTTTTCAAAAATTTTACTAAATGTAGGTAGCACTGAAATAGGTCTATAATTAGTAGGGTCTGATGTACTACCCGATTTAAACAACGGTATAATTTTACTGTTTTTCATAAGATCAGGAAACTCACCACGGTCAATACAATTATTAAAAATAACAGCTAAAGTAGGTGCTACAATATTTATAATTGACTTAGCAACGTCCACAGAATTACCCCATAAATCTGCAGTCTTTTTGACATTTAACGTGTGAAAGGTTTTAATTATATCTTTAAAAGTGACATATTCGAAATGAAATTCAGAATCACAAACTGGAATGTTTTCTTTAAGTAAAGACTCTGCAGCAGTGGGTGAAGAGTTTAGAGATTTAGTAGTCGATACGGGAATCTCTGCAAAGAAATTTTCAAAGGCCGCGGCGACTTGAGAATCAGATTTAATTATATTGTCATCAATAGCAAGGCTGTAGTCACTACATCGGTTGCATGACCTTCCCGTTTCGCTATTAATGATACTCCATGTCATTTTTATTACATTACTACTATTTTTAATTTTTGAACTCAAATAACGTGATTTGGCCATACTACAAACTTTTTTAAATAATTTAGAATAATTCTTAACATATAAATTAAATTCAGCAGTGTTTTTACAAGTTCGTTCATCATACAATTCATAAAGTCGTTTTCTACTTGTATGTATACCAATGGTGGCCCAGTCACTAAAGGAAGCGTTACTATTAACCGAGAACGTCTTTGGAATGAACGTGGTATTGAATAGTGTGCAATACATATTAAAAAAATCATTATAATGTTGATTAGGGTCATCATTAGTCACCAAAAATGGTAATTTACTTAAAAGTTTAGATTTAAATGTATCCAAGCGATAAGTCGTTTTCGGGTTAACAGTGATATCTTTTTTAGTAACTTTTTTGTTTATATTTGAAATAGTTATTAATTGTCCGCAATGATCTGAGTCTATTAAATTAATAATTTCTTTGTGAGTTGGTATAACATCTGTATAAATGTTATCTAGGCATGTGGCACTAGTGGGAGTTATTCTAGTTGGCTCCAGAAATTGGTTAGCAAGATTGTATGACTGAAACAGACTTATAATTTTAATACTTAAACCAGAATTTTCTAACAAATTAACATTAAAATCACCACAAATGATGATAGACTTATTTGAATTACAGATTTTGTGCAACACTTCATCCATAACCTTTTCAAAACAATCATACAATCCTGAAGGAGGTCTGTACACACTTAATATAATGAGCTGCTCCAATTCTACACAGGCTATTTCAATTGTCCGCTCAACAGAGAGGCTCACAATATCCTTGCGGTCTTTAAATTTAAGCTGGTTATTTACCAGAATTAATGAGCCACCATGTACAGCATGTACTCTGTTGAACGAACTACCAACCTGGTGATGACTAAAATTGAACATGAACTGATGGCTTTTAAGCCAATGTTCTGTTATACAAAGAATATCTATATTGCTACAATTCAGGAATAACTCTACTTCTAAATCTTTGTTCAAAAACCCTTGAATGTTTTGATGCACCAGGTTGATACTATTTATTTTTTTTACACTTTCATATGCTTTATTCTTTGCCTTAGTTACATTTTTGCAAGAGGCTAACTCCTTTGTCCTGATTTCTAATTTAAATGATGACCATTGTCATTAATTTTGACCAAATTATTGGCAGAATAATTTAAAAAGTCATTGCATTGCTCAAAAGAAGCAAGTTGTTTAGCCAAATTTTTGGCTGAAATAGAAAAATAATATGATAGCGACACAGCTATCTGTCTTTTGTGATAGTTAGAAAGATAGTACATAACAATATTGTATCTATCTTTTGTCAAATACAAATTATTACTAACATAATTGTTAGTGTCAACTAAATGGAATAAATTATCATTATATGTCAAATTGTGCAATGTCATGTTAATGTCAAATCTTAAATTATTTTCTTCCTGTGGCAAACTGTTACTATAAGGGAATGTAAACAACACAATTTTCCTTAAACTAAGGTTGCACAATGTTCTATGATATTGGAGCAATTCTCCTTTGTTCACATTTCCCCTATTTCCCATAAAAATCAACAATGTTGTGTCCTGCTTAAAGTTATATCTAACAATTTGGTTCATAATATCAATTAATGAACAACCAGGCATACAGTAATTTATTATTGAGTGTCCTGGATATTCATCTGTCAACAAGTGGCCTAAGTCCTTTCCAATTTCATCGCAAAATAATACAATATCATTATTTACAATTTGTTGACATTGTTTAATGGACCTATTTACAGAAGGAATTGTCAAATCAACACAAGGATGCGGTAAGGTGGTATTGCATGTTGACAATGAATGGGCAGGCAGGCAAATGGTAGGTACATTGGATGGTGATTGACAAATCTCACAGCTGTTCGTTTGTGAGTTTACCAGCTCATTCATTGCCAACACATATTCCCTCATTAGATCTTCAGAGGTATTATATTTGTTAGTCATTGAACTTAGTTTCTCTTGCAGATGGTCAAGTTGAGATTGCAGGGCCTGTGTGTCAATGTTGTACTTCCTAGTGCTTTGATCCAAATTAAAAGAATACATATCTAATTGTTTAAGCAAATTTAACCTTTCTCGATTAAGTTTAACATTTTTGATAAAGAACCTTTGTCTTTTAACCATTTTTTGTGTTTTAACAATGTATTTATTAATTTTAATGTATTTTTTCAGTTTGTTTTTACTGGTGACTACTCTTACTGAGTTACATTTTCTTGATTCATCATCACCTGTCAAATCAATAGTGTATAAGGGGTTTATGGCAGAAACCATTGACGGGGCAATAGGCACCAATTCATTGAACAGACTTTGATTCAGCGAGGCGGTGATGTTAAGATTGGTGGTCTCAAGTTGTGTAATCTGACTTTGAGCCTCGTGTAGCTGCTGTTGAAGTAAATGTTTGTGACTAAGAGCTTGTTCATACTCTATGCTACACTGGCTGAACCCATCCACAACAACTTGGAGCCTATCCCGGGCTTCCATGGCATCAGTGTATTGAATATATATCTGAGCCATTTCATTTTTCAACTTCCTATTCATTTCATGGGCATCAAATAGCACCTTTTCATTGTCATCTATTTCCTTATTTAGTTGGTCACAGTACTCCTTTGACGCCTTTAATTCGCTCAAAGCCTGATTGAGTTTGGACTCTTCTAGACGAGCACGGGCGCTGCGAGTCATAATCATGATTATAACTTTTATAAGGAAGAGATAACAAGTTAAGAGATAGTAGGTAGTTGTGGTAGTAGTTTAAAAGATGATTAGTCTAAAAGTGAAATGAAATTTAGATGAAAAATAAGAAGTTCTGTCACCAAACCAAACTAAGGTTATGTTTACGTTCAAAGGTCATTGGCATCAACAAGTAGCCGTATAAAAATTAACACTGTAATTGCTGGTGTAACTATAGTACGCAAACAAACTAAAAACAAGTAAAATATTAAGTATTGTACCTGCTAACAAGATGACAATGCAAAAATCGCTTGAACCGGCAACTGTCACCGTATCACATTGATATATAAACACTTATTTTACACTTGGTATGTGAATCTAATACAAAAAACAGATTATTATCCTATTTACTTGATGAGTAATTGGAAATAGGCTATAAAAACATACAAATTAAATATTTAAGATTAAAATTACATGAACAAATTCAAATCAGCTGTTAGCTGTAGTGTTGCCACAGGAAAAAAAATTAGGTTTTGTAAGTATTTCAACTGCAGCCGAACTCATTGTAGAATTTATGTAAACAAATTTTGTGTTATACAGTTTAAGTAGGTACCTAACACAGGTAGGTAGCTAGGTGTTACAGTTACGAATTTATTGACCAATGTCAATTTATTTAACAGAAAATGCCAACTAACCAACATTTTAATCCAATAACACCTTGTAAATATTTGTTTACATAAATTCTACACCAAGTTTGGTTATAGTATAGTTGATGCTTTCGTCGTGTGACACCGACAGCTCGATAAGCTCGAATGTCACTTCTTGTAGATAAAATATTGAAGTGGATCATAAGAATTAATGAAGGACCGTTCATAAATGACTGTTTAGATCTTGTCATGTTTCATTTGAATGCTTGAGACAGTAAGATTTATTCGTCGCTTTTCTAATGAACTTTTTATCTCAAAGCTTTTGCAATAAAACTCCACTTGCTTTAGTTTGTTTACTTCACACAGGTAGCTAGCTATAGTAACATTTAGGTACTTTTATTAAATAAATCAGAGTGACCATAATGAGGAAGGAAGGAAAATTATGTGTAAAGATTATTTAATATATTAAATAAAATGTCACGAAGATAATTCAGGAAGCTTTTACAGTTGAGAAATCTTTAGTTTACGAACATGTTTTATCCAATCTTTTATTGCAAAAAGGATTTTTTATTGGAACGAATTTAATTAAGTTTATTTTTAAAACATAAAATTTTCAAAGAGAAACTGAAATGTCAACGAATCTGCTCCTCTTGGGATCAACGGGTTGAATTTCCCCTCGAAATTTTCGTTGAGATTCCATTTCAATAATGAATAAGTTGTCTGACATATTAGAGCATCTAAATAATGATGATGATGATGTGATAATTTTAATTAACATTATATTTGGTACCTACCTATTGTTTCTGCATGTGATAATTTTATTTAATATGTGATGTTCAACACAATGTAAATTGTTTATGAATAATAACTGAATGAATGAATGAATGTATACCTTCCTATTTATTTGTTAAACTGCACATAGCACAATCATCTTCTAAACACCTACCTTGAAGACAGATTATTTAACCATCTAAACTTTACAATGGAAGGAGGATGGAAGGATGGAGAGAGACCTTTGCCCTGGGACACACAAGAATAGAATAGAATACTCTTTAGGTACTATGTACCTACACCATAAAAATACAGATATAAATGTGAAGCAGTGCAAAAGCACACCAATTAACATAATAATAACAACTCTGTAACCAACTAACCACTGTCTCACAATAAAGATCTTTGACTTTGACTTTGAAATTTTACACAGTGTGATACAATGGGCGGTGACCTTTTAACACAAGTACAACTGTTTTGGTCGAAATAAATATAAAATAAATAAATAACATGCTCATAATAATAATAATGCTTACAATGAATCAAAGCAACAAATAAACCTGGTATACTTAATAAATAAAAAAATAAGAACCTTAAATTCAAATGAAAAATAATTTTCCATTTTCCCGGAGAAAATACGCCAGAAAACCATCGAATAATTATGCGTACACACCAGCCCAACGAACGCCAACGATTGGGTTTAGCTGGCCTTCGTTGGTCCCGGGACGGTCTAGCAAACGCCAACAATCGTTCTTTGGCGTGCCCGGCTATCCGCAGCATGGCGGTAACATTAAAGAGATAGAAAAGCAATCAACCGTTCGTTTTCTCGACCACTGATGTACTTGGATGTACCTTCGACGACCAACGAACGTGCAGTAGCCAACGTCGAATATATCCTTCGAAACCGTTCGTTGGGCCGTTATGTACGCAGCATGAGACAATTTTTCATTTTCAAAATTCTGAAACAACACTACAACAAAGCAAAATTATGAAATGAATGTACTTACCTAACTTATTTTAACAGAACATCTACGCAAGTTGTGATAGTTATCTCACCAGAAAGACATAATTTATATAGCCGCGTGTATTCGGAATTTAATTTCGATAGTAACGTAACAGCTGCGCCGTCGGCGCTCGGCGGCACATCGTTTCTCAGAAGTTGCTCTCATTTGGCAACACTGCGGCGACATATCGCGCCTTCTGACTCCACGCCCATTATTCCGATGTTATCTCCGACATATTAGAAATTAAGTGAAACTAGTACCTATCAATTAATTAACTGAACGGTGATTAGTGATCTAAATTAGCATGTGTGTGTCATTTCTGGAGTACAATGAACTAACTGTTTGTTTACAATTAGATACCTATTGTTATTTTAGGGTAGTCGCACTGTACTTTGCTTAAGTATAGGTAATGTAGGTACCAGATACTGTAGATACCTTCTTCATTACCGTTGTAACATAATCAGCGGTTGATAAATCACTGATTGATTGTTTACCCTATTAATATTAATAACTTTTTATTTTTTTAAACTAATAATAATAATAATAAACGTTTATTTCAGACTTTCTGTCCATAGGTACACTTACAAAAAAGAACGAAACACAAAAAAAAAGTAAAATACACATAAGTACTAACAAAAAAAACTAACAAAATCTCAAAAATACACAACACACAAAAAGATACAAATAATCAATACAAACAATAAAATAGCAGTGACAACACAGAAGAAGCAACACATTAAATTTGACGAGGAGGAAATGCCCACTGCTCACAAGGCAGTGTGCAAGCGCATCCAGTGGCGCAGCAGTGGAGAGTCCCACCTGTCCGCGAACACGCTTAATAAGCTGTTGCTGCTGGACCTAACACGACTCAGCAGCGACGCACATTGCTTCCTTATTAGGGCATGAAAGCCATCAGTGTGCGCCTCCGCGAACATCGTCGATGCACTGCAGAATCGTGGTAGCCCCAGCAACACCCTAAACGCGTTGTTGTATTGAACACGCAGGGCGCTGTATGCTCCCAGTGTGTAGTTAACCCACAGGCTGCACGTGTAAAGTGTTTGGCAGTAAGACTTAAAAAGTGTAAGCTCTCACATTTAGTTGATAGGTTAAACGTTCTTATTTCAAGTAAAAAAAAAGCTTTGTGTACTCATAATTTTCCACTCGACATGGAAGAAAAGTTTCAACGACATAGTAAATATTTCAGGCAGAGCAAAACAAAATGAATATAATTGTTCAATACAGACACACACTATACAGGATTTACTTTATGAACAGCAGCATTTTTATAGTTACCCAGCTTATAATACCACTACGATGTCCTCTTGAATTCCTGGTGGTGGTCCTCTTGGTTTCCTGGATTAACAGGTGGCAACCTGCGTGTTATGGTTAATATTTCTTTTAAAACTCATTAGGACTTATTAGTCCATTTTCTTCGCGCTCCTGTCTTAGTACCTGCTCCTCCACTGCGTAGCACAAACTCCTGATTCGTGTTCAAGCTAAAATACTTGAGAAAAAAGGAAAGAAAATCCTAAAGCATTTTGTGTAGTTTTCGTGTTTACGTTACGTTTACAGCATCCTGTTGTCTTACAGCCAACAAAGAACCACAATTTATGACCTTTCCGCGACTTTTTCTATGGGTAATCAATTTTTTAGGCACAATGAGGAAATATTGCATTGTAAACGGAGCTAAAAGGTTTTGATAATGGTATTGGGATTTCCTTGAATTTATGGGAGGTTGTGGTACAATATTATCTAAGTAGCGACTGCAAAACCAAATATTCCAAACAGATTTTAAAGTGGACTACTTTATGGAAATTCAAAAGGCGTTATTCAACGCATACTAGTTTAATATGCTAACGAAGACGGAAAATTAAACCCTATGTATTCAAAATGGGTTTCGAACGTCAAAATTGACATTCTTTACCGTTTGCTCATGTTTCTGTTAGCCTCATTGCCATCATCCTACTGCTGGGCAAACACCCCTTCTATGACTTCCAGTTAAGTCTAAGACTTCCCGCCTGAGCCAATATTGGCTGTGTGTCATGGCTCCTCAAGCGTGGAATTAAAATGATGACTAAGTGTGATTTATAATGTTGAGAATAAGATGGCGATGGTGATGACGGAGTGTGTAATGTTTTCCTGGCCTGGTGCCAGGTGACTATGATAAGATCTTGTGCTATAACAAGCGGTGCACTCTTCGTTCTTGTTACAGTGAGTCTCCAGTCTTACTGCTGCTTGACATTCAAAAATGATTTTGGTGTCTACTGCATATTTTCCAAAAAAATATGTTTTTCCAGCCTTAAAAATTTTATATGGGTTCTGGATGACGTTGCTATATTGCACAGCGGGATTATCCCCAATTTCGTGAAGTTACAAAAAATACGAATGACGTTCAAGCAAGCTCCTCTTTTGCACCAATCACGTGAACATCGCGGGGGCGTAAGTAATCATCGTCTATGTCCGACTTCACTGGAGATGACAGCGCCTCCCCGGCTGCCGGATTCGGCTGCCACGACACCGGCACTGAATTAAAACCCTCTCCGTTTCCCATAAAGTCTCCGCGAAATTAAAATTTGAGAACTATTGTCTCCGCCAAACAATGATCCCTTGTTACAGCACTTTTCATTCAGCGTTTCATTCGCGCGTTGTCCTCATTCATTATTTGAAATGTTTGCCGTTTAAATTAAGATTTATTATTCTTTTTGGAACTCGTGGAAACCAATTAAAATGCCTGAAGGTACTGTAACGAGAAAATTGTTGAGAACCATAAAAGGTGAAATTCTTTACAACTTGGTTGCTTTCTGAACCACGGGTTATAACTTTCTCTGTCTCTTCTCTTTGAAATAGGTAATTTAAAAAAAACTGTCTCAATTAGAGAACACTCGTTACAACACCTCTAAACTCGTTCAATAAACTTGAACATTTTTAAGAAACTAACTTAACAATCTGTTTTCAAAACTTTTAATAGCTATGTAGTAAAGATGGTCGTGTCTTTTGTGCAGGCTACTTCGGCAAATACTTGAACAAGTACAACGGCTCGTACATCCCGCCCGGCTGGCGCGAGTGGGGGGGGCTCATCATGAACTCCAAGTACTACAACTACAGCATCAACATGAACGGCAAGAAGATTAAACACGGCGATGATTATAATAAGGTAAGATTTTTAGTTATGTATAATATATTAATATGTTTAGGAATTTGACAGCTCCTCACATTGCTAATAAAAATAAATAAAATACCTATAATAATGTGAAACCTAGAATAAGTCATTGTGAGGAGAAATAAAGAACTATTATTATTATTAATTTCATTGACTCCACGGACGGAGACGGACGGGCGGATTGATTTCAGATTTTAAGTCAGATTATATTATCTCAAACAGAATCATACCTACACTAATAGTGCAAAATATTTCCACCAATTGCAACTGTAGTAGATACCTACCTATTATGCAAACTCAAAATCATCATTTATTCAAAGTAGGCTGAGAATCAGCACTTTATGAACGTCAAAATTACATAAGACAGTCCCCCAAAACGCCCGCCCTTCACCACTTCCTATAGTGCTTTAGCTGGGAAGAAGTTGCGCAACAAACTCCCCAGCAGCATCGGTGTCTCTTCAGTTAGAAGAATTTTTTCATCTTGAAACACAAAACAATAAATTAAATAATTTGCTATATTTCAGCTAGCACACGCTATTATACCCTACCAAGAAAACATTAAAAAATATACTCAAGCAGAAATAAATAGTAAAAACATAAACGGAACTTAATATATAAATAAAAGCCTCCAGGCATAAACGGCGTGCCCGCTTACATTTGCAATGCTGCATTATGTCTATGTAGCTGTAACTTGAAGTCACAAATGTAAAACCTTCGCAGTAAAATAAAGAAACCGTTAATTACTAATAACAAAACCATAGTCAGCAAGTCGACCTGTCACCACAAGCAGCACCCGTTCACGAGCATAACGCAAAGATTGGCCATACCCCCTCGCCATATTTGAGGGAAGGAGGCAACTCGACCCCCGACGCTACCGCAAGCAGTGACATCTAAGGGAGTATGACGAGCTTGCTATCGGTTGCTCAAAAGAATAATATGATCAATTGTCTGGGTCGCTAGCTAACCACATATTGCAATACAACTCATTAACAAAACATTGAAATGAGTAAATTATGTCAATAGCAGACCATTAATGGACGTAATTTAGAGTTCCGTACCCAAAGAATGCCAACGGGGCTTAATTACTAAGCCTATACTCTATGTCACAATGTTGTATCCCGAACCGTCATTGCCAGCAAGTTCTTTAATAATTATAACAATGTCTCTTAACTCAACATTCTATTCATTCCAGGACTATTACCCAGACCTGATAGCCAACGACTCCATAGCGTTCCTGCGTGCATCCAAGCGTCGTTTTTCTCGCAAGCCAGTGCTGCTGGTGATGTCGTTCCCCGCACCGCACGGGCCCGAGGACTCGGCGCCGCAGTATTCGCATCTGTTCTTCAATGTCACCACGCATCAGTGAGTACTAATGTAAACTAGATATTATTAGGACTTATTTCTTGAAAGGTCATCGTGAGGCCACTAACAAAGGCGATATGTCAAATTCTGAGTAAAATGTTTAAATATTTCGGTTTCCCCCTTTTATTTGGGTACCTTTTACTTGGTCTAATCAATTACCGCAAAGTTTTCTGGTAAACGTTGTCCTTATTAAATGGAGATTTAAGATTTGCTGGATTTTTGCACTAAATTACTGTTTTATTTTTCCCCTTCTAACGCTTACGATATCATAAAAAAATGCAAAAGGCCACTTTCATCACCTCTCCACTTATTTAGATTTTTATACTGTGTTTAGTCCGAAAAACATAATTTCACTGCGAATTAGGCAAGCTAAAAATTTTGTAAGCTTTAAAAATTCATTAGCTTAAAAACGACTAGGTTGAAACTGTCTCTGATGAGCTCCTCTGCCATATTAAGTCTTAATGACCATGCGAATGGCCATCGTCCGATAACACGCTACCACACCCCTCCAGAGAATAGTGCGTGACGGTAGTAATGTGGTCTACAGTGAATAACAACCGAGTGTCGGCACTTTATCACTTATGATTTATATCATACAACTTGTAAGAATAGCAAATAAATCTCATAAAGGTGATGGGCCATCGTCCTATTTGTTGTAGCCGCTGCAGTTGCAATGTTTTATAGAGATACTTCTTTGACGTAACAAGCAAATATCTCTTGCAAATAGGGAACAAAATAACCTCAGTCTTCTGCAATACTTTGGACATAGCACACAAATACATGTCTTGCATCTAAATGGGCAAGAAAAAATAGTAGATTTACAAGGGATGAAAGTGACCTATTTGGGCATGAGCGATAGTTCGAGAGAACACTGGTTTTCATTTCAAATATGAGAAAAAAAAAACATGATTAGTAAAAAAAAAACAATATTTTATTAAAATGCTAATAAACAATATTGGTAAAATATCTATTTTAAATTAATATTAAAGTTAGAGCAATTATTAAACGTAAGGAAAGTTTCTTTCATATAATGTTGGATATTTTTTGCGAAACTTGAGCATTCTTGTGTTTCTCTAAATGTTGGAGAAAGCAGTGTTTGTCATTTTCTTCAGCTGGGTTAGATTTTTTTTTACTTTTTGATTTATCTTTTTTGTTACTTTTCTTGATATTTTAGTGTTATTTTCCACTAATTCTTATAAGTATGCTTCGGCTACTTTACTCGATCTCCACCCTAAGTGTCTTTTGATTGTACTCAAATCTCCGCCTGAATCAGCTAACAAGTTGAAGTGAAGTTGAAATTCTGCGGAAGCAGTAACCAAAATATAAGTTTGGATTTGGTAAAGTAAGATACGTGGCATCTGTTTCGGTTTAACTGTTCTGGGATCTGTTTCGGGATACCAGTTTTTTTTTTGCCAATTACTTGCCGCAAACATTTCCCTTTTTTGTGAATTAGGAAATAACGATCAGTTTCCACACCAATATATTTTTATATTATTTGTACAAATTCTTTCTTTACTACGAAGGTTCGACCAACTTTTGTTTTAGACCTCTTAACTTTACTAGTATTATTTCACCTTTTGTCTATATGTCATGTACGTTCATATTCACCAGTTTAATGCTTCTGCAAGAGCTACTTATGGCCACTATCAACACGACCTGATTTTTTTTACATTAAATTTGATTCTTCGACAATCTTTAATGGGTAGTTCTCTTGTATAATATCTATACATACTTAATGACAAATTTCATAAATGCGATGATACTATAAAGATTTCCTTACCTTTATTACTAAGTATATTTCATCTGGCGCTTGATTTAAAAAGGGTTGGACCTCTTGTGCGGTGAAAACTTTGGATTTTTTCGCTTTGACTGTCTTTTCACCAAACTATCATCTTTTCTGATGTATATCTTTCTAAATGTATATCGTGTTTTGCATTTTAAGTCGGTTTTAACATTGAATACACGCTCCGTCGACTTGAAGATTTATGATTCTGTGGTAATTTATTGAATTATGTTAGTAGGTAGCACGTTTTCTGAAAAAGACCTGACCATTGTACAAAAAATTCGCAAGATTTTAAGTATCTTTCTTCTTTTTTAAGTAGCTAAACGGTTTTCCACTGCAGTTTTAGCCTCTTCTCTAATGAAATCAGGCGTTAAATCCATATCTGAATCTGAATTATTTATTCACAAAATCCACAGCGGTGTGGTAGCGCAGTGGAATTTTACCAACCAGTATTTTTTATCATTGAGATGGTAAGTATTACATATTCAATATTTATTATATCAAATAATAATTTATTGAAAAGTAAAATATGAGTATAAAGTCGTGTTACAATTTTGTTGCTTTTTTTTTTTGTTACAATTATGCGCCGCGATCTAACAGAGTGGCTGTTTAAAAAGTTGAGACATGGCTTGCATAGTTTTGAATTTTTTTGACTGCAGAGAAAATCGGTACCCAGGGATGAAAAGTACTGTTCATCCCTCTGATCAGATAACTACAAACGTACTTTTTCAAGTATGAGATATGAAATAGTACATTGTTCACCGAGAGGAGAAAGTGACCGATTACCGTCGAGGGTGTCGTTTGAAGCCCGAGCCGTAGGCTAGGGCTTTAAAACACCCGAGATCGGGAATCGCACTTTCTCTCGAGTGATACATAGTGCTTTATACTACACCTACGAGGAAAATAAAAAACTAAATCTTTACTAATTGAAATGGCGCCAATGGCGTCTGCAATTTTCACATGTTCTTTTTTCAAATTGTTTATCCTGCCGCCGCAGGGTCGCACTGCCAGCCCGACACCATCCAACACACAGCTAGTGGCCAGTGTTATTTTGCGAACTTGGAGATAAAAACTCACTGTAAAAACTTTTTGGCTTTTGATATTTAGGTTATAGTGCGTTTCACGAAAGAATTCCCTTCGCCGTTATATTGGCACACCTGACTGTCAAGAACGTCAAACGCTAGACGCATCGTAGGCTTTGTTGAGTTTTTCCAAGATTTATAGTTGTTTTACGGTTTTAATCACGCCGAAGACACTTAAAAGTGGCGAAAGAGAGTTGGTGTTGAAAGTCAAAACGTTTTGTGAGAGTGAAAAACGTAATAAAGCGCCAATAATTCCATTAGAATGTGTGAGACTTCGCGTCGCCGCCATAAAATAGGGTTGCCATTGCCAGAACTAGATGCTCCCTAGTCCCCGCTGCTACCCCGTAGGTGCCTACCTACACCTTTTAAAATAATTAAAGACCATAAAGAACCACCTATCTACGAAGTCGATTCATTGTTAAAAGAACACGGTCATAAAGTTGTAAGACTTCCTCCTTATCATTGTGACCTGAATCCAATCGAACTCATATGGAGTCTTTTGTAAAGGCGGATTGCTGAAAAAAACGTGGGTCAGGAAGCAAAAAATATTGTAAAAATAACTGAAGTGGCAATTTGCAGTAGCACGCCAGAAGAGTGGATAAAAGAATGCAGCCACGTAGAAACCATAGAAGATAAGTACTTCAACAATGGAGTAACTGTTGATAACAAAATAGATCGATTTATAATAGAAGTAGGAGATGACTAGATATACTAGAAATACTATAGGAGATACTTCAGACGATACTGACCCTGGAGATAGTGCTATATCGGGTGTAGGTCCTTTGGAGGAGCACAGTTATTTTAAAAAGTAATTTTGTTGTTAATCATTACAGCTTATTAAGAAGTTTCGCAAATAAATAATTATTATGGTTATATTAAGAGTTTAATTTTATGAATACTTATCTTTACACGTAAGGTATAATTTTCTATAGACCTTTGTTGAAAGGTGACCAAACAAAAAGAACAACCAAAATAAATTTTCGTTTTCAATTTATAGGTACCTACTGATTTACTGGGTAATATAATTTTCACAGCCTGGCAGCACTCATTTAAGCGCTACCAACATTACAGCGAAGGGACTTCTTTGATGAAACGCACTATACCGGCGCATAGTCTTACCCAAAATTAAAAAAGAAAAACCACGTAAGAAATGGATTTTCATACACTTTTCTCTCCCGCTCAGATGCGTTTTCTCCCCGCATATTTGTTCGATATGCAATGACGTACTTTCTACCGTAAATTTGATAAAGTATCAAGGTACTTTCCAAGCAGGTGTAGTATAAAGAATATTACTTACCTACTCTTTTGTAAGTTATGGGTTAAGATGCATCTAGCACCGAACAAAGGTTGTCTGACCTTGGAAGTTCGCATTAGGGGTTTCAGAGCATAATATACCAAATCAAATCAAATTTGTTCGTAAATGTAGGTTTCAATGCAATAAGACGTTTTAGTAAGATTGTCTGTTCGCTACATTTTACTCGAGAACATACAAATAATAATAAAGTTAGTGGTGTCGACACTATGTATGTGTGTGTGGTGGCTGTTGTTACAGACACACATTTAGAAATATGTAACTCAACTACTTACGTGCTACCTTACGTACACACAATTACCAATGTCAAAATAATAATAATCTAAATGTAATATTGTAATAATGTAAATGTCAGTAACTACTAGGTATGTAGGAAAGCCACTAAGGAAAGCTTAACTCAAAGTAGAAGGTACCTACACTTATAAAGTCAGAGCTTTAGCACTATGGAGGTACGTGAGTCTGAAGGTTGTTCAAACACCACTTACAAGTCTGTTCATTTAGGAGAGAAGAGAATACTAAAATGTAAACTTTCTGTGCCGCAGTCACTACATTTCCAATATATTTTTACCCTCCTAAAAATGTATTCTTATAATGTTAATTTTTGTCACCGGCTCACCTCTGAAAGAACGGAAAAGGTCGCTCCCCTAATCGATAAAATTCAATTTCATAATTTAGTCCTCGGAGAGTACCTTCTAGATTTACTTCGTTCCTCGTCAGTTGAAATTAAAAATATAAATCGGTATTCAGTCTGAAATCTCGGCGGACTCGCGTCGTCTAAATATCTCAACAAAAACACTAATTGCTGCAGCGTTTCGCTACAGCACCGGCCATCTTGCTCTCTTTAAATATTTAAGGAGTCGGGAGTTTTTGGAGCTCCATCGAAACCAAAATAGCTTTTAGGATGCCACTCTGATGTTTGTGGTCGACCTCGCTACATTTTACTGCAAAGATACGCCCAAGGATGTTATGAGGTCCTTAGTAAATGAGCACTGGAGCGCGGGAACGATTAACTTGGAGCGGGTCATTACTGCGTTTTACTCATACCTTAACTTTCTGACACAATATAGGTCCCTACATTTTAAGCTTTTATGAGCTGCAAAATGAGTCCGTATACAACAATATATCCACAGTTCTCCATGTAAATTATTCATGCTGAAATAAAAACTGCATAGAAGTTTCCACACATTACAACCTCTATATACGAGGTACTAAAAAGCTGTCCACTTTACACTGCGGTGCATGTACTCGCGCTCATAATCACGAACGGCTTTTTTTCGCGGGAACTCTCCGAAAATTTTACGTGCACTTAAGGCGGACGATGCCCTGAATAATTTTACTTGCACTCAGGCGGCGGGAGGTGGCGCGAGACTGATTTATGTTTCATAAGAGTGTTTAAAGGAAGGCGGACGTTATATTCTGGTGTCGTAAGATCTGCGGGCATCAGACTCGGTCGCTTACTCAGCGGAAGTTGTAGGTGCGGTCGAGTAATGTGAGGAGATCAGTCAGTGTCTCGCTCAGGTGTCGCCCTGTCCGGGTGAACTGCCACGCACAGATCAATTGTCTACTGCTCGGCGACGATGTCCTTTGTACACATTAGCTGGCGTACCTAACTTAGGCATTCACCGCAGATAATTAAATTGTTTTGACAGTCAGTTATTCTGCTACAATACTTTTGCGAATCTACATCACTATTAAAATAGGTAGCTACAAGACATTGTGTAAACATTTTTGCTGAAGGAAACTTAAAGTTAGTACATACAGCTAATTTTAATGGAAGCTTAAAACAAACACGAGTGCAATTAAGAGTTCACTTCTGTAAAAAACTCATCAATTGTGCCGACAGCTACCGTTTACCGATACCTACTGGTGGGTATAAATGGTTGTACAATCTCTTGTTTAATAAGATATCACAAGAAAGCCATATAATTGCTTGCTCTGATGAGCATGACGAGAAAAGTCAGATACAAAGTAAGGACTTCTAAGCGACTAAAGAATCATTCCTTCCCACGTACTGGATGAAGTATAGGTGAAGAAAACTCACAAGATCCATCTATTTATAAGCACGTATAGAGGTAAAATATTTGACGCTTTCACGTTTTACGATGTTACTTAGGTATTGAGAACAACGAGCTTATTGATATCGTTTCAGTTATTTTATGGTTCAGCTTCTCGGAATCGTTTACATAGTAGGTATGTTGGTTTGAATCACGTTGAGTACGTAAAGATCTTACTTTATAGAGATAACAATCTATCAGTAGGTAGTTACCTACTATTAGGATTGAAACGTTGTGCGCTTAGAATGTAGGTCTCTGCAGAATATCAGTTTCCACGAATTCATGCCTAAATCAGTTTGGTGCACTGAATTGGACGGAACAAGAAGATCGATCTTCAATTATTCTTATCTGAGACTGTCATTAATTTCAGCTACTTAACTACTAAGAAAGTCGAGACAAAGTGCACATTACAAACATTTTTCCGCTCAATAGAAACCTATTTTCAAGAACTGATTTGTCCAAAAGACGAAAGGTTCCAATATAAAGCGAGACAATAATTATCTGGCAGCTGAAGACTACTGTAGAGGTATCGAGTGTCAGATGTGCCGATGTGCGGGTTATTACGCGGAGAGGCGGTGCACTGCCATCCCTCGACAGATCACAAATATGCAAGCTGAATATATTTTAGATGGCAAGCCACTTCGACTCCATCCCATTGCAGGTTTTGTCATAATTGAGAGTGTGATTCGAGAAATGGAGGATTATGTATTTACGACTGCTATAGCTTCAAATTTGTTCAAAATAAACGATTATTATTATCTTTAAATGTTATAATTATTATTTTTTTAAATTCAATTTATTTATTCAAAATCTGTATTAACAATAACAAACATAAAGTCTGCCAAACTGCATAACAGTTTGTCGGCAGTTATTCTCGTCTAGCAATGTATTACAAATTGAAAAAATTAAAAAAATAATTGTGCTGAAACTTAATTACCTATGCTAAGTAAACTTTATAATAATAAGCCTACAGTCGAGATCAAAAATCACATATTTTACAAAAAGGTGACTTAACCTGACCTAGACTAGAGTCAAGTGCAAACCCATCATATTTTTTTTGTTTTAATTACTTTCGCGTTATTGTCGTTTTTCGTGTCTGTATGTGTGATCGCGTTGTTATTCTAAACTGCGTAACGGGAACTATCCCTTAGGCTCGGACTACAGGCATCCGGATACTCCCGGGCCCGAAAAAAAAGGCCCCGGAGAAACCCGGATTCAATCCGTTTCTCAAGCAATCATTTGAATAGTTCCTGCGTTGACACATTGGATCAGGGGCCATCCGATTCCGAAAACAACCGGATCATGCTCTAGTTTTCCCCGGCCACCGGGACCGTTATTTTTCTGCACTAGGGGCGGGGCCTTTCAATATAGTATGTAGTTGTATGGAGCTGACCACACGACTCCGAAAAACGTTCGTTCCGGGCGCTTCCGGACGAATCACGCGGAACCTAATTTTTGGATATGACTTGTGAAATACACCCTCCGTTATGCAGTCTACGTGAAATGGATGAACCCAGTATCGTTTGGCTTTCCTTTTTTTGGAGTTCCTATTTATTAACGGCTGCAGCTAAACACAAAACTTCAACTAAAGTTAAAGTTAACATTTGAAACACCAACATGCTGTCGGCCGACTGAGTAAATTTCTCTCCGGATTCAAACGAGCCGCGTGTAGCCAACAGCATGCCGCACTCGGATTTTTCTAGGACCGGAGAGATTCCGGATGCTTGTAGTCCGAGCCTTAGACAATTTATTCCGGAGGGGTTATGTCTATAAAACATATGATAGAAATCGCGAAGTTTTGACATTTCGGCATTCCCGTGCGAAGCGGGTAGCTGGTATTATTATAACTACTTTCTTCAGTGACACTGCACATAAACTTTAGGTATTTGACTTTGATATTTTGGTCTGGCGATTTACACCAGCTTGGTGAAAACTGACTTCCTTAAAGACGAAGACGTGACTTACCTACCTGTGTCACTTGACGTAGGTGCGGTCAACGACAAAAGACGAACGGTTTGTGTCGCGCGTGATTAGCGTCGCGTGTCGCGCATGTTTGTAGAAGCCTTTACACATCGTTTAAATTAATAATAATACATTGTTTATTGATCATAACAGCATTGTAGTACATGGTAATTTATAGGGTTGACAAATTAGTGTACTAAAAGTACAACTGAAATGGTGGTGAGGTGCTGCATTCCCAGCTAGATTATAGAATAACCTGTATATGGGAGTACAGTGCCAGTCCCCATTAGGTATTATAATTAAATTGTACGCAATATGTGGCTAAACACTAGTCGTCTACCTACTACAATTTTATTATTATTGGTCACATAGTATAACTCAGGGTAACACAAAAGGAAAAAATACATAATAAAAAGATGAAAACATTTGCTAAAAGGTGAGTGTTAATGTGTGGGCATTGTAGTGCGCATGCCAGTGTGTGTATGTGTGTTGTGTGTGTGTGTTTGTGTGTGTGGGTGTGAGTTGGAGCATCTGTGCGTGTGTAGATACATGGGTTTGCGTCTGCGAGAGTAAGGGTGTGTTTTAGATGGATATTTTTATTTATGCTGTTAGAAACTTTGAAAATTGACACAAAATTCGATACAATATATTTCAGCATTTCAACAACTACGAATTAATATTATTTAATGTTGCCTCTGTCTGTTCCGATTGTAATTAAATATAAATACCTAGCTCAATAATTAGGATTTAAAAAACTGAAGTGTTAATCGACTTTTGTAGCTCACTGTAGGTACTTACCATTTCAACCATCATATGACCATGAAAAGTTGTACTTGAATAAACCCTGTATCTAGGTCAAATACGATGTTCATTACTTTCTTCATTTTCTTTCATCTCTGCAGAATATCTCTGAAAAGTTTTGCGCGAAACATTTTCACGAACCTAAATATCAGTTTGGTGCACTAAATTGGACGGAACAAGAAGATCGATCTTCAATTATCTGAGACTGTCATTAATTTCAGCTAGGTATTAAGAAAATCGGGACAAAGTGCAAATTGCAATCATTTTTCTCTTTGCCTAAATTTCTTTCTCTTTTCCTAAAAATTTGTTTTTCCAGCGAATTTCAGGATTAAATTGAAAAGTATTAACGTGGGCCGGGATTAAGAGTGTAGGTATTAAACCGTCTATCAAGTTTCCACCGGAGTTGCCGAACCACTCTGAAACAGACTCGGATTGTATGACGCTGTAGAATTTACACTACGTCGAACCAATTTCATGCGGAAAAACAAAATGTTTTTCAGAAAATGGCGGATGAAGTTTACTCCTCTATTCAGTTCATTAGCTGATACCTAGATTCGTACCTGATATGTATTTTGGAAACTTTAAAGAGCAAAAGTTTGAAAAGCTAAACACCCACATTTGGCTTTTAAAATTTTGGAGACGTACCTGTTTATCGTATTCTGGACCTACCTACATTAGGCATCTATGCTTGTTTCACTTGCCATCGTTCTTTTAAATATTTATTTTATGAAAGTTATTTACACTAGGTACTAAATAACTGTACAAATAATTATACAAAAACAAAAGGACACTTAGGCGTCGAAGTATTCGTCCGCATCGCTGTCATCTGGAAACGTGCCCAGAAGACTGGCAGCATTGCCACGTTGAATGGCAATGCTAATTCTTTGGCCAAAGAGCAACCCAGCCACGTCACCTCACGTGAAGTGTCGACCAGTCGGCGAGAAATTTCCTTAAAAAGGAGACGCGCACTCGGGCCTCATGAACCGTGCGTTCCAACCCCAAACGGCTCAAAACTGTAGTTACCCATAAGTATTTGCGCCGCTTGAGGGTCTCAGATTCTTTTAAATAAGGTAGTCGTAAGCATTTTAAGGTAATCTTTTACCTTGATGTTTCAAGTAGGTACTGCCGGTCGATTCTGTAACAATCTCACCGTGATAACTTAGGTAAAGTGAGCTATCATTCCACCTGATGCTAGGGATTGACACTATCGACAACTCACTTTAAGGTCAAGCTCACTTCACCTAAGTTTTCACGGTGAGATTGTTACAGAATAGCTCGGCTGCTTTAACTAAGTAAACGTACCAACACCAAAAAAAAAACATCAGTATTTTTTTAGACACAATGAATTTTAATATTTCCCTTTTGCAAACAGAAAATAAAACGAGCTTTTTTTGTACTCAATTATACCCGTTGTAACATTCAGTAAAAACAAAAGCTGAGCCGCAGCTCCACATAAAATACATCAGAAATGTATGTATGTGCATATTTTACGTTATTTTTTATATGGATGACTTCCTTGCATGATTTTATTTATCGTGCAGTTGAAATGTTCGACGGGTGCGTCTCTGGCTGCGTCGATCCTCGCATAAATTATACCGGTCTGGGGAGCCTTCAGTGTATGCTTGAAAGTCGCCGATGCAAATAAACGAGACAATCTTTATCCCAATCATTACTTAACATATAAATGTTAAGCTGTTTATTTGTAATCGTGCTAAGACAGCAGGATGAAGTCGGTGGTTCGTTAAAACTTTAGCTGACTAGGGCTGGGCCATGCGGTCTTTGATGTTAGTCCGAATGGAATGTGAGCGCTAGCATGTTGAGAATGTGCGCGTAATTTACCAAAAATTATGCTCGATACGTTCAAGCTATTGAATAAGGGTGTTTCTTGGACTTGCCATAAACCCGAAATTGATAAAACTTAGAAAAAAGACTTTAAAAATATCTTCTCTCTGATGTGGAGAAGATATTTTTTAAGAATTTTTCTAACAAACTGACACATTCTTCACAAAGGCGTTTATGATTTAGAATTATATTATTACTTGTAGGCATGGACGATGAATAAAAGTCGGACGGAACTCCGCAAACACGAATCTGAGTCCCGTTTAATTATGTGTGAAATTATGAATGTGTGAGTGGTGCCATTTGCGCGCGTAATGCCCGACCGTCGCGCGTCGGTCGCCGTCTCGGCCGAGTAATGTGTGTATGTGTGCGTACAGCGAGCTGGCCGACTTAGTGACACAGTTTTTTGTTAGCGAGAATCTGTCCGACTTTTTTTTTCGTCCATTGTTTTAGGTAGAAGATTCCCTAGACAAGGTACGAAGGCATTATGTAGTTTTGCCGCCAAGTTTTCCTATCAGATCAAAAGCTCTAACAAGTCTAGTTATCATCCATTTGAGCTTATCATATATTCCATTGCTTCCGCTTGGTGGCATTAGAACAATTTTCCTGGAATCTTTCACAACAATTCCACATAAAGCGAGGCACGAGCCTATTACAAAAAACAGCCCTTATAACGACATATTGTTGATTACCTACGATTAGTAAGTATTGCTTATTAATAAACATGGTCGTGTATGACCTATTGTTTAACTGCTACTAAAAATTTTATGCCACTATTCAGAAAATTGTTTCCCTGAATGACTTTTACTACTAAGTACATTACATTCCTCTAGTTTATAGCTTCCCTGTAATAAATCAATAAACCATTATGATCACTTTTATAACAGTTATGACTACGATTATTGGTTTTCGTATAAACGACCAAGGAGGAAGGTTCCTCGTCGATCGTTTGTAATGTTTCAGTGTCAGACTGTAATCTACATGGTCCTCATAATATGATCTAACCAAGATTATGTCCGGACTTTGAAAGTGACCGTGGCCTCTGCTGGTTTGTTTCGGTCTTTCTTCTCAGAGTAGTCAGATAAGAAACATCGAACTTATCTATCTTTAAAAACATCGTTTATTTTGGAAGTGTTTGTACGAAACTACCTATGCTTAAAGAAACAAAATCGTTTATATTTATATTCGTAATTATCTACCTAATTGGTACATAACTAATTATTTAACTTAGGGTTTATTTTAACCAAAATTTTATCAGGTAGGTACCTACTTGATAAAATTTCAGGCGTCACTATTGAGATAGAGGTATACATAGGTACCTACTTATGTAGATTGGACAGGGAAGCTGGATTTAATGACATTCTCTACCATACTGCTTCTCTCGTGGCGGATACGAGTAAAACCAAGCGCACATTAGGTAGGTACAACCGCAAGGGACCGCATTGCAACGTATTTTCATACAAAAAAATGCAGTGCGGCCCGCCTGTTAAGTATGTGCGTAGAACGTTCATAGAACGAAAGTGATGAAGGAGAACTTCTGCAAGGCGGTTCCACCCGGCCTTATTTGCGTTAGCCTTTAAGGTGGACTTAGATGACAAAACAGTTGATCTCGTGCTAAAAATATTATCCAGGCAGCAAGTTTGGTGGCGGGCCTGCCTGCCCAGATTACGAGACGAACGTTAGTATCGTCATCTTCACTCATGGAGGCTCTTAATAGAGCCTCCACGAGTGCATCCTCTCGAGGTACAATATGCACCCCAAGTGCTCATGTCTCTTCTAATCAGTCTTTGGATCAACAGTACTCACCTAAATATGTAAATTATTTTCATGAGAGGGGCTCCTGGCTAAATAATAACACAGACATACGGGTCGATCGAGAGGTTAAGCTACGCTTGCCGCGGTCAGTTCGTGGATGGGTGACCATCCATTATACATCGAGACCCCTCCGTGCCTCGCAACGTAAATTGATAGCTGGGACTGGGACCAACAGCTGGTACCGATTGTCATTCGTAGATCTTTATCAGTCGTTACGGGAAGTCAGTAGGCCCAAAAGTCTGACAACTACTTAGTCTTGTTGCCCAAGAAATACCGTGTTACCCAGTAACTGGGTTGTGGAGGTCAGATGGGCAGTCGCTCCATGTAAAATACTGGTATTCAGCTGCATCCGGTTAGACTGGAAGTCGACACCAACATAGTAGTGAAAAGGCTAGGCAGGTTGATTGAGATGAGCCCTCTTATTTAAATAAATACGTTTAAAACGTAAAAAAAATTGTTTAAACAGACGCTTAACGTTGATTAACTTTAATTAACGTTTAAATAAGCGGGGAGATGCTGAGTGTTTAAAACTTGTACTTAATCAGGCCATGTACATCAACGGGCTAGAAAGCGAAGTAGCCAGCTACGACTATTTAACCAGAAGTGGTGCAACTTTAATTAGCAATATACTCTCAACAAAACATCGTAAAATTCTTAGTGCTGCACTTTTGCACACAAATATCTATCACTTAACATGTTATATGCAAACTGTTCCACTCTCACGGATTAACTTAAAATGGAAATTGGATGGCATTAGTTCCACATAGCTTGTTTTAGTTGGATGTTACATTTGATTAGTGCATGTCCATTCTGCATACATTCTGCGGTGGATCGTCCGCGACGCACTGGCGCCAGTGACTAGAGTCGAACATGAGTCTGAACTAAGCTTCAGGGTTGTTTCTTGAGCAAGGTGGCAAATTTATTTTTTTATATGGGTACTATCGGTACTTTTTACGGTTCAAAAAGCTTTAAAGGGCATCATCGCCATCTTTTCATCATCATGGGGAAACTTTATTGGTGGGTCCCAGTGTGGGTCTAAAGTGCATACGCATTACATTCGCAATTCAAATAATTGATGGCGACAATAAATATTACAACAAACAACAAACATTTATAATGGTGATCTTACTAGAATCAATAAAATCTATTATGCCCACTAAGCACCATAATATTATATGCAATTAAATTCTGCCTAATAAATATTGATTTAGGTCTCCCAGACATGCGGTATTTCCAAATAAATGTATGAGCAAAGAGTCTAGCGTTTTTTTTTTTTAATACCGGTATGGTAACCCTGTTCGCTTTAATATTCAGCCATCGGCGTATTGTGTGGTCGGTGGTCGGGTGTATCGCAGGAACCTGTCCTCGACCCGTGCCGACAAACGCGAATTAAAAAATGTCTAAGATGGACCACCTTAATATGTAATAATGATATAGAATGAATCCTTTTAAACCCTGATGTTTAGTTAGATAATAATATGTGATCAATTTTGTATGCGGCCTATAAATTTTTGTTGATTACAAAGATATTATGTTTTTTTAAAGCTAATTTATGCAGAAAATGTTCTTCGATATTCCTACTGCCAACAGTATTTTAATCATTTGCGCTTAGGTATAATTCGACCTTTCAATGCAATGTCGACACTTGGGCCATTGACCATAGTCGTTTATTGTTAAATTAATAAAATAACAAAATACAAATTTAATCTAGCTTTTTTGTAGATAGTAGGAGTAGATAGGTATACTTCCCTACACTGACCTAACATTTCAGCACTCGTACGTAGGTACCAGCTTTACCTAGTGTTGCATATTCCTTACCTACCCACGATGATAAATACCCAACCTAGTAATACCGTAATACTGCAATAGGTACTGTTTTCTGTTTGTAGAGACACAAGACGAAAATAATGTGCACTTACCTTCGACCTTCCGACCCCAAATTAACTTCTTGGCCATTGGCTTTTGTAGATTTTAAGACAGTAATAAAATAAACATAAATTGGCTAATTTATTGCGTGGACAGCACGGTTTATCTTTATAATTTATTACCTACCTGCATAATTTTTTAATCTTCTGTTTTTAGTTGGATACTTACCTACTATCTAATCTACCTTTTCACTTAGATATGGATGTTAAAATCCAATAACAAACTTTATGCAGGTACCTACCATATCCACTGTACGGTCAAACGCACGTCAGCGGTTATACTTGAAACTGTGAAAATCCTTACTGTAACGAAATACAGGCCCTGTCAAAGTCAAAATGTTGCCATTGGCGTGCGGATGACTGTACTAATTTATCATGAAAACCCGTTAGTACCTACCTACCTATAATTGATAGGTACTGTTCTGTGTAACATCAGTGAATAGGTATAGTCGCCCGGACGTTTGAGTGGACGTCCTCGTCTAAAAGCCGATAAAGGACATCTTCGTAGTTCGTTGTTAAACATTAATCTTTAAAAAGTAGGAAAATATGGCTGTGGAAAACACGTATCTAGTTTCTAGGGTCTATCGGCAAATAATTTAGGAAGTGTATGTAAGTAATCTGTATGGGTACCTAGTTTGTTTTGTGCTTTCGGGGGAAAGTATTCAAAAGGCGCCAGCCCGGTTTTTGGGCATAAGACAGGGGATGTAGGATTTTTACCTCACTAAAACCACCCCAGTGGTCACCATCTGCACATGGAAGGAAGCACCGTTACCCCTCAAAAGACCGATATAGCCGACCTGCCTAAGAGTTGAGTTGAATACCATGCATTCTCCAACCTGGAGTTGCTGAAATTCATGAACTATGCAAACTAGCAAACTATGGTACAACTTTGACGTTCGGAAATATTATGTAGTTCATCGATAACTCTATTAGCAGTGTTTTGCACGCTCGAGTTATAATATATAGAATATTTTAAAACCGCGATGATAGAACAGCGGAAATTTAGTCTGTGCACGCAAGCGATACTGCTAAGCGTGAGGTTCAATGTTTGGTCACCGAGTCGGACAAAGCGGTAATGGATTTTTCACTACGAATCTCTCAGCCCGGAGTATGAATTTATGCTATAGGCTCGCCCATATTTCTTGGAACTTAAGGTGTCTTATACTCCTCTGCCTACTCTATCCTGTATGTTTTCTTGATACAATCAAACATGTCCAATCATTCCACAGCACGCCAACATACGACATGGCTCCGAATCCGGACAAGCAGTGGATTCTACGCGTGACCGACAAGATGAGGCCTATCCATCGCCAGTTCACCGACTTGCTGATGACCAAACGACTGCAGACGCTGCAGAGTGTCGACATGGTACGTCGTAAACTACGCCAGTATACACTAACAAATGGTGCAAGGATCTTTCGGCACGTGGCCACAATCGGAACTAACGCCGCCATCTTGTTTTTTCAATACTGTTTCCTTGACAATTTAGCAAATGTTTACCAACAACGCCACCGTGTAAATGGCATTCAGGCGCCAAAAGATCCTTGTAGCAGTTGTACGTGTACGCTGTACTTGGCTTGTTTTGTTTTTAATTTAGTTTTGAATTGAATGTAGGAGCGTGAATCTATTGGATGACACTTTGAAATATGTGAAGTTCTTTTCTGCAGTCTTGCTACAAAATTATCTTTTTTTACACTAATAAAATATACCTTCAGGGGGATTACTTAACTACCTACTTACTTTAGGTACCTATAATAATGAAAACTAGCATACCTACATTTGTACCTAATGCAAAGGATAAATCATAAAGACGTAGAGATAGGACAGAAAAATATTAGCCGGTGACTTAAGATTTTGTTTCATACTTTGAATTAATCTGAAATTTTCTTTTTCAGGCTGTAGAACGCGTTTATCAAGAGTTGAAAGCACTGGGTGAACTGGACAACACGTACTTAGTGTACACATCAGACCACGGTTATCACTTGGGCCAGTTTGGCTTAGTCAAAGGGAAAAGCTTTCCCTTCGAGTTTGACATCAGAGTTCCCTTCCTTGTAAGGGGGCCAGGAGTGGAGCCCGGCACTGTGTAATTATTTTTTTACTAATTACTTTTCAATACTCAGTTATTTTAACGAAACTCTGCAAAAGTACTTACTTGTTTCATTTCTTTTAATGTATTCATCCCCTTTACTTCCTACTTTATTGATTTAGTTCGACTGGTTGAAATCTCTGAAAAAAAAATGTAATGCCTTAAAAAAATAAAATGGTTTCCTTTTAATTTCTAGTGGCATCTTATCTTTTTTTTTTTTGACTGGCCAGTTTGAATATAATGTTAAATAAAAAAGGTTTCTATTTGAGAACAAAAAAAAAACCAGGCCGCACTCCTTCGGTCAACCAATATTATCTAGGTATTATTCTATGGATTGCCTATTCCCTACGCCTAATCTAGATGAATGTAAATACACAGCTTTTTATGAAATTAAATGCATCCCCTTTATCTATCTACTTCATTGATTAATACCCGTGATTGATACATCTGCAAAAAATGTGAGATGCCATTAAAAAACTAATTGATTTGCTTTTAATCTCTATTGGCAAGTTAATGATTGTTTCGACTCAGTGGCCAGTTTATGAAAAAAGGCATTGTCCTAAGATTTACGTGTAAAATAAAACCTCTTTGGCTTCCTTCGATAACCCATTGATCAACCACTTTTGTTTAGAATCCTTTCGGATTTTATTACATAATTATATTTAAAAAATAATATAGGTACTTACCTACCTATTTTATTGGTCTGACCAATGGATTGAATGTAGTTTTAACAAGCTTTTATTTAACTTGCCTTGTTACTTAGTTGGTTACTTATTTATCAATCAACACTGTTTTGATGCACGTTTTAAAATGAGCTAAAGAAACGAAGGCGAGATTTTTTTAAGGAAAATTTGACAACTGTTCCAACTGAGCTATTTCTTTTTTCTAAAGTGTTGACGACATAGTCCTCAACATCGACCTGGCGCCAACGTTCTTGGACATGGGTGGCGTGGAGCCTCCCGCGCATATGGACGGACGGTCTCTCCTTCCGCTGCTGCAGCCGCGACGCCGCCGCCATGCTGCCGCGCACTGGCCAGACACGTTCCTTGTCGAGAGGTGGGTAATGAAACAGAACCTAAAGGACTTAAGGAAATTGCATGAGACTGGAATTAATTTTATTTGCCCCATATTAAGGCCTGTACGAGTCATCCGAAACTTTAGTAGCGATGCCTTACATTTTTGTCACAAATTATAAGACCCCAAGTCTCACTAGTTAATGGTAAGTAAAAAAAGTAAGAAAGTAAGTCAAATCTCAAAATATTGATAGACATTTGTACAAACAATATTCAAGGATTTCAACAAGAGTGTTTTCTTCCATCCCCAGCTCAGGTCGGCGCGATATCCCAGGTCTGGGCCACCGCTCCAAAGAGAACAAGTACAGCCGGGAGATGAATGAGAACAGAGCCACTACATCACCTACACAGTCTTCGGAGAGCGGAGACTTCGACGAGGACACTGATGATGATGACTTCCTTGAGCCTGATGATGACGATGATGATGTAAGGATTGAATTTGGTAAAGCCGCCATATTTTTAAGAACTCAAACTAGTCGTTTAGTTTACGGTTGGGAATCTTTTTTCGAATATGAATGCATTACAATATGAGGTGTACCTAGTACCTACGTGCCATTTTAATAATGATGTATTTTTTAATGTACACAACATCAAAGTGTTCAATCACATGACATTACAATTATTAGTTAATCTACATAATGTTTTACAATTAAATGTTCCAGCAGCAAAAAGAAACAAAACTTTGCAAAACATAACTAAAAGCTTAAATACCTACTCGGTTGGTAGTTTTTAACTTTAAACATTCCAAAACCTTCCTTTCTTCTACAGAATCTATAAAATATTATAATTCAACTTGCTTCTTGTGACTGATCCCATTTACTTTTGCTCTGTAGGAGAGCTCAGAAAGTGACTCGACTGATCTAAAGAAGTCATCGGAGCCACTGATTACAAACGAGAGTCACAACCCACTGCTAGAGGCGAGCCTGGAGAAGGTTCTCGATGCTGAGGAGCAACCCGACTACCTCACACCTGGAAGCAAGCTGTTTAACCGTAAGAAACTATTTAATTTAGTACTAATGTCTATGTAGATTTGGAGATACGACAGTTGTTTAGAATATGATCCTTTTCAAGCCTTATAGATTTTCTAGTAGTAACTACCTACCTAACTATTATGTGTAGTCATTTTAATCGACTTCTTGCCTTAGGTCAATTCTTTGTAAAATCACCGCTAGCGTGTTGTTTGCTTAACCATAGCATCACCTAGCACTCCAATCCAAAAACTATCCAGGCCCATTTAGTTCATTATTTGTCGTCGTGATTCCAGAAGTAGCCGATGCAACTGGGCTGGAGGGAAAAGCAGCTCGTATTGCAGCTGACTGCTCTAAGTCTGAACTGCGTGCACCCTGTTCCGCGGGCAGGAAGTGGAAGTGTGTTCTAGTAAACGGACGGTGGCGGAGACACAAATGTAGATATGAGGTCAGTATCTCAGGAAACAACATCTAGACTACTTAAGTACATACTGTAATACTTGATTAGTTTTAATAAAAAAATCTGATTTGCAGACTGAATTGAATTCGCCACAATCGAAGATGAGCACTAAGAAATGTGCCTGCTTTACACCCAGCGGACTTGTATACACAAGGCTAGAAACTGATGGAACTATAGCTAGGCGTCTCGCCGAAGTCTCAAAAGAGAACAGTACTCGCACTCGAAGGTCTATAGACAATGAGGTTTACGAACCTAACACTGTTGATAGTATTCTAAAGGAAAATCCGAGTATTGGACACTTGAACTTCAAGAACGAACCAATAGACGAATTAGAAAGTAGAAATACAAAGAACAAAATCGACAAACTTATCATGGAAACTGAAGCATTCCTTGAGGCTTATGAACGTACCAAAGAAAATATAGATCATAAAAGAATTAAACGTAGGGCTCAACACTGGAACCATAATAAACATAAGAAAAACGACGCGATAGTTAACAGCAATGAGTCTTCGTTAGAATGTAAGATAGAGAAAGATGGGACAGTTAACTGTTCCCAAATCATTTACAACGACCTTAAAGCTTGGCACACAAATAGATTGAGCTTAGAAGATCAAATAAGGCAATTACGAACAAAACTAGAAGATTTAAAAGAGATAAAAAGACATTTAAAGATTGCGAAACCAGTCACTGAAACGCAAACTGTACATCCCGCCTTTATCAGCAATCACTTATTCAACAAGAGTTTAACTCACGAACATAATACTTCAAAGGAACATTTTAGAAAAACTAGACTACATAGAGTGAAACCTAAACATAGAAATAGTACAGCACAGGAAAAGAAATTCAGGCATTCAAATGAATATGTGGTGCCTACGATAAATGCTAAAACCAAAGACGACGTGTTTGATATTCAATTTAAGAACGAGACGAAAACTGAAGCTCCTACTTTACAAACTCGTAATATTACGAGCGACGCGGATACAGCAGTGAATAATACCGAACATAATATCGAAATACAAAAACCCCAAGTTACTACAGTCATCATAGAAGGAAACTACGAACAGAACAGCGTTGAAGAAGACAAAAGTACACTGCAAAGCGTAATAACGAGCACAGATTCGATAGCCACAACTGATTTTGCCATGAATTTGGATGTTACCACAAAACGTGTCCCGGAAGAGAATTCTACCGATGAAGGATATTTTTCGCAGAATGTGAACTATTTCAGTTCCGCTATAGATAAGATTTTATCGACGGAGAAATCGACCAGTACAACGAATAAACCAACAACTGCTGGGACAACTACGACGAGTAGGCCGACAACCACGGCACCGAGACATACGACACTTAGCCCTTTGAGTCTTGGCCCAGCGCGGTTAGATGCCTCGGAGTACGAACAGAGGAACCCTAATAAAGCGACGTCAAAGAATATGGGTATTTTCGAAAAGCCCGTTGACGTGTTCCAGAGAAGACTCCATCCACTCTTCATTGAAAATGAAGACAAGCATGTTTGTTACTGTGAAGAAAATAGGTTGGTAGTAAACCACAATAATTCTACTAAGGGTTTTTTCTAGAGGTAACGTAATGTAATGGCTATTTATTTTTTCAGGAAAATGAGAGGACTCGGACACAGCTACTTAGAAGCAGCACAGAAGGCGAGAGAAGAACAGCGAAAGAAGAAGGCACAGCTGCTTCAAAAGAAGCTTAGGAAAGCTAGGAAACGAGTATGTCTTAGATTTTCTTTATTTACCCACTTTTATTAACATATTGTACTACCAACTTGAAAACCCATTCGAAACACCGATAAAATTAAGTACTGTAGCGGTATCTACATCGCCACATGCGAACTACGTCACACTGACGTCACGCAAAATCCTGCATCACGCAAGCAGAGTTTACCACGCAACTAGCATAATAGGTAATATATACAACGACCCGACATCAATCGTTGGGCAGTTGTCCACCAGACACGACACCCGTCTGGTCGGAGGACCCTCCCTTTACCAGGAGGTATGAGCGAACTTTACACCCTGTTCCTCGTGCCTCTATAGTACAATATTTTGTGATTTTTTTCCAGGCGGAATTAGAGAAGCTGTGCGAGTCTGAGCGTATGAACTGTTATCGGCACGACAACGACCACTGGCGAACGGCGCCGTTCTGGACGGCGGGCCCCTTCTGCTTCTGCATGAGCACCTCCAACAACACCTACAACTGCATTCGGACCATCAACGCTACCCACAACTTGCTTTATTGCGAGTTTATCACCGGACTTGTCACTTACTACAACTTGAGAATTGGTACGACCACCAAATACAAAAACAATTGCTATTCTCTGGCAAAAGTTCCGAAATAGATTAACATTTTCAACTGTTCATTGCAGATCCTTTTGAAACCCAAAACCGAGTAAAATATCTAACGCCGGCTGAGAAAGACTACTTCCACAACCAGCTGCAACAACTGCTCGGTTGCAGGGGACCATCGTGTCGACGGTTCTCACACTCCAATCCAAATGGTAAAGTATTTACATTTAAAACAATAAGATGAAAAATGTACATGACTTTAAGGGATGTTAGTTAATGGTAATATATTCGAATTTCAGGGAGCAGTGAAGAAACTGTCAACAGGCGTTTTGACGACCGATTCGAGGACCACTTGTACAGAGGTGACTCTGTCGGATATAATGAGAGGTAACCGCGAATGAACGATCTTATAAATGTCGGGTCAGCGGACTAAAGCACATAAGTCAAAAAAATGCTTTATTTTTTCTTTGTACCAAAATTATTCATTTACACCAATACATCGGCAGACTAAAGCACATAAGTCATATTCGCTTGTTCGGGCTTGAATCTAAGTAGTGTCCTTTTTCAACCTCTTGAATCGCAATAATCTTGCGGCGTTATAAAAAACATAAGTTGAGTTATGTTAAAAGGAACACTTGAAGCTCTCGGACCTCATGGACGCAGAAAGTGACTTATGTTATTAGGAACGTCAAGTGCGTCCTTTTATCTCGATTTTTAATTCGAGGGTAGGTACTCAAATTATTATTTTATTGCTTACAAAAAACTGAAGTGGTAACTGTAGTGATTTGGGTCACACTAGTCGAGTTAGTTTTGCTCTGATTTGTTAACAGAACAGTTGTGGTGTGTGAAATTTTACTTGAAAGTATTCCCAATTAATATGGATTGTCAGCGAGGAAAGAAATTAGTTGAGATGGTGATGAGGAGAAACACAAATGTTGAAGGTAAGTTTGCCATGTTTGATTTAAATCAGAAAGTAATATATTTATCTTTCATTGTAGTTTTAGCAGAAATCATCAGTGATTTGTTCATTTTAGCATCAATCATTAATAAATGATTAAAATAATTATTTTTTTAGCCTCTACAGTACGTTTTTTATTTTTAGATGAACGAAATGAACAGCAATCTACAGGCACAATAGCGGAAGAAGAACCAATGCCTTCCACATCATCAGGCCACACTGGCGTCATGTTTATTAATCGAGAAATGGATTTCTCAAGTGATGATTCTGTTCTGGATCCACATTTCGAACTCCCTGAAACAGCAGTAGATTCGTCGACATCCACCGATACTGACCGAAGAGCCGACACGCCACCTGCGGTCGAAACATCTCCAAAAAAAAGTATTCGCATTACGAAAAAAGAAAAGAAAATAAAACGCAACACAGGTCAATCATATAAAACATTAAAAGGTAAAGTTGTTTCCAGCAAAATGTGATACTCAAGTAAATAAAAGTGATAGTACTGTGCAAGTTTACACATTTGACTTACAACAGTGTTTACCCACTCCAGCCCTCAGCTCTTCTGTAGCTTTCTACAAACGCCAGTTGTGGACGTTCAACCTGACTGTCCATGACAACAAAACTGGAAAAGCTGTGTGTTACATATGGTATGAAACCATAGCTGCTAGAGGAGCTAATCAAATAGCATCATGTCTTTTTAAACATCTTCAAACATACGTACCTGAGAATACAAAACATGTAATATTTTATTCTGATACTTGTGGCGGTCAGAACAGAAATTCTCATGTCAGTTCAATGTTGACTTGGGCTTTGCAGAAATTAGACATAGATGTCATAGACCACAAGTTCATGGTTCCGGGTCATAGCCACATGGAAGTGGACACGGATCATAGCATCATTGAAAAAAAGAAAAAGAAAACGGATTTGCAGATTTATCACCCGCATGATTGGATTCAACTCATCAGATCGAGCAGTAAAAAATTTGAAGTTGTCGAAATGCGTAGTTCCGACTTTTTGGATTTTTCTTCATTGTTAAAGGGTCCTTTAGTATTAAGAAACAAAGATGTAGAAGGGCGACAATTTAAATGGCTCGATAAAAAGTGGTTGCGCTATGATTCTGAATTTGGCGTAGTCTCCTACAAAGACACTTTGGACACGGAATGTAATTTTTACAAATTTAACTTGAAACGTCGAGTTTCTGCCATACCTGACACTATTCCTGTTATATCGGTACAGCCCTTACCGATATCAAAAGAAAAGAAAGATGATCTGATTTCTTTACTCTCCTTAATACCCGACGTTTTTCATAGATTTTATTTAGATTTGCCTTCTGTGAACAATGTACGTAATACTGACCCTGATATTTTAGATAGTGAAGAAGATGAATAAATAGTTGAATATAAATTATAAATATAGGCTAGTATATAAATGATGCATGCTAAACTAATTTTATGTTCATAGAAGTAACTTTTGAATGTCAACTAAAACATAGTTTATAATTAAATTTACTGTTCTCATACACTTAAGTCACAAGTACCTACTAGGTACACAGTGTTCTTTCTAACATAAGTCACTAAAATCGCTTTTTATTATATTTTTTCAAATTATATTTACGTGCATGTTAGTATTAATTAAAAACATCCCAATATTCCAATAAAGTTGAATTTATAGTTAAACGCTATTTTTTTATACAGTTTTTAGTTGTTCCTGAAAAGTTTCACTTTTGGACTTATGTTTTTTAGTCTGCCAGCCCTAGAAATAATCCTTAATCATGACCATCATCATCAAACTTGCAAGAAAATTCGTCCTACCATTGTATCCACAAAATAAGAGTTTCCATTTTAGGTTGCTGTCTTTTCACTCAATGGGTTATAATTTAAGTGGATGGATGATAGTAGGTAGGTTAGGTAACTACTTTCAAACCTACGTTATGGTTACAATCAGCGATAGGCTAATGTTCTTAAAGAAATTCTTTTCTCAGGGCATGGCGATGGAACTACGGTCGAAGATACGCGCGAGCGAGGGAGCTGCACAGACGCAGGCACATGACGCCGTACTAGTCTACTTACTGTATATACATTTGGAATATGACGCGACAAGCAGACACGAGAACTGCTTTTATGTGAAGAGTACTTTGTCAGGTAGCGCGGGCTGGGAGAAATAACGATAGTTTGTTAATTAAGAACGCAAGGAGTCGTGATGCGAAGAGAACTTTTGATGAGACTTCCGTACTCTTTAACACTTTCACTGCCATGTCCATAAACTTTATGCCAAATTCGCATGCCTGAAAATGGTCCTCGCAAATTCATAACGACCCGTCAGTCGACTCCATCGGCATGACGATTACGTAACGGGACCCCTATGCCCAAGCAACCGGTAGCCGCGTTCACTAAGCCACGCCCACTCCGCGCCAGCCAGCTATAGGGTTGTCAAACGCCCTTGACCGTCACCAACAACATTTGTCACAGAACAAAATAAACTATATTGTTCTTTGTTTACCTGTTTTTATTTGTTTTAGTATCATATCATTTAGAACCTACAAAAAGGATACGCCTACATAATATTTTTAAGTGATTTTACTTAGGCACCTAGGTACCGATTTTGTAGGTTATACTATTATAAAAGCATGATTTTGAGGTTTATCCCAACGCGCATGCGCGTTTTTCGGACATGTACTCGCGGCGCGTATGCGCGTCCAAACAATTTATTTAAAACTAACTTTCTTAGAAGGCGGCGCGCCGCACCTGTGCTTTCAATGTACATCTTGTCTATACGTACCTAATTGTTGACATTATTTAGGAGCGTATAATAAAAAATTAAGCTTTTAGATAAAATACTATTTTTTTTGTTGTTAGTGTGTGTGATGGAAATAAGATACAAAGGATAATGAAAATAAAATAAAAAACTTGGGCAAAGTTCATAGTTTATTGGGGGAGCCCTGATGAGTTGCTGGGATAAGAACAATCACCAGGGCTCCCCATAATCAACGCGCTCTTGGAGCCATGTATGCCACACGCTGCGAGCCGGTGGTTCTGGAGGCTGTGCTGCTGCTACAGCCCGGGGTACAGTCCTGCAAAAAAGGAAATTATGATTTGTAGAATGTAACAAATATTTTTGAATGTACTTTACTCGTCAATCATATTTTAAAAACTAGATGAGGTCGGCGTTTCATAACTGACTACTCTGAGTAGAAAGGCCGAAACAAACTCAGAGGTCACAGTCTCTTTTAAAATCCAGACATAATCTTGGTCAGATCATGTGAAGACCATGTAGATTGGTGTCTGAAACGGTCTTTTGAGGAAAACCCATACAGATTGAGCGGACCTGTCCAGTCAGTGCACGCATTTGTCAGTAATCTTGCCGCTCAACTGAGAACTTAAGGAGCACAACGATTCGACGAACAATACCAAAGAAAGGACATTTGGGTAGGCCGCATAAATTACTCAAGCTGCCAGATCGTGAAACTAACTAAGAAATAAAATAAAAAAAGTAATAATCCACATAATCTTCACATTCACAATAATTTAAATAATATAATACTTTACAAAGTAAATACTCATGTCATTGTATGTATAAAATTCATCAATGTCTATGTGTATATAAATATTCGAACATAATCTTTGAGGACCATGTAGACTAGTATCTGAAATGGTCTTCTGAGGAAAGAACCACGCAGATTAAGAGGACCTGTCCAGTCAGTGCACTGTAGATCATGTATGTGCACTTGAGCAAGTATGTACTCACCGCATCTCCATGTACTGGCCGTCTTCCGGCCTGTAGAACAGCAGCGGGTGCAAGTTCAGCTCCAACCGCCGGATGCGGTCCGGCACGTCGGCGATTGGAGCTAACAATTGCCGTATCTGTCGAAGTAAAACAAAAATGAAATCATATTTTGTTCTGTGACCATTAAAATGTGACATGAATTATTATTATTCCGTTTTTAACTTTAACCTAATAGCATAATAGCCTAAAACTATCGAATTATTTAACAAATAACAAAAGTGACACTAATAATCAATAACGGTAGGTATATACCTCATTCATCACCTCCACCACCGACTGCATCGTGTTCGCCGCGTCGTCGTGGGCCTGGTGCTCCTCTACAATTTGGTAAATAGGTCTGAAATTAAAAAAAAAACATTTACAATAATAATAAGTACCTAATCAATACAATAATTATTGCTTACATGAAAATATTTATTCAGATGTTGATACTTACTCATTGCCGGAAGTCTCCGATCCATCATGCCCACAACAAACGACACGGCGAAAGGCCCGGCCCCAAGAGCGGATCATGTTCATTTTTTATAAATTAAAATCAATAATGGCACGCACGCGCAAGTTCAGTTTTGTAAAAAGTGAATGTGTCAGTGAGTGTCAAAATTACACGGCAGTTTAAAATTTTGAACGAATGAATGAATGAGAAAACAAAACAATGTTGCCGTGTAATTATTTTTTGTCAAGAAATTGGCTTCAATAGTTGAATATTGTATTGTTTGGTTCAAGGATAGGATATCAGTCTTATTACTCATAATTATAGTCACAAAAATATAATTATATTATTTTTGTGACACACAGTAAGGTAAAAGTAATAAGTAATTATGTTACAGAGAATAGCAATAGATTCATGCTCTATTGTACGGTAGGTATTTAGCAAGACTAGGCTTTTGGCTAGGTTTTATTTTTAGGTAATTTATTTTAAATAAAATACATTTTAAACAAAAGGGTTTTTGCTGCGGTGGATGCTTTTGTTATAAATGTCAATTTGAAAACAAGAGATTAAAAACCTTAAGCTCAATAAAACACGTGTTCATGAGTTTTGTTCTTTTACAAATTCGTGGACCAAAACCGAGTAAACAATGTATTTAGAAACAAAAGAGATAAGAATGTTTTGTATTTAGAAACAAAAGAGATAGGAATGTTTAATCCTAATGTATATTGGACGTCTCGTAGGAACAGATTATCGCCTTCTTTGTTTTGCTTATTCAGGTAAATATATGGATTAGGATTTAGGCCGGGTTTGTTTTGCTTCCGAAATAATTTAAGCTCATTCGGTATTTGTTTGCGCTTCCGGCCAGACCTATATCGGATACTCTCCTGCCTCTCCCGTGCTCTGTGTTACCTTTGTTTGTGATTGACGACTACTGGCTTTCCTACTGGACTCTGATTGTCTAACGTTTGGAACCGTGTTGTTATACGGATACATTGTGACCTGTGCACTGTCTACTGGACCCGATTTTCGCCTGCGATTGGATTGTGTTTAGTGTTTTGTGGTTCTAACTGAACTACAATGGCAAGTCACACAGATAAAGTGCGCCAAGACTTGTTGGAAATCTTTGGAGAAGATTTCGAAGAGCTTACTCGCCCTTCGACAAGTTCCGGCCCTTCGCCAAGTTCTGGCCCTTCGCCGAGTTCTGGCCCTTCAGGGCCTTTGACAAGTACGAGCTATCAGGCTGCAGAACTCGTGCAAATCCAGCGCTTGGCTGACGACGAGGCGAACGCGGAAATCGACTCAGATGAAGAATTTGTAGACGCCAATGTTGAGTAAGTAATATTACTTATTGTTAATTAATTTTAATACTGATGATCAAAGTCTTTGCCACGTGCATACAAATTTTTTGATATTTTCATGTAATTGTAGCGATTTTGCTATTTTATAGGAAGCCTTTCTTTTTCTATAAGCCAATAATAACTCGATTTTGATATTTATGCTGTACCTTAGCAAAGTGTAAAGTTTCAATGTGATCGCTGTAGCTCAGTTTTTAGATGTCCAAAATATCTAAGATTTTTTAAGGCCCAAAATACAGGTACATAAGTCTTACGTAGAATGTATTTTTTTAGCGACATCGAAGATAGCAGTAGCAGCGACGAATCCAACGAGGAAAATTCGGCGCAAGAACCGTTGGACGAGGACTGGACCCTAAATCGACGGGGACGTCTTCCTCCAGTTTTCACCTCTCACGAAGAGGTCCGGGTGGCAAACACGGATACCCCGGTAGAATTTTTTAAATTATTATTTTCTCAAGAAATTTTGGAACAAATTGTTAAGGCTACAAACGAGTGTGCAAACGAAATTTTATTGCAATGCTCCACATCGCAAGCGAGAATCCGCAGATGGACTCCACTGACCGTGGAAAAGCTACTTATCTTTTTAGGAATTCTTTTCCACATGGGAAACATAAAAGTTAATAGATATTCCGATTACTGGAGGAAACATTATTTATTTAATTTATTTCCAAGCCAGTTCATGTCCAAAAATGTATTTTTATTAATATTTAGATGTTTACGGTTTGGCGAGCATAATTTAAATAGTTTAGTTGCTTATTTTAATAATAGAATGGCGGAATTATATAATCCCGGTGAACAATTGTCAATAGACGAATCAATAATTTTAAGCCGTGGACGTAGCGGAATCCGCCAATATATTAAAGGCAAGCGCCACAAATACGGCATCAAACTATACATGCTCGCCACACCGAGTGGCCTTTCTCTCAAAATTCACGTATATCAGGGAAAAAGAGACCAAGATGTAGGAGGGAAAGGCCACACAGATAAGGTGGTGGCAAAACTGTTAGATAATTATTTCGGTACAGGCCGCCATGTATACATGGATAATTTTTATAATAGTGTCGGACTCTCAGAGTTCCTGTTGCGTAATCGAATGAATGTCACTGGAACTCTGAGAGCAAACCGCAAAGGAAACCCAGCAGTGATTGCAACCAAATTGGCGAAAGGTGGTAGCATTTTCCGATATAACCGCAGCGGTATTTGTGTTTGCAAGTGGCGTGACCAACGTGACGTCTTGACTATCAGCACCACTCATTCCCCAGAGCTAAAGCCAATAACCAACAGGCGAGGTCAACACATTTTAAAACCTGAAATGGTTAACCAGTACAATATATTTATGAGTGGTGTTGATAGGCAAGACCAAATGTTGGCCTACTACACTTGCGAACACAAGTCCATGCGATGGTATAAGAAAGTAGGCATTCACATCTTCCAAATGATGATGCTGAATGCCTACTACTTATACAAAATTAAAACTAATAAAAAAATAGATTATTATAAATTCAGAGAAGAAGTAATTAGTAATTTGCTACCACCTCCTCCAAATGGAAGCGGACAAGCCTATGGAAGTGGACAGGCAAGTGAAACAATTATTCATTTGCCTGCCCACTTGCCCAAAGACAGTAGTGGTAACACTAAAAGAAGAAGGTGCAAACACTGTTGGGACACAACAAAAAAAAGAGTTAACACGTTATGTTACTGCACCACATGCCACAAAGAGCCAGGCCTCTGCCTTGAATGTTTTAGGGCATATCATAAATATTAGAGTAGAGTTGTTTATTTTATGTATTATTTATTTGTATAAATGTGACTCGTAATTGTAAGGTGAATGCGCAAGGGTAACCCATTTTGCGGGTTACCCTTGCGCATTCACCATTAACTCTATGCAGCCTGTGTAATTTTAATTTATTTTGTAAATTATACTGATTTTATTTACCTACTTTGTAGTTTTATTTTAAAAAAAACATAAGACCTGGAAAGTATGGTCCAATGACTATGGCCTGCATGAGCTTAGATAATGAAATACACTTGATTATTTGGCGGCACACGCGGGGCTTACGAAGCTCAAGTAGTAAAAAAAAAAAAAGTTACATTTGATATTTTGCGTGGCTCCAATGACTTTTTATAAAATAAAAAAAAGGACATTATTAATAAATCTACTACAATATTAATGTCTGCATAATGATCAAGTTCAAAACCTGGATAGCATCAAATTAGTATTACTATTATTTTAATATAGAATGTTTTATTTGTTATCTGTGCCGGTAATGGCGGCGCGTCTTCGCAACAGCTGATGAGCAATTGAGATAGCTTTGTTGTATAACGATACAGACATTTAGATGTAACTCTATACATATGATTAGGTTATGGTATCGTAAGTCCATAGATACATAATTATCATAAATTATACATAGTATTATATTTTTTAGGTAAAGTTTGCAATATAGTGTAGAAAGTTTAACCATTACGAAAATATAATATTTATAATAAGTAAGTACATCTGCGAACATACTTAATAAGTCATTGATTTAACACTTAGGTACTTAGTCAAAAGTTCCTACTTTAAAATAATTTTATTTATTATAAATAAACTCCATTTAAATCATTCATTCACACCTAGTTTATGTTTGGCAGCCCTAGTAGCGTGTTTTGATTTGCACCTGGTAGGCGGGTGCTGGGCATGGTCACATGTCAACAATAGCTATCTATAGACACGACGTGGGAGCCGAGTTGTGGGCACACGAACGAATTATCGTTCGTATCGGGAGCCGGGTGCTGGGCAGTGAAAGTGTTAAGTGAAGGTATGAAAACAGTGAAAAATGTCGTAATTAGCGTAGAAGATGTAAAGATTGTTTACATCTAAATACAGATCAACTTAAATCTTTTTACGTAAAGATATAAACAGTCTGATTTCTGATATTTGTAAGTGACTATATCATTTGTAATATTTATTCTAAGGTATTCTTATTAAACATCGAAAGTAGTAGGGCTTCCTATGTATTCTACATTCTAATAAACTATGTGGCTGTCTTTTCTGTCTTCAGAATAATCTATCAAAATATTAATGTCTACAAAATGTAGACCAAGTTTGTCAGCGTTATGAAAAATCTTCTCCTATATTCACTGCCTAACACATGTATGAAGTTGTATACTCTAGGTACTTTGTTTTATTACTGTTAATAATATGAACAAAACTAGCAATAAGTGTGACCATCTCTTTGAAGAGTCAGTTGGTACAATAAACTTTTATAGGTCTGTCTTTCTATGAGTCTGTGTACATTTAGCTTTAAACAAATATTCTGCAATTATTATCCATGTAATATAATTGTTATTCTTAGCTTGCAGCAGTGACTATTTGTGATAGTGCTGCCTACTTGTGGGAGATTAGCAGGATAGATATATAATATACATATGGGAATGACATGCCCATCTGTGGGATGTAATCATTGAAGTTTGTTGTAGATGTTATGATGTAAAAGTATGCCTGTAGTACACTCGCTATTTATCTAGTAGACATAAATGAAAGTGATATTAAACTGTTGCCATTGTGATGATAATGCGTATTGGTTGTAATAATAAAATTATTGGGAAGCTATTGACTTTATTATTCATTGACTCAATAGTAACAATTCTTCTTTTCAAATACATGCACATTGAAGACTAAACATTTATTATTAAACCCAAACATGACATTTATTCTAAGGTGGTTCTCACTAGGTGGTGCAACCATGGTCGAGCTGCCAGGAAATTATACACAACTTTATGGTGGGTATCTCACCAGGCGTCCAATTGGTTGTGCAACCAACCATTTATTTGTTGATGGCGGCGACTTTTTGCGCCGCCATGGTTTCCCAGTAAATTATAGCCCCAAGCTGCTACACAACATATTCAAATGAGGTCGCACATAGATCCGTGGGTCGGATGAGATTAAAAATCATTGCTTTTGTATTCATTTCATTAAGAGTATTTAAATATTTAAAATATTGTCAATATCCTTATCATCACACCATGAAGACCATAAATCATTTGGTGATGTCTGTCTGCTGTTAGGGCATAGAGTGTTTAAATAGTCTGAAGGTGATAATATATCTGTTTGCGCATCTGCATATGGCTCTTCAGTAGTGAATTGACCCCATTTTGAATTATTATTTATCACAGGAGGAACAAACTTTTTGAAATTATGTTTCATTTTATTCATTGGTTCTTCTTCTAGTTTTATGTTTTCAAAAGGGATTCTTGGTTGCGGTGTTTGTGATTGTTTGTTGACCAGATTAATCTTAGTATTGGGATTAGGCACAATGACGGATGTGGCAATATAGTTTTTGTGAATTTGTCCTTGTTTAACAGTTGAAAACGTAGTATTTCTTTTGAAGTCATTGGTATTTTGCTTTCTTCGCTTTTTGGGTATCTCTAAAACAACTTCTGCACCTCCCAAGCTCATGTTTTTATTACTATTTTCTTCTACAGTTTTTGTTTCTTCTACATAGTTAGACCATTTACTATGTTTTACAGGTAAATAGTTAGTATCTTTTACAGGCTCTGTTACAATTTCCTTACATATACTACTATCACTATCTTGATCCGTGTTGATCTTCATTGCATCTAGCTCCCCTCTCATGCCATTAAGTTTTTGAACATGAAATCTACATTCCTTTGCTGTGCCTAACCCATAGTATCTCTTGACTGATTGCTTTTCACCACAAACCTTACACTCCCATTTATTTGATTTGTTTGTTTGGTGGACCTAAGTTAATGAATAAACGGAAAATTACAAAATAGAAAACAGATGTAAAATAATGTTTATTTAACAAAATTATCACATACCTGAAAGACGGAACATTTGTAGCATCTTAAAACTTGAAATATCTGCGGCATCATAAAGAAATTTTAGGTACTCTAATTCATAAAATTTGTCCCTGGCATTTAGGAGGACCTACACTTTGTTTTTGACCACATTATTGACTTGGTCCTTGGTCTCAATTTCAAGGTTTTTTTTTTCTTTTTGGCTTTGTTCTATTCGTGTTTATTGCCACTGACAATATTTTATTTGATAACAAAACGTAAGAATCAAGTATTCGCGAAATGATTAAATATTATAACGGGAAATTTGGAAATGGAAAGGATTTATTAAATAAAAATAATAAATTATAACAAATTAACACTAAGGGAATATAATTTAACAGAAAACTAACGATTTAACGCCACCAGTGGCCCAGCAAAAAGCCCGACTCTCGGTGCGTAAACTAAGAACTACATGGTATGTAGGTAGCGCCGCGCTGGTGTGTGGTAGCGCCGCCGGCTGTCGCTGAAAACCAGCGCGGGGGCTCTGTCTTGCATAGGGTCGCGGCTTAACTGAGCGATAGCCGTTTTGCGTGGATGTGACGCATGTTTTTCCCAACCTTTTCATATTTTCTGTGTTTGTGTTATTTTTTGCGTCATGTTTACCGCAAATAAACGCATTTTCTTTCTTTCTTTCTATGTACAATATGAGGTTTATAAATTATGTAATTAGTTGTAAATCATTATTTACAAGGAAAAGAGGTATGGTTTTATAGATAGCTACATTAAAAAAAAATCAAGGTTGTGTTTCAATTTGAAAAACAGTTATTAGTAAGGATGTGAAAAATAATCGATTATAGATAAAAAACGATATAAAATCGATTATAGAAAAAATCTATTAAAAACTTTTTTTTCATTATATAAGACGATTTTTGTAATCGAAATCCATATTACAAAAAAAAATTTTGATACACTGCCGATTCTTTTCACCTGGAACGGCCGCAACACAGCTTTAGGAGAGCGAACCGCAAAGTGCCACGTAGCGAACGACTAACTACGTAATGAATGAATGAATGACGCTAACGCCACGCTTATCCCAAACTATCCCAGTTAGCGTGTAAGCACCTTCCCGGCTTCATTGGCTCCTGCAGAAACATTATTTTCGAAAGCTGGCGCCATATTAAGAAAGACCAGGAGCCGAATACTTTCTAGCGTTTACCAAAACTTTTATTTTTAAATTCTTGGCCAACAGACTTTTAATTTATTTATTTTATGATGTACTGCATATTTCTTAAGGTGAATGGGTAGTGTTAGCCCGCGAAATACTAATTTTCATGCGTCTTTTGCAATTTGCGGGTCAGTTTCAGCTCATATCTTGATCAAAATATGATTCGCGACAATAACAAATATTATGTATTTACATAATTATGACCCTAATAATCATGAATACATCTCTCTTATACTTCGTAAAAGATAGCTTGATCTCTGCGACAGCTGTCAGTAAAATCACGCCTATGAAGTTCAGAATTTCATAGTAGTACAGGCAGTATCCTGTAAATGTCATACTTTATGGGCATGCCTACCGAATTAGTGATGGGGGATGAATCTTTGTGCGGTCGACAATGTATCTGCAGTAGACTGGAAGAAGGTGGTAACCAAATGCAGAAAACTAATGGAAGAAGATTGGGAGCGAGACGTCCGATTTGATAATATTTGCATGAGTATATAATAAATTTACAAGATTGTTCTAGCGATTCAGAAACTGATTCAGATATGGATTTGGGGTGTACTCCTTTACGAGAATAAATGTATTTTATATTCAAATATTCGTTTAATTTAGTAACGTTTGTAATTAAATTAAACCCGATTAAATGTTACATTAGCATCGATAATAGTAAGAAACGTCGATAATTTCTATCGACAGTTTTTTATATCATGACAAGTGACAACCCTAGGAATGTCAGTTTGACTTATGTCGCAGAGATCAAGCTATCTTTTACGTAGTATAGTTATATTGTTCTGTTTTGATCCAAGAAAATTTGAATTTCGCGGGCTACCACTACACTACATTCACCTTTAAGAAATTTCTTCCTGCGAAAGGAGAAATTAATAATGTATAGCCGGGGAACAGGTGTAAGAGAAACGCAGGTGCTTAGGAGTAGGACACGGTGGATAAGGACCAGGCCGGGTCGATGGCGCGTTGTGTTCCACGCGCGCCTCAAAGAGGTGTCAGCATCAATGACGGGGTCCACTAGGGCTGATGCCTGCCAGGGTTGCGGGAAAGTCCGAGAGGGATATCGTGGCCCCTGGCACAGGCAACTGAAAGAAAAAAAAGGTGCTTAGGAGTAACACTATAATCACTTGGATCACACAAATCACAATCTAACAGAACCTTTGAGTTAAAGCGCGCGCACATTCGCTCGCTTGTGGGTGGCTTACTCTCCGCTAGGAGTAATAGTGTTCTGTGGGCTTAGTTGACTGACGATTACAATACGAACGTAGTGGAGCTTGCGCGGGCGTCCTCTTACGGGCGGCCGGGTAAGCACCCTTAGTGGCCATGGCACTGGTGCCGATTCTGTTGTACACCGAACTAAAATAACTAAACTATCACTAAAATTCCTTACTTTTGGCTATGAGACTCTTAACGCTATTCTGCAAAATAAAATCTCAAAATTTAAAAATAATTTTGACACATCTAAAATCAAATTTGGCAATTGCGACTCCACGTGATACTTGTTTGCCGTACCACGTGATTTTTTTTTAGAGCCAGAGGCGCGCATTATTTTGCTGCCTCGACATGTTTTGTTTGGAATTTTTCACTTTTTGTATGGAAAATATGAAAAAAAATTTTTTTTTTACCAACACATTGTATTTTAGATGTTTCGGATTTTTATAAAGGGGGTCGAAATTTTCATTATTTTTGCGATAGGACACACCGTTTTCGAGATATAAGCAAAAGAAAAGAAAAAAAGATACAGTACTGTTTTTGCATCTGAAGTCGAGGTGTTGGTGTGAATGTTAGTTCATGACAACTAATTTTATTCCACACCTTTTTAATCGCGATTAAAAACAGGCAGATTTAGTTACGACAATCAAAAATTGGTGAAAAACGTAAAATTCAGAATAGCAAAATTGCCATTTTCACTAAATTATAATCTCAGTGCCATCTTAGTGCTGTCAAACTAAAATTTGGTTGTATCACTTTAGTCAATTTCAGAATGGGAAATCGTCGTTTGACAGGAATAAACTAAATTTTGGTGATTTTTAGTCTAGTTTAGAGAATTTTGTGACAAGAGAATCGGCACCACTGTTTACTTTATGCCGTACGCTATAAATGCTTCTTTTGTGTGTTTAAATTAATGTACAACTTATCAATTATTATATTAATAAAACTGAGCTGTGAATGCTGTGATAGAGTGATTATCGATATTTCAATCGTTTCATGTAATCTATCAAAAAATAAGGAAAACATCGATTATTTTTATAAAATATATTATTTTTTAATCGATTTTATTACAAGGCAAAACAATCGATTATTTATGTATACTGTCACATCCCCAGTTACATGTTACAAGTTTGCTCATTTGCTGGCACTGACGTATAATTTATACGTCAGTGTTTGCTGTTGGCAAGTTTGACAGATTTTGCCGAAGTGTTGCCCACTATAATAATGAATTCGGTTGTGGGGCCGCTTGTTACTATATTATGTGGTTGCATGGCAACTAGCAAGTGCGTGTTGCAAAATTCCTATGATTTGAGCACAATTTGTTACATTTAACATGTTAAAACATTTGTAGGTATACCATATATAGCCAGTACATGGCGAAACATGTAAAATCATCATACATTATTTTATATTACCATAATTTACCATGTCATACTTTATATATTATGTTATTTTGTAAGGTATGGTATATCGGCCATTGTAGTCTGAAATAAATGTTTTGGTGAGACTGGATGTCAGACTTTTGGGCTTCTGACGACCCGTAACGACTGTCAAAAATCCACGAAAAACAGCCTGGACCAACTGCTGCGAGCTTTACGTAGGTCTCGGTTTATGTAGGTAATACGGGCTGATGTCCGCAACTCCACGTCAATGCACGCATTTTGGGTACGGGTGGGAAAATCGATTATTCGATCCACCCCAGCTCCTCGAGGAAGGTCAGCAATGCCTTGGTATCACTGCCAATCTTACGTAGGGTACCTGGATTACCGAAGTACTTTGCCCTGTACGTGGCGACCACCGGGCAGTTTAGAAACACAAGAGTTGCTGTCTCGCCGTCCTCCATGCAGGCCCTGCACAGCGGACTGTCTGTGACTCCTAAGACAATAAGATGTTTATTAAATGACTCGTGGCCAGTTAAGGCTGTTGTAACTGTACGCGGCTGTTGCTTAGCTAGTCGAAGAACCTGTTTTGTGAAGCGGCCATCGATTGTAGGGAGTGCTTCCCTAGCCGACCTGCACCCACCTAGTTCCGCCCATTCTTTGTGATGTTGGTCCCTGGTGCGTTTCCTTACCAGAGTGCGTAAGTACCCACTGGTGCAACGCTCGACCCCTTTCTAGCAAGTTCGTCGGCTGCATCGTTACCTAGCCAACGGCTGTGTCCTTTGATCCATGGAATGGTTATGTTATTGAGGTTGCCCACGTTGAGACGCTGGTGGCACTCATATATTAGCCCAGGACCAACTGTGTGACTTTTCAGCGCTTGCAGAACCGCCATGCTCTCCGAGAGTATGCGGATCGAGTGGTCCTCAACTTCCCTGGCCATGATGGTCGAAGCAGGTAAAGAAATACCCAAGCATTCAGCCTGGAACACTGTGTTATGGACCCCGGTGTGGAGATGCGCATTTCAAAGTCCTCTGAGAAGATTCCAGCACCTGTGCCACTTCCAGTTTCGGATCCATCCGTGAAGATGCGCTGCTTTGCAGGGCACAAGCCCTCGCATGGGTGATCCTCGTGAAGTTATATTTTGTATTTTTATCGAAGATAATTCGTTTGGGTACCCGGTCATCTATGACTTTTGTAATGGGGAACTCCTTGTTGAGTCCCTCAAGCAGTGTGGTGTGTGGTATGTCTCTCTTAACCTTTATCGTTGCTTCCTGCTGTATGAACTGGTGGAGCGGTGGTAGTCTCAGCTTGGCTTCGACTGCTGCAGTCGGAGTAGTCCTCATGCTGCCCGTAGTCGTCATGCAGGCTAGTCATTGCATGCGTTTGCTTAGCTTGTTTGTAATTCAGTCCCTTAGTAGGTACCTGTTCTACGCCATGTCTGGAGAGTGCGGCGCTGGTGCTGGAGAAGTTTGTTTTGTCAAAGGCTCCTTCGATGTTTATGGGGGTCTCAGTATGTACGTGGGTCACACTGAAAGTTTTTAGAAAATAAAAAAGGACAGATGTAGAAGCCTGCTAATATTTTATTGTTTTTCGAAGTAGTCTCAGTTCCTTTCTAACCACCGTCGCATGCGATGGAATCATTGACTGAAGCAGTGGGCCCACTCTTCTTTAGGGATTTCTACCACGCCTCTTTCAAAAGCTGCCACGGAATCTTCAGGGTACATAAATAAAACGAACCCCTCTAAGTTTATCTTTTAATTTTGGAAATAAATAAAAGTCACAAGGCGCCAGGTCAGGACTGTAAGGAGGATGAGTTACTAACTCCACACTTTCGATAGACAAATATTCGATAGTCCGTCTGGCGGAGTGAACTGGAGCGTGGTCATAGTGGAGGGGGATCCTGCTTCTTGGGCGCTGCTGTCTAACATTTTCCAAGACAACTGGTAAACAATGACTGACATACCAATCAGCAGTAACAGCCTTATTATCTTCTAGGACAATTGTTGCGAGATGACCCGTTCGTCCAAAGAATGAGGCAATTATCTTTTTCCCTTGATATACGAGTATGTCCTTCTTTACTTTTGTCGGCAAATTGGGGCCAAACTAGCATCACACCCTCCGGGTAGTAAACAGTTCTGGTCCCTGTCTAAAGCCACTAAAACGAATTTCTGTCGTCCCACTTTACCAGCTGAATATCTCGAAGGCCTTTGACAGGGTCTGGCACGCCGGTCTTCTCAGCAAGCTTCCTGCTTATGGCATCCCAGCTGATTTTTGTAGCTGGATATCAGACTTTAGAGAACGGTCGATCAGAGTAGTCGTTGACGGTTGCTCCTCTGACCTAATGGCTATTGATGTCGGAGTTCCTCAGGGGTCTGTTCTCTCTGCAACTCTTTTCCTGCTGCACATCAATGACCTACTTCAGTCTGGTATTGTTGGATACGCAGATGACAGTACTGTTTCAGAGAGATACTTGTCCAGCGCAAAAACCAGCGGGGCCGAGGTTCGTTCCTTGAGAGAGGCCATGGTAGAGCGTACTGATTTGACGTTAAGGCTGCTTGTCCACAGAAGCGGAGCGAGGCTGCGGAGCGGAGAAACGGAGGAATATGAACCAATAGTATTTCATAAAATCTCCGCTTATACAATCTTATTGTTTAATATTCCTCCGTTTCTCCGCTCCGCAGCCTCGCTCCGCTTCTGTGGACAGGCAGCCTAAGCCTTGTCTCCCAGTGGGGTGATGACAATCTGGTCTCTTTTAACGCCACCTAAACACAGGCGTGTCTTTTTACCGCTAAAAGGAGTCGTTACGACGAAACTCTTTCTTTTCGGGGTACATCAGTTCCTGTAACTGATCGGTTCGAGCTCCTAGGCATGGAGTTGACATCAGGTCTCAACTTCGGTGCCACCATCGAGTACAAAGCCCAAACAGTGGCCAAGAAACTGGGCATCCTAAATAGGGTGAAGCGATACTTTACGCCTGGACAGCATTCGACCCTTTACAAAGCGCAAGTCCGATCCTGCATAGAGTATTGCAACCATCTTTGGGATGGCTCAGCAACGTACTAACTTGCCGCGCTTGACTCGGTGGGACGCAGAGCTAAGAGGCTCATTGGAGACGTAAAACTGATGGATGCCAAGCTTCACAGCTTTGCTCATAACCGTTAGGTCACCTGCTTGTCAGTCTTCTGCAGATTGTACTTCGGAGAGTGTGCCCAAGAACTCCACGACCTCATTCCACCGGCCCTCTTCTTCCATCGGTCATCTAGACGCACTGCAAGTTACCATCCTTACCTAGTTGCTATTCCACCAATTCGCACTAAGCGTTTCCAAATGTCTTTTGATGCGCACAGCAAAAGAGTGGAACTCTACCTGCGTCTGTGTTTCCGAACGCATACAACCCTAAGCTCTTCAAATTAAGAGTGAACAGACATCTTCTGGTTAAGCTCACTCCATCGTCGACTTTGTCTCTGTCACCACTGACCTAGACTAGAGTCAAGAGCAAACCCATCTTAAAAAAAAAAACTGGTTTGAGGTGGATCAAACGAGGCGGGTCCAAGGGTCTACCCTTAGGTGCAGCCAAGGAGCTTAACATGATTGTGTGTGAAGCCGGCATAATTATTTATGGTCAAAGGTTCGTGTATCTCTGAATATTTGTAGTCTGTGGTCATAATCATTAAAATCTCTGTGGTTAAATTCATTAAAGCCCGCGTATTTTCTTTAATTATAAAATTGTATCATTAGAATGACGTGAAAAGTTTTGTACTCGCAATCCTAGCTTTCATCAAGCATTCTTGAAACTTGGGAGTGTATTTAGCAGAAGAAAACGAATGAACTTGAAATCGAGTTGTAAAGATGGAAAGATACCTACTTAATTCAGTTGTTTTTGTGTTTGTTAAAAGTATAAACTCGTACTGTAAACGGTTCCTAGAGGCGAGGCGTACCAACATAGGTAGGTAGGTACGCCGTACGTATTTAAATGTATATACTCAAAAGCATCCTGGACACAGAATACAAGCCCTGGATATTTATGCACCGCTGAGAGGAGGAACTGACAGAAGTTAATATTTTGTAAGTATGTAATTTCTATCAAATTTTCAACAAAGGAACTGAATGGAAAATGTTTGTTTGAATTGAATGTAAGTAGTTGGGGTAGGTAGGTACTGACTAATTTTACAGTTTTTGGTAAGTATACAAATTAACTGACAAATAGATTGGTAGATAGTAGTTACTCAGTTATGTGGATACCTTCATTCCTAAACGAAAGAGTTATTTTACTTTGGCACCCTAAGTAGCTAGGTAAATTAATCAAATAATCGCTTTAGGTCATGAGGCTCGTGGCTAAATAATAACAGCCGCTCCAGTGGCCCTTGAAGGTTAAGCAACGGTCCGTGGATTGGTACATCCATTACATACCGAAACCACTCCGTGCCTCGGAAAGCACGTTAAACAGTTGGTCGGCTGTCATTCACAGATCTTTGACAGTCGAAAGTGATAACCAGTCTTACCAAGGGGTATCGTATTCGTATTTACCTAGTAACTGGGTTGTGAAGGTCAGATAGGCTGTCACTCCAGCTTCATCCGGTTAGACTGGAAGCCGACCACAACATAGTCGGAAAAAGGCTAGGCGCTTTAGGCCATGTTATCATAATAAGTAAGTAGAGGTACGTCATTCCGCTCGTGTTCGTTTACTTAGATATTTTTTTATTTATTAGTTATGTATGTAAGTACTTACCTATCCTACAGTAGGTACACGCCTCGGATATTAGTGTCTGTGGAGTTAGCTACCACACAGCTTAAGGCGTATGTACAAACAATTTCCTACTTGTTTATTTATTTTCGCTATAGACTCGACACGACGACTCGAGAAAAACTAGGAGACCTCATAGCGTAGAATTCGTCGATAACAATAGCAGCGTCACGGTCAAGTGTAACATACAGCAACAAGCAACAACAACAGCAACAGTGGCAATTAGTGTTTGTTGATCGGTCCTCAGACGTACCTACCACGCCGGCGCCAGTCGGTGTACCTACCTAGTAAGGTGGTGATGGCTGGATTTAAATCATGAGGATAGGTAGGTATCTAGGTATAAAACCAAATTATGTTTCGAAATACGTATATTTCTGAGCTACATTCATCACAGTTTTTGTATATTGTAAGATATACTAATATTTACAAGTTTGACACATTTAGTGTATAGGTAAATTACTTTAAGTAGGTAATTATTCATATTAATTAAAAAACAAACATTGTCAATGAAAACATAAAGCAACAAAATAAGTAGGTTGGTAGGTTTTACTTAAGTCAGTAAAATACTGTAGAAATTAACAAATATTGCAACCCTGATGCAGGATTTCAATTTTCATTTTACAAATACCTACCTAGCTAGTCGGTACTACTACGTAAATAATTTAGAAAACTTAAGTAGTTATTAAAACAAAAAGTTCACATCTTACAACGAAAACAGTTTAGTTTTAGGTACTTATTTATAACACGTGACGACGTGACGTTAGTAGATGACGATAAAAATATCGCGAAAACATGGTTCATAAACTTTTTATATTGCTGATCAATTACACTATTCCCTTACATTTGCTAGTAACGTAGGCATTTCAGGAGATTCTAACTTTTTATTTTACTTTCAGTCTCACATTTCATTCCTATATAATTAAGCCGTTATATAAAAAAATCAACGACTAATACGGGACAGAATTTGTTACATTTGAGTACTTAAACGTAGGCCTAGAATCCTAGATGATACAAGGGATATAAGTAGGTAAGTACATAGTGGTTCAATGTAAATGACTTGGTATTTATTGATCGACCATATTCAGTAGATAATAATATCCTAATAAGAGAGAAACTACATTAGTTCTTTATTGAATAATATAATATTAAACCTTTAGTTATTGGAAAAATAGAAGTGGTTGTAAAAGCTTCATCATTAAGAGGAAAGGTACCTACTTAAGGTTTTTTGTCAACAGTGAATTTAATGTGGCATTCTTAATTCCAAGTATTTGTTATTAATGATATGATTTTTTGATGGAATGAAGACTAGTAGGAACATAATGAAGATTTTCGAAATTAGTTATCTCTAACCAACTTCGCTAATTTAAAGACATCACAAAAATTCTTAGTTAATATTTAAAATAAAGTAGACACTGATTCTATACTGTATAGTAAGTTTATAATAAGTATTTACATGATCTAGGAAATTGTTGGCACACAAATTTAATATAAATAAATAACTTCTGGCACGTATTTACAACATTTGGCACGAAAATCACCTTGGGAGATGCGCCTACGCTACGTCCAACATTGGAATAGGATTGATTAATTGGCACAAAAACAGCACATTTTTAGATAGGCCGTATCTTGTTTTAAAAACAACGTATCCTACACTGTGAGGACGAGACTGCTTGCAAATTAAAAAGAGATGTATACAATAGTATACAATAGGTGTTGCCCAGGAGCGGGACAGCACAGGCTAGTAAAAAACTGCCATTTGTAAAATATTATGGCTATCATAGTAGTTTTTTTTATGTGGTAATAGATTCGGTGGTCATAACTAAACAGCGATTTCATGAATTGCTGTCATTTGGGTACTACGAAAACTTGTTAAATATTTGTGTAACATTTTATATTACAATGGGGTTTAAATGGTGGTCAATTAGATACTATTTTTGGCAAGCAAAAAGTATTTTTTCACTATATCTGGTGGTCAGCTAAACATAAACGCCATTAAAATCCAGTATTCTACAAAGTTCAGAACCACAAATGCAGTACGACCCAAAGCAACATGTCTTGTCTTTTATCGAGTTTGAGTCAAAACTTGTGACTACAGAAGCTGCTCAAGGCTTTCTTTAGCTCAAATGGTTACGCTATGCTTAAATTACTTTTTATAAAAGCTTATGATCAATGCGGCACCCACATAGTAGACTAGTGTTATTTTTTACGGTCCCAAAGTGATCGTAGCTTGCTTGCTTATGTCTGAAGTTAACACGGAAAACTGACAAACATACCTATGCTTTTAGCGAAAAACGCTTACAAACTTGTATGCTTCGTTTCGTGTTTTGCTTGTTTGTTTGCATGCGTGATTGCTTGCATCGTTTGCGCTTTCCCTGGGTTTAATTGAATGTTAACACAGAGCAAATCTTTGATCTTATCGAAAATGTTGCTTGAGGCAAACTTACTGCTAAAAATTATCATGAATTCATGAGAATGCGTATTATAAGTCTTGTATGTTAAATATCACTTTTGATTAATCATATAGCAGAGAATCCGTGATAATTAATAATGTTACATAATATGTGAATTTATTAGGTACATTGCGGTGACTGATTTCTTTTTGGATAACTATCATTTTTGTCACCTAGATCTGCGTAAGTAGGTATATTAAGTACTGGAATCGCACTGCATTTGAAATGCTATAGCGATTTAATTTTTTACGATACTTAAAACAAACCAGTTCATTAAACTTTGGCCACCCTGAGGCGAATCCCGAGCGGAACGCGGTTCCCGACTGCACGCTTCTCTTGTTTTAGGGAGCCTTAAAACAAGAGAAGCGTGCAGTCGCGAACCGCGTCTCTAGTAGAACAATTACATGAAGACTTCATGGAAATTGTTCTACAAGAGCCGCGTCGCCCCTGTCTGCCTTTAATGATAAGGTAGTCCGCAACTATTCGTGCCAGTTTGAACATCTCCAAGTTAATTGACACAATCGGTCACTTCGGCCAGAGCTCTTATCCTAGGATTACACGTATACTCATATTGTTATAACAGATGCCGTTTGTCTTAATATTAAAGCTATCCTAGAGGAACTTCACGTGTGTCGTGCTTACGTCAGTGCGTCTGTTTGTCGCATAGGGTGCATAACTGTGGCAGCGCGGCGCGCATAGACCCGGCGCGTGGATGCTGGCGGAGTGGGCTGAGCCTCGCACTCACGACGCACCCGGTCTATGATGTCAGCCACCAATTTTTCTTCTTTGGAACGTTTTTCCTCCCAGTCTGCTTTGTTCACCGCTGGTTCTGAAACAAAAAACACTTCAAATATTAATACGAGATTTGCTTCTTAAGAATTCAGTGAGCATATTGGATGAAAACTATAAAAAGGTCAATGTTAAACGGTGTTATTCTACGTTATTATAAGACTGATTTACAAGTTTCATCCTTCGTTATCAGTATAGTATAGTAGTTTTAAGTATTCTCGTCTATTCTATATTTATATTACCTATACTATCTACCTATTATTTTATACATGCAGTCTGTGGTGTGGACTAGATACACGCAGAAGACGTTTAAGGGGACTACATGATCTAAACGCAAGTTTTATAATGCCTAAAAGTATATGATCCACTGTAGTAAACCAAATCAGAAAAATATAATAATATTCTTCAGGATATATGCTAGTTAGATAGTGTGTTGAAAACATAATACAACTAACTTGGTACGATGGAAAAAAGTCACGAAGATACTTACCTCTAAAAAAATTAAAAACCATAATAATATACAAAAAAAAATATACAAAAATATTTATTGCATCTTAAACATTGGTTTCATACATAAATTGAGGCGGCCCCAGTAAGTGACAAAAGTACTTGTGTTAGAGCTGTTTCGCCCATCTCTAACATAGTAGCTGAACAATGTTAAATTATAAATTTTAAATTATGTGGGAGATTAAAAAGAAAACAATAAAAATAAAAAATAAATACATAAAACACTATTGATTAGCAGCTCTCGATGTGTGAGGTGTGCACATATGTGTGTACGGGGGTAAGTGTGCTGAGGGTGTGTATGTGGGGAGGTGGGTTTGTGAAGGTGTAAAGTAAGATCTAGGTTATCCGAACTAACATACTTTCTGTTTCTTCGTATGTAAGGCATTTTAACCATTCAATTATTGTTTTTTTTTCAATCGTACAACAGCGTGGGATATTTGTTTTAACTTATGGTTTAGTTTATTATAGATGTATGTTGATTGTGTAACATATTGACGGCCAGCAAAAACTGTTCGAACCCCTGGGAAGTGAGCTACGATGTCTTTTCGCCTTCTCTTTTGAGTAGCTGAGTCAAACGGGACGCACTTAAGCAGGGTTAAGGACACATTTAGGACATGCAATTTCCAAACTGAGAGTAAGTTGCTAACTTTATATAGGTCTTTTGTAGGGAACCTAAATGGTTTAAAGTACATCACCTTAATAAGCGAACGCTGAGCTATTTCCAGATCGAGAACTTTTGTCTTAGTAGCTCCACCCCATATTGGGATGCAGTAGGTAATTACAGATTACGCCAAAGCTATATATATCTTGTTTATAAGCTGAGCAGACATCACGTGACGCAAATTTTTAAATACCCATTGAGCTTCCTAACCCTTTTCATGAGGATCTCAATGTGCAGGTGCCATGATAGTCTTTGATCAATAATTATACCCAAGTATTTTGTAGAGCTAGCTTGTTGAATGGTTTGGCAGCCATAGTTACAGTTATGCAGGGCATAATTTTGACAGGCATGAATCGTAACTCCAAAGTCAGCTGCAGGCTGTGACCTTTGGCTTGGGGAAAAACAAATAAAATTAGTCTTATTGCTATTAAGGGCCAAAAGATTGGTTTTAAGCCACCCAGCCATCTCAATCAAACCAACTTCAGCGACAGTTTTTATACGTTCCCAAGACGTTCCCGAGAACACAACGGACTGCATATGAGTAAATGTCTCCTTTGATCTGCATATTGCACAGACTGTAATATAAATTAAGAAAAGTGTTGGGCCTAAAACGCTCCCCTGTGGAACTCCGTAATAGACATCCTTTTCGAGACTACATAAATTATAAACTTTAACAATTTGCTTTCTACCTTTAAGATAACTTTTAAAAAGGGAGACAGCTGTACCTCTTATACCTATGCTTTCTAGCCTGCGCAGAAGGACTGGGACGGAAACGGTGTCAAAAGCTTTTTTAAGATCTAAGAACACTGCTATTCATTTCAGACCCTTATCCACTGTATTAACAATCTCTGATGTCAAAGCCGTAATAGCTTTTGTAGATCGTCCTTTTCTAAACCCAAATTGTGTATTTGATAAAATGTTGTATTTCTGTAAGTAGTTAATTAGTCTCCTGTTAATAATTTTTCCTAAGATTTTTGAAATCGATGATAACACAGATATAGGACGATAATTGTTGACACCGTTTACGTCCCCGCCCTTGTGCACAGGGGTAACCACGGATTGCTTTAAGTCTTTAGGGAAAATTCCCGTTTTAAGACATACGGTGCGGAGCATACGGTGGGGGCCTGCCCTGCGTGGGCGGAGCATCGCCGTGTCCTCGTAGAGGCGATCGGCAGCGGCGGCGACCTCTCACGCCCGGCCCTGGTTCAAGCCATGGTCCGGGGCGAGGGGGAGTGGGAGGCAGTCACCTCCTTCTGCGAAGCAGTCATGCTAGCGAAGGAGGTGGCGGGGACGGGAGAGGGAGAGAGTCTCCCGTCCAAGCCGCCGCGGTGGACGGTCCGGGCGTCGGGAGCCGCGTGACGACTCCCGGCCACCGTAGGCGCGGGCCTGCGGGCGGTGAGTAATGGGTAGCTCACCGTCCGATCAGGACCAGGCCCGTGCTGGACGGCGCGTACGTGTTCCACGCGCGCCTCAAAGAGATGTCAGCATCGAAGAGGGGGCCCACTAGGGCCCAAGCCTGCCGGGAAAGCGGGATCATCCGAAAGGGGTACCGCTGACCCGGAACATAAAGGGCCAAGGAAGGAACACGGGTGGGTTTTAGCCAGTAAGAGTCTGACACTCCCTTCCGCTCCACCTAGAGTGGGAGGAGTCATTTGATGATTTCCCGTCCTCAAAAAAAAAAAAAAAAGGTGTGAGTCTTATGCACCGTTAGAGCTCCTGTAATGCTGTAGTCCTGTAATGCTGTCCTGTCCATGGTTTCAGTGTTCTATTGACACAGGAAACAGATTTAGTTTTTGAGTTGGAAAGAAGAGACAACTTGATAACCTCTATCAGTTTTTTGGTGAAGCTGTCCGGGAGCGTGTATGTGTCGAAAATGAATATGTCTATATAAATAAGGTATTTATAAGCCTTTTCAAAGTCTGTGACGGTTGTGAGTTTTGAGCAAGTTCTTTGAGTGTTGTTTGAGCTTGTTATATTTAAGAGAACCATAGCATGATCCGTGATTGTTATATTAAGCACTGCCAAAAGCTGTGTTTATAGTTTCATTAAGATTCAGAAATGCATGGTCAAGGCAATTCCGCTCTCTAGTAGGCAGACAATGTCTCGGGAGGAGGCCATGAACAGATAACATATTTAGATAATTTAGCCTGTTTGATCTTTGTTGTGCTATTTGTGTGTCTTTTTAAATTAAATTAATGTTAACATCACCCATGATAATAATATTTTTGTGCGCACTACAAAATTCAAGGTGGCTATTTAATGAGTTAGTGAAGTTTTCAGGACAAGCATTGGATGGGGAACGGTATATACCCAAAAATTAGCCACGATGATTTGAAGAGCCGAAGCGTGTGTTACATGTAGTTCTGTTACCAGGGGCACTTATTTGTTATTTACATAGGCTACTACACCATCGTTTTGGTTTAGCTGGTTTGATGTTAAATAAGAGGTGTAGTTATTTAGTAGTGGTTTTTGTTTCTTACTATTTAATCTACATTCAGTAAGAATAAGGACATCCACATTGAGATTCATAAAAGCCAAATTCATCTGCAAGTCGTCGAAATTACTGTAAATACTCCTCATGTTCTGAGTCACAACCGTCAGGCAAGGATTTTCGAATGTGATAGACGTGGAAATATGTTCCACATCAACCAAAGCTGAATTTGCAAATTCAGTCTCATCTAATTCATTAAGCGTATTTAAGTTACTATCCATTAACGTTTGAGAAGTCCAGTAGAAGTATCACAGAGTGTATGATTGAGAATAGCGCCTGATGAAATTCGATGATTATCAGTAATACTATTAAAATTTACGGAAATTTTAATTCAAGGAGGGATACAATAAGTGTAAAAGTGTAATGTAAGCGAGAGGTATTTGTAAAACATTACATCAAAACATTCTGTTTTTTTTTTTTGAGATTGTTTTTCAAGCAACATATTAACGTGATAATGTTTTCATTTTTTAGTCCAATCAATAGATTTATTCTAAATTCTAAATTGCTTCATATTTTGCAATAAATTACCAGCTTTGTGTCATCGCGCTTCTCTTTCTTTTCTATGCAGTCCGACAGTGACCCGCTAAATCTGTTGTCAGCCCCTTAAAGCCCTGCGTGTGCAGTAGGTACACCAGCTTTAAGGATACTGCTGTCGCTGCCTCGTTTCTGTAGCGCGTCAGGGATGTTCGCAGCAGCGCGTACAGACGAGTTCTTTGCGATCATTCGTAAAAGATCCGCTTCACTACTGCGTCGGACGCGGAGCAGCGACAGCAGTCTTCTGAGCGTTGTTGCTAGTAAGACTGAGGGCCGCCTTATGGGGCACCTGTGCGCAGTGCATGTACTGTTGCCGGGTGTCTCAGTGAGGTGACGAAATTAAGTAGTATTATTAGTTATTGTGTGTTTTAGTCTTTTATACTAACATAGGTTAAGGAATACTAACAAATGTATAGGTTGCACCTGAATTAAAGATATACATAAATATATCCCAGAGTAAAATAAGCATCAGCAGAAAGTTACCTTTGTTACGATGGTAGGTCTTTTTTGTTTCTGTCGCCTTCGTCGCTTGTTTTACGACGGTTGTTTGATAGTTTGGTACACTCGATTTTGGTATCGCTAATTCTGGATCGGGTTCGATCTTTGCTTCCGGTGCAACAGGCTGCAGATTTTCCGTAACCATAGCTTCTGATTGTGTGTTAGTTAATACTGGACTGGTGTCTGGTAACAATTCGCTGTGTCTACTTGCTACGTGTCCGATGTACCCTGAAAATGTTGATTAAATGCTGAATTAATAGTTAGTGGAATTCCTAAGTCGGGGATTATAAAGGAGGATAGAAAAATACACTAGCACCCTTTGGTTAATTGAGATTGGGAGTTGAGATGTCATGTCTATTTCCTATTTTATACCGTCACTTTTGCAACCTAATCGTATTGCAAAATGTGATGTGGCCCTACATCCAGCGGCCCCCTAGCCACAGGACATCATCCGTTTTGGTCCAAATATGACCGGTCCTCCCCCGTTAGGGTTTAGAAACCCATAACCGATTTTTTAATGATACTTAAAATCCAATTTTCTGGTGAAAGTAGACAATTATGATGGATGATACAATATTATAATAATATAATTGTGTTGTGTATGACTGAATTGATACTAAATATTAACCTATATTGCACGACTCTAAGAGTCAATTTTTCAAATGAAAAGCGCACATAAACTGTTGCGATTGGCTGTTGATAATTCATTCAACCAATCACAGCAGTTCACGCGCGCTTGACAATTTGTCACATTAACTAATTGATTACTTTCGTTCGAGAAATTGGCCGTAAGCGTTCTAGAATAAAATGAGTCCATTGGCTGGAGAAGTTAGAGTCCAATATTTAAGAAATTAAGCGTAATAGAAAATAGGTTTACAGTAATCCGATTCCCGACATCCCCTCTAGGATTACACAACAACCCCGGGTAGGCTTAAAAGTCGTTAGAGCTTTTTACGCACTACGCACGCCATCCAGGACAAACCACCCAAAGAGAGCAGCAAATTTTGGGTACTTATATAAGCATCCACCACCGACTTCGTCAAACCCCAGGAACATTTGCCTACCGGGCGTTTTTTTTTTTCCTAACTATGGCATCTCGTAGTAGACCTAGAGAGGTCGTTACTACTTAACCGGACTATCCTGTGGTTGCCTTAAGTGAAACTCAAAGCCTCCAGCCAGGGGCTTATTATTACATACTAAGCGACTATCACCTAAGGGCACCCCCTGTGGGGTACGAACCTCGGCTTAGGGCGTCGCTGGGGGGGGGACAGCAAGGTGGAACAGGCTGGATCAGATTTTTCTTATTATTAAGCTTGGTGAGGTCGGCGTTTCCTAATTGACTACTCTCTGAGAAGAAACGCCGAAATAAACTCAGAGGTCACAGTCGGGGGGGTTTATATTTACGGGCTCAGCTACGGCGCGGGCTGGCGCTTCGTCGGGCAAGGGTCGGGGGGGACGATTAAGTCGGGGGGTTCGCGAGGTACCTCGGCGGCGAGGACGGAATGACGGTTTGTGTAATTTGTGCACTGTACTGGTGGCCCTATTGCTCTCCTGGCGGAGTGTTATGGGGTCATCGGGGTCGGTGAGGACATGCCTTGGGCGGCGGAGGTGGCTGATTTTAGAGGGGACATAGCCTGCGGCCGTGACAACCAGAGGGTTGCGATGTTTGTCGGAGGTGTCGAAGAAACGCTTGGAGTTGCGTTTCATGAATTGATGGATAGTGGGGATTTTGAGATCTAGGTGGAGTATTTCGTTACGGACATACCAGGGGGAACCTGTTGCCCTACGAAGGACACGATTTTGTAGGGCCTGCATCCTAGGGATGTGATGGGGTTTGGCGTGTGCGAAGACTGCACTAGCATAGGTCATGATTGGACGAATGCACGCTGTGTAAATGCGTAATTTACACCTGAGGGATAGTTTGCTGCGTGCATTCAGAACGAAGTGGAGTCTACCAAGAGCGAAGGCGGCGCGCGAGCGGGCCTTCCTTATATGCTCTGCGAAGGATAGGTGCTCATCGAGGATGACACCGAGGTATTTGGCTCGCTTCTCCCAAGGGATCGGCTTGCCTGACATAGTGATCGGTTGGGGGGCCTACCGGGCGTGATCTGCAGTGGCTTATATAGCAAGCTCTCAATCGATTGGGGGCTGAAGAAGGCCGCTCCAAAAACAATTAGATGAAGGAGGGAATTACTGACCCATCCAACACCCAGTGCTAGTGCGGTGCTTATATGATCAGACCATGCCCCTCTAGTTGGAGTGTCCCTAAATGCCCGTTCACTTGCACATTTGATCACCTAAAGAATGTCACTGATGCCGCAATCAACGTAGCCACCTACTGGGCTCAAACTATATATCTAATAATTATCAAGTCTAAACGAAAAGAAGAAATAAAACGAGAAGTACACAAGTTGAACCAAAATTTGAGACTAATTTGAGAACTATCAGCCTCCTATTAAAGAAGTAGTCCGCTGGCTAGATGTCGATATCAAAAGCATTTACTGCAAACAATAACGAGAAACAAATTAAATTGAGGTGAGGTAACTTTGAACCACCCGCGCTCTCTTATGGCTTGGGGCCGCTGGGTGTAGGGATATACCTAAAGATGATGAGACAATTTCATGACACTAGATTAAGTAATTATTAATTATAAATAATTATGGAAGAGCGGAGTCTCCTAACACAAGCATTGTTTGCTTAAAAGGAGGCTCCAAACCCAACCCTTTTTGTAAACTGAAGCATAAATAAATACACTTAAACTGCTTTAATTCTAAAGAAAGTAGGTACTTATGTGTCTAATGTAAGCCGCTCCGGCTAAGTTTTTTCTTATAGGTAACTACATTGCGCCTGCGTCATTTCCAAGTGGAGTAATGACTTACATAACCCTAGCTAATAAAATCTTGGTATCTTATTTCCTACTATTGTTAGGTTATAACACCAGGCCCTGCAGTCTCGACATAGTTAGCAATAGTTTTCGGTTGCTAAGTCCTAACAATCCAGATGTAACGATATTTGGTGGTCTCCACACTCAAATTTATCGGTTGTTACTGGTATTTTAGGTAGGTACCGGTAGGTAACAACCGATAAATTTGAGTGTCGAGACTACCAAACATTTACATCAACATTTACATCTGGATTGTTAGGACTTAGCAACCGAAAACGATTGCTAACTATGTCGAGACTGCAGGGCCTGTTATCGGAACAGAACGAGAAAAAGCTATGAAAGGAATCAGGCAAGGAGAGACAATTATTCATTTACCAACTTATTTATAACAGCCATATTTTGAGATAGTTTGAAGATTCTTACCTTTTCTACTTTTGAAATAGCCAAAACATTGTTCGCACTGGAAAAGTGGCGCGGGATTGGTCGGTTGCGCTGCGTGCCGTTTGTACTTGTGCCTGTACCAGTGCGTGCGGCTCTGCAGCACTTCCCCACACATCTTACAGATGACGCTACCGTCATTCTTCAGCAAGTATTCCAACAACTCGTATTTCCCTCTGGTCCCGTCTTTTCCTTCTTCTTTATTCGCCTGTGGTTTAGGATCCAGTACAGGCATTTGCTCTGTTAGGAAATGAACTCCAGCATCCTTGCTAAGTGCATCATCAAAAGGGTCGCAAGTCGTTGTTGTAGATACATAGTTCGCTATAATCGGATCAGGATAAGAAGAATCCGACATTACTTCTAGTGTTATAATAGGAAATCTGCCGTTGTCACCATCGTCATCAAATGTGTAGTGGTATTCTGGAAGTTCTAATAACAAATTAATGAATTTATTAACTGTAGCTATTACACTAATTAAAGTTACACTAAAACGGAGATAAAATTTAATGGGGCAGGTTAGTCGTAATTAAAGACACCTCAAATATTTTTATCGTTTTATTCGTAGTGTAGGTAAATGTTTTTCACAATAATTACTCAATACGTGTTGGTAAGATCCTTTCTTTATAATATAACTACTATATTTTTGTTACAATAAAAATAAACTTTTGTCTCGTTCTCATCAATTTATTGTTAAAGCTTTGATGTTTGCAACGATAATTACATACCTACTATAGAATCTATTAAAATTATCAGTTAGACTGTGGTAGTAATTTTGTTAATAGCTATTGTTAATATAGACTATCGAATATCTAACGTTCTTAAATCACTATATCATTACAATATTGTAGGAGTAGTCGAAAAAAAAAACATATTTTAGTATGGCCCATCTTATAAACAAAAGATGTATTTACTGACGGTTTCTACAAAGTACAGAGTTACCTTGCATCGGTGTAAATAAATGATACTTTTGAACGACTAATTGGTAGGAATCTCTCAAAATATTCAAACAAGAATTTGATAGAAAAAGACAAGTACATAAATGTTAATAATATTGGATGAAAAAATAAATGGTACAGTACTTTTTATGTGAACGATAGTAAACTATTAATACTCGATACCAATAACTTGTCAAACAGGGATAATTCCGGACGAAGGGATCTAAGTAATTGCTAAATTGTTAATCCTCCATCAGTCTGATAAAATTAAATAAGCTGCGCTACTGGCATCGGGTAAGAATCAATAGAATATAGAAAAAAAATCAACACTTGCATAATTATAATCATTGCACTTGACACGAACCTAAATAGTAAAAACTTTTCTTGCAATATTAGTTAATAATAAACATTTTTAAACTTCTAGACGATTTTTTCATATAACATAGTTTACATTTAGCATATTATTGCTATTATAAAGTAGGCGTAATAATCACCCTTCTGTAGGACCTATCATGGAGGTATATAATAATATTATATTTGAAGGTAGGTACAGCTAAACTTTTACAAAAGAAAATTCCAACAGAAATAAAGCCCGACAAAGATATAATTACAATTATAAGAAAATATTTTTCATAAAATTACTAAGCAACGATTATTTATGTTTTTTGTGCAGGTTAAATTTTCGTAATTTTGTAGTTACAAGTAAAAATAACAAAATATTTAATCGCCGATATTTAAATTTAGCAAATAACCCATTCTAACTTCCGTAATACTTTATTCATAAAGTAAAATATGTTTTGCAACGCTTTCTATATTAAAATTACGCTGCCTTGCAGCATGTGTTTAGACGTGAGAAAGTAAGAATTACAATAACTCAACAATGAACATGATCGCCAACTTAGTTAGCACTAATATCACAAAATAAAATACTACAAAAAAGATAAAAGTTAGGCATAACACTTCACCACTTCAAATGATAAAGATAAAAATATGTATGAAACAATTCTCCTCCAACTTGAGAAAGCCTATGGACTCAATAAGTAACAAGCATAAGATAATAGAAAAGGAAGTGGTGAAAAATAAAAGAGAAAAGAAAATACAAACAAAAAAACCTAATTCTTGTCAAAAAAAATCAACGTTTCGCGACGTTGAGTTAGTTTGTGCGATTGACTGGCGCTGACGTACCTACTTAAATAAAAATCACACTGCAAATTGTTAATACCTTGTCGGCGACTATAATATATATCCTAAATGTTTATGTAATACAGAGTTTAACTATATACAAGAACGTGATCTAACAAAATCTTCTTATTCATGTAAACTTAACATACATAGATGAAACTATATCCAAGTTGTGCGCTAAAATTTAAAATACAGAAACTCAATTTATAACCGATTAATGCTTTAAGTAGACATTAAATTAATACTACTCTATTTTAGTATCCAATCAGTAAAACATTAATCGATCTCATAAACGTACCCACTCTTCCAAAACGTGAACTTACAATAACGTAGATTAGGCAGAAACCATTCTGATATCGAACTTAACGAGATATAAATGAACATTAGGCGTTACATTAGCATTACCTAACAAATATTATTTCCCTTATCAATGGAAGAACTGCTGATTTTGTTTTAGTTCCTAGTATACCTAGAACTGTCGCTATCCACTAAATATAATCTAAAAATTGAAATAATAAGAGTTGGAAACTTTAGTAATATTAAAAATTATACAAAATGAATAAAAATTGCGCTATGGCACTATCAAGTTAAATGTTAACATATTGATATTTTCCCACTATACTTCTCTTGCTAAAATAGATTCAATCAAATAGGTACATATCGTACCTACATAACAGTAGGCTCAGTAATAGGTAGACAAATATTTATAATATAATCTATTTTATAAAAGTCTTTATTAAGATAGAAAAGATTTTAATATTATTAAATATATCTATTTTTATTAATGCTTGCGAGTGATATGATATTGTCGCAATATACTTATGTCACGGGCCCCTGTCCACCGCCTAGACGCGTGCCAGTGCCCAGTCGGCGAGTTCCGATCACATACCGGTAATGTTGCAATTTGCGAACATAGACAACATAAAAATAAGTTTTATTTGTAATACAGTCTTTGGTTGGTGTCTTGCGGTATCTCGAATAACTATTCAATAAGTATTTTTAGGCACTTTAGGCGACAACTCATTTAGTAATATAGTTTAATAAACTGCGTAAATGGAAGGCACATTTCAGACTTTTGTAGCACCTACAAATGCTATAATTTCAAAAACAAGTTAAATTCAACACGCAGTAACTGGCCTCAAATATTACATTGTATATTATTGTCTAATATTTGCACAACCATACTTTTAAAGAAGATAACATAATGAGCTTTATTTTATGTAACAAACATTCGCTATTAAATGCATAACAGTATTCCTGGAAATATTGTAATACGTACAATGTAAAAATGTACATGAAAATTTAACTCCAAAAATAGAACGAATACTATAATCGAAACCTCGATATCTTGACGACCTACAAACTAGCCAAAGGAAAAGTTTATATGTTTACGTGGAATCAATAACAATCCAGCGCAAACCCATCACTCAGACTTGCGCAGGGTCAGGCGAAGAGTGCGAGGGCGTGGAGCCGTGCGGCGAGCCGGAGCCCATCGCCTCCAGCTTAATGCCGGGAGGGAGCTGGCCCTCCATCCCCGGTATCAAGAAGAATGCGTTCGGTGGATATACGCAATCTTTTGGCACGTAACAGTCGTGCGTCGTTTTCATGTGGTTCTTCATTTTGTCAGGCCTAGAAAATTCTTTGCAACAAACTGGACACGGAAATACTTTCCTTTGATGGCCCTCGTGGTACAGGAAAGCGTGCCTCTGGAATGAATATTTGTTTTTAAAGGTTTTTTGAATGTTCTCTTTAGCACATTCCGTGCACTGGTACACTCCTTCGCTAACAGACGCGTATCTGAAGAGGTTGAGGCCTCTCACTGACATCTCAGTCAGCTGCTCGGCGGGGTCATTCGATGCTGAATTAGCTCTTCTCCTTATCCGTCTTCTGACAGCTGGCCTCTGCATTTGACTGCCGGTCTGTAGCGTGTTATTATTTAAGGAGTCGTTTTGATACTCATTTGAAGTAGAAGCTTGTGTTGCCGGATTTACGCGTATTTTTCCTGATACATCATTTGAGGGCGACGATCGAGCATATTTCATGTCCTTATTTTCTGAATCAGGGCTACCACGTCCTGGAATATAACGTAAAAAATTATGAGTATGAATCCTTTTAGATTACCAGATTGCAACGTTTATGATGAATATTTCAAAACTTTTTGTATAAAAGGACAACACCATAGCTTTAATTTAAGGTCAGTTGGTGTGATAACTTTTATTAATTCTAGTTTTCTATATGCTATTGAGTCCTTTGGAATTGTCCTTTATATACCTACCTAGGTTGCTCAACTTACTGTAGTGATTATAGGCACTAGTAAATGCAAAATAATGAAAATCGTGTGCTAACAGGTGAATAAAGAAAAGGATAAATACATAAAAGTAAAAAAAAAACAAACTGAAAATATATTAACTTTATTTGTTCAAATTTAATGACGAAATTTTAATACACCATGATTAAAATGAAAAACCACGATTTATGGAATCATTCCATGAACAGGTTTACGATATAATTTGAAATAGCTGCCGTTTAGAAAAATCGATAATTATTATGATAATAATTAAAGCACCAGTATTAGAACAATATTCATATTGATCCACAATATTATTTAATAGGATAAACTTGTTCATGAGATGCATTCAAAATAATACATTTAAAACTAGAAAAATGTGAAAGAATATCAATTTTGGAATATATGTACTAAGTGTAAGTATATATATTAACCAAAATTTAAATCATCAGTCCTATAAATTAAAACTCACTAAGCAAATAAATTTCAATAGATAACAGAAATTGTGTTCAATGAAAATCTGTTGTTTTATTTAAAATATGAACTTGTAGCAAAGTCAAACTGCTTAAACTATTTTAAAATAACCATATAAATTAATAAATAATAACAAAAAAGAATAGATTTCACTATGATATAATAGGACTCAAGTGTTTGCATTTGGAACTATTTCGGCAAGTTCAGTAGTAGGTACATTATTATAAAAATAACACTTCAGTTAACTTAAGCTCTTAAGATCACATAAGGTGGGTTGATAATTGAAAAGTAACATTAAACATATAGCAGTTGTGTGTCGTTCGTTACACACGAAAACTTATTTAAAAAAAATAGTTGCCAATATAGGTAGTGTATGTGGACAAAGAAAAATAAGCCGAAAGATACAATCATGTTTGGATAAAATTATCAGGAACATGTAATTAGCCTCATTAATCAATATCTGGATAATATTGCATCAGAAATATCTAAGAGTATGGTATAAATAAAAAATAAAAAGCAACAATTTGTACTGGACCAACAAATCAATACTTTGTTCATTGCAGAGCATCAATTTGAGCAACATTGAAAGCATTAAACGTAATCTAGCTCTAACCACACCATCTACGAAATGTGAGAGTAGCGTCATAGGATAACGTACCTGATCAGTCCTCTCTTCGTGACTAACGTAACATTCTATAAGTACAGTGTTCCAATGTCACTCCATCGTTAACAACACTATTTATGTCTATAATATTATAAATAACTTAATTTTTAATCTACTCTTTACTAATAACCCGTGTTGTTACTTTGCTACTATTTAAATATAAAAAATAAAATAAAATATTGTTGAAATCGTTAGTGTTCGTCATCGTTGCTGCATAAATCACAGGTGACAGACAATGTACCTAAACGTAAATAAATCGTGTCACCAATTTTAGTATAAAATCAAAGGCAAGACAAGACATTCAATATCAACTATTACAGCGTTCACCGCCATTGATCACCACACGTGGGTCTGTGGGCACGGTAGAATAGGTACAACACGTTTTAACGATAAATAAAATAAAGTTTAACAGACAATCGGATAGGCATAAAATAATAGACTTGTCAATGTCACAATAAATAAAATCAAAGAGGTAAAACTTAAAATAACATAATAAGCGAATCAAAACAAAATAATAAGTAAGAATCATTAAAAATATTGGTTGTTTTGCTGTAACTTTTATTATTTTCTTTAAAGTTTCTAAAAATAGTAATTAACACCTTATTGTATACCATTGTATTTTGTTTCAATAACAAATACTCTATGTCGTGTAACTTTCAACTCTAAATTTATCTAAACATTACTCTTTGCATTTTCTATTGTCTAAGTGCAAATAACAAAAAAATATGGATTTGCTTAACATTTGGCTAAGTTCTAGAATTAAGAATTATTATAGTTGTCGTGTGAATTATAATAACTATATAATTTAAATATTTCTTTATCTGCAGGTTTTAATACAACGTTTGTGAGAGAAAGTTAACAACTTAACGATTTTGGTGGGTAATGTTTGAGGAATTGGTATTAGGAAATTTCAACTACTTAACCTTACCTACTCTTTTCATGAAATAAATAATGATAATTTGATTATAAACGAGAACGATAAGTATAATTACGCCGTAGGTGTATTATACAACCCTGTAGTTTAAAAATTATCAATACTTCTCTTTAATTTGTAACCACTTGACCAATCCCTCAAAAAACCCTTTCTTCTATATAAGTACATACTTTTATAGAAGAAACTATATGCTGTCATTCTGAAGTAATTTATATGAGATGAAAATTATGATTAATTTGAACCCAGATACGTTCTACGCCATTAGTGTTAAACTATCTTTTAACAATTACTTGTAATAATTATTTTTTATAAATATTGCTTTAAGATTTCATAGTAAACTGCAAGTATCTAGATATCCTTATTATTTTGTTTCAACCAGAAATAAAAATGATTAACATTTGAATTGAACTACATTGCGAATGTTTGAAGTCCCATGATAACTTTGTCAACGGATAAATGTAACGACTGACTACAATGTACTTGCATACATGCTTTTTAAAACAACAATATCAACAAACAATTATATAATATGTATATTTTAGGGACAATCCGTTTTATGTCACATCACATGTGACATTTTCTTAAGTATAATTTAGCACCAATTATGATATAACATTAACAAATAATAAAATTATTTATTAGTGAGATGATAATTATTATAATAAACATACGGAGTTCAAATTTAAAAAAAAACATGAATTTTATCTGATTTTTGACTTACAGCTGAAATATATATTATATAATATAAAAACAAAACAATGCTATATTATTGACGTAATATTACAAAGAAGATGTTCAAGTAGTAATTAGGTACACACAAATGAACAGGTTAAGCTTAGGCACTGGCTAAATTGACTATCATAATGTAAGTGGTTTGTTTAATCGTTCAATAATAGCCTCACCATTTTAAGTCTAAATTTCCTCTTTAAGTACCTATCAATGTTCAAGGTAAATTTCGTATAAAGATTTATGAAAGGTAGGTACAATAAATTCGTTTTTATGAATTTTAACAGTCTTAATATTGATTATCAAGACCCGACGCCTCGAAAATTACACGAATTTTATATTCATTTTGTAAATAACATTCACGAGTTGTTCCGATTTCCAAACATAATGGAAAACATGAGATGATATATTCTTAATTTTAATTACATCTTTTAATTAACTACTTGGGCCTAAAAGGTTTCTAAACTCCTAAGGAAGCTTCTTAAAGTAGACATTGTAAACTCTGAATAATGAAAATAAATAATACACTAACATTTTTGAAATTTCTTAGTAGTCTAGTAGTCGATAAATATTAAACTTATTAATATACAAGTAAAGGCACACTAATAGGCAAGCGTTCCCTGGACCTACGTTTATATATTGGAGAATTTGGTTTTTGGGTCGACAACGTAATTATGTAGGTACCTATTAAAGTAGATACTACCTATATTACTAAACTCTTTTTATATAATATTGATTAAAACAATTGAAGTTTTGTCGTTATAATTGAAATATGAAAACGTGTCGCTATCATTACATGGAAGACTACTTTTGCCTCTAAATTTAACTAAGTAAATAATTTATAAGTACCATTCCTTACTTTATATTTAAGGCATTTTGTTTTCTACTAAAATAGAATTTACAAATCATCTCATGATTCCAGTCACATATAAACTTCATTCAAAGCACCTTGCTAAGATCACTTTAACAACAACGCCATGTTGTATCTTTTCAATATATACAATTTAAACGTCAACCTTTAAAATATATAATTTGTTACATTTGTTATAAAGTTGTTGAGATAGTAACTCAAATATGAATAAGGTAGATGTGTTTGTGATACGATTATAATACCGCGACTGCACCCATTGGCTTCGATGATTAAGTTTACAATAAGCACAGTGCAGATTCAACTGAATTCTCAGCACGGCTGCATTGTAGGCATGGCAGCAATAGATGTAATACGCGATCTAATAACCTTTAATATATTAGCTACAGTATTTGTTATATTGTCTTTGACAAATATATATTTTCACATGCGTAAATAATTTAATCATTTAACAAAGTAATATAATCCTATGTTAGGAATTTAAAACTTTTATTAAAATATCTAAATGATTTGGGGCTCTGTTGATTATTCAGGAACTGAACTTTAATCATAATTTGTAGGCATAATACTACAATGATCGCCCTTGATACTGTTTCACCAACTATTCTATATATTTTATTGTATTTAACTATTGTATAATTTAAGCGATTTAAATAAGTAGATATTTGAATAGTATAATAACATTTACAACCAAATATTTCAACATTGATAAACTATTTTAAATTAATCTTAACAAATTCTAGAAAATAAAATCATAGCCTGTGTTGAGTTTTACTTCGAAGAAGTCAAATCGTCATCTACAACTAAGATCACTATTAAGGCAAGTTAAATGAAAATGCATTTTTCCGCTACTACTTACGCAATGGCATTTCGTTCAAGTCTTTTTATAAAGAGTTCGTTTAGCACTTTAGCCTCGTGATACTTTTCTGAACAGATACCGACATGCCAACATGTCACCTAGCACTACCAACACTCGATTTACAAAAAGACTATGCCATTGCTATAATTCATAAATATATTAACTAAACTTAAACTAACTAATTCAGTTCAATGAGAATTGCATTTAATATTGAGAACATAAAAAAATTACACTACTTTTGAATTTACGATCACCATGAGTAGTTATTTTGTACCCTGAAAATGTTGTAACTAATAAAATTAAGTAACAAGTTAAGTGCAAAATAACAAGTAAATCATAGAAAATTTTATAAATCTCTTTGAAGTTAGCACTCTGAGAAACAAATGGAACAATATAAATAAATAGATAAATATTAACAACAAACGACTGGCGTCGTCTAATATCAACAAACTTATTGACATATGCATGAAACTTAGAGCTCGAACGCTTACTCAATACGCAATCTACGCTTTATAAACTATTGAAAATCCAAATTTTAAGTTAAATAACGTGTAACATGAATAAATTCTACTCTGGCTAATCAGATCTTAATACATCTGCGACAAAGAGTACCTACTGAGTGTTGCCGACAACCTAAAACTTGTCAAAAAGTACATTAAGATTCCTGCTTCGCCATTTGCTCGTTGACATTCGGTTGATTTTTGTGAATGATCTTTAAGTGAGCGATCATGTTATCTTTTCGAGTGAACTCTTTGAAACAAATGGGACATGGGAAAACTTTTACATCTTTCTTGTGAGAGGTGACGTAGTGCCTACAGAAATTACTTATATGCGTGTAGACTCTCGCGCATATTTTACATCTGAATACATTTTCTCCTTCCTTGATGCAATAATCTCTCACCGACTCGTTTGTCTCCTCGTGGTAGTTACCCACACTACCCATATTGGCCTTCCTTATAGGCGAGGGAAATATACGATGTTCCCAATTGGTCTGCGCTAAATCGGATATCTCGTTATTAGCCAAGTTGAGGTTATTTTGCTCTAATTCAGCGGCGAACAGCTGTGTGGCGAGAGCTGGCATGAGAACCGGGTCTGGGGAGAATTTATCAAACGTATTCAGCGCGGGATTCAAACTCGATAGCCCGGAAAGCTGATTGAACAAGTTTCGAGCTCTAATTTTGGACATTTGGGGTAGCAATTTTTTACTATTCTTTGGCTTTAAGTTACGACCTAGTCTGTGTTTGTCTTCTGTGTCTTTAATAGGACCTTCTTGCGAATTAGAGTTATCGCGGCTTCGGTCAGGGTTGTATTTATATTCGATTGGTTCATTGTAACCGTCGTTAAGCTCAGCGGCTGGTTCTTGTTTAATAGATCCATTTTCTATAGAAAGTACAGGCCCGTTTGTTGAAAAGTTTTGTTGTATTTCTTCTTTTGGCGGTTTATCAGGATCTGAAAAGTTTGTTTTAGGTCTCAATTTATACGAAATTGATGAAATAAACAAAATATTTATTTCACTCGACATCTTCATTGGAAATATTTTAGTGAGACGCAAAAATATTTACTTAGGACTTATTATTTAAAAACAGTAATAGAAACTACGAACCTATGTATTTTAAAAGTTTTTTGTGAGTGGCAAGCCACCAGAATATTTCCAATTGCTTTATTACCAAGGAAAGCTATTGGGAATAAGCCTTGTTTGTGTTCCCTTTTCATAATCGTAATAATGAAATATTTTTATTTTAATGAAGTTTATAAATAAAGAAATTATCAATCAAACCATTAAGTACCACACCGAGTTTGCCCCTGGCCATTCCTCTAATAGCTCTCCCCAAAAGCAGAAAAGCAAGCAATAGTTAAAATTGTCGATTTATAGAAGAAAAATAAGCATCTGTTACTCGTATACGTCAAAAAATTTCATAGATAATCACTTACCCCTTTTCAATAAAGTTTAAATATTATTAAATATAAAGTAGGCATTCGTAATACACTTCACTTTTCACTTATTGTATCCTAACTTCAAAGCTTATATCCCATTAGCTTTTCCCTTTTTAATTAAAATTTTACTGTTCTAAACAATGTTAGATGTTTGGAAAGGAAGATTAATACAGGTATTTACAAATAGTAAGCGAGTATAAACAACAATATCTTCATTTATTTACTTATGGCGCGACTTTATTTTTTTTTTACAGTTGAACATTCTATACATCAATACAACAGGTAAAAGGCATATTGGAAAGTAAGTATGAACAATATTTCATAAAATGAGAATATTATTTTATTAACAAGTGAATAGTTTCTACCGACGTAGCTGTAATATTACAAAAGTCTTATGAGATAGCCACGTACCTGCCGACTCGGAGTCTTTGCCAGTCATCGGGGCTTCTGTCGATTGAGCGTCATCACCTTCGTCGATGAGTAGGGCTTCGCCAGCCTCCTCGCCCCCTGACGTTGCTCCATCCTCAGCGTTGAAGCTATCCATGGACATCTTCACTTCCAGCATTTCTGGTGAGCCTCTGATGAGTTGGTCACCAGGTCTGTTCGATGATCCATGAGAGGCAGGCTCAGGAATAAACTCTCCGGGGGGACTAGCCGCTGTGTTTAGAGCGTCACTTGAACTTCCACTAAGTTTTCTCGGTCGACCTCGTTTTCTTTTCGGTTGCATCAATGCGTTACCCAATAGAGGCATTAATAAATTGGGAGGCGCCCCTCCGCTGGGCATCCCGGATGCCGGCCGTTTCTGATGCATGTATGGGTGTATTCTGTGAAGCTGAGGGGGAGGTGTGTGCGCATTCGTCTGCTGCTGTATTAACGAGTTAGTTAAGGCTGGAATATCACACTTCTCCTCGTTTACTTCTGTAAGTCCTTTTATTCTCAAGCTCTCAGCTACTTTTAAGAAAGCTGTCAAGCGTTCCTGATCCACACTTACTTCCCCTCTGTACATGAAGTCTAGTAAACTCTTCATGTCCGAATACGGAACGTCCTTCAATATAACAATCGGATGTTTCTCTTGGTGATTGACGAAGAGAGCTTGAAAGTAAGGGCTACAAGCCGACAATACCATCTTATGTGCTTTCAGCAACTGGCCATCGACAGCGAGAGTGACATCTGTGAACGTCTCCGCATGTAGTAGTTGGTCAAACACAGATAACATATTAGATTGGTGGTTGTTCCACCGCAAGCAAAACCTTTGCGTAGCCATTTTTGCTTTTGTATATTCTTCTTTGGAAGATATGATTTTTGCCAGTCGAGGCTTAAAATCTAATTTTACCAACAACTATTCAATCATGTATACATAAGTATTCTCTCTTGTTCCATGAACAATACAACAAAACGTCAACAATAGATAATGTTTACTTTTTAAAAGCCATTTTCAATTTGTATGTTTCATAGTGCTTAGTGCAGTTTGTGTGCCGGGCGCAGGGGGACCTGTAACGGGATAACACAACGTTTCAGAATTATGATTATCACACTTAAATTATCTATATTAATACAGTATTTCTTAACTTAAGTTAACTTCTATATAAGTTAAACAGAAAGTCGGGGATCGCCTTGTTTTCTCTGCTCTCGTGTCTATTAGAAATAATTAGGTACACTGCTTATGTGATTATTACTGATCACAGCATTTGTGCACATTTGAGTGCACTTGCTTCTATCACGCTATTATCCTCCTGGGTTATTCTTCCAACATGTATGTATCTTATCTATCTAACATAAGTTCAGATTGATACTAAATAACTGCATCTTTTTTCTACCAACTAGGCTAGGTAATGATCCTCATTTCTTTTATTATTGCACTCGCAAGCATTCAATTATAACCTCTGTGGTTTGTATAGAATGCATTGTACATAAATATTTATATTGAACTTGTTACAACATTTTCTTACTACTTATCATGATGTTAGTCAGTTTTGATATCTTTGCCAGTTGATGTGTTGAATCACAATAGCAGAGGTCGTGGCCGACGACCGAACATTTATTGTAGCTAAAAACAATATGCAAATCTAACCTAATCGAACACATAATATAAGTAAATGGTAAATGGTGTTGTTCACTTCCTGAGGGTGAAAGAAAACATAATAAGGACCATGTAATATATATTATTAACTTATAAGGACCTTATATATTTTTAATAAGTCACTTCAAGTCGTCGTCGCATTAAAAAAATATGTTACACACCATTGCATATTAATTAAAAGTTGTTAAGATGTTGAAAAAGGTTTCCCGAATCGCGTTATTTAGTACCGTAAGTAAGTACCTACCTATTTATTAAATAGCATTACTTAATACATTATTAACTACCTACCTAAATAATTCTAAAGTGATTAAATATCGTTTATCACAGGGATACCAGATACCACATGCATTACAATCATTATTTTACTGGGTTGTGAACGAGACCAACAGCTACACAATTCAATCAAGGTTAAAAAAATCGAGGGCGTCTATAGTCTAGCGCGTGGGGACGTGGGGAGCCTGTGCATCGCGGCGGCGAGCGCACTGCAGTAGGTAGGTAACTGAATTGTAAGCTACCACTGCAGTCATGATGACAAACTCCAAATAATCATCGTGTCCGTAGCAAATGATGTTTTGTACAACGCTAATCGTTAATATTTGCCGTTAAAAATAATCCAGATTGGTGTGCACTCTAATAAGAATCCAATTGGAATGGTCTCGAATTTATTTAAAAGCTACAAAAACAAGAACATTTGCTCCACATCCACAGGTGCTGACCACAAACGTTATCGCGGTATAAACGGGCGCTCGAATTATTACTACGCACCCAGTCGAGCGCGTTACATTACGTCATCACAATGGCATTATTACCTCCGATATCCACATTAATTCAACCGATACGTCGAGATAAGCACCGTTTGAGAATAAATAAATCACTGCACTAACATAAGGGAACGTACCACACGTATCTGTACCACAATCAACTCGACCCTTTTATGGGAATGAGGATCAGCCCTTCCGCCATAGTCCGAGTCCGCGTTTACGTCGCACCCCGCTCACCCGACGACTGACGGCCGCAGCCCGCAACCCCGCGCGACGAACACCGACTCGCTCCGCGACTCGAATATCTCTCACAAAAAATACGCCGTCATCATCGAAATGGCGGCAGCGGATATATTCAGCGCAGGGTGCACAGTAAAATATTGATTTATTGAAATTTATTGATTTCCTCTTTCGCGTGGAACATCACCCCCGTCAGGATGCTACGTTATTAGTTCGTTTACTATAGTAGGTACCTAGTGTATAACTGTATGCTCATTATTTCCAAGCATTAATCAGTATCAAGGTGTATCTTAAAACTAAACCTTCGAGCTGTAGACGAAAATAGGGGCGACGACGCGCCGTTTCCCCCGGCAGCAATGCAGCAAAACAAGACCGATTTGTTCTATTTCTTTCACAAGTTGAAGTTAGCAATGATGATGAATTTCAAAGTTTTTTTTTTTATTGTGAGAAGATAGAACTAAATAATGCAGCAAAGATGTAGGTACCTACTTCGGAACCTAAAGGAATAAACTTTACAGCGTAAAATCATTAGGCCTACACCTACTCGATTCTAGCAAGCATTGTAAAATCAAGGGCTATTTAATACCTTTCTACGTAAGAAATTCTGCTACACTCGATTTGGTTATATGAATCATCATTGTCACCTACCTTTGCATAGATACATTCAAGGGATGAGTTTTCCACGTGAAAAACATCAATCCATTCTTGTTGTCGCCATGTCAGCAGTGTTCTCTGTCTCAGTCCCGCACGGGCGGGGTTGGATGGACGCCCTCTAAGCGGCGAGCGCCGCCGATGATGGCCGAGTGCCGCCACTTTTCGCAACCGAACCAACCCGAGTCCGCACGGAAAATAGATCGCAGGGCGCACAATGTATTTTTTTAAGTTTCAAATTCACTTCAACAAACACCAATGTTTTTGAATTTATTTCCAATAGCTCCAGAAAATATATATTTGATTATATTGAGCAACCTACCACTTCATTTATTTTTCGTAATTTTGAACAAAATAGGAAGATTTTCGGGACACGAAAAAAAAATCCGCGCGCGATGTTACTCGGAAGTATTTTTAATAAAAATGGCCTGCCGCCTCGGCGGGAGGAGTGGCAATGGGCAATGAGGTCGGTACCCTCTCTCTGGCACCCGCGCGCGCCCCTCCCTGCCGCTACACTCCGGCACAGGGTTAGAAAGTTTCAAAAGTGAATCGTGGAAAACACGAACACCGATTCCAGAGTGCAATATATTACCAGCTAGCAAAGGATAACAGGAACGAAAGAATAATCGTCAACCTCTGAATTATTTTCAAGTAAAGGAAACTGTTGGTTGTAGGGTCAACAAGTAAATTAAAATGTATACTTACCTAAAACATTTCCAGTAAACAATTACCTACATACCACTGAAAGGAATCGAAAAAGATAAACCCTCTCCTGTTTCCTAGTTATTGCATTATTAATAACGTTATCGATGACACCCCCTGGATGCGGACAGATGCGACACAGAGTTAATACGCCCAGCCTTTCATATTGCATATCAATATTTACTGACATTTCAAATTACCTAATCAAATATCCTATTTCTATGACTGGCATATCAACTGACCTAAATCAGGAAAGCCAAAAAGTAGTTTATTATTTATTCCACATCGCGTAGTTCCATTCCGCGTAGCGCTGAATATTTTGATTCTATGATTTTTGGCGCGAACCCAGAAACTTTAGTATAAAAATACGAACGCAAGTGGTTCCCTGTGCACCCTTAACAGTGATATATTTTTGTTTTAAGTATTTGTCAGAGCATGTAACCACAAAATTATAATTTATGAAATTTGCAAATACCCACATGTAGTTTGCAAATAACCTTTTATTTTTAATAATTTCCTTTAATTTGTTTTTATAAGAAGTTTTTATTTTACTGTTAATCAGAAATGATAAACCAACAAAATCGTTTAATAAAAGTCCCTTTGTACCTAATAACTATCTAAAAAACTACCTATGATGTTATTTTCTACCCATTTATCAATACAAAACAGTGACGTCGCGTCGTGTCCTTTCCGCCACAGTTCAGGGTGCGTAATAAGTATCCAATCTTATTTTGAAGAAAAAAATATATTTTATTTTATTCTTTTCGCAAATTGATTTTTATCGGACAGGTACTTCATGCTTGTCACATGAATAAATTGTTCTTTGCAATTTAACCACATGCTTACAGGTTTCAGGTTTGATTCAGAGTGAAAGCCTATATCGTGTGAAAATGCGGCTTGGCGTTTGAAACTTCATATGCCTATGTATTATGGACTAGGAAAAAGGCTTCAGGGTTAAAAATCATAGGTTCCAGGTCTAGTCGTATGTACCTATATCTTGACGGAGTATTTTATCTCTACAGCTTCTATTGTAGTTGTGCATCCTGAGTGTTTTCCATTACAAATGTTGATTTTCATCCATTTTATGAACTGCCATTCGAATTACCTAGGCGTCCTACTAGGTAAAAATAACGATATTATTATAAAAACAGTCGTTGACATGCTGGTTATGAAAACTTCAATGTGATTTAGGTTTATTTGACCAACCGCATATCTCTCTATTATGTCTGTTCACTGTAGCGTTCTCACATTGGTTTACATGGAGGCTCACGTTCAGTAATGGATGTTTACGAGCTGATATAATTACTCAGTTCAATGACATTTCTGTTTTATGCTCATGTCTAAACAATGTCGTTCGTTTACGCAGTAAAATGGCAGATTTTCGCGGATTCTGTCTTATCCTATATTATTATCTGAAAAATAGTGCTCTGAAAAACATACTTGACTCATATTATTCTGAATAATATCAATGGATTCAGTTGCTCTACCAGACTAAAAATCGACACCTGTCGGAGAAAAATATAAAAATACACACATCAAAAGTGTCTAGGGATCAACATATATTTTTGCAATAACTTTTCTCCTGATTGATATTAATTAAAATTTTCTTTAAGGATTCATAAAATAAAGTGTTTTCGTTTGTCACAGTAACGATAAACCAAGTCACCTTTGCATTAATAAAGAAATTTGCCATTTTCCTAATAAAGGGATTTTTGACATTTGAACCACTAACACAAAAGTTCGAAAAAAAGACTGAAATAACAGTTTTCTTTAAAATTTTATTGGGTAACTTAAACAATTAATAATCCGTGTTTCTACCGCGAACACTAACAACACAAGAACATCGGTTTGGCATACTCAAAATGAGTTCATCCAAATCACGCTGTGGAATGGCCGCCCATGTTCGTTGCAACAACAAAAAAAGGTCTTCTTGCGACTGGATACCCTCCATATTCGGCAGAGCTCTTCTCTGTAGCATATCCCATGCATGCTCAATCGGGTTCAAGTCTGGCGACTGAGCAGGCCAGGGCAGGACATTGATGTTAGCTGCGGCGAGAGTCTGTCTTACAACTCTTGCGGTGTGCGGTCGTGCATTATCATGCATTAACTGAAATAAGGGACCGATTTGCACTTGTAGAGGAACGATGACGTCTGATACAATCGTCTCAGCATAAATTTGAGCGTTGAGGTTGCCTCTGATCCAAATCAACTCAGTTCTTCCGCCGATCCAAATACCCGCCCATACCATGATGGTTCCACCACTATAAGGATGGACTTCCTGGCAGGATTTTAATCGCTGTTGGCGTCCAGGGGTTCTCCAGTGTCGTATACGTCTTGTATCCGGTCTCATACCAAAACGAGACTCATCAGAAAAGCACACGAAACGCCATTGTTCTTCTGCCCAATTTCTGTGTTCAAGAGCCCATTGATATCGAATCCTACGATTGTGCATTGCTATAGGTGGTACCCGTAGCGGTCTTCGGGAATGAAGGTTCACTTCATGCAAGCGGTTTCTGACTATTTGGTCGCTAATTAAGTTCCCTGAAGAGTGATGAAGCCTCACGGCTAACATCATGGCGGTTATTGTTGGAGCTCTTCGAGTTAAGATTTGAATGTATCGGTCTTGTCTCCGTGTGGTGCAGCGATACCGTCCTCCATGGCGCTCAGCCACGGTACCAGTGCTTCGGTAACGTGTCCAAAGTCGACTGATAACACTCTGACTTGTATTCAGAGCTAAAGCCACAGTACGTTGCCGGGAACCAGCTTCTATCATTCCCACGGCTCTGAGCATTTCTTCCCTGCTTAAATGACGTCGCCGCTCCATAATAACGTTGGTTTTAATCAGTAGTAGGGAAACAGTAGCACTAATAATGTCTTCAATGCGTTGTATGTTTTTATAGGGAAAATATTGACAGCTGATTTTCATCTTTTACTCGAATTTGATTCACAGTTCCTGATTCAAATTATGAAATGCACCAAAAAGGATCCATATAAATTTATAAAATCATAAATTTATTACAAAGCCACATCTTAATCTCAAGAAATCCGCATAAAAATGCTTGATCCCTAGACACTTTTGATGTGTGTATTTATTATTATTACAATTGATTATATACCTCACTATGTTTTTACGAAAATAATCCATTTAACTCCTGCTCACATTATGTTATCATAAACATCCACAAGAATATTCCTTGAATCATATCGACGTATTTTAAACATTTAGATTCACACGTGAATATTATCACTGAATTAGCACACCTGCCGCTGTAAACTTGGTGTTGGTCGTATCGATTGGACGGAGCGAGAGCTATAATTCAGCAGTGACCTGACCTAGGTCATCGTGCCCGTGTTAGCTGAAGTCCTTACAGCCAGCTGACCCAGTTTTCAGGCGGCGCGGCTGATGCATAAAAGCTTGCCAACACACTTTCCCTCTAATAACAAACACGCCCTGGAATAAAGGTGGCACGTTTTGCCAGTCAAGCGTTCTCGGGGAAGTCACAAATATTCGTTATGTATTCACAACTACACTGCTTTTTGGTGAATAACGTAAGCTTTTATTTATACTTACATACCTAATGTAAATGAGTTGGTAATTTATGTACCGCAATGAAGTTATTTAGCTTTTTCGCGATATTGTGTTTGTAAAATTGACATTTTTTTTTCAATCCTGTAAGTCTAGATGCGTTTGAATGACTGCAGTTTTCATTGTAACTTTGTAAAGTATTTGGATTGTCATTTATGACAATGCAATTAAATAGTTATAAGTACTGACCTTTACACCCACACTGTTACCACAGTTTTGTGCCTCTTTAATTTCATACAACATATTATTGCCTTTGTGTTGTTGTTTTCCCATTTGCGTAACAAGCGATATGAATAGGTACATTATTTATACGAAACCTGTATATTAATCTCACCATGAAAACTTTTCGTAGGTTGAAGCTTAATTATTGCATGTATACCGCCACTATTCGGACACCACCAATAACGGTAAAATAATATGATATATTTCAAAATAAGTATAATAGTCTCTTTTCTCAACTTTGGGTCTTCGAGTGTCCAATGAATAAGCAGATTTTGCTGTAACGGCCCACGAAGAACGGTCGACGTTAACTGTTAAAACTACGAGAGTGGTAAAAGCTGCGAACAAAAAGAAATCCTTCGGCTTTCTAACAGAAACGTGTGTGCACATCGTGGACACCGACAATCTCATTGACTATGGGATGGGATATCGTCTTTCACGAGCTATTCAAATGCATAGAAGCAAACATGACAACTATCTATTTCTAGGTAGTAGGTTCCTAACCTAAATTTCCCCAGGAGTTATTGAATAATGTCTGCATTTTTCCATAAACGAAGACTACGCTAACTTTTAGTTTTAATACTACTAATGCTTTCAAAATTCATCTAGTATCAGCAACTATTGTCATTCGGTACTAAATTTCTAAAACTTATTTAAAAATAGATAAAAAGCTTGAAAGAAGAAAATTTCATCATCGTAGGCTATGATGTAGTTTTTCAGTAAACCTTATCTCAAAATAAGTTGCATGTGAATTATGAACGTATCGCCGTGTAAAGTGTTTATATAAAACCTCCGATGTACACACATTAGTTTACTTGCATTCATAAAAACTACGTTAACTCTTCTGTAATTGTAAACCAATTGTACGCGATAAATATGTAACATATATATCTCGGAGTAAAAGTTGACGAAAATCTTTCGTGGTCCAACCATATTGAGTACTTGTGTAATATACTCGGAATGTTGCCTGGTAAATTCTACCACCTAAGCTTTAAAGTACCAAGTAATACCCTTATGTGTCTTTATCTACAATTCGTTGACCCAATATTAAGTTTCGCCCTCGACTGCTATGGTCTCACATTCAGAAGTAACTTAGAAAAATTAGAAGCACAACAAACTAGATTTTTAAAACTATTAGTAAGTAAGAAAAATAAATGTAGAGATGATTATAGTATGTTATTTAAAACCTACTAAATACCTACTTCTGGTTAACAGTCATGGCAGCCATGAGCGTCACTCGCTAGTTATCCATAACCACGCAACTACGCTGGTATCAGCAGGTAAATTTGATGTACCCGCATTAAGAAATTATTATGGCGACCGAACCACGGTAATATTTATCTATATATTATTACCGTGACCGAACGCTTGATAAACGAGTTATATACCTTCTCAACCTCAATTGTCTACTGATATTAGAAGTCAGGAAATAAAAGGTAAATTTGCCAAATTACTTAAGCAGTTCTTTTTCTGGAGTTTTTAAGCGATGTCATAATATGTATATAAGTCATATCATGATGTGTATAAGTCATTTGATATAAGTTAATATATTTCCTTTATTCACTTTCCATACACCCAGATAAAATATTTTTGTTTGTTACTTTATAATTGCAATAAGTGGAAATTAAGTGTCCGCACTAATAAACCTTTTGTAATGCTCTTTGTCCTGTTTCCGCAGACAAACCGTGAAAACGGTTTTGCGGGGCATAGTTCTTAAGTTAAGGTTTTCTTTTATAAACTTTGCAAAGATTTTTAAAAAAATGATGATGTAAACCTACTTACAGAAATAAAAATCATTTCTCGTTTATCAAAAACATATCGGACTACAACAAATAATAGTTCTTCCTGAAATGTTTGTGAGCTTGTATTTTTCACTAAACTAAGCATCGTTAAAATTTTCAAGCTGTTATAATTTTGGACCTGTGTCGTCGTATGATAGTCCAAACCAATGCATTTCGGTTTCCCAATATGATCGTGCATTAGTGAGTAGGTGTAGGTAGAAGGGCCCGTCCTGCTAGAATCGGTGCGTCTAACGGTCGGGTTTCGGTTCAATGACTCGATTCGGACGCTCAATTTTCGCCGTGTACTGTTAGATATCTCACGGCAGCCACACTGCAGCGACAAGACGAATCTGTCCCGAGGCGGTGATGTGGATGTAGCGTAATGCCCCCTTGCATGTTTAGTTTACACAATTTTCTTCAAACACAATATGTTGGAAGTTGTCAATTTAGGATTAAGATTTAGTTCCGAATTTGAAAACTTTTCATAAAACGCCACAAGTAAATACAGTTACAGTGAGAGGTTCTGTCAATTTTCGAGAAAGCTTTTCCGAATTCCTAAAGCTCCGGCAGAAGAAAGAGGCCGTGACTCATGTCAACTCATGTGTCTTGATTTTTATTTTATGGATAATAAAATTGTGTAACTTGCTTATGCTTAGGTACCTACATACATTTCACGTATATATTTTTTAATGCTTAAAAGTAGATTAAAACGACAGAAAAAGAGGAAATAGGTAGTATATAACAAATTATATACTACCTATTTCCTCTTTTTCTGTCATTTTACTTTTTTTAAACCCCACTTGTTCAGTTATTCACGTTCATCACGGGTACATTACGAGTACATTATGTAGGTACCTACATAATTTAATATGTTTATTTTCCTGTAGTGTAATAATTTTAGTCAATCTAAAAATAGAACAAGGTACTTTATTTTACGTATTTCCTAGGCCATAAAAACAAATTCTCAAATGGAATAACATGGTTGTTACTCATAATTTTAAATCGATGAATTCTTGCTATATGTGTCAAGAGCATGAAGTAAGGGGAGCGGCTGATTCCTGCCGACCAACTCCCATTTCCGAGAAGGGCTAGCTAGTGGGTGAGACCACAACCATCTTGCTTGACCTTCTTATTTCTCATGCAACTTATTTTAACTCGAGCTTTGTAGGTAAATCGTCTACTTCGCCATGTCAACGATTCATAAACGTTGCAAATTAAAAATATTTCAGTCCATTGAGACATCATTTTACTTTAGTAATTATCTTACTGGATAATTTACGGAATGCGAAACAACAAGTCATAATTATTGTAATGAGTATAATAATATATAAATTATTTCCTGTTTTAATGAGAACTTAATTCTAATTTACTAGTGGACATTAAAGTGACACTTGCATTAGTAAGCCTTAATTTTGTTCAATGACCGAATCATGGATACTTGTCGAATTTATTGCCCAATTTTATCGATAGTAAACAGCGTGAATTCCGACATTATCATGATAAGCCATGTCTTCTCACAGTTTATCGGGCCGCAGTCGCACAATCAGAGACACCTGTCGGTGCGCAATGTGACGGTCCGGGTCCAATCTGTTATTCTGTACTTAGGCGCATTTCTTATTCGATTCGATATTTTTTTACGCTTTTCCTTTCATAGTTACAACGAGTGAGAGCAAGACAACATCTCAGTTAAGTCGAATGATCTATTCGAGTGTTTCAGAATAGGCAGGCGGTGCAAAGCATCAACAGCAGCCGTTAGCTAGCGATGTCCCGTTACTACGCGGCTCATCACTAATTCCAACTCACGAAAGCTCAAATTTTGGCGGTGAATCAATTAACCCTAAATGATATCCGGTACACACAGCGCCTTTGCCACGTTTTTTTTTAATGTTGCAGTAAAGGGATTCGTTATTTATTCGTTTCGTGTTACTGCTAATGTTCAAATTATAGGAATGTATTCTCGAGAGATGCCTATGAGCTAGTTAATTCACCGGTAAATAATGTATAACAAGTTAGTGGGTAAATACTACTACTGGTACTTCTGAAAACCCATAACAACGGTTGTTATTAAACTTATCCAATTTTCAGAGTTAAGAAAAACTTCAATATCGTAAAAGGTGTCTTCATTAAGTATAGGCGTACATATGATGATCATAATCGTGATGATCAATTGATCATGCTAGCTACGTATAAGTATTATTTAAGTGATTCATTATACCTACGTAACCTAAAATACGATAAGTAGGTACTCGTGTTTTGGTATTCTGGCAGTAAAGAACGAGGTAAAAGAATTTGATTAGACAAACGTATTTAAAAAAAATCTCTTCTTAAGTAGGTATATGTTTGGAGGATAAGGTGGAGTGGTAATCGGGCGCGTTGAGGTTGGGCGCGAAGCGAGCGTGTCGCGCAGCGCAGTGGTGTGAACGCTGAGGCGCGCGCGCGCCCGAGTGGTTGAGATTGCGTAAGCGCACGGGGCCGATTTCTAGCGCGGCTCCCACGCGGCAAGGTCAGCGCTTCGGAGGATTGCTCCCACTTGCCGCCGACATCAATGTAAAAATATTACCGAGCCAACAAATCAATATTGAACATTATGCAAAGGTATCCTTGTTGATTACATGTCGACGGCGACCGGTGCTCCTTGGCTTACGACAGCCTATTATGAGACCAATACGACTTTTTCTCTAGTGCATATAGTGCATTTGTCTGGCTATATACTAATATAGCCAGATAAATGCAAATCACAGAACTACTGTTAGTGCAAACTTTTTTTACGATCTTATCGCTTGTCTATAATATAAGGGGTAGCAGGACATTTGCGCGAAGGACACTAGATCCCCTTCAAGGTAGTGGTAAATAAATAAGTTTTCCATTTACCGAATTATTTTCGATGCAATGGAATGAAAAATTGGCCATTAGACGTACCTACTTAAGTATCAAAATCCTTCACGATCGTGAGACTCATCGAGATCATTGCTCATTTTTAACCGACTTCAAAAATGAGGAACTCCGTCATTTATAAACCGATTTGAAAAATTATTTTGTTTGAAATGGTAGGTATAGGTACTTCCCGATTGGTCCCATAAATGGTCAAGTTTTGATGAGTGGTATTTGAGTCAGCTTCAATAATACATATTTTTTCCACTTTGTGTATGTTGATGATGTTGTAATAACTTCCTGTCACTGTCATTTACATTGCAAGTAGTGGTAGTGACTTTGTTTGGGGTAGGTACTTACCAAAACTAAAAACTTTTTCACAGTAAAAACCACCGATTTTCGAAAAGACACTAAGTACCTACAAATTGAAAAATAACTTTAATTTGGGAAGTCGGTGGCGAATAACGAAAAAACAAAAACCAATGATATCGACTTCGGAAAAGAAAGTAATTTTTCACTTTGTAGTGTTTTTTTGGAAGTCGGTGGTTTTTTGATTTATCTAATCGTCATCTTGGAGTCTACAATTATTCTATGTTGCCTGTCCTTACCTGTAGATATATAGGTACCTGTTCTTGTACATCTGACTCACATTATGTACTTATATTACGGGTACCTCCATTATAAAACTTTAATATTATCATTACAGGCACAGGTAGGTATCTAATAAACAACATGAACACAATTAGTTAGTTACGTTTGGAAACTGTAAGTACCTACCAATATATCCCAATAAACTTGTGGCAGAGTACCTTTCCATTTATCTAGCCATTGGTTTTCACAATGTTTCATGACGTTGTAAAACCAGACAACAGCATTCATTTCTCTAAGATTTTATATGACTTTCGCGCACATAATAATACTATGAATTTTCTTAGTGTCTTTAAAAGCTCTGTAAGCGTAAGCAACCTTAATTTCTCTTGTAAATAGCCGAGTAGGTATAAAGAGATGAGCGCGCAATTTGATTTTAGTATGTAACGATTTTATCGTCATTTTACGATTCGGCGTCTCGATCAAAGGGCTGCTAAATCATAGTTGCACGAAGCGAGTGATGCACAAATGATTTAGGCTGTACTTGTAGCTGTAGGCGTGTAGGTACGAACATATAAATAGAGATAATCTCTGCCACCACCGTGGCAACGTAAGACCTTGAGAGGCGATGACGTCTACCTACCTCATTTGTTACGAGACTACAACTAAGTACCTACCCATGTAGCACAAAATTTGCGCATCATTTGTAAAGATACCTATCTACTTCCTTACTTGCTTGACCATTTTTGTTTGCAAAGCATGTACATGTTTAAGTAAGTAGTTCTATTAATAAAGGGAGTAGAAGAATAGAACCAATTCTCTCCAAAAAAATCGATCGATAAGGAGTAGGAAAATTATTATTAAAAAAAATTATTAGCTACTACGTATTTCTAAGTTCTATATAAGCTCAAAATCAATCATTTTGAACAGCCGATGCCTACCATGGTTTCGTTCTGAATATCAACATGCTCAGATTGCCAGATGGTCGAGAGATGCATAGGTTAAGATAGATTTTACAATGTAGGTCTTAGCTCTTATTAGATCTTACTTCCGAAAAACCTTTTTTAAAATGCGCTGCGAAACTACAATTTTTTTTAGTAAGTAGGTACCTAATATATACAAAAAACAGTTTATTTAATAATTAAACGCTACGTTAATATTAATACAGAACGATGTAAAACTGATGTTATCTTTATAATTACTTTTATTTTGTTTGTTCTCATCTTAAACTTATAACTCAGAAAATTTAATTCAAAGCTAACGCCCTGGCGAATTGAACCGGGACTGCGTAGCGGTATAAAATGCGTTCTCAGAGCCCCAGGCGGTCAAATAAATAACAAACCATGAGACAGACAAGTAAACGTTAAAAAAAGTACCTAACTAATTTTCTCATCGCCTACATACCTACCTACTTGTACTTATGGCGATAAAATATTAAGCTAACAGACTGACCGATCCGAATTGAACCGATGGTACCTACTCATGAAAAATATAAATTTTGTAGCACCGAAGCTACTTGCTGGTTACCTGGCAAAGATAATAATAGTTATCCAGAAAAGTTTGTAGTATGTTTAGGTAGGTATGTTATTTTCTTTTTAGTAACAATGGCAACAAAAGTTTATTATCGCCGGAATTCATTTTTATAGTGATTGAAACGAGTCCTCACGGTTTCTATGCTGTGTTTCTACGCTTCTACGCTGCTATGCGGCTTCTACGCTGCTACGCGGCGTCTACGCTACTTCGCGGCATCTACGCTGCTACGCGGCTTCAATTCTGCTACGCGGCTTCTACGCTGCTACGCGGCTTCAGTTCTACTTCGCGGCATCTACGCTGCTACGCGGCTTCAATTCTGCTACGCGGCTTCTACGCTGCTACGCGGCTTCTACGCTGCTACGCGGCTTCTACGCTGCCACGCGACTTCAGTTCTACTTCGCGGCATCTACGCTGCTACGCGGCTTCTACGCTGCTACGTGGCTTCTACGCTGCCACGCGGCTTCTTTTTTTTTTTTTTTTTTTTTTTTTTTTTTTTTTTTTTTTTAAGTAGGTTTGTTACAAACACTTTTACACGTCAATCATATTTTTAAAACTAGATGAGGTCGGCGTTTCATAACTGACTACTCTGAGAAGAAAGGCCGAAACAAACTCAGAGGTCACAGTCTCTTTTAAAGTCCAGACATAATCTTGGTCAGATCATGTGAAGACCATGTAGATTGGTGTCTGAAACGGTCTTTTGAGGAAAAACCATACAGATTGAGCGGACCTGTCCAGTCAGTGCACGCATTTGTCAGTAATCTTGCCGCTCAACTGAGAACTTAAGGAGCACAACGATTCGACGAACAATACCAAAGAAAGGACATTTGGGTAGGCCGCATAAATTACTCAAGCTGCCAGATCCTGAAACTAACTAAGAAATAAAATAAAAAAAGTAATAATCCACATAATCTTCACATTCACAATAATTTAAATAATATAATACTTTACAAAGTAAATACTCATGTCATTGTATGTATAAAATTCATCAATGTCAATGTGTATATAAATATTGAACATAATCTTTGAGGACCATGTAGATTAGTATCTGAAATGGTCTTCTGAGGAAAGAACCACGCAGATTCTTCGACTTCAGTTCTACTTCGCGGCATCTACGCTGCTACGCGGCTTCAATTCTGCTACGCGGCTTCTACACTGCTACGCGGCTTCTACGCTGCTACGCGGCTTCTACGCTGCTACGCGGCTTCTACGCTGCCACGCGGCTTCAGTTCTACTTCGCGGCATCTACGCTGCTACGCGGCTTCAATTCTGCTACGCGGCTTCTACACTGCTACGCGGTTTTACGCTGCTACGCGGCTTCTACGCTGCTACGCGGATTTACGCTTATTCTACGCTGCGTCGACGCTACGCCAAAGCCTACGCGGGCGTGTGGGACCTTGTGTAACACTCAACGATGCAAGCTAAGAAGTGGCGGGTAGTTGTTTCTATTCTTTACAATACGATGGGCATAAGATATGTACTTTGATATACATAAACAAATGTTGTAAGAAACTAAACAAATTTTGCTAACATACCTTTCTCTATTGATTGTATTATTTCTGAAATCTATCCTAGACACGAGTAAAACTTTTTGATAGGCGCCGCGTGCGACATAGTGCAGCGTGCGCGCACGTGAGAATGAGCGGAATGAACAGTGCAGCGATACTAATCATACGTACGTTAGAAAGGGACAAATAATGTGAAATCAGGGTGGTTCCACAAGGGGTCAACGACCCACACGCGACACGCGTATCGGTGTTTTTTATAATTTGGATTTTGGGACAAAATTTCCGTCTTAATGCCCGGAACAGATTCAGCTCCCAGGTACCTACGTAATGAAACTGCTCGCTATAAGCTCTCTCTTGTCATAAACATACCTTAGACATGTAACATAAATACTAATTCTTTATCGGTTCCCGTTTATTCTGTAAAATAGTCGGTACCTAGTGGCATTGACTGTTCGCTCTTTATTGATATTACAATCTATTTACTATCAATTGAAAGTACGGTAATCAATTTGCATGTTGTTTTTCGAATAGGTATTTATTTAATTACGTGCTAGTTATTTTAATGTAATGATGATGTGGGGTTACAAGATAAGGTGTATTTATTTATGTTAATTCTTGTAACTTTGACTTCTAAATCAGCAGGAAATGGTTCAGTTATAGCCGAACTATACATTATTGTGTTATGATGTACTATAGTGAACTGTGTAGGTCTATGTGGAATTGTGTGTAGTGATTTCTGTCGCATGTCTGTGATACTGATCAATATAATTTTTCACTGTAGCTTTTTTTTCTATTGCGAGTCTCCAGCTCCAATACACGAACAGTGAACAGATCTGATACTCAACAGGCGCACGTGGTGTACAAAATGTTCATAGATTTTTTTATGATATCGTAGTGTATTTTCCCCGTGTTTTTATTTTAACCGTTATTCTAAACAAGACGTAATGTAAACCAACAAAACAAAATTTAATTCTAAAGTAAAGATTTAAATAACTCCTAAAAGCGATAGTATTTTGCCGTTTAAACAAATAACTGTAAAGTCGTCCAAAAAGCGAAGCCAACGAGAAGCTTAGCGCTTATTTGAACAAGTTGCATAACAACGATTCTGTCACCGTACGACGTCGCACCGACGACATACAGATCGGTTCGTTGCCATTGTATGATAATCGTGACCTTCACTTTATGGGCGCGTCTTTATTATCACCCCTAATATTTAAAGAAATATCTATTTGACGATCTAGAATGTATTTTTATAATCGCTTGTATTCGTTGCTGAATATGCAAAAGTGCTGTTCTATAAAGTACTGACACAATCATAGCTATTAAATAATGTCCTATTGGCAAACAATCGTTTTGATTACAAATTAGATTCTAAAAATTAGAGGTTAGTCGGCGTTGAAAGAAGTGTTGAATGTCCCTCCGTGAAGGGTAGTGACCGTAAGGAAAGTAGCGTTGCGCGGAGGCAGGCAAGCGTTGCGCAAGCCTTCTCCACGTGTAAACAGTTGGCGGGCTCCACGGCGCGCGGGCGAACGAGCCATCCGTGATATATCCCAAGCAACTACGTTGTACGCCTATGTGAACCCCGTCGTCACTGAAAGATTTGAGTGTTAGACAAGTAAGAGCAAGAGCAAAGGAATCAAATAGTGAGGTAGTTTTGGGACCTAACTAGGAACAAACATTTTATTTCATAACTAGCTGAGCCCCGCGGTTTCACCCGCATAAGTCTCGATCCCGTAGGAATTCCAGGATAAAAAGTATCCTACGTCCTAATCCAGGGGTCTACCCATGTGCCAAATTTTGGCCAAATCCGTATAGCGTGAAAGCGTAACAAACCCTAACAGTATGGTTGGTTACATTTGAATTTGTTCGTTATAAAGAGACCTAGACCCACGTGGACTTGTTATTTAATATTATTTAACCACATACAGCCATACCAACTTATGTAAATATTAAGTAAGTAATCCGAATGGCTCCAAGTTTACCATAGTGGCATTTTGACAAGATAAAATGCCCAAAATGCCGTGTTATATTGTATCGCATGACTTGCGTGAATTCCACCTTTCTCTGGTGTCCGCTCGTGGCCCCGATGGCCGCCTGCGGCCGCGGTTTGGGAGTCGCCTTGCGCAAACGCGTCCCACACGTGTGCATCCGAAAGGCGCACTCATCATTCTTTTGCACCGTTAGTTTTTCCTACTTCTCAGCAGGTATATTATAGCGATGCGCATAACGTAAAAGTAGGAATGTTTAATTAGAGAAAGGGCTTCACGGTAGGTACTCGGACTGTTCGAGATGTTTCGAAGGGAGTTAAAGGCCGCAGATGAATGGATCGATGCGATTGATCAGATAGATGTCATGAGTTCGTAAGGTACCTACCTTAGCAATACTCAATAGACTTCGATCGGGGTGACGTCAAGCGATCAACGAAAAGTCCCCCGGAGAGTTGCCCTCGCGACGGCGTTGCAGGCGAATCGGCGGCTGCGCAGGCGGTGATCGAGAGGCCCCGGCGGGTGCGCACCGCCCGCCGCGCCCTCTGCGCCTTGAGCCGTGCGTCCCGCACCCCCCAGCCCCGCGCACCACCCCCGCCCCGCCGCGTCGCCTCCCTCACACACGAGCGCGCAGGAAAATTTTATAATAGGTACTGTTGATGACACCGTCAACTCATGACATATTACGTAGACGCGGTAAACGAGAAAATTGATATTGGTCGTTGCAATAAATCTAAACACCGTGTCTACTTTGGGCCGTAGATCCAGCCTCGGCTTTGCTTAAATTTTGTTATTTCCTTCTATAATCTATATTATAGAATTATAGACTCAATTTTTCGTAAATTATAATGCCTTATCAGAACGTATAAAGGCATTGGGTAGACTTCCTCTCCAATTAGTACTTCAATATTATTATTACCTCAATAATCACCAACCAGGATTATGAAAAAAACATTTTTAAATCTTATGTACCTACCTAAATAGTTAGGTCGGTACCAAACCTACCTACAAAATCTAGTGTTTGCTGTTTTTATTAATAAGTCTAAGTGAATTTGCAAATCTAGAAGTATAGTCTATATAGTATAGTATGTATAGTATATATAGTATATCTACTTAAAATACAAAAAAACGATTTCATAGAAGGCGAAGGCAATGAATTTAAAACTAAAATAGAACTCTTGTTTTCGCGCCCTTTTTAGCCGCAGAGACGCTGCAAGCTGCAGGAAAAGTCTACAGTTACCTGCAAAGGGAAGGTACCTAAAGCGGAAAAGACATCTCTCGGAAAAATGAGCTAAGACATTACTTCACATTGCTCAGTGTAAAACACGGAACAGATTTTTTTTTCTGTTCCGTGGTGTAAAACGTGAATTAACATTTCTTAGTGAAATACGTGTGTGATCTGATCATCTTAAATGTATCATATAATTATAAAGCTTTTGGTGGTTCCGTGGAAAAACTATATCTGAAAGTTCTACGTGTTTGAAGAGAGAAATAAATATGAAGAGCGATATTGTCGCTATTCGTATTTATTTCTCTCTTCAGCGACTCTGCATCGTAGCGTCTCTCACGTGGGCTCAACGAGTGTGCGATTCATTAAAGATGGCGCCATCGTTTGAACCAACGTTGGGGCCAATCGTTTGGCATTAGAGCATAGAAATCGTAGAACAAAGATCACGCAGGACGCGAGGGGCGAGCGTGTCCTACAATAATCAGAAGGTCATGGCAGGGTCTCCGACTCTCCGCCACTCCGCGCTCGCCACGATAAGCGCCCGTCCACTCTTCTAACTTCAAGCAGCGCGTTACAAGTACCAGAGTGAACAGGTACATTACCTACTTATGTAAAACTATAACTATAAAATTGTATAATTTATCTCATAACACTCAGTTACGTGGGAGGGATTTACGTTCACATTACAGATCGTTTTTCCACTTTTGATTAGGTATTTTGTTATAGGCTTCTGATCAGTCTAATAAGGGTAAAGTGAGGTTCCATCGATGTCCCTAATCGAGAGACCAGAACTAGTAACAGAAAACTCTTGTTTTTACTCCAAACGTGAGTTATTAATTGTTCAATGTCTCTGTTAATTCATGCCCGAGTTCGTTTAAACTCATGTCGCACTATGTATATATATATACAGTTGAAAAGTGTTAAATTCCGATAGAACCTTCGTTTTGTCATACAAATTACATGATTTTATGATGCTAGAATTTTTGATGAAACCACCATCTTTCTATAATTTGCTCGGATACCCATTTTCCGGGTGGTAGCATCTCACAGGAACAAGAAAATCTTTACGAATTTTCCTCGATACCTAGCTGAAAATATGACCGGAAATTAACACTTACGGTAGAAAGATTACGCGATTGGGGTCAGTCACGCTGCGATGCGACGTCAGGGGACGAGCGAGGGTACGTTTGATTGTGATGCAAATTCCCTGCTTCCGGCGAGGGGGGCTCGCAACAGGTGGGGGTCGAACCTACCGACTGTCAGCGCGCAATCACTGCTGATGATGCTAAGCTCTCGTACTACTCGTTTAATACTTACTTATTAATAATACTCTCTTACTTATTAATAACTGACTCATTACTTGTTAAACAGTTTTTTTGGAAAATCTTACACTTTTACAGAGTTTGTAGATATATGAGCACCATGTATCTATCACATAGGTAATTAATTTATATGTTACCTATTGCTTAATTTTTCATTCTTTTCACCTAAGTATTGTGGTATAATAATTTTATTCTAGGTGCATCGTCTTCACATATAATTATATAATTAATGTATACAGAATATTGTAAAACATTTTAAAAGAGTGGTAACGGCGGAATTTCTTGCCCGTTCTTCTCCATACGAAACTACGTTTTGGAAGAAGCAACTAAAATCAATTCTATAGTTGACGTTCAAAAGTGCCTTTTATGTGCCACATTGAAATAAATGCTTTGACTTTGACTTTAACGTGAAGTAAGTACCTCCACCTACCTACTTACCGAGAAAGAAACCGCAGAAATCAATCCGTGCGTAGGGTTGTCTAGCAGTTTCGAGATAACATGACTGATTTTCATTTCATCCTATAGATAAGAAAATTCAAGTTACAGGTCCATCGATGTCTAATGAGATTAAGGATAGGTACCTACCAAATAAGAATTATAGATTTCAGGAAAAGTTATGTGAATAAGAAAATCCAATCCAATCTTTATTTTTTTTTCAAAATACCGTCTTACTTTAGTTTCTATTATCTTTTACATCTATAGCATCCACTGCTAAGTTTAAACAAGGAGTCGGCAGTAATTTATTACGATAATTCAACTTCTAACATGACGAAGTAGAGTAGGTACCTACTTAATTAAATCAAAATTCGCCTGCAGTATGAAATTACGTCTGTAACCGTAAAAATTTTGTTCCACTAGATATCACCTCATTCTTTTGAAATTACCATAAAAACAAATAATATATCTCTCTAACAAGACCAAAATGTGAAGAAATCTTTTTTTTTTATTGTTTTATGATTGTGTTTAGTTTAGTTTGTGATCTTCCTGTGTGAGTCTCAATAAATTCTTTTTCTTTCAAGAAAAAATAAAATGTTTATTCTCTTAGAAAATGAAAATTTGTTTATAAAATTATATTTACAAAGACTGAGATTATTTTCCTTCAGTACCGGACATAAATTGAGAAAATTGTATTGCATTACAGTTTCCTTATCTCAGTTGCAAGCTGTAACTCTCGATAATGGAAATAAAGTCACTATGTAGGCAATTACTTTCTTGCTGTTCGGGGACAAACGTGAGCAACTGTTGTTTCATTATTATTATGTAAGTGACCGCTGTTGTTTATAGAAATATTACGATTAATAGATTAGTGGTCAGAGTGGTGTATCTATCTACCCACTCTATGCAATTTCAGTAATAATGTCAATGAGAATTTGTTATGTTTTTTTCTGAGCTAGATCTTTTTCGGTGGAGCTGCGTTTACATGGCTCCCCTAATTTACAATGCTTTACCTAGGTCAAATACTCAACTGATTGTTTTGATTACTCAAGTAGTTGTTACAAGATTTTTTTAATTCAACAGATGAGTTCTTTCTAAAGTGTCCCTGTAAATTCTATACATTAAAGCACAGATATATTTAAATGTTAAGTAAATACATAAATAAACAAAATGTATACCTAGTAATGAATTCCGAAGTGTAATAACTTATACTATTGCATGCTAAATATTGGCCAAATGTGTGTTACTAAATATTTTATATAAGAACTTCATGTACTTACCTACCTTTTGATACAATAAATGAATTGAAATTGAAAAATTTTACCCTAGCTTGCATTTTCAGTGGTAGGTACCTACTTATTCTATCAGAAACATTCGGCCATTTGTTTTTGTATGTATGAAGAATTAAAAGATTATTAACTGTATTAAAAAACAAATCCTTTTTTGGTATTGCATCTATTTCAACAAACAAATTACGGTCAACAATACTGCTGTACGTTTAGAAACACTTTTCATTTGCCTTTTTTAGTTTCGTTGAGCAAGAAAATACGTTGCGCCCCACAAGGATATTTTAAGCTGCGATTTATGCGACCGGAACTCTAGATTTTAATAAATACTGTAGGAATGAGGGACGTTACAGACCGTCGGCCAACCGTGCGCATACGCAGGGGGCGGCCACCCCGGCGCGCGGTCGTTCACCCACGTCCCCCTCCCGCGCCCTCAATCACAGCCCTTTGTGAGACTCGCTGAGGGCTACTCGGTGAGGGCAAGGACTCCATTTCTTTGTTTTGAAATGCCTTCTAACTTTAAGAGGGCTCGCTCGCAGGTAGGTATGTACTTACTGACTCGGACACAACTTGTTTTTAACGAAGAAATTATATTTGGTTCTTAACAAAGCTTGGGTCAATGACATTGAATATGCATCCCTTATATTGGAACTGATTATTTTATTTTGTTTAGGCCAATAATTTAACGAAGTTGTAGAATTCGATGTCAAGAATCAGCTAAGTACAAAAATTAAATTAATTGATTTATGTATGACGCGCAAATATATTTATTTGACATTAAAAAGTACACAGATACAGGTTGAAACTTAATTTAAGCGTGCAAATAGCCAAATATTAGCCAAATAGGTACAAAATAAATGACCAATAACCCCCATCGGCCTAGCCTTTTCCCAACTATATTGGGGTCGGCTTCCAGTCTAACCGGATGCAGCTGAATACCAGTATTTTACATGGAGCGACTGCCTATCTGACCTCCACCCCTATCTTACCCCTTGGTAAGTCTGGTTGTCAGACTTTCGGGCTTTTAACGTGCTTTCCGAGGCACGATGGGGTCTTGGTATGTAAAGATAGTCACCAATCCACGGACCAACCCCGGCAAGCGTAGCTTAACCTGATCGATCGACCCGTGCGGCTGTTATTACTAAGCCACTCCATGCTAGAAAAAAACCTGTGTTACAAGGTTTATAGATGTTATAATAGTTATTTACAAATTAGTAACGTGCACTTTGAATGGTAAAGGGTCACCCGAAAAAAAATATCCTTACGGTTTATTCAGATTTTTACCCCAATTTTCAAATCAGAAAAGATCATGTACAGACGCCAGCACATCAAGCTACTACAATCTGTCAAATTTCTTTAATAGATTTTCAACTTTATCGCTAAAGCATTAAGGTTCAAGGTTGATTGGGAAAAATTGACAGTTTCGGGTAGCTTGACCTGCTGGCGTCTGTCAAAGCATGCTAATTTTAAAGCATGTTTTTAAATATCAATGCAGACTGTAAAGTTAACCTAGTTGAAACTCATTGAAAAGACATTTTAACACGAAATATGTCGTAAACTTGCTCATTTATATTAGTCATAATTTGAAATAGTAGTATCGATGTAGGTACGTGATAGAAAATGAGGTCTGAATATTAAACAGAATGCCTAAAGCACCCTGTTACTTAAAAAACTTGTTCGATAAATAATTAAAAACGTTAACTTGGTAGGTACGGTTTCAAACGAGTGCGCAGACGCACAATCTAGAACTTGACAGAAGTTAATGGATTCCTCCTCAAACATCGTTGATCAAATAAGAAAATTATATCTTCCCTTCAATAACAATAATCGTTACGTTTAAAAACACGCAGTGTTGGTAGAAGTTAGCATGGTCACACGTGGTTTCGTCCTGCTCGATGTAACGACAACAATTGTTCAAATTACGTCCATTTCCTTAATTAAATCACGGAGCAAAACACCCTCGCTTCCCTTAGAATGATTCCTGTGAGGGTACTAGAGCGTATTGTACGAGTCATTCTCCCATGGAGGCACCCTTCGATATTATACACGGTAAACGTTGTAACCGCATGCTTCGGAACGACAAGTGCATCATTATGTAAATTGGGGAGGATATTTGTTAATAAAGGATAAAATACCACTTGGGTGAGTTCAAAGAACGCTAGCAATCGGAGTTGATAATGATTTAGAAAATGGTAGTAGGTATTCACGGTCTACTTAAAATCTCTATATTTATATATTTTGAACACGTGGATCTTATTCTTTTCTTTTAATGTAGTCGCAATAAACCTTTAGGTACATACGAGAAGGTACTTATTTTAGCGCCTGTTAGCTACACCTTTAATAACGACAATTTATTTCGAGAAAACTAATTTAGAAAGTCCGTTCCATAAACAACAAGCTCTCCCTAACAAAATCACTTAATCCAGACCAAAAGTACTTAAATACTAATAGATGGACAAAAAAAATGCACCCTTCGACCGAATCGTCGGGTAGATGGACAAATAAAAAACTAAACACTCGCACCCCACCCGCATGCCAGGACGCTGCACCCACTCCATCGTGTCAAATTGAACTGAATTTACTGCATTACAATCCTAACACTTACCAGTAACATATACACCACACAAGCAATAATCAACCTTATGTCGTAACAATAACGTCGGTATTCAATAACTGAAAGCGTGAAAATATGTTATGCGAGGGTGAACCATGAGGGTAGTTTGTTTCCATCAATGGTTTTATTATTTCAATCGTAAAATTAAAAAAAAAACAATCGTCGAACCGGAAAATTGTCTTTATTCATCTAATTAGTCTGCGTTGACATGCTTTGTGTAGGAATGTACAGGAAATAGGAAATTTGTTTTAATATTTACGCAAACTTAACAAACGTTCAAGTTTAATGTTACTATAATATAACTTTTAGCTTGAACTTTTGATAAGTCTCCATAAATATTTAAAAAAACGCTGCAATTTCTATGCTCCCTAAGCATAATGTTATTAACATGATTATCGTGATACTCAAATAGGGAGTCGAAACTGTCTCTCCTTAATACAGATTACTCAGTGATCTGGCTAGGAGAGCAATTCACCCAACAATTTCGTTGTACTTACCTACACCATGTAATTAATAATGCATACTTTGTAAGTCCCTCGTGTAGGTACTACAAAACCTTTATGTACCTAAATAAATAAACATTTTTTTTTATTAAAGTGAAATTTTTATAAACCAGCTACTTAAGTATTTATCCTTTAAATAAACCAAGATTTTATACCAACAACTCCAAGGAGTTTCCAGCAGATAAATAAAACACCTCTTAAACAACAAAAAAAAAACTGCGGTAAAGTTAAAGGAAAAACCAACAATTTCTTCACAAGGAAAGTGGAAAGCAAACTGACAATACAAATGATGTTTTTACTTTTTTAGTAACTAAATTGGCTTTGCTATAATACTGTCTACATAACATAGAAAGCATTTGTGTTTTTATACCTATGGTAAATCGTTTTGGGTACTTACCTAATGTCTGTTTGTATCCCTTTCTTGCCTCTAACTAAAAACTTGCGGAACGAACACTGATTTCAGTTCGAACCGTCGTTTCACCACGTTTAGCCCAGCAATCAAATTCTGTAATGTATAACGGGTGTAAAGAGGCACTGGTACTCATCGTAGGTAATCATTTTGTTGTACATATAAGGTCAAAATTCCAACGTTTACTGATGTTTTTTATGAACGCATGTTTTTATTGTTATAACACAGCTTTAAATACCCCCACGACCCCTGTACCGTTGCATGCACCCATGAGCACAATGTTTTGCGTGTGTTACATGCGCATTACGGCAAACGCCAAATATTCACACCTAAAATAAAAGTCGTTTCCCAGCAATTATTTTTGTCAAATGTTACTTAGTTTGGTGAACAGAATGCGTAGTTGACGGCTATGTTATGTCTCTTTTTACACCCTGGAGATATTAGTCGCAGCTACCGCTCGATTATAATATGACCTATTTAAAATAAGTATTTCTAGAAAAGTCGTGTAAATGGATAAGACTGCGGGGGTCGTCCATCTAAACAAAAGTATCGTACCTATAATAACAACACGATTTTGACAAATCGTGCAACAAACCAAAAATAAATAGGTAGTTCGTAAATAAGAGGTCCCTGAAATTATATGAAGCTAGAATAGGTAGGTTTTTGTTAACAATTTTATTCTATACTAGATATTTAGTCACCGTTCGCCATCTGATTAAATAGGATTCAATCTGGGCCACTAACTTTTATAAAATCAAAGTATGAAGTCTTGTCACTGCAGAACCTAGTTTGAAAACTTTGAAAGATGGTGTTGGCAGAGATCTCAAAACCATTTGGCAATGGCTTCAATTTTGTCTAAGTTACCAAAACACCAACGTAGGGAAGCTTTAATAAACAAAAACATCGAGCATTAGTTATTTTTAAACCTGCCCTATTTATTACTAACATAGGCTAAGTTTATGCTAACGCTATTATGGATCCCTTGGGCTGAAATGTTTTTTTTTTAATTTGAAATTGAATTGTATTTATTGGTCTATCTATGTCGTAGAGTAAATATAATACGAAAATTATTCCAAAATGTTCGCCATTGACTGAAGATGCCTGAACAAGAAATCTTGCAATTTTTGGTAGAGCTATCAAAAGTAAGTCAAATTCATTAAATATTTACAAATTTAATTTTACAACGTACCTAGGTAAGTCATCATTTGCTTAGCCTTTTCCCAGCTATGTTGGGGTCGGCTTCCACTCTAGGTAGGTAAATCTATACTAATATTATAAAGAGGTCAAATTTGTTTGTTTGTAAGTTTGGGGTAATCTTTGGAATTATCGGTCGGATTTGAAATTCTTTTTGCATTTGATAGCCCAATTCTTGAGGAAGGCTATAGGCTATTTAACATCACGCTAGGACCCTCAGGAGACGAAAAAACAGAAAAAAAAGTCTGTAAGAACGCTAAGCAAAAGCGAATAAGTAAGTCATAGAGCGCGGGCAGGCGATGCGATGCGACGGGGTGGGTCAGGGGAACAAGAAATTTCACGCGGGCAGAGGAAAAGAACACCTATGAATTACGATGACCAAAACCCCCAAATATTTGTACACCAAAATACACTTTGCTTGTTTATATGTTCAATCCAAAAAGCCTATAAATGCACGTGATCACTCTGACTCATTTTCCTGAGCGGCTTTTCATTCCACTTCAGGATCGCCAACCTCCCTTTCATTACACAGCGCGCGATATGAGCCTGATTGTTTATCGCTATTAATATTAAAATAAAACAAACACTCCCCCGTGGGGCCGGTTTAATAACCTGTGGCTGGAACCCCTCGGCCCTCGCCACTTATCGCGGGGCTCCGTGTCAAACGACAAGTGCTAGTGGTTTCCACACTTTGATAGTACTAAGTATATAGTTTGCTGGATATGTCACCTAAACCAATAAGCAAAACTAGCCAGTTATTATATAATTACTGCGTCGTATAAAATAGCAATAGGATTTTTCGTGTGATTTCCACGATATGAGTTTTCGCAGAATTACGCACAACATTTTTTTTCTTGGAAATTCTAAAGCCCTGGGATCCGCCGTTTAGTAGGTATACCTACGTATGATGCTTTTGATAGTCTGATATCTGAACAAGAAAATATTTAGAAACTCCATTTGTAAACCTAAAACGATTTCCGACTTTAGAAAATTAGGGCAAGGTAATAAAAAGCTTGCCTATTCTTGAGAAATGAACAGCCGAAGGGCGTCGTATTTTTTAATGTTGGGAAAGCTGAATAAGCTACTTTCTGAAATAAAATGCAAAGCCCCTGTTCAAAAACGAAACCCTCCTTCCGTCATGTCTCTTCCAGCGTAGCTCGTTCTTGTAATGTGGTTTCCCGCGAGTTCGGTCACGACATGTCACGTGAGAGATCCACGGGCATGGGGAGTGCGTTCATTCATAACTTTTATTTGCTCTAATGCCCGACATAACAATGAAACAAATTCTAAACATTGGTTAAATACTGCTGAATAAATTATGAACTCTGTGCAGGAAATATAAATAAATTTTACGTGACAAATCCAGTATGTTATCGTCAAAGCCACTTCCTGCTGAACTTCAACTATCTCATCGTAATTATAATTTTAAGCGGATCTGACAAACGTATGTGAAATTAGTTACAGTTTCTATAAATCACCTACTACCATTATCAGGTACTTATCTACCTACTTAGTAGGTATTTGTTCCCTCTTTATAATGTGATAGTGCGCTAACCCTGTGGTACTATTGGATCGGACTAAACAGATTCCATCCTAGCAACATTTCACATAGAATATTGATTAAGTACCTACCTAAGTTTGCTCGCCGCAACGCCTGTATTCACGTGCATATGTGATTTGAGGAAAATATTATTTTGTTTTTCAGGTGCTAGTTAGGTACTGCGAATGCATAAAAGTGTTCATTTTATAAACTTTAGACTTTATATCAACATGTTAATCCCATTATCTTTTCCAATTTTTCACGTGGCACACTCAGAAATCAGAATTTAAATAAATTAAAATCGTTACTCAAAGAATCAACCGATCAATTTACAAACTAATTAGATATGTACCTATATCCTGCACCTGTAGGAATTTTGATAGAAATTATAATTTAACGATCTACGGAAAGGACAGATGTTCAAAAGGCAGACGATGTCATCAATAAAATAAAAATATTCATCCAACCAATTTAACTATTGTTATACCTAAGCATAAACACAGCCACTGTAAAAAGACTACCGCGCAAAATGCCACCCTCAAAAATCATGTTTACAGTTCTAAGAAAACAAAGTAACAAAGACAAAAAGTTTAAAAGGCATGGATGATCATGAAAACTCTCCCACGAGATGAAGTCGCGCCGTCCCTCAGAGGGAAGGGGACGTAAAGCATTCCTGGGAACGGCGGGAGGTGGCCCACTTTTGTACTTTTTGCTGGTCGTCCAGAGGGGGATGACCGGCTCACTTTTTTGTTCGACTTTTATTTCTCTTATTTCGGACTTCGGAGGAACGCTGGTCAGTCCACAGCGCAATAGCCTATTATGTTCATTTGTTTTTTGTTGCAACTGAACAACCTACAATTTAGTGGCTGGTTTCTAGCGTCATTACGTTAAATATAGAAATATATGTATTGAGAATAAACTGTCAACTTATCCTTTTAATCACAGAAAACTTCTCGGAGTTACGGAAATTGGCTACAAAACCAACATTCTTCGCATACCTACGTATGCCACCTACTGAAAACCGGAAAGAGGATAACAAACTACATAATAACATCCGTGCAGTTTCAAAGCGTGAACCCTTATTGATTTAACTCCAGACAATTATATACACAGCGCAGTGTAGTCTCCCAACAACTAGCCGTCGGTGCATGATGCGGGCTCTATCGACACATCGGCGCGGGGGGTTGGGTGGATGCGGCCCACCCCCGGCCAGGACACCAGCTAGTTATCTGCGCCGATCGATAATAGCCATGGAAAACTACCTACATGAAAATCTATACCTAGATATAGCACCTATGTAGATAGGTGGCAGTTGCTGACGGAAATACGGGAATAATGTTGCAGATATTTTGACTGCATGTTATTAGGTAGGTATTTTTTTTTGTAGATACATTATATTGCATTTAGGAACACATTGTTGGCCTCGTCACTACGCAATAGTTAGGTACCAAAACTCTTAAAGAAAAACTTCTAATATAATTCTTTTTCATTTGGTACAAATAGTTTCTAAAAGAAAATAACTCATTAGGAAGCGGGAAACTCAGCGTTCCTATTATAAAACAGTTACGAGTAGGTATTTTCCAATTAAACCGAGTGGTTAGCCCGTCTGACTTGGGAATAGGGAATCAGTCTGCGAATTCAATCATGGGAATTATTTATAGATGGATGAACAATGTATGCGGCTGTGTTTATAGACGTGGTTCAGTCCTGCCTATAACCTATACCCTCCAGTAGTATACGTAGACTGCGGAAGTACCTATCACGTGCCTATATTGAAAACTGGACTGCAGAATTTTAGGGATTGGGTCAAACACCAAATTATGTTCAAAATAATTTCAAGTTCAAACCTTTCAAATTCTAATGTCATTGCAAATATCGTAGCACTTTGTGGATACGTTCCTGCGCTTGTCTATACATATTATAAAACAATTTCGCTTTTCCTGCCTGTCTGTGTGATCGCTCAGGTCTTCTAAAGAACACAATGGATTTTGATGCGGTTTTCAACATCATTTAGGACATTTATTCCGGAAGGTTTTTGTTTATAATACATTAATATTAAACTTGGCTAGAGCACGGAAATCTCAATGTTATGACAATGTTTTGCACCCGTGCGAGGCAGGGTCAGGGGTCGCTAGTAAGAGATAAAATAATTCGGATTAGTTTTGTAGTTAGATAAACAAGAACATAGATAAAAAATATAGCGAATATAATTATTTAATAAATAGGTAATAAGCCTATAGGTAATACACCAATAATAAATATACCCTTAATAGCTTAAAAAATATAAATGTATCTAATATATAAATACACGTAGATGCTCTAAGTTCTCTAAGAAGTTTTAAGCAGTTGTAGTCCCAAATGTCCTTTAAACGATACATACCTACAATATAACACACACATACTTTTGTAAGTCCAACCACTGAACTACAATCACCACATAAATAGATGCATAACATGTAAAGGGTGATGTTTAGCCCATAGCCCTGAAAACGCTGTGCTGGAAAAACCTCGTAGAACTTTACAGTGCGAAGATTGCAATATAATTATCAATACCATATCTGGATACTATAGTTCATTATATTGATATGTTCGGCAACAATTGATCATAGATCATTTAGTAGCTAGCTTATCCATTGACAAAGATGCAAGTGTAAAATAGGAAGTCACTTATTTGTTGCTTTTCTTTGGTCCGGTTTTACAATAACTCATATGATGATAAATATATATATATTCATATTATATATTTCGTTATAATACCACTAGCCATGTGCCCATTGGGATTTCCCATGCATCGGCAAAAATGGCGAACTTCACGTAACCCCTCTACGGGGTGGATTTTCAATTATCCTTCCTCTATGCTCACTTTATAGGGAACTCGTGTGCAAATTTTTTTGCTTCTAGGCATTGTCTGTCAGGGTTGCTACACACATAAGCGGGTCGGAGCGGCAGTCGGGCGGTATAATCGTTTTTTTTTTTTTGGGTAAATATCGAAAAACCCTTAAAATTCAATTATCTCGAAAACAATTGAATTTCGGCCATACATATGGGGGTTCATTTTGTTGCATTTTGGCCCCCTATCGGCTCCTGACGGATATATGTCGAATTACAAGTAATCCTATAGGTATGTAGATGAATGTTGTAATGTAATTGCTTCGGGTCGGTTTTGTTGTCCGACAAATACTGCCGAACCAACAATGCCGTTTATGTGTGTAGTAACCCTAAGTGATCGATGAATGAATTTAAGATTTTTGTAGGTATTGTTTTACCACCACGTTTTTTATCATTTTAATAATAATATGTACTTACATTCTATTTTTATTCCAAGTCTTTGGGAAGAAACTAGTTATCTTCTCTGGTTCTTGCCTATAATTTGTAAAAATTTTAGAAAGTAGGTAGGCATATGTTAGGAGCCTATAAACAACTTCGTATATTAACATAATAACATATTTCAGTGGCTTGTTCTCAGACGTGATCCCGTTCGTAAGGGCCTCACCCAGCATTCGGAATCTTCATTAACCTCAATGTTGTACCATCGACGCTATGGCGCCAATCAATATTGCAATAACATTAATGGTGATATCTTTTGATATCCAGTTTAAGATGGAGCTTGATTTCTAAAGTTTTAATCTGTTCGTCAATTGACTCCGTATAATATTTCTACAACCCAACGAAAGGAAAATATTCCCAAGTGGAAAAAGTATAAAGTTACTTTTCGATTTTCAGACACGGTAGGTTCGTTCGACACCTCAGTCAGCATCGAGGCGAATTATTCAGTATTCAACGAATTAATCTGATGTAAGGTTTTAATTTTGAAGTGGATGAATTAAGAATAAGTAGTAAAATCATGCATTGATAGCTGGGTAAGCGGTCCAGCCCCTCCACAATATGTAAAGAACAGAGATAAGTAAGTGTGTAACGTCGCGGAGATGGTCATTTTGAAAGGTTGTGTCAGCTATGGGTGGGTGACGATGGCGGCGCGGCGCGGGAGCACACCTGTGCCGCGGACATTCTAGCCGTAGCAATAGCCGAACTTATCGCCATGCGCTGACGCAACCCAAACAGGATCCACCTCCCAACAAAAAGTTCCACGGCCACTATTTCGAAACTCGTGCGCACCTAAATAGAGAAAGGCATCTATGTGCTTGTACATCATTTGTAGAGCCGCTAGTCGCAACCCACGGGGTACGGGGTGAATGCCCTTAACGTCCTCCGTCCTCTTCGAGCATAGCGCCCTCTCGCTCTGGCGTGCGAGAGTCCCTCTTCTTTGGACTTTGAAAAGAGGGCACGATGGTGTGGCCGCTGAGCGATTTGGAACTGATGGTTGTTGACTTTAGAGTCGTCATTGGTACGTCGGGTTTGGTCTGTGTACAGTTAAGGGTGTGTGCGCACGCGCATTGCGTTTGTATTCAAATGAGGACAGTGCGTTCCGCGCCGGAGAGCACTATGATTGTACTTTTTTAGTCCGTGAGCCGTAATCAGCTACAAGGAAATGGGCATCCTTAGGGGTGGCGCGGGCGCGCCGCTCGCAGCTATTGAGGACACGATCTTGTTAATGCGCGACAATTAGGTGCTCTGAGAACAGACACAATTTGTATAAATGGCCGGGTGGTCGACCACTTCACACTATTAATACGTCGATAGTTATGCATATAGTTTCTAATAATCCCATAATATTGTGACAATATGTCAAACGTTTTGAATTTTCATACAGACACTGTTTGTCTAATTCATTATTTTATCAAATTATGTCTATAACAGAATTAAACTTTCACATTAAAAATATATACTAAGCAAGATTTGAATATGAACCTGTTTTCCTCTGGTCATCAATACAATATTCTCGCAATAGCTGCCAGCCATCGAACAATTTACCACTATCTATAGATTTTTAGGAAAAAATGAGGTTATAGGTCGTTTTGTTCTGCATTGAACAATCATCATGGTTATTATCGCGATGGTCGGCTCGGCGGATACTATGGAAGTACTATAAATCTGTTAATCGTTTTCTATAGTTTATGACAATTTTTCTAGTAATTAAATGTCTTATGGACACAAAAATATTACCGATAACTGTGTCCAATCATTATTTCTGCCATTAGGTAATTAAAAATAACAATTATCAAAAAAACTTGGATGGTTGTACAAAGCGTAACTTATCACGACTGTTATTTAAATACCTACGTGATTGCCTATTACATAAATAAATCCGTCTTTATCTCCTTATTATGTAAAATGGCCTTCAAAAGAGGAGATAAAAAGCTGTTGTTGAAGTATAAGATTTGTTTTAAGGATTCAGATCGAAATATCAGTTTTGTCCTATTTTAATGTAGAGTTTACAACAAACCGCAGGATTGCGTGGATTGATTCAGTCTAAATTATTAACAACTATGTAATGGACTTACTCAAAAATACAACCTAGGTATTTTTACGAAAATATCAAATCATTAATGCTGCATATTACAAAACAGTTAAAATCAGCAATCACTGTAAAATTCTTCCCCTTCGAACAGCGGAACTGCGCTATGACTTCGCATTTGCAAAGGGACAATTACGTTCAGGAAATAATAAGCGAACCTTGCGTTGATGAAGTCGTAATTAGTATAATAAAGATGGCTACTAGTGAACACAGGTAGCGATCGCCTAGTCATCGGAGAGGCGACGTGGGCGGTGTCGGCCTTCACGTATCCTGCGAACTCTGCCGTTTTCCAACTACCCACAGTGTCAACACAATCGGTACTGTGTTCTTGCGAATATTACTGTGACAAATCTACAAAGCTATGAAATATACTTCTACGAATCTCGTATCTTTGTGTAGAGGTTCTACAATACAGCCGGTTTCGTTCTAAGGACTCTCTCCACAATATTTTGGCGTGTTTGGCTGATAGGGTTGCTCCACCGTCATCGCTTTTCTTGACGTATTCAGACTTCTTAATGACAAAAGTGCCATTTGCCCCGTGTAGCTAAAATAACTATCTAGGTATATTTGGAGGAGAACATGGTCTTACTTACCTACATAGAATAGTAAGTACATCTGTTTGTTGTTTCACACATGCCTTCACAATTCGTGCACCTACTAAATATAGAGCCATCTACGAAATTTGGATGTCTCCACTAATACGTATGCAAACTTACCGAATTCTACCTCTAGATGGAGGTGGATTCACACAACCTTTAACTATTCCTTTGTGCGTGTCTATTCTTACACCTACGAGCCTATAATTTATTTTATTCATGTTCCTAAACTTCATTCATAGAAGGCTTGAGTGCTATCTCATTTGAATCTTTTAGAGTTCTTTAAAAAGTCAGGTTTATTTTGTAATAAATATCTTGCGACAACTTTAAAGTGTACCTATTCTATGCATCAAGTTTTTCTCATTTAGTCTCCGCTAACATTTGAGGATATCTAGGTATCTGCTTTATTTATAATGTACTTACGGATTGTTTTACATTACAGTTAAGTACACAGAAGAATGTACCTACAAGTCGGTCGACTAGCAATGATTGATGTCTCACGATAATCGTTGCAGCACCTAGCTAGGAATCGGTAGCCTCGATGAAGTCGCTCATTCACGACCTTGGGGAGAGCGGGTTTTGTGACAATAACTTATAATAGCAAAGAATGATGATGTTTTAATTTTTGAGAAGTGCTAATTATACAAAAAACATTTTTTATTTTATTGACGGACGTTATCCTTGCCATTTATCAAATTTAACCAAAGTTCATGTCGAGGTTATCGTCAGTCAGTGTACGAATGTAAATAATGCTGTGTATGGACCTCCCTTAACTTGACTCGACGTAGGACATATTTAAATTCTTAGACCGCAGGCCACATCGGGGTTATGTGGCCTGCGGTTAAAGGGCTAAGATATGGTTCATGGGGCATAAGGAAGAATGAGAAAATGATGGAACCCTTTGTAACTTAACCCCCCGTGATTCAGAGTCGTGACGACTATTTCTGATGAGTTGAAAGCATATGTGCGCTTATTCCGTATGTCTTCACGACATGGTGAAGAAATATATGCGTGCCGGTATGCTAATTGGTGTTTTGAGAGGGTTGAATTGCAGAACTTCTAAGCGATGTTCTCGAAAAACCTGATTAAATGATTCAATTCATATTTAAAGCTCTAACATTTTCATCTACAATTAATGCAGATGTTGAGTCGAAGGTTCTAAACACAGTGTGATACGCGGTGCGAGTGCGAAGGAGCGCGGCAGCGGGCCGTGGCCCTGACGACGCGGCGACGGGGCACGCCTCCGTGATTATATGACGATTGTGGAAAATAGCCGTGCATTATTACGTATTTACATGACAATACCTTTATTGTTTTGTCCTGAAATATTTAAACGAATCGATGTTTGTTGATTAAAAGAATAATCTAGCCCTCCCTAGGTAGTGCGTCGACACGGGACGCGCGTGCAACGCAGGAGTGCACAGCGCCAACGGGCCGGGCCGTGGCGTGGCCCTGACTACGACGTGCAACCCAGGGATTACACGCCTCCGTCACAGTTCTGATTTGATTTGATGCCGTTTGTGGATAATGGCGATGAATTTGTAGAAGCACGCTAGTACTTAGGTAGTATTTATTTCTGATTCTCTAACTTTTAACATTCAGCGTGAAATGTAGTGTAAATATAACACATCGTACCTACTATTATTGTTTTGTTTTCCATGGATCCTTCAGACCTCTTTAACCTACCCAAAAACAGTAAACCATAGAAAGTTTTCCTTATTTCATCGTGTTCAAACCGACGACAGCATAATATTTTCTATACTTACAGGAGTTCCGTTACGCAGCTGGGAATATTTTCGTACCGTGGATGAATGAGATTATTATTCACAGATTACCCCTTTCTAAAATACAGAGGTACCGTATGAAGTTAATTAATAACACAATGCTAAAGAATCGATTAATAAACTTGTGTACGTCCCGTTTTGCGCTTTACGATGCGGCGGCATTTAAATGATGGATTTCATTTGCGCCCACGCCGCTCTAATGTACGTAAGTCCCAAGACTTTTAGTGGTACCGGTGAGGCTCACTAATAAAATATTTCTTTTTATGTCTTCCCCGACCAACAACACGTTTGTGGGCAGGCTCGGTTGCGCAAGCGACGGTGCATTCCGTGTTTCCGTGGCTGTGTCCACGCCGGTCACCGCACCAAAACCTGTAAATATACTTTATAACTACGTATTAGATACTCTAGTATTAGACGGTTAGCTGCCTAGCACTCTAGTTCAAGGCCAGCCTGTATGTCTTGTCATTTGATAACGACATAATTTATGTCTGACGTAGTAGTTAGTGCGATAACTGCCTACTGGTTTAGTTCAATTCGTCTGCAGCCTGCACTGACTCCTTTCTCCTACCTTTTAATGGTTTGTTGACAAAGCCTGCACAAGTGTACCTTCGTACTAAACAATTAGAAAGGCGATGTTTAACTTATTAGATAGTGTGAGCTTTAGGCTTCGTGTTCTATAATAATATGATCGATCACTTTTTCCATGATTCATTTTGTTCTATTAGAACTTAAAACTTTAAACCCTTTACGTTTTCGAAAGACTTGAACATTGACTCGATGGCAACAAGTAAACTAAAACCACATCTTGTTTTCTTTATGAAGCCTTTTTATAATACTGCTCTGTTGTCTTATATTTATTTACCTAACTTCCGCACGCCAGAGAAGCTTAATGCCGAAATCACCACCGTGTGTACCCCAAACAGCCAAAAGCGCCCAATGATGAATTGGACTTGTACATAGGTAAGATTAGCATTCATTCGGAGCCCCAAATACGTAAGTGGAAGTCCCTGAAAACGGCTTTGCCTTGCCATAGAAAGTTCCCAAAAGAGAATAAAATATAGGGTCCCGATTTCAGTCCCGTTGATCGTCAGCTCATTCTGTGGAAAAATACACCCATTAGTGTAATTCGTAACATCCTGTGCACGCTGCGCTAGCCTGTGCAATCATCACCTTTACATCGACCTTCAGCTCACGTGACTAGCCCCAAGCACTGCTCCAGACTTAGGTCTAGTGCTTGGCGTTAGTCACATAAGCTGAACCGGCTGCCCTGGAGGCCCATTCTCTGTTGGTAGATTCTTCTGTTGTCCAGGCTCAGGTTTTGTAAGGAGTCTGCTTTTCTCTCATCCTACTTAGTACTTTCCTGGCTACACAATCATGACAAATTATGTGAATTAAGTAGGTAAATCCTAACTAATATTATAAATGCGACAGAGACTTTCTTTGTTAGTTTTTTACAATTTAACGCTAAAACTGCTTAACGGATTTGGAGGAAACTTGGCACATGGATAGACCATGATCTGGATAAGGATATAGGCTACTTTTCGTCCTGGATCGCAGATGAAGTCGCGGGCAACAGCTAGTAGACCTATATTTTTGGTAAAAAAAGTTAAACTTCAGATTTTTATATCACAGATTTACCTTCGGGGGCTTTTCTTCATTCTTGCTCTTTGGATGCAAAACCTGTAACCATGCCTAAACAGATACATTTTTCTGATTAACCACTTGCAACTAATTCTTGGCATGCATTTTAGCTTGTTCATGAACGAGGTGATGAGCTTGACGTGTGTCTGATTGGATGTCAAGGAGAATGTGATAACAAGGAGAAACCGAATCGAATGATCAAATCGCGAACTATTCAAATGCGAACCCCAATTTATGTGTATTATTAACTTGATACAAACTTCATTAGTTCCATAATCATCTGTCATTATTATATTTGGAACTTCTTCATTGCTTTTTTAAATTGAGTCTCCAAAGACAGGTTGTTGGGTGGACTTTCCAACAATGTACCTGTTAGATCTACCTAATTTATCTAGTATTTTTTTGGTTGTACACCGCGCAGCACGTATAGCGGCCTTAATTAATACTACAGTGCTGTGGTGATTGGTTTTGTATATTTTTGAGCCACTTTCATTGGGCCCCAATTGAAATATTCTGGAGACTAACCGGAAGTTCTACACGTGCCTCGCTCGATAGTTTTTTCCTTGTAACAGTACTCTATCTAAAATTAAATAAGGAAATAGTTTCAGAGATAGCGCTATTACAACTGGTTGACATTACAAAAACGTCAACGCTGCAACATATAAAGTTATCTAAGCTTTTGTAACGTAATATTTACTTTCAACTGCTTCAACAGTTAGGAACACTGACACTTTGTAAATCCTCTTCAAAGCACTTATTTGTTACGTTGGTGTTAAAGCTTAAAATTTTATGGATGTAATAATTAAAAGAGAGATTAGATATTAACTGTTAGTATTTATGAAGAGACTTTACGTAAAGCTAAAACTGCATGTTTGCATGACCTTTCGGAGCCTAAGCAGTTAATACCGTACATTTGGTAGTTCATCAAGATGATGATGTTTTCTCTAATCGCGCCTGTCAATCGACATCATTTCTGAGATCGTAGTGTAACGTCGGTGTATCGGCCTCGATTCACCCCACTGTCTCCGTAGTTTCCATTTGCAATAGCAAAAAGTTGTGAACGGTGGAGCGTCGTCGGGCGGGGCGACATCGAGTGCCATTACGGGCAGCCAGCGCGCGTAGGCACGGCGGCGGCGCCGGCGCAGCGCCGCGCGCGCGGTGGCTCGGCGTGCGCGCGCAGGGGTGGGCAGGCCTCCGTTAGCGGTGAGGTTTTAATGATACATTGTTGGTCGCAGACAGGGGAACGGTTTGCGATATTGAGAAGTTCTTGCGCGCTGACTATGCCGACGTACTGCGCCCGCGCACACCGTTATCCTATTTCCTCTCCCTCCTTTATGTTCAACGCATTGTGATTGGCAGTATGTAACTTTTGCTACGGTTTACGGTAGTTCGTCAAAGAAGCGGTGTTAAAACGTAACTGCATTGCATTTTATGAATGCGCAACTTAGACGATAAGTCAGATTTATATGAATGAATTACTGATACTTACTGACATAGCAAGATTACTTCCGCTAAGCTTTCCTTATTTACTTACTAGTGTAGGCCTAGTAAGTTTACCGATTATATCAACTCGTAATAAAATTCACTATTTGACAGAGACCAATCCCAAATGGCACGATTACACTCGATCCTTCGCCCTCCACATCCGACCGACCTGAGGTGCACTGCAGGCTACCTCAGGTCGGTCGGCCCAACAAACTGAGAACTAGGTACTGAGAAGTGATACGTTTTAGGTACCCTATTCCCCGTTTTCACTAAATTTTAATTCTTTACTAGGATTAAGTTTCTCAGAATCGTCGTTGATATGATCCTTAAAATTACAACACAGTTCGCCTCTGATACTAATGTCCCTACACTTCTTGACCAACCACAATGAAACCCACCCCCTCTTGGATCTGGCAACGGACACCATATAATTTTCCGACTTCTGAATGCAAGCAAAAGTATAGAATGATAGAACAAGCTGAGAAAATTCACCAAGCATTCGCAGGATAATTCAGCTGCGTCAAAAATCCAGTGCTCAGTCGACAAGTCGGCACTCCCAAATACCTAGTAGGTACACGAAGATAACGTTTTTGCTTTTAGATAAAGATTAGGAATTGGGGTATCGCTCCGAACACTGATAATCTTTGTAACTGTGATTCACGATACCAAAGACTTGGACAAAAGTACCTAGGTACTTCGATATCTTGAGAACGTTCTTACTTCACCTACAGGCCACGTTAGATACAGACCAATATTGTTATGTCCAGGCTGGCTGCAACATCATCACCAGCATGAACATGAGGTCTAAGCATAGACCCAAACGACTAGCTATACCAGAAACTATAGAAAGTTCCTGTACCACTAGGTACCTATACTCATGTAAACCTGCAATGAGAAGGATTAATGGAGCACTAACTAGGTAGGTACAATTCTGTCGATTCCTAGCCTAGGCATGCAAGCGACCTAGTTACGACAGCTAACAGGGCTTTTAGTGCCAAACACACACTGCATCTGAAAAGAAAATCAACGACACGATGGTTTAGCTTTTCCCGGGTTTTTTCATCATCAGAGGGGGTGGTTTAGAAGAAAATGTAAAATACGCTTGTCGGTAAATCTAAATAGGTACCTAATGTGTTTAACAACCTCTGCCAAACGAGCGTAGATTATCGTTGTGGTGAGTGTGGTCGGTAACTGTACAGACTGCAGGGTCGGTTTCCTATAAAGTTTATAACGCGTGTCAACATACCCGCGTGTAATGTATCTTATGTATCCTCGGCGGCATGTCGGTGCTCTCAGTACCGCAAGCGATTAGGATGGACTGCGGCCAAACGGAAAATCCCTGGTTTGGCAATGTGCACAGCTTTATGACAATGTGTTAGCGACATTGTGCAGTATAGGTATATCTATTATGGTCAACCTCGCCGAGCTCGAGCTGACCGCGAAAAGGATACCTACCCATCAAACGACATCATGAAGCAAATTTGATACATTTTTATTGCAATTATGAAGATTTCTAATTTCGCTTTTAAAAAGCTCTCTATTTTGTCTTCAAACGCTAGGCTTAACAGCTAAATAAATCAAAAGGTCTACGAATAGATGGTCATAAAGGTGGCCACAAAAGCCGGAGTTTTAGAGCCCTTCAGAAAGTGTGTCGACGGGGCGGGTCCCCCCGCGGCCCCGCATCCCGCTCCCCGCCCGCGCCTCGCTGGAAAACGTCCATGTATGCATTTTATAGTTTTCCGTTGAACTGTGAACGTCATTATTGCGCAGGTACCACACTGTAGGTAGGCGTCGTAAACACTCGCACACAGGTAAAAACTTAAACGTCGTATGTTTCTACATGATAGATTGATACTAAGTGCTGCATTGTATTCATTAGCCTGTGGTTCCGCTAACCTTATTGATTTTCTTTAAACCAGCAGCTACAGTTTCCAAGGAACATTAAAGTATGGTCCATTTATTGAAAACTAGCTCAATCAATTTAGTTTCAGATATCTTTTCTTAGTTGCATTTGCTTACCCAAACCTACAGTAAAACTTCATAACTACTAAAATAGGTTCGTTAGGTTAAAACCTGTAATTTCTGCAAGGTTAGGCCGATTCATATTTTTACACGAACATCCTGTCTGTGGGTGACGACGATAACGATCCGTGTGATTGGGGGCGTAAATAGTTCTACCGTCATGAGAACTGCTTTAACTGAAAACTTCATACCTAGGTACCAACATATTAAATCAATAATTACGAACTAGATAATAATGTTCTAGTACGGCGGCCTGTGCTGGGGCGCGGCGGCTGCTGCAGGTGCGGAAAACCTCAAACGGCGAAAATATTCCATTCTTATTGGGAGTTATAATGTTCGAGCCGTTTGGGGTAGAAACACTAGGGCCATGAGGTCCGAGTGCCCACTTAGTTTTTCGAGACATCGTCAAGCGGTTGGTCGACCGTTCACGTGACCAAAGGGCTGGCCTATTTTTTGGCAAAAGAATTACACCGCCATACATCGTGGCAATGCTGCCAGACTTTTGGGCACTTTTCTTGTTGACAGCGATGCGGACAGATTTTTGATGCCCAATTATTATTTTTCTCATTTTATATACATAGTATTATTAATATTATTTTAAGTCTGTAAAATTAATTCGGTATAAAATTTACCGCAAAAATCGAGCAGTACCTCCCCTACCATTAGAACATTCAGCTATTTCTGCCTAGGGTCCATGGAAAAAGTGGTTTGAGTTGTATGTTTAGCTTTATATATTATAATTATGAACTTATGTGGTGATACATATTTATTCGGGCAAACTATTGTGGTGCAAAAAAACAAATGAATATGGAAATGAGTTCGTATTTTCATGTAGCTTGTAGCTACTCTCTCTCGTAGCACCACGAAGCCACCTTCTGCAGTGGTCATAAATAATAACATGATTATGAGGTAGTTGTTGTTGTTTTGTATTTCTTGACATAATATACGTTTTTGCATATTCGTTGCAACATTATAAAGCAATTATGTAATTTGTATTTACACTACTTATGTTATTTATTAGAATAGGACATTTTTTTTAAATGTTTATCGGATATAAGGGCTTTACAGACTCGCCACTCACGAATGCAAGTTAATAATACCTACATAAAAGGTTGGCAACATTCCTCCGATAGGTATAGGTAGTTTTCAAGTGAATGCAATAAAGCTCAGTAGTTCACATACCTTTAAAAGCCTGTACTCACTATTTCAACCAATAAGTCACAGTTAGAGTTCATTGGAATTAATACCCCGAGCGACGGAGGGCAGTGCTGGGCATTGGAAGCAGGAGGGGGGAAAGGGGGGAGGGGATGTTGCGCAACGCATTACAATAACGCGACGCTACGTGCCGCTGCGCCCGCGCAGCCGGGGTCACACGATGATTCGGGGAACGCTCGCGCTCCAACTTACACCTCGCTAGGGTTGCTAATCGAAATGGATGTGATCACGCAACGAGAGTGGCAGACTAGCGGACGATCACTGCATAGCTGTACATTGTAATTGAAGCGTTCTGGCAGCTTTTACGATTCGTGAAATAGAGTTTAAACTTTGTACGTTTGCGTGACTTTATCTATAGAGCTTCACGTCTTCCCTTGACAGTTAGACGAAGATCTTTTATATCTATGTACCTACTAAGTTTGAAAGTAACTGCTTAATGGCATTCACATTAGACAATGTTACCCATAGTCGAGTCGTAGGTAAACAAATCTCTGCGTTTCATAATTACATTGTAATTACACTCTGACATTGTCCTTAATTCGTGCGTCATTGCAGCCCTATGTAATAATATGCACAGATTACACAGCGTTCATCAAGTAAGAGTAGGTAGATCTCGGCACAATAGGTAACGAACACTTGAGCAGTGAGCTGTGAGTCCTTATCAGTAATACGCACGCGTGAATCAGGATCCGGGAGTCATCTGTACGCATGACCTTAAGTTTATCTCATTTATCTATGGAGGATTGGATTCGCATTTCGAATTTCGCATTTTATAACAGAATTTCCTATGAAATTAAATTATTGCACGTCGGTGTGTACTTTAAAACTTTAAAAAAAATAAAGTAACTTACGTACCAGCATGAGTCAAATTATTGTGTAGATAGATCATTTTTTTGTAGGTAGGACTGAAAAAATTTAGGCTTGTCCAAAAATTGTATGACTTTTGTTTGGTGATTTTTCAGTTAGGCCTTTTGCATCATTCAGTTTTGGCAGAACTGTCGAGTCAGGGAACCTTTTTAAGGTGCGTTTGTATGTACCATTCAGAATAATAATGAGAATTTCAGAGAATGGACAAACGAAAACATAATATGTATAAAATCAACATGCTTTAGGTATCTCAGGACAGTCGCGGTTTGAACACGAGTTTATGTTATGAGAATTCAATTAAAACTAATGGAAATGTATTAAATAATGAAGTACCTACTCCACATTATTTACCGCGATGTAATTCGGTAGCTACTTATGTAACTACCTACATGACATCACATTATGTAATTTTCGTTAATATGCATCAATGAGCGTAATGAAAACTTAGACACAGGTTTGTCTAGCCGTGAAGTAGGTACCCGGTAAAGTAGAGCCAGAGTCAGTCAGTAACATCTTATTTCGGTCGAGACAGGTTGTTTGAACAAGGAATAATTTACCTACGATTGAGACGCGTGTGCTATTTTTAGTCGGTCGTAAGGTGCCAAAACGTCTTAGTCATGTAATAGAGAAGCAGCCAGTGTCCCAGCTGTCCACGCAAGGATGCGCGGGCGACGCGCGTTTCTTTTAGAAAGTGGCACGTGTCGGGGTTGTTCACCCTACGCGATCCGGGTCAGGCGCCGCGCCCCCCGCACACCCCGCACCGCGCGCCCCCGCCCGCGCCCGCACCGTACGTCTAGCTACAGAACGTACTTCACTTGATGTGAGTGTACCAGTCCTTGATAAGGGAACTTCATTGACACCATAATCCAGAACCAGGTCAGCGGATAAGGCACTCCTCGGCGCGCCCACCGGCGCGGGCGCAGGACCACGCCGCCAAGACACGCGGAACCGCGTGCGTGCGCAAAAATAGATAATGTAATGCTCACACATGCCAGAGGCGCGTAAATACAATCCTTACGTTAAAATAAAACGTGGCAAACTGAATTAATTACCTACATCAAGCCCCGTCAACACGTTTCAAGAAATAGGATTTCAATAGGCAGCTACGGCTTTATTGACTTTTAATAAATACAAAATATAACTTACAAAACAATCAAATAACTATAGGTTTAATAAATAATTTATATAAATTATGCAATCTACAAATACCTTATGGTAAAACGGCACTCTTAAATAAAAGTATTTTATGCATGACATCATTAATCTATAATAAATTGCCTGATGACATTAAACAATTACCAATCCTCCAGTTTAAAAAGAAATTACATTCATTATTAATAGACAAATGTTATTATGATGTCAAAGATTACTTGTGTGACAAAAATATTGTATTCCAATGACAAGTATTTATGATAATATTGTGAATGTATTTGAATACCATTTAAATTGCTTGTGTCTCTCCTCTCTTTTTTTGTAATAATGAATTAGGACTAATATGACTTGAAATTGAATTTGTATGTATTTATAATTTGGAATATTTTAATAATGTATCGAGACGAATATGACTAATTGTGTTTTAACTTCTGATTTGTATTCTATTATTGTATGCCTCAACGGCGGGACATAGCTGAACTTATTTTAATTATTTAAGACCTGTATGTATGATGTATACCTATAGTCCACAATAAAGATGATTTGATTTGATTTGAAATGCACGTAAATACAATGCACTTAAAATTCCATTTCATTTAATTAATTTATTAGAAATCAATTAACTGCGAATTGTAATAACATGCGTAGGTATAAGTAATTAACGAAAGCAGTTTATAAATAGGTGTACTAACTAACCTATAATAGTTTATTGGAATTAATTAAAATCATTAATTGGACGTTAACTAATGTGATGAGCGCGCTTTTCCTACCGCTATCAAGATTATGTCGAACTTAGAATCGTGTTGTTTAGATTATTGCTAGTTTTAACATAAAATATCTTATTTATGTTACCATAACATAGCTAAATTAACACATAATAGTATACATTAGATACAGTTTTTTATATTTTTTTTTCTTCTCCTTATCATTATCCACCTGGAATGTCCATGTTGGTTCCTAATCATAGATTTTTTTTTTAAACTTATATCTATGGTCCTAATAGACCGCTTCGCAAATGGATCGATGATACAAGTATTTTTTTTTCTATACAAATGGACATACAATACTAAAATATATGCTTACATAATATAAAATGTACATTACAAGGACGTACGCGTTCGACTTTGGTCCTCAACGAATGATGCTTGTGTTCACGTTTTGACAAATTGACTTCATGATTGACTCCGCCGTCACATTGTTATTATCACTATGGTCCCGACAATTGCTAGTATTCACTACATATTTACTGTGAACTTGCGTACATAGTGTACAGTGCATGACGACTATTCTGAGAACTATATAGACGCAATAGGCACGTGGGGTGAAACACTCGAACAAATATATTGTAACTATTGACAAAAATAATGTTGGCGCCATTTGAATCGAAGCTCACTTCAATACCACTCAATGCTGAAACGAGTGCCTTCTTCAGTCGCCATTAAAAAACTTACTTTCAAACAGAAGCTATCATCGTCCGTCAATTCCCTATAATTCACCGTCCTCATTTGTCGTCCTGGTTGTCTGTGCATCAGCACTTGTGGTGCTCTCCGTCGGTACAACAGAACTCCTTGCCTGCCGAGAAGCTGGTGGGCGTCCAATCACCGCCGCAGTTCTTTATGAAGAGGAACGCCTTTTCCCTGTGCACATCACGTTCCACCGCCCCACAGATAACAGGGCCGGCTCGTGGCAGGTATTTCAGGATCTAAACATAATATTCATTCATGTCATGCATGCGATTGCAACAAAATCAATCTTGAAAGTACGTCGTTATGTTGAAAATGCAGCTGGTTTAGTCTCTGAACACAGCAATAATGGTTTGCTGGAAGACATGATAAGCCTAAACGTCCTGCTACTCCTCAATTTTTATGTTAGGTATTATTACAGGATTTGCGTTTATTTAGTTACACGTTGACACATATGTTTATGTACCTATAAGTGTTTACGGTCAACCTTCATGTAACCATTTGATTGCTTTTGTTATGATTACTTACGACAGAACGCGTCGCGACCTCTGTTGTGTTATGGCCGCTAATTACAATAAAGGGCCGTGAGGTTATGTGCATGAAATCGTGTTCACTTGACGTGCGAAATTAATCAGCACACTAAATAAATAAACAATTATGTACGTAGGTGTTTGTTCTAAAACGGTCTAGAAATGCTTAAATTGTCTTTTATCAAACATTGTGGCTTTGACATTGTATAGCTGTATCATTGAACTCCATTAGCTAAGTGAACGAATATGTTTTTGTAGGAGATTTGGTTTACTTTCCACTTAGGAACACAGACGTGATGTTATTTTATGTGTTATTAAAGACTACTTATGTGAAATAAATTATTCTAGTCTTCGTAAGTGAAATAAATTATTACCGTGGAACTAGAGATTACCTTCTCTAGGTTATATGCCACAAAAACAAATGGAGCATGGTAGGTAGTGCAGTCGATTGGCCCGAAATCTTACCTTACCTTGAACCATAAGGCTTAGGTATGTCCCAGACATTGATGCAGTAATACCCTTTCCGTTAATACTTGGTTAAAAATACTGACCACATCAAGACACCTGCTGACGCAGTTCTTGAAGCCCCCCATGCCGCAGGGCAGGCTGGCCGAATCGGTGTCGTAGGTAACCACGGGCTCCCCCTGCGGAGGTCCGCGCGGCCGACTACGGCGGTTGTTCTCCTTGATGCCAACCTGCTGCGACAGGAAGACCCCGCACTGGCATGGCTCTAGCTGGAAATTAAGAAGAAAATTGGTTCGATATTTGAATAATTTCAAAATAATAGAGGCAACTGAATGGCTGCAGTTTCTACGGACACCTCGGACCAATTATCTAGGTAAGTAGGTATATAGGATAGTTGGTTTGAGACGGACACCATCACTTTTCATACCTAACGTTATTGTACAGTCAGGGAAATTAATAATTGTTTATCAAATTGACACGCTTCGTCAATATGTGGTGTTATAGCAATTTCTTTTATCTCAAATAATTGAATTTACACACACGGACAGTTTAAATTGGTGGTCAATTTGATAAACAATGAATTTCCTTGACTACGATGTTTCGTAGATATTACGACGTTCATTTTAGGAAAGTCTAAGTAGGTATATTATGTCTATGCAAGGAGACTGCTGCCTAGAAGAGAACTTCAATATATCAAGTGCTGGACTCGATCGTACTAAACAGCGCAATGGCGCACTTTGTAACATAGAATATTGAGGTCGTCCAACGAAAATATAGATGAGATAAACCTACCTGCCCAGTCCAAAACCCAATGTAGGAATCCAGTCCTAAAAGCTTGAGTTGAAATACCAGTGTCATCAATATAACCTTAGTATTATGGCCTATGTAAACAAGTTATTATTAGCCATGGATGTCCTGTCCAATTGAATGTCCATCGCTAAAACTAGGCCAGTTATTATTAAGATACAATGTTGCTCTTTTAAATTGCCATGCGTGTCGTCTTCAGTAGGTACTAGCTGTAGCAAAGGCCTTAATTATACTTACGTAGGTATAGTGGACAGTCCTGACGCAGTGTTGAAGTAACCTTGACCACATTGCAAGGTTAGGTTGGTGCACAGAAGAAAAAATATAATAAAAACCAGTAGAATGATGCATATTATGAGTAGGTACCTACCTCGTCATGTCATTATGTGCTTACCTAAAATCCTTACGAGTAAAACCTACAGTTCTATACACCGAGAGATTTATAAACCACCCTAATATAAATTACGTGCGGGATTCGAATCCGCACCGGGGAGCGCACTCGTCACTGCGCCAACCGAGCCGATAGCTAGTAAATTGATTTTGAAAATGTTTAGCAAAGCAACTCTGACAGGAAAAATAATGTAACAAATGGTATCTACCTAGCTGAGTAAACTATGGGTCAACATTCAGAACAAAGAGGTACGAGTAGGTACTGTTTTCTTCATACATCACGCCAGTAATCCTCGAAGGGCTAGGCAGCAGTGTACCTATAGCACACCAACACCTCACCAGTTGCATTGAAATCCCATGTAATAGAGGGCGAGCCTGTTGCTATCAACCGCGCACAAATCCAGAAACTGGACTGCTACTGAGAAATTCCTGATGGAAAAACCCAACAACATTTTGTCCGACCTGGTAATTATGGAGCGTAGAGGTAAGGAGAACTATCTCTTATGGGGAGAATTTTGAATAAGTGTCCAGCGTATACCTACAGTAAATAATGGTTCAAAAACCCTCCAAAATGGCGCTAGCGTAGGCAAATAGTGTGGTATGAATGTAGCAGTTGTTAACGGATTGAAGTATGCCAGTATGACAGACTACCATACCTCCACAATTTACGTAGATAGTCCAACATTATTTTGTAAACAGAACCTAAAATTATTGATTTTAAAATTTACCCGGTGGCTACTGTAGCGCCAGCCATAAGTAGCACATTTTGACGGACACTTTTTATACACAGAGATAGTTCTCCTTATCTTTACCCTCCATACTGGTAACCCAACCCAGGACCACAAGACGAACGAGGATTGTCTATTTGTTTGATATTTGGTAAATCGAATTTCGAAAATCCTTACCTCTTCATTATAATCGTCATCGTAGTTGTTGTCTTCTTCCGACGGATCACTGATTTCGAAGTTCTCTCGTTTGGCCTTCTGTTTGCCCTGAGTTGACACCGCCAGGTACAGGCACACGGCGAGGAGTAACCAGCACTGAACCCCACGCATTTTGTTCAATCGTTGAGGAATCTTGAAAAAATATATGAATTAAGACAGTTCTTAATCCTCATGTAGGTCAGCAGGATTTGATAAAAATTCAAGGGGCGTTTTTAATAAAGCTATAGTTGCTATGATGAATCAGTACCAGGATATACCAAAAACTCCCATTTTTTTGTTAGGTATGTTCCGCCACCATCTCAATGTAAGTACAGCCTAACAGAAAATATACAATGGACCAAAAATGTATCAATCACATAGAGAGATACTCACTTCACTAAATTCTTTGGGCTTCCAGTTACCGTACCAGTTACTGATAGCACCTCCGCACTGCTTTTCAGACAATCACATCACTGAACCTCCACAATGAACGTATAGTATCACCCACTATAATTACCTGACATATAAGCACTATCCCCAGTTCATATCCATGGAAAAATTGCTAACTCAGCATTTTTGCCGCACAACGAAACGTGTTGTAATTACTAGTCGATATATTTTACATGAATATTATCTAGTAATCTTTCTGCGTAAGAAACGTGATTGAGAATTGTTTTAGATAAGTTTCACTTTAACTAAACAGCATGTACTTAGACGAAATTCCAAGCCGTATGAAAGTATGCCGGGGATGCTGTTCGTAATAAGTAGGTACTTATACGATATGTTCACTCAATTTTAGGGTTGAAGAGAACACGTGACTCTTTACAAAGTTTTGGATGATAGTTAGGTGCATATTAAGAATCCCCCCTAAGCAATGTCCTACACAATCTTTGCATTCAGCCTCCCTTGCGACAACCCAAAAGCGCTAAAACTGAAAGAAGGTCCTGGGTCGCGGTCTGATCAAACTTGTAGTTAACTGCTATCGGAGCCAAACATAAATACAATTTTATTGGTGAAACTAAATGAGGTTGAGGATGTGGTGTAATGGCTGAAAAAAAATGTACATCAACCTATTCCTAAAAAAAAACTCCTCATCTTTCTTAGTTTTATGCATATTTTTAACCCCCGCCGGAATAAAAAGAGGGTTTGTGTGTTTTTCTGCGGCATCGTAGCCAACGGCAGAACCGATTTATTTTTATTGTCCTGATCGAGTGTACATAAATTACATATTATTGTAGCTACATAAATTTAAAAAAGCAAATCTGTTCAGCCATTTTTGTTTGTATCGGGGCCACCGATTGGGTTCTAAATTTCTAATAAACGCACGACGCCAACGCGGCATGCCGAGACGAAAATGGCGGGACGAGCTTGACTCCTACCGACAGGTCAGGACTAGCAAAAGACAGAATTGTGTGGAAAAGGTAGAGGTAGGTATTTGTCCTGCAGTGGGACAATACAGGCTAGTTAGATTATAATAGAGGTTTTTTTTTATTTGTAATTTATCTCAATTTATTGCGTCGAAACATTGTAAACAAAACCACTCGATAGCAGGTCCGACGCCTGTGCTATTGCCGTTTATAATTCGTAAGGCAATCGATTAGGACAATATTAATTTGATGATAGCAATAACACTTTGCCCGACCCGGGAATCGAACCCAGGACCTACTACTCAGCAGTCACGCTTGGGACCACAAGACTAACGAGGCAGTCAACTAGCGTAATGTGGGTGTACTACATGCACACCTCTGCCCAAACCTTCTGGGAAATAAGTCGTGATGAATGTTGATGATAACCAGTAATCGTGCAGGTAGGGAGGTATGCATTTGGGCACACCACAATTGCGGCGATAAGTCCCCTCAAACATATTGAAACTATTACTTAACTATTACTATATCTACTTTTAAGCAGAAATAAATAATTATTATTTAAATATTGAAAAACTAAGATATTTCAAACATCATCTTTTTAATTATTGGATTTTTTTTTCATCCCTAGGTAACCTGTATGAGAGCCAGACCTGTTTTCGATATTTCACTACATCATTGTATAGCAGTGTACAGAATACACCTTTCCAAGTTTCATCGATACCTATCATGCCAAGTCTCCAAGTAAAATGGCTGTGTCATCCGGAAAGACGGATATGACCGCAAGACGACGTCGATATAAAGGGTTCCGTGTTACATTCGTATGCAACCCATATGTACTTTACTCAGCAAAGCCAAAGTGCGATTTGAGAAACTTGGCCTTACTAACGAGCGACTGCAGTCGACAGGTGGCGGCGACTGGAGTTACTCCGTCGTCGACAAATGCCACTCGCCTGTAGGAGCCCTAAATCCTAGACATTTCTAAAATACTACAGAGTGAGGTAGGTACTTACTATTTATCAGAAATGGGTTTAAAGATTTGAATTAAAAAGCCATATCAAATGATGATGCAGTTTTATTTTCTACTTAATGTTAGAAAAACTATCAGACGAGAAAATTGACAAAACAAGTGTACACAGTAACTACCTTGATTGTATCACTACGATATCTGAATCGCTATACACAATATTAGCCAAAATTAATAAAATATTGATTTCACAGCCTTCCCAATAACATTTTTTTTTTGTCTACAAAATACTGAAGCAAGTTCATCTAGCAACTAGCAATACTCTTAATAAAATTTCAAAATCCTAACGCTACATAAATATTATGAAGTGATAAATACACAATACTAGAAGCAATTTATAAAAATGACAACCTACGAAATGTAAGAAAAACCGTTCAGATTCATTGTTATAATAGCTAACTAAATGTACTTTGTACATGTTAATGGAACAAAAAAAAAACACATAAACAGGCAAAAGTTTAATATAAAAAAACAGATCAAGAAGTTATGTAAAACATAAAAGGGTTTATAACACGAAATCGTAAAGGTCGATATAAAAGTAAAGGTGGCATTTCATAATCACATTTAATGCGATGTGGTGGTACAAAAGAAAACAAGGACAAAAAATAACAAATATTTTACCAATAACTAACAGAAAAGTAAAATAAAACAATCGTCGTATCTCCACAGATTGCATCTCTTCCAGCGACATACTGGCGGTAAATAACAAGTTCGTTACTTATAGGAGGAGCAGTGACATAGTCAGCTAAAATCAGTAATTACAAGTTCTAATTACAATATAAATTGTAGAAAAGTCGTTTAAATGTTAGCTTTATAGAAACAATACATCGTCAAACAAGATTTTCAATGTTCATTCAGTCTGCCTACTTATTGGAATTTTGATGACAACTAAATAATAGAGCATTACATGTAATACCATTACGCATCACGAGTCAGCAGAAGGCACAAACCAAATCTATAATAAAAATGCTTCAGAAAATGTTAACTGTTTAAAAAAAATGCAGCAATCTTAGTGCCGACCCAAAAGCGTTGCGACGTCGAATCGCAAAAATCGGCGATGTCACCCGAATTGTTTCTTGAGAAAATGGTCGAAAATGATGCGTTGCGACGTCGCACAGCTTATATTTGTGCCAGCACTTAATTGAATTGGCAGAATCATGGTAATATCATCAATTTTTCATTTAACATTAAAATACAAGGCTGAAGCTACCTAATGTAACCTATCAGCAAGCCATATAGATACAATAATTGAATATTTAATTACATCCACTCTTCAATTTTACGACATTCTATCTAATGGCTTCAATTAGCGTCTTGCTTACGATTGATGAGTATTGTTTGGACTCACGTATTTGTTGACTTTTGCCCAAAAAAATGAGATGACATGGGTAATAGTGACTGTAATAAACTATATATTTAAGAGCGTTTATACCCTATGAGTGGCAACGTCGCAATTTAGTGTCATATTTCGTGGTTTTCAATTTTTATCATTTAATCGGAGCTATCTTTTAAAAATCTGTTTAATTAATTTTTAGAATTACTTGAAAGTGTTTAAAAAGTAAGTAACCGTAATGCTTACAGTTATTTTACAATGAAAATAACGCCCTGCAAGTTTTCAATGTATTATTTGCATATAAATAGAACTGTAAACGCAGCGATTTCTTACCTTTTACACAGTTTTCACATAATTCTAAAAAGTTAATTAAACAGATTTTTAAAATATAGCTCCGATTAAATGATAAAAATTGAAAACCACGAAATATGACACTAAATTGCGACGTTGCCACTCATTGGGTATAAACGCTCTTAAGTCTTCATGAATACAGTTATGACAATGGCAAGAAGTTATCACATTGCTGATGAATATTATGCAGTTAGTAAATTGATTAGGTAATGAGTGTCAATACTTAATTTAGAAAATTGTGGGACAAGAAATTGTACCATACATACAGTTGTTATAAATTTAGTAATTAATGTGTATCCCTTGAGTAGGTAAGTAATGATCTAGTTGCTATCAGTCTTAATTAATTATAGACTATGAAAATTGTATAATAATGGACATTAAATGGACAGATTTGGAGATACAACTGCAGCATGTTTGGTGTTATTAAATTACTAAACTTTAAACTACCTTGTAGGTAATGAGTTATCTAATATTAAAACTAAATAATTGTACTTTACAGTTTATATTATTTGATTTCACGAATTTATTGGCACATAAGACAGACTATCATAAAACTTTAGACTTTCTAATAGTTTTTAATGTATTTAAAATTTTAAGAGATTTCATAAATTACTATATGAATTTAAAATGCCATATAGCAATACTAAAAGTTTTTCTTAATATTTAATACTTAAATCTAGGAAATAAGTTACTATTAAAAATTAACTTAAACACCTAACAGTCTTTGGCTAACACAAGTTTAGCCTCACCCTCAAACACAACCTTTTTCTCTTCCTCAACAATGCAATAAAACTTCACTTTAAGAATCTTCCTCACATCAACCAGTTCCACACTTATAGTCAGCTTTTCTCCAACAAAGCACTTGTTGGGGAACTTCATAGTTTGTGATACAAGTACTGTACCCGGGCCTGGCAGGTGTGTGCCAATCAGTCCCGCAACTAGGCCATTGAGGAGTGCTCCATGCACTATGGGCCTCTTGTTTCCATTATTCTGGTGCAAGTAGTTATGATCACTTGTTAGGTTTGAGAAAGCGTCCAAATCTTTCTGAGTCAATGTTTTTTGTATGCGAATCTTATCTCCTGCTTTGAAAGCTGTACTACTAAAAGTACTTGTATGAATTTTGCATATCTTCTGATAATTTTTGTTATTTACTACAATGTAGGGGAATCTGTTTGATAGCATTTTGTTCATTTTTATCTCTCAATTTTATTTATTCATTTGTACTGCATACATCTTGTAAGTAAATAGCGGCTAAGCTAGCTAATCTTTTGTCGTTTGACTTTTGTATTTCATGAATCTGCTGAATAATCTCTGCTGTGGAGATTTCAGATTTGGTTTGATGGTTATGGAGATAGAACAAAGTTGTGATTGTGTCAGCTAAGATATCATTGTGTTCCAACTTCAATAAATCAATCAGTGGCTTCAGTCCAGACTGTGTTATTATATATTCAGCATTCAATGGATCTGGAAATGAGAAATGTAGTTTAGAACATGAGTTATTACCAGCATTATAAATAGAGGTTAACATTATCATTAAGTCACGGTAGCCTAAAAAATGTGGTCAAAAGGATGTATGAAACTGAAAAATAAGCACTACTGATATAAGCAACATAAGAAAGCAAGTTTTATTTGAGTCATCTCACGACTTTTATAACAAGCTAGTTTATAGTCCAAATACATCAGCAAATGAAATAACAAAAGTAGGTAAGTGAACTTTTCTTACCACAGCTCAAATTGCAGATACCAGCAGCAGCAAAATGTAGCAGTTGATGGCTGCTTTCATTCTTTATAACGTGAAGGAAAATGTCAAGCACACCAACATCTCTGATAAACTGATAGTTTATGGGATCGTATGCAAAATTTGCCAAATTAGCTAGAACTTGGCATTTGGCATCTGCAAAAAGAATTTTGACTATGTTACGAGAGTCGTTCATTTATTGCATCTAAATGAAATTGTAATAGCTTAAAATGGTAATAAAAGAGCAAATAAGAATAGAAGCATTTTTAGTAATACTATTTTAAAACGAATAATTAATATTTGAAACACTAGTAAAAGATATTTACCAAACGAAGTAGAATGCAAAAATTCATCCACTAGAAGCGATAAAAAGCTCTCTCGATCTGTCCCATTTTCAGGAGTACGTTTCTGAAGCTGAGCCTTGTTACTAAACATTGAAAAGTTAAGTTTTATGATATAACTTTCAATGCACAAGCATCTAAAATATATAAACAGAGGCTAAATTTTCACGCGCAATTCTGAAAAAGTAAATTCCACCATCTTGAATTATTGTCTTTAGTTTAATTCAATCTTCTTGACTGACTGACTTTGGCAGTTGGCTTATGTTACCCGCAAAAAAAAATTGATATTTATTTATTTAACAATATAATTGAGGAGCTGGCGAACAAAACCGGATTAGTCCACGAAAATAAATTTTACACGGTAGCTAAAAAACTAATATCAGTATATGAAGGAGACTAATAGTATTACATTGCATTAGGATATGTCGGTGGATTAGTTCTATTATTGCATGAGGTACCTATTTTTAATTTACTTCTATATTCTGGAACTTATTCAAGAAATAAAAATGGACTAAACCGGTTTTGTTTGAAAAAGGTGGACTTTGGTGTGGTGGTGGTGGTGTTTCGTTTTTGTTAGACATTTCCTGTTTTGATTGAAAATGTGTTGATGAAATAAATACATTACAGGACAAGTTCGCTTTAGAATGAAAAAATATATTTTTTTAAAATCTTTGTGTTGGATATTGGACTAGTCCGGTTTTGTATGAAAATTTAGTTTTTTAAGCCTTTTTTAGCCTACTTCTAGCCGGTTTTGGGTGAAAATATTAACAGGGATCGACGAAACTAGGTCAAGACATCACGATTCGAAAAAAAAACATCTTTTGAATAGTAGTGGACAAGTCCGGTTCTGTTCGCCAGCTCCTCAATTATCGGTTTTCCAAGTCTGACTCGTTGCTTTTACTGTTATTTTACCTTTCTGAGGTAAAATTCCAGTAAAATCCTTTCAAAGTTATATCGGAAGAAATGCGGCAAGGCGGTAGGCGCAGGCCGCGATGGGCGGCTGTGTTATATTTTATTTATCTAATCAAATATTTGTAATTTTGGTCACACTTCCATCATAAAAAAAAAATGTTTTTTTTTAGTATACATGACATGCACAGTGCTCTGTATGTGTGAGACCCACAGAGTGAGTACATACATTGGTGAGACCGGCCCAGTCAACATTTGAACCACAGATAACTATATACTAGTCAGAGACAGATAGGACAGTACTATGGTTGACGATTAGTTCCAAAAATATGCGCCAAGCGCTAGTGTCGTAATGTCACTGAGGGATGACCCACAGCGTACTATAAAAATGACGCTGACCATCCGGCATAGAATATCGATAGCATAGTGATGTGCCATGGAATATTCTTATAGGGTTAATTTTATTATTTGCAATGTTTAATGTTTCTTCCTATATGTTCATTGGATACGAATATAACGAAAGAAATGTAAAAAAAAGACTTCAGATTTTACTTTTTATTTATTTTTTCGTCTTAACCTATGGGCTTTATATTTCTCAAAGGCAATTTGTTGAGGTACACACATCTGTTTCACAAGTTTTTCTTGTACACCTCCTTTTAAAATTTTATTAATTATGTTGCACCAATTATGAACATGGGTGCGTATCATTAAATTAAGCAACCATTCCTTTACTTCGGTGTTATGACCTGTACACCCCAACCAATTTAAATCAAATTTCTTTATTATTTCTATTTTTAAATGTTTTTTTACACATTTTTTGTATGCATACTTATTCAAGTAATCATGTATAAGGCCCGAGATATTCCTATATAACATTAGAAACTTCTTTGATGGATATGTTAAATGATGTTTTAAAAGGGTATATTCTCGTTGTTCAATCCATTTATGAAATACATCTCTTTTTGTTTGCATATAAGTATCAGAGCATCTCCTACAATTAAATTTGTTTCTCACTCTCCTGCACATATACCCTGCTGTATATGCAGAAGAGTGCACGCGCAATCTTTCGTTTACTGGATTTAGTGATTGGTTACTGCTAACGTTTTGCGTCATTGTTATGGGTCTACTACACACGGCATTTTCTTTATCTTCATCAAATGTTGATGAGGAACTCTCATCAACATTGGATGAAGATATGAGTTTAAAAAAATCTACAACTGTGTTTCCTGTATCATCCTCACAGTTTGCGTATATTGAATGTGGACCCATAACGTTGGACATTAGCAGTGATTTAAAAGCATTCAAAAAAGTATTTGCATCAGGATTGACGTTCCTGTAGTTGATGGCTCTGATCCTACCAAAAAAATTCTCAAGAGGATCCTGATTAACATTTCTAGGATAAAAATATTGTATATCATATTTTTCGAACAACAGTTTAGACAACCTTTCAAAACTTTCTATAGTTGTAACACATCCATTAAGAGAAGGAACTCGAACCTTATAGATTTTATTATTTTTGAGGGCTTTCTTGCTACTATTATCAATATATTGAATATTATTTAATATTTGTTTGGCTTCTGTCCAAAAATTGAAAATTTGATGGGCGTTTGGCTTTATTGGTCCACGAAGTTTGCCCCGGACAGTACTCCCTCGAGATCCATTCACGCTGTCAAAGAGCTTGTCCATGAATTCCACAGCTTCGCCTGTTGTGGCTTTTGTCTCACTGACATTTTGACCCGAGGCTGTAGTTTCTGAAATACATAATTATATATAAGTATAACAAACAAACAATGTTTCCATTTCCATTCTATCAGACTACAAGAAAGTGCAACTGGTATTATTCTTAGTATATTAGTTTAAATCAAACGTCTTATTAGTCATAATGGCTCAATTGTAAAAATTAAAACCCAATTATTAAAAACCTAATTCTTTTTAACAAAGAGTGAATATGTATAGTGTGAATTCTTGTGTTTCTTTTGTCGGAGACCCTAAATAAATTAAAGTAAAGTGAGTAAGTGAGTGACTGATTGATAACAAAGTAAAAACTTACTGAACAATGCAGTGTATTTAAGCATTCCACTTGTTGTTGCACTCAGAGTTTGGGCAGTAATTTTAATTATAATTTGCAACTCACTTTAATTTTCTTCATTTTTGCTGCGTAAATATGGTGCTCTGTTAGTTTTTTATGCATTCTAGTATGACCTAGTTGGCAATCAGCATCAAATACCATTTCAACTTTGCTTTTGAAAAACATGTCTTTTGTAAGAAGGTTGTTCCTTAGCCCCTTAAGTAAGTGTGGGGGATCATACACTACACTTAGGTGTTGTCCTGACATCTCAGTAGTTCCATCTGCAAACAAAAAAGCTATTGAGTACAACTTAATTTGATGGATCACAATCCTACTAATTTATAAAATAATGTCAAAGTTTAGATGTTTGTGCAATTGTGGTTTAACAGTTCAACATATTTGGATGAAATTTGGTACACAGTTAGACCATGACCTGGACTAACATACAGATGGATATTATGATAATTATAATGATGATGGATACTTTTTATCCTAGATAATTTGCAACTGCTATGCAGATAATGTGAACGAAGGCTATTTGTAGAGAGAGTATCTACTCACCATTATATATAATTATGTCTCAACTCAAGCAATAAAGCGATGAGAACGAATAATACACAAACTAACCCAGAGATTCGACATAATTTTAATGTCTTTGAACACGAATGACTGAAATTACTGAAAAATGAAAATACAATCTGTCAGTTTGACAGTTATACGCAACACTCAACAGCCAAAATGGCTGCCAACAACATGGCTACCGAAAGTAGCGCCATAACGCATTTTTTGGAACTAAAGCTGTCGCAGGCCTGATTTGAACATTGTATGGGGCACAGAACAATACCTATTGGAGATACTGATGTGTTGCCAGCAATGCAATGTGTTGCTTTACAATTGTATGGCAGCACTGGCCCTCGTTACCTCTCGTTACATTTACAAAATACAAATGCTAGGAGTAAATTAGTGTTCTGTGTACAAATGGCTGCCGTTTGTTGTTTACGACCGACGTTCCACTGTATGTACGTAGTTTGGTTGAAAACTTAACCTTTTGCGATTTACCATATTTCTTTTTTTCGCGTTTACGTCGAATTGAACACGTTCTCCTATGTAACTGTTTTGTCGTGGTTATGCCTAAAATGTTCTATATAATGTTGCAAAAATAATACTAAAATATGATGTAGCTATAAATCTCAAAAAAAAAATACTGGATACATGTGGATAAAAAAAGTTACATTCGATGAAAGTTAAACAAATATGAAAATTAACATTGTTTTGCAACACCATTTTTAAATAATTACACAAGCACACAGATAACCTTGAATGCAATAAGAAGTAAAATATAAAAGTACTTAACCTCTACGGTAAAATCCGCCTAAAAAATGCGAAAGTAATCACTACACGTTTTTATAGTTCTTCTCGAAACCACCGCAAAATTGCAACTAAATTGTTTACGTAATTATATTTACCTTATCACCTACTTTCAACCCGACTCATTACTGTGGAATGTTCAGCGTTTTTTTTCTTGGAATTATGCAAATTATTTATATTCACAAAAACTATCAAACTATTAAAATTAAAATATAATAACCTAAACTAACTAAAACTATTAACAAATCAAAGTATGGCGTCGAATATTTCCTCCGCGTCGCGGTCTACTGGTAATGTACCCAAGAGACTGGCGGCATTGCCACGTTGTATGGCAATGCTAAGCCTCTGGCCAAGGTAAAGGCCAGCCCTTGGGTCATGGGAAGTGTCAACAAGCTGTTTGTAGATTTCGTTGAACAAACCGTGAGCACTCGGACCCCACGGCCCGAGGGTTTCAACCCCAAACGGCTTGAAAATATAATTACCGATAAGTATTATTATACTTTCGCCGCTTGAGGTTTTCCGCAGCCGCAGCAGCAGCGCCAGCACAGCACGCCGAGCCAGGAAGATGGGATGGCGCAAGAGTATCGACACACGTTGCATCCCACACTAAAGGCCTACCCACCTTCCAAGGAAATAAAGACATGCCGTCCGGTCTCTTGCCATCATCGCGTGCAAAGCCATTAGGTTCTAATACAGCTGGAACATCGACGGTGACAAGAGCTCGTCGGATGATGTCATTTTATGTTCGCGTGCCGAGCTAAGCGGCCCACACTTCGGCTGCAAGACAGGCCGTGGTGTCCGAGGCTGTTGACAACTTCGCCACGGTGACAGCGATGAGGAGAAAAACAAGGAGCTCCTAGTCGTAGGGAAGCAGCGTGGCGGAAAGTAGTGTCGTCAAACAAAGTGGAGGAGGAATACATCGCAAAACCATGAACCTCTGGCACGTAGACGCAAGCGTGACTCAAATTCACCCTCCACGTCACAGGATGCTAGATTTATGTATATATAGGCATGTTTTCTGCTCTCTTGGAGAAACTCGAGCAGCGACAACAGTGCGACTCTGAATCCGACAAGGAAAATCACTACTCTGACGGTGAAGAAGAGTCAATGTCGGAGACTTCCGAGTCTCCTTCGTGGAACACCTGCTTTAGACCCATATCCGGATTGGCAAGTCGAGGAAGACGAGAAGGAGGTCGAATTTCTGCCCACTACTAAAGAAGCGGATCCTCTCATACCCGTGCCGTCGACTCAACATAAGAGTGGGGGCATTGAGTGCCAAAGATGAGGCACCGAAGGCTGGAACCGGATTCGTTATAAGGAGGTAGAAAAACACTTGCACGCGGCATCGGTCTTTAGCGCGCTTAAAGTGAACACTGAGCTGGGGACCCTAGCCTCGCAACCGTCTCTCTGGCTAACAAAACAGGAAGGTATGTTAGGCACAATCACGCACGGATTGCTGCTACAACGCAGGGCCCTTGCTGAAGGTTTGAACGCTATAATTAAAAAGTGTCCGAGCGCCAGCGCGGAATTGAGGCAGTTAGTGGCAGAGGACTCGAAGTTCAAATCAGTATCGGACCAGCTCCTGCATTTCGTGTGCGCGCATCAGTCCGAAACAATAGATCTTCGTCACAAGGCTTTTAAGACAAGGAATGAAATCCTTAATGGTGCGCTCCACAACAATCCTCTTTCGTCTACACATTTATTGATGAGAAACAGCTGAGCTCCTTGGTCAAGGATAACGGTGGAGTGGCAGCTGTTTTTATTTCACCAAGGACTACGGAAAAGGCCGTAAAATCCTTTCGTAAACCGATTCCATCTGCAAGATCTAAAGGCACGAAACCAACTTGGCGCTCTCGACAATCTACTCATTACTCCGCTAACTACCACTCATCTCCCCACCACTCAACACCCCGCAATCCGCCAGCTAAAAAGCTGTCTAACTACAATCAACGCAGGGGTACGGGCGGAAGCGACAAGAAGTTCCGAAAGTCCCGTGGTACATACATATTGACGGTTTTCGAGGGGGACAGCTGTGCGAGTTTCGGCCGCTGTGGAAAAATATCGGAGCTCCAAACGCAATCCTAAAAATAATTTCAGGTTATACAAAGGTCCATTCGTTTCCAAACCGCCTTCCATCCCCTGCGAGAAAATTTAGGAAGGTTCGCGACAAGACCCTCGAACACGATGTCCAAAGAGCTCCGAGAGCTTTTAGCCCAAGGCGTAATCGAGAAATGTCATTCCGAAACTGGGTTTCTGTCGTGAATGATTCTAATCCCAAAAACAAACGGAAAGCTCCGGCAAATTTTCGACCTCCGTCGCCTGAATTGTTATCTAAGCCCCCGAAAGTTTCGCCTGATAAACCAGGCTCAGGTCCCCAATTTTCTCCAGCCCGGCGACTTCTTAGGGAAGCTAGATATAAGTCAAGCCTACTTTCACGTGCCAATAAAAGTGAGCCACCGAAGATTTCTTGCGTTTGGCTATGCAAACGAACTCTTCCAGATGACGTCCATTCCCTTCGGCCTATCCAGCGCACCGTTAGCTTTCTCCCGCGTCGCCGAATAGGTAGCAGGGTTCCTGAGAACAAAAGGACTGCGAGTTTTAGTATACTTAGACGATTTCCTGTTGGCACATCAGGACCATTATGTACTCAAAACGCAAATGAGCTAAGCACTGGGTCTTCTGCAAAATCTCGGCTGGTGTGTAAATCTGGAAAAGTCGGTTCTGGAGGCTACAAGAAATATAGAATTTCTAGGGATTGTGTGGGATACGAACATGAACGAGAAAAGACTTCCGGAAGAGAAAATAGTTCGATTGCTGACAGATTTAGACAAGATATTGCGGAAAGGTCAATGGACGTGGCGGTTAGGAACTTCACTAATAGGTCGACTGGGTTTTGCAGCTCTGGTGACTCCCCTAGGTCGTCTGTTCACCAGATATATTCAACGCGCCAGTCTGAAATTGTCTCAAAACCAGCCCAACCTGTCGTGGGTCTTACCTCTGCAGGCTGTCAACGATTATCGCTGGTGGACTCTCAAGGTAAGAGTGCCGGGCAAAATCTTCGATCCAGAGCCTACAATTTTTGTTACGACGGATGCGTCAGACGAAGGCTGGGGTGTTCAGATCGGCGATTGTCATTTGCTGTGGAAATGGACGAAAGAGCAAGCTGCTTGGCAAATAAACAGAAAGGAGTTGTTCACCGTATACATAGCCCTAAAGAAATGTCAGAACGACGTCGCAAGACAGTCGATTATGATTCAATCCGACAACAGAACGGTAGTTTCGTACCTGAGAAATCAGGGAAGAACACGGTCCACGGCGTTGTTAGAGGAGCCCGAAAAGATCTTGTTACTAGCGGAAAGCTTAAGGGTAACCATTCATTCCTTTTACCTACCAGGCCGTTACAATTCCATAGCCGACTGTTTGTCGAGGGGAAAGAGTCTCCCAGGTTGGCATGTCATAGACGAGGTCACGACAAAATTGTTTTTAAGGTGGGGTATCCCCCAGATAGATCTGTTCGCAACCAGTCGATCGAAAGTAGTCTCGACTTATGCTTCGATAGAAGCATGGGACACGCAGGCGGCGTTCATCGACGCCTTCAGCCAGACCTGGCATTACAAACTGGCTTGGATCTTCCCACCTCCACCTGTGTTACCCAGAGTGTTACGACACCTCAACCTGTCCTCGGGAACCTATCTACTGATGGTTTAGCACTGGGAAACAGTTTTTTGGAGGGGCGACCTGAAACGAAGAGCTCTGGAAGCCCCTTTTCAGATTCGCAGTGTCTGCAAGAGTCTGGACGACCTGTCCACCAATCGCCCTCTGTCAAACGCAGGAGACCTGTTTTTCGAGGTTTGGAGGATACGGGGTGGGGTGAACTCATAGCAGATGTGGATCCGGGTGATATCGATCTTGTCCAGTCAGCATGGCATGATTCCACGAGGCGCACATAAGTGCGCCACGTGGAATCATGCCTCAAAAATGAGTCTGTCTCAAAACAATGGGTCTCGTGGTGTAGACAAAATGGGAAAAGTCCTAGTAGTCCTCGACCTCAGGATGTCGCCTCCTATTTGGGCTTCCTATCCCGTGTTAGAAAGCTTGCAGCTTCGACCATTCTGGTCCACAAGTCAGTTGTTTTGACTCTGGCAGATCCCACGCAGGAGCAAGGGTTGGCTGCTCACCCATTAGTTTTAGCAATAGTCAAAGCTATAGGCATTAAACAGTGTGCATCCTCATTATCCAAGTCACAGATTTGGGATGTACAGGATCTACTGAAATGGTTGAGATCTTTTGTCCAACTGAAGATAGCATATTTCAGGTTTCTCGGCATGTAGCCTTGCTGTTATTGTTGGCTTCAGGTCGTCGTATCCACGACCTAACACTGTTATGCCTTCACGATCAACATTGCGGTAGATCAAGCTCTTCGATAACGTCTTGGCCTAAATTTGGCTCTAAAACCGATAATATCAAGAATCGTCAGTCTGGATGGCAGTTATCTTGTTCAGGAGACCCTGATTTAAGTTTGGTCAAATGGGTGAATTACTTGATTGAGTTGTCAGCAGGTAGAAGAAGTGCACGATCTAATTTGCATACTTAGTCTATTTATCACTACACGTGGTGAAGTGAGGGCCGCCTCAAGAGCAATAATTACCGGCTGGATTATGGCTCCTTTCCGTGATTTAGGCATAAAATATAGCCCAGGCTCAATCAGATCGGCCGTTGCGTCAAATGATTATCAAAATTATATACCGTTAGACTCTATCTTAAAAAGAGGAAACTGGAGAGGTTCCGACAGTTGTTTTAAGCACTATTGCAAATCCCTAGAACATCCTAGAAACGAAAACTTAAATGTTCATAATAATTCATTCTCTGCAGTATAACTAGCTATTATTATGATAATCTTGCCTGTGTTTTAATTTAGATTTGAAAGGCTGAAAAGATCTCACTATGTTATTTAACACACATAAGTAATTGCTATTTTATTTTATAAAGTCTAGTGATAGACTAACATTTTATTTCTTGGTCTTGTTTTCTTGTTGTTGGACAGAGCTCCATTAATAGTCTCTATCTTATTGACTGTACTGACTGTTTGAACGCTGTAAGTTAGAACCATAAATTTAGTATAAGTATAAGTCTTTGATTCAAAGATGTTTGAATCAAAGACTTATACTTATACTAAATTTATGGTTCCTAAGAGAAATAAAAATGGCTTGATTGTCACAAATCTCGGCTTTAATTTTTAAGGATGTTTCACACCCACTTCGGTCACAGTACGCTATAGTTGGAGGGCGCCGGCAGAAAATAGACACGTCTCCGAAGGTGAAGCCGAAGGCACAGAACTGAAATAGAACCGTTTTCCCCCCGAAGGGAAGAAAACGATTATTTCAGGTCTTGCCGAGGCTTGACCGAAGCAAGCCCTTGCCGGCCCTTTGGAGTAAGATACTAACGAGAACGCGCGCTCTCCCGACGCGCGGCAGCCGCCGCCCCCCGCGGGTGGACGGGCACGTTGCCTGGGCCCTTGGGGTAAAAACAGCATTCAGCACATGTTTAATGTTCTTTTCGATCATAAACTTTTTAAAGTTTTCGCTTGTAAACGAGGTTCCACGATCAGATATGACCCTTTTTGGAACACCAAACAAACCATAATACTCCCGGAAAACTTTTATAGGGGTAGAAGTTTTTGTGTTCCTTGCTGGTTTTAAATAAATATATCGAGTAAATGCATCAATCGGAGCTAAAATGTACATGTTTCCTCTCGCACTGCGTATAAAGGGGCCAACATGATCTGCGTGGATAGTGTCAAAGGGAACATCAACCTTTGGTATAGGGTGTAAAGTACCAGGCTTCTTGCCTGCAGCGGCTTTTGAATAAGCGCATTCTAAACAAGAACCGACATAATTCTTTACAAAGTTACGCATTTTTGCAAACCAATATGTCGCTTTGATACGTTCCAGAGTTTTATCAAGAGCAAAGTGGCCTATATCGTCGTGATTTTGTTTAACAATCTGCTATGTTACGCCTCTCGGCACGATCCACCTTTCACCGTCACTAGTTACCTTAAAGAGCCTTTCATTCTTCAACTTAAAATTTGATTTAATGACAACTACGTCATTTAAACAGAGGATCTTTTAGAATTCCAACGATCCTTTGAATTTCACTATTTGCGCCTTGGACTGTAGCTAACCAATCGCAATCACTAACGACCATAACATCATGAGCCTGCTGCATAGGATTTCGGCTGAGTGCATCGACATGAGCCATTCGATGGCCAGCCCTAGACTCAATGCAAAAATTATATTCCTGCATGTGTTTACACCACCTAGCGACTCGTGGAATCATATCTTAAGGAGTCTCTGAACCTAGCCCGTTTGGTCAACATATCGCTTAGTAATACTTTTCAGCCCTAGGGAGAATCGTTTTCAACTGACGGCTGTCAAATTCTTAACGAAAACTAGTTCTATTTTCACATTTCTATTGGACCATGTTCCAACTTCAGCCACACAAAAACCGCGTGATGTAAAATTTAAATAACATAAAGTTCAGTATTCAATAAAGAATATATTTTCTTAAATGACTTTATTATAATTTACTTGCCTTGCTTGACTTATTTCTTTAAAATAACATATCTGAATAGTAGAATATCGAGTGGCAGTCCACAGAAAAAAAAAAAATTGGCGGGAAAGCGGCAATCCGATCTTCATTTGTTTTCGAGTTATAGAGTTTTCTTTAAACTTCCGTATAGCAGAGATTTGTATTAACATAGTGAATTCATCTGATTCAGATATGGATTTAACGTCTGGTTTTATAACAGAACAGGGTCATTATTTTTTTCTATAACTAATTCGTGTTTTTATTTTTACTTTCCTTGTATTCGTAATGAAGAGCACAGTGTTTACCTCGGATTAAAGACTTATTTAGTCCCTCGAACTATTGGCGCCCTCACTATGCTCGGGTGCCCAACCTCGTCTCGGGACTAAATAAGTTACTTTCACCCCCAGGGTAACAATGTACTATTTCATTACTCATGCTCTGAAAGTAGGTCTGAAGTTACCTGAGGAGCGGGTTGGAAGTAATACTTTTCAGCACTGGGGAGAATCGTTTTCAACTGACACCTGTCAAATTTTTTAAAAAGACATTTTCACATTTCTATTGAACCATGTTCAAACTTCCTATACAGCCACTCAATTACCTGGCGATGTAAAATTGAAATAACATAAAGTTAAGTATTCAATAAAGAATATATTTTTTAATCAACTATTTCTTTAAAATAACATAGATTAGGGCAAAATATTTACCATATTTTCAATGGTGGAAATGAAAAACAATGGCTGAATAGCTAGAAGCCGGCCACAGAAAAAAAAATGGTGGGAAAGCGGCAATCTGATCTTCGTTTGTTTTTTCGAGTTGTAGAGTTTTGTTTATACTTCCGTATATAGCAGAGATTTGTATTAACGCAATGAGTTCATCTGATTCAGATATGGATTTAACGCCTGACTTCATAGGAGAAGAGGATCATTTTTTCTTTAGCTAATTCATGTATTTCTTTTTACTTTCCTTGTATTCGTAATGAAAAGCACAGTGTTTACCTCGGGTTAAAGACTTATTTAGTCCCGAGACGGGGTTTGGTTCCAATAGTTCGAGGGACTAAATAAGTTACTTTCACTCCTAGGGTAACAATGTACTATTACTGCCCAAAACGGGATGTTAGGGACCTAACTAAGGACTAAACTAAAATGCAATGGACTGTAATTTAAAAGAGTGTAATCCAAATAGGTACAATATTATCGATGTTGGTAAGCGTATGGAGTGCGCGCGCGTGCCGTCGTCCGAGATCGGTAGCGAAGTGCCGATGTCCCGCACGCCGCTCCTCTCGCCGCCGCTCGCCGTCTTCCACTGTCTCACGACAGCTGCCGAAGATTGCCGAGTGGTCGGAGGCGCCCGAACAGGGAATCTTTATCCCACTTCTGAAAAGTTATCTCTGTACTCTTACCGACTAGTCATAGTAGACATGATAATTAAGTGTTATTCAGGTTCATAGCTTTCAGAAATGAGGTTTTTAGAAATAATAGACACTTTTCATGTACTTACATAATTATTGTATTTCTCCAACACACGAAACCAAATTAATATACTTTAATCAATACTTTTAAAACACAACTTGAGCTTTAGTCCTCGTATCACGACGTCTTGGGCACGATCACAGAACATAATATACCTTGGGCACGATCGAGGTCGTAGCGCTCACGACAATCCAAAAGCCCCCCTTTTCCGCCATCCACCGGGCGGTCCAGGGGCCGTACTATGACGTGACATCATCATGATTCCGTTGCGAAAACGAGATAGTGCTATCGGTCATGTATAGCTCCGTCTCTCTTTCACGCTGGAACAATGATGGAATTAACACGTCATAGTACGGTCCCTGTGCATTGAATTATAATAGTAGCTCAATGGTCCAGTGTCATTTCATTCCTCCGTCGTGTCATCTACGAGCTCGGTCGGTACTCAAATAGAACAATCATAAAGTATTAAACGGATTTAGTTTCTAATTTCATAAAATGCGATAAAATATATGTATGTTGATAACATAAATAAGTTACAATAACAAAACAGTCAATATCAGTCTGTGCATTAATTTTGTAATTTCAAGCTAAACATATTTTAACAAACATTTTGAAGAATTGCAAGTATTTTAAGTTGTTATGCGATTTTTTCTAAGTTGTAAAATGGATTTGTAACATACAATTTGCTAATAAAATAAAATATAAAAAAAAATACCTATGTTTATTTTAAAACCACGATTTTAACCCTCCTCAGATCTTGAAGAAATTGGGGACTAGAAACAATTGAGGAGCTGGCGAACAAAACCGGATTAGTCCACGAAAATAAATTTTACACGGTAGCTAAAAAACTAATATCAGTATATGAAGGAGACTAATAGTATTACATTGCATTAGGATATGTCGGTGGATTAGTTCTATTATTGCATGAGGTACCTATTTTTAATTTACTTCTATATTCTGGAACTTATTCAAGAAATAAAAATGGACTAAACCGGTTTTGTTTGAAAAAGGTGGACTTTGGTGTGGTGGTGGTGGTGTTTCGTTTTTGTTAGACATTTCCTGTTTTGATTGAAAATGTGTTGATGAAATAAATACATTACAGGACAAGTTCGCTTTAGAATGAAAAAATATATTTTTTTTAAATCTTTGTGTTGGATATTGGACTAGTCCGGTTTTGTATGAAAATTTAGTTTTTTATGCCTTTTTTAGCCTACTTCTAGCCGGTTTTGGGTGAAAATATTAACAGGGATCGACGAAACTAGGTCAAGACATCACGATTCGAAAAAAAAACATCTTTTGAATAGTAGTGGACAAGTCCGGTTCTGTTCGCCAGCTCCTCAATTTGTCTTTTCCAGTTTACTTTGGGAGGGCCTTTAAATTTCAAAAGTACTCTGTGGCCTCTCTGTTATATTTTAAAAGTAATTTGGAAGTGACAGAATTGTTTCTAGTCTCCAAATATATTTTATATCACATGATTTGGTTCAAATTTTCCGCCTCAATATTTTTTTTTTTTGCAATTGCTGCACTGGGACACAATTTTTTTTATACAGCGATGGCGGTAGAGTCGATTTACGTTTCATTTTTCTTTCTATGAAGTTAACATTATTCCCATCAGGGTATTTAATATATAGGTACCCTGACGTACCTATCTAAAAAAAGTAGGTACTCTGTGCCCTGACGGGGAGAATGTCACAGAACATATATGTATTATGTTTTGTGCTTAGAATAATACATGAATAATACTAAAGCATTATTATTCTAAGGTTTTGTGACTGTGCCGGTGAGAACTCATGTGTAAAAAACCATATACATAGAACTCCGAAGAGAGTTAAAAAAAAAAATGTTTATGGTGTTGTAAATGTCGTGCGGTAACTGCGGCAAGCAGGGTTGCCAGATTGGGCGATAAATCGCAATTTGGGCGACTTGAAGTGCCATCTTGCTACTAAATTTGGAGGTTTTGCGATTGTCGCAATTTGGGCGATTTAAATTTTTTGGAGTGATATTTGGGCGATCTGGGGCGCTACCTCATGATTACATTTTCAGATTATGCGATTGCCAGAATTTAGACGAACGAGATATAAGCGATTTATCGCTATATTTAAGCGTCTTCTGGTTCTTACTTTTTATTTGTTTTTCGCATCGTTGGCTCATCGATTTGTGCGGTTTTGGGCGATTTGAGCGCCATATGTGGCCGTGGCAAAACTTTCGATCTCTCCCTAGTGACACTGACAAGTCAGTGTCAGTGACAGATTTCCTTTTTCCACTTTCTGTTCTCTATGGTGTATATATAAATTTATAATGTGATATTAGAAAAAATATATTTTCATTTGACTGAAATGTTTATTTTGTGTCCTATTTCTTATATTCTTTTCAAATTTAGAATTGTAAGCGCATCAATTTCTGCGATTTTGGGCGATTTCCAGCGTCTGCTAGTGACTGCGATTTTGGGCGACTGGAGCGCCATCTGTGCGCGACCAGCTCAACGACTAATCTGGTCTGGCAACCCTGGCGGCAAGCGGCAATTTCATCCATATTCCAAGTTTTGTGGGCAAGTCATATTCTATTCTGTCATTCCAATTAAAGACTTGGCTAAAAGGTCCCAGCAACAAGGCCATTAAAATTATTTAAAAAAAAAACTATTCTGTCATAATCCCAACACGACTTATTTTCTTGATGATGAATTTTTAGACCATAATAATTAGTATATTATTTTGTTGTGAACATGAGTACACCGTATATTGCTGGTAAATGTTAATAGTACATCCGTACAGTTTCTGGAGAACAGCATGTTTCAGAGGTTATAATTATCAGAACTTTATCACAATTTTTACAGGTTTGACCAGCAAAAATATATTTTTAATTGACTTCAAAGAGCCTTATGGAGAGACAAATCTCAGGGATGAAACGACTACGAATATACGTAGCATTATATTTAGCCCAAAAGGCACCTACTTAGCATATAGGACTGATAAGAAGTGAGTATCAAAATATAATGATCCAACAAATCTAATTTTAATTAATTAGAACCTAGTATGTTTTCAGTGACTGTGGTAGATATTAAGTTTTAGATAGAGTATTTTAATATTCAGATTTTTTTCAAATAGGTTTTTAAAGTAAAACATCTTTTCACAACTACGTTGGTGTCGGCTTCCAGTCTAACCGGAATGAAACCGGTGAATACCAATATTTTACATAGCTCTGCCTATCTGACTTCCAAAACTCAGTAACAGAATACCATGTGGTAAGACTGGTTTTCTAAAATCAATAGTTTAAAAAAATATAAATCTATGAATCACAGCCGGGCCAACATTGTACAAATAATATAATTTAACTGCACCTGTATGAAATTGTGATTTTGTCTGATTTTCAGAGCAGAGATAGTGAGATGTTCCGACTGGTCTGTAACAGCAACTATAAATGGTAATATCAAAGACATGTTTTTTTCACCTCTGGACAACTATTTTACAGTCTGGGAAATGTTTTTTATGACAAAAGAAAACCCCCAGGTAATTAATAGTATTGTGACAATATTTATTTATGAAAGGGAAGATTTAAGGTTCTGAACAACTGGTTGGTTGCTACTAGAGGAATTGAACAAACAAATTGACTGTTTCAGGGCAAGCCTAATCTTCACATTTATAAATCAGCTGATGGGCAACTTGCAGGCAGTTTTATACAAAAGAATCAAACTGGATGGTAAGCCACATTATTAGAATCCAATGTTCATGATAATAATGGTTATGCAGCTTGTTATTGACCTGCTCAAAGATATCCTTTAAAGACTAGGAAATACTAGGAATATGCATTACATTTTGATCACATTTCAGGATTTCAGGCCATTAATACATAGTTCTAGTAATTCATTGGTAAGAATTCTAATAAGTCATTACAACATAAATAGACATCATTACATTTAGATACATCAAGTCAAAAAAGAAAACATTCACAATGTTTTCCTTCGTATTCATAACTTTGAATTTAATTTCAAGGGAACCAAAGTGGTCATCAGATGAGAAGCTGGTTGCTCTACATATGAACAACAGGGTGTTGATCTATGAGGATGGCATGCTCGACAGATTTGTGCAACAGTTGCAGGCAGAGAAACTGAAGTCTTTCTGTATCTCGCCCAGCCCTGCACCTACATACTATTTTGCTTCATTTACTTTAGGTGAGCATTTAGAAACATTCGGATTATTGGAAATTAAAAATATTTTGGTTTTTATTAAAAACCTTTTTTTACCCACATGTCTTTATGACTGACAGGTAAGGCCGGCCAGCCGTCATTCTGGCGCGTGTTCAAGTACCCTGAGCTCGAGCAGACCCAGGCAGTCGTGGCGCGCTCCTCGTTCCAGGCAGATAAGGCAACCTTCTACTGGAACCGGCGAGGCACCAACGTGTTCGCGATGACGCAGACCGATGTTAGTGACAATATTATTCTTTTGAACTCAATTTACAGTAGCCATTTCATAACATTTTGGGAAATTTGTTAAAAAGCGTCTTAAAACCGCATCTTCTTTCTCAAATTCATTCATCATTTGTCATCTTTAACATCATAAAATGTCATTTTGATTATTATAATCCCTCTTGCTTTGTCACACACTGGCTGTAATTGTATTGTATTTCAAGTATCTTTATTATTCTGTTTTTAGGTGGACAAAACTGGTGGTTCTTACTATGGAAAGCAATCTCTCTCTTATGGTGATGTGAAAGGCAGCTCGGAAAATGTGACATTCAGTAAGTATAGCTAATAAATTGTTAGTGCAATTAAATTGCTAGTACATGAACAAAAATATGGTCATTTTAACCGGAATGCACTAGGGTGAGTAGCCCGCGACATTAAATGTTCAAACGTTTTTTGCAATTTACAGGCCAGTGTCGAAAATATGAATTTACATAATTGTGATCACTAGAACCAATAATACTATCTCAGAATTGAAATTTCATGTAATACATAGTAATTCAATGGGGGTAATTTGTCAGAACTTAGACTAGTAGTATTGATGATTTTAATGATTATAATTAAGTAAATAAATAAAGGTTATGGTCGCGAATTGTTTTTTTTTCAACATACAACCTGATACTGCCTTCAAAAATTGCAAAAAACATAAGAATATTTGAATTTCGTGGCCTACCTGGCGCTTTCGGCTTGAACCACACAAGGGGAAACTAGGAACTATAAAGTTTGTATCCTTACAAATACCATTTCAAGCACCTTTAAACCAGCACATTCCTCAGGTAAGGAGGGCCCAGTGCACGCGATCTCCTGGAACCCAGGCAACTCCAACGAGTGGGTGGCGGTGTACGGACACGCGCCAGCTAAGGCCACACTCTTCAACGTCAAGTGTGAACCGCTGTTTGAATTCGGGACTGGAGCATGGAACTCCATATACTTTCCGCCTGAAGGCAACCATATCCTTTTCATATGATATCACCTTAAATACAGAATTGCTGGATGTTTTAAATGTCTATCTAGCAGTTTTTGCCGCGTTTTTGCGAACAAAATAAAAAAAATAATATTGTTGGTGATATTTTGCCATTCATATTTCGAATCCAGAGTTAAGTTTTCACGATGCCAGTTTCTTGCCAAAAATAAAATCGAACCTACAAATTAATTGCAAACTATAAATTTTACTTTAACTAATTGTCTGCCTGGCTGCCTCAGGCAATTAAATTGTACCGTGTAAACTGTTCCACTCCAGTTAACAATACAGGGTGACAGGGACATTGAGGCGCAGATTGTTACCGTGGATTCAGTTCACGATTCACAGATTTTTTTAAACTTTAATTTGATTCTAATTATAATTTTGATTTTTATTTTTGATTCTAATTTTGATCATGATTATGTTTTTTACTTAATTTTTTGTTATTTGTTTCTAATTAATTATGAGCAAAAAATCTTGTAAAACGCTATTTATGAAGCTATTTTTGTGTAAGTGTTGTGTATGCATGTAAGTGACTATTTCACCATAACTCAATGCATAATATATTATTTAATACGTTAATGTTTCCAGCGAATAGGTAGTTGGTGCCCTACCTTTCAAATAGGATAAATAAATTTAATATCCGTAGGTTAAAAAAAATTGCTTTTCCATATAATTATTTTGACAGTGTAGGTATTGCACTTTTCTATAAAACAGCAGTTTTTGTTCTGATACCCACAAAAAAAATTCTACCCTAGGGATTCATGATTACAGTTTGCCCGTCGATTTCCCTGCCACCTGCAAAAAAAAAAAAAAAAAAAAAAATGGCATTCCAATTTAGAATAGAATAGAATAGAATAGAATTTATTTCCAAAGTAAGTGTTACATTGTATACCACAACTTAAGACTAAGTATTAATCTTATTAAGTAGGTACTTACAATTAGTTACCAAAAACACGCATTTTTACAAATCATACATGCTTAGCTAGTAATCATTACCTACACACGCTAAAATGATACGTTTTTCTTTGAATCTCAACTACTTAAACAAAAACAAATAAATAAAAAAAAATAATGGTGTTAGAATTATGTTTGAACTAATAAACTAATTGGCGGTATACAGATAAAAAATTCTTTACCTTCCGCGCTAGTCATAGACTGTGTTACGGCAAGGTAAGGATTCTCGCACTAGAAATACCAACTGTATGTTAATTGACTTATGGACAATTATCCAATGTGGGTATATGGTCATAAAGGAGGATACAAAAGATGCGAATGGCTAATGAGTTTGGCGTAAACAAGTAGTACATGCAAAAAAATCAGACAATGACTTATATCAAACCATAAGTGACATTGTCAGTTTATAAATCAAACACATAAAACCACCATGATACAAAATAATGTTATTTTATGTTTTATATCAAAACCATATCATACTCATACTAAAAATGGTACTTAATAAGGAATTTACAGTATTATGCTAATTTGACATATTATCATCTCAGCTATTATGGTATTTGTGAATGGTTGTGGTGTATATAAATAAATACATATATGTTTATTAAAATAATATATATAAGCATATATTTATATATCAGGATTAGTGTAAGATATGGATATATTTGTATAATATTTAGTTTATTTATGTATTAATATTATATTACTTGCATATTTGTATTAATCTTTCTGTCCGTTCATAATCTAAACTACTCAGAAACTCATCCAGTGCCCTCCTGCAAATAGAACTTGTCATGTCTTTTAAGGGCTTAACTTTACTTATGCGATTGTAAAGTAAAGGGGCCAGGAAGTAAGAAAAACACTGAGCATAAGAAGTTTTACATGAAGGAACTTTATAAACTTCATGTAATCTTCTAATGGATTGATCCGAAGGTCTCTGGCAGAAGTGTTGTCTCAAAACAATGGTTTTAATGTAAAGTTGACGAATATTAAGGACCTCAAACTCTTCATATAATTTCGACGTGGGGTACCTAAATGGTTTGAAATTAATAACTTTTAAAATACACCTCTGGGCGCGTTCAATTTTTATAAGAGTACTTTTTCGTGCACCACCCCAAGCGGCGATACCATAAGTAGCGATTGATTGACATAAAGCTAGGTAAACCATTCTGTTAGTCTTACTATCTCTTAGGTTTCTAATTTTTTTGAAGATAGGTATTAGTTTGCGTATTCTAGATTTAAGATTACTAATATGTGGTTTCCAATTCAAATTTTTATCAATTTCAACACCAAGGTACTTAGTACTATTACTTGCAGATAAAACGTGGCAATCACAATCTCTAATAGCATGAGAACAATTAGAAGAATGCGCTTTCAAAATAAAATCCGGAGGTGGTTGTAGATTGTTTTTGATGTTAAAAGTTATATATTTCGTTTTATCTAAATTTAATGTGAGTAAGTTGTAGTCAAGCCAATTTAATATTTTTTGGAGCCCATTTTCAGCTGATGCTTTGGCTTGTGCCCATGTTGAATGTTGAAATAAAATCACCGTATCGTCAGCAAATGTAATTAATTTTGATTCAGGTATTTCAGTATTGCATAAATTATTAACATAAATAAGGAACAAAGTAGGCCCAAGCACCGATCCTTGAGGTACTCCAAAATCAATTTTTAGACTTCAAATCAATTATCAAGTGATCATTTTCCTCACGCTTTTCCAACAAAATGAAACCTTAACTCCATCACACGTATGCTGCTGGGCGGCTTCGGTAACATAGCGTCGGGACACATCGAGGTGTGGGAGCTCCGCGGGTACAAGAAGGTGGGGTCCTGCGCGGCCCCCGACACCACCAGCCTCATGTGGGACCCTCGTGCTGAGACCTTCGTTACGGCCACTACGTACCCCAGACTCACTGTTGGCAATGGGTATGTAACGTATCAAGCATTATTATCACTACAAGGAAGCTTAGTAGGGTGAATCTTTAATAGGGTATTTGACTACTATCAAAAATATAAATATAATAAAGATGTTAAAAAAAGACGATTTGTGATAAATAAATAAAATCGGTTGAAAAATTGAGAAATTACATTGCTTTGAAAATTATTCTTCTATCCTTGTCACGCAAAACGATCTTTGTACTGAAAATGATCTTTGTACACTGGTGCAAAGTTACTATGGCGCTCGTGTTGTGACGTCAGATGTTAGTACACGTAGTAGTAGACAGAGATAGCTCTGTCTACACATACACTTAGAACGCAGACAACTTTACCATCTTTTGTAATATTAAAACTTTTTTTTTACTGTGGCTTGGTTTTCTTTATAGATTTCGAAAAATCGAATAAAAAAAACCAGATAAATTCCCTATTACCTATTGTTGTAAGACTTTCTCTGGAAGAATGTACCTTACTGCAATTACGTACGGCCGCTAATATGCAGGGAAGCTGTTCAGTAATAGATTTACCGTCCTTTTTGAGGGAATTGAATCAGTCAATCAATCATCAAAAGTAGGGTATTGGGCGGTCCCAAACTCTTCAAAACTAAGTCCCCATTTCGGTCGATCGGATAGATCGCATGGTCTGTCTAGTAGTCGTGTCGTATCTGCAATAATAATAGCAGTTCAAACTAGATTTCCCACATAATATTCATTGATTGATCATAAAAGTATATTATTTGATTTGAATTACCAATAAATGAAGATTAATTAGTGCTAAATTAAAATAAAGTTTGAATGAAATGGAATTTAGAGTGCAAATTATTATAAAACATGGAAATGAACACAAGTAAAGGGTTTCTCAACAAGAACTTTGTTTTTTAAAACAAAGAAATTAGATGAAAATGATTAGAAATTGTATTATATTAGAAAGAGTGAGGTTTGGCAACTATGAATGAAAAATGTCCACCACGACCACACTCACAGATGTTGATTCTTTCATCAAAATTTTCAATAACTTTTTGGCAAAATAGCGGATTTATTTCAAGAGATATTAACAACTCAATTTTGGCCTATTATTGATGATATGGATATCACTGCTATGTGGTTCTAACAGGAAGGTGCCACAAATAACACAGCAAACGAAAAAAAAAAATAATTTTAAACCAAATTTCCCAATCGCATAATTTCGCCATTTTGCCAAAAAGTGATTGAAAATTTTGATGAAAGTGATTGAAAAATCGAAATCTGTGAGCGTGGTCGTGGTGGACATTTGTCCGATATTCTTTTTCATTCATAATTGCCAAACCTTACATCTAAATTCTTTGTTTCAAAAAACAAAGTTCTTGTTGAAAAACCCTTTACAAATAATGACGATTAAAAAATGAAATGTATCACATTTGGTTCTAGGTCGGATATCAAGCACAACTTTAGGTAGTTCAATTTTAACTTTAATTTCAGCTACAAAATCTGGCACTACACATGCGCACTGATGCACAAGCGTGTATGTGCTGAGAAGGAGAACCTCCTTGCGATCAGCTGGCAACCAGGCAACTTTCCCAAGAGTGAGCTGTCCCGAACTGCGCCCAAAGGTATTGAGGACTCCACACCGAAGCCCGCGGCGGCCTACAGACCTCCTGGAGCCAAGAATAGGCCTTCGACCTTCACGCTACATGAGCAGGAGAAGCCCCATAAACCGGGGGAAACACCTAGTGGTAAGATTTACATGTTGTATTAAAAATTGCCTTTCAAAAACCAAGTAAAAGAAAATCATTCAAGTTCGTCAAAAATCTGACATTTGATGCTGTCACTTAATCTTGAACTAAAAGTTTTAGGCTGAGATATATAAAGCATACTCAACTCAAGCTAAGTACAGTAAGCGTTTTATACGAATATGAATCTTATTAGTCTATGTTCGCTCTACAGATGTTAGCCATTTGTATACATTATTCGCTTTATGATTCTTTATTGACAATTTTCTCAGTAAGCTAACATAAAATATACCCTTCATTTAGCGGCACCATCGAAGCAGGCGCTCAAACAGAAAGAAAAGCGTGAAAAGGCGAAGGCCCGCAAAGCTGAAGAGAAGGCTCGCGGCGACGGATCCCCCCCGCCCCCCGTCACCTCCTCCCGCGTGCCCTTCATGTCCACCGGAGACCCCGAGAAGGACAAGAAGATCAAAAATCTCAATAAGGTAATGTTCTAAATCTAAACCGATTAAAGAATTATTTATTTGCAGAATACAGGAGTTCCAGGTGTAAAAGTTGTTAAGTACAATCCATATTTTGCTTGCATTGCATTTGCAGCAAATTAATTTTACATTAATAATAGGTACATATCTCGGTAAGTACTTATTTTAGAAAATTAAAAATACTTTTTTTAGTTACAAGGCAAAACATACACACTACATAACTATAAGTACCTTAAAATAAAATAAAAATTCACATACAAGCACATCAGGTTATACGAAACTGTCAAATTTCTCCAAATGATTTTAAACCTTAAAATGTTGAAGGTTAAGTTCAAAATCGAATGAGAAAATTTGACTGTTTGTGGTTACTTGACCTGCTGCTGTGTGTACATTCTTGTAAAGTATAAAAACAATTTTCTATCAACCATCTGCGCAGTTTAACTATAAAATGTTTAAGTGGGAGTTCACTTATATGTTTAGACATTATGTTTGAGAAGGAGAGAGACAGAAATAGAGGGTGAAAGAGACAAATAGAGAGATGTTATTGTCTGATTGGTGAAGTTACTATCGTTTCCGTGTGCAAATCGATAGCTATTTTATTTTCTCTAGAAAACTTGAAATAAATTTCTTTCTGTTGTACTTATCTGCGAATACATGTTATCGCAACTCAAGAAAAATTATTTCTTATCAGAGAATAGCTATTAATTTCCATGTGAACTGCAAGAGGTGCAAAAAGTAGTAAAGTTGCTATTCTATCATGTGTTTTTGGAAAATATTATGTATTTGTCGCGATACCCCATTGGCCTCTCATGCACGAGGTTGTGGATTCTAACTCGGGCAGGTAACGGCATAACTTTTTAAATTCATGTGTACTTTTATTTTATCTTGGACATTACTGATATCGGCGATGGAAAAACATCGTGAAGAAACCACTTATAGTTAATAGAATAGAATTGAATAAGTCTTTATTTGCTTAGAATGTAGGTACTCAAAAATAAGTTGTTAAATTATATAATAGGATCCATGTACACTCTGCCTTATTAAAATATGCAAATAGGTATAATATAAAGTAGAGGATAATAAAGATATTACAAAAAAAATATCATTTAGGAAATCCTGCACAGAATAATAACATTTATCTACAAGTAATTCTGTGAAACGTTTTTTTTAATGTTTGCAACGGTACACTTTTGATTCGGTCAGGTATTTTATTTAAGATTACAGGAGCCATACAAATCACATATCTTTTTAATAAGCTAGTTTTAAATACGCCTGTGCACAATAGATTATGGTATTGAGATCTCATAGCTGTACTTTGTTTTCTAGTTTCTATTAAAGTTGCAAATAGACACCGATTTGTTATTACAAATATTGCTAATTCAAGGATATATAGGCATGGGAAGGTTAATAATTTATGAGACTTAAATATAGGTACGTTACTGTCTGTTACTTTAAGACCGAATATAGCTCTCAGGCAGCGCTTTTGCGCTTTGAAACTGCTTTTTCGTTCACTACAGTGACCCCAAAATATTATACAGAATGTTAAGATGGAAATTATTAGACCATGATAAGCCACTAATATCGTCGGTAAATTTACTGTTTTTGATAGATTATGCAACATAAACGCTTCCAAGTTAACTGGCTGTCAATTATGATTCCTAAAAATGTTGTAATGTTTACTTTTTCTATAGTTTGACCATTGTAGTTTATATCCATAACTCCCGTAGATATTCGTTGGTAAAAGTGCATGATTTTAGTTTTTTGGAGATTAATTTAACAATATTACATAATATAAGTCTCGCCAACCCTGCTTGAGCAAGCGTGGTGATCAATACTTGTGCTTTCTCTGTATGAGATGAGGCCGCCCTGCAGTGGGACAGTAATAGGCGGGTATTATTATTGTTAAGTAATTATAAAACAAAGGGCTTCCATACAAAACAAAGGGACCGTCTTTGTATACTAAGACTCACACTTCCGTGTCTCGGAAAGCACGCAATGCCCGTTTTCACCGACATCCCCTAAGTATGTTTAGGGGGCTGTTAGAGGGTGGTTTCTGTTTCACCAGCAGTAAGGAGTCAGTTAAACGTTAAAAGGTCCCCTAAATTTAGGTCGTCGAAATGTGGGCCCATAAACCGGCGACACATACGTAAGTGATCTCTCTAGCAACGAAGATGGATAGTGATTTATATGAATTTGTTGAAAATTTAGAAACTGTTTCTATTATAGGTATTCAACGTAAATAACAGCCGTAGACCAAAAATATATCGGAATCAACCAAATTACTTCGAAAGTTTTGATAAAACTGACTTTTCGGAGGTACCTATACGTTATGTAAATCTTCAGTGTTGTATTTATTGCAAATGATTGAACACACTTTAGAATTTCCTGATAATAGGTGTGTACTTAACATATTAAAGTTTTTATACCTTTTTTTTTTTTTTTTTTTGTGGGTGGGAAATCATCAAATAACTTCTCCCGCTCTGGGCAGAGCAGGAGGGCGTGTCAGACTCTTACTGACTAAAACCCACCCGTGTTCCTTCAGTTGCCTGTGCCAGGGGCCACGGTAACCCTCTTGGACTTTTCCGCAACCCTAGCAGGCATCGGTCCTAGCAAACCCCGTCATTGGTGCTGACATCTCTTTGAGGCGCGCGTGGAACACAACGCGCCGTCGACCCGGGCCTGGTCCTTATCGAACGGCGAGCTGCCCATTGCTCGCCGTTCGCAAGCCCGCGCCTACGGTGGCCGGGAATCGGCCTGCGATTCCCGACGCCCAGGGCGTCTCCTGCGGCGGCTAGGGGCGTGAGGGCGCAAACTTTGCCTCTCCCTCACGCGTTCCGCCTCCTCCTTCGCGAACATTACTGCTTCGCAGAAGGAGGTGACGGCTTCCCAAGCCCTCTCGCTCCGTACCATGGCCTGGACCAAGGCCGGACGCGAGAGATCGCCACCGCCAATCGCCTCCACGAGGACACGGCGGTGCTCCGCCCAAGCCGGGCAGACCTCCACCGTATGCTCCACCGTGTCCTCCGGGCGATCCACACAATGGTGACACCCGGGCGTTTCCTCCCGCCTTATCCGGAACAGGAACCTCCCGAAACAACCGTGTCCGGTGAGGACCTGCGTCAGGCGGAAGGTGAGGACGCCGTGGCGCCTCTCAAGCCACTCCTCAAAGAGGGGACTTATCGCCGCAATTGTGGCGTGCCCAGCGCTGGGTTGCGACAATCGCACTCTCCATGCCGCCCTGAGATCCCGCCGGAGCTCTGTCCGCTGTACCGTGATTTCTCGCGGCAGCGGAGCTACGCCCCGGCGTTTCGCCTCCTCGCGCCACTCCCAAACGTGCGCGAGGACTTTTGCCTCCAGATCCCATGGCGGTAATCCGGCAAGGAGGCTCGCCGCCTCACCGGAGACCGTACGGTATCCCCGGACCAGCCGGGTGGCCATGACCCTTTGGGGCGCGTTCAACCAGCGGGCTGGCCGCCGCCTCAAGGAACGCGCCCACACCGGTGCCCCGTAAAGGGCCATGGACCGCACGACCCCCGCGTAGAGCCTCCGGCAGGAGGCGTTTGGCCCCCCTAGATTGGGCAGGAGCCGCTTTAAGGCAGCCCCGGCCCTTTCCAGTCTGGGAGCCAAACGTCGGAAATGCTCCACGAAGTTCCACCGGCTGTCGAGGACGAGTCCCAGGTACTTCATCGTCGACTCGACGCCGATGTGAACCCCTCCTACCGTTATTTGTGAACCCGACGGTGGCGTGTTCCGAGGACCATGAAAACACATGGCCTCGGACTTGTGCAGGGCCACCTCGAGTCCCAATTGTCGGATCCTCTCGACGATTGTCGCAACCCCGCGTGTCGCTAGTTCTGCCGCCGCTTGGTGCGACTTCCCCTGCGCCAGGACCAGCGTGTCGTCAGCGTAACAAACCACAATGACGCCACTGGGGAGGTCGGCGCGCAGCACCCAGTCGTAGCCGATATCCCACAGATGCGGCCCCAGGACCGATCCCTGTGGGACACCGCACGACATCTCTTGCCGGTTCCATACTCCCTGGTGACCGGGGTAGATGACGGCCCTGTCCGTCAAATAGGCCTCGACCACACGACAGAGGTAGGTCGGCATCCGGTGATACCGGAGTGCCTCCCTGATGCAACTCCAGGGCAGGGTATTGAAGGCATTGGCGATGTCCAGAGACACCGCCAAGACGACCCCACCCCGGGCCACAGCATCCCCCGTCGTAAGGGCCCGCACGCGCATGATGGCGTCCACCGTAGAGCGCCCCCTGCGGAAGCCAAACTGGCTCTCCGCCAAATCCGGCCCCACCCGCACCAGCCGCCCGACGAGGCGGTCTGCAATGACTCTCTCAAAGAGCTTGCCCACCTCGTCGAGCAGCACGATGGGCCGGTAAGCGGACGGAGAGTCCGCTGGGCGCCCCGGCTTCTTGATGAGGACCAGTTTCCCCGTCTTCCAACGAAGTGGGAACTGGCCCCTCTCCATGCATGCGCTTAGGAGCCCCCTTAGTCGAGGCCCGAGAGCCTCCGAGGCCAGGACCCAGGCTTTCCCAGGTAAGCCGTCGGGTCCTGGGGCGGTATTTTTAGCACTCAGCCTACGTACCGCCACTCGCAGCTCTACCTCGGTCACCTCCGGAGCATCGTCGTCGTCGTCGGCGGTGTGGTCCGCATTCAGCACCGCAGTAGGCGGAGCCATGGGCGGGGAGATATGGTCCCCTCTAGAAGGGAACAGAGTGCTCACCACGTCCTCCACGAGCTGGGGCCGGAGACTCTGCGTCAGCGGGGGAGCCCATGGGCGGAGCTTCTCACGCACCAATTTGTAGGGGCGTCCCCACGGGTCCCTGTTCAGAGTCTCCAGCGACTCCTCGCGGGCCAGTCCCTTGGCCCGCAGGATCTCCGCTTGGAGGGCGGTCTTCGCCGCTCTGTACCCCTCGTACAGCTCCGCCTGAATGGCTTCCGTATCCGGAGGGCGAATACGGAGCCTGCGGTGCCTGGTGTACCGGCGTCGCGCAGCGACACACGCACTGCGTAAAGTCGTCAACTCTGGCGACCACCAGCACACCTGGCGCTGAGCGCGTCCGGGCTGGGCCCGGGGCATTGCCACGTCACATATTTCGGACATGGCCTCCCGGAACCACTCCGCCTCGACGTTGATGTCAGCAGGCCTGTCCGGTGATGACACCCAGGCCTGCACGATCGAGGCTTCCAGGAGGAGCTCCCGGTCCAGCTGTTTCAGCGCCCACCGCGGACCACTCGGGGCCTGTCGGACCAGCGCGCTCGAGGTCTGGGCGGAGACGTCAAACCGGATGTACCGGTGGTCGGAATAGGTCTCCACCCCCTCTATGACGCGCCAGTCAAGGACACGCGGTGACAGAGCGGGGCTGGCGAACGAGATGTCCACCACCGATTCACCCCGCATCCGCACACACGTGGGGACAGAACCCCGATTTAGGACGACCAGGCCTGTCTCCAGAGCCCAGTCCTCCACCATCCTGCCCCGTGTGTCCGTATACCGGGAACCCCAAGCCACATTCTTGGCATTGAAGTCCCCGAGGACGAGCACGGGGAGGGAACGGAACCCGACGGCGATGACTTTCAACTCCGCAAGGGAGTTGTGGAACTCGGCAAGAGTTCGGTTCGGGGAAAAGTATACCCCAACCACTACGATCTCCCCGAACCGTGCTGCCACGCAACCCCGTCCCCTCGTGACAGACTCGAGGGACGGAGTACCGGCGGCGGCCGACGAAATTAGGGTCACTGAGCCGCTCAGGTCCTCCACCCAGTCATCCCTGGGCGGGACAAAGTACGGCTCAGCGACCACGGCGATGTTAATCGACCACTGCGCCATGCTCTGGAGCAACAGATCCTGAGCGGAGGCGCAGTGGTTGATGTTCGCCTGGAGGAGGCGTAATGGGGCCGTTATTGGCACTCCATGTCAGCCTCCTCCCGAGCCCTCTGTGAGGGCCCCGCCGCGGTGGTGACGGCGGCGACGACGGCGGTCAAGGCGGCAGCGGCGGCGGCAGTGTCGGCGGCTGCGGCAGTGACGGCGGTGGCGGAGGGCTTGCCCCTGCCCCTGGCTGTGGCGGGTGGAGCGCAGGCCTTGCTCCCCATCCGGTGATCGGCCGGCTTGCCAGCTGCCGCACATACGATGCAGTGCGGCGCGGCAATGCAAGAGCCGGCCTTGTGACCGGGCTGACCACAGCGGAAGCAATGGTGGCTGCGGTCCACCTCCGAGGTGCATTGAGCTCCCACGTGGTTGCCCACCTGGCAGCGGAAGCACCTCAGAGGTCTGGGTTCCAGCAGTTTCACCTGCGCGGAAACCCAGCCCACCAGTAGCCTTCGGCCCTCGGCTATTTTTTTGGCCGCCGACACGGGGCAGCTTACCGTAACGGCTCGCATCCCCTTGAAGTCAGGACGGATGGTGCCTGCCCTCACCTGCTCGGCAGAGCACCCCCCAGTCCTAACGACGGCGGCCATCACATCTCCCTCCGTCACAGAGTCGTCCAGGCCCAGGATGCGCAAGTCAGCGCATTTGTTGGGCCTGGACACTCGGGCCTCGTCCGCATTTAAGGACGCCCTAAGCCTTTCGGCCAGAGCGTCGGCGGCCGGGCCGCTGGCCGCACCGGGGATCTCCAGCATCCGGGCCCCAGTCGCCGTGAGCCTTACCCGTATGCCTTCGGTGGCGCCGATCTCCTCTAGGCTCACCGCCTTTCCCACCTTGGCTAGCACGTCACGGTAGGACACGCCCTTCTTCACCGCTTCCGGCTGTAGTGTAATCACTACAGCTGCGGACTTCGGGGCACGGAGCCTAGCCGCGACGCTTCGCTCTTTGCGCTGCTGCTGCCTCTCCTTCCTTTTGGCCGCCCTTGCCGCCTGCCTGGCCTTCCTCTTCTCCCCGGCTACTTGCCATCCAGCACCAGCCGGAGGAGATATAGGAGGAGGAGGTGGGGGCGTCCGTCTTGCAGCCAGGGCCGGTGCCCTCGCCGTCTGTGTAGCCATCCCGCCCACCCTGGGCATGGGCGGCCCCGCGGGTTTCGGCACGGGGGGGACCCTCCTCTGACCCGACGAGCCAGGTTTGGCCGTGGCAGCTGCGACGGTGGCAAATGACACCGCCTTCTGCCGGCCCGCGGCCGGCTGGCTCGCCGCTAGTGGGGGGCGCAGGACAATGGCCTCCAGGGCGGAAAACCGGCTCTGGAAGGCAGCCAGCTCCTGCCGCACCAGGGTCAGAACCTGGTCTTGCGCAGGCACGGGCCGTCCCTGCCCATGCTGCTGCGCCCCCGCCTGCGGTACCTCCCTGGGGCCGGCTGCTCGAAGCCCGGCCAGGTCTGCTCGGAGCTCCTCATTCTCCTTCCGGAGAAGCTCCATGGCGGCTGTCAAGCGGGCTACCTCCGCCCGCATTTCAGACATTGCGTCTGACGGAGACCCAGGTTGAATGGCCTCCGCTGCCGCCATAATGGAGGCCGTGGCCGCGGCTATGGCCTTGTCTTTAGAGGATTTATTCCTCTTCAAGGCCACATCCTTTATTGCGGCGACCACGATCTCCGCAAACCTGGCCGCTCGATCCGAGTTGAAGCCGCCAGCGGCGTCCGGCTCGCCACTCGAGGACTCTGAGAGACCCGCCTTGCAGCTGGTCCTTCCAGGCTGGTTCCCTTCCAAGGCGAGTCTCCCAGTTTGCTGAGCCGGCTCGGCTGGGCTGACAGAGCGCAGCTCATTAGTCTCCTGGGTGGCGAGCCCTCTGCCCAAACCCTTCTCCCGGGCTCCACCCCGCCGGCTGGAGTGGATTTTTTTGGGCCCCGAGGTCCACTCTTCGGAGGATGACCCCTGGCCCTCCCCCGATCTGGGGCGCTTCTGGTAGAACCTTCGGTTCCTATCAGCAGCCCCCGCCACTTCGCGCCCCGAGCCCTGGCATGAGCCCTCCGCGCCAGATGCGGCGTCGGACTCCGACCCCGCATCACTCCTCTCCTCTTCGTCATTTTTATTTATGTTATGATAATTTATTTGTTCCATTTTTAATCCCACGAGTAGATATAGGTTTTGATGTCCACCGGGCAGAGCCTAGATGCCCGGTAAGCCTACATACTGCAGAGTGCGGCAGGTGCTCTGCAGGGGAAGCGCTAACGACTGGACTCCCTCCAGCCATTCATCCTCTCACCGCGCTTCGAAGCTTAGGATTGGGTGGTTTTTTATCTTAGAGGTAGCCTTCCTCTGGGCCAGGCAATTAAGCCAAGCCCCCGGCGGCGGCATTAGGCATGCCTCCGTTCGCTGTCCGGCCGACCCGACTCAGCGAACGCGCCGAAAATTCTCTCCTCAAGGAGAGAAACACGTGCCGCTTTGGTGCGCCTGCACCGCAGCGGCGGCCCTTCTCAGTCTACGCCCACTCAACTTCCTCTGTAAGCAGAGGAGGAGTGGACGTATTGACCCTCTATAGCCCGGTTCCCTTCACCGACCATCAAGCATGATCGGTGATTGGAACCATGACCTTTCCCCGTTTGTTAAAGATTAGCCGCCAGCCCCAATTGTCCACCAAAACTTGGTGGGCAATTGGAGCCGACGTTGCCCAGGGTGCGCCACGAGGAGGCTCTTCAACATGCACCCCAAAGTTTTTATACCTAACGTGGTATTTTTTCTTTGTTTAGTCGCCGATACTTACATCGATACCTAACTAACAATGTAAACCATTATGTACACTTGTGAGGTACCTAGCTCACAACTAAGAAATACAACTAAGAAAAACATTTTTTTTTCAGAAATAATTCTATATCCAATAAACCAGTTATTAAATAGCACTAAGGTTTTATGCTACGGGTAATAATTTAGGGACTAGTTTGGGGGAGCTTTTAAGCTAAAAGCCTTAGGTGGTAGTATAGGGGATGTTGGTGAAAACGGGCATAAGCCGTTGGTCCCGGCTGTCATTCGTGGATCTTTGACAGTCGTTATGGGTCGTCAGAAGCCTGAAAGTCTGACAACCAGTCTTACCAAGGGGTATCGTATTACCCAGTAACTGGGTTGTGGAGGTCAGGTAGGTAGTTGCTCCATGTAAAAGACTGGTATTCAGCTGCATCCGGTAAGACTGGAAGCCGACCCCAATATAGTCGGGAAAAGGTTAGGCAGATGATGAATTATATATTTTTTTAAATCAAATTCCGCATTTGATCAGTTTAAGAATGACCTCCTTGATTGTCGTCAGTATCTTTGACTACGCGCACATTATGATATTCGTCTCATTCAACGTACCAATCGTAGTGTTGTGTACATTCAGAAACACAAGTCAAACAGAATGTTATCTTTAAAGTAAACAGGAATAGACAAGATTTTGACGACGTAAACAGTGCACTATCAATGGTCACGGATTGGCTTACCACAAATAACCTAGTTCTCAATGCCAAGAAAATGAAATGTGTAAAGTTCGCCTTACCGAATGATAGAAATCTAGGACCCAACATCGTCTTAGATAAAGAGGCGTTTGAAACTGTAGACTCGGCAGTATTTCTGGGCATAACAGTTAATGCCAAGCTTCGGTGGGGATCACATATAATATCATGCCTAGCGGGAAGGCTCAGTTCGGCCGCCTACGCCGTCAGGAAAGTAAGACTACACTGACGTCGATACAGTCGGCTAGTCTATTTTAGTTATTTTCATAGCGTCATGTCCTATGGCATTCTGCTGTGGGGCAAAGCCGCTGATATTTAAAATATATTTGTTCTTCAAAAACGAGCTATTCGAACAATTTACCAGCTAGGTGCTAGACTTACTCTAGAGACATTTTTTTAAAGATATTGGTTTTCTTACGGTGGCATCACAATTCATCTTCGCCAACACCTTATATATTAGGCAAAATATGCACTTATACACAAAAAACAGTGATATTCATAATAATAACACTAGAAACAAGGACAAATTACGTGCCTCACCGGCTTCATAAGGTCCATAACTCATTTGTTGGGCTTGGTATGTTGCGGAACGTGATGCGGCTCCGGGCCAAGAACGTGGCCCCGGGGCCCGACGGGATCCACGGCTGCGTGTTAGCCCTCGCTCTGAAGGAGCTTGAGCCCCAACTGAGAGGACTCTACACAGCGTGTCTTGAGCGGGGCCAGTTTCCCGCTTTGTGGAAATCTGGTCGTCTGGTCCTGCTCAGGAAGGCGGGGCGACCTGCCGACTCGCCGTCCGCGTACCGGCCCATAGTGCTGCTAGACGAGGTGGGTAAGCTCTTTGAGCGTATTATCGCAGCCCGCCTCGTCAGCCACTTGTGCAGAGAGGGGCCGGACCTGGACGACAACCAGTTTGGTTTTCGGCATGGGCGCTCCACCATCCACGCTGTGTCGCGGGTGAGAGTCCTGGCGGAGGAAGCGGTGTCCCGGGGCGGGGTGATGTTGGCGGTGTCCTTGGACATCTCCAACGCCTTCAACACCCTGCCCTGGAGTTGTATTCGGGAGGCACTGCGCTATCATCGGGTGCCTCCCTACCTCCGCCACATCGTTGGGGCTTATCTGTCGGAGAGGTGTGTCACTTACGTGGGACGTGATGGCGGAAACCAGCGCCGCATGTCGTGCGGTGTTCCGCAGGGTTCGGTCCTAGGGCCGCTCCTGTGGAACATCGGGTACGACTGGGTGCTGAGGGGCGAGCTCCAACCGGGCGTAGATCTGACGTGTTATGCAGATGACACGCTAGTCACTGCCCGGGGGAGCTCGCACAGGGAGGCAGCGTTGCTGGCGACGGCTGCGGTGTCACAGGTGGTGGGCCGCATACGTTGCCTAGGCCTGGAGGTGGCCCTCAGCAAGTCAGAGGCCATGGTTTTTCATGGCCCCCGGCGGGCGCCGCCACCCGGCTCACACATCGTGGTCGGGGGGGCTCGGATCGCTGTCGAGTCCACCATGAAGTATTTAGGATTGGTGCTTGACAGCCGCTGGAACTTCGAGCCCCACTTCCGACGGCTGGCGCCCAAGTTGCTGGGCGCGGCTGGCGCGCTCGCGACGCTGCTTCCCAATCTGGGGGGCCCGAGCGCCGTCTGTAGGCGGCTCTACGTGGGGGTCGTGCGATCCATGGCCCTGTATGGGGCCCCGGTGTTGGCCTCTGACCTGACGGCCGGCAGCATCGTAGTTTTGCGAAAGCCGCAGAGGGCGATGGCCGTCAGTCATCAGGGGGTATCGCACGATCTCTTACGAGGCGGCTTGCGTACTGGCCGGATCCCCGCCCTGGGACCTCGAGGCGAAAGTACTCGCGTCATTGTATCGGTGGCACGAGGAAGCGAGGGCGCGGGGCGAGGGACCGATGCAGCGGCACATGGAGCTGCGTCGGTCTCAGCTTCGCGAGGTCCTGGTGGCGGAATGGCGGGACAGGCTTTCTCGGCCTACCGCCGGCCTCGTCACCATCGAGGCGGTCCGGCCGGTACTCGAGCGCTGGCTCGGGAGGAGGCACGGCTCCCTGTCGTTTCGGGTGACGCAGGTGCTCTCGGGGCATGGTTGCTTCTGGAAGTACCTGTGTCGCATAAACAGGGAGCCGGACGCCCGGTGTCACCACTGCGTCGACTGCCGAGAGGACACGGCGCGGCATACGCTGGCAGAGTGTGCCGCTTGGGAGGAGCCGCGCCGTGCCCTCATCTCAGAAGTAGGCAGTGACTTGTCGCTGCCGGCCGTAGTCGAGTCGATGGTCGGCAGCGACGAGTCCTGGGACGCGGTGGTTTCCTTCTGCGAGACAGTCGTCTCGCAGAAGGAGGCTGCGGAAAGGGAGAGGGAGATCTCGTCCACTCACCCGGCCCGCAGAAGGCGCACCGGGCGTCGGCGGAGGGCGGACAACGCCCTCTTCCAGCCCCCCTAAATGGGTCCAGGGGCGACGGACTCGGGGACGTCCGTCGCCCCCCATACATCAGGACCCGAGGTGGCGGCGCGTAGTGTTCCACGCGCGCCCCTTTTAGACGTCGCGGGGGGAGTCAAACACCTCACTCCCCCCCCAGACCCGAAGAGGCCCGCAGTGGCGGGCCGGCACCAGTCGGGGGTTGCGGAAGGATCGTACGTTCCCGCGACCCCCGGCGTAGGTGTGCGATGGAACACCGGGGTGATTTTTAGTCAGTAAGAGTCTGACAACCCCGCAGCCCGCCCCAGGGCGGCGGACATCCATGAGGATTTTCCACACAAGAACAAAAAAAAATATATCATAAACTTTAATAACAAGCTTTCCTCTTCTTTGTTAGATTTGCCTTTTAATGCGTTTAAAGCTAAAGTAAAGTCCAACCTTTGTTCAAAGGCATACCATTCTATCAACAATTACTTAAACTATAAAAATAGTTGGTCGCTGTGATTAACTCAAGACAATGTTTATGTTATATGAGTTCATATAATTGTTTATTTTATTTGACTATATTAGTCAATTTATTTTAATTTACTTTCATTTATTATTGACATTGCAAAATGTGGTTAGCTAGCGCCTCGACAATTGATCATATTATTCTTTTGAGCAACCGACAGCAAGTTCGTCATGCTCCCTTAGATGTCACTGCTTGCGGACCCCGAGGTCGGGTTGCCTTCTTCACTCAAATATGGTGAGGGGGGGGGGGGGTAATGGCTGATCTTTGCGTTATGCTCGTGAACGAGTGCTGCTTGTGGTTACAAGTCATCTTGCTGACTATGGTTTTGTTATTGTTATTAGTAATTAACTGTTTCTTTATTTTACTTGGATGGTCCTAGTTTAACATATTTTGTGACTTCAAGTTACAGCTACGTAGACATAATGCAGCATTGCAAATGTAATCAGGCACGCACTTTGTGCCTGGAGGCTTTTATCATGTATTAAGTTCTGTTTACTTACGTTTTTATTTTTTTATTGTTTATTTCTGCTCGAGTATTTTCAATGTTTTTGTTAGTAGGTATATTGGCATGTGCTAGCTGACATATGGCAAATAATTTAATTTCATATTTGTGTTTCGTAATGTTAATTACTTAGAATCCAGTTCTTACAAAAAACACAAAAAAGTGCTGATTCTCAGCCTAGTTTGAATAAGTCACTTATGATTTGAGTAGTTTAAAATAAATATATTTCCAAGACATCTGTTCGAATATCTATAGAATATAGATAAGTAGAAAGTGCCAACGGGAACCCTATTACTTAGCCTACGCCTTCAGTCTGTCATAAGGCGGTAAAGTTTTGTTTAAAAAAAACCATGCCTACGATAAACTTTTTATTTAACGTTTTTTTTCCGGAAGGTCAATATTCCCGTAATTAAAATCGTTAAAATCTAGCCTCACTTCAACACAGCGTCAAACAATGTAAAAACACATGGACACAGGACACATGCACAAAGGACATTACTGTATGAAAATTAAAGATTAGAATACGAACGTTCTTAAAAATACGGAAATTGCCGCTCGGCTCTATCTCATGGTGCGGAACTCTTAGCGCAAGTCCGATTTGCACTTGGCCAAATTTTGTCACCTATTGCTGCTGACCGTAAATCATTTACAATCAACTATCAAGGTAGCAGGCGCGTGTATGAATGCACACGACGCACGGTTAATAAACCAGAATTCACGGTAATTATAAAAATATCCAAAAAAATTATTACATTAGTATTTTGCATTTTATAACCTGACCGAGTACACTGAATTAACTTTTTAGAATAACGTGAAAGTGTATAAAAAGTAAGTAACCGTAATGCATACAGTTATTTTACAATGAAAATAACGCCCTGCAAGTTTCCAATGTATTATTTGCATATAAATAGAACTGTAAACACAACGATTTCGTAAATCTGTGCCTGTGTATTGTAAATTTGCACGCCTTATGGTAGGATATGGCTAATGGACATTATTGCTATATTTTAAGACCTTTTCTTTGTACCCATATTCGCAAATTAATAAATGATTTGATTATTTTTGATTTCGATTTCTTACCTTTTACACAGTTTTCACATAATTCTAAAAAGTTAATTAAACTGATTTTTAAAATATAGGTAGCTCCGTTAAAAATTGAAAACCACGAAATATGACACTAAATTGCGACGTTGCCACTCATAAGGTATAAACGCTCTTAATATTAAAAACATGACCTAGGTATACTAGATGTAATATAACATCACGCTTGTAGGGTTACGCTGAAATGTATAGAACACCCACGTTTCGCCAGTACCGTACGTGAAATGTACTAGAACGTCTTGCTCAAGTCCAACGTCCGGACTGCCCCTGAGAAATGTCTAATGTCAAAACTCAATAATACTATACCCAACCTGAGGATCGTCGAGCTCGGAACCCAATCACAAAACAGGATCTATCTTTACACTTTAGTGAATTTCTAACTTTATTCCGACAAGGTTAAAGTTCTAATTACAAATACTGTTAAAAAACCCGAGTCTAAGTTGTCAATTTTGTATTTAGAACTTTACCCAAGTGGGAATACGGTTCAAACAAGAAGCGGCTGAAAAGTTTAAGCTTGGACCAGTAAGAACTCGTTTTGTAATAAAGCGGTATGCTCAACAGTCACGCTTGCGGCCCCTGGACTAAGGATGCAGTAGTTTATTCTACAAGTATATTTGTATTTTACAGAAACTGAGCGACATTGACAAGCTGAAGCAACAAAAAGCATCTGGCAAGCAGTTAGAGTTGAACCAACGCGCCAAGATTGACCAGGAGCCGGCGCTGCTTCAAGAACTCGCCCTGCTTAGATTATGATTGTACTAGCTCAAGATATTATGCTTCGTTGACAAACCACTTAGCCTGAATCTAGTGTTAAGGACATCTTTATTGTTGAACCACTCCAGTGGAACAGGTCGCCCAAATACGTCTTGTATACGTGAAGTTATTATTTTAACAAACAATTTTCTTGACATTCTTTATTTATCGCAATTCTATAAACCTGTTCCACGGGAGTGGATCAATATTTGTTAAACATTTAATTTAATGAAAAGACTTGAGATAAACTATTAATACGATTAGAAAATTAATGAATATGTGTTTTGTTTTACTATTTTTGTATCAAAGAGTTTGTCGCTAACGTAATCGTTTGCATAATAAGAATTTAGAGTGTATCTATTTACTTACGTTTGAAAACCGGACTGAAGTGAGCCGATGAACCGACTTGCAAATTGTTACTGGTTTGATTGTTCGCGAGTGCAGTCATTCATGTAAATGCTATATTTTTTCACATAAATCTGTTAAATATGAGAGGAATTAAAAAAGTTATTTTGAATTGGTTGGTAATTATATGGTAAGTGTAATAACGCTGAATTTCTTTTGTAATAAACGCATAAAGTGATTGTTGGTTTGTTAAAAAAACATCAACACAAATCTGGTTACTATGTTTGTAAGTGGTAGTTTTATTTATCTTATCTTTTATCTCTTTCCGCTGACGTGTTTAATCGGCTTATCTAATCTTGCACGTTGATCTCATTTAACACTCAAATTACAACGGTAAAAACCACACAAGTAGTAAAAGGTGATTGGACGAAAGCTCGTTTACGCTACGCAATATTTATGTGCTTTCACTCTATATACAGTGTCAGTAGGTATATTCAATTCATGCTAACCACCCTACACGAATTGCCCACAATCTCGTCTATTTTTAAATTCAGATCATAACCGCTAGCTAACTTGATCTAAATTAGAGCCTGTCAGTGCTCATTTCTGGTCATAAAACTACCCTCTTCCCAGATGAAGGACAAATTCAGATCAAAAGATCATACAAATGTACAGTCGACAGCAAATCAGGATATACCAAACTGACAAACTCCAAATGATTTTAAACCTTAAAATGTTGAATGTTGAGTTCAAAATCGAATGAGAAAAATTCAGTTTGTGCTAACTTGACCTGCTGCTGTGTGTACATAAACTCACGCCTTCTTCCCGTGGCGGTAGGCAGAAACTACAGAATGCCACCTGCTACGGTCATAAAATCAAAGGTATAATAGGTAGGTATCCCGAATATGGGGCACAAGAAGTGATAATACTGCCAGTAACTGTGCAAGCGAGAGGCCGTGAGTTCGATCCTCACTCACTTTTTCCGTGAAACCAATAATGTCATCGAGCAACAAGGTTGTATAAACAAGAAATATCCAGGGTAAAGAACAGACAGGCCAAAGAAACACAAATAAGGTATTTGACGGAGCAGTGCCAATTTCCTTTGAACATAACATCACGCCCTGTGCAGCCCTGTGTTTATATGATCTGAGATCACGCCCATATTGTCAAGGGTTAAAATTGCAATCGTAATGTAGTCCTTGACCTTCACCCACATTTCACCACTATTCGGGCATAATTCAGCTTCCAATCTGCTATGGAGAATTCTCAACGGAAAAACGGAAAAACCGAATAATTAACACTTTCTCAAACGACGCGACGCACACTGGTTCCATTCTGGAAAATGTGGGACATAGGGGCCAAGTTTAGTAAACCAGCATGATTTTTTTTAACATGACAGGCCTCTTTCAGAAACATTTTTTTTATTTTTTCTCTCGTAACATGTTAAAACAAAATGTTTTTTTTTATATGGAGCAAAATGGTTTTTCACCGTTTTTTTCCATAATCGCAGCACGGATAAGATGAAACCTAGAAATAATATTATAGAGGGCATTGTCTTCGATAATTCATCCCCAAACACCGTTTCAATATCTTTACCGCTTTTGGAGCTAGATGCACTTCAAGGTTAATAGTTGAAATATTGGTTTCTAGTCGAAGATTCAACCGTATTTGAAATTAAAGCTAGCTTAGACAAAATAAAAAAAATATATCTGAAAAAGTTGTTTAAAATCAAGAGGCCTGTCATGTTAAAAAAAATCATGCCGGTTTACTAACCTTGGACCCTATGTCCCACATTTTCCAGAATGGAACCAGTGTGCGACGTCTAGACCAACGACAACGAGGCAGTCCAAAGACATGAAAAAATAAATATTGTCTAATCGCTAACCTTCAAATGAAGGTGCACTAATTAGGTAGGTACTTACAACATTAAAAAAAGGTCGATTACACGAAAGGTAGGTACCTACTAAATACATAACCATGATTAAAAAGTAGTTAAAACATAATTTAATTTGCGTTGTGTTACAAAATTTTGCGCTCTGCAATGCAGACTTTCTCGATTTGGCAATAAAAATATTTAGTTTATCGAGGGAAGCAGTCGCTTTTACACTAGCCTTGTGGACAAAGGAACGGTCGAACCTTTGCCATGTTTGTTTTCATTAAAGGAACAGTGTTGTGCGGTAATCATGAAATAGGAATGATAAAATAATATTGCGTGAGTACAACACTGCGATCATCAATCCGTTAAACCAGGCGCTGTGATAACTTTAGTTGGATAGGTATAACAAAAACTAGGTACTTCATTACTTATTTTAGGGAACTAGATTACCAGGGATTTTAAAATAAACATAAGTAGTTAGTGGCAGGGTGCTTTTTGTTTGAACAATTCGTTTAGTTTCAGGCAGGTGCCTGGTGCGATATTAGGTATGTTTGCCTTCCAATGACGGGGTCCGCTAGGGCCGATGCCTGCCAGGGTTGCGGGAAAGTCCGAAAGGGTTACCTTGGCCCCTGGCACAGGCAACTGAAGGAACACGGGTGGGTTTTAGTCAGTAAGAGCCTGACACGCCCTCCCGCTCCGCCCAGAGCGGGAGAAGATAGGTATTTGATGATATGATATCCCACCGTCAAAAAAAAAAAAGAAATAAAAATAAGGTATGTTTGCCTTATAGAGAGACTATTATCTTTTTCTCCATTAGGTACCACCTCTGCCCAAACCATTGCTAATAAGTTTAGGAGAATATATAGTTGTCCAAAATACGTTTGATTTAACTTTTATCAGTGAATAAAAAATGCAGTAAAATGAAATCTCGTAATAGAATTTTATGAGGACTGCTTTCGTTTCAGGTATAAAAACGCATAGGTACCTACTTACAGTTTAAAATATAGGTTTCCCACTGAAAAGCAGTTGACATTTGGCATGAACGCGAGATGCCCAGGAATGGAACAATTCCAAATCCTTCAAAAACTTCCTTTGATTGACAAGTTGCGATAAGCTACTTTCTGACATAGATTATCGCAAGCATACACGACGTTCAAGTACCTACATATCAGGTACCTACCTACATATAAATAAATGAAAAACCCGCCGCACTTCCCACCGCCGGAACGACTCAGCCGAGTCAACGCGCCATCACTGGCTGGAAAGGGTCCTCTATCCAGGAATTTTTTATTTGAACACGATAAGATATCGATAATAATTTGATATAGATGCGAGGTTAGTTTTTAATTTGTTAACAGTAGTAGTCGGTGCGCTCGGTGTGTTGACACGCCGATAACTCGGTTTGTTTACGATCGGTTATTATTGCGACGGCGACGGCGGCGGTGCGGTGCAATCTAGCATATTCGTATTGAGCAGCTCCAACGGACCGAGAGCAGCGTGGCCCTTCAATATGGACCGAGAGTGCGACGATGCTGACGAAAACAAGCAGCTGCTAAGTGATTCTGATCGTGAACGGACTACAAGTGACTCGAATTTGAACAGTGTTGCCGTCCGTGGAACAGGTTCTCTCGAGACCATAGTGTTTGATAGCAAGCTGATGAAGACCACCACGCACACGGAGGATCTGGCAGCGACGTGGGGTGGGCGGCACTCACTGCAGGACTCGGGCCGGTTACGGCGCGTGCACTCCTGGTCTGGGGGACCGCCAGACGACATCAGCTCCGAGATCATTATATTAAGAGAACGGTAAGTAACCTCTGCATTTCAAACAATGATATAATTTGCAGCATACCTACCTGTTATTTGTTAATGAATACGTGCACATATCTGGGTAATTGTTATACCCACACGTGTTGCAATTTGTTACTATTATCAGTCTATTGTAAATGTAAGATAACAGTGGTTGTTGTTTATCTGTAATAATAATCATCAATGTTAAGCAACTACTTAGGTTAGGTTTATCAACTATCAAAAGTAATCCAATACTAGATTGATCTTGGGTTCAATTAAGAAAGGTATCTAGGTACCTACTATCAACTAGACGGTTAGTTAGAATAAATAAATACAACAACTTAATTTACTTTAAAAAAACCTTTTTTTTTTTTTACAAAAACCTAATTTATTTTTTATCTCAAGAATTGTCTTCTAAATCTGCTTGGTCATAATTTTAATAGATACCTGCCTTACCTGTATACTGGTGCCCGCTCCGCGAGCTCGAGTCCGATTTGGTAGTCGTAATTTCAGGTTCTTACACATTTTTCAGTAGAAAAACACGTTTTTTGTCCAAAATTCAAAATGTTTGTTCAGCAATCATTTTAATATCTCCATAGGTTGTTTGCTTGTTGCCGTCTGCCGTTGCTGTTGTTAACCTAAACGACATTATTGCATATACTCAATAATCCATAATTCGTAGGTTGGTGCGAACGCAGACGCGCCTGCAGCCGGGGGCAGTTCGTCACCTCTCCAGCCGTCAGAGGCTGACCCTGGCTTCCCTGGCCCTAGTTGACTTTATGAGCTTCTGCTCCATGAGTGTGATGGCACCGTTCTTCCCCCGGGAGGCAGCTGCCAAGGGCCTCTCGGAGACCATGTGTGGAATCGTGTTCAGTTTCTATGCAGTCGTCATGTTTCTCACATCGCCCTTGTTCGGCAAATTCGTAAGTATTGTCTTTAATTTATCTGTATTCGCCTTAAACTTTTGTGGCGCTGCCTGCTGACTGACAGAATGAGTTTAAATAAAATCAAGCGCATATCTTTTTGGATCATCAAACGATTACACAGGCAAATGTTGATGGGTAGAAACGGTGGGAGACTCAGTGAAGGTCGTGGGAAGCTGCTGGATACGGGAAGCAGTAGGGGCTGACAACAGCTAGAGCGCGGTCACTGTCGGTCTGCATAGAAAAGAAAGAGAAGCGCGATGACACAAAGCTGGTAATTTATTGCAAAATATGAAGCCAATCTCAATTTACAAAAAATATATTGACTGGACTAAAGAATTAAAACACTATCACGTTAAAATATGTTGCTTGAAGAACAATCTGAAAAAAAATAATATATATTACATGTTTGTATTAGTGCAAGTTTTACATAAAAATAAAACTTGTATTATTAAGCAGAGACGATGCACAGCATCTGTGAGAAGGCGTTGTATACTTCCCGTTAGTTGTCAGCCAATCACAGCTCTCGTGACGTCACATCCTCAACCAATCAGCGCCGAGGTCCGGTAGTGACGTGGTCCCAGGTGGCGTGTTCGCTAATGGCGGACCTTTACCTCATAGAAGTCTCTCACTAGCTCCGCTAGGAGTAATAGTGTTCTGTGCTCACTAGGAGACCTTGAATGATGCTGTGCATCGTCTCTGCTTAATAATACAAGTTTTATTTTTATGTAAAACTTGCACTATTATTTGGCATGTGACGATGCACAGCATTTGTGAGAGACGTGTTTATAACTCCTGGTGACCACGACGATGCTATGTGAGAATATGAAAATATTTACTGAAAAAATAAAACCATATAATTATGGCAATATGTATTTATTATACAAATCAGGATATGTAACTCTAGCTGTACCATTAAATTTAGGTACCTAAAAATATTAATATTTTACATCATAGAATAGGATAAATAATCTTCAAAATAAGAATTAATCAAACAACGATCAAGAGAATATCGATTTTATCTTATACTGATTCAAAATTATTCGAGAGATTCCTCGAGCTTGGTGAGGTGACAACTTTACCTATAATTTGCTTACAATAATATTTAGCAAAAGTATTCGGTCTGCGCCAATTACCGCGAGAGAGGATATTATCTTCAATTGGGAAATTTTCGTACCAATTCAAAGAAGCTACAGCTGAGCGCATACTTCCAGGAGATGCAGAGGTACCTGCATCTTTTATTAAACTTTTTATCCAATTACCTATTACAGTCCGCGATGCACTATGCGTGGGACCACGAATTGATACGAACATTCGGCTGTACGTCTCGGTATTCTAATTCCAAAACTTTCCTTAACCAATTAACTGGACATATATTTTCGTTGGTATGATAAGATAGTTTCCAGCCTGATTGCCTGTACACAGCCGTATCCGTCTTTGACCCAAACACTGGGTACAGAATAATGTGATCACCCCGATCGATGTCGTTATTTGATGAGACCCTGAGTAGAGTAAGGTCATGGACTCTTCTTCCTGATGCTAATAACAAAAGACAAGCTAATCGACGCGACGCTTTGAATAAAGTAATGTTATTAGGAGGATTTGTCTGCATCCAGGCAATCAGTTCACTTGGGTCCCAAATAGGGGGCTTCTCTGCTCTAGGAGATTGAAGGGAGATAGCTTTAAGAATATGTTGTACTAAGAAGTGTGAATTCAAATTTTCGTTACAGGACGGTCGTCCGAAGGTTAGAACTACAGATTTATGCAACAATATGGTAGAATAAGCTAATCTCTCTTCAATGAATAGGAATGTTAAAAATCTTGTTAAACTAATATTATTGGGACAATTGAAGTCAAAATTGTTATCTTTACACCATTTAACCCACCGAGACTATGCTGGTCTGTAAGTTCTTAGTGTGGACTCCCTCCAACTAGATCGGAGCAGGGCCCTTTCAGCTTCCGATCCGACCAATTATTAGTTATTTCACCCCACCCACTATCTTCCAAACATAGAGCTCTGATCTACTAGAACTCGAGCTAGGTTGGTGATTCTCTAGGGTCTGCAGAGCGCTCGACGACGAAGATCCGGTAACCAATAGGCTCTCCTCCACATTGGAGCCACTATTAAGAAAACGCCCTGAGCTGAATTCAGATGGTGAAGAACTCGAGGGATGAGACTTGGAGACGGGAAAACCCACGCTAGTTGAAATAGCCACTGACGACTGAAGGCGTTGCAAAAATGGGCTGATGAGTCTGAACAATCTTTGGTAACATACTTTCTCACAACCCTGGTGTTTCTGGTGGCAAAGAGGTCTACCTGTGGAACTCCAAATCTGCGAAAAACATTTCTTAGAGCTGGTTTCCGTAGGTGCCAGTCTGCCGCCTGTCTCCCGCGGGACAACCTGTCTGCGATGTCGTTGAATCTTCCTGGAATATATTCCTAATATTTTTTTTTCTTATATACAGGAAGATTTTTTAGTCACCGTCCAAATTTTGATATATTAATCTTTGGCGAAATCATTGAATACGTGTTTTTTCTTTTAGTATCACTCAATACAAAAATATTAAGATATCACATCACAAAGTTATCTATAAAAAGTTTATGTTTCTGGACACTGCCGCGCCGTGCGTACGCGCTAGCTGAAGTTACGTGGGCCGGTCCGCCCCACGCGCCCGCCGCAATTCATTGATAACACAATAATAAATAAAGTTGCAAATTTTCCCTTCATACTTTCACGGGCTTAGGACCGTCAATAAGCAAAAGGTTTGTGCTATGTTCACTATGATTAGAATGTAATCCATTAATCAATTACAAATAAAGTTAAAAAAAAAATAGTTAAATAAGAACTTTATACCTTATTAAAACCGTGACAAAACATTTTGCTATTAGGCGTATTTAAAAAAAAATAATCAACTTATGTACAAATAATTAAAAATTTAATCAAAACCATCTTAGAACAATCACATTAACAGCTTTAATAAATGTTCAAAATGCATACCTTTTCTCTCTAAACAGAGTCTTGCACGTTTTTGCACATTATTTTTAATTTTGTTAAGCACTACAGTGTCACTTTTCAAATCAAATTCAAAAGGTTTCGAAATGACCACCAATGTTCATTATGCTGATTATACAGCCCCACTCTATATCTCCTTCGATCTTACTGCAAGTCTCGGCCTGCCACGTCCTTGAGCGTGTGTAGGAGATATAAATTGACCATGGTCTAATAGCCTCTGATTTGCAGCCAAAATCGTTTGGCGATTAGGTACTGAAGGATTTATTATCCCTTGATTGCGAAGGCGACGAATACTTTCTGCTTCGTAGTCTCTGGGCACCGTTCAAGCTTTCTCCACTAAGTATGTAAGATCGCACCATTTCGTAACACTCGCGGTAGGAATACATTGTAAACAAATTCACGACAGCGCGGGGCGCCGCCACCGCGCCGGCGCGGCGCCGGCGGGATGCGCGGGAATACGGAAGTAAGCGCTTGCGTCGCGGAAGGGTGCGCGGGGCCGACTAACGATAGATGTTTCGCGCAGGTGCAGCGGGGCGGGGGTAAGCGGGTTGCGCGCTGCCCTTTTCATTGAATGTTTGCGCGGCAAGTGTAGTATTATTAACGTTTAACCTGTGACCACGCAGAGCGGATAATTCTTTCGAGAAAATTATTTAATATGAAAATTTTACGTATTGATTTTTTTTCAAAAATGGAGTTAGTTAATGATACCTAATGCCTAGAAAAAATTTGGATGGTGACTAAAAAATCTTCCTGTTATATCTTAAATATATTCATACACGGTAAATTTTAGGTCGTTCTGGAACCGAAAGCCATATACTCGACCATCGAACTCAAAACGATTGGGACTATTATTTTCAATAAGTTACAATAAAACAAAATCACGAAAAATCTAATTTATTGTTTTTTTTGTGTAATAGTGAGAACTCGTAGTAACGCTTCCTTGCGATCAATGCATATGTGTGTAAAACGTATCGTCGAACTGCAACACTTGCGAACGGCACCCATTGAAAAATTCATTCATCGATCAGACAGCATGATCCGTAAGCCACGCCCCCGGCCCCTTACAGTCTAGCCGACCGCCCGCGCGCCCCCGCCATTCCTATTCCTATTCTTATTCCTTTCTAGTATTGTCTCGCGTTTCGTTGTATTATGTCACGCACGCGCAACCTAATTACGCGCCAAAAATTGGAGTTTTGGGCTATGGTAGATTTTTATGTGACATGGCGAACCATAACTTAGAAGAGGCCAGACGTTTGTATGCTCAGCTGGAACACCTGAACTCACTGCGCGCACGTGGAATCACTGACCCTCAAGTTTCCTTCACCTCCACCATCCTGGCTGTAACCCAGCGCCTCCTCGATCATGGACAGTTTCGAGCGCCCACACACGCGCAGGGCCGCGGTAGACTACCATACTCGGCGGAGTTGGAGGAAGATATACAGGAATACTTCGAACGCGACCCACGCGGCCACATCGTAGTACCATAATGGCGGCCAGGCGATTCAATGTTAGCCAATATTATGTATCTCTCTGGCGCATTAACGCGGTCTGTTCTTGACTTAAGAAGTGCGACAGTGGACCGTGGACGCTTTTAATATTGTGAAAAGTGAAGTGAATAAAAGAGTACCTACAAGTAAGTATGTACTTACCGACTTAGATACGAAACATGTACTCGTACTTACTTATTACTGACGCGACGGTCCTAAGCCCGTAGAAATTATGAAGGAAAAATTAGAGTTATTTAACTGATAGGTATGTAGATAAACGCAATTTAAATCAAACAATGGTTATGAATGCGGAATCAAACGATTTATTATTGTCGCGGGTACTTAGGTATCTACAGCAACAAAGTGCAAGTAGGTACTGATGACCGTGACTGGTGACTGAACACCACAGTGAAAGGTGGACATCACAGAGTACATTATAAATAGGGTAGTGGACATCTTGTTCACTGTGTACCTACCTACATCAAAACAATATTTTTTGACCGTGGGAGGACAAGGAGGTTCCTCAATAATATCCTTGCTAGCAAATTTCTAGTATTAATGTACCTACCTACTGAAGAAAAAAATTTTTTTATTACATTAAAATTCCTGCTTGCCATTTGGACGTACCGCCACTATTTAAGCGGATTTAAACTTATTTATACTCTAAACATATGGCTGTAGTACTATGTCTATTTTATCTATGCGTACGTTGAGGTACCTAGTTCACAGAGGTCGCCAATCGCCGCTAACATGCAATAGATAAAATAGGTACACAAATAAAAATACGAAAAGCGAATTCAGACTTTATTTCTTAACCGTAAACGGTAACACAAATCGAAATTTCACCAAACTAGGTACGAGTAACGTAGGTACGCAGTTTACTGAAATTATTCTGAGAAGCCACAGAATTGATGCACAACCGAATTCAGCGGTTAACTTTATAAAAATAAGGTCTTAATTCGGTACAATATTTTCATAGAAAAGGGCACCACCAACTTATAATGAACTCTATTTGACAGATAAAACGATTCATTTTTCTGTTTGAATTGCCTGCCTTTTTTGTGTTGCCGCCGCCTTGCAACATTGTAAGGATTGGTTTCGGCAGTATTATTTTTATTCATCATAATTTATTGTGGTAGGTAGCTGTATGCTTATTAATACCTATTAGCTCGATTGGTGGACACTCGATTCAAGGCCTTAAATAAAACTCACAAGCGTACTCGTCATGTCTAGTTGAGGTAATAGACCGTACGATTACTAGTGATTTCGTGATGTGAGAGTAGTGAATGAAATTTCAATTAATTTCTCTCGTTTACGAGGAGATGTGATAGTGATAAACACCGTGCCGTGCGTCCAATTAGGTTCCAATACAAACGAGAGATAACGGAGGTAAATGAACTTACACCAACCTATATCGTACCTACCTGAATGCACAGCTGTCCCGCGATACGTCATCACCGAGTGGACCGCATACAATGTTGCGTTAAGAATGAAATAGTGGAAGGGCTACTAAGATTTAACTCGAATGACAGAATAAAAGTGATACATTTCTAACTTCTATATTTGATGTCTTAAAAAAATTATAACAATGCCAATAGTAACTATTAATCGTCTGGAGTTACTGTGTTTCGGCTCCAGAACGATGTAAAATTATTCGTGTATTCCTGAAGAGTCATGGAAATACGCTCTTTGTCTAGAAGATTCAAGAGTTGGTAAGTCATGTGAAGTAAAGCCGCTGATCGTGTTCCGCCTTCTTTTCGAACGAAGGAAACAACTGTGCGATGGTCCGATTGCAGGCTCACATGGCGACCGCGAAGGTGAGATCGGAAATGTTTGACTGCTGCTATTATGGCAAACATTTCCTTTCGATTGCAGTGCCAGTGTCGCTGATCTGGTTTTCACTTTCCTGAAACCGAGAGATCGTCTAACTGAGCTCCCCACCCGTAATCTGCAGCATCCGTGATCATGAAATGGTGAATCAACTCTGGGTGCAAGCTGCTCTGAACTATAGGATTTTCCAAAGTAGTGATTCACCATTTCAGATCCTCCGTGACCGTTTGTGTTATTGCTACCGGTTTGCGAGGAGGGAGACACTTCAGACTCCGAGAAAAAATTTGAAGTTGGCGGCAGTGAAGACGACATCTTGGAACGACAAAGTTGGCAAAGTTGAGAGTGCCTAAAATAATTTGCGCCTCTTTCAAAGACATTTTTCCCCTGCGAATAACTCTCTCTGAGAGTGAAAGGATTGTCTGGGTCTTTTTTGGAGGTAAACACTTGAAGTTTTCGTTGGTGTTCCAAATGAACCCGAGAAATTCTATCTGTTGAGAGGGTTCGGTGACAGACTTCTTGTAATTTACTGCCCACCCTAATGTCTCTAGAACGTTTAAAGACAAATCCACCTGGGACTGTAGAAGACTTCTCGATTGGCATGCTATCAGAAAATCGTCTAAGTAGACCACGACTCGCATACGTTTGGATCGTAGATATTGGGCCACCCTGTTGGTCAACGCTGCGAAATTTTTCGGTGCGCATGATAGACCGAACGGCAGCCAGGTCATCTGCAGATTTTTTTTTACCATAAATTAGTCTGAGGAACCGACGGTGGTTTTTCAAGATGCTCACGTGAAAGTATGCTGAGGAGAGATCCAGCTTCACCATCCAGTTCTCCTTCTGTAAAAAGTGGGGTATCTGAAAGTGAGAAATCAGTTTGAATGGTTTCGGAACTATGTAACGATTCAGGCGCTTCAGGTTGAATATGGGTCTTTTGGACCCGTCGCTCTTGTTTGTGAGAAACATGGTTGAGAAAAAACTCGGACCGACATCGCAATGATCCACAACTTCTAGAACGCCTTGAACTAATAATTGTTCTACTTGGATCGACATCTCTGGCGATTGTGTGGTCTTGAATTGGTGCAGGGTTCGTACTGATGGATAAATCAGTGGTGGTTTGATTTTGATTCTGAGAAGGGCCTCCGGAGCCCGCAGCGTCTGCCACTGTCTCCGATACGCTCGAAGACAGCCTCCGTAGAACTGGTGTGGCTGAGAGTCATTTGTCAAATTTCTTCTTGCTTGGCTGAGGATCTTTCTTGTGGAACTTTTTGTTCTTGTTATTTGTTTGCTTGGAAGAGTTCTTTCCTTTTCTGAAGTTCCAATCGTAATCCTTCTGACGAAAGGGCACATTATTTTGTGATGACTCACGAAAATTTGGTCTATTCGGTTTACTTGCCGCCTTAGAGGTTTATTTTGGTCTTTTTCGGAACCGAACCAAGGGTGTACCCATTTATCTAAGCCACCTGTGCTCTGAATGTAAACACGCAATTGATTTTCGTCAAATAAGCATTTAGAACTCTGAGGGATCTTACGCAGACCGTCACGAAGATTCTTATTAGCAATTTCGCTCAGGATACGCTCCCGGCGATTTTCAATGTATTCAGCTCGTTTTCCGCAAACTAGCTGCATGATTTCCTCACTAATTTTGTGGAATTTTGATGAGGGTAGAAATGATTCCGAAATTTTGTCGAAAATGCTAGAGGCAGAGAGTGTAGCGTCAGAAGAAGCAGTCCAATCAATGAAATTCTGTAAGATTTGATTGAGTAACTCGCGTGGTGAAATTAAGACATTACATAAGGCCGCTATCAATCTCTCAGAATTCGCCGCATAATCTTTACCCTTAATAAACTGTCGAAGTTCATCATTAATATCGAGCTCGACAAAGCCAGGAGCAGCGTTATGAATCTTCAACGCGTCCGCGTAGCGCACATCCTTCCACGCCGAATCACCGAACTTTTGTAACGCTTCCAGACGCTTTATGTGATTCGGATCAGGGATGTTGCGAATATTCGCATCCGCATCCGCATATGCGGAACATCTGCATCGATTAAGACATCCGCATCTGCATCCGCATCCGCATAAATCAATGCGGAGCTGATGCGGATGCGGATGTGTAGCAAGTCGCGACAAGGAAGAAAGGGGCGGGCCCAGCGAGTGGCACGTGTCGATGGCGCGAGCTGATTGACCAATAGGAAAGCAATAATTTTGTTTTGGACGGTGACGCGCCTCGCCATTGTTTGTTTATTAACTTAATTTCCGCAATAAGAAGCGAATTAATTTAAATGAGTGTCCTCTTAAATGGTGGAGTGTTAATCATAGCGATTTCAAACTGTTATCTAAAATAGCACGCAAATTCTTATCAGCTCCACCAGCCAGTGTTCCAAGTGAACAGTTATTTAGTAGCGCAGGATTAATATACGAACCCTTGCGAAATAGACTGGTGTCCGAAAAGGCGGCCATTCTCCTTTTCATTAAATATAATGCTCCAATTTTCAAATTTAAGTAATTCACTTACTACTTTATGAATAAATAAAGAAAGGATAAATATTACTCTTTTTTACCCAACCCACTTAAGTTTTTTTACAGATCCGCATCCGCATCCGCATCCGCGGATGTGAGCCTCTTAAAATCCGCATCCGCATCCGCATCCGCGGATGTGAAAAAATCTGCATCCGCAACATCCCTGATTCGGATTAGAGCGAGGCACATTGGGGTCCTTAAGAGAGGTACTAACGACGCTTAAATTTAAGCGCGGAACACTACTCGATATATTGTTGGTAGTCGACGGCGGGCGGTTCAAATTAAAGTCTAACGGTATCGCGCAGCTAGGTCCAGGAACTGGTTCAGGCATATGTGCCGCTGTAGAGTTATTCGGAGTCTAACCACGTTGTAACCACGTTTTGCATTAAAAGGTTAGTTAGCACAGCCACTTGGTTAATAAGATTAGAAATATCTCGTGACTCACCGCATTTCTGCCGTTTTACCTCAGTATCCGAAGAATCAGATTGTGAAGAGCTCGAATCGCTTCGAGGCAGCCGGCGTTTACGGCTCGGTGTAGACATCAAGTCGTTGCCTACCTGCGCTTCTTGATCCGAATCACAATTGTTCACATTTGTTCTATTTATTTGATTTTCACTCATATTTAACAAATAATCTTATATCACTTTGTTTGACCTATAGTAATATTCAAAATGTTAAAATAGATGTTACTTATTCGGGAAATAACGACGCTATGAGGTAAAGGTCCGCCATTAGCGAACACGCCACCTGGGACCACATGACTACCGGACCTCGGCGCTGATTGGTCGAGGATGTGACGTCACGAGAGCTGTGATTGGCTGACAACTAACGGGAAGTATACAGCGCCATCTCACAGATGCTGTGCATCGTCACATGCCAAATAATAGTATGGTTTATAATCGTTAAACGGAATTTTTAGAGGTATCTTCGTGACTTTTTTTTACCGTACCAAAATAGTTGTATTATGTTTTCAACACACTATCTAACTAGCATACATCCTGAAGAATATCATATATTCTGTTTGTTTACTGCAGTGGATCATATGCTTTTAGGCATTAAAAAACTTGCGTTTAGGTCATACAGAAGTTCCGAAAGGGTTACCGTGGCCCCTGGCATAGGCAACTGAAGGAACACGGGTGGGTTTTAGTCAGTAAGAGTCTGATATGCCCTCCCGCTCCGCCCAAAGCGGGAGAAGTTATTTGATGAATACCCAACCACAAAAAAAAAAGACTATACAGTAGTCCCTTTAGGGAATGAACGTATTTCGGCTGAATGATGATGAAGATAGGTGATTAACAGTTGGCATAAGATTAATGAGGGACACGCAGCATTTTTTTATGCATTTAAATCTTTTGTTCACTCCTCACGAGAACCATTTTTTTCCCGACAGAGAAGTCAGGAGAATGTTACGTAAAGTTTGATTCCAAGAACGCAGTAAATCAAAAGGTTACAAACTTCAAATAGACTTTCTATAGTATGTTCGAAGAACCAACGTACAGACATGTATTTATAGCCGCGTAGGTACCTATACAACGTGAAAGGAAACTTAGAGGGATTTAAGTTTCCTTTGACGTCATTTAAAGATTAAAAGAAGTTTTGTTGTTCTTTAACAACACATGCCCATTGCATAATGCGTGTGCTAGCTGCTAGCTGACTTGTGGCAAAATCCTTCTCTAATAAATAATCCATCCAAAGGTTCTCTTTCTTTTAGCGATAAGAGCGACCATTGTGTTACCCTATGTAATTTTTTTTTAATATAATTTTTATAGGTATATCTGTAATTTTGATGATACCTATACATAATAAAGGCAGGCAGGCATTAAGTCCGCCTTTGTACAGTATTTCTTTTTACTTGTGCATAAAGTTTTAATAAATAAAAAAATAATAAATAAAGACTATTCTATCCTATAGTATAGAATCAAACGTTCTTAGAACGAATCCATTATGATGTGTTGTTGGGGAGTTTATTGTGCCATACTTTTTCCCAGCTTGAACGCTTGGAATGAAGGTGGTGAAAGGTGGGCGTTTTGGGGGCTATTTTACACTTTTGACTTTAAAATTGCTGTTATTCAGTCTAATTTAAATAAATGTTAGGTAGGTAACATACTAGTGGTTAGCAAGGGCGTTTTCGCCCTTATCGCCTTCTCGGTCTATCAAAACATATGAGTGAATGCTTAAACAAATATTAAACCATTGTTGATCACGATCAAACAGTAGAGTTAGCACTATCTCATAAACGTAGATTCTTAGTTTAATGATCATGCGTGATGTTTACTGTTCGCAGTTGCCGATGATGGGCGCAAAGTTCCTATTTACAGCGGGCATGTTTGTCGCCGGTGCCTGCAATGTGTTATTTGGGTGAGTTTCAGTATAAACATTAAGGATTGGTTTGATGACTCACGATTGTATGGAATCTTCTCACGTTTACACATAAGTAGCGTTGTTTGTAAACATCGAGTTGTGACAAGGTCATAGGAAACTTATGACTATTCGGGAAAGGCTTTGTTTATTTTCTTGTAAGTCTAGTGATCACAAATGTTGTTAAGTACCTACCTAGCGGTAGCTCGAATTCAATGTGCATATAAATATATACTTACCTTATTAGAGCATTCAACTAGTGCAGTAAGATGTAGGTAGGCCTGCCGCTTTGATGTCGGATCTAAATAATCCTATCTTGGGGACATAATTAGTTATTAATTATACCGTTATGTAAGACGTCACATAGTGTGATTCTACAAATAATATACAGGGTGTCCGGGGGGACATCGAAGGCCGGGCCTGCCTTGAAGCGGCTTCTGCCCAATCTAGGGGGGCCAAACACCTCCTGCTCTACGCGGGGGTCGTGCGGTCCATGGTCCTTTACGGGGCACCGGTGTGGGCGCGTTCCTTGAGGCGGCGCCCAGCCCGCCTGGTTGAACGCGCCCCAAAGGGTCATGGCCACCCGGCTGTTCCGGGGATACCGTACGGTCTCCGGTGATTGCCGGATTACCGCCATGGGATCTGGAGGCAAAAGTCCTCGCGCACATTTGGGAGTGGCGCGAGCAGGCGAAACGCCGGGGCGTAGCTCCGCTGTCGCGAGAAATCACCGTACAGCGGACAGAGCTCCGGCGGGATCTCAGGGCGGCATGGAGAGTGCGATTGTCGCAACCCAGAGCTGGGCACGCCACAATTGCGGCGATAAGTCCCCTCTTTGAGGAGTGGCTAGAGAGGCGCCACGGCGTCCTCACCTTCCGCCTGACGCAGGTCCTCATTGGACACGGTTGTTTCGGGACGTTTCTGTTCCGGATAAGGCGGGAGGAATCGCCCGGGTGTCACCATTGTGTGGATCGCCCGGAGGACACGGTGGAGCATACGTTAGAGGTCTGCCCGGCTTGGGCGGAGCACCGCCGTGTCCTCGTGCAGGCGATTGGTGGTGGCGATCTCTCGCGTCCGGCCCTGGTCCAGGCCATGGTACGTAGTCAGAGGGGTTGGGAAGCCGTCACCTCCTTCTGCGAAGCAGTAATGCTCGCGAAGAAGGAGGCGGAACGCGCGAGGGAGAGGCAAAATTCGCACCCTCACGCCCCTAGCCACCGCAGTAGACGCCCTGGGCGTCGGGAATCGCAAGCTGATTCCCGGCCACTGTAGGCGCGGGCTTGCGGACGGCGAGCAATGGGCAGCTCGCCGTTCGATAAGGACCAGGCCCGGGTCGATGGCGCGATGTGTTCCATGCGAGATGTCGGCATCAATGACAGGGTCCGCTAGGGCCGATGCATGCCAGGGTTGCGGGAAAGTCCGAGAGGTATACCGTGGCCCCTGGCACAGGCAACTGAAGGAAGACGGGTGGGTTTTAGTCAGTAAGAGTCTGACACGCCCTCCCGCTCTGCCCAAAGCGAGAGAAGTTATTTGATGGTTTCCCAACCTCAAAAAAAAAAAAAAAAGGGGGACATCGAAGCGCAAACTGTAGGTAACCTTGAATTCACGCACATAATTCTAGATTCTAGACCCCATAACGTAGAAATGTTTAGTCAGTTATCAAAAAAAATTATCTGCTGTTTCTTAGAAAAGTGCAATAGGTAAGTAGGTACCTACGCGGTCAAAATATACTACACAACAATTTTTTTTAAGTAACCGGCGTAATCTTTCAACATAAATGTAGGGTACGTGGGGTTCAGAATCATGTACCTGCTGAATCCATTGCTATTCTGTAAAAATCTCACAGTGAAAACTTAGGTGAAGTGAGTGTAGGTGTCATTCCAATAAGGCTAGGGATTGACCAAGCATTACATTTACAATCATAATGAAGATTTTAATTATTTTTTATGCTAATTGGTTGATCATTAATTATATTATTTCAAAGCTAGTATTTAGGTGTCTCAACATTATTAAAATCTTACACGATCAACAGTATGGTTTCACCAAGGGACGTTGTACGACTGACGCCGGTGTCACCGGTGCGGTGATGTGTGCCGGGTTTGAAAATACTGATGGAGCTGCTGAAGATTGTAAGACTACCTTTGCATTGTATAAACTCAATCCTCCTCAATCTCCTTTGTATTATATAATTTCATAGGACAAGTGTGAGTACTGTGTACTATCGAGCTACCATTTAACGGGTAATGTCTTTCATTGACTGGAATGTGCCCTGGCGGCTGATAGATGTCATGCTCACTCAAATGTCTCGCTGACGGTGGCGCGTGTGTTGGATTATTTAGCTCCCTTCAAAATGGTTGAGCTGAATGGTGCTGATCCATACGTCATGTGCGTGAACGGGCGCCATCAGTTGGGACTGGTCTTTCTTATTTTAATTATTTTATTTATGGAATGTTTTGTTTTAATTTCTGTTTGTTGTACTCTGCACAATCAACGTGTACGTCTTATTTACATCGTTCTCCCATATAACGATACCTATATTCAACATTAATGATGTAGGTAACAATATAATTTAAAAGAGTGTCCATGGAGTTTCTTGCCCGTTCTTCTCCATAGGTACCTACTACGCTTTGGTATGGGCAACTAGCTTCATATTTCTGACTGACCGACCACATGACAATTCAAAAGTGCCTGTAAATGGTTTAATTGAAATAAATGCTTTGAGTTTGAGTTTGAGAATTATTTAGGGTTTTTTTTTTATAAAACAGCAAAACTGAAATTCACTCAGAAACTCAATTATGTTTCTCACTCACCTCACTGACCTGACTTTCGGCTTTAGCAACCTCAAACACCATGACAACGACAACAATGGTCATATTAAACACTAGGTCCATAATAACAAACAATGTCCATGCGCATTTTCTTTAGAAGCTAGCTTAGGAAAAAAAAATACAATAAAATGCTTGGTCAATCCCTAGCATCTGGTGGGATGACACTGACAGCTCACTCCACGCTCACTTCACCTGAGTTTTCACGGTGACATTTTTACAGAATCGACATACTGGATGTCCCCGCCATCCTGTACCTACTTCTGCCAGGGTTGCGGAAAAGTCCGAAAGGGTTACCGTGGTGGCCTGGCACAGGCAACTGAAAGAACACGGGTGGGATTTATTTACAAAGAGTCTGACACGCTCTCCCGCTCCACCCAGAGCGGGAGAAGTTATTTGATGATTTAAAACACTCAAAAAAAAATTCTTTACCTACTTGAAAATGTAATAGATTGCTTTACCTACTTCAAGTTATTGAAATTCTGTTTCTGGATTAGCATTATTAAATCATAACGGTTATGTTTCGTGATTATTTAAAACGATTTTCGATAAAGGATTCTCGTAAAACTATACAAAACAATTCTTGTATAACAAATTACGTAAAAAAGGCGATAAGATCGGGTTATTTCATCAAAAGCGTGTTTCTTTGTGATGACGTTGTCTTTCAGGATTATCTTTTCATCACGAACAGGAACCAAAGTTTTGGTTTGTTCGCTGAACAGTAGTGCACGTTTCACATTTTCTACGCCAATTAATCGAATTATTAACGTCTTCGACAAAGCGTGGAACGTTAAAAACATGTGCTTTATAGAGACAGGCAGTAGTAAAATCTAAAACTAAGTCCTACCTATTTTAAATCATCCTTTTTAATAAATGCTGGCAAATCTGGCCATTTTTAATCGACTTCAAAAAGGAGGAGGTTCTCAATTAGTCTGCTTTTTTTGTTGTTTTCGAGTTAGAAAATTGTCTTTTCATTACTCATGAAAGTAGGTCTGAAGTTCCCTGACGAGCGGGTTGAAAGTAATACTTTTCAGCCCTAGGGAGAATCGTTTTCAACTGACAGCTGTCAAATTATAAAAAAAAACTAGTTTTATTTTCACATTAATATTACCATGTTCCAACTTCTACAGCCACTCAATTATAGCGCGATGTAAAATTTTAATAACATAAAGTTAAGTATTATCTAAGGAATACATTTTTTTAAATTACTTTATTATAATTTACTTTCACTATTTCTTTAAAATAACATAGCTTAGGGCAAAATATTTACTATTTTTGCAATGATGGAAATAAATAATTATGGCCGAATAGCAAGCAGCCGGCCACAGAAAAAAAAAAATTAGCGGGCGAGCGGCAATCTGATCTTCATTTGTTTTTTCGAGAGGTAGAGTTTTGTTTTGTTTATACTTCCGTATAATAGCAGAGATTTGTAATAACGAGTTGATCAGATATGGATTTAACGCCTGATTTCATAATATTTTTTCTTTGGCTAATACATGTTTTTATTTTTAACTTTCCTTGTATTCGTAATGAAAACCACAGGGCTTACCTCGGGTTAAAGACTTATTTAGTCCCTAGAAGTCCTAGAACTATTGGCCCCGTCTCGGGACTAAATAAGTTACTTTCACCCCTAGGGTAACAATGAACTATTAATGGGTCGGGTATGCCCCATGGGTCGTCCCATATAAGTAAATTTTACTAACATTGCGTGGGTAGTTTTTCATTAAGCTTTAATATTACGTCTTTTTTCCACTTACGGTCTTATTACAAAACAAGGTTTTTCTTTTGACATGGTTTAAACCATCGAGCCTGTTTTTGAAATAAGAACCTAACTGAAATCGAAATACAGTTCCTTTTACAAAACTGTCAACTTAGTCCGGTCTTAGGTTGTCAATTTTGTATTAAGAACTTTACTAAAGTCGGCATAAAGTTCCAAATACAAAAACTAAATCGAATGTGTAGGTTGGGACTAAAGTTAGATCGTGTTTTGTAATAAGACGGTATGTGTTTAGTGCTAATGTTATAATAACTTGCTGTCACTGTTATTTATATAGAAAGGTATACGAATTTGTGTGGGGACTTACCCCGCCACAACTAAAACGTAAAGATTTAACTTTTTTACAAAAAAAACAAAAACAACTGACTTCCAACAAAGTATTACAAAGTGAAAATACAAAACCAAAGACACCGACTTCCGAAATAAAAGTAATTACGAAGAGCCATTAGTACTGGTTCCTAAGTTCTGAGTTGAACTGCACGGTTACTGACAAATGCGTGCACTGACTGGACAGGTCCACTCAATCTGTGTGGTTCTTTCCTCAAAAGACCATTTCAGACACAAATCTACATGGTCCTCAAAGATTATTATAATATTATTCTAATTATTGTGAATGTGAGAACTAAGTATGTCGGTCATTGGTTTTTTTTTATATTAATTTTTGTATTTTTCTCAGCGTAATCATGATCTGGCAGTTTGAGTAATTTATGCGGTCTACCCAAATGTCCTTTCTTTGGTATTGTTCGTCGAATCGTTGAGCTCCTTGAGTCTAAGTTGAGCTGCACGATTACTGACAATTGCGTGCACTGACTGGACAGGTCCACTCAATCTGTGTGGTTCTTTCCTCAAAAGACCATTGCAGACACCGATCTACATAGCCTTCACATGATCTGACCAAGATTTTGTCTGGACTTTAAAAGAGACTGTGACCTCTGAGTTTGTTTCGGCCTTTCTTCTCAGAGTAGTCAGAAGAAACGCCGACCTCATCAAGTTTAAAAAAAAAATATGATTGACGTGTAAAAGTGTTTGTTCAAACCTACTTACAGAAATAAAATCATTTATCATTTATTTATCATATATCATTTAAGTACCATTTTCTTCTTTTTAATTACCGACCAACATGGATTTTTCCACGGAGTAAATATTTTTTTTTTAAATTCATCAAAATCAGCTAGTATTTTGTTAGTTTAGTCCGAGTAGGTAGAAACTTTTTTATCAAAAATCTGCTATTCTTATAATATGCAAATTCCATGTATACCTTTATACTGTGAACTACAGTTTCGGAAGCGGAAAATAATTCCCAAACTTAGATTTAGTTCTAATTTTAATTGTTTTCTTTAACATCTGCATTTTTACTCTTTTTATTTCTAGCACACTAGCTTTAATTGAAGACACAACGACGTTTACAACTCTGTGCTTCGTGGTACGAGGGATGGAGGCTCTCGGCGCGAGCGCATACTCCACGGCCAGTTATGTGTTCGTCGTGAATACGTTTCCCGACAGCATTGGCTCGGTCCTCGGTATTCTGGAGACTTTCATCGGTCTCGGCATGTCCGTGGGACCGGCCATCGGAGGCCTCCTGTACTCGGTAATTGTATTTATTATATGAACGACAGATAAAGCCATTATTTTTTCTTGTAGGCATGGCGGCCGCATCATCACAACCTCTTTGGTGGTTGTTACAATTGGTGCTTTTATTTGTACAAAAAACCGCGATTACTTCCATGTAACCCGAAGTAGGTCGTTTTCAGTATTCTGTTACCAAAACTTACAAAAAGAATGTTTGTTTTGAAATATTTACCGATAAATAACCAGTTCCAGTTTGATTTTTTGCAGTTATTATTAAAATCATGTACCTACCTAGTTGTTAGTGATTTTAATTAATCTGTGTAACACGATCGCCCACATAATAATCTCTATCGTAATATTACCGTAACGGGTTTAATTAACACTCCCATGTATCGTCAAACAAATAACCTACTATTATCTACATGATGTCGAAATGAAAACTAGAGCGTTTTAAGGCACACACGTAAGTGAAATTTGAATGAAAAATATTGGACCAATGCTTATTACTTATTTCTTCAAGATGATGAAGAAAACTCTGTTCTGCTCTGTAGTTTTGCCATGTCCGTCCGTCCGTCTTTCCGCGGCTTAGCTCGAAGACTATTAGTACTATAAGTATAAGTTGTGACGTTGCAAAAATCAATAATTAAAGCAACTAGTAGCGACACCTTTCGTGGGTCTGCTCAAGCTCGTAGGATGATGGTTTTTATGAAATTGTGTCATGCGAACTAAATACATGTTTATTAATAATTTGAATTAATTAAACATAAGGACATAATTTCCCACATTCTACTTAGATACATTGTATATTACATTCAAAGTGACTACTAGATGAGAATTCTATTTAGTCTGTGGAAAAGATTGGAGGTAGCCGTCAAAATGGGCGAGAGGTTTTTTCCCCTCATGGCGTGACCACGAGGAACACGCTTTGGCAGAGGGACCAGTTCTGGGATGATCAGACTGAGTCCAAATAACCCGATAGGTTTCGTATAAGTCTAATCAAACCTGATCCGTGTGTGAGTATTGAACCATTTTCTTAGTTCTCGTTTTTATAACCTAGGTCTCAGTTCTGAGTTTTGTTCAGAGGATGTTGTTTCAGGTCTGGCTGATTATGCTAGCTCTTGTCTAATATATCTAATGCGAGGATAGACGTGATGCCTTGGTGTAGCCCCGTGCTCATCTGAGCACGGGGCTACACCAAGGCATCACGTCAAGGCATCAAGGCATATACTTCTTGCTCATATAGGGAACAAAGCTTATTCTTAACTAAGCCGGGCACAATGATTTATATAAACTACGCTTACTACCTAGTTCTTACAGAAGGCCCAACTCTCTCATAGGTTAAATTATAACAATTTAGTTTAAACTCAGTATTCTCTCAGTATATTTATTCTTCAATTCAATTGACGGAATCAAGACCCTTGGCATCGAACACAGGATAATGCCTGTGTTCACACGATCAACGTGGCCTACGGGCGTAGACGGTGACGCTATTGGTACCTGGAGTGGCGAACTTCCCTCACTTACCGTTATCCGGTTCAGTAAGGCCTTCATCAATAACAGATGACCACACCTCAAGGGTTAACCTCTAAATTGCCCGCACCCGGATCAATTCCAAATCATCTGAGCACGGGGCTACACAAAGGCATCACGTCTATCCTCGCATTAGATATATTAAACAAGAGCTAGCATAATCAGCCAGACGTGAAACAACATCCTCGTGTCAAAACTCAGAACTGAGACCTAGGTTATAAAAACGAGAACTAAGAAAATGGTTCAATACTCACACACGGATCAGGTTTGATTAGACTTATATAAAACCCATCGGGTTATTTGGACTCAGTCTGATCATCCCAGAACTGGTCCCTCTGCCAAAGCGTGTTCCTCGTGGTCACGCCATGAGGGGAAAAAACCTCTCGCCCATTTTGACGGCTACCTCCAATCTTTTCCACAGACTAAATAGAATTCTCATCTAGTAGTCACTTTGAATTTAATTGACATTGTATATCAGTAGAATGTCGGAAATTATGTCCTTATGTTTAATTCATTCAAATAATTAATAAACTTGTATTTAGTTCACATGACACAATTTCATAAAAACCATCATCCTACGAGCTTGAGCAGACCCACGAAAGGTGTCACTACTAGTTGCTTTAATTATTGATTTTGGCAACGTCACAAGGTAATAAAGCTGTAATGTGGCATGGGCATATTATTCACGGGGATGATTTTTTTCTCGTTTATCCCGTGGTGTGGGGTATCGTTAGATAGGCCGTTCAAAAATATTGCGGGTGTGTGAAAACGATTTTTCGATTCAAAGATCCGTTTGCGAAATATTAAGCTTTAAAGTGCACATTTTTGTAAGAGTCAAGTAAATGGCCCCCTGCCAGCTAAATGGTTGTTTTTGGATGTGTGAAGAAATTCACGGCAGAAGCTACATACTACGTACTGCTTTAATTTTTGTTGCTGTCACAGCTAAGTAGACTTTGTAATGTTAACTAGGAATAGTCGACCAACTTACATTTGCAGCTGGAATGTATGGGAGAACATGTTTTTCAACTACAATGTTTTCTTTGTTCTTGGGATAAATTCATCCTAACAACGGATTGTGCGTGTTCCGACGCGCACTTGGCAGGTTCATATCTCGTGACTAGCTAATGTCTAAATGCGTACCAATGCTTTTTTAATTTTTTTTCAAACCTCTTCTGTTTTAGATAGAACAAAACAAAAAGAAATATTCAAATCGTTTAGGCCGTTTTGAGTTTTAGCGAAACTAATGAACAGCAAGTGATTTTTATATTTATGAGAAGATATAATTATGATTAACCAAAATATGGCCTAGGGAAAGAAAATGCCATACATTTTCAATTTTAGATTTAAGTAGCTACCGTCAAATGGGGTTACTTTGATACTACGGGGTTACTTTGATAACAACTTTAGGCTTATGAAAAACTTAATTTTATAATAACTACAACGCTATAATACAAAGAAACTATCAGTAGTGCCAAGTACTGATAGTTTATTTTTTAACTGGTGTTGTAGATATTATAAAATTAAGTTTTTCATAAGCCTAAAGTTGTTATCAAAGTAACCCCGTAGTATCAAAGTAACCCCATTTGACCGTACTAAATGATTAATAACATTTGTAACGATATTGTTCGCTATAGCCGTAGACAGAGAAAACTAGCCATATTCCAAATATGAGAAAGCAAAAGCTTCCTACAGATGTGTACAATTTTTGCAATGGCAACAACGACACGCAAATATTACAAATTGATGAAAAAGTTCGTATAGTACTCAGCGATCGACGAACGTGAAAACGTTACTGTGTGAATGTATAATTACTTATATGAATGTTTCAGGTAGATCGGGGGCTTCGGGCTTCCATTTTACACTCTTGGCGTTATCATGGTGTTGACTGTGCCCATCAACTTCTTCTTGCTTACTGATTGCGAAGGTAACTAACATTAGAAGAGCTCGCTGGTTTTAAGGGTTCGTCCAATGGTTGCAAAGCTGGGCTTGTAAGCCGAACTGCTTGGTTCGATTTCTACGATAAATCTTCATATACTTAACTAAATATTTCTTTATCATAAGATACACTACCATCTTCGGAAAAAATTGTGTTACCCACCGTGCATTAATTTACTTATTCATACCGGAACTTATTTGTGATGTGTTTTTGATTTGCTTTATAATTTTGCAATCAATTGACTTTTTTTCAAATATTTTCCTTCGCAGAATTCGTGTCCGGATCCAAGACAGCCTCCATCTTCGGGCTGTTCAAGATACCTTCCATAATAATAACGGGCTTGGTGATAGTCATCGTGTCCAACACATGGGCCTTCCTCGACCCGACCCTGGAGCCCCATCTGCGCCAGTTCGGACTGTCCACGGAACAGATAGGGCTAATATTCCTCCTATTTTCTAGTCTCTATGGAATATTTAGTCCTTTATGGGGATGGGTTGCAGATCGGTTGGTTTTCTTTTTATCTTTATATCAGCTAGTTCACTGTTGTCCACTGTTGGACATTAAGTCTACTCAAACATCGTAAAAAATACCCTTCGTGAGAGACAATAACACAGAAGTCTAATTCTATATTAGGTACTGCAATGAGAAGAGAGATTAGTAAAAAAAGGGTTAGTGAGCGATGAGTAGCATTAAAACTGTAACCACCTATTCATCCTTTAAACTTATGCAAGGTTTTAACTGATTTGCAGGGTACACAATCACTGGTGTATGATGGTCTGGGGTCTGTTCCTGTCCAGTGCAGGACTGTTATTACTCGGCCCGTGTCCATTCATTCCGGGTCTGCCAAGGTAATTATGATATAAAAATCGGACAGAATACAATTCAATCCACGCCTGATAATTATGTGTACTGGATAATTATGGATTATGGGTACTGTGTAATTATGTGTAGTTATGTGTAAATAAGTATGTGTGAAGGATCTTTTGGGGCTCGAATGACGTTGACAGGGAGGCGCTGTTGGTAAACGAAAGTGAAATTGTTTTGTGAAATGTTTTGTAAAGAACAAGCTGGCGGTTTGGCCACACATGAAAAGATCCTTGTGCAGCTATATCGTATTGTAATAGTGTGATACTTACAGTCGTTCGTAGACAGAGAACTGTCTACGCAGTCGTTGGATATTTTGTGAATAGATTACCTATATTTTCAGGGACCTGTGGCTGGATCTTGTGGCGTTGTCTATCCTGGGCATGTCCGTCGCGTTGACACTTCTGCCCACCTTCCAAGGAGTGCTAACGAGCTCTATGTAAGTTTTTATACATTACGAATAATACAAAACTACTCAAAATCATGCCGTTTTTAAACTTACTTACTAGATAGGTACCTACTAGCTGACCCGAAAAACGTAATCGTCCGTCCAAACAATCCAGACAAAAACAGTTTATTTACCTTAATAGTCCGACTTACGAACATAGAAAAAAACAAATCAGTCTAGCCGTTCTCAAGCGATGTGCTTACCGACATACAGCATTATATCTTATTTATATAGATAACGGCTTCTTTAAGATCTTTGTTACGAGACCAGCGGGGCGAGCACGGCCTACTGTGATAGGCTTGAGTCACACATTTTTATCACAGTTTGGGAGCAAGATACGTGATAAAATGCGTGAATCAAGCCTATCACAGAGGCCGTGCTCGCCCCGCGGCAATAATAAAATAAAGAAAAAATACAATGAGTAAACAGATTTCGAGAGTTTCAAGTTTTTCGTTCTATGTTAAAGCTACGAGGGCGGCTGCCCCGAAGCCCTGGCGACGTACAGCGCGGTGGCCGGCGTGTGGTCGTGCTGTTACTCGTTGGGTGAAGTCCTAGGGCCCGCGCTGGGAGGGGCACTGACCCAGCGTTACGGGTTCCCGCTTTGCGCTACGCTTTGTGCTGCTGCCTGCTTTACAATGGTAAGTACCTATTCGTAACATCAACGTCATGGAATCTGGGGGCCTACTCTCTAAGTCCGTCAACGGAAATACGGGCCCGTCCGAAAGTAATTCGATACTTAGAAATGAACCCTGCTCCCGATTAATTCGTTTTTCCGGACGGCCAAAAACACATCGAGAGTAAGGACAACTGTCAAATCGATTTGTCATTAATTTTGAGTTCGGGCCCCGGAGTAATCTTAAGTCCGTAAGTGATACGGAGTATGAAACCTCCGTAATTTCGGCCGTAACTACGGACTTTTATGGATTAGGCCATCCGTAGCGAACTACGAAAGTAGAAGAAAGTTATGAATTCAGTGCAACGGGATTCTTCTGTGCGCAATGGGTTTCACCTGTGTGCTAAGCCACAGACAGCTATGGATTATAAAACTGTGGCTTCGTTTGTGTAGCAAACTGCTAGTACAGACGAAGATCACAAATTCACTATGGATGTCTTCTGTGGGCTAGTGGATCTATGGGTTTCCTCTGTACCTAGGCTACGCTTTTTAGCAAACTGCAAGAGTTAAAAGGTCGCGACTTCAGAATCAGACAGAACATTATCACAGTATGGAAACTAAGCATATTTGATTAAATAATTACATACGCTGCATTGAAGCAATAGGGTTGTAACTTTTAATGTTTTTGATTGTTTTTTGTTACAACTTTTTGGTTATGTAGTGATCAATCAATTGTATTGAAATAACTAGCTTACAAATACAATTTAAATAGGTATTCAAATTGTATTTGTAAGCTAGTTATTTAAATTTCGTCGGTTAATCTCAGTAAAAGACGATATTTTAAAACACGGAAAACAGTAGGGAGAGGAATCGATTATCGGATACTTTTGTTTAAAATTAAAAAAAAAATAGTAAAAAATTACTTCTACCTTAAAACTTGATATTTTCCCTATCTGCATTTTATATTCTTTAAGAAACCAGTAACTATTTAACGCATTAGATTTAATTTATTTAAATAATATTTATTTTACAAAAATCGGTAGAAATTGTGGTTTTCAAAAAGGTGGCCCTTAATCGGATATCCGATAATAGGGCCCAATTACCATATCTGGTATTAGGCAACTGCTTTTTTAAATAAAACGAGGTGCTTAATGTGTTACATTGTATTCATTTATTAACAATCATCAGTCTTATTAATTATTAAAATCAGTCAATTATGTTTATTTCGATTAGGTAGTATTAGGTATTAGTAGTAGGTATATTGCCTCATATCTTCAAAAATCTCACTTAAAATAAGAAAATATAATTAGTCATAATCTTATGGCCATTTTCTTTTGTACAACAGTGACTCCCGTCTCATCCACATTAAAAATACGCATTGGATCATAATTTATTTTTTCCATCTCAGGACCCAACATTTCATCGAAGAAGTGTGTCACCTTTTCCATAGTAAAACTCCTTGCTCTTAAAGCTGTGGTACAGCTCGCGCGATAAGATTTTGGCTTTGACCTTCGGATTTTTGAACTTTTGATTGTACAACAGGAGTGCGCGGTACGTCGTATCGATGCGAGAGGCAGGGAACGACTGGAGCGCCAATCAGAGCACCGCGTGCGCCTACACACCCGCCCCGCACCCCGCTAATTGCCCGTTGATACCCAATTTCTGATTTCTGCGCAATAACGGTCAAAGCCAAACTCTTTTCGCGCGAGCTGTAGCTTCAGGTGTTCGAAAAGCAAGTTGTGGGTGCCTCTTCAAAAAACTAGCAAGCCACTTTTTTCCAGCCTGACCCTGTTGGAGAACTGATGCGGAATGTTATTTATTACAGCAAGTTCAAATGCAATATGTTTTATATCATTTGCCCGAAGCCCATAGTAATTTTTTACCATCTCAAGCCAGTATTCTACTAATTCTTCTTCTATTTCCTTGTCAAATGTAGGTGTTCAGCCTAATTTAGTTGCCAGGAGCTCATCTATGTCCTTGGGACTCTTAACATAGTCTTCTAAAGTGCTTTTGGGAACACCATATAATTTTGAAGCCTTAAGGTAACCCATTTCTTTGTTTTTCACAGCAAGGTAGGCAATTTTCATGGATTTGCCATCCCATGTTTTTCTATTTAATCTTGAAGACATGGTGAAACTGATAGAATAACATAAAACTGATCGTACTGCTACTAATAAACAGGATGGTGGAGGTGTTTTGATTGCTGTTTTACGCACCTTAAAACCTTCTGAGTTGGGCCTCTCATTTACACGGTATAGCGATCTCTCACACACTCACATTGAACACATTATGGTTGAGTTGCCCAGCACTATCAACAATAAAAGACACATTGTAAGTCGGTACATACATACATACCACCTAAGACTTCTTCTTTAGTGTATGAAAAGCACTTTGATTTGCTACAAGAAGTGTTGGGTCTTCCTAATGTTGATAGTTTCTTTGTTATAGGAGACTATAATCACCCAGAAGCTAATTGGCTAGTATCCTCTGCAACTGATATCTCGAACATTGCTACATCATATTCTGGAGGACCTTCGGCCTGCGTAAATTTAAATATCTTGATTTCACTTCTGGGTGCTTCTCAATATAATAACATAGCGAATGACAAAGGTAAAATTCTTGACCTAGTAATTTCCAACAACCACTGTATTATTTCTCACATCTCAACTACATTACTTCCGATAGACACCTACCATCCTGCCCTGATGTGTGAGACCTGTTTGAACGTCAAAAGCACCCCGATGACTAAAGCTCCTCTTCACAAATATTGTTTTCACAAGGCCAACTTTGACAATATTAATCATAACATACAGCAACTGAACTGGTCTGAACTGCTACGCCCTATGAATTCTGAAGAGGCTCTGGCTAAATTCTACACTGAAATAGATAATATTATTAAACAAGACACTCCGCTAGCCCGACCTAGATCAGTTAGCTATCCCATATGGTTCTCTCGTACTCTCATAAATATTTCTAAAAAGAAAGAAAAGGCATGGATTAAGTGGAAGAAATATAATAACATTTCTGATTATGAATCATTTTCAAACTATAGAAAACAGTTTAGGGATACATAAATAAATATAAATATCGTCTGACATTGCACACAGCACCATCTAGTTCCAAGTTAAGCACTTAACACTTAAGGCTTGTGTTATGGATACCAGATGGTTGATACACTACTTAAATACATTTTTTTTTCGTAAATACATACATATTATAAATATACATCCATGACTCGGGTACAAATGTCCATATTCATCATACAAACATTTGTCCCTACCGGGATTCGAACCCAGGACCATTTGGTTTCGCTGACTACACTTAGCCACTGTAGCCACTACACCAAACGTGTCATTAATGTCTTAAGTGTTTCAGTTCGTACATCAGTTCTGTAGAAGACAATCTAAGCAAAAATATAAAACACTTCTGGACCTATATTTCTAATCGAAAAGATAAACCTGGAATCCCATCTAAGCTTCAATACAAAAATGCTGAAACAAATGATCCAGATATGGTATGTAACATGTTCTCTGACTTTTTTTACTCGGTATATGAACCGACATCTCCTTCGTTACCTCATTGGAAGCCTCCGCTGGACAACAACGCACTACACGATGTCTCTATTTGTGAACTTTCGTTTAGTGAAGAGAACATATTAAAGGAGCTTAAACCCTAGATCTAGCGAAAGGCCCTGGACCTGACGGACTTTCACCTTACTTCCTTAGGAATACTGCGACTTCCATTTGCGAACCTCTATTTATTATTTATAATAAATGTATGTCTGAGGGAGTTGTACCTAAACTTTGGAAGCATGCGTATATTGTGCCCGTTCACAAAAGTGGATCCAAACGCAACGTTGAACACTATCGTCCCATCTCCATCCTGTCTACCTTGTCGAAACTCTTTGAAAGGTTAGTCCATAACGCAATTTATCCTGTACTCCACAACATTATAATTCAACAACAGCATGGTTTTGTCAAACGGCGGTCGACAAATACTAACTTATTATTATTTTCTTATTTGATTGTGTTGACAGCCGTGTACAAGTGGATGCAGTGTATACGGACTTCTGTAAGGCTTTCGACAAGGTGGACCATGAACTACTACTAAATAAAATAGCGTTCAACGGAATCCGTGGTAATCTTCTGAGGTGGTTTACCTCTTATATAACCAATCGCAGTCAGAGGATTGTAATCAATAGTCATCAATCTAACATCGCACAGGTTACCTCTGGTGTGCCTCAAGGCTCTATACTTGGTCCCCTTTTGTTTATTCTGTACATCAATGACATCAGTCAATGCTTTCGCAACACCAAGTTTTTACTATATGCCGATGACCTCAAGGTATATAGTCAAATCAAATCAAATCAAATCAAAAGTCATTTATTCAAATTAGGCTGAGAATCAGCACTTTTTGAACGTCAAAATCAGTGTGTATCAGAATGGCGGGTGTAATTTCCAGATTTGCCTAAATTTATTACAGTTATTTGGTACCTTCTGTGTACCTTTACGTACCTCTCTTGAAAATCTGTGTACCTACACCCGTATGATGATATTTTAAAAATTAGGTACACCCGCCATCCTGATGTCAGAACCGCGGGTGTACTGCTAACCAATATATGTAGCCAAGCGTACTGTTTATGTAAATTTGGTACCTCTTGTGTACCTGCAGATAAAAGTATTAAATAAAGGAAATACTGCAAGGTTGCTGCAAAAATAAAAATAAATATTTTCTTTCTTCGACGTATCTTTTAAAATAACAATCTACGTATTGATAACTTATCTTAAATATTTAAAAAAACTTTATGTATACATAATTACAAAAACAACATATTGCCCATTTTAGAATTGTGAAGGATTTATAGAATTAGGATGTTTGTCTATCAGTGTTTCCAGATACAACCGCGTCCTTGCATCAGAGTAATACAAATGCATCAAATAAAAATAGTTTAATTGTAGAGTGGTCCAGTGGTCGTAGTATGCGACTGCTGAACACGAAGTTGTGGGTTTGATCTCCACATAAAACAACAATTTGCGGATCACATTTAAAGTGTTGTCCTGAGTCTGTGTGTAAATTGTGTCCGTTAATTTCATTTCCGATTCCCGGTATAGTCACGCACGCAACAGTGACTAAATGATACACGGAGGTTTGGGATTACTATTAAAGATATTACACATTAAACGTATCTTGGCAATATGTTTAATATGGAGGTTCTAGGTTCAATTACCGAAGATTGTTATTATCCTTTGACGTCGTTACTATTGTTAGTTAGTATTATAAAATACAAAGTAACGTCGTGTAATAAAAAAATATTTTTTTATTTTTCGCAGCAACCTTATTATATACAGTATTTCGTTTATTTAATACTTTTATCTGCAGGTACACAAGAGGTACCAAATTTACATAAACAGTACGCTTGGCTACATATATTGGTTAGCAGTACACCCGCGGTTCTGACATCAGGATGGCGGGTGTACCTAATTTTTAAAATATCGTCATACGGGTGTAGGTACACAGATTTTCAAGAGAGGTACGTAAAGGTACACAGAAGGTACCAAATAACTGTAATAAATTCAGGCAAATCTGGAAATTACACCCGCCATTCTGATACACACCAAAATCACATAAGACAGTCCCCCCAAAACGCCCACCCTTCACCGAGCGATAGAGCGATACGACAAACAAATGACTGCCTTCTGCTGCAACAAGATTTGGACCGACTATCCTATTATTGCCAAAAAAATAAGTTGCAACTAAGTTTGCCCAAATGTAACTTTTTAAACTTCACGAAAAACAAAACAAAAATAAACTATACATACACTTTGTGCAATGCCCCCCTACTTAAAGTGGACTTTATTCGTGATCTCGGCGTTATCCTAGATTCTAAGCTTTGCTTAGACCTACACATAGGAAAGATTGTTAATAAAGCGTATCAATTATACGGATTTGTAATGCGATCAACAGTCGATTTTAAGAAGCCTTTTTCCTATATTTGCTTGTATAAATCTCTAGTACGCTCTCAACTGGAATATGCCATGTCCGTCTGGAGTCCATACTACAAAAAGTATGTTGAAACGATTGAGTGTGTTCAATATAAGTTTCTGCGTACCATGCACTACAGATGTTATGGATATTATTTGCCATACCAAGATTTGCTTGCGAAGTATAAGCTCGCAACACTTGAAAATAGACGTAAGTACTTCCACAAGCGACAGGTGCGCGCTGGCAGATTATTTTCAGTGGGTACTTGAAAGTCCAATACTGGCTTGCGTTCGCCTGTTCGCAGAATGGTCGATTCCTACAATAGGACTTATGAACATATAGACATCTTTGCATGTGTTCCCTGTAGGTTCAAAAGTCTTATTCTTAAGGAGCTTTCTTGAGTTTTATTCTATGTTTGTTTTTTATGTCATTTCTTGAGTATTATATACATAATATATATTATAGTATAAGTATTATATAAATTTTAAACACGATTGTTAATTCATTAAATTAGTAAAAAAAAAATGTAATTGTAACCCTAGCGATTATTTTCACTGTATTGTATCCTATCGTTAATCTGTGAACAGCGTTGTGGGCTGCAATATTGTCTGTGTTTTGTGTATTTCTTGTTTCTATGTTTTATATTGTAGCTGTTTGTTGTTCCTCTTGGAAAAAATAAAAAATAAAACATTGTAATGACATGGACAACCAACGTTTTACAACATGTAAAAATGAGTCTCGTTATATCGGATATCCGATATTGGCCACGCGTAGGTATCCGATATTGAGATTTAACATGGCTGAATAAAAACAACAACAACTTTTAAAACATTGCTATTTTCTGAAATAAAACGTGTTTAAACAACAGAATAAATGCTGCCCTTGATAAAACATAGCAATGACAAAAATAAATTGTACTTACTTCAATGAAAACAGCACTTTTATACACAATAATATTTTTTTCACGTACGAGAAAAGTTGCGTGGGCTCACTGTTCCGCCATTTTAGTTTCTAGACTGTCACACTTTCTGCAGTGGCGCTGTTTTACGATTACCAATAAGTACATGAAATTAAAAATAGATGTCGTTATATGAAAATTTCGAGATAGTGGACTATCCGAATTTGCGCAACTATCTGATATACGGTGCCTTTCCCTAATGCTAACACACAACAACTTATAAAACAATTTTTTTTTAATACGATTGACGTGTAAATTGTTTGTACAAACCTACTTACAGAAATAAAATAATTTATTATTTATAGATCTTTAACTTGGTCATTATTATAATAACGGCGTTTAGCCTTTAATAGCGACGTAACCATTTACAAGTTTAGGCAGGAGCGAAAAAAAAATTTAAGCAATCGTAAAAAATTATAACTATTTCAGCTGCCATCTTGGATTCACGTTTTGACAGCAGTATCGGCTTCAACCAATCACCCTCGAAAACAATGAAAACGACACCCATGACGAAAATGTTGATAATCTATTGCAGCCGCCATCTTGGATTTACATTTTGACAGCACTATCGGCTTTAAATACCCTCAAAACCGCCGCCCATTCTGTATTTACAAATAAGTTCACGAATTCATTAAATCGGTCACACGGACTTATAATTCGATAACGATTAATATGTCAATACCGATAAATCATTCTTACCTTCCAAAAACAGCAGGAGGTTTAAAATACGATAGCTCCGGCTTTGATGAAGCCGAGTTCAAACAGCCGTATACCACGCAATACGCTCGTGGCATTTTTAAAAGATTGCGGAGAAAAAAAATCGTGACCACTCGTCTTGACGCGGCACCACAGACTACAATATAGTGTAGGATACGCGGCACTCACTACTGACCGCACCGCTACAACCGCTTCGGGGTATCGTCGATGCACATGTTTGTGTGAGTGTGCCGTTTCGAGCGCGTTTGTAGGTAGTTTCCGTACTGTTCCATACTTATTCTGTGACATTATGATCATTCAATGTAGATGAGTTTAAACGTACTTTTTTGTTTGCATTACTTTACAGGCCGTGGTAACCCTGACATTCTTTTCCCTGCGCGAGTCCCGCAAGTGCACGCAGTCGTCATCAAGCAGCGCGTGTGAATCCATCACATACACAGACTCCACGTGGAACAGCAACAACTTTTGTCGCACGCGCAGTGCTCCGCAGACTTTGGCTGAGCACTCGCCGCTGATCACTCCATGCTCTTGCTACAATAGTCATAGTAAGTATAACATGTGTTTAATTAATTTTCTACGTGAACTTACAAAAAGTTTTAGTACGCGTGTTAAGCTGTCGCGGTGCCCTAATTTTTTCAATTGTCAATGACTCTTAAACAATGTTCAATACATAACATAGGTACTAATGGCGGTTGATATCAATTAATTATTTTAAAAAAAAACGAACGAATCGACACAAAATGAAAAATGAAAAAAAAACACAGTTTTTAGACTTGAAATATTTCAAGTCTAAAAACTGTGTTTGTTTTAAAGTGATAAAATTTTTGTAATTTGTTTCGTTTTTTTTTTTGTAGTAGGTATGGCATCTCGTAGTTGGCCTTGACTACTTAAACGGTCTTTCCTGTGGTGCCTTCGAGCGAAGTCAAAGCCTCCAGCCAGGGGGGCGAGAACTGGCCGCGCCCTGCTTATAAAGGCACCACCGCACGGTAGTTTTTTACGCTAATACGGCCTCTCCTGACGTGTGGTTATCCTTATTAACATTATCCAAATGATAGTCCTTGTTCGCTGCAGTCACGATGTTCAGCAAGTGGACTCGAGCAACGCGAAGGGCTCATGTCTTCAATAGCTACATCAGTAATTGATGGACCCTGGTGTGTGTCAGCATCTCCACGACCTGAGTGGTCTTCACAGCTAGTTGTACTGGTAGATCATGCTGCGAGGCTATTGTGTTCGGCTAAAAATGAGAGAATAGCACTTATGTTGTAATTAAATTGCGTGCACTGACTGGACAGGTCCACTCAATCTGTGTGGTTCTTTCCTCAAAAGACCATTTCAGACACCGATCTACATAGCCTTCACATGATCTGACCAAGATTCTGTCTGGACTTTAAAAGAGACTGTGACCTCTGAGTTTGTTTCGGCCTTTCTTCTCAGAGTAGTCAGGTAGGAAACGCCGACCTCATCTAGTTAAAAAAAAATATGTTTGACGTGTAAAAGTGTTTACCTACTTACAGAAATAAAATCATTTATCATTTAAATACGACGGAGACACCCAGTTAGCTCGTTTTGGCAGAGACATCTCAATGCCCAAATAAACTGAGATGGAGGCACCCAGTTAGCTCGTCTCTTTTAGCAGAATTACACTATAACTCAATGCCCTTATAAACAGACGGAGGCACCCAGTTAGCAGGTCTCGGCAGAGCCATTATTCAATGGCCTTATAACCATTATGCAGGTACACATGACTCTTTCAGTCCATGTAATCAAACACATTTGATACAATCATGCATCCGATAGGTAGAAAACTAAATACAAAAATCTACTTACTAACAAAGAGCGTGGCATGCGACTCGGGGGTCCACTGTCCTCGCAAAGTATCTATGAGCTATGTGCAGCTTGAGTGTCTTTGTCATAAGAACCACTTAACAGCTGTAGCTCGTGTCGATCTTGGGTTTTCACCACACGATATGGCCCTCGCATTCCTGAGTCCAGCTTGCCTGTAACTTGAAAAGTTTTTATTACAAACACATTATCATTGTTAAACGTACGCTTGACCTTTTGATTCCTATTAAGGTATTCATCTTGTTTACGCCTATTCTGGTCAAGCAGTTCACTAGCGCGCAGTCTTTGTATTTCCTTAAGCCCGTCGCGATTCTGTCGTACGTCATTAACAGCGACATCGTGAACACGTGATCTTGTGGTTAGTGCAGTTGATAACAACCTGCATATTCCACAAGGAATCTAACCAATTACTCTATGGTTTAGACGCCTCTATGCGTAACATATTGAGCTAAGTACGACAGTTGCGTTTGACCCGACCGTTTTCACTATGCATCTCAGGTGTTAGAAAATGAATAGCGCTACCCATTTCAGAAACCCAACCCTTTCTTTTTTTTTTTTGAAGTTGGGAAATCATCAAATAACTTTTCCCGCTCGGGGCAGAGCGGGAGGGCGTGTCAGACTCTTACTGACTAAAACCCACCCGTGTTCCTTCAGTTGCCTGTGCCAGGGGCCACGGTATCCCTCTCGGACTTTCCCGCAACCCTGGCAGGCATCGGCCCTAGCGGACCCCTTCATTGATGCTGACATCTCTTTGAGGCGCGCGTGGAACACAACTCGCCGTCGACCCGTTCCTGGTCCTTATCGAACGGCGAGCTGCCCATTGCTCGCCGCTCGCAAGCCCGCGCCTACAGTGGCCGGGAATCAGCTTGCGATTCTCGACGCCCAGGGCGTCTACTGCGGTGGCTAGGGGCGTGAGGGTGCGAATTTTGCCTCTCCCTCGCGCGTTCCGCCTCCTTCTTCGCGAACATTACTGCTTCGCAGAAGGAGGTGACGGCTTCCCAAGCCCTCTCGCTCCGTACCATGGCCTGGACCAGGGCCGGACGCGAGAGATCGCCACCGCCAATCGCCTGCACGAGGACACGGCGGTGCTCCGTCCAAGCCGGGCAGACCTCCACCGTATGCTCCACCGTGTCCTCTGGGCGATCCACACAATGGTGACACCCGGGCGTTTCCTCCCTCCTAACCTAACCGTGTCCGTTGAGGACCTGCGTCAGGCGGAAGGTGAGGACGCCGTGGCGCCTCTCTAGCCACTCCTCAAAGAGGGGACTTATCGCCGCAATTGTGGCGTGCCCAGCGCTGGGTTGCGACAATCGCACTCTCCATGCCGCCCTGAGATCCCGCCGGAGCTCTGTCCGCTGTACCGTGATTAGAAACCCAACCCTGAAGACAAGCATTCTCAAACATTCGTCCTCTGTCACACACAATAAGTTTGGGAGTGCCGAATAGGGAAACGGCGTTTGAAAACATTTGTTTTAATTCGTTAGAATCTTGCCTTTTTATCGCATAAAACAAACAATGGTGCCGATTCTCTTGTCACAAAATTCTCTAAACTAGACTAAAAATCACCAAAATTTAGTTTATTCCTGTCAAACGACGATTTCCCATTCTGAAATTGACTAAAGTGACACAACTTAACTAAATTTTAGTTTGACAGCACTAAGATGGCACTGAGATTATAATTTAGTGAAAATGGCAATTTTGCTATTCTGAATTTTACGTTTTTCACCAAAAATTTTGATTGTCTTAACTAAATCTGACTATTTTTAATCGCGATTAAAAAGGTGTGGAATAAAATTAGTTGTCATGAACTAAAATTCACACCAACACCTCGACTTCAGATGCAAAAACAGTACTGTATCTTTTTTTCTTTTCTTTTGCTTATATCTCGAAAACGGTGTGTCCTATCGCAAAAATAATGAAAATTTCGACCCCCTTTGCAACCCGTAAACCTATAAAACTCAACGTGTTGGTAATATTTTTTTATATTTTACATACAAAAAGTAAAAAATTCCATACAAAACAAGTCGAGGCCGCACATAATGCGCGCCTACGGCTCTAAAAAAAGATCACGTGGTACGGCAAACAAGTACCACGTGGAGTCGCAATAATTGTCAAATTTGATTTTAGATGTGTCAAAATTATTTTTAAATTTAGAGATTTTATTTTGCAGAATAGCGTTAAGATTCTCATAGCCAAAAGTAAGGAATTTTAGTGATAGTTTAGTTAGTTTAGTTCGGTGTACAACAGAATCGGCACCAGTACTTAGAGTAGGCAGCTACAATAAGCAGGACATATTTTTTATCATTCGAAGTACCTAGGTAGTGGACCTAATACGGATATGTGGACCGTGTTAAATGGGGTATCTGGCTTATGCTATGATGAAAACGGGTAATGCGGAGCCCTAGGAACTTTCTTGGATGAAAGGCAAATCAAACAATGATCTACTTTCATTACAAAGGTATCGAGCCCTGGGAACCAAAAATGAAGCAGAATTAGGTCAATGGTCTTATCTGCCCTTAATGTGCATGCTGGTCGTGAAAAGCTCTCGGTTTCCTTTGGGAATGAAGCATAGTAGCTTTAGCTCCTGGCCCGTAGTGGTGTATTTATAATACAGCAGCTACGCAGAATATACCGGGAAGAGTCTAGCTCGTTATTGTTGACTTTGTCAATCAGCGTACGAGATTACTCATCCGCAGATTGAGCAATCTGTGCCCAGTTTTTCAGCCTACTTATTTGGAGGATATCCACAGGATTTCGACTATAATATAATCCGCGTGCTGCATCATATTCTATCTGTTCTATATTCTATCGTTATGTTGAAATCCTCCGAAAGTCCGAAAGGGTTACCGTGGCCCCTGGCACAGGCAACTGAAGGAACACGGGTGGGTTTGAGTTAGTAAGAGCCTGACACGCCCTCCCAAATCACCAAAATTGATATCCTGCATGTATATTCACCAACGCGCGACACGTGGTAAAAGATCTTACGTTCCGTTAGTTTAAGCGCGTTTCAGTCCGTCACAATTTTAAACGAAAGTGTTGTAGTACTTTAATAATCGCGAGCGTCTCAAGCTCATAGGAATGGTATCGTGGTTTGGCTACTTGCGTTTTACTAAAATACGCCACTACCCGGCGTTTACCATCCTCATTCACCTGAATAAGAACTGCGCCTTAACCGATAGAACTCGCGTCCGTATGCAACTCGGTTGGTAATAATGGATCGAAAATAGCAAGCACAGGTTCACTTACGTAAGGCAACGGATTAGGTATTACGCGAGTTTTCTTGTTCTTTACCCCAGTGAAATTTAACGTTACCACGTGTTAAACTGGCAATGGGCGCTGTCTTAGGTGCATAGCCGGGTATATAGCGGCGAAAATACCCTGCCAAACCCAGTAGCTGTCGAAACTGTTTTACACTTGTGAGCACAGGGAAGTAAATTAAAACATTTTTTTTTTTATTCGCTTGGTCTATCCTGACCCTCAAAGATGGTTCGACCTAGCTACTCTACCTCTGTAGCCACAAATGTACCTACATTTCTTTAAGTTAATAGAAAACCCCGCAGAAGTAAGTTTTAGTAATACTTCGCATACGTTTTCAATTGCTTCATTGATAGAAGATGCCAACAATAACACGTCTTCGATAAATATGAGGGCTTTACCAGACTCTATTAGTGATTTCGCGTTCGCGAGACCAAACGGCATTTTTAAATATTCGTAGTGACCTTCGGGGGTCACGAAGGCGGTCTTCGCTGCAGAGTCGCTATCCAACACAATTTGCTAGAAGCCGGACGCCAAGTCTTAACAGCTGAAGAACTTGCTCTTACCAAGGCGATAAATATGATCTTCTATCAAGGGTAATAGATAGCGATCTTTCACGGTTACCGCGTTCAACGCACGGTAATCAACGCACATGTGATCTTTTGCGTCCTTTTTTTTCGACAAGAATAATCGAACTTGCGTATGGAGAGTTGGACTCACGGATTATCTTCTTGTCTTTTAAGTTTTGTACGATACCACGCACTTTACATTTTTCGTCGATTGAAAGCCTGTACGGCCTGTAACAAATCGGTGTCTTACTCGTCAAACCAATGCGCATATTACCAGTTGTGACTGTTGTTAAGGCAGTCCCAATAATAAAGAATTCCTGATTCACGATTGACATAAATTTTTCACGATCGCTACCTTCAAGCGGCGTGTTAACCGAAATCTGTCCAGTTGACCAACATAACTAGGAATTCGTGTTATACGTTGCTCATTGTTTGCACGACTGTACGTTACCCTCTCGCGGTTCTAAACACCTGTTCCTATTAGCAATTTAGTAATCTGTGCTATTAGTACGGGCACGTTTAGGCATTTTAGGGAACAACAAAAAGATCCACGTGGGGACATTATTTGTTAAACTTTGCATGCACTCAGGCGGAATGTATCTACCCGGCTCACTATATTTTCATGACAACTTTGTACTATTGTACAATACCTACATTCTATGCGAATAAATGATTTGATTTGAATGAGATGTGATGAAGCGGCTATTACACTCAAACTCAATATTTTGTTCATTAATTTCATCTATGCCACCTTTTTTTTTCTTATTCTTGATATGTGGGTACTTGTAGTCGGGTACAATTATAATAGTGAAGCACCGATTCCGAAATAAGTGAAACGCGCGATCCGCTGTCTATCAGTACGTGATCAGTACGTCCGCGTCAGTAGGTATACCTACCCTGTATAACGGCCGTTGTGACGTCACTGTCTGTTGACGCGCCTTTCATTTCGAAACGAAAATTTACGTTGTTTTTATTACGCGTTTCAGATCTTTGTTTAGGAAAACAGACAGAGGCGTCATAGCCTGGCTTTTTATAGATCGAACCCGGTCCATTAGGTTTCTTATTTATGGTTTCTGTCGATTCATCGGATTTAACCGTTTTCGATTGTTTAGGGCACGCGCGCTGCAAGTGACCCACACTGCCGCAAGAGAAACACGTTATATCGCGATTTATATTATTATGTGGACGTTTTTGAGAGTTTCGGTCAAACTGTTTACTTTGGGAAGATTTCACAGAGGTTACAGATGAGTTGGGTTTCGGTTTGGTATAAATAGAAAATAAATCAACATGATCTTTGGTCGTTAAACGGGCTCTAGTCACAGCGGCAAGTATTTATGCGTATTACAATCGCGACCTTCAAATCATCGCTTAACCCTCTAACAATATTTAGTCCCTCTTGGGTCTCTTGGGATCGGAGCGCCCAGTATATTCTGCGGACATGGAACACTTGTCGAAATTAATACCTACCTACTCATGACGTCAAACTAAATATTTGCTACATCAATTCTTTGTGAGCAACGCGGCTGCGGTCTTAAGAGCGTTTATACCTTATGAGTGGCAACGTCGCAATTTAGTGTCATATTTCGTGGTTTTAAATTTTTATCATTTAATCGGAGCTATATTTTAAAAATCTGTTTAATTAACTTTTTAGAATTACGTGAAAGTGTTTAAAAAGTAAGTAACCGTAATGCTTACAGTTATTTTACAATGAAAATAACGCCCTGCAAGTTTCCAATGTATTATTTGCATATAAATAGAACTGTAAACGCAATGATTTCTTACCTTTTACACAGTTTTCACATAATTCTAAAAAGTTAATTAAACAGTTTTTTTAAATATAGCTCCGATTACCTAAATGATAAAAATTGAAAACCACGAAATATGACACTAAATTGCGCCGTTGCTACTCATAAGGTATAAACGCTCTTAAACTTAGACCAGGTACGGTCGTTTGCTACCCAGTCGTTTAACCAACTACGCGTATCTCCCTTCAGGCAGTTAGCAATCCGGGATAAACACTCGTTATCGTCCTATCTATTAACATAACGTCCCCTTTTAACCTCTTCACACCAAATATGCTGTATGTGGGATCGAAGTTTGAAATGTAATAATGGTTGGATCAGCCCTTGGTTAATGCACTCAGCGCTCCAATGAGGCGCTCTGTAGCATCTAGTGACGTCGAAGTACTTGCAAGCGATTCTCCAACGATGCTGGTGTTCGTATCAGGCACTGCTGGTTGTGGCTCCTGCGGCGACGACGAGATGAGTCGTTGTCGCTGATACGGTGCTAGTTGCGGATAGGCTGGTGTTTTCTAGTGCGGTCAGGCGCGCCAGAATAGCTCTAAGGGTTTCTTGGAGTTCGGCTGCATCACTATTTTGATGACGCCTATTTCTACCTCTTAGGAGTGGTAGCTCTTTCGGACATGATTCAAAAGCTTTTTGCAAGACACAGCAAAATAAGATAGGTAATGGACCTATCCCATTTCTGACAATGGCGGCTGATATTAATTTTGTTTAAAAAAATAACAAACGACAAGGCTAAACATTTATCCATTTAAAACAAACACAATTTTTAGACTCAAAAATATTCTTCCTGGTTTAAATAACGAGCTTAAACAATATTGCAAAATTATGTTATCTCGACGGCTGCTTGTGACAGAGTGAGAGGCTAGTACTCTTTGCTTTTCTTTTTCCTTGGGCATCTCGTAGTTGGCCTTGAGAGGCCGTGACTACTTAACCGGTCAATCCTGTGGTGCCTTAAGCGAACTCAAAGCCTCCAGCCAGGGGCATAATATTACTTATAAACTATGCGACCATCACCTAATTGCATCCCCTGTGGGGTACGAACCTCGGCTTAGGGTGTCGCTGGGGGAGGACTGCAAGTTGGGGACAAGCTGTATCATTAGTTACAGCTTACATTATTATTAATAGGGGAATTTAAAGCTACAGGCTCAGCTACGCCAACACCCATTGTCGCCCCATCTATTAATATAACGTTGCTGGCACGGATCCGATCAAGGGACAGTGAGGACTATTACTTGGCGATAATCGCGCACGCGTAGGACCTCGGCGGCGAGGTCGGAATTTCAATTTGTGTCTGTTTTTGTATACTGTACAAGTCGCCCTACTGCTTTCCTGGAGGAGGGTAATGGGGTCATCAGGGTCGGTCAGAACCTGCCTCGGACGGCGGACTTTGCTAATTATTATTCTAGAGGGAACATATCTGGCGGCCTTCAAAACCACAGGGTTGCGATGTTTGCCGGCGGTATCCAAGAAACTCTTGGAAGCACGTTTCGTAAATTGCTGAATGGTGGAAATTTTGAGGTCTAAGTGGAGGTTATTAGTACGAACGAACCAAGGGGATCCCGTTGCTTGTCGGAGGAAACGGTTCTGTAGAGTCTGCATCCTATGGAGATGTCGGGGGTGTGCTTGTGCGAAAATTGCACAGGCATAAGTCATAATTGGGCGAATGCACGCTATGTAAATACGCAATTCGCACCTAAGTGACAATTTGTTGCGTGCGTTTAGTACGGAATTGAGTCTACCGCCGAGAGCGAAGGCGGCTCGCGAACAAACCTTATTTATGTGCTCCGAGAAGGAGAGATGTCTGTCAAGTATTACACTCTGATATTTGGCTTGCTTCTCCCAAGGGCACGACTTGCCGAAAATGGTGATCGGTCGGGGGTGGTCAGGTCTGAGTCGCGGCTTCGAAAAGAGAACCGCTTGACTCTTGTCAGAGTTGACTTCAGTTCTCCACTTTCTAAACCAGACGCCGAGCTTATCGACTGCGGTTTGGAGAGTACGAGATATCGGGTCTGCACTTAGAGCATTTAGGTACTAAGGGTCTGCAGGACGAGTACGGCCCAGCCCTGCTTTTATAGGCACCACCGCACGGTAGTTATAAGATATCGTTTTTACGCCAATAATACATATGAACAAAAAAAAAAAAAAATATTACAATACAATACAAAACATAACCGCCATACTTTCAACACTTACACTTAATGACTGACGACTGTAGGAGATGTGCGAGTCACTGCAGCGTCGTATGTATGGATAGTGAGCCTGTCAGCTATCATCATCAGCACTCTGTTGGGACTGCCGCGTACCCTGCGCACCAGCGATGCGCTCCGCTTACGCATCGTTGCATAGAAGACGACGCTAGCTTCGGCAAACATGCCCGACGCACGACTAAGTAAACAATATTTTTGGCCGACTTAGAAAATGTGTATTTATTTTATACTTTAAGCATACAAATGTAAAGAGGTAGACATGCCATAGGCATTTTCTACCAGTCGACCTTTGGGTGATGCAGAGACAAACAGTGGTACTTAGGTGCAAGTTATAATGAAATGTAGGAATGATTTTGTATATAAGTACGAGTAATGAACCCGTACTACTTTATTTCTTCATGACATCCTAGGCCACATCTTAGGCTCTAGGGCATATCTTATTGGTTTGTTGAGATTTATTCTAAGTAATTTACAAAATTAATTTCCCCAGGTATCACATACGGCACATCGCCACCCAAGCACTTCTGCCTGCTGCACAATAAGGGCAACAAAAGCGGGTACGCAAGCATCGCCGAAATAGCCGCATACATCCTCAAGTTTCAGTTCGTCACCAGCTTCTACATCAAAATCAGAAGATCTAGAAGAAAGGCCCTCGCTGCGCCAGCCCCCACACCAGTGCTCAACGAACAACTTTACCAGAATTATCTCGACAAGGAAAACGACGAGTCGAAAGTTAAGCAACGCGTCAATTCTAATGGCTACATAAATATGACAAAGAAAAGCGATAAGTACTGCACATTCTTAGAAGATGCGATCTTCGGAAGTCCCGATATCATGAACAATGTTACTGCTGAGCACTTGAGGGTTAAGAGATATAACACGGGACTGGTTTCTACAGAGAAGCGTTGTGATGAAGAACGAAGAACCACGTACGAAATTATTCGACATAATCTTGAGAAGGTCCAGTTTTATGAACAGGATGAGTGTCCATCGTTTCAAGATATATTTGTAAGTACCTACCTATCTATTAAAAGTAAAAATGGATTACATACGTTTACCCAATTACGTAAATACATATTGGTAAGTAGCCATTTTTTGTGTGTTTGTAAAAAACAACCATCTCAAAATGATACAGCAGTGCCAAATGTATCCGATGCGTACCTCTTTTAAGATGAGTAAAGGTAGTCCAGTTGACGGAACAGGAAATGACGATGGATTTACACACTCGTAAAGAAAATAGAATTGTTGATAGATTCACTTATAATTTAATATTCGTTTCACAGGATAGCTGTGCCTGCAGAGACGGTGTTACCTACGTCAGAGGAACGGTAACTGTGTCCTCAACGGGCGCCTGCGAAGTGTAATTTTTAGTTTTAATTCATACAAATTCAACCAAATAAAGAACGCAACTTCAAATGAAATAAAATATTGTATTTTATTATCCAACCCTCTACAATGTCCTCCCTGTCGGAATACAATAGCAAAAATATTTCATGAATTGCGCCCCTCACTAGGGTGGCATAACGTTGCGAAGCTTCCCTTCCGCCAAATTCTGGCATTGGTACTATTATTGATCGAAACATTGGTATTCGCAATTCCCATCGAAATGCGTCTGCCTACAGTTTATGCTTTCCTGGTACAAACGACCTCTGCTGACGATTTCGCGACGTTGTCATTGAGATTTCGCAAGTCAGCTTGACCACTGTCCATTTGGGAAATCGGAAACTATTTTACAGGCTGGTTGAAAAGTCAGTCCGTTCTTCCTTTTCGTGCAACGTACAGTAACGACGCCAACCGCCAACGTTGGTTTTTCACGACCGGTTCCGAATACACTTGGACCCGGATAACATAAGCTAATAAGAGATTAGAAAATTATTGTGGAAGTTTGTGGAAACTTCGGAAAAGTTGTCGTATACCAACTCTTGTTTTTTGTGTGTGATATACTTGTATGCTATTTTATAATAATTATAAAATAAATGGATAGTGTACATGTTTTTCCACCGAGAAGGATTTGGATAAACTGGCAAAAAGTTAGAAAGTTTTACTTAGGTACAGGATAGAAATAAAATTAATAAGGAACTCAATTGTTTCTATCAACTTTATTCAAAGGCTCATTCGATATATTATGAATAAGTATTACCTACTTTGCAAACAACGCCGGACCCTTTTGTATTAAATTATCAAGCATCGATATTCGCAAAATGCGTCAGTCACTCCACGTCGTCGATAATATATTTGACTGTTCAATAGATACGGCGTCCACAACACCAGGCTAGCATAAGGTTACAAGATATGAATGACTGGTTAACATCTGTCATAAAGTTTAAAAAGTTTTCCGAAAACTTCCATTTTCATTCTTCTTGTACTTACACACATGTATATTCAGTATTTTTTTTTGTCTTTGGCGTAATTAGTGTCTTAAGATAAAAGTTTCGCCTGTATATATTTTAACGGCTTTGTATTTGCATACGCGGAGTGAGGATTGGTTGGGAAACGCAGAGGGTTGGGGGAAAATCAAATAGGGTGCGACCCACCAGCGAGGAAGCGAGATGGATACCGAATATCCTTTTCTTTCATATCTCCAGAGTGCTACTATCCTGGTACCTCATGCATTTTTCTGAGGTAACAATAATTTCAGAAATATAATATGTTTTTCTGAAACGACATTATATTAGAAAGAACACGTAATAATAATATAAAGGAATGATATGTACTAAAGTAAAATCCATCAACATAAAACATTTTTTTTGTGTAAAATAATGAGTATTAAAAGGTTGGCAAAAGTATTACTCACAATCATGTGGCAAAAGTTTCACTATTTCATGGGGATTAGAATAAATGATATTGTCCAAACTATCGAAAGTTAGCCCAAAGATGTTCTTGATGCTAGCTATTTCTATGAGCGTGTGGTTCTCCTTCTGCGCCACGTAGATGGCACTTTGAGCACAGAAGTGTGCGACGCCCTTGTGATTTACTTCAATAGCCCTGAACACTTTCGGCCCGTCGTATGGGATGCGATGAATCTCCCCTTTCTTCACCTCGAACAAACCATCCCTAGTCGTTATAAATGTGTCACCATCTGCATCAATAGCGAACTGGTATATTTTTTCGTGAATATGTTGCTGAAGTGTGACATGTTTTTCCTTCACATCGTATATATGTAGCCGCTGCGACGGGAACTGTATAAAGTACAAGTGGTGGTTGAACATCTGTAAGTCCCAGATGTCACGGTCCTTAAGAATATGCTTCAAGCCCTGGGATTTCTCGAGATTATCTGCGTAGATTCCGTCGTTGCCTCCGAAAAACGCTGTTTTATTGTGTTCGTCAATGGCGACGGCGAATCCGTTTTTAATTCCATTTATTGGGGTTGGCATTGTGTCGTTTATCTTTACATAGGCAATCCCAAAGGTGTCCTCGGTATCTTCTCCGACGTTGTAACTGAAAAATATTTTATGTTCATTGTTGTACATGGCTAGATGGTAGGGCCGGTTGATTCCGTTCATTATGACATATCTTTTGTGCAGTTTCCCGTGGACGTGGACACCTTCGCATGGTATTTTGGTAGTACTATGTGGCTTATGAGTGGTTTTACAGAATACGTTGATTATCACACAGACTAACACAAATATTAACTTCATGATTTCCGTAAATACAATATCAGAGACGACTTTTATGTTGCTGAATACATTCAATACTAGCTGCAATCAATGAAATTTTATACGTCCTGATAATTTTTATAATATATAATTAAGCAATAATCATTGAAAACTAACCATATGGCGATTAGCGTAAACCTATAATATTACTTCTGTTGTTTTATCAATTGTACACAATATTTTTCCCTAACACTCTTTTTATTGAAACAAGAATTCAGCTCTATAGTACCTATGTTTAATCTGGGGAATTATGATTGATCCTGGAGAATTGTTAGATAGTAGATAATACAGGCTGGTGTCCGCAACTCCACGCCACCGCGCGTATTTTGCGTATTGTTACAACGAAATATAAATTAAACGTTATGTGTGGGCCACCCCTCAGGCATGCTTCATAACGAGTGGCTGAGTGACGTCATCGCTGAACCACCAAACTAAAATATGTAATCCTTTTCTTAAAGAAAATTCAACTTTATGTCTGCCAAAATAAAGCTAAAAATGATTTATGAAAGTGCTCAATTCAGCTTGTAGACGGGCAGCCGGTTTAATTGGATCAACGGCGTTTACAACACTGTAAACAATTCGTTGGATTTGTTAGTCGACCTTGGAGCTGGCTCTAAATTTTAAAGTATTACCTTGATATATTTTAGCGTAACCCTTTGGAGGTAGGTAGGTGTAATACTATGTTATCTCTTTGAACTTATTAGTACGTAGTGAAATTTTTAGGTTCCTACTTATGTTTTGTCTAAAAGGTAGGTAGTTATGTCAGAACGTATATGATTGATTCTTTTGTTATATAAACATATATTTCTGCGTTGGTATTATAGTCATATTCTGGTCATTCTTCTGATGTACCTACCGTAGAATCACTGATCCCATAATGCGTTAGTAATAAGAATTGGTTGAATTCAATTATTTTTTTCAAGATCAAGGCGGAAAATAACCCTCCGTATCAAAAAGTCCTAAACGCAAATGGTCATTAACAAAACGGCCTATAATCAAAACGTCACTTTTCAAATCGCCTAATTCGTTCAATCATCGAGCAGTTTGTCCTATCAGCAGAAGGTCCTATTTGTAAAGTACAGTAATACTGAGAAGTCCCTACGGGTTTTTATCCAATGGCTCATTTATTGAAAGGAATTTGTTAAAAGGAATTAATGAAAACCCTTGAAATGTAAAAAAGAAGACTTCGTTTTTTAAACGGTTTTCCAAAAGAGTACCTACCTATGTATCCTGCCGTATTTGTGTTCTGACATAACTTTTGAATTTACTTGATTTTGTGCCAACCTAGCGACATGCATTTTAAATAAATCATAGGTTGCATAAACAAGTTTTAGACTGCCAAAGGCTCAGAACAATAACTAAAGCAGCCAAAGGTCATTCTTATGATTCATCCACAAATTATAAACAAAGATAATGATAGTGCTCCATTTTATGAATTGAATGCAGTGCAAGGGAAAGCCGAAGCTAAACTTACTTGACAAACCATAATAAATAAATTAGATTTATTTTTGGTACCTAACTCACGTGAAAGAAGCCTTGTATGGGCTTAAGTAGGCTTCCAGTGACATGTATTATTTTGTCTCTAATCTCACGTGCCACGTGGGCTTACGTTGAATACGACCTTATTTAACTTGAAGATCGCTGTAATTTCAATGGGCTCATGGCGTTATGTCATCACATCAGAGGGGCAATTCCCGTATTTTTAAGACCGTTCGCATTCTAATCTCAGTCTCAATCTGTCAAAATTACAATCAATTTACATACATTTTTGACAGGTTTTTGACATTGATTGTCGCTGAAATGAGATTGCGACTTGAATTTGAACGTTTTTTAAGTACGAGAATTGGCCTACTGTTCCGATTAGTTAGCCATTAGTAAGATTAGGTTAAATAAAATGAGAGGAATCGATTTCAAGATTTTATTCTTCAAAAGAATAGGTAAATGTTCTTAAAATTATAATTGCATTAATATAAATCTTTGGTATTAAAATAAATAAGTAATTAACTAAAAAAAATGTGAGGATGCATGAAAATAGATTACAACAGTTTTAAACATGGCCATTCGAATGAATGTATTGCCATTTATGGACATACACTTACCTAAACTCACTGATAAATCTAGTTCTTGTTACTATACATAGTAACAAGTTAAATACACAACAGATGCTTATAAAACGTGGGGTACGTAAAGTGGATACCAAGAAGTTTGTTCAACAAATTAGAGTCTAGCGAAGCAACATCGTCGGTTGTGTAACCCTCAAATATCAGAGGAAGACTACCTAATGCGCTTGCTATGTTGGCAACAGTTGCACCCCAGTTACAAGTTCACTTCAAAATGCATTATCTGCATACATTTCTCAAAACATTGGTCTAGTATGACATCATATGAACATTAGTTATATGAAATTCAACATTGAAAAAAATGGGCGTTTGTTACAAATAGAAGCATCATTGTATTATAGACGTCTAATTGTGCTTATTACTAATTATAGAGCGGCAATTTAACATTGTTGGCATTATTACCCACTTATTATAATTTGCAGCTTCATCCTCAGCAATGTATGGTCTATCCACCGGCTTGCGTCGAATGAAACCGCTAACAATGTGATCAAACTTTATGTTTACAATTTCAGCTCGATCATCAATCATTTTCACATTACATACGGACGGATATTTAACAACGATATAAGTAGGTATAGTTCTGGGACCATTGTCCTTCTCAAAGTCTCAAATCTTTCAAGGACACACGAGATGGAACCGGTTTCGTATTTTGAAGAGTCAAATAAGTTCGTCGAGGGTCTCAGACATACACAATGAAACACTTAACATCTTTACTGCAACATTTCACGTCACGGGCATTGTGCAGCTTTGTTTGCCATAAACTTTGTGTTCCAAAATGCAGTCTTAAACATTCTGTGAGATTTTTATGACGGCATGTACCTAAGTAACATTCAACCGCGGAATGCAGCGTTGTGACTTTGAAATCGTTCGTGACTATTGTTTTAGTACGGATGCTAACAGCATGGAACTCTCAATGTTCCAGAACTTCCGTGCCACGTTTTGCGCAGCGCATCTAATTTACTTTCAAGTTCAGTTAGCGTTATGTCATCTTCGATAGTTATGTAGATAGTGTGTGGGCGTTAAAACAGACTGTCGGTGATCTCATCTTGTCCGATTAAATATATTTTCGTATTTGTATAATTCGATTTTTCCCTAGATAAGACGGCCTTAATAAGCCCTTATCGTATAAGCTAGTATGAGTAGAATGAAGGACGAAGCTAGGCTAAAAATAGGTCTGTCTGCGCTGTTTCCGCAGACCATTCTTCGTGAAGCGACGGATAGTTTCTTGTTCTGTAGGAGAGCGTGTACGGATTGTAGCTCCCAACTCTCCATGAAGCCAGGTTCGCGGGAGAACAGGACGGAGTACAGCTGCGGAGACTTGCCGTTGACATTGTCTTGACAGAAGTTTAATAGAAGATGATCGTTGACCGCTTTAAGCACTTGAATACTACCGCTGAACTGTTGGTATTTGGAAAGAGCCGGTAACGTTCCTGAAATGTAAATAAAAAAATACTTAGTCATCAGCAAAAGTTGATCATGTGATTCTAAAAAATATGTATAGGTACTCTGAGTGTTGTAAAAAGTGGCTAGGTAATAACATCAACATATGGAATGTTCGATAAGGACCAGGCCCGGGTCAACGGCGCGTTGTGTTCCACGCGCGCCTCAAAGAGATGTCAGCACCAACGACGGGGTCCGCTAGGGCCGATGCCTGCCAGGGTTGCGGGAAAGTCCGAAAGAGTTACCGTGGCCCCTGGCACAGGCAACTGAACACGGGTGGATTTTAGTCAGTAAGAGTCTGACACGGCCTCCCGCTCCGCCCAGAGCGGGAGAAGTTATTTGATGATTTCCCACCCACACACATGAATAATACAAGCTTTGAACAGTATGTTGCAAAATATTCAAAAACTTTTAAAAGTGTGTGCCGAATAGCTAAAGCTATTTATATTAGCAATAAAATAAAATCAGCTGATGATAAAATAAAAACTACCTGGCAAATAATAAATAATGAAACAGATAGGAAAAAACACCGTAATACGGAAATTAATTTAGAGACTGCACATGGCCTCATCAGCTCAGATGTAGAAATAGCTCAGGAATTTGAAAACTTTTTGGTAGTATTCCCCTCAAAACAACTGAAGCTTTAAAATCCTCGCCCGCGCTTTCTGCTGCCTTACTTAGAACGAATGTAAAGGCATGCCCTTTGGAGTTTAGGTTTCAGCATACAAACCCCCAGGCTGTTATAAAAGCCTTTAAAGATCTAAAAATTAAATCCACAGAAGATCTCTGGGGAATGTCTGTAAAAGTCTGTAGACCTATCATTGAAACCATAGCGCCCTATTTAGCATTCATATTTAACACCAGCGTAGACCAAGGAGTCTTTCCTGATCTCATGAAACATAGTAAAATAGTTCCTTTGTTCAAATCCGGTGATAGTAAAGAACCCAACAATTATAGGCCTGTGTCAATTCTGCCCGTTCTCAGTAAGGTGTTTGAAAAGTTGATGCTCAATCAAATGTTACGTCACTTTAATAAAAATTCCATCTTTCATGAACAACAGTACGGTTTCACCAAAGGCCGTTGTACCACTGACGCTGGTGTCACCCTAATAAAGAAAATTTTTAACGCCTGGGAAGAAGCACAGGATGCCATTGGAATCTTTTGCGACCTCTCTAAGGCGTTCGATTGCGTAAACCATCAGACACTTCTGCTGAAACTAGAGCACTATGGGATTAGAAATACAGCTCTTGATTTACTCAAATCATACCTGAAAGATAGAAAAGTTACAGTTCAAGTAAACGGCATAAACTCATTAGGGTCTGAAATGGCAATGGGCGTTCCTCGAGGTTCGATATTGGGTCCATTCCTCTTTTTAGTTTATATTAATGATTTACCACAATTACTTCAAAATCAACCGAAGATGGTGTTATTTGCAGATGACACATCATTGATATTTAAGATAGACCGACGGTCACAAAATCTTGACGACGTGAATAGCTCTATTCTTCAGGTCCACGATTGGTTTACGGTAAATAATTTGGTACTAAATGGTAAAAAAACCAAATGCATTAAATTAAAATTACCGAATGTAAGAAGTAGCGAGTGTGACATCATGTTGAATGGAGAAAAACTGGAATTAATTAATCACACAGTTTTCCTGGGAATCACGCTAGACGAGAAATTACAATGGGGACCTCATATCATCTCTTGCGGGGCGGCTAAGCTCGGCCGCTTATGCTGTTAGAAAGATAAGACAGTTAACAGATGTAGAAACCGCGCGTTTGGTCTATTTTAGCTACTTCCACAGCATTATGTCGTATGGCATTTTACTGTGGGGTCGGGCTGCTGACATTGAATCCATCTTTATTTTGCAAAAGAGAGCTGTCAGAGCCATTTATAATCTACGTCAACGCGAATCTCTCAGGGAACTATTTAAAAGGATTAATATTATGACGGTACCTTGCCAATTCATTTATGAAAATATTATGTATGTAAGAAAAAATCTACATCTTTTTAATAAAATAAGTGATAGACATAATTTTAATACAAGAAATAAAGATAAAATAGATCAACCATTTTTCAGATTAGCTAAAGTACATACATCTTTTATGGGGTACTGTGTTAAATGCTACAACAAAATACCTTGTAATATATTGCAATTAAATGAAAGAAAATTTAAAACTCATATAAAAAGTTCACTGTGTAATCAAGCATATTACAAATTAGATGATTATATCCAAGATAAGAATGCTTGGAAACATGCTGGTCCAGCTCCACAGGACAATCTAGGGTCTAGACAAAATTAAAACTTGTTGCTACTTTAATTGTATGGTTTGTTACTTTTATGACATTGATTTACATTCTGTGACTACTTTAACTGACACACTGACATATTAATTGGTTACATAATTTGGGAAATCGTATACTTTTACAATGTTTGTAAATTTTATATGTGAACACCATGTATCTATCACTTAATTAACTTTTTTATCATTGCTACGTTTATTAAATTCTTTTTACCTATTTTGGTAGGGTAATTTTTATTATAGGTGCATCGTCTTCACATATAATTATATAATTAATGTATACAAAGTATTGTAACACATTTTAAAAGAGTAACGATGGAGTCTCTTGCCCATTCTTCTCCATACGAAACTACCTTTTGGAAGGGGCGACTAGAATCAATTCTATTTAAATGTAAATGTTGACGTTCAAAAGTGCCTTTTATGTGCCTATTTGAAATAAATGCTTTGACTTTGACACAAAAAAGGCATCACCACGCATCGCAGCATCACACAAATGGTCGCAGTCGCATCATATTCTGATATGATGAAAAACCCTTACCGTTCTGACCGTCGAACACCTGCCAGTAGCCGGCGGAGTTGTTCTTAAAGTACAGCGAGTACTCGATGGTCTGTCCCGCCTCGTCCCACAGCAGGCGCAGGTGTCTGTACTCCTGGCGGAACTTCGCGTTGATGTGCTGCACGTGGAACAGCTGGTTCTCCGTTGAGGGCTGGAAAGTGATGAAAGATAATTAGATCTAACGTTTTTTTTGTGGGTAGATTATATTCCACCGGTTTGTGAAATACTACAAGGAGACTTTTATACGTAGGGGCACTTATCTTTTTCTTTAACGATCGATCGCTTTAATCAGATATTTTGAATACAAAATAATGTCACCTATTAAACATTTCTCTACAATCCAGAACATACACAGAAATTAAACCATTATGCAAATGCAAATTACTGATAAGTAGTCTGGCAACATGCACATTTAGCCACCTATTTTCGTAGTTGTATAAATAGAATAGTCCCTAGATACGACGGCATTGATAGGACCCTTATCGCAAAGGCTGGCATTAGAGTAATCTATGATATTAGTAGAATGGAAGAAGAACACGACATAAATACAAGTAGGTCGCTCTAAGTACCTAATTTATTTTCTCGGTAGTGCAAAATCTACATACACAGGACACAGTTCTCAAGTACAATGGTGTCCTGAGCACATGTGTAGACACTGAACTTGTAAACATTCACTCCAAGTGATTCCAAGAAGTTGTAAACAATTTCCACGTTCATCCAATTGAACCTGGAGTTAGTCATCGTGTTCTAGAGATTAAGTCGGTCAGTCAGATTGACCCCTGCGCTGGGTCAAGATGCGTCACCACGGGTGTACGCATACAGGTCACATTAATTGTAGAATACTTCTCGAAATTTCACAATCACTGAGTACCTTAGTAAAGTTGGTGTAGATAAGTAGGTAGGTTTAAAGTGGGAGCAGCTAATTGCCCTATTGTCGTATGTAAGTATTCATGTATGAGTCAGTTAAATGACCAAACGATATGCGAGTCTCGTTTTTAGAGGCACTCGAGCGAAAACGCATCACATTCGTTTCTACAGTTTCCTTTGGTAAATAATTGAAGGTGCAAATAGTTTAAACACACATTGTTGGCATGGACATCTGTATATACCTATAAGCACCTAAGGTATAAGGTACTATGTAAAAGTAATGTATTTTCAACATGTTTAAGTATGTAAAGGCTGAGAGTGTTGACATTGACACGATCGGGAAATTATAGTCGGAAAATACTGTTCAGTTGTTCATAGATCATAACAATGTTCTAAAGAATGTTAATACATTTTTCTTTGGCTAAGTACGTCCAATATAGTGGCTTTATGAAAATATCGTGTTATTAAAGTTGATAGTATCTACCCTTATATTACTATACCTACTCTTTGATCTACCCATTGTAGGAAAACGATGACACGTATGACTGTGACAAAGAAATAATGGGAAATACCTAAGCGCAGCTAGCAATAGATATTATTTATTGTATTTGATCCGTCACCGGGCACCTTTACTTTATCTTCTTAGAAGAGACCTTAGATAATCAGCGACCCCGGTTTAATAGGGAACGCGGGCCTTTTCACAAGCAAGGTGACCTAACTTAATCTAACCAAAGACAAAACTCTATTTTAATCTCTGAGTCAGAAACAATACTAAAGCAATTTAACCTTTACTTCATGCTGATATATACGAGTACTTACAGGCCCGTTAAAGAGCGTTTATACCTTATGAGTGGCAACGTCGCAATTTAGTGTCATATTTCGTGGTTTTAAATTTTTATCATTTAATCGGAGCTATATTTTAAAAATCTGTTTAATTACCTTTTTAGAATTATGTGAAAACTGTGTAAAAGGTAAGAAATCGTTGCGTTTACAGTTCTATTTATATGCAAATAATACATTGGAAACTTGCAGGGCGTAATTTTCATTGTAAAATAACTGTAAGCATTACGGTTACTTACTTTTTAAACACTTTCACGTAATTCTAAAAAGTTGATTAAACGGATTTTTAAAATATAGCTCCGATTAAATGATAAAGATTGAAAACCACGAAATATGACACTAAATTGCGACGTTGCCACTCATAAGGTATAAACGCTCTTAAATGGGTCCTAAACTGTTTTTTTAAGCCTTTTTAAGGGTTAACTTACGAAATATCCCCATGTATGTACAGCGATTAGAAAACTTAGCTCAAAGGGAAACATTTTGTTCGACAAAATTCGTTTCATATTTTCGGTCCCTAAAAATTTTATAAAGGGATCGTGACAAAGACTTCCCAGTAGTTTTAAAAACTCTAATAGATCGTTTCAGACCACTCTTACACCGCACAGTCTTACTACAAAACATGGTAACGACAACATAATTCAAAAAGTTCTAGAACGCAATTTGATTGTTACAAAAAGGTTTTTATTTGAATTTGATTCAAACGTAAACCACGTAAATCAAAGTAAGAAGAAAACTAAAACCACAGTCTCACTTCCGTATTTATTAATGTTTTGTAAGCGATATTTAATTTGCAACCGTGATCAGGGTCGGAAGCGGTTTGGTTCACTCAGCCGGATGGATCATTGAGGTCGGAACCGGCTCCCTACATCATGCGAACTGACACACCTGTGTCACTGAACTCGAGGGTCTAAACTGCGCTTTATTTTTGGAATACCAACACTATCACATCTATCTATTATAAATAAAAATTAAATGCTGTTCGTTGGTCATCGCTTGAGAACGGCTCGGCCGATTTGAATATTTTTTGTTTTAAAATGTTTGCAATACTTAGTCCGAATTGGGTTTTTGTGGGAGTAAATATGGAAAAGTTTCCCGGAATCGGTTCAAATTCGGGAAAAACTGAACGTCCTTTTTTCTATGGGTTATTTGTATAAATTATTGAAATTCAGGATGGACAACATCTGTCGGGTCAGCAAAAATAATATAAAACAATAAAATAGTTTTCAGGGCGTGTTAGTAGTTGTATCTAGTATCGTTATCGTGATATTAAGAAAACAGTACGGTAGGTACCTACATAAATAAAATGTCATAATTTCATAATACTTTGTGTCGGGTTATGCATTAGCAATAAACAAGGAAGGAAAACCGTTCTGAATTTTCGAGGAATTAAGTACCTATGAATTTTTTTTAATTTTATCTATTACTAGCTGACACGACAGACATTGTCCTGTTCAAATTTTAATAAATCAAACAAAAATCCCATAGAAGATGGGAAGTTCAGTTTTTCCCGAATTTAAAATTTTCCCGGAAACCTTTATAATCGTTTATTTCCTTACAAACCTAATTGGACTATTACAAGTATTTTAAAACAAATAATAGCCAAATCAGTCCAGCCGTTCTCTAGTGATGCACTTACCAACAAATTGCATTTCATTTTTATTTAAATAGATTTATATTAAGTCACATAACTTTCTTATTTTTCTTTCTTTCTTTCGTTTTGCTGTTTTATCATATTGTTTTTTATTTATATATTCTAAGAATATACTCTCGTACTAATAATGAGACAGGTATATTTGTATATTGTTGCCATGTACAGTTAGGTCATAATTTATCCAAATAAGGTTACGGAGAAGATAATTGTGCCTAATGTATGTTAGTGCGTTAATTAGAATTGGTTCATTGTCCCTATGGCTAATAGTGATTATATGGAATTCGCATGACTACAGTAAAGTTAATTACGTTATTAATACTTATAATATTTATTAATACTTATTACGTTAAAAGTATGTAGCAGTATTTGTGCTTTATTTGATTTTCTAACAGAAACAATAAGCATCAGAACTTTCTAGTTTATTTGTTGCAGTTTGCAATTATGACCAGAGGGACACATTAATGCAGGCATAAATGTCCACCTCTGCTTACCTACCTCTTCGAGAAATTCAGTCTTGTTTACATCAAAGTGACAAGTGACAAGACTGTCAATGTTTCATGTTTAGCTTCTTCTTATTTACTTCTATAGGTACCTATTATGTACAATTATGCTACACCATCTACATGTAGTTAATAAAGTATTTCAGTTGCATAGCTTTTTTAAAGTAACATTCTACACTTAAAAGAAAAACAGTTTGATCGTGATACCTTTTTGCACCTATGTAGGTTGATGTTTTGTGGTATGTGTGTTTGTGTGTGTGTGTGTTTTTTGTTTGTGTGTATTCAATGTAAGTGTGTGGATTCGTGGTTCTATTACCAATACTACTTACTTACTTTGGAGATTGGATTATCTAGGAATGTACCTTGTCGAAATCGATTGCAAATATTGCATAACAACACAAAAAAAACAAAAATACTGTACTCGTATACAGTACAAAGTACTAGGTAGGTACCTATACAGCTGCGTAAATAAGCAAGTGCAAGTTTTGTGTGATTTCGGGACTTTAAACACACACAATAATTGTTTTTAATATTTATTTTTATGTAAATCTTTCTATCTATCTGCTGGTTTTTCCCGTCTAAACTAATCCAGGCATAGGCTTCATTTTGGAAAGTTTAAGATGAAAGTACCTATAGTAAAGTAGGTGAGGTATGGTACCACATGTGAGAGTGTGAGCCTTAGACGCAGCCAATTTTAGATAAGGATTGTCATTGTTACCTGTTTTAACTGGCTATAAAATTATGATGAATAAATAGACGCGAACGCACTATGGCCTAATAACGATTCAAGGTGCTGCTGATTCAGTAGGATGTAGACTGTAGAGGTTTTTCATTCACACAAATTTTGGGTTACAAATACAATTGTTTTATTTTTATTAAATGTACAATAAATTAGTTGCATTGGTTTAATAAAACATGCCTTTCCGTTGTTTAATTTTGAGCTAGATTTTTGTTTCTAAATATAAATATAAGTACCTACTTATAATATGACGATTATGCCGTAACACTAACGTAAACGTAAGTAAGTACCTACAAAAATTACTAGGTAATTAGATAGTCAATAATCCTGTCTTCTAAAGTCAGTTTCATACGAGTACAATAAGTACTTAAGTATATAAATTCATATATTTAAGTCTATCACAATATTCTACCTAACAGAAAAAAAAAACTTCTTTGAATAATAAGTAGGCAGATTCTATTTTCAGTCTTATTACTGTATCGACATAGAGATCAGAATAAACAGACACACGTGTTAGAAAATCATTAAGGAATTCTTACAACCATTATACAATGAAATTTGCTCAATTGAAGGAGTTACACAATACAATCATCAAGTGCTCTATGAACAACATCCACACACACTTAAATAGAAATAAAGTTAATAGTCCCAGACCTAACTATTCACTTGTAGGTACTTGTTTAGTACCTAAGTATCTAAATATAGAGTAATTGTATAATTATGAGGTCCCAGTGTAGGACCGGAAATACCCTAGATCTCAATATTTCTAATCTTAATTAGTACCAACTATTGAGTAAATAATACTTCATGTAGAGTACCAGTCTTTTTTCATCGGCCACATTTTTGTTAGTCACAATCTAATTTTGGCGTCTCAAGTTGCCGAATTGTATATTGAAAATCAATAAACCTACCCCAAACGTGGTAGTGGGGAAATGGTCTTCTTCCCAGATGGTGACATCGGGACAGCTGTTGTACTCGTGGACGCCTTCCCTGCTCAGGTGCACGTACAGCTCGCGCACCTTCCACTTGCCCAACACTTCCCTAATGTCCAGCTTGTCGTATAGGTGTTCACGAACACATATCACAGTAGTTGCATTGTAAGCTCCACTCGAGTTGTTTTCAGTATGGTTCGAGTCAAGGTCGGTGTCGTAAATTAAGAATTCTTCAGCAGCTAGCGATGTCAACAAAAACAACATCCAAGGTAAAACTCGATAAAATAACTCCATTTTTTGAAGTTAAAGTTTCTCGTATTCACATAACACTCACTGCACTTATCTGACATCAGACTTCCGTCTGATTAATTTAAAATTCGAATATCTCGAGCGAGACTATAATTCGAGGTATTGCGCTCGCGAATAATATTGCGCTTACAAAAGATCGTAGCCGACTGAGGCGAAGTGGCGCGCGCGCCTGACTCACGCGGCTTGATGTTATCAAACTTATATCGAGCCTTTTATACGGATAGAGTTGGCCAGCCGTTTCGCAGATAGGTAATCACACGAGGTAAAAAACGCAAACAAGATTTTCCTCGGCGTGAATGAAAGTTTCATAACATTATTAAATTAATGTGTAGCTGTACTCGTGTGCCTACTGAGTAACACTTGACCAAGGAAAAGGGTTGACAATCATATAATGATGTTGCCTTTAGGGAAATGTTTTATAAGCGTTCAGATATTTTGGGAAAACGATTGCGTAACATCAGGTGAATGATAAATGAATGATAAATAGATGAATGATAAATATACCTATACATTATTTTTATATAGTTGCAAAGATGCTTAATACTACCTACACATCAAAGGCTTTTCTGATTTTCTAGACTTTTTCCAAGTTAGCTATGCGGAGATTTGCTATTGTATTTTTAAGTGATCAGATTTCCGAAACTCTAACTTATTGATCAAACGATTCTTAGATCTTCAATTACGTTTAAAAACTATACAAAGTGGCGCGTACCATATCACATTAAATTTATACCACGTATACTACTTACATGGTATTTTCTTTTATAAAAACGTTGCCCCATACTAGGAATTTCTCCTGTATCGTGGGTGCGTTTACAAACATTTAAACTCACATACACAAACAGCCAGACCCGGAACAACTACTTGCAGGTCATACAAATATTTGTTCCGTGCGGGGATCGAACCCGCGACACGCGACACGTAACGCAGCCGTCAATCGCTTAACCACTGCGCCAACCGAGCCGTCGACTACTTCGTCGGTATACTTAGACGATATACAAAATTTGAATGAAATCCATTCACTGAAAAAATCTGCTGTTCCATACATTTTGTCGAGCTTTGTTTAGAGAATGGATTTCATTCAAATTTTGTACCTATACCATTCAAGTATACCATGTAGTATACGTGGTATAACGTGATAAGGTATGCGCCACTTTGTATGTATTATTCGTTATAGAAAGTGATGTCATCTTTAAAACAAATCAATCAGTACAACGCATCCACGTTGCCCCGGGGTCTTGGATTTTCCGAAATAACTACGGATCGCCTATTGACTGTATCAGTACTGATAATGAAATTCCAGTAAGTATACTATAATGCGAATAAAGTTATCTCAATGAACCTTTGAACTTTGACTACTAAAGAGAGTTCTGTCAGCTTCGGAATTAACGCACTACCATTTTATTTGCACTTTTACATATTATGCAACGTGTTGTTTTGCATCCTCGTCAAATTTCAGGAGGCTGTTATGAAAGACATAAATAATCAAATAAAATTACGATTCTGCTCAATAATTAATACATACTTGTTTTTTAGGTATTTAAGTTTGACAGTATTTCAGAATACTCCACTTTCAAAGAACAAAATCGGCCCGTTGCGTATGCGGTAGGCAGTGTCGTACGACTATGTCGCTGTGTGCATGCGTTACAGTTACAGCGCAGTTACAGGGCGGTATTACACGGGCCCTACACATGCCGAGTTCCGAAAGATACAACAAATAAAAATAAATACCTACTTATTTTATTATTGATTCGTGTCGAGAATCATTAGCATAGTTACCTCCTCGAATTTGACGAGGATGCAAAACAACACCTTGTATTTAGCTAGTAGGTACTAGCTTCTAGCTTCTACCTGCGGCTGCGCCCACGTGGGTGTCGGAAATTATCCCACGGGAACGTGCTACCGGGACAAAAAGTAGCCCATGTCTTTCCCTAGGATGCCATCTATCTCCTTGTCAAACTTTATCTAAAACCGTTCAGTGGTTTAGGCGTGAAAAGGTGTATAAATATTGGATTTGAATATTTTGTGCGGAGCCATAATTCTTTTTCTAAAATAAAATCACGTTAGTCCTTAAAACATCAGGTATCTGCCATTGAAAGTCCTGTCAAAATCGGACTAGCCGTTTCGGAGATTAGCCGGAACAAACAGACAGACAGCCAGGCAAAAAATCTAAAATTAGTTTTTTTATTACAAATTGCGGTTATAAAAATGAATTTAGTAAAAAACTGCTATTTTGACATTACAAACAGACACTTCAATTTCGTTTGTTTGTATGTATATTGATTTATAAATTAAACAACACTATCTACCCGATGGTGGCGTAAGGCGTAAGATCATCATCATTTGGCAGCAGTATTCTCTTTTGCGGCAGTAAAATATAAATATATATATATATTACTTTGTCCCACACTAGGAATTTCTCCTGTATTGTGGGTGCGTTTACAAACATTTAAACTCACATACACAAACAGTCAGACCCGGAACAACTATTTGTAGGTCATACAATATTTGCTCAGTGCGCGAGTGATCCGCGACACGCAGCGCAGCAGTCAATCGCCTAACCACTGCGCCAACCGTGCCGTCAAATTGTTGACATATGGCTAGAAGGGAGCTTTGTATTGAGATGACGGCTGATGGAGACACACTTTCCTTAGGTATTTTCACAGCTGAACATAAGACATTCCTCCTGATGACACTAATCATAAGATTAGTGGCCATCAGGAGGATGTGCTTGGCAAATTGGAATTTTTGATTCTACTTACAACACAGACACACTTTCCTTAGGTATTTTCACAGCTGAACATAAGACATTCCTCCTGATGGCCACTAATCATGAGATTAGTGGCCATCAGGAGGAATGTCTTATGTTCAGCTGTGGGCGTCTGTGGGCTAATAAATAGTTATTGTGTATAGTATTTGTAGGTCTGTGGCAAGGAGTAATAGAGCTGGGTGGTATTTGTCACAACAATCGTTTAAATGTGCGGGGACGTCACTAATTGACGGACCGTCAATTGGAACTGCGTTTATGCTTTCCCAATAGAAAGCTTCAATTACGAGCTTTGTTTCTGTTTTGTATTTGGAATTATTTTGACTGTTCACTTTTTTTGTGGTCTATAAACTTCACACCTATCAAAAAAAAGTACTCTGTGACTAGTATAAGTACTTACCTATTGATTTCGTGTGAAAAAGTTTTACGGAAAATATACGGGGATGTTAAATTTAATGTTATATGCAGCGATCAATTTGTAACAGCTGTGAGTTTCGGATTTTTTAGTATTTTACGAGCTTTTTTGAGATAAAACCGCGCCGCAATTCAGAAGTTTGTTGGTAATTATAGAGTCACTGCTAATGTCGCGCAATGTACTGGTTTATTGATCCACGTTCTATGTAATTGTTCCTTCCTGCCGATTAGAACTATGTTATGTAAATTTTTGAACAGAGTTTGTTTTTCTCAAGCAATTATTACTTTATTCGTGTTATAGATTTTGAAACAAAACTAACCTGGTCTATAGGCTCCGAAATGTGAATTACGATACATGATCTTGCGTAGTCGATCCTTGAATCACCGGCTAAATGCTGGACAAACTCCACGCCATACCACATGCCCATCAGGCGGTCCACCCAGATGCCCTGTTGCGGCGAGCGGTTCACACAGTAGTCCCTTATATTGTTCATGAACGGCACCTCGTAAGAACTGTAGCCAGTACCGTATCCTTGCCCAGCCTGCTCATATCCTTGGCCATACCCTTGTCTGTTGTAGGTGTCTCCATATCTCTGGGTTTTGTCTCCGCCCGGGGGGTAAAACTGGTTCGATCTTTGAGTAGTGTAGGAGTTGGTAGGGCTCGTCGAGATCCCAGGACTATAGTTGGGGTACCTGGTCACTTCAGGAAAGCTGGATATGTCGCTCCCGTAGCTGGCGGTTTTGTATGGGTATTGATTTTGATTGGATGGATTCGCTGCGGTCGTATAGCTGCTGCTCCAACTGGAGGACGTGGAATATCTGGCATCACCAGGTTCGGCGTATCGTTGGTAGTTCGCGCACTCGGCTGAGGCCCACAAAATAATTAAAACGACCACGTTTTGGTACATTTCTAGTTGTTTTTTGGTATTCGATGTGTGTCGTTGCGCGATAGTAAGGTTGTGCCACAATGTGTGACTGGTGCGGGAGCGCGATAGGAGTGGGAAGTAAACTAATTACGACTAATTCACGACCACTGGTCCCGGAGATGATAACACGTCTAAGTCACATTTATAATTTCTTGTGTCCACTTAATATTAATTGGATAATAAATACCGTGTGAGAGATTACATGATCTTTGACGTGAAGATATGCTATTTATTTTTGTAAACAATGTGTTTAATTTTTATTATGTTATTGTTTCATACCTACATATCTTATTGTTTTCAAAGCATTAGGTTCAAAATACTATGATGATCAAAAAATTTCCACTTGTAGTCTACAATTAGGTTTGTGTTTAAATAACAAAACTGCTGATTGAGATTAAAGTATTCGCATTCATTTATTTTATTTTAAAATAGCAGACCCGACAACGTTGCTTTTTTTGGTTTTCCTATTTTGTTTTCAAAAATTCTTACAAAATTCCCATAGAAAATGCATTTTCCATTTTCCCAAATTTTAAAATTTTCCGGCCAACTTATCAATATTTTTTTTTCTGGAAAGCCTGATTCGTACTATCAAGAACATTTTAAAACAAACAATTGCCAAACCGGTCTAGCCGTTCTGAAGTGATGCATTTACCAACGAACAGCATTTAATTTTTTTATGTAGAATGCATGGTACTTGTTTATTTTTTTTACTAGAAATAAACCTTTCTAAATTTTTTTTTTTACAAAAATTTGGGTGTGGAACAGACTTTTTAGCTGCCTATGAAATTTTTTTTTTCGAAATCAAACTTTGGATGACTCATCTCTACATCTAGCGCGCGCGGTCGCAACTCGCAGCTTGCATCCTGAAGCGATGAATAGAAAAAGAGACTTATTGCACTTTCTTAGCATAACGTCCCTTCTTATTCATTCAGGGCACTTATAAAATAAAAACGTAGACGTGGAAGTAAACATAAGTATTACATTTCTGTCTTTTAATTCAAGGTTGTCGTCCTTTAGTGAGATTGGTTTCAATAATAGGGAAGCTGAAGAAATTGAGCCTTTCCAAACATCGAGGCAGAAATTGGATTGAAGCTTAAACTGTGGCCGAATCTATCAAAATAGTTTCACGAAAGTAAATAGGTTGGTTGAGGCTCTACATACCCATAAACTTACGTAAAGCGACCAGACTTCTCTTGACTTTTCTTGGGTCTTATTCCAAATATAAATAGGTCGTTATAATAAACTTATCCAAGCCCTGGCCCTGCAATCTCGACATAGTTAGCAATCGTTTTCGGTTGCTAAGTCCTAACAATCCAGATGTAAATGTTGATGTAAATGTTTGGTAGTCTCGACACTCAAATTTATCGGTTGTTACCTACCGGTACCTACCTAAAATACCAGTAACAACCGATAAATTTGAGTGTGGAGACCACCAAATATCGTTACATCTGGATTGTTAGGACTTAGCAACCGAAAACGATTGCTAACTATGTCGGGACTGCAGGGCCTGCAGTCTCGACATAGTTAGCAATTGTTTTCGGTTGCTAAGTCCTAACAATCCAGATGTAAATGTTGATGTAAATGTTTGGTAGTCTCGACACTCAAATTTATCGGTTGTTACCTACCGGTACCTACCTAAAATACCAGTAACAATCGATAAATTTGAGTGTGGAGATCACAAAATATCGTTACATATGGATTGTTAGGACTTAGCAACCGAAAACGATTGCTAACTATGTCGAGACTGCAGGCCCTGGTGTTGTCTTGTCGATACAATGTTATTATAACGGAGTGTAAAAAAACAAAGTTGCTACCTATTTGCTATTCCAGTGTATCTAATGCACAAGACAGTACTTGTTGCTAATGATATCACGCTGTATTAAGAATAGTTCTTAATCTGATCATTTATGGAACAGGTACGATAACACATGAGCCAGCACATCAACCTGCAACCACCTGTGGCCAAAAATTGTAGGTTTCCAATCTAGTGATTCGTATATGCAATGCACCTTTTTGTCGACTGGAATTTACCACCTCGATTACAATACATTCAAAACTCTCTACTACCCTCTAGTGGTTTCTACAAGTTTGGCTTTAGTGCAAAGTGTCAGATTTCATGAACACCAATCAATACAGAAAACCTCTCTTCTTTGACAACCCATGAGACCACTACTCGAAATCTACAGCGACGACCAGCTGACTTAAGGGGACTACATGACCTAAACGCAAGTTTTATAATGCCTAGAAGTATATACTGCACTGCAGTAAACAAAATCAGAAAAATATATGATATTCTTCAGGATATATGCTAGTTAGATAGTGTGTTGAAAACATACCTAATACAAATAATTTGGTACCATAGAAAGTCATGAAGATATCTCTTAAAATGTCTTTTAACGATTAAAAACCATACATGCAATCAGTCTGATTTTATTTCAGATTGTTCTTCAAGCAACATAATTATTTTAACGTGATAGTGTTTTAATTCTTTAGTCCAGTCGATATATTTTTTGTAAATTGAGAATGGCTTCATATTTTGCAATAAATTACCAGCTTTGTGTCATCACGCTTCTCTTTCTTTTCAATGCAGTCCGACAGTGACCGCGCATTAGCTGTTGTCAGCCCCTTAATTCGATATTATATCCTATCAACCCATCTCTTTCAAAGTATTATGTAATTAAACCTACTGGTGAATCACCTGCATCATTTCTCAAATAGGTATACTGTACTTACCTACTTATGCAAAGCTGATTCATAAAATCCGGTGTGACATACGGTTAATTGCTATAATTCGTTAATGTCCTGTCTCCTGCGCTGGTTCACAGATCAGAGGCCACTGGTACATCCTCGCTCACAAACAACTCCATTGATGTAAAGGAGCAGTAGTTTAGTTTCACGACTCATTAATAAATAGATTACGTGATGGTATGTACCAATTACCTTTTACTGATGACTAATGTATAAAAAACTGTGTGGGAAAAGACGTTGTTTTTGACTACTTAAGATTTAGATGCCTTCCTACTCATTGATTCGAATGCTCGTTTTGTATGATTTCAGTCAGTGAATATGGTCAATTAATTAATTGAACCAATTAAAGAAGAAAATAATTTGCCATCGACTGTCGATTACAGTCAATAGAGACCTACCTACCTATATTACTAGATAGGTTATGTAGCAACTTGGTATAATAATAATAAATTATTTAATTTCAGGTAACTAACAACCATTGCCAAAATATTATCATTAATAGAAATCAGACAAAAAAAAAAAAAAACAAGTAAGTGCAGTCAAATACCCAAATTTAGATTAACTAAAACAAGCAAGTCATTTCTTATAAACAGTATCCGATTTTATAACAAGTTGCCAAAGTCGGTTACAGAACTTAGCGATGGGAAAACCCGCATCAAACGTATCCTTATCAAAAAAGCATTTCCCGGCCTCAGGAATCTCCCACGACTGACGCCGGGTGGCAGGTGGTCGGGGAGAAAAAGGCTGCCAAGGCGGCCAGAAAAAAGGAGCAAAGGCGGCGCCGCAAGGAGCGAGCCGTCGCGGCAAGGCTCCGCGCCCCAAAGACCGCGGCTGTAGTGATCACGCTACAGCCGGACGCGGTTAAGAGGGGCGTGACGTACCGTGACGTGCTCACCAAGGCGAGGGAGACGGTGGACCTCCAGGAGCTGGGGATCACCGAGGGCCTCCGGCACAGGGTGACCGCAACTGGCGCCCGCATGCTGGTGATCCCCGGTGCGACGAGTGGCCCCACCGCTGACGCCCTAGCTGAGAAGCTAAGGGCGTCCCTCAATGCGGACGAGGCTCGAGTCTCCAGGCCCGTCAAGTGCGCAGACATGCGAGTCTTGGGCCTGGATGACTCCGTAACGGAGGGAGAGGTGGTGGCCGCCGTCGTCAGGACGGGCGGGTGTCTGGCCGACCAGGTGAAGGCGGGCACCATACGTCCGGACCCCGCGGGTATGCGAACCGTAATGGTAAGCTGCCCCGTGACGGCGGCCAAAAAGATTGTGGAGGGCCGAAGGCTTCTGGTGGGCTGGGTTTCGGCGCAGGTTAAACTGCTGGAACCCAGACCTCTGAGGTGCTTCCGATGCCATGTGGGGCACCACGTTGGCGTCCAGTGCACCTCGGAGGTGGACCGCAGCACTCTGTGCTTCCGCTGCGGTCAGCCCGGACATAAGGCCGGCTCGTGCGAAGCCGCGCCGCACTGCGCAGCATGTGCGGGTGTTGGCAAGCCGGCCGATCACCGGGCGGGCAGTAAGTCCTGCGCTCCACCCACCGGAACCAGGAGGAGAGGCAGGCCCTCCGCCGCCGTTGCCATTACCACCGTCACCGCGGCCAGTGCCACTGCCACTGTTGCCGCCGCCGCCACTGCCGCCACCCGGGAGGAGACTGCAATGGAGGAGTAACGGCTCCATTGAGACTCCTCCAGTCGAACATCAACCACTGCGCCTGCGCTCAGGACCTGTTGCTCCAGAGCATGGCGCAGTGGTCGATTAATATTGCCGTGGTCGCCGAGCTGTATTTTGTCCTGCCCAGGGATGACTGGGTTGAGGACCTGAGCGGCTCAGTGACCATAATTTCGTCGGCCGCCGCCGGTACCCCATCCCTCGAAGGTGTCACGAAGGGACAGGGGTGCGTAGCAGCATGGTTCGGGGAGATAGTAGTAGTGGGAGTGTACTTCTCTCCGAGCCGAACTCTCGCCGAGTTCCAGAACTCTTTAACAGAGTTAAGTGTCGTCGTCGCCGGGTACCATCGCTTCCCCGTGCCAGTGCTCGGGGACTTCAACGCCAAAAATCCGGCTTGGGGTTCCCGTTACACTGATGTGCGGGGCAGGATGGTGGAGGACTGGGCTCTGGAGACAGGCCTGGTCGTCCTACACCGGGGTTCTGTCCCCACGTCTGTGCGGATGCGGGGTGAGTCTGTGGTGGACATCTCGTTTGCCAGCCCCGCTCTGTCACAGCGTGTCATTGACTGGCGCGTCATGGAGGAGGTGGAGACCTACTCCGAACACCGGTATATCCGGTTCGACGTCTCCGCCCAGACCTCTAGCGCGCCGGTCCAACAGGCCCCGAGTGGTCCGCGGTGGGCGCTGAAGCAGATGGACCGGGAGCTCCTCCTGGAAGCCTCGATCGTGCAGGCCTGGGTGTCATCACCGGACAGGCCTGCCGATATTGACGATGAGGCGGAGTGGTTCCGGGAGGCCATGTCCGAGATTTGCGACGTGGCAATGGCCCGAGTCCGTCCAGGAAGCGCCCGACGTCAGGTGTACTGGTGGTCGCAGGAGCTGGAGACGCTACGCAAGGCGTGCGTCGCAATGCGACACCTGTACTCCAGGCACCGTAGGCTCCGCATCCGCCCTCCGGATGCGGAAGCGACGGAGGCGGAGCTGTACGAGGGATACAGAGCGGCGAAGACCGCCCTCCAAGAGGCTGTCCAGCGGGCCAAATATACGGCCCGCGAGGAGTTGGTGGAGACTCTGAACGGAGATCCATGGGGGCGCCCTTACAAAATGGTGCGGAATAAACTCCGCACCTGGGCCCCCCCGCTGACGCAGAGTCTCCGCCCCCAGCTGGTGGAGGAGGTGGTGAGCGCTCTGTTCCCTTCACGGGGGGAGCATAATCCCCCGCCCATGGCTCCGCCGCTCGCGGTGCCTGAAGCGGACCACGCGGACGACGACGACACCCCTGAAGTGACCGGGGTAGATCTGAGAGTGGCGGTAGGTAGGCTGAAGGCCAAAAATACCGCCCCAGGACCCGACGGCCTGCCAGGGAAAGCCTGGGTCCTGGCCTCGACGGCTCTTGGGCCTCGACTGGAGGCGCTCTTAAGCGCATGTATGGAGAGAGGCCAGTTTCCACTCCGTTGGAAGACGGGGAAGCTGGTCCTCATTCGGAAGCCAGGGCGCCCTGCGGACTCTCCGTCCGCATACCGGCCCATTGTGCTGCTCGACAAGGTCGGCAAGCTCTTTGAGAGAGTAATTGCAGGCCGCCTCGTCGGGCACCTGGTGAGGACGGGGCCGGATCTTGCGGATAGTCAGTTCGGCTTCCGCAAGGGGCGCTCGACGGTGGACGCCATCATGCGCGTTAGAGCCCTCACGACGGGGGACGCGGTGTCTCGGGGCGGGGTTGTCGTGGCGGTGTCACTCGACATCGCCAACGCATTTAACACCCTGCCCTGGAGTTGCATTGGGGAGGCACTCCGGTATCACCGGGTGCCAACCTACCTCCGTCGAATAGTCGAGGCATATCTGACGGACAGAGCCGTCATCTACCCCGGTCGCGATGGGGAGTGGAACCGGCGAGAGATGTCGTGCGGTGTCCCACAGGGATCGGTTCTAGGGCCGCTCCTGTGGGACATCGGTTACGACTCGGTGCTGCGGGCCGACCTCCCTGATGGCGTCAGCGTGGTGTGCTACGCTGACGACACGCTGGTTCTGGCGCAGGGGAGGTCGCATCAGGCGGCGGCCGACGCGATGACACGCGGGGTTGCGATAGTCGTGGAGAGGATCCGGCAGTTGGGTCTCGAGGTGGCTTTGCACAAGTCCGAGGCCATGTCCTTCCATGGGCCCCGGAACAGGCCACCATCGGGATCCCAACTAACGGCAGGAGGGGTTCACATCGGCGTCGAGTCCACGATGAAATACTTAGGACTCGTGCTCGATAGCCGGTGGAACTTCGTGGACCACTTCCGACGTTTGGCCCCCAAACTGGAACGGACTGGGGCCGCCCTCAAGCGGCTCCTGCCCAACCTGAGGGGTCCAAACGCCTCCTGCCGGAGGCTTTACGCGGGGGTAGTGCGGTCCATGGCTACATATGGGGCCCCGGTGTGGGCGCGTTCACTGCGGCGGAGAGCCGCCCACTATCTGAACGCTCCCCAAAAGGTGGTAGCCGTAAGGCTGATCCGGGGCTACCGCACGATCTCGGGCGAGGCGGCAAGCCTCCTTGCCGGACTGCCGCCGTGGGATCTGGAGGCGATAGTCCTCGCGCGCCTGTATGAGTGGCGCGCGGAGGCACTGCGCCGGGGGGAAACCCCGCTTCCGCGGCAAATCGCGGCGGAGCGGTCGGACCTCCGGCGTGATCTCATGGCGGCATGGAAGGAGCGACTGTCGCAACCCAGCGCAGGGCACGCCACGATAGCGGCGGTAAGACCCCTCTTTGAGGAGTGGCTAGAGAGGCGTCACGGCGTCCTCACCTACCGCCTGACGCAGGTCCTCACCGGACACGGATGTTTCGGGAGGTTCCTGCACATCATCAGGCGGGAGGAAACGCCCGGGTGTCACCACTGCGATGATCGCCCCGAGGACACGGTGGAGCATACGGTGGGGGCCTGCCCTGCATGGGCGGAGCACCGCCGTGTCCTCGTAGAGGCGATCGGCAGCGGCGGCGACCTCTCACGCCCGGCCCTGGTTCAAGCCATGGTCCGGGGCGAAGGGGAGTGGAAGGCAGTCGCCTCCTTCTGCGAAGCAGTCATGCTAGCTAAGGAGGTGGCGGGACGGGAGAGGGAGAGAGTCTCCCGTCCAAGCCGCCGCGGTGGACGCTCCGGGCGTCGGCAGCCGCGTGACGACTCCCGGCCACCGTAGGCGCGGGCCTGCGGGCGGTGAGTAATGGGTAGCTCACCGTCCGATCAGGACCAGGCCCGTGCTGGACGGCGCGTACGTGTTCCACGCGCGCCTCAAAGAGATGTCAGCATCGAAGAGGGGGCCCACTAGGGCCCAAGCCTGCCGGGAAAGCGGGATTATCCAAAAGGGGTACCGCTGACCCGGAACATAAAGGGCCAAGGAAGGAACACGGGTGGGTTTTAGTCAGTAAGAGTCTGACACTCCCTTCCGCTCCACCCAGAGCGGGAGGGGTCATTTGATGATTTCCCATCCTCAAAAAAAAAAAAACAAAAAAGCATAATTATTATAAGAGACTACGTTGAAGACTTCTGGCAATAGTTCCTTCTGCACATGTGGCTTCCCTGGTACTTCACTAATAACATCACTATAATATAAATAAATGTCTATTTACTACTCCCAAATTACGATGTTTTTTTAACCTACTTCTTTGACATGATCCAGATTTGTTGTAATTGTAATGGCAATCATGTCATTTGTTTTTTAACTATGCTTTTATTTTGTATTATTTGATTTGTCCTATTTGTCCCAGATTCTTTGTATTTTGTGAATGTGAGAACGTTGTAGGCCTTTTTTTTTTTTTTTGTGGGTGGGAAATCATCAAATAACTTCTCCCGCTCTGGGCAGAGCAGGAGGGCGTGTCAGACTCTTACTGACTAAAACCCACCCGTGTTCCTTCAGTTGCCTGTGCCAGGGGCCACGGTAACCCTCTTGGACTTTTCCGCAACCCTAGCAGGCATCGGTCCTAGCAAACCCCGTCATTGGTGCTGACATCTCTTTGAGGCGCGCGTGGAACACAACGCGCCGTCGACCCGGGCCTGGTCCTTATCGAACGGCGAGCTGCCCATTGCTCGCCGTTCGCAGGCCCGCGCCTACGGTGGCCGGGAATCGGCCTGCGATTCCCGACGCCCAGGGCGTCTCCTGCGGCGGCTAGGGGCGTGAGGGCGCAAACTTTGCCTCTCCCTCACGCGTTCCGCCTCCTCCTTCGCGAACATTACTGCTTCGCAGAAGGAGGTGACGGCTTCCCAAGCCCTCTCGCTTCGTACCATGGCCTGGACCAAGGCCGGACGCGAGAGATCGCCACCGCCAATCGCCTCCACGAGGACACGGCGTTGCTCCGCCCAAGCCGGGCAGACCTCCACCGTATGCTCCACCGTGTCCTCCGGGCGATCCACACAATGGTGACACCCGGGCGTTTCCTCCCGCCTTATCCGGAACAGGAACCTCCCGAAACAACCGTGTCCGGTGAGGACCTGCGTCAGGCGGAAGGTGAGGACGCCGTGGCGCCTCTCTAGCCACTCCTCAAAGAGGGGACTTATCGCCGCAATTGTGGCGTGCCCAGCGCTGGGTTGCGACAATCGCACTCTCCATGCCGCCCTGAGATCCCGCCGGAGCTCTGTCCGCTGTACCGTGATTTCTCGCGGCAGCGGAGCTACGCCCCGGCGTTTCGCCTCCTCGCGCCACTCCCAAACGTGCGCGAGGACTTTTGCCTCCAGATCCCATGGCGGTAATCCGGCAAGGAGGCTCGCCGCCTCACCGGAGACCGTACGGTATCCCCGGACCAGCCGGATGGCCATGACCCTTTGGGGCGCATTCAACCAGCGGGCTGGCCGCCGCCTCAAGGAACGCGCCCACACCGGTGCCCCGTAAAGGGCCATGGACCGCACGAACGTTGTAGGCCTAACTTGTAAACTTAAGGTTTGTAGACCGTTTTATATCGTGTTAAGTACCAGGTACCTGTTGACAGTCCTACACTGTCCTCCAATACTTATAAACACTGTATGTAATTTGAAAACATTGTAAAAGCCAAATTAAAAACGTGGAGTTTCTTGCCGGCTCTTCTCCATAAGAAACGACCAATTGGAACTGTGCACATAGCTTCTGACGTTTCATAAGTGCCCATGTAGGTTTAAGTGTTTTTTTTTTATTTTTACTAACTTAGAAACAAAATAAATTAAATTAAATGAAATCAAAATTAATCGAATAAAATCAAATCAAAATAAAAAAATAATCAAAACAATAAAACTAATACCTTCTCTCCGACACTGATACAGCAACATGTCTGCTGGAACAATGCTGGATGAAGGGACAGTCCAGCCTTCCCGCAATCATCGCCAGTACGATGTTGGGGTTAACCCGTACCCTGCGCACCAAGGCTGCGGCGCGCTTGCGCATGGTTGCATATCCGAGGCGCTGCAGTATCGGGGTAGCCCCATCACCGCCTTGAACGCGTTATTGTACTGGACGCTGATGGCACTGTAACTTAAAATTCAGTAGTGAGCCCACAGACTGCAGGAGTACAGCGATGTAGTAGTACGCTCTAAAAAGCATAGCCTTAACCTCGTTAGAGCACCGCGCAAATCTGCAAACAGACAACGCCCTCCGCTCCCGTTCCACATCTACGTGATCTATGAGGTTAACAGTCCAAACATGCCCCAAGTATGTAAACTGATCAACCCTTTCCAAAGGAACCCCATTGAGACTGACCGAAGGTATGCTCCCCGGACATTTTGCACTGGCGGTCTTGAAGATCATACACTGCAGGCTCTTCTTTACATTATACAATACACCGTGACCAATAGCATGCTCCTCGCATATCTGCTCGCTTTCTCAAGCCGCTGACCGAAGCGCTCATCAGCGCCATGTCGTCTGCTGACGACATGGCGCTGATGAACTTACATTATTGACACATGTACCGTTAATGTGACAGCCGACATGCTGCCTGGTGAGCGTCACGATCCGTACAAGTTAAACAGGTAGGAGATGTTAGCCACCGTCCGACATTGACCCCGCCCACCTAACACTATTAGACTGGTGCGCGTACCAGTATTGGGACATGCTGCTACAAAATACATATAAATAAAGGTGAAAGGTTTCAAAAGTTCCGGCGGCAAATAGGTATATGCTCAGCTTGTTCCACAGCAGGTCATACACTACAAGGTCTAAAGCCTTGGACAAATCAAGGAAGCACGCATACATCGGCGTTTTACGGTCTTTGCAGTATTTACGGTATGCTGGGGACGCTGACGGGACTGACAACAGCTACAGCGCGGTCATGAAAACACTATCACGTTAATATGTTGTTTGAAGAACAATCTGAAAAAAAACCAGAATGATTGCATGTATATTAGTGTGGTTTTTAATCGTTAAAAGAAAATTTTACAGGTATCTTCGTGACTCTGTTATAACGTAGCAAATTAGTTGTATTATGTTTTCAACACTCTATCTAACTAGCATATATTCCGATTTTTTTTTACTGCAGTTGATCCTATATTTTTAGGCATTATAAAACTCGCGTTTAGGTCAGTATAGCACTTTCAGTGGACTAATAATTTTACTTCTAGATAGAAAAACAAAAATGACTCCTCTTTTTGCGTAGCGACTAAGTACAGTCGACCGCACATCACTGGTAACAAATCCAGTAGTTGCTGGCCTCGTACGCTATGTATAGTAACTCTATATGTAGGTACTACTCTAGGCTACCTCAAGATCAAAGTTTAACCAATGACTTACGGTTGAATGTGTAGTCACAAAACATATTAAACCTTGGGTAGGTAAGTCTAAGTACTTAGGTAATTGTAGCTACACGTTGATTTTGTGTTATGGAACACACATTGTAGACAATTAAATTACTTCTTGTCGATGTATATATCTTTTTGGGGCTGACTGTACCTAGTTTCAGGTTTTATCGTCGTCCATACCACAGTGCCTAAAGATCAAGTCTTCAACGCGTGCGTCCTACCAGTTACGGAAAGGAGCCGAAACGTGGACTAGTTAGACTGGTCCATAAGTTTAAAGTCGCTCAGCGACCTATGGAGAGAACTATGCTTGAAGTCTCTCTGCAGGATAAAATCCGAAACGAGGTGATCCGCTAGAGAACCAAGGTAACCGACATAGCCCAAAGACTAAGCTAGCTAAAGTGGCAATGGGCTGGTCACATCTCTCGCAGAACCGAGAATCGTTGGGGCAAACGAGTTTTAGAGTGGAGACCGCGTTTAGGCAAACGTAGTGTGGGACGCCCGCCGGCCAGGTGGAGTGACGACTTGCGAAAGGCGGCTGGCAGAGACTGGATGAGAAGAGACCTACGTCCAGCATTGGACGAATATAGGCTGATGATAATGATGGAATGAATTAACTTTAATATTTTATGTTACGTACCTATGTACGATATGTAACTATGTCAAGTAGGTATATACCTACCTAGATAGTACTAGGTAGTGTGTAGGTACACAGTGTTTACCTATGTTTACACAACTAAATCTAAATCCGTATCTGTATCTAGTTATCTAACGGGGCTCGTGTGTCCGTCGCGTCGTTTAAAAAACATGGCGCAAGCCGGTGCAAGCGCTCGTGGTAAACCCCCGACGCTATCCGACTTTGCTTCAACTGATTGCAATGTTTTCCTGTAGAGTGTGTGTAGGCAGTCACCCGAGTTGTACTCAAAAGCCTCGTAAAAATATTTCACAATAATTGCTATATACTTGCGCAACCAATATATTTGTTCCAAAACATGTCAAACTATTTTTTGTCTAGGAACTAGTGAAATAAAAACGTGAAAATACTGGCGACGGTAAAACCTATTTACTAGATGTTATAAACATATGGCACGTAGGAAATTTAAGCTAAGTACGTAGGTAAGTCACTTTTTATTTAATTCGAGTTTTGTGTTTTCCAAAGTTTTAAAATATGTGTGTAAAAAAGCCTCCAACCAATTATACATTTGTGCAACAGGTTTAAAAAAAAAAGATGATTCATAATACTAACTCTTACGAGAAAGTATCTTCATTTTTTTTCATAAAGGTCGACGAGCTAAAGTGAACTGTAAACTATGAATAAATTGCTCTATAATATTGCGCAAACATATAGTTATTGTTTCCTCTTACCCTACACAGTGAAATAATATTGTGCAATAATTTCCTTCATGAGGAAAAATCATGCTAACTGATAGAAAGTTGTGTTGCTGTCGCACTATCACCTATTCGTTCCGCCCGCTGAAGATCTCCCACCTGGACATGAGTTGCCTTGGGCAACCTGGAAGTCTTTATACAGACTCCGGACCCAGGTTGGCCTGTTCCTGTTCATTCATAGACGAACCCGCCTTGGAGAGTAAATGTGGTGCTGTTCCACAAACGATGTGACACTTATTACCATGTCCTGCGTGTCCTGTCAGCTGCATGTTACAGGAACTGATGGCCGCTAGTGATGGCGCCAAACACGTAGCTGAATTCTGGGCTGGGCCCAGTCCATTTAGATTGCCGTCGACACGTTCTTACGTAAGAAAACGGAGTCACTGCTGCACAGAGTGCGTGTGAGTAGCAACAGCATCCTGAGTGTGATAGCGGACAGGTATGACTGTCCGTTCTTCAAAAATTGTATGCGTTTATGTATAAACTAACTTAGTTTCAAGCTTTTGTTTTTTACTAAGAAAATGGATCTTGTTGTCTGAAATGTAAATAAATAATAATAATAAAAAGACTATCACTTACATAATGACATTAATTAAAACAAACTTTTTGGAAAGCAAAAAAAGAAACGCAATGATGGATGAAAGAGTGGGTGTTGAAAATGTATGTTGAGCATTCTAACATAGTTCATTCATTTGTGTAGGTACATATTTATGTCAAATAAAAATAACACTTTTAATTTGTTTATATATGTAATAATATTTATTAACCGGCGAAAAAACGGAGGACGTTTTTTGTACCACTTTTCATAACTTTCTTAAAGCAATGTACTTGATAACATCAAATATCTCATAAAATCACAAAAAAAGCCATACAGATAAAAATAAAAAGTACCGAGCTAGTTTCGATACAGCCCGCACAAACCGCTGAATATCGAACAACATTAGGTAATTCGAAGTTGAAGAACTGTCTCTTGTAGTCGAACCACTGCCAGCGGTCCACCCTGGAGGGTGACCTTCGGAGGATGAGCGAGAATACGCCCCCACTGATCTCTGAGCAGTGGTTGATGATCATGACGTGTGGTGATACCTTCAGTATTCGTATGACTTGAGGATGCCTTGGAGGTTCGTCTGGGTTCCAAACCTCTGTAAAAGGATGAAAATAAAAAACGGTAATGAAGATATTTTCGATATGAAACTTAACTTAGAACTTTAATAAGTCGCCTTCGACTACCTTCGAGGAAGTGGTGCATGCGTGCATGCGCTCTATGCATGTCTATGGGCTAAGTAAGGCAGTTTTTTATGAAATGCCGGTCGACAGACACGTGTACACTATTAGGTACCTACAAGATGCACGTGTATATGAATTAAGTACGAAAAACAGTACATAATTTGTAAAGTTGACCTTGAAAAGGGTTATGCCTAGTTCAATCACTGTAAGTAAGTGTAACTGTCCGTCAGAACCAAATTAGTAACACCGCCTATGAATTTTATGATTACTAACAATAATCAACTTTTAATTAAATGTAGCGTAGGATCGATAACACAACTAAGCCGAACTTGGTATTCGCTTGAAAATTGGAAAAAAAGTATACCTATTCCTCTAGCCATCATCTCCCTCTCCAAAGGCCTCCGTTGGTCGGCTGTCCACAGCCCCGGTGCCTCAGGAGTATAGAGGTAGATCTGCTCCACGGACTGCCCGTCCTCATCCCACACCACCCGCAGCCGCCTCTCGTTGTATATGTCCCTCTTCACCCGTATGTCCAGCCACGAGCCCGACATGACGTCATCCGACCACGGGTTGCTCTTGTATGAACGCCATTTTTCGTCTGAATAGTTGTGTTTTTTGATCTGCGAGAAAATGAAGGAATAAATGTAAAACTTTATTTTATTATGTAATCAGATGCGGTAAGGTGATGCCAATGACCCAATGTTCATCGTGGGTGAAGTGCTAAAAGAGAGATCATCGGTGGTCAACCGGTTACCCTAAAGGAGAAGTATTAACATACAGGAACAAAAATACTAAGTAAGAATAATACCCACTATCTTAGTTTACATGAATGTACCTACATACATACAGTACATACCTACATACAGAACTTTTTCACAAACTAATGATGTCGTACAGTTTCAAAACTTTCACCCGAGGCTTTCTTTCAAGCTTCCAACTTTATCCCACAGGAAACAAGAAAAAACCACTAAGAAAAACAAACTGTAATAATTAATTAGTACTTACAGACCAATCAAGCCAATCATCCTGTGGTTCAGTAGTGACGTCGGTGATGTGAAGAGTGACGCACCCAATCGTGTTCGGCTTGTTCGTCATATCCGGGGTGTGCTGAGCGTACCCCACGCCGTACCACATCCCGTACACATCCTCTATGTTGAAGTGATGGGCCCATCGTACACTGTCGCCACAGAATGCATGGACGTTGACGGAGAAGAAGACCAAGTTGAGGAGGAGACTGTCAGGCACAGAGAACATGTTCGGAGTAGATACACAAGTAATATGGGACAAGGCGTCGCGTCGCCCGCGCTGCCAATTAGCGAATTGGTGCAGGTGATGCTCTCTGGCGCAACTGCACTGTGACTCAGTGGAATGATTCTGTACGGAATACGTGCCCTGATTGTTGATATGCCTAGTTATTTCAGCCCATATAAAGTTATGAATAATAAATATCACAACATTAGCGATACGTACTAATGATTACACAGGTCTACAAAAAATAAAAAAGATTTTTTGCTGGCAATCCTATAATATGATTTGACGAATGACTTGATAACTAAGTCGTACAGAAGTTTAGAATGTCAACACTACGTGTAGTTTCTAAGCTACCCACATCGGAAAAAAATACCGATTTTGTTATGTTTACTTTGTTGGCATTCTCTCAATTTGTGTGATTATCCGATAATATCATTAGTCGTCTGGGAGTTGTTTAAATAATCCGAATACCTTTTGTTACATTTGTGGTGAATAGGTGGTGAAAAAATATAGAAAACCTACAACGGCCTTCGTAAAAAAGGCGTATTTTGACTATTTTACGATCAAGATTTTGACACGCATTTTGGCTTTTGTGCAAATTGTGTATGCCAGTGGACGAGTGGTGAACGAGCACAATAATTGAAGTTCGGTGTACCTATGATTTGGTCAGAACCAAAAAATCACTTTGATGATAATTATTTTTGTTTGGTCAAATTGCATGGAGTAAATTGAGAAAAATTTGGCAAAAAAAAAAAAACTTGTCGGCCACAGATATGACGGAGGTCTTTTCGAACGAACAGGGTAATGAACAGGCAGAAAATTACGTGGAATTAGTTCAGGACCTTCTATATAACTTTAAAAATGTTGACTGTAACATGAGCATAAAAGTGCACTACCTGCACAGCCACTTGGATAAGTTCCCTGAAAATCTTGGTTCCTGCAGCGAAGAACAAGGAGGCCGCTTCTATCAGGATTTAAAAGTGATGGAAGATGGGTACCAAGGTCGCTGGGATAAGCATATGATGGCAGATTACTGTTGGAGTATCACACGGGAGGATCATAACATTGCACATTGTTAAAAAACCTGAAAAGGAAGGTCCCTACCTGTAAAATAATGTAAATGAATGTTTAAAATTTCCTTTTTTTTTTTTACCTCGTATATCTCGAAAACTAAAGGTAGCATTAAAAAAATAAGAATGACTTTTAGTAGGTATATTAGGTACCCGGATTACAACAATCCGGGTACCTACCTAATATACCTACTAAAAGTCAGATATAGTTTTGGCGGCAACAAAATCACTGTAGACCTGTGTTATCAACGAAGAGCATGTGCGTGGTTAATGAGTAGGTAAAGTTTTCACAGCGCGCAATGACCTGAATTTGCAGCAGCAGTTTTCTTTACCACAGAAATAGGAGTTACTTTGTCGATGAGATCGCAAATGCGACGCAAGAGCGGAAAAAAAATAGATGCATTCATCAAAAATCTATTCAAATTAGGCTTAGAAACTAATAATAATAATTAATAATTGTTGGTTTTTTACCACAAAGGTCAAGTACATTGCACTGTATACAGATTAAGAGTTCTTAATTTAGTATTATATAGATAAACAAGTACAATACTTTCAACCCTGTCCCCTAAACAAGGCTAGGCCTGTATCTTAGGGGGCAGTGCAAATGCAAACTTATTTAAATTAAACTCAGAAACAGCACTTTTTGAACGTCAACATTACCTAAGACAGTAGGCCACACCACCCGCCCTTCACCATTTCCAAGTGCTTTAGCTTGGTAGGCGAAGTGGCGCAAACAACTCCCCCGTAGCACAATCTACCTAACCTTTTCACTAATATATTTTGGGGTCGGCTGCCAGTCTAACCGGTTTTTTTTATTTAAGATGGGTTTGCTCTTGACTCTAGTCTAGGTCAGAGGTGACAGAGACAGAGTCGACGGTGGGAGCTTACCCAGAAGAAACCTGTTCACTCTCACTTTGAAGAGATTAGGGTTGTAAGCGTTCGGGAACACAGACACAGGTAGAAAGTTCCACTATTTTCTGTGCGCTTAACAAAAGACATTTGGAAACGTTTAGTGCGAATTGGTAGAATAGCAACTAGGTAAGGATGGCAACTGGATACCAGTCTGATTTTACATGGAACGAAGGCCTATCGTCCATCTCCACAACCCAGTTACTGAGTAACACGATACGACGATAAGACTGGTTATCAAACTCCCCAGTAGCAACACTGTCTGGTAGATTACATGAACTTGATTATTTACAATATATTGAAGTTGCGTTAAAATGTCTGGATAAAAACTGTGCCCGTGAACCGGTTATAGATAGACAAAAAGCTTGTTCCGACTAAACATAATGATCTAGCAACTGCCTACCTGCTGATGAATAGGTGGGGAAGTTCTCATGTTGTTACATATTCGCGCAAGCAGCTTCTTATAACGGCCAAAACACTCGTGAGCTATGTAGAATAACGAATGCAAGCATAATCAGCTTATAACGTTCCCACTGCTGGGACTCAGGCCTCCTCTCTTTGAGAGGGAGTGGGCCGTAATTAACCACGTGGGCCCAGTGCGGGTTGATAGATGTCACATGTCTTCGAATTTTTAGTTCTAGGACATGCCGGTTTCCTCACGATGTTTTCCTTCACCGTTTGGAGAGCAGTGGTGATGAAAGGATTTATTCAAAGTAAAGCACCTGCCTGGGTTTGAACCCATGACTTGGTGCTAAAACAAAAAAAAAATATATATAAAATAACCCACAAAACTCGTGGGACGGGGCCTTTACCACTGGGCCACCACTACTCTTCGGGCCATAACTGCTCTTCTGGGCCACTACTGCTCTTCATAATTAATGCATATATGTCGCTTAAATTTATATTTAAGTACCTGTCTATGGCTACCTGTAGTACTAGGTACCTCTTACCTTATGTACATTTTTCTCTTCCATAAAATATATCTATAAAGCCTCCATCCATCTCAGCTCAGTGTTATTTTTCTAATTCTTTGCTTTATCAACTTTCACCCAATCCATGTTCATCTATTCCTTGATCTGCCTCTTTTCATGAAGCTATTCCCACATTCATACTTGATACTTTTCTTATTACATGCTCCTTAAGTAGCTGTCGATATTCATACAAACTTGATGCTTTTCTTATTACATGCTCCTTATGTAGCTGTCCATGTTCATACTTGATACTTTTCTTATTACATGCTCCTTATGTAGCTGTCGATATTCATTTTTGATGCTTTTCTTATTACATGCTCCTTATGTAGCTGTCCATATTCATACTTGATGCTTTTCTTATTACATGCTCCTTATGTAGCTGTCCATATTCATACTTGATGCTTTTCTTATTACATGCTCCTTATGTAGCTGTCGATATTCATACTTGATGCTTTTCTTATTACATGCTCCTTATGTAGCTGTCGATATTCATACTTGATGCTTTTCTTATTACATGCTCCTTATGTAGCTGTCCATATTCATACTTGATGTTTTTCTTATTACGTGCTCCTTATGTAGCTGTCGATATTCATACTTGATGCTTTTCTAACCGCATTCTCTTTTCAATCCAAACTGATACAAAATAGTGGATGTAAAAGGCGACAATCTAAATTCTGCAGCTTACTTTCTGTTCCAACAAACAGCATAATATCATGCCTGTGTTCCCCCCGAAGGCTTAGGCAGAGGTGTACAGTCGCCGGCATATCAGTCAAATATATCACTATCAAATTTCTCCAAATGATTTTAAACCTTAAAATTTAGAAGTTTAAGTTCAAAATCGAATGAGAAAATTTGTCTGTGGTAACTTGACCTGCTGCTGTGTGTACTATACAGGGTTACTTGTAATTCGACGTATATCGGTCAGGAGCTGATAGGGGGGCCAAAATGCAACAAATTGAACTCGCCATGTGTATGGCATATATTCAAATGGTTTTTTAACGGGACAACACTTTTTGATGCGTAAAATAAAATGATTATATATAAATAAATCGCTCATTTAAATTATTTTGTTGACTTACGTACTTTTAATTATGTTCATACCCTAATTGCAGTGCCAGCTACAATATAATTTTTTAATGGTACCCATTCAATATGTAGTTTATTTTTAATTTGGAATTAAATTTAAAATTTTGGGAAAATATTAAAAAAAACCCTTAAAATTCAAATATCTCGAAAGCTTTTGAATTCGGCCTTACTTAGAGGGGGTTCCACATTTCGTCAGTAATATTTAAGTCCCATATATTCGGGGGCGAGCCTATTGCCATCAATCAGGCACAAATTCAGACTACGGGCCGCTACTGAGACATTCCAGATGGAAAAACCCAATAACAGTTTGCCGACCTGGGAATAGAACCCAGGACCTGATGCTCAAAAGTAGAACTTGCAATCACTAGACCAACGAGACAGTCAACTCCAATTTTCTCCAATGAATAACTAGATACAGGTGTAGGCTATCAGTCAGCCAATAAAACTATCAAAATGTTTCTTAGTGGTTTTCGCTGTCGTGTTCTTTTTTTTATGATGGGTTTGCTCCTGACTCTAGTCTAGGTCAGTGGTGACAGATACAGAGTCGAAGGTGGAGTGAGCTTACCCAGAAGAAGCCTGTTCACTCTCACTTTGCAGAGATTAGGGTTGTATGCGTTCGGAAACACAGACGCAGGTAGAGAGTTCCATTCTTTTGCTGTGCGCATTACAAAAGACATTTGGAAACGTTTAGTGCGATTAGCAAAGTAACTAGTTAAGGATGGTAAATTGTAGTGCGTCTAGATAACCGATGGAATGGAATGAGGTCGTGGAGTTCTTGGGCACACTCACCAAAGTACAATCTGTAGAAGACCGACAAGCAGGCAACCTTGCGGCGGTCTTTCTGAACAAATACCTGGAGATATAATACCTAACAAATTGTTTGCTACAAGCGTACCTATTGTTGCCTACAACAAAGGAACCAAGATCTATAGATATCTTATACATGACTTACTTTAGTCCTTATCAAAGGCACTACCTACGGTCTATATTTCTATTCGTTTGGTGAATAAAAAACGGTTTTACGTCTTTAGACATAGAACTTTTATTTGAATACATGAGCGATATAAATCGTGAATACCTACCTAGATCAATCCGTGATAAATCCAGAGTCAGCGCGCATAACGTTATAAAACCATTTGTGTTCTGCTGTTTAGGAATGAGGTTTTAATATACCTATGTGAGCAGTATGCCTATGTGCCTGAAACGTACCTTGCTCATTACTTACCCATTTATTTATAAATACGATGCCTAAAGTTGAGTAATGATTAACATCCATTTAACCAGTTTTTTTTACCTTTAAAACGTCTCTAAACTAAGCAACTTTTATAGATAAAAGGGCTTAATTCTAATTTCAATTTGGACAATAGAAAGGTAGGTACTCATTGAGGTAAGAGATGAGATTCTCCGATCTTTGTGGGTTGGGTATTAGGACGAGACCGTAGTCTAAAGATAGGAAAGGATTTAAGAAATTGTACCGAAAATAATGCGCGTATAAATAATTTAATCTTCATTTCTCATACAAAAATATAAATATCAATCGTTTTTCTTAGAAAAAACTACATTAATGCAATATTATTAAATTAAGTATCATTTAAATTTGGGAGCACCAAATTGTGTACGAAATTATGAAGAGTAATATTGTCGAAACAGTCATTTTTGGGGCTGAGTTTTCACAGACTCTCTGTAGCGCAGACGTGGAGAGGTGTTTCATTGTGAACACGTTGTGGATGCTGGCCAGGTCCTCAGAAGTCAACTGATTCTCATTCCTGGATAGCACGACGCTGTAGAGCTGTGAGTTTGGCAGCCTCATGCAGAAGTTCAGCACCAAGTGGTTGTTAGCTACCTTCAGGACCTGGATCACGCCTCCGAAGAAACGATACATGTCGCCCACGCCTGAAATAGAAAGGTTTTCATTTAAATAAACAATCATTCTAGAATGTGTTTTGAACAGAAATGCTTCAATGAAAATTTTTCAAAGGTGAGGCATCGTATGTCTGTTACTCGTACTATTAGTATAACAAGTAATAAGAAGAAGCGATCGTATAACTTCTTATTTAGAAATCGGTTATTAATTTCGCAGTGCGAAATATCGAAAATACATTCAAAAGCATCTTAAAATTGCTAATGAGTCCTTACTTTTGTTGGGCACATCGGTGGCCCAGAATCCTTTGTGCGAGGTGTTGACCTTGATGTGGTAGTCGTCCTGCCACAGGCCCTCGTGCCACTCCAGTACAAAGTGTCTGATGCGGTACTGTTCTTGCATGTTGTACTGACGGTTTACGTACGGTGAGTTTGTCAGCTGAGGGTACGGAGTCGGTGGAGTTGGCTGAAATATAAAAACATTATAAATAGAGTGGAAAAAAAAAACAATAGGTATATTCTTTCAATCGTTGTTGTCGGATAATATTATGCGCGTCGTGAGATTGACAGTTTGACACCGCTGCGTAGAAGCGCGATTACAAATAGTACCTACTACGATATGTATGTATGTTAGCTCTTAATTAAAATGCACAGACACAGTCACTCACTAAGTTATGGTTCAACAGGCCACCTTCAACGTAATCTTCAAACTTCCTAATTTGTACAATAGGACAGTAAGTGTTAACTTCAGTTCTCGTAGCATTATCTTTGTGGTACACGTACTCATGAACATACCACATGCCTAACACGGCCTCCTCATCGAAATCGTTCGTTGGACTTAAGTTCTGGCAAAAATTTACGTTGGCTGCGAAGGTAGTTGATAAGGAACATAGGAGTAACACAACGAAGCTCATCATTAAAATGTATGCAAGGTACTTGTGAGCGATCATGTTTCACGACACCGGGACTCCTAATTAACATCCCAGCCCCACTTGGGTATATTACGTCTTGCTAAGTACTCACATGGACAGTAATTCCAATTAACCTATTAATTGACACGACCACCCTGTATCCTGTTATGAGTAGGCTGTTTAGAGCTTTACCTTGCTACAAGTCATAGGCCAATCTACTTAATTTAAATTTAAATTCTATAGGTACGAATTTTATTTATATTACAATATGTATGGAAGAATAAACAACTAGTTATCTCAACTACTTGCTCCCATAGGTCATGCAATTGTCTAAAACACTACAACAATTAAGTAAATCGATAAACCAATTTAAAGAATATATTATATGGATTTAATTTATACTAAGTTGGTCCTGTCTAAATTAAAACTATTGTCACTATTATAAACAAGTCCCATTATCCACATTTCCTTTTTTATTGCTAATAGAGTTTACATGGTTAAAACCCACAACAAAACTTACTACAACATTCAGAACAGATTCTTTAAAATATTAAAATTGTCTGCACAGCTAAGTATGAATATCCGCCGCGAGAAGGACTCATACAGTGTTAGAGTAGTGTTACCCGTACCTACAGCAACAAATAATACTAAGTAATTCTAAATAGCGTAAGTACCTACAATAAACAAATCTGATCAACAAACCTCGATATTTAGCTCCTTGATGTCGATATAAAAACACTCCTGTGTGTGTTCTATTTTATATTCACCTCTCGTGTGTGGAATTTTTTCTACGCCATACCAAACACCAGATATTTGATCCAAATTGATATCTCCATAAAAAGGTGACAGGTCGTCACAATATTTGTGACTTTCGAAACTGTACTGACTGTAACATTGCACCAAACCAAAACACAACGAAATCAAAATGATACTACTGCACGCCATTGGATTAACCGCGCTGGATAACCCGGATAATATCGGATAAAGTTTCGGATAAACTGAACCGGCAGTACCAGGAGACAATACGCGAAAGGAGATGCTTTACAGATTAGCCCGGCGGATAGAGTGAAGGCGCAGCGGTGGCGAGAACACGTGGGCGGGCTCCCAAATGAACAGCACTCGACTGGCGTTGTACCAGTCGTTGTAATTTACTACTTATTGCGAGAATACTTCCTTAATAAACTTTATCAACACGTTGACAGTCCCCTCTCATGTAAGTCTGGCACGTATGCATCTGTTGTATATTAAGCATGTACAATATTTTTCCTATCTGTTTATGGGTAACGGTAGCCGGTTACAATGATAAAACAACTGAAACCAAAGCCATTATTGAGTACATGAAAATAGCACTGAAGAAAAGAATGTTTTCTTAAGATTTTCCAGTGCCTTCTCAAGTTTTCCGTAGACTGACGCTTTCCTCGGCATACTTAGATGCTAGGACAGCAGAAGTATTAGAATATGGCGTGGAGAAAATCAATAGAGCGCTCTGACGTCACGAAGGGTGGTTATCGAGCGGGTCACGCTCACAGTACGACGCGCAGTAGTGTGAGTTAATATTGATTTTGTACACGCTTTTGTGTGTATTTGCAAAGTCGTAACGTGTAGCGTTGTTTTTTATAATTTATACATATCGCGAAGACCATAAATTGTTTAAAAAGCCACTCAAAACATGAAGTAATCTAGTTTTTATTAATTCAAAACTTATCTAAAAGACCTTTCTGCAAAGTCATCTGCTTTGTCGAATATAAATATATATTAACATCTACTGAAAACCTTTGCTATGTACCTAACATTTGATGACGTAGACGAAGACTGGTGCGCAATGCGTGACGTAGGTACGTCGCCATGACTAAACACGCGATTGTGTGTACTAAGGATTCAAGACTCGAAGGTTGTGGAAATTTCAAAGAGTGGACCGTGCACGCTAGTCATCATAAAAAGAAGTTTCTTAATAAAAATAGTTCGCTAACTACCTACGACCCTAGGTGACAGTTCTGAAAGGAAATATGCTGGATAAAGTTATAGCTTCGGAATGTTTAAGCAGGTTAACGCTTAGACATATACTTAAATACTCGTACATACCTACTTCTGATTTGGAGAATGCAACTATTATCCTCGATTCGAAAACAATTTCAAAAGTTTGAATAAATGACTTTTGATTTTGATTGATTTTGATTTTACCTCTCAGGATTTATCCCAATTCGGAAGGCGAACAATACTTGAAAAGCCCTTGTTAAACCCTAAAATTGTTTTTGTACCATAGTTTACCAACTCACCGAGTCCTTTTATGCTTGTGGCCAATTGTTACGCGCCAGTACTACATTTACCTAAATACTGGGACTACATATGTATGTTAGGAAATTTCAGACTAAATGTAGGCTAAACATGTTTGTGCAGCATCTGATGTCTTGGTACTTAGGTACGGATGAATCTGCGAATTTGAGATCAACCGCGATAGTTTGGTAGATCGGTTGCTCTGCCTTGCGAGTATTTGCGAGCAAACTTAACTTGTATTGGTAAGTACAAGAACTAGTGTGATTATATTTATGGTTTTATTGATTGGATGATTGAAATAATTATAGTGAACATAATTAAACAATTAACCAAAAAAGTTACGGCTCTAAAAATAATAATTAAAGTAATTTAATAAGTCGCTTTTATGATAAACATGTCCACAACAAACTATCAGCAATCGTATTTTGTTGTATATGACATTTGGTTACTTACTACACATAAAAGTACTCGGATTTATTTCCCACTACCATGCCACAAGTATGGGAGTAATGGTATCATCCCCATAACATGCCATTGAATTCTGATAATACCACCACAAAGGTTTTGTGGTTTTCTCTACTAAGACTACATAAGCTGCGCGTAGTCTCTCGAATGCTACGTCACGAAGTGGTCGATAATTCAGGCTCGGAGCGCGGAGCGTAGAGCCTCTACGAGTGCTACGCTACGCTTTCGTCGTAGTGTGTCATAGTTACGAATTGCTCGTAGCATTTTTGCTGTGTAGGTTTCGGCTTCAGTAAAACTTAGTAATTTTTTTTTTTATATTCGTAAGTAATGTTTTGTAATAATAATTGTGTTTTTCCGTGATTTACTCAGATTTTTTAACGTACTACGTGAATTATGTTTTTCATTTTGTTTAATAATTAATTACTCATGCACACAAAAAGAACTGTTCAATACATACTTTTCTCTTCTACTTCTCTTACAACCCAAAAGAATGTATTTACAACGTGCGCAAGTTTCCAGACCACGTTTAAAACTTTCAGCTGAAAATACGGGGCCGAACGCGGCGTCGGCGTTTCAGGGGTTATTTCTACCAGGAGAGCAGGGACAGCAGGATAAGAGTTTCAGGGAGCGTTCCACTACGTCTATCAAACTTTATATAGAACATACGAGTACATACTTGCCATCAAAACAAAACTATTACGATTGTGTATACTCGATTCTTTTGTAATTTATAGAGAGGTTTATAGTCAAGCAAGCAGTATTTCGAATAATATACGCTGAAAACATGTTGATTAGGTACTTTATAACGTGTTTACTTGTAGTGCCTAAGTAAACAGATATGTAACGTGCAGAAATAAGTAAGACGTAAAATCGTAAGTAAAAAAATAGGTAGGTACACCAACATTGTTCCCAGTAAAATGTAGGTAAGTAACTAAGAATTATTATCGGTTCACTAAAGTTTCACCAAAACTCCATTGACAAATTTTCATATTACAACCAACGTTTCGTATACTATTTATTTCGAAAACAACTTATTCCGCAAAATGTTTTATTTTATAAACACTCGTTTTACAAACATTTATTTGGCAAACAATTCTTTTAACAAATGCATCAGATGATATTTAATCATTTATACATTTTTCATTTCTCATTTAGATTCATTAGGATAAATCACGTTTCTACTAAATATCATTTCATTACAATACATTTCCTCATTGGTTTAAAGAAACCTAACCAAACCTAACTCCCCGTGACGTCAACCGTCTAGGGTTAGCGTTTCCGTCAGCAGGTCGACGGAGCTCCGCTGCGCGGGGCTATCATTTCTGTCTACAGGGTTTAAAAGAACCTATTATTACACTTGCAATATTATGCTAATGTAAGTTTTTTTTTTATTATGTTATATTAAGTCAATTTGTGTAATTAATGTCTTTATTACAAACGTTGTTTGTGAAATAAAATGAAAAAATAATAAATGGTTTGTCAAATAATACGTTATTAAATAAAAGTTTATCGGATTTTGCTAAGTGAAATTTTTGGTAAACTTGTTGTTGTAGAATAAAAAATAAAATAAAAAAGCTTTATTGACACAAAAATATTTTACAAAATGATTTTGGTAAACAGTAAGTACAATTCTGCAATTGAACACTATTCGAATGACCACTAACACCTAAACTAGGGCGAGGCTGTACCTTAGGCGTTAGATCTTTCCCGGGTAACTATGTATATACAGACGTGTACATTAAGATCCAATTGTATATTTTATACAACTATTACACATCAAACCAATACAATATAACTAACTAAACTAGTATAATAAAACATAGATTAAACTGCGGGTACTCTTACTGCGGGTACTCTTACTGCGGGTATAATGTAATAGAATATTCTAACTAATTTGTTGACATATTCATTGTACAATTTTTCCAAATACCGTCAACTTAAAAAAACAAATAGTTTGACCACTGAGAGTATGAACTTGCGACTTTTTACATTTTTTGTTTTTCTATTTTGATTATGTTATTTTACTTGATTTCATTGTTTAAGGACATTACTGTTTTAATTATTATTTTTATATTGTTTATTATTTTTATTTTATTTATTTATTGAAAGGTTCCTATTGTGGGTTAATAAGTAAATTTTCAATTTCTAGATATGTTTTCGATTTTAGCCAGGTTATTAAAAGTTTCTTGCAAGAGTGTTTGTTTAGCTGGTAGAATTTGATAATTTTATTCAATTTGTTGTATAGCATCGGCCCTAAATAACACTGGAATTTGTTTATAAAGGATGTGTTATACGGAATTGTAGAACATACTCTCCCTAAACGTCTACTATTCATTATTTCTTTATTATAATTAAGTTTACTATGTTGGGCCATTATAATTTCTTTAATGAATAACTGCCGAACTGTCAAAACATCACATTCTGAATATACACTCGAGAGCAATGAATCCGGGTCACTTAAAGAATCCTAAAAATCTCGGAAACTGAAAATGCTAGGTTAATGCAATAAATTGTATTTAATAGACAATGTAATACTCCTTAAATGAAGGTATTAAAACTTCTTAGTTATTGTAAAGTTATATCATAAAAAAATCAAATTTGAAAAAGGGCCACTTTCGAAGATGGAACTACGAAATTACAGCATTTGGTTTTGCTTTTGTTTGTAATCTGTCATTTATGTGGGTACATAAACATGTTGATAGTGCTCTATATTCATTATTCAAGCTGAAATTATGTCGCTTACGCCTGAAGAATGCACCAGAATACTTACAATGCTGGAAACCGGCCGGAGTCAGCGCGATACAGCCAGGACTGTCGGTGTGTCGCTGTCAACAGTACAAAGAGTTCTCCGACGTTACGAAGAAACTGGTTCTAACCTACGCAGACCAGGAACGGGCAGAACCAGGTGTACCACAGCACGAGAAGACCGATACTTGGTGAACACCATGCTTCGAAATCGCTTTCTCACAGGAACTGAACTCACCAATCAGTTTCGACGCCTCGGAGGAAGTAACCCAAGTGCATGGACAGTAAGACGTCGGCTTGCTGAATCTAACTTAAAACCCCTTAGACCTGCAAACGGCCCTAAACTGGAGCGTGGGCATCGTATTTCAAGACTAAGATATGCCCAGAGCCACGTAAATTGGAGTATTGAAGATTGGTCAAAAGTTATGTTCTCCGACGAATCAAAATTTATGCTCTACAAGCACGATGGAAGACACAGAGTGTATCGAAGACCAGGGGAAAGATTCAAGCAAGCATGCATCGAAGAAAAAGTAGCCTACGGTGGTGGGTCTGTACTTGTGTGGGCCGGAATTTCTTCTGAAAGTCGCACAGAGCTGGTGATCATAGAAAACGGCTCTTTAACTAGCGTAAGATATGTGGAAGAAATCCTCAATGATCACGTTGGTCCATTTATGGTCAATTTAGGTGAGGATGCTATATTTATGCATGACAATGCCCGACCTCATACAGGTAGGATTGTGAATGACTACCTTCAAGAGATGAACATTACTCGTATGGAGTGGCCAGCGCGCAGCCCGGATATCAACCCGATCGAGCATGCTTGGGACGAGCTAGGCAGATGCGTAAAACAACGAAACCCTCCCCCAATCACGCTTCGTGAGCTCAAAATTGCTCTCACAGAGGAATGGGAGAATATTCCCCAAAATCGTATAAGGAACTTGGTGTACAGCATGCCAAACCGCGTAAACGCAGTAATGGAAGCACGAGGAGGCAATACGAAGTATTAAAATTCAAGAAAATCGTAATAAAGTTCAAAAATTTCATGTTTCCTATTTTTGTTTTAAGGAGAGATCAGCAGTTTTTTTCTTTATGTAATTTTGTGTTAATAAAATGTATTTTTTTTTACTTTCATTTAAGGAGTATTACATTGTCTATTAAATACAATTTATTGCATTAACCTATCATTTTTAGTTTCCGAGATTTTTAACATTCTTTAAGTGACCCGGATTCATTGCTCTCGAGTGTAGGTTAACAGTGGGATATTTATAAGGCTTGAACATTATAACCTTAAGCAACGCTCGCTGCGCTCGCTCCAGTTTCATAATATGCGTTTTACGCGCTCCCCCCCATGACGTAATACAATAAGATATTATTGATTGAGCCAGCGCGAAATAAACGGTCTTGAGTAGTTGTTTATCCGCTCATGTCTTAATTTTTTTTAAATATAAATAAGTTTACGTAGTCTACCTGACAATAGATCTATGTAAGGGCACCAAGTCAACCTTTCGTCAAGCAGAATACCAAGGTACTTTATTGTTTTAAGTCTTTCCAGAGGGTAACAATTACAGGGGTTAGATGTTATATCTTGGCAAGAATGCATCTGTACTTTAAGGTTTTGGGTAGTTTTTAGAGTAGTGTAAGTATTGGCAAAGGTTATGAACTTTGTTTTTGAGATGTTTAGGGTTAACAGGTTTTGAGAAAGAAATTTTGCCATCGTTTGTAATCCTGATTCTGCATGCTTTTTTGCCTCTTCCCATGTCTTTCCATAGAAAATTAGTGCAGTGTCATCGGCGACTGAGAAGATTCTGCAATTTTTTAGGTTTAGCTTACATAGATTATTAATATATATAAGGAATAGTGTCGGCCCAAGGACACTTCCCTGAGGCACGCCAAATGAAACTGGAGCATCATCACTATACATCCCGTCAATTGTTACTCTTTGTTTTCTTTTTTTTAAATAATTACTAAACAAATCCAGTGTTTTACCTCTTATGCCAACATTTTCCAAGTTCTTTATTAGGATAGAAATAGAGACTGATGAAATGACAAATAATATTTTTGCCAAAGTATTTTTTTTTTAATTAATGTTTGCTGAGATATTTACATAAATATCTTAGGTTATTATATGTGCGCTATGTTTTGCCGTGAAGGCGATATTGAAATAAAAACCAAAATCATAAAAATAACAATTAAACTACTAACATAAGAAATCAAAATTAAACTCTTACATGAGAAAAGGAACTATATATCTTTATAAAATGTATAGTTAAAAAGAACTTATTATAGAAACAGTCTTAAAAAATATCAAAATAGTCTTTAAAATTACATTGAATACTTATAAGTGTTATCGCTTAAGAAATATTAGGGGTTAAAGTATGAAATTGCCGATTTATACTGAAAAATTTAAAATAGTTTTTTTTTAATTTAACATATTATTTAATCAAAATAATTACCATTATTATCTATACATTGCTGCCATCTAATAGGAAGGTCATTTATGCCTTTGCGATAGAACTCTCGTGATCTAGATTTGACAAACTGTGTGAAAGCATTTTGTACTGCCTCCTGAAAAGAAAACTTTTTATCAAGTAGAAAATTGTCCAAATCACGAAAAAAATGGTAGTCCGTTGGAGCAAGGTCTGGCGAATACGGAGGGTGACGAATGGTTTCTAATTGCAGTTCCTGTAGAGTTAAAACGGGTTCTCGTGCTGTATGAGGTCTCGCGTTATCATACTTATCATCGAGCAATAATGGTGAATATCGATTCAAGAGTCGGCTGTTTCACTGCTAGTTTTGCTATCATTGTTCGGAGTTCGACACAGTAGACAACTGCCGTTATTGCTTGACCAGATCGGAAAAAGCTATAGTGAATAACACCCTGAGACCACCAAACAGTTACCATTACCTTTTTATTGGTAAGCTTTGCTTAAGGACACTGTTGCGGCGTTTGACTTGGGGTCAGCCATTGCATTTTTCGCTTACGGTTATCGTAAAGAATCCACTTTTCATCACATGTCACAATTCGATCCAATATTCCTTCATTTCTATATCGATTAAACAAGGCAACACAAGTTTCAACACGCGTTTCTTTCTGCGGATCAGTCAAATCATGAGGCGCCCATTTCTCATATTTTTTTATTTGACGCAATTGACTCAATATTGTTGGTAAGGTAACGTTAAACCATGCCGCTAATTCCTGGGTAGTTTGGCTCGGATCGGCTTCCACCATCTCTTTCAATTCATTGTTATTCACCGGTGTGGGCGGTCTTCCACGTGGTTCGTTCTTCAAATCAAAGTTTCCATCACGAAAGCGTTTAAACCAAAATCGCACGGTGCGTTCATTAGCAGTCCCCTCTCCAAACACAACATTGACATTGCGAGCTGTTTCTGCCGCGTTTGTTCCGCGTCGGAACTCGTATTCAAAAATAACTCGAATTTTCGAAGTATCCATATTTCTTGTCTAAGCTGAATAAAAAAAACAACTGAAAGTCGATAATCGAATGTTGCACATTTTTTAAAAGAAGAACTTCATAGGTACCATGTGAAAAAAGTTAAAAACTATTATTAAACATATTATCATTCATAAAATCCTCTACAGTATAATAAAATTTTTTCATTAATAGTGAGTAGAGAATCTTTTTATATTTAATTAAGGGCACATTTTTAATGTTAACAGGTATTTTATTATAAATTGTCGGAGTCTTTTTCATTAAAGCGGTTGTGCATTTTTTGTCGCGCAGTTTGTTTGTATATTGAGAACGCATTGGAGTTTTTTTTTAACATCAGAGTTTTTGAAACAGATCGAGAAATTGATTTTGACAAACAAAGCAGTTAGTAGGTGTAAAGAACTTCAGTACTTGCCTGTAAATTATTTGACCCAAATAGAAATTGCAAACATGTAGGATTATTTGTAGTTTGTCAATGGTGTTTTGGTGAAACATTACAGTGAACTTTCTCTATAGTGTATCTGTCGTGATTGTGTGTAGCCTAGGTATTTATAACAATCTTGTTCCTATAATGGTTCTATCTGTTCTCCTGTTCGTGTAGTAAGATCCCTACCAGAATCTTACTGGAATACTTCCTTCCTCCGAGCACGCTTGCTCTTGCGAATCTCCACTCAAACCGGCCAATAAAGGCAAGAATGAGGTGGGAGCTCAGTTCCTCGTCAGTGTTCACTCCAGCCGGCCAATAAAGGCAAGCCAGAGATGAGGTACATGACTTCTTCCGGGAGATCGGGTCCGTGGGCCCAACAGCTCGCCACATGCTGCCCTGTGGGCTATTATTTTTATTATTATACGAACATTTTAAAACAAAAAGTAGCCTAATCGATCAAGCCGTTTTCAAGGGATGCGCTTATCAACAAACAGCATTTCATTTTTGTTTATATGTAATAGAATAGATTAAAATATGCTAGTGGCTCGAAGGACCAATGGCCAACCCCTTGAATTTTCTTAATTATATTTGTGTTCAAGTATTTCTTCTCATTTAAAAACACTAGCAAGATCAACCGGCTGAACGGCTGAGCGAATTCGTTTATTTTACAGATATTAAAGAATAAAACGTCGAAATAAAATAACAATCACGTAGATAAAAGTTCTCTGCATCAGTCGGTGCAAGATGGTCTTTTTACCATATAACAGAATAAAGTTACTGATGCACCTTCTGTTAATATTCAGCAATTGAATCATTTCAAAATAAACCGGAAGCAATTTTAAAACTGTTAAAATAACTAGATATAACTTTTTTTGTAAATTAAATATATCGAGAATATTCCGTTTTAATTCGTGAAAACTATAATCGTATTTGTAGCGCACTGTAAACTTTGCAAGTCGTAGCGTCGACATTTTCGTAGCGCTCACTCAGCAGTGAGGCTATTCGCGTAGTCGCTAAAACTTGCCCTCTCACATTTTCCGTAGTGACGTAACCCCCTTACTACGAATATACCAGGGTAGCATGACCGGCGTGGAGGGTTGTACAACTTGTACAGTTTGTACGCTCCCCAAGTTGACAACTAACGCGGGCGCCCCGCGCTTACTAGTGTAGCACAATAGGACAACATGATAGTGAGAAGGTGAAAATAGTTTGGTCTAACTATCGGGTGGTGGCGGGTGAATCGCGAGGGGTGATGACGTCACGCATGATAACCACTGGGGAGGGGTTCGCGAAGGGCAAGTGACTGATGATTGATAATAAACGATAACAATGTTTTCAGATATGGGACAATATTGGGGCTATGTAAATATATTATCAATAAGGGCACCATGTGTACTATCTATAGAACATCACTGATAACGTGCTTTTGGATCAAGCATATTTTTCCTCGAAAATATGTCTAAAAACGAATTAAGTAACTTATTAAACAAAAGTATGTTAGGGTATGTAACCCTTGATTTATTTATATGTAAGTAAGTAATAAATAATTGTTCAAATTACTTTACTTTACATTTACTATTTTTTTTTGTATTTCGATTTCGAAGCTCATTAATCAACAAATAACTTATAACTAACTAGCTTTTGCCCGTGGCTTCGCCCGTGGGGATATCGGAAATCGTCCCACGGAGACGTACTACCAGGATAAAAGTATCCTATGTCCAAAACCAAATCTTGCCTTTCATCCAAATCCATTCAGCCGTTAAGGAGTCAAAGGTAACAGATAGACAGATAATAAATTGTAATAACTTTGACCCAGTTTGGATTTAATTAAATAAATACTAAATGTTGACTATATTTCCAATCCCTTAAATCTCTTAAAAAGAAGTACTACACAAAAATTTATATAGGCATTAAATTTGAATATTAAACATCCTTAATATATTTTACCTCCTTGGGGATGATTTTACAAAAAAAATCCTCGTAACACGTATCTAATTCTGTATTTCTTACCAAAAGCATACATTTGAATGTTCATTTCCGTAACTAAAGACTTGTTGGGTTTCCTATACAAACTTTCAACCCCTCTATCACCCCCTTTAGAGGAAATTTGCCCTTCCCTAGGATACCATCAATATCCTTGTGAAATTTTATCGAAATCCATACAGTGGTTTAGGCGTAAAAATGTGTCTAAAATAAAAATTATGTTGGTCACGCTTTTCTCGTACACACTGTACTTCCATGTATGTCCAAATTTTTATTCTGACTTCTAATTGGAATAACTTTTGACCTAGTAAACCGATTTTATTGAAATAAAGATTAAATGTTAGCTGAATAATAACCCCACCACCGTATCTCTACGTTGACGTCGTGGTGAGGCTTGCCCGTCACTTGGTCTACCCCTGCCCTTTTATATGTCTAATTTATATAAAACCTTGGTTAGGCAGGTATAACCTGTATAGGGAGTATTTCCATAGTCCTAGCTAACCAGCCGGTCGATTCTGTAAAAATCTCACCGTGATGACTTGCGTGGAGTGAACTGTCAGTGTCATCCCACTGATTCTAGGGATTGACCAACGTTACATTTACAATCTTATATATGGCGAAAGAGAGTGTATGACTAGTCTGACAGACATAGACTAACCCACATAGTCACTCTATGTGGGTTCTGCTGAGGCTGGGCGTAGGTGCAGTGTAGAAATAACACGGAGGGACAATACTTGATGTTTATTCGGCGTTTCACAGCGAACAGAAAGGGGCCCAAAAGACGGTTACAAGGTATTTTGTATGCGCGTACAATCAATGTTGCCAACTTAAAAAAAAATACAACCCGTTACATCGATATGATTTAAAATTAGACAAGAATGTAAGCAGCAATAAAATCAATAACGAATTAATAATTAACTAAACATCAACCAGGAATCTATCCGAGGAAACGGTCTGTTACAACAATTCGTTGGAGGTGACGTCACTGGTTCCGCTGAGATCTAGTCTCCCGGTAGGCTCCCTGCGTTTGTAACATTATCGAGATTTTACGAATATTTTTTATTCAAATTCTATATATCATTCTATATTATTTCAAAGTTAGGATGTAGCTAAGTGGCTAAACATTACCATTTTCAGTGTTTTAAAACAAAATAGCGAAACATACTGTATTCAGTTAGAAACTCAATGTTGTTTTTTTTTTGACACTAAACTAGCTTTGAAATAATATAAAATTATCAATAGAATAAAAAATATTATTAAAATCTCGATTATGATTGTAAATGTACCTAATCAAGCTTGGTCAATCCCTAGCATCAGTGGGACGACACTGACAGCTCACTCCACGGTCACTTCACCTAAGTTTTCGCGGTGAGATGGTTACAGAATCGCACTGCAGTTCACTTTAGTCCAATATCCCATAATCCAATATCTTTGTGTTCACATCCTGCAACAGTCCTACACTAACCGGCGGTTGTCCTGAGGTGCACTTGCATAGTGCGAGCTGGGATAATAGTCGGTTGGTGCCTCATTTAATAAATAAAAAACCGAGAAATGACAAGAGACTAAAAAATAGTAATAATCGTTTATTTATAAAAAGGAGCACATTTACAATAAGTAACTTAAATTCAAAATTCAAATTCAAATCTTTATTGCTGAACACAGTAGGTACATAGGTAATCATACATTTCTAGATGTCAAGTAAATGCGCAGTTCGCTGTGTTGCACCAATTCAGGCATGCACAATTATTATTAAAAGTATACCATTAAAATTAGAATTATAACATTTCATAAATTCAGATTAATGTTATACGATTTCATTAACTAAAAACATAGAGCAACACGGACCACCGGCGGACCGGTCCGCCGGTGGTCCGTGTTGCTCTATGACTAAAAATAATACCATAAACAATGTCATAAATTGAAAATCATAAATTACGTAATGTCAGAGTACTTATATAATGTCTTAACAATTAAAATAGAGCACAATTGCTTATTTGCCTGTATTAGCAAGGTCGGACCTGTGTTTCAGGCTAGTAGGAAGTGCATAAATACTTAGTGTAAAAACAATGAGTTTATAGTAAAAACTAAATTAAAACTAAGAAAATAAAAGTAAAATAGCTAATAGAAATTTGCAGACAACAAGTACCTAGATCTTCTGCCTGTGCTTAGGTGATGGTTACGCAGTTTTATTTCTTATTTTTAATAAGTAGTTAGTAAAACTTTTGTTTGTAAAGTTATTTAATTTATAGATACTAAGTTTTCTATTTAATCTATTGTACAGAAATGGGCCTAAGAGTGTAAAAATCTTTTTACAAAGAGGTTGTTGATGTTCTGAGGTTGCATTAGATGTGCGTACCTACTATATCATTCCGTCTCTGGTACCTACTTATTGTCAGCAGTGTAGCCTGTAGGTAAGTATGGTGTGCTGTTTTAATACTAAGTATGTAATGAAGAACTGGTGAACAGTCAGCACGTTGCAGGATTTATATAGGAGATCTGTGGGAAAGAAAAAAGGATGAAAGTTTGCTATGTTTAAAAATGCTCTCTGGGCTCTTTGAAGAGAAAGCGGACAATATACGGACTATGTCCATATTTCCAATATCTTAAATCTCTATAAAAGAACTAAACAAAAATATCAATATTACTTAAGAATTTTAAACTTTTCCCCTATTTTACCCCCTTGGGGGAATTTTTTCCAGATACGCTGTAAGACGTTATATTCCTTATTTCTTACCAAAAGCATAAACGCGACGCGTACAAAGCGTTGACGGTCAGGCAGGGCTAATATGCTGGCCCGCAGGTTGGTCCGCTGTTCAGGAGACGTAAAGATTTTGTTATTTAAATCCTTTTGTCAGACATTTTACTCCAGCAGCCTGTGGACAGTATATACGCAAAGGGCTGTAAGTGCTCTGCGGGTCCAATACAATAACGCATTCAGGATGCTGCGGAGGCTTCCTCCGTTTTGCAGCGCGTCCACCATGTTCATAGAGGCACGCACAGATGGTTTCGCGGCGATCTTACGTAAGAGAGCGGCGTCATGCGTCACTGCTGTACAGAGTGCGTGTGAGTAGCAAAAACATCCTGAGTGTGAAAGCGGACAGGTACGACTGTCCGTTCTTAAAAAAAAATTGGCATTTATGTGTGAACTAACTTAGTTTTAAACTTTTTCCCTAACTAAATGGATCTTGTTGTCTGAAATGTAAATAAATAATCATAAATTTAAATTTTCATATGCCTAACTTAAGAAATGCTGGGTATCCAATACAAACATTAATCCCCTATATCACCCCCAATAGGATTATTTTTGAGTAAAAAAGTAGCCTATGTCCTTTCCTAGGATGCCATCTATCTCCTTACAATTTTTAAAAAAAATCCTTTTTTTGGCTTAGGCGTGAAAGGGTAACGGCGAGCAATGGGCAGCTCGCCGTTCGATAAGGACCAGGCCTGGGTCGACGGCGCGTTGTGTTCCACGCGCGCCTCAAAGAGATGTCAGCATTAATGATTGAATTTCAATTTAAACATATAAACCCTATGACAGTTATAAAAGCTTTTCGGGAAATAAAAATCAAATTGACCGAAGATCTATGGGGAATGTCTATCAAAGTTTGTACAGCAATAATCGAGACTATAGCACCATACTTAGCTTTAATATTTAATTTGTGTGTAGATCAAGGAGTCTTCCCGGATTTAATGAAATACAGTAAGGTTATACCACTTTTTAAATCTGGGGACAGCAAAGACACCAACAATTATAGACCAGTATCTGTGTTGCCAGTATTCAGCAAGGTGTTCGAAAAGGTAATGCTCAATCAAATGCTTAATCATTTTAACACCAACAAAATCTTACACGATCAGCAATATGGTTTCACCAAAGGACGTTGTACGACTGACGCCGGTGTCACTTTATTAAAACACATATTTACAGCGTGGGAGGAGGCCCAAGATGCCATAGGGATCTTTTGTGACCTCTCCAAGGCATTTGACTGCGTTGATCACGAAACCTTGCTCTTAAAACTTGAGCATTACGGACTAGGTAAACTCGCACTTAGTTTAGTACAATCTTATTTAAATGATAGACAACAAAAAGTGCAAATAAATGGTATCAATTCACTTCACTTAAAAGTACAAATGGGTGTTCCACAAGGATCGATATTAGGTCCCTTCCTCTTTTTAGTATATATTAATGATCTACCCCATTTATTTAAAAACCAACCACAAATGGTATTATTTGCTGACGATACTTCTTTAATCTTTAAGATAAATAGACGTGCATCAAATCTTGACGACTTAAATAATGCCCTACTGCAGGTACATAATTGGTTCACTGCTAATAATTTAGTATTAAATGGGAAAAAAACGAATTGCATAAGATTTGCTTTACCGAATGTTAAAAGTAGTGATTGTGACATAGTATTGAATAACGAGAAACTTGAATTTGTCGATGAAACTGTTTTCCTGGGAATAACGCTATACTCAAGGCTGCAATGGGGTCCTCATTTAACATCTCTTGCAGGACGGCTAAGTTCAGCAGCATATGCTGTAAGAAAAATCCGTCAATTTACTAATGTAGATACCGCGAGGCTAGTCTATTTCAGCTATTTTCATAGTATCATGTCTTACGGTATTTTATTATGGGAACGGGCTGCCGATATTGAGTCTATTTTTATTCTGCAGAAAAGAGCTATCAGAGCAATATACAGCCTCCGCAGGCGCGATTCTCTAAGGGAACTGTTTAAAGACATTAACATCATGACGGTACCTTGTCAATATATTTATGAAAACATCATGTACGTAAGGAAAAATTTAAATCTTTTCAGTAAAAGAGGTGAAAGACACAATTATAGGACTAGAAATAGGGACCAATTAGTTCAACCAGGTTTCAGACTGGCTAAAGTAGACTCATCCTTCATGGGGTACTGTTTAAAATGTTACAATAAAATACCTCCCCACATACTCCAACTGAATGAAACAAAATTTAAATCTTGTATAAAACGCACACTATACAGCCAGCCATATTATAAGTTGGGGGATTATATCGCTGACAAAAATGCTTGGCTCAGGGCTGGTCCTGCTCCACAAGGGCGGGTAAACTAATTAATTAGCATTCGAAAATAGTGTTGGAGCTGATGAAGATTGTACAACCTATCTTTGCATTGTATAAATTCAATCTCTTAGTATTGTATAATTGCATAGCACATGTGTGAGCACTATGCACCCACGCACAAGCTTACTGGGTTCGTCTTTCATTGACTTGAATGTGCCCTGGCGGCTGAGAGTATGTCATGCTCACTCAAATGTGTCGCTGGTGGTGGCGTGTGTATTGGATCATTGAGTTCCCTTCAAAATGGTTGAGCTGAATGGTGCTGATCCATACGTCATGTTCGTGAACGGGCGCCGTCAGTAGGCACTGGTCATTTCTTAGCTGCCACGGCTTATTTTAATTCCATAATTGTTTTTATCTTTTTATTACGGACGCTTTTAACGAGCACGTCTTTCTACATCGTTCTCACATGTATAATTACAACATGAATGATGTAACCACTCTATTGTAACAATATTTTGATTTAAAAGAGTGTCCATGGAATTTCTTGCCCGTTCTTCTCCATAGGTACCTACTACGCTTTGGAATGGGCAACTAGCTTCATCTTTCTGACTGACCGACCCCTTGACAATTCAAAAGTGCCTGTAATTGGTTTATTTGAAATAAATGCTTTGAGTTTGAGTTTGAGTTTGGGGTCCGCTAGGGCCGATGCCTGCCAGGGTTGCGGGAAAGTCCGAGAGGGATACCGTGGCCCCTGGCACAGGCAACTGAAGGAACACGGGTGGGTTTTAGTCAGTAAGAGTTTGACACGCCCTCCCGCTCTGCCCAGAGCGGGAGAAGTTATTAGATTTCCCAACCCCAAAAAAAAAAAAAAAGGCGTGAAAGGCTAAGGTAACGCACAGACAGACATACAGTAACTTGCGAATTTATAATATTAGTATGGATGGATTTAAGACACCTTTATGCAAACGAAGAAACTGTGATAACGAACTTCTTAACAAAGAATTTCGGCACTAATAAAACAATACGTCTTAATAGTCCTCGAGTCGATTTTAGGTAAATCGACTTGAAGACTATTAAGTATTGTTACATTTGTTACAAAACAAATCCAACACTTACTGTGTTATTAAGTATCAAATATTTTTATATTTTTATTTGTGTAAGTACCTATATAGTTAAGAAGTTTCGCACAAACGAAGTTTGTGAGAGTGTACTTGTAACACATGTAAGTACCTACACCCTACCAGCCCTGCCTGCACCTACCTGCTTGTTTAAAGTCCTTGAAAGTTAAAAACTCATTGAATTGACGTAATCTGTATAGCAATGAAATAGATATACTTAGGTAAATTACTATTATTATAGTTGCACTGAACTTCAGTGTGAACCTGAAATTTACAGGTACAGTTATACAATTGAATGCATACAATATGTGACCAGTGATTGTTGTCTGTACTGTGTACCCGAGCTTATTCCAACTTACAAACTTATAAGCTGATCCAATCTGCTGCACTGTTACGCATAATTTGTTGCCAGACATAGGTACGCTGATCGATAAATGACGTCCGCGGCAACTATAGGGGTGGATTTGTCTCCTTTATTCTATAAAGCCCTGGTACAAAGGGTCACGAGTCGGCGCTGACGTCGGCCGATCGCGAGGGGTGACTCGCTGGGGGTGACACGGGTAAACGGCTACATAATTGTGACGTCATGTTTAGCGGATGAGTGCTAGGGTTGAATTGCTTGCATTGCGTAACATGTGATTTTACTGAGTAAATTAATTGACTTAAAAAATATTAAAATGACGAAATAAGTAAAATCGAAACCAAACAAAAGTCTTTATAGTTTTGACCTACTGACTGGTAAAACATTAATTTAATACTTTAACGAATGTTATCTCGATATTCTACGAATAGCGCTGTACGTTACATAACTTTCAGAGCGAGGGACCTTGCAAATTCTCAGTAGGTAAGTGCCAAAACTGTGTATCTTTGGCATATCGCGTGACCTTTACCCCAAGGATGACGCCGTTCGTTGGGAGAGCTCTGTCCGCACCAGAGGTCGATTCTACCAGGAAAACAGAATAATGGAAGACGTTTCTGCGACATCAGCTACCCAGATAATTTGGATCTAATCAATTGATTTAAAAATAAAAAGGCCAGTGATTTAGTGAAGCCAGTATGGTGGATTGATTGAATGTGAAGAGCGAGCAAATTCTCATATATTGTTATTTCACACATTTATTCACTTTTACGAATATAATTTTCAGTTTTTCTTAGTCCAATCAAATTAACTATACAAAAAGTCCCAAGGATTTAAAGTTATAAAATGTTTTAAATATTAATGTCATTTTGGCAAAAAGAACAGTTATCGTATCTGTTTCCATCTATAATTCATCATTACTATCTATTTTTATCAACATAGATAAGATTTTGTATACCAATGTATTTTTCCACTGCGCCAATGTAACAACTTAGGTATATATTTTGTAAAGAGAAAACATAATAGGCAAATAAGTAATTAACATCATTTCGCACTTTCAAACTTATTTATTAAAAGATTTGTGGTTATTTGAAGAGTTTACAGAAACTGTTGAAATATTGATTTCATTTAATAAACTTCCTTATTTTAGGTAGTTGGTATGTTGGTACACACACATTTAGTGCCACAGTCGATTAAGACGTTTGGTAAGTATCTATACACGCAGCTAACATACAACTACTTTAAACAATCTAGTGAGCGTGCTGGCTCAATTCTTCTAAATAACTCTCAGACTACATGACCTAAACGCAAGTTTTATAATGCCTAACAGTATATGATTTACTGCAGTAAACAAAATCAGAAAAGTATATGATATTCTTCCGGATATAATGCTAGTTAGATAGTGTGTTGAAAACAATACAACTAATTTGCTACGATAGAAAAAAGTCACGAAGATACCTCTAAAAATTTACTTTAACGGTTAAAAACCATACTACATGCAATCAATCTGTTTTTTTTTCAGATTGTTCTTCAAGCAACATATTAACGGGACAGTGTTTTCATTTTTTTGTCCAATCAATAGATTTTTTTGTAAATAGAGAACTGCTTCATATTTCGCAATAAATTACCAGCTTTGTGTCATCGCGCTTCTCTTTGTTTTCTATGCAGTCCGACAGTGACCACGCTTTAGCTGTTGTCAGCCCCTTAAGTATTATATAAACGTAAAGGTTATTACGCACACCGTAAAAAAAAATCGCCGTGTAGTGGAAAGATGAAAACTTTTGCCTGAATAGCAAATAGCTTGTCCGACAGAACATAGATACAGTACAAACTAGGTAGGTACCTACACTTAATTATCCAAAAACTCAAAATAAGTGCAAAGCAGCGTGGAATGTGATAAAAAAGCACATTGACACAGATTTAAAGAATACATGTACCTATATCCAAAATTACTATTGACAACAATGATAGTAAGTTCTGATTCTATTGCAAATCATTTCAATATTTTTTTCACTAACATGCACCGTTGCCAATAATAGCCCCGACAGTACAGAACATTCTAGTTTAAATCATATGGAAAGTATTGATTCAATCGGCAATTCTTTATTTCTGTACCCCTTGGACGGTAACGATTTAAAAACTGAATGATCTTAAAGCGAGTGGTTATGATAATAATATAGTAATATCATTGATTTGCTAAAAACATGGTAAGTATCAACGATGCTAGTGTTAATAATGTGAACAAACATGTTTTGCTTAACTGAAATTCGATAAAATTATCAGTATATTTACTGATCCCACTGGGGGCTTGAAGTTTAATCAGTCCGGTACTCCGGACGGATTAAACAACAAGCCCGACTCCTGGAAAAGCCACGTGAATGACGGTATGCTGTAGAATAGTTTTGTCTACCCTCTGAGGCGTATTAGCTGCGAGATATCTACAGAAACCACGCATACCACGGCTATATCCTCCATTTTGCGGTATGGTATCGTTCTTTGGGGTCGCTGTGTGGAAATTGATCAAGCATTCGTAATGCAAAAAAATAGTGTTTAATGGCTATATTTGGGCTGAAACAAATAGAGTCTTGTCGCCTTTTCTTTAGAAAATATAAAATACTTACCTTACCGTGCATTATATCTTGGAATCATGTTTATTAGTGTTCAAACATATGAGTATTTTTCAGCAGAAGACAAGCTACTATGCCCCTCGATCTCATAATACTAACCAGCTGTATCAACTCAAGACGAATCTCACACTCCAAATCCAACAACAGCTATATCATGTGCATCAAATTTGTATAACAAAATTCCAAGTAACTTATAAACCCTTCCAATTTTTTTGTTTAAGCGTAATTTAAGAAAAATACTGATAAGTGATTTTATAGTGTACTTGAGTTCTTAGATTATAAGTTGTGAATTGTATATTTAATGTAGGTAATTTATGATTTAATATAATTGACATCACATGCATTATTCAAGTAAATTTTTTCATAGATAATTTCTTAAAATAATATTGAAATATGTAAAATTTGCACTCCGACAAATGATCGATGTAATTATACCTAGGTATTAAGAACTTTCTGTACCGTCAAATGGGGTTACTTTGATACTACGGGGTTACTTTGATAACAACTTTAGGCTTATGAAAAACTTAATTTTATAATAACTACAACGCTATAATACAAAGAAACTATCAGTAGTGCCAAGTACTGATAGTTTATTTTTTAACTGGTGTTGTAGATATTATAAAATTAAGTTTTTCATAAGCCTAAAGTTGTTATCAAAGTAACCCCGTAGTATCAAAGTAACCCCATTTGACCGTACCTTATTTATGCAAATAAATGATTTTTATTTTTCGAAAATGATTGCCTGATTTTGTTAAAACTGATTGTACAAAAACAAAATAATGACGTACACCTTACTACACATTTTAACGATTCGCCTCTAATGTTTTTCATGCAGAAATGTAGACGTAAGGTATACGGAGTAAGTTCTTTCATTATTTTAAATCCTTTGACATCAGGAGTTTAGCAGTTGGAATAACACAAAGGCAATGCCTACGTTCCTACGTTTAAGAAAGTCTGGCCTATTATTTATAATAAACTGAAGGCGTAGCACAACGAAGAGAGTATAAAACATAATAACTTGGCCAACATTCATGGTCAATTTATAAGGTTTTCAGTTTCCTAAGGAAGTTCTAAGAACCGTTCTCAAAAACATAAAGTTAACTGAACAAAAACCGTCCGTTTCTAAATACTTCCCCAATGACGTAACATTCAGGCGCTTTTAAAGCCACCTCGTCCTAATTTCTTCCTATATTCCAAGAATGTTATCCACGTAAGAAAATCCGTGAGAATACCAGTAAAATCTTTCCGCCCACTCGCTGTCCCGGAGGAGGTGCCGAGTCGATGTCACGTGGCTACATTACTAGGGCTTCATAGCTACAAAAGGTATCTCGGCCTATTTGGGGGACTTTATATAAAAGCATTAACTAGGCTTCTATCACAATTTGATAAGAATCTTCTAATTAAGATGTTCTTAAAATAGACGACCTTTAACTAATAAGATTTTAATGAAACTCCTAATGCTTCTAATACATGTTCAGATAATTTAGATGTTATGCTTTTAATAATGTTGCATCGTGCCAAGAAAACTATTTGCCTCTAGCTGTCTAATAGACGGAACGCGGTAACAACGCTAAACAAGTAGTAATGCTATCAAATATTGTTACTAATAAAAACTACTTTAATTTTCACTCTTACTTCTCTTTCTTAATTTTCTTTTTCTCGTGTTTCTGTGACAAATAAATCTATTTTTCTTTCTTTTCTTTCTTTCTTTTAGAAATCGCAAGTAACTTAGTTAAGGCAAACTATTGAAGGCGGATATAGCCGCTCCGCCCAAGCCCGCCCAATGTGGCCAGCGTAGGGCGGCGACAACTTTCCACGGGCGGCTACTATACCAGGCTGACAGAGGACAGAAGAGCTTACGCTTAGGCAAGACATCTGTTTGAGAAATCGGAAAGAGACAGGATATCGAGAATTCACGCATGCGCAATAGTCCAAATGGCCAGGTGCTTTTCATATCCTCAGAGATCGTAGTCGGCTACGGACTGTGATCGGCTTACGGATAGGGCAAGGCATAGATGTTGACGCACGATATTTGTTATGCGTAAAACTTGGTCGACATTTCTCACAGTTTTATTAAAACACTTTTTAAATGCTTTAGATAATACACTACTAAACATTCGCACAATGAATAGCAAATACGCTGTTTATAAAAGTACGTACCTACTGAAAACTTTGCCTTTCGTGCATAATTTGTAACAATTGGTTTTTTAACGTGGAATTTTAGTGTGAACCTATAAAACTGTAGGTGTTCTGTTGTTAAAGTGGCCAGAAGTAGTGAAGATTTGGGGTTGATCCCCATTGTTACTTAGAAAACCATAGATATATTATTCGTAAAATAAGTAACTACATAGGCTTTGTAACCTGTAGATTGGTGGGCTATTTTGTTATGTACTTACCTGGTTTTTGTTGACAGGCTTACACTGTCCTCCCATACCTATTAACACTGTAGGTAATTTGGAAATATTGTAAATTCCAATTATGTGTAAAATAGTATCTAACCATGAGGTTTCTTGCCAGGTCTTCTCCATAAGAAACGACCAATTGGAACCGTGCACCTGACGTTTCATAAGTGCCCATGTAGCTTTAAGTGAAATCAAATATTATGATTTGATTTGATTTTGATTGAAAATCACACATTCACGATTTAAGCATAGACAATTTAAACAGCCGGTCGATTCTGTAAAAATCTCACCACCACCATCTGGAGTGAGCTGCCAGTGTCATCCCACTGATACTAGGGATTGACCAAGCATTACATTTACAATCATAATCAAGATTATGATTATATTTTTTTAATGTTAGTTCTGTTGATTACTTTATATTATTTCAAATCTAGTATTTAAGTGGTCAATCCCTGGCATCAGTGGGACGACACTGACAGCTCACTTCACTTATGTTATGGTTACAGAATCGCAATGCAGTTGTGATTAATTACAAACACAATCTCCTAGATCTAGACAAAACACAAACCCCAAGAATTACTAATTTTTTTATTTTATTTGTTACTTAATACTTTTTAAGCATACAAATGTACTGAGGTGGACTTAATTAATGCCATAGGCATTTTCTACCAGTCAACCTTTGGATGATGCAGAGACAAACAGATGCAATTTATGAAAATTCTTAAGTAAACGATTCGAAACCTGTAATTTACAGAAATAAAATCATTTATCAGGTAGGTACTATGTAGGTACCTACTTAGTATCATGGCAGGCCTATGAAGAAAAACAGAAGAAAAGTTCCTAATGTTCTTATTTTCTAGTTTTGGTGACTCTTTATTTATGCACCAACCTCAAAAAAATCTCTAGCCTATACCTGCCTGCCTACAGTACCTACATATTTCAATGGATACCGATCAATGCATCTAATTATGTCCGCAATCAGGGAGCAACGGTTCATGTTATTGAAACTATCAGCTTTTGCGTAAAGACGGGACTACCATTTGGAACATTTATCTTGAGGAGCATGCTACCTACCTACTTAGGTTTAAGCACCTACATCAAGATTTTCGACTGAGAAAGATAATAAACTTAATCGTCCAAGTTGCTCTTATGCCCTTTAATTTTCGTACAGAGCGACCTTAACCGTACGAAAATGATGTAGTATGACGCAGGCTGTGGGTACTTTTATATTTCATTTTACGTAACGTTTCGGGAGCAGCAGCGCGATTTCACGAGGCGTGCTATTAGGGAGCGGGGTATCGAGCATCGGACGGCGGCGTCGTACGGCGTCGTAGGTCGTGACGCGCCCGAGTGACGTCACTGGCGAGGGTGGAGGGTGCGACAACCGGCGGGGTAAGGGTAGTCACCCCCCAGTGAAAGTCGGCCCGACGGCGTCAGTACAGCCTAGCTCGTCGATGGGCTCGTACACTTTGCTTCTCGCTCCTCTATTTACACCGATCGCTTAAACATCGGGACCTGATATTAATATAAACGCCAAAAATATTAATTTTAGTAGGTAACTACAGTCAATGAGACATCAATGTGCTAATTCCGTACCTACAGTGAGTGAAAAGTTGTTAAAGTTTCGAGTGTAGCGGTTTCGCGCTTGATTGTTTTGACAATATCTGAAAACGAATTCGGCGCTAGGATTTCGTTCTAGTACCTTTAGGTAATTAAATAAGCGACCGGCCAGCAGCTGAAATAGTGGACGGTGTTAGGTACGTTTTCCCAGATTTTGTTAAATCTCTTTGTTTCCTGTGTAGAAGTTACAATAAGCTCTTTTCATGACAATGTAAAATCGCAAAATACTATAAATAAGCACTGGTATAACCTACATAAAGTGGCCATGAAGCGGGATATTGTGGCGAACTAACTTTTCTCAAACGCTACTCGTAACACAATACAACAGCCGTAGAAACTTTAATAACAAATTAAGCCGAAACCCTTCAGGTGCTAGTTTAAGTGATGACCTACAAGAACGAATAATGAGGCCTTCGACTCCTGTTAACCCATACTTTTTATTTACAGTCTAAATTCAGCGCCGATGCACGAAAGCAGCTAAAAATAGTCGGGGTTTGCGCGCTCGTATCTGCCCGCAGCCGGCCCGCGTTTCTCCCTACACTATTTCTGTCTTATAGAAAAGCAATAAGATATTCTACATGCTAAAGAATACCAGTGGACGGTTCCCTTGTAGATAATGAGAAAAGTGCGTAAAAAGAAGCCGGTTGTCGCGAGGCGACAGTGACTGATGGTGTTGTTATAGTGTTTACGAAATACCTAATTATTGTGCCTCAATTGCAACGCATTCGCTTTAAGGTAACTAAATACATCCTATGACTAGAGATAATAAGTATATTCGTATTCCCAAATGTGTAGTTACGTGCAAAGCATTTATAAGTTTCCGTAAGCATTTCAGATTCATCTAATTTATTACCTTCGTCATGCTATGCCGTATCTGTATACCTGCTGAACGTTAGTACTGGAGATATTTTCATGTCTAGGTACTCAGCTTTTTTGTCCTTGTATGTAAATTGATGAGTTTCTATGTACCTATTACATATTTGCTTTCGACGTAACTACAGCAATAAACTCAGGTATTGATCACCCTATCGTCTTCTAGTTATTGAATCGTGATATTATTAATCCTTGCTCACGCCAAAGCAGGCGGATCTAATCATACTGGCGTAGATTAACGTAAACAAACAATAGCCTACTACCAAACAACCAACGTAGACAACATGAATACGTGGTGGGTAGGTAGTCAAGGTAGGTACATCCAACAGCTGGAAATCGACTTTATTAAGAGTATAAAGTTGTTGACTAAAACTGTTTACGATTATTTTAAGACTGAAGATGTTAAGCAGGTACCTACTACCTACCTAGTACCTAACTGCAAGTGCAGGTAGGTAACATACGAAAATCGTTTCGAGATCGACAGATTTGCCTTCTTTTATGGAAGTTTTGAATTAAACAATTTACGTAAAAACTATAATAACGTTTATTTTCCATTAAACAAAGAAACTCAACAAAGTGTAAATATTTTTAACAAAATTTTATATTTAATTTAAAAGAATAGGTAACAAAAGCTTTGTGATTTAATTTGAGCTCATAATGGCATTTTGTGATATAAGTCAGGAACTGGACTTTAATTTACATTCCTTAATATTAACAATGTATGTAATAAATGTATAATTTGATTATATCTTGTGAGCCCTTGTAAGGCACTATTTTTTTATAATATTTAATAGCTACTTAGTACACTACTAATACATAAGTACATATCAACAAGGAAGACTAGGAATATATTGAATGTGCTGCACAAAAAACAAACACTACATCTTTTTCACTACACTTGTCTTTTTCTATCAGCTATATCCATATTGCACACACAACAAAACATTTGGCATAAATTTATAGATATTAGTTACTCTTAGTATAAGGTTTTGGTAAGTCTAGAAGATATGGTCTGTTTTAAACAATCAACAAAAATATCTACAAAGCTTAAATAAAATTAGTGATACATGATTGATAATAAATAAAGTACATATTATAACAAAATTGTTCAAAACAACATACCATCAGGTAAACATGAATAAAATGGCTCTACTTTGCAAATAATTAACAATCATAAAAATTCTATAAAATTCATATATTTCCCATTAATAAGTTCCCATTAATGTTACTCTTAATTCTATTGTTCCGAGCACCAGTACAATTCTTATCAAAGCGAGTCAACCTTCCATCGCTAACTTGTTTATGCTTACTTTAAAAAAATCGGGTCTAAATAAGCAGTAACTTTTGGCCAAATCTCATCAGAAGTGCGGCCCTCAAACTCTTTCAGAATACCTTTTTGTTTGTAGAACTCTATGACAGGTCTGGTTATGCTGTCATATATCTCTAACCGTTTGCTTACAGCTTCAGGTTTGTCGTCAGGCCTTTGAACCAAATCCTCACCAGTCACATCATCTTTACCTTCCACTTTAGGTGTGTTAAAACCAATATTGTATACCCTTCCTGAAGCCAAGTGGAGCCAGCGGTTCTTCACTCTATCAATGATCACTTCAAATGGCACTACTAGGTTAACTACAACATCAACAGGTTGTACCTCCCACAAAGCATTAGCTTGACCTACTGTTCTAGGGAATCCGTCCAGCAACCAGGGCTGGCCCTCAACTTTTTTCAGTTCTGTGATCATAAATTTTATCATCACATCGTCTGGTACTAGTTTTCCTTCATTTAAGTACTTTTTGACTTCTTTTCCTAGGTCAGTTTGTTTTTCAATGTGGTCCCTTAACTTGTCCCCACTAGAAACATGAGCTACATTGTACTTCTTGACTATTCGAGAAGATATAGTGCCCTTTCCTGACGCAGGAGCGCCAAGGATTAAAGTTTTTAATAATTTCTTCGCAGTCATACTGACCTTTGTACTTTGATATTGACTGCTAATATCGTGCGCTCCGTATCTCTACGATTTTATCGTATAACTATCCGAACAGCCGAATTCAGTCGCAGTGTAATGACCTCGTTTGTTTATGCGGAATTAATTAATTAATAGAATAACCGAGGATATCTGCATTTGTTAGTTGATAAAAACTAGTAACAGCTAAACATTGTTTCGTAATATATTTTCATTACTTTCATGTATGAAACTAGACTAAATAACAGTTTCTATATATTAATCGTGGCTTTAAATAACTTTGTGCGTCGTTTCACTCTTTTAATAATCGTAAAATAAAATAAAAATATAGTTAATCGTAATGGAACACACCCCACTGAACCAAAAGTCCACTCCACTGCGCGCAATCGTTCAAATGTCAAACGTCAAACAGTAAAGGGAGCGTTCGTGTTACCACAGCTGCTGCTATCGTGCGACATAAATGTGTCTAAGGTTACGCGGTTACGTTATCGATTTTGTTGCCAACTGGTTTCATTTAACTGTTAATTGAATAACTGGTTCTAATAATAATGACCACTTCCATGAAACAAATTACCTTTTTTAGCAAAACACTATGACAAGAATTAACTTTAGCATGAACGCATTCATTACGAAGACCGATCTTTACCGGATACCGGATACGAAGACCGCGAACATTGAAATCAAAGAGGATAATTATAATCACTACGATTTATTGAATCTCTGAAAAAATATGCTTGAGAACATTCGAAAAAAATTTTTTCGTATGTATAATGTAATATGAATATAATATTCCAGCATGGCGCTTGTAATGTTACCTTGTGATCTTCCCTGGTGGACGTCGGTGCAGCGTCACTTGAAGCACTTGCTGCTGGCGTCTTCGCCAGCAAAACTTACAGCGAGCATGTTGAAAATACATGACATGTGCAAGTGAGTTTATATTTTAACACAACACTACATAGTATAATTAATGAACATTATTAACTCTATGGGACTAAATATTAGTAAGTATGTGATGTTTCAGGAATGTTGATTTTAATTTCGATGTGCCTTTGGCCTTTATGAACAATATAACTTTTCTCGGAAGTAATTTTTTTCCCGATTGCAAGGAAGGGTTGTGTTTTTAAGTGATCGTATTTTAAGCAAAAGTTCTTAGACCAACAGCTTGGTTTAAAAAAGTACCTGTAGCGGTTTCCTTTTATCTCAACAGCATAGGTATAGATCCGGATGATGATATCAAAGACCCGGAGTTGATGAAAGGGCTGGAGGCGTTTCTCGAAGAGGAGATGACGGAAGATGAACGAAGGCACTTCCTCGACAATACTATCAGGATCATGGTGAATAAGGCGCTGCACCTTAAGCGTTGGAAGCCACCCAAGGGACTCATGTTCAGCTTACAGCAACAAAGTACGTAACGCTTTTTCCCTCTAGGCTAGATTTTAAAGGTCTTAACATAGACTCGCGCAGTTATCATAGACGACATTCGTAGTTATAAAAAAATGCGCTAAGTAGGTTTTGTTTAGTTTCTTCTATGTAGAACGTTCTGAACATCGTCATCAGTTAATGATGATCGAACGACGAATAAAGAGTTAATTGACAATGGATAATGGATTTACAAGCATTATCGGTAAAATATAGGTAAGTTGGCAACTATCGGGTCTCGATCGATGACATCTTCTTATTCTAGCATGATTTATTGGTAGTTAGTAAGTACCTTAGCTTGTTTGTAGGCCGCAATATCGCAAGCGCGGTTTTCGAGCGGAGCGCGTGAGGTCCTACTTTCGATTCCGTGGTTGGGACGGATTATTTAGCATTTAGGGATTATCTGAAAGGCACAGGTATAGTTCATAACTGCTGTAGGTATCATGAGCTCATGTATGATAGTAGACAGGGATTCTTCGTGCAGGACTTTATAAATAAAGTCGCTAAAGCGAACTGTGCGTAAGTGGATATACTAGTTAAAAAAATCAATCACTATAACTAGTCTGTTTATTTCCAACAATGAGCTTCGTACTTACCTTAAAGCAGCAAGCACTATCGTTCTAAGCCCTTGCTCATTTATTTCTGACATGAAAGCTGCCTAGATTTCTCAGTTACATAATACCCTGCATTATTATCCGGCTCTGGGGAAGCTTGTACGTACGCGTTACGTCAGAAAAACGGAAGATACTTAATCCGGAGAGGCAGAGATAAATAAATGAAAGTTGGTAGTGTTGGTAGGTACAATGTTCACTTAGAATATAAAATGATTCCATAATGTATTAAGGTTGATAGTTCTGTTTCAATCTAGAATCAAATAAAGAGGCATAGGTACCTCTTTGTAAACCTACGCTTTAGGTAAAATGTAGAGCTTAGAGTTACGTAAATAATAGGTAAAATAGGGTAGTCTACTACATTAACTTAGTAGGTAGGTACCTACCTAATCCCTAACTAGGTAATGCCGCAGTGGAGTATCGGATATCCGAACTCACCCAGGGCCGCGTAGGTTTGATTAGAGATTAAATTAAAACTTCTTTCTTTTGTTGCAAGACTCTGTAATTGGATTTTAATAATGAGAGGGGAGCGGGTCTTAATTTATAGAAACAACAGTAGAGCTGTTATTTCTGTAATTCAAGACCCGCTTGCTCTTGTCTTGCGTCGGCAAAACCTTTTTAGCTTACCTACTCACTCATACCACCGCGCACCTGACTAAAGATAACGAGGGTGTTTAATAATGTCATCAATTCATATAATCAGGAGATAAACCTCCATGCATCTGAGAAGAGAATAGATAGATGTATGCGTGTGTATAGTTTGACGATATTGAATACGAATACCTAGATATGATTGAAGAGGGAGACCGAAAGTAGCGCACCGGTGACCGAAAATCTGAGAAGTGCTTAGCTGATTGTCGTGGTATGGATATGTGATGCGGATGAATGAGGAGCATGTGCCATGAAAAGTGTTAAGTATGCGTGTAGGTATGGATGGCTATAAGAAAAGAGGCAAATCAACGAAAACTTGGATGCATTGTGTGAAAGATGATCCTATCAGATAAGAAGTGAATACGACGTGTAGACGACGCGACGGTTAAAGCTCAACGCACACGTAGGTATAAGCACTGCACCGGATCAGCATCGTCTCAACTAGAACCGTTCACCATTCTTTCAATGAAACTCTTTAATGCAACGCAGACTTATAAGCATCGTAACGGCATCACCCCAGATCGGGTTCAGCTAGTAAAAATGAGGTGGGGTGGTGCCGATCCAGTGTAGTTCTTATAAGTACGTGTGCTTCGAGCTTAATTGGCACAAAACACGTACGTCTATGGAACAAAACGACGTAGGTATATCGCCGAGTGTGCCGACCACAAATAAAATGGGCTCAGGGCAAGAGGACGATGATGACGAGATAGGTAAGCCGGTTTACAAAGCCATTGTTCTTTATAGGCGACGTCACCGAGCTAGAGTACAACTTCGTGTCGGCGCTGGTCGCGCACGCCTTCTTCTCCACCAACCCCAAGCGCACGCTCAAGACACACCCCACCTTGCAAGACTTCAACTTTACACATTTTTTTAAGAATTTACACAGGTATGTAATTTTATCAAATTACGAAGGTAAATAATATCAATACCCAATAGGTAAGAACAATACCATGGGCCCGAGGCACTTATATTATATTGAGAAGTATTTGATGAGGTATTTAATCATCGAACCAAGAATTCAAAATGGACAAAGTGAATGTAGATATGCTTATAACATGGCCGATTTTATAAAATGAATCAGCACTTCAGCAGAGTATATTCCTACTTTGCATAGGGCACGCCACGATAGCGGCGGTAAGACCCCTCTTTGAGGAGTGGCTAGAGAGGCGTCACGGCGTCCTCACCTACCGCCTGACGCAGGTCCTCACCGGACACGGAAGTTTCGGGAGGTTCCTGCACATCATCAGGCGGGAGGAAACGCCCGGGTGTCACCACTGCGATGATCGCCCCGAGGACACGGTGGAGCATACGGTGGGGGCCTGCCCTGCATGGGCGGAGCACCGCCGTGTCCTCGTAGAGGCGATCGGCAGCGGCGGCGATCTCTCACGCCCGGCCTTGGTTCAAGCCATGGTCCGGGGCGAGGGGGAGTGGGAGGCAGTCGCCTCCTTCTGCGAAGCAGTCATGCTAGCGAAGGAGGTGGCGGGACGGGAGAGGGAGAAAGTCTCCCGTCCAAGCCGCCGCGGTGGACGCTCCGGGCGTCGGGAGCCGCGTGACGACTCCCGGCCACCGTAGGCGCGGGCCTGCGGGCGGTGAGTAATGGGTAGCTTACCGTCCGATCAGGACCAGGCCCGTGCTGGACGGCGCGTACGTGTTCCACGCGCGCCTCAAAGAGATGTCAGCATCATAGAGGGGGCCCACTAGGGCCCAAGCCTGCCGGGAAAGCGGGATCATCCAAAAGGGGTACCGCTGACCCGGAACATAAAGGGCCAAGGAAGGAACACGGGTGGGTTTTAGTCAGTAAGAGTCTGACACTCCCTTCCGCTCCACCCAGAGCGGGAGGAGTCATTTGATGATTTCCCATCCTCAAAAAAAAAAAAAAAAAAAAATTCCTACTTTGCATACCTACCAACAAATTATACAAATTGTTATTAATAAACAGCCACTCACATAACAATCAAGAAAAGTATTTCAAATTGATTGATGGAATTGTTTCAATCACGGCCGGACGGGGTTTTGATTAATCGATTCCTATTTGTTCCAGAAAATCTCAAAGAAACAAATTAAAAAGCTTGCTCCACTACTTCGAATGGTTAGATAAGAGTGGCAACGAGGGATCCATTAAATTAAGCAGACAGGTAAACTCCACCGACTATACGACTAGTCGGCTTTATGACCGAACAACACGCACGTTTACCTACACTCGAATGCCTAGATGCGTAATAATTATGTCCATTCATAAAATGGTAATACGGTTTCACGACACCTGTGAAAAGGTGTTTCCTAACCTGCCTATCGCCTAGCTGATAGTTGATAGCGTACCTAATAATAATTTCACGTCATAATCATAACACACACATTTACATACTTACTTATAGTTAATATTTGCCACCACTGCTACAGAACCTTGAGATTCTGATGAGATTGGTCTTAAACAACACCAATGGCGACAGTCGCTACTCGGGGAAACACTACGGTGTTACTGACACACTTCTGACTTTTGCCTCAAAGGTTCACCTTAGAAAAGACTCGCTCTCTCTTTGATTTCACGTTTACTGCACATCGAAAGCTTTCCTTCCCTAATTCCGTGGTACGTTTTAGGTGATGACCTCAAAACAGTGGTTGACAATAGAGGACTGGTTAGAATGCACACTTCCTCTGTGCAAGTTGCTAGTGCGGCACGAAGGACGCCCGGAGAGGTGCGAAAATGACGAGGCCATCCGAGTGTGCTTCGCGTCCAGTCGGGTCGGTGGAGATACGCTCATCGATGGAGAATCGCAGGTATATTACAAGAACGATAGTTGATTTAGACATGGAAAGAGACGAAACACAAAAACGAACCGCAAGCTATATTGAAAGACTAGCCACAATATGGACCCTTTGGACAAACCTCATAGAAAAACATGTAGAGCGTCGGTACACCAGAACTTTGTAATTGACAGTTCCAGCTCATGGACCAAATCAACGGGAGTCTTCCTATTCATAGTGGAGTATGACTTCTAATACTTATTTTCTAAATCTGTTTGGGATACTATTCCTTAATTAAGGAAAAGAACAAGTCTCTGAACCTCTTACAATTGTTCTCTAACAAACTTTTATGTCTATCGTTTCCCAGGAATCCCTATCACTGTTCATGATGCCAGAACTTCTGCCAGCTATGTTATCAGTAGAAGCGCTAGAAGATAACGAGGTGCTCAAGGTGGAAGGCGTCAGGCTATTCAGCAGAATCTGCGACAAAAGACAGAAGACCAAAGTGGAATTGCTTGATGAACCTAAGACGGTAATAATTTGTGTGTAGTTTTTAGAGTAATGGAGAGGAGAAGGACATGGTCGATCGTCCATTCATGTTCTGAGATTTTCAATAATCACAATGAAGTGTCGTCTTTTCCCAGGAAAGACGACACGTGCACTCAGTTGAGTAATGTGTTTACACTATGAAATTTTTTACGCACCAAAGTAGACAGTAGGTATAATCACTTTGAGAACGGGGTTCGTATACCCTCTTCTAGAAAAAAAATCATCAGCGAGGATTTGCAAAAAAAAAAATTTTTTTTTTTTTGTATTATAAAACGTCGCCCCACACTACGATTTCTCCTGTATTGTGGGTAAAATAATAAAATTACACTTGTAATTTATTTCCCCTACTGGATGTGGGGTACCTAAGGTAGGGTTTAATACCTACATCCATCCGGTGACTGTCCTTAGATATTGTTTGGCATTATCGTAAAAATATAACTTTTCTATAGGTAACCGTATGCCTAATGGACGCTGAAGACTACAGCAAGCTTCCTCTAAGCCAGTGGGAGGAAGACAACGTGCTGCGAGAGCTGAACAAGTGCTTGCTCGCCTTCCAGCAGACGCCCATGAAGAGTAGAGAAGGCACGCGGCATGAGAGGAGACTCTCACCAATAGGTATGAGGTTTGCGGAATATCTACTTGAGTAGTGATTTTTCACAACCATTCGATACGCCAGCAAAATCACACCTGCATAGCTATTCCCAACCATTCGATACGCTTCCGTGTCGAATCGAACATCAATCAATGTTTTCAAAAGCACTCTAAACGCTATTCAGAAATCTGAAACCTGCAATAAACGACCATGCACTATATGCTCTTCCGATGGCTTTTTGCGGTCGCGGTCGGGGACTAGACAAATCAGGTAACCGAAAATCTTTCATTTTGGACTCGGAAGTATTGAAACCGCCAACAGAAACAAAGAGCACGTCCCATTTCCTATAATAAAAGGTGCATCCATAATCGAATTTCAATCAAACCGGTGTAATTCCACTAATTCCATGCAATGATTGTTAGTAATTGTCTTACGTGATAACGGAAGTATATGTAGTTAGTTAGTAGTGGTCACGCATTCTAGCTTGAGTGAGTGAACCCTATTCCACCCAAGGAACATCGTAAGAGACATATACCTAACTTCACAATATGACCTAAATATACGGAAATTATTCGATGTGTGCAGGGTTCGCCATTCGTCACCAATAACTTGACCTACATGACAAGATATTGTGAGTGAAGTTGCTAGATTAGCTAAAACACACGAAAAATATGTCATGTATTTGTTAAATTTGTAACTATGAAACTGATATTTGGGCTGAAATGTGGCTGCCTATCCAAACCCAAAATTCTGTTAATAGTTCTTCCTTCACGATTACTTTTAGGAGAGTCCTTCAGCCACACGCCGCCCGAAGTGGAAGCAACAGTCGTGATAAAGCAAGCGTCCTCGTGCAGTACGCTGAACAGCTACAACAGTCGCAGTCCCTCGCCACAGAACTACTGCGCTGCCACGCTCAACCTAAACGACCCTAGTTAGTACCTTCTCACTTTTAAAAGTAGACTATGCACCGACAGCTAAAATTAACTGTTTATGTAGGTAAGCAAACAGGTCAACGGGTCATAAAAAAAATTTCACTGACCCCTAATTTTTGAACAACCCAGGATTTCCTGCATTGCTAACCTTAGAAACCAAGTTCAAATGTCGCAGTGCCTGTAACCTCATCAACCTTCCAAACTGAAGTAGGTACAACAATGCTTACCGGAAGAAATAGGTATGACAATAGTACCCTCCAAACAAGTAATTTCATGGTTTTCCTCGATCTAATCCACCCTTCGTTTGTTTCCAGGTGCAGAGTTCACAAAGAAGAAATGCTGGCTGTCTCCCGACGGGGGCATGTTGAACAACCGTCGAGGAAGGTTCATAGTGTTGGGTTCTTCCGGGGAATGCTTGCCGGTGACGCGGTCCACAGGGGGCTTGCAGGACGGGCAGGAAGACAGTCTGTACTCCAGCTGTAACTCGAGTGATGACGAGTACCACAGTGCTAATGATAGCTTTGATTATGGTAACTTAAATTGATAAGCTTCTACATTTTTACAGGCTTTTCAGATAAGAAATTGTCATTCACAGTAGCAGTCCTGAGTCTGTGCCCTGGCAATAGGATCACCCCCAATGACATGAATGATAAGTGTGCGTAAATTGATCACAAGCTTGATGTTATCTTTTGGTGACAAATAAAGCAAGAACCACTTAAAAGTGAATTACATCCACTCTTTTACCATCTACAAGTTCGCCTTGTTCTGCTACAAGTAGCATATTGTTAGAGCTCCTGCCGCCTGTTGTGATACAGGGTTATTCTAGTACAGGCATCTAACATTGTAATACATACCTACCTACATTATTTATCTAAGATTCATATTGTATTTTACCAATATTGATTCTGAATCAAAGATATTTTCCAGGTAGTGAAGACGAAGGTCGCGGCGAGAGCGCTCGTCCTAATTCATTCCAGTACCTCAAAGAGTTATCGACGGAGGAGAGACGGCTCAGCTTCGCGGATCGACTGCGGGAGGCTCTGAGGAGAGAAACCGAACATTCTACCACCACCAGCACCGGGGACTGGTCTACGGACAGTTCGAGCTACGCTGTGGGTATCAGCATATCTGGGGCGGGGGTGCAGGACAATGATATCAGGTATAGCAATTGTTCACATCATTGGATATATGTACCGGAACGGTCTTAAGTAACCCTGATGCCGGCCGAAAATTAACTGTTCGCGAAGTTTTTGCCAAGCATTTTCTAATCTTTGAAGTAGTGGATATTGTTAAGACAGGCCGAAGACCTGCCCCGCTTCCATCAATCTGCGTAGTATTTATTTGCCATCAATTTAAATCTTACAAAAGTAACTTCTTTGGACATAGTCAAAAACAAAGGCAAAAATACTCAGAAACCTTCACCTGTCTTCAGAATACAAACTGACACTAATCACTTATCTTTAATATGCCAGGGTAAAACGCGGCGGTTCAGTAGGCTTCGTGTTAACGGAAAAAGAGACTGTCAGCAACGGTGAGCCTTCACCGAGACACCGGCCACTAGGCAGGAAGGAGACCGGCAACAGTTCCAAGTACAGCTTCAGCACTGAATACACGTTAGTTTACCAACAACTATTTACTGATCAAAGTAGCTGTAATATTAATAAAATTGTTATCTGTTGCTTTCCAAGGGTACATGTCCATTTTAATTCAATGAACAAAAGGTTTACCACTATCTTCGATCGCCAAAATAGCATAGCTTAATCAGCCTATATCGTTTCCACTGCTGTGACGCAGGCCTCCTCTCTATGAGGGAGTGGGCCATAATCTACCACGCGGGCCCAGTGCTGTCAATAATTTCCAGACGCCTCGATTTCCATCCAAGACTTTGTCTCACTACCTTTATGTAAGAAACCCTATCTCATACTGGTTATTAAATAGGCTATTATAATACCGACCTTCAGTATTCTTATCTGTTTATTTTTACATTTTAGTTCGGAGTTAGAGGAAGTGTACGAGCAGTTCAACCAGTGGCTCAACGACCCCATCATCGACTCAGAATCAGGCGAACACAAAAATCGAGAGTTAGACTCACGAGACTTGGCTGTGATAAGGTAAAGTACCTACCTTTTTTCAACAGAGCTAAACCCAGATTGAGGACCAACTCCTTCTAAGAAGCGATCTTCTGGTGTCACTTGTAACTAAAATGAGCAAGCCTCTGTTGTTACAGCCCGATCCAAACTTTATGGCGGCTCTGAAGTGTGCTACTCGCGGCGCAGTAAGTACCTGACCCCTCACCCCCGCTGACACTTGAATTTGTTATTGCGCAGCGACTCGCCTCTTGTTCCGAGCCGCCATAAAGTTTGAATCGGGCCGTTTTAAATGTCAGACTAGTTTTTTATGTCCGTACCTCTGCATTTTCATCATTTTGTGTAGGTATTCGCCTCGGATTTGAAGTGATTTTATCTGGAATTATTTAGCAATATTATTGAAATACCATTCTTGACAATTTATGGAGACAGAGACTTAAAATTTGATGAGATGACGACATCCTCTAATCAAGGGGTTAGGTTGTAGAAGAATCCTCTTCCCTATTATAGTGCAGGCGGTCCTGTGCTGCCGCTTGTGGAAGGAAATGTATCCGCTGCGGCAGGACCGAATTGGGAAGACACTTCAGTCTTGCCACAGCAGGCCCTTGATGAACGGTATTTCTCCAGGTAGAAAGAAGCCAAACTTTTAGAATTACCAACTATTTTGTGAGATTTGACCATTTTTGGACTGCTAACCCTGCGTCACATTATATTTATGTAATGGCATATTGTAATGTTCTGTTTCGTTCGCCTCAACTTTTGTTCTTGTGTTTGGGCAATGGCTTCCTTTTCGATCTTGGACAAAATACGGCGCAGTGACCGAATGTCCGTCTTCGATACCTACCAATCAGGTTTTAAGTTTGACCTTCGAGCTGTACCTATGTATGCAAGTCACTCTTACCTACATCTCGTGATGTGCCACTTTTTCCCAGCTAAAACATTAGGTACTATCGACGGGCGCGTGTTTTAAGGCCTATTGTAATTTTTGACGTTCTAAGGCAGAACATTTACGATCGTAAACCCATTAGTAAATCATTGCAATGTAACTCTTACCTTACGGTACGTAAGGTATAAATTAGAATGATTGCCGAGTTTTATCAAACTCACGACAATAATTCTAATTTATACTTTATTACAATGATATAAGATATACAATGAAATGACTTACTAATAGTTTTACGTCATTCAAATACATTTAACCGTATACGTCTGATGCTCAGTCTAATTTGAACAAACGACTTTTAAATTTCGATTCTTACGTCGTAATCGTAGTGCTCGGCCCATACTATATTGTAGTCTGTGCTCGGCCCTTTGCATGACATAGTTACTTCTCCAGGTTCGCGGGCTCGCTACTCAAGCGCACGCTGTCGGAGTCCCTGGCGGTGGGCGCGGGCTCGGGCTCGGACGCGGCCGAGCTGTACGGCCACGAGCCGCGCCCCCTGCCCCCGCGCCCGCTCGCTCTCGCGGCCCGCTCGCTCTCCCTCGAGCTCGCGCGGCACAAGCACAGGCTGGCCGCGCATCTCGTACGTATTGCGAACTCACCCAACAGCACTACAAGTTTATTTTGGCATGTGGCCTAAATCGGAACTGACGCCGCCATCTTGATTTTTGAATACGTATGAACCGTAGACAGAGAAAACTATGAACCCATAGACATAGAGAACGAACTGAACTGTTCCGTACTCAGTTCATCAGTTGTGCAGCGAATAGGTACAGACCGTAGACATACGGTACAGACACGGTACAGACCGAAAAGTACGAGAGAGACAAAGCAAATGTGCGGCCAGTATTTGTCCCTTTCTAGAATTCTGATTGGTCTAATGATGTTTTGACTGTAAAAAGCGGTCACTTTTGTGAGGCTAACACTCAGTCCATTCTCTATGTCTATGTATCAAATCCTGTCTACGCCATTCGAGCGCTTAAAGATCCTTGTAGTGTAGATACATTGTCCTGCCGGCTCTCGGTTCCTCAAAGCTTTTTTATTGGGATGTTGTTAGTCAACCAATCAGTAATTCAGTACAGCGAATACTTAACCACGGGTTTACTGGTCAGAAACCTATTAGCCTTTCAGGAACCGGGAGCAGTCACTCCGCCGCGTCCTAAAGGCTTTCGATGGATCCAGCAAGCCATAGAAGCCGCGCGAACGCGGTGGAGCGACAGTGAAAATATTACCTAGTGTTATTTTTTTTATGTGTTATTATGCCTATTTAGATCGAGTCGTGTGTATAATAAAGAACTGTGACTTATAATTTAACAGCTTATTCTAACGAATTTTCTGGTTTTTAGTTCAACGCAGTTCTTCCAAACATTACTAACAATATTAACTCGGTAACCAATCCAGATGCAGATGACATAGATACAGAATTCATCTGACTGATTTTGTCACTATAAAAGATGACACACTTACCTACGATTAATCACTTATGATTAATTACCGAATAATTATAGCGCCCACTGCAAGACCCCGAATCAACTCTTGATCGACTAACATAAATAATTATGAAAAAAACTACTTAATCGAATTAAACAAATTACCTAACAAAAAAAAAAAAACCGGTGACCTAAACTGCTATATGTTTTGACAGAAACGTAAAGTAAAAGAATCAATACCGGAGGAGTTTATAGAGGGCACGCGAGCAACCGCCGACACGAGACACGGCGACGAAAGCAAAAGCCTGGACACGTCGACCGAGACCGACACAGATGTGTCCAACCAATCAAACCCCGGTCTAAGGAAGAAAAAGTTGAACTGGATGATAAACATGATCGTAGAGACTATCGAAGAGACCGTGGAATGCGAACCGGTCACAGTAAAACTAAAGAAACCGAAGGTCAGACCGCAGGCGTGCACCCGGCTGTCGCTAGCTTGTAAACACTCAGTATACTAACATAACATCACTGATTTAAAATCGTCTTTTCTTTCTGTCGAAACATATACTTCTATGGTGTTGCATGTAATAATCGATGCTAAAAAGATTGAGGAATAATTTGTGCGTCCATTGTAACGTTCTACGTTTTAATTGGCAAACGCTCAGCCAATCAAAAACATGGACGTAAGACGCATGGACGCAACCTAGATCCTCGTTGCACTGTGTTCTCTCCTTTGAACGTTGTTCAAAATCTCATCTGTAAAAGCTTATTCTTGATGTTCACGTATTTCCATTGTGTTCGATTTCCGGCTAAACTGACCAGCTAAATAAAGCGAGCTAAGATGCATAGCGATTTGGTAGATAATACTCTCCAACTTTGACACTGTGCGGTACTGCTAATAGCTTGAAATTAGTAGGTGTGTATTTTTTAGTGTGAATTATATTCTTTCGTCGTTCGTTGTTCTGCGGCGCTGGAGACGAGATATTAACGATAACAATATTAAACCTTTAAGACATGCACTTACTCAAGTCTCTGATCTGTAAACCTGCAGTCAAATCTCATGTTTATAACATTTTACCTCTGATTTTGCATCTCAGTCAAAATCTTAGTGATATTTTATTATCGTTTCAATAAGGTTACTGTTGGGTTGCCGAAGTCTGTCAAAATCATAATGATCATTATTATTATTTCAATAAGGTTGCTGTTGGGTTGCCGTAGTCTGGCAAAATCATAATGATCTGTATTATCGTTTCCTTAAGGACGGTGTTGGGTTGCTAGTGTTAGAGGTCAAATAACTCTAAATATAAGATTTGACCACAGATTAATAGGTAAGATTTCAGAAACCCAATCAATGACGAGCACAGAGCAGTGGATTTTGTATTACATTACATTTGCTGTGCATCTGAGTACCATAAAGTGCAAAATTGTACAAGCATCAAACGTCTCCTCAAGCTCGATGTTGTGGGCTCGTTTGCACTTTGTGATACTGATAACAAGGATCAATATTAAATACGACAAATAACCATCTACTCTGCCTATGTAAAAATAAGAAAGATGAATGAAGTTGATCGCTACACGGTCCGCAGCTGTCGCAGTTGGCGCACAAGATCGTGTCCGGCGGGACCTGCCGGCCGGTGGCGACCGGCAACTGGGGCTGCGGCAAGAGGCTGCGGGGACATCCGCAGCTCAAGCTGCTGCTGCAGTGGCTTGCGTCTAGCGTGGCCGGAGTACCCGCGCTCATTTACTATACGTTCGGAAACGAGAAATTGTTTAAGGTACGTATAGAATATATTTGCAAGCAAAAAAAGGCATTGGATTTCAATACATAATAATTTTTAGGAAGAGCCACATTTTGAGCACGAAAAATAATTTAAGACAAATCAGTTATTCAGGCGCAAAACTGTTATGAAAGTAACATAGTACCTATGCCTTCGATTTCCGAAGCGACTATGCTTATAGTCCACCGCCTTATGGATGGTTCCGCAGTAATTTTTACTAGAAATGAACACTACTCACTCACTGGAAATAAAATTATTTCAGTTCTAAAATTATAAAAAATATAATTTTCCTCCACAGTTGGACACGCTCGTCCGAGTACTAGTAGACAGAAAATGGACGGTGGGTCAACTGGCGCGGGCCGTGCTCAAGTTCGCGCGACAGACGCTCAACGAGCCGCACGTCATCCCGGACCACCACTCACTGTTCGACGAACTCATAGGCATCGACAAGATACCTGACGACACATAGTTAACACTCGCCCAACGAAAGGCTAGGAGATAGCCGGCGACACCCGGTGCTTGCCATAAGTTTGTTTATCAAAAAGACTTTGATTGTAATGTAACAGCGTCATAACATGGAGTCATAGAGTGCGAGCCAGTCGCCAATCGATATCAAGCCGTTTGACGCACCACGAGACCTTCCAACAGTGGGTGTTATGTTAGCATTCTGTTTGCTTAGTACTCCGTGACACAATATGTTAGCTTCGTTCGGTCACTCCACTATAAGTCATTAATGCATTTATGTTATTCCGTCATCGTACTCAATAGTAAGGTGGTCAGTGTCTTATTTTAAATAATGTTTGTGGAATTTTAGATATTTTTTACGAAATAGTTACATTAAAAAGCAATATTAGCGTTTGATTCGATTTAAAATAACAACTTTAAAAGAAGTATTTTTATACAAAACTATCGATTAAAGTACAATTATAAAGTTTAACTAATGTAAGTTTTATCAAGTCATTGTTAATAAACTTGAATAAAAAAAATATGTAAAGGTGATTTTTAATTATTACAAATTTTAATAAATATACATAATTTATAGGGCAGTGCTAATATTAAGACTGTGTATTGTTTATAAAAGGATTCCAAAGTTTACCAACTTCCAAGTTTTTTACTATCGCGATACGATATCATCCTAACGAAGTTAGCAACCATATATTTGTAAATATTGGATACCGACTTATGTTTAAAACCATCACATATATTATGTATGTAGCTTGACAATATACTTATCCTGTTAAAGTCATATAGTTGACGTCACTTCCGGCTCCCACAGTATGGTGTCTTACAGTGTAAAGACTTGATCTGACAAAGTCTTCCATAGCATGAATCTCAATGTGTCCAAAGTTGTTAATTTTGAAGTGAAACTATAGAATTTTCAAACGGGATGCGAAAATAAAATAATGGATCATATATTTGTGTATTATTTTGGTAATTTTTTATTGAAACGATTTTAGTGTTTAAGGTACATATTTATTTTAAGTAGTTACATTTAAAATCAGTCACTATGTCAATTTGTAGGACGTGACATTCACAATCAACTTTACCTATTGTGAATGGATATGAAGCAGTATCATGCACTGAGAAAAATAACTCTGGTAAGGACATAATTGTGCACACATCAACTTTTGCCATCAATTAGCTCATAAACTGTGCATAACTGTCCATTCATTTACAAAGCAGAAATAAAATTTTGTGTGTAGACCTTAATCAGCATTAAATTAATTGAGTGAATTAAATGAGATCCATTTTTTAATCTTGAATCATAATTTTATTTGACTAGCTTTACCAGTCTTACCAAGGGTTATCGTATTACCCAGTAACTGGGTTGCGGAGGTCAGATAGGCAGTTGCTCCATGTAAAATACTGTATTCAGCTGCACCCCGTTAGACTGGAAGCCGACCCCAACTTAGTTGGAAATAAGGCTAGGCAGATGTTTAAGTTCTTCAATATTTTTATTATTTCCACCAACATCATTTACACATTTTTTTTAGGATGCGTTAGTAATATTTTCGAAATTCAATATAGGCAGCAGAATCAAAATATACTGCCACTTAAACAAAATTTCCTTAAATTGCACTGAGTATAGAATTCATGGAAAAAACGAAACTCCCACTATGATTACAAGAAAGAAAAAAATATGCATTTTTTCCACTCACTATGATCCTAGTCGCTGTACAAAAGAGGTAATATTAACGACCCGCCCTAAAAGAAAAGCCCTCGCATACGGCGGCCCATGCCCTGTCTGTCGTAGAGGACATTGAATCTGTTGACTAGCTGGTTGATGGCATTGCAGCCCTTCGTGATGGTGCCCAGGTACGTCATCAGCGCCACGTCGTTGCATTGCTGGATAGGAAAAAACAAAAAGATCAGACCTTATATTCAAATAGTCAGATGACTGACGTAAAATTTAAGAATAGAGTTCATTATTGCTGATGGCAAAATACTAGAAAAGGCGAATGATCTCAAAGGAGACGGATACGCTTTCATACAACTTTGGGCCTGGATGTAAAAAGATGAAATCGGTGTCAATTGATAGCTACTATATTAACAAACAATTACTGAAAATTTTGCAGATTTTGGCAATCTGAGAGCCGAGATAAAAGTGATTTAGGAAAAGTGAGGTTACGTTAACAATCTTTAAGCAGCTGATTTTTGACAGATCTGTCTACGGTTTTAACCTTGCAAGTGTGACTTAGAAAAAAAATGGCGGCTTTCGGGCGGCCCATTTTTTTTCCAAGCTGATCGTGTGGGGTATCAAAATAACTGGTTTTAAGAGGTGATTTCAAAAACAAAAACAAATATAAACCAGACGTATCCATCGACTGCACAGCATGCTTTTCTTCTTGTTTACGTCTTTTTAGTTCGCTTAGCAGTCGGGTTTTTGTTTTTTTTTTATAATTTAGATAAGATGTAAAATATATTTTATAGAGTGGGAAAGAGATGATGTTTAAAAATGAAAATCGTTTTTATTAATATTTTTATTCATCTTCAATTATAACAAGAACGTCATCTAGGAATTGTGCAGGTGGTACTATATTTTCTTGGTACCTAGCCCAACTAAGGTACCATATTATTGACATAACATGAGCGCAGCAGCCTACAGTCCGTTTGCCTACGATGCAGTTACAATAATATTTTAATATTGCTTCCCTACCTCTGCGAGAGCTATCAACTAAAACATAAACAAAATACGTTTTGCGACTTATATGTCTTGATTGAATGCGGCTACTTAGCCATGAGGTATTTGAAGCAGACAGCTCTCGAAGTAGGTCCCTGTTGACCTCCCTGCACACTTCTATTACATAGCCATCATTGTCCCTTACATGTTCACCGAAATAGGAACGTGCCTGCTTTATTTGATATGTGCCTAGTGATATTAGTATGAGCTCATTATCCGTAAGCTGGGGAAAATCATTACGGTTATCATTTTGTACAGTTATTGTTTGAAAATTAGCCCTACGCCTATTATAATGGTTTCTTACAATAAATTCTGCTAATTCATTTTCAGTATTCATATGAATATTAATTTGTTGTAATATTTCCCCAGTATCTACACGATCAACAATAGGAGGGTGAAAATTATTTAAAAGAGCAGCAGCCACTTCAAAATCTTTTACGATACTTTTACTAGCTACATTAAAATAATTTTGCCGTAATAATTTAAAATCTCTTTTAAATCTGCCATTTACTACCTCTACAACCCAACGACATATGGTGACTGCTCTCGATTTATTTGCTTCACTAGTGGAAAGCTGTGTCTCACCCTCCTCTAATGAATCAGACACATGAGTCCTATATCCACATTGATGCAATAACGGCAATGAATCACGAAAGCCCCTATCCAATATAAAAGCATCACCTTGACGGAAGTATTCCCGTAATGGTCTTTCGTTTGAAAATTCTTTTTTCATTATATCAGCGTCTGAAGTGGTGGCTGGATAGGGGCCTAGCACATCAATTATATACCCATCGGTACTGTACCAGTGGGTCCCGAACCCATCGTGCCACTCCCCTTCGGGTTCATACGCACTCTGGTAAGGAAACGCACCAGGGACCAACATCACAAACTATGGGTGGACCAACGTGAGTGCAGGCAGGCTAGGGAAGCACTCCCCACAATCGATGGCCGCTTCACGAAACAGGTTCTCCGACTAACCAAGCAACAGCTGCGTACAGTCACAGCAGCTGTAACTGGTCACGGATCATTTAATAAACACCTCTTTGTATTAGGAGTCACGGACAGTCCGCTGTGCAGGGCCTGCATGGAGGAGGACGAGACAGCAGCCCATGTGCTTCTAAGCTGCCCGGTGGTCACCACATACAGGGCAAAGTACTTCGGCAACCCAGGTACCCTACGTGAGATTGTCAGCAACACCAAGGCGTTGCTGGCCTTTCTCGAGGAGCTGGGGTGGATCGAATAACCGATTTTCCCACCCGTACGCAAAATACGCGCATTGTCGTGGAGTTGCGGACACCAGCCCGTATTATCTATCTACCCATCGGTACATACTATTAAAAATGGTTTCATGAGATTACGATATTTGTGCAAGCTATAAGTTCTTTTTTGGTATAAATAATTCGAACTTTTTTCAATGTAACAATATGTTCCATCAAATATTACAATGGGCCTATCAACTCCCTCAAAGTTACTAAACAATGTTTTAGGTATAGATAGATTTCTTTGCACAATTTGCTGCCTAAATGTGATGTAAACCTAGGTGTCTAGGTACAAAATACTCATACAGCAGATCTCTTACTTGGTGCAACCACTTTTCTAGAGTTCGCCTAGAGACTTTTAATAAAGTTGACAACCTCTCATCAGAATCCCCAGTTCTAAGCTTAATTAAATATGCTGCTAAAGCTAGGGACGCTCTAGGTATTTCTAATAACTGAGGGACCTCATTAAACATTTGATGGAACTGTGCTTTGTTTAACCCTATCCATGTGTGAACAACATGGTCTTCCATATCATCTATACTCTCAAAATTAAGTTATCCTGAATTTATAACTTATTTTAAAGACACCATGTCCTGGATATGTTTTGCTGTAAAAGTCTGTACATAATTATTTCTCAAACTGTTAAGAAAATCCCAAGCTTCTATAACTAAATGACGTTCACAAAGACGATTATTCTCAGGGACATAATATTTATACCGATTGAGCAACATTTTTCTGGTAGAAAGTGGAACTCTGTATCTCTGTTCTCTGGCATCCTTCAATAAAGCACCTTCTTTCTGTTTCAATTGCTCTCATGTAATCTGGTAATACAATCGTAGGTTCCGGCTGATTTCTTCGAACTTCTTCAACTGGAGGGTCAGCAGCAATAACTTGTGCCGGAGGCTGTATTTGTTCAACTGAAGGGTCAGCAGCAATAACTTGTGCCGGTGGATGTATTTGCTCAACTGCAGAGTCAGCAGCAACAACTTGTGCCGGTGGCTGTATTTCTTCAAATCGGCTTGCTTGGGAAGAAGTTGATGGGCGAGAGACCATATGGACAGCAGCTCAGTCTGCAGCCACCCAACAAGTATGGCATATGCAACTGGTTTCTTCTATCTGCAACAAATGATACATGATCATTTAAGTATGTAATAAATCAATTTGAATTACAACAAAAGCGTTTATAAAACACAATGTTATGTTTCAACTTACAGCTTCAGGCATAATCCACTCTTGAATAACATTATAAATTCTCAATTCATGAGGTGAGCCAGTGTGAACTAAATGGCTGACTCTTGATGCAAGAGAACGTCCACATCGGAGACAAACACTACGGTGGCCAAGATGTCTAGGTTCATCAAGAGGTGATCTTAGAGCCAAGTCCCAGCAAGCTTGGCAAACATGGTCACTGCTGTTTACCTAAAAATGCAAAAAGTTTTTAAAAACAGATAACAAGTTTCCTTTTTAAAAAATCTATTTACTCAGGCAGAATGTACCCCATATTTTTATAACAACTCTATTGCACAATATCTACGTTCTATGCGAATTAATTATTTGATTTACTCTGCCCCATAATTACCTATTTCAATGTAATGTATCTCTAAGTGGCTTTTAAATGTTTACCTATATATACTTACTTTAAAGATTGCAAGCCAGCGTGGTAGACGCCGGTGAGTTATTAAACAGAAAGTGAGTAAGTACTTACAGATTGTAGTGCACGCCATTGTCGAATCACTGCTAATATCATTTCGTCATCCAAAGCTCGACGACCTAGTGTATTACAGCGACTAGTCGCTATGCCACAATTTACACAACGATCCATGATTTCAATCAATATCCAATCGGTAGGCCGTTCGTAGAATCCAAAATAACAAGTCCTAGTTCAACGTTTAAGCGGGGTTCTCCGTGTCCGGTATAGCAAGGCAAGGGTCGTACAAGAAGGAAGATCAGAAGTCCGTAGGAAAGCAAGGGTCAAGATATCAATAAAAGTGTGGGAGGAAATACCATGGAAATACTCAAAACGCACACGCACTAGACGATTTCCATCTATATTACTTTACTATACTCTTTGGACGATACGAAACGAGTGTTGATATTGTCATGTCAAGCATGTCAAGTCAGAGTTAGCACAGATTAAAAATACAATAATCGATTAGTCAACGTGAATCGATTAATCTTAACTATGTAAATATTTAATTAGTTAACGTAATAGTTAATTTATTAAAGTATAATTCTAAGAGATTTTATTTGAATTAATCATGTGGTGGAATCATTTTCGTAAATAGTATGAACTATGTAACGTTAATCGATTATAATTGAATCGATATTCCAATTACTTCGTAACCTTAACTTAATTAGTGGATTTCTCATTTTCCAGATTGTAAATTGAGTTGATTTTTCACACTTTGAAATAGAAAAAAATAACCTTTTTTTTAAGCCATACCTCAACTTATTACAATTGGGCCCAGAAGTCCCCGTCTCCTTTGACCGGTTGGTCCACACACTTTGGACAAAAAAATTGGCCTAGGAAACCCTATGTATGATATTTAAGTTTGTTACTAGTCTGTAAACTTGCTTTAAAATAAAGTAAATAAATACAGGGTGGCCCTTAAAACAAGGTCCAAAGAAAAATTTAAGAAGCCACTCTCTAATGGCTTCCCGAAATACCCCTATGTATGCTCAGTGATAATTTATCATTTTTATATCATATATATCATTTAGCTAGACGGTTATTAATACTTTTTGGAAAATTCTCTTCTTCAGATTTTTTTAATTTATGTGTCTCATTTTTATTTATTTTTTATTTTATGTAAGTTGATCCCGAAGTGACTAAAACTTAGCTAAAAGCGAAAATTTTGTATCGACAGGATTCGTTCTAGGTTTTGGGACATTATTTGGTTAAATTGGAGTTCGAACATGGTAGAGAAGGTGAATAACACAAGTTTTGATTGGATGTTTTTGAATAGTATTTTACTGGTAAATTGAAGGGTCTGTAAATATTACACCAAAATATACGTACATTATAGAAGTGTGTGCGGAACTGTTGCGAGGTGAGCAGCGGTAGTCTGTTGGAGAGCGCGCGCGCCTCCCGCAGCAACGCCGGCCGCGGCGGCAGGGAACCGTCGCGGATCGCACGCACCGTCGCTAACACCGCGCGTACACGGGACACTAACATCTTTATAGCTGAGCGTTGAGCTGTTAGGTGTTCCGCCACTGTAAATAAACATATATTTTTATATCAGCTGTATCCCTTAGTAACCCCAGGTTACAGAAATCAACAATTTTGTATTTGATTCAGTCACTCTCTAGACTAGTGTTTCCATAACATCTGCTGTCACCTGGCTATAGTCTGTTCCAAAATGTATCTAATGAAAGTATAAACAAACCCTGTTTAGGTTATTAGTAACACATTCCTAGTGTTTTTTTTAAACGTTGCCCACGTTTAAAAAAAAAAAAAAAAACTGAAAATAAAAGTTGAAACCTAAATAAAGTAAGTTTCAACTTTATATCTCACCACTTCTACCAGCCATTACCTACTGTTTGAATTGGGTATGTATTGCATTATCTAAAATTAAAAGAACTAACGTAAAATAACCTATGTTCAAAATCCCTAATGATGCTAATGATTGTTTCACTTATATTCAAAATACCGAAAGCTTAAAATGTCAAATGGATATGTTACTGAAGTTCATAAAGCTTAAAACTTGAAATACCTATGTACAAAGTTCCTTAAATTGGTTTACCTCACTGTTAATTGAGAAATGAAATGAAAAATACCGATCTAAGTACCAAAAAAAAAAAAAAAAAGAGTGTAGTAAGTGTGTGAGTAGTAAAGTTCAAATCCTAATAAAAACACAATTATTATTTTAAAATTATCGACAAACGTGACATCGAAAGGCTTAAATATCGAAGTACAGAGTATCTAATGACCTAAATATCAAAGTAAAGAGTATCGAATGTCCTAAATATCATGTGAAAACATTTCTGTGAGTAACTTGGAAGTAGCGCTCGCCGGACGCTGCCGCGGCACCGCTCGCTTCGCTCGCTCGATTCGCGCGCGGTTTGTAACTGTTCTAACCTAAAAACTGGTTAAAACTGTTCCAAGTTCTCAGAAAGAGCTCACAGAAATGTTTTCACATGATATTTAGGACATTCGATACTCTTGACTTCGATATTTAGGTATCCATTTGGTATTTCAAATGTAGGTGTATCATGCTTAGGTGTAATAACGCCACAATTGCGGCGATAAGACCACTCTTTGAGGAGAGGCTAGAGAGGCGCCATGGCGTCCTCACCTTCCGCCTGACGCAGGTCCTCACCGGGCACGGTTGTTTCGGGAGGTTCCTGTTCCGGATAAGGCGGGAGGAAACGCTCGGGTGTCACCATTATGTGGATCGCCCGGAGGACACGGTGGAGCATACGGTGGAGGTCTGCCCGGGTTGGGCGGAGCACCGCCGTGTCCTCGTGGAGGCGATTGGGGGTGGCGATCTCTAGCGTCCGGCCCTGGTCCAGGCAATGGTACGGAGCGAGAGGGTTTGGGAAGCCGTCACCTCCTTCTGCGAAGCAGTAATGTTCGCGAAGGAGGAGGCGGAACGCGTGAGGGAGAGGCAAAATTCGTGCCCTCACGCCCCTAGCCGCCGCAGGAGACGCCCTGGGCGTCGGGAATCCCAGGCCGATTCCTGGCCACCGTAGGCGAGGGTTTGCGGACCAGGCCCGGGTCGAGGGCGCGTTGTGTTCCACGCGCGCCTCATAGAGATGTCAGCATCAATGACGGGGTCTGCTAGGGCCGATGCCTGCCAGGGTTGCGGGATGGTCCGAGAGGGATACCGTGGCCCCTGGCACAGGCAACTGAAGGAACACGGGTGGGTTTTAGTCAGTAAGAGTCTGACACGCTCTCCCGTTCGCCCAGAGCGGGCGAAGTTATTTTATATAACTGTTGATCAAAATCAAAAGTCATTTATTCAAACTGGGCTGAGAATCAGCACTTCTTGAACGTCAAAATCACATAAGACAGTCCCCCAAAACGCCCACCCTTCACCACTTCCTAGTGCTTTAGCTAGGAAGAAGAAGTGGTGGAACAAACTCCCCAGCAGCACTGCTGTCTGTTCAGTTAGAAGAACTGGATTCTATATAGTAATAAGTAATTAACATTACGAAACACAAAAACATTAAAATTATTTGCCATATGTCAGCTAGCACACGCCAATATTTAAAACTATACTCAAGCAGAAATAAATAGTAAAAAGCCTCCAGGCATAAAGGGCGTGCCCGCTTACATATGCAATGCTACATTATGTTTATATATAGCTGTAACTTGTATTGAACCATTACCCCCCTCGCCATATTTTGAGGGAAGGAGGCAACCCGACCCCCCACACTACCGCAAGCATCTAAGGGAGCATGACGAACTTGCGACCGGTTGCTCAAAAGAATAATATGATCAATTGTCGAGGTCGCTAGCTAACCATATATTGCATAAACAACTCATTAAAAAACATTGAAATGAGTAGATTATGTCAATAATAAATAAAAATTAAATTAAACTAAATTGACTATTATAGACAAATAAAATAAACAATTATATGAACTCGTATAACTTGTCAGTAGGTAAGCTAAATCTGGAGAAAGAACCTAAACATTATCTTGAGTTAATTAATCACAGCGACCAACTATTTTTATCATTTAAGTAATTGTTGATTGAATAGTATGCCTTTGAACAAAGGTTGGATATTTTAAACATTAGATATTTGGTCCAATCAGTATTTTAAACTTAGGTAATTCGTAGGTAGGTGTTAGTTGCATAGGTATTTAGAAACATTAGGTATTTAGATTTTAGGGATTTTGAATGTAGGTTATTTTACGTTAGTTCTTTTTATTTTAGATATGGGAACTATATTTTCTATCACCAAAATTTATATTTGTCATCAAGTTGTATCACCTAATAAATAGATCTATCGCCACGAAATATTTTCGATCTCAGATAAACAAAAATTGTTCCCAGGTTGATATCTCAGGATTTTAGGTGATTTATTGTGGAACTGATTTTGCATTGTTTGGTGACTACATTTTGGTGACAGATCTACTATTTGGAGGACAAACCCTATTATTTAAGAAACACAAAACTAATTAAATTGGTAATAGCTTAAATTATAGCATAGCCTTTAATTAGAGCATTGAGTGACCGGTGGGACTGCCCGATGCTTGGTCGATGGGTAAGACTGCACACACAGATTGGCTCTAGTTAGCTGTAAGTGCATTTTATTTTATGTTATTATTATTATTATGCCTATTTGTGTTTTTTGTGTTGTGTATTGTGTTATTTTTTATGTTATTTGTGATTCATTTTGATTATGTTATTTTTTGTGATTATGCTTATTTGTAATTAATGGTTATGTTTTTGATGTCAATATTTACTAATTTTAATTCTATGGATTTCTAAGTCTGCGAATAAATGATTATTATTATTATTATTAAATGATACCCGAGACAAATTACCAGGAGAAACTGGATGCAATCTGGACTTTAGGGCACCCCGACTCGGACAGGTTAGGTTAGAAGGGGATGGCGGGGTCGAGAGACCCCGCCATCCCCTTCGTGGTTATTTTTTTATAAACCACCCAGAAGTAGGAGCCCCGCGAAGCGGGGCTCCGTCGACCAAGCCCTACCGTCGACATATTATGTATATCAATCGATCCGTGGTGAATAAGAAAACTACTACTATTGGTGATCTCTTTAAATTAGTTTGCTTAAATACTTATTAGGACACACCTATTATAATACATACAAAAACATTTATTTGGTACTAGACCTTATATCTCAGGATTTTAGGTGATTTATTGTGGAACTGATTTTGCATTGTTTGGTGACTACATTTTGGTGACAGATCTACTATTTGGAGGACAAACCCTATTATTTAAGAAACACAAAACTAATTAAATTGGTAATAGCTTAAATGATACCCTTTAGATATTGCAATACATACCCATTTGAATTACATTATAAAATTTTAAATGAAAAATCATCGACTTCAAAGGAAAAACATTTTATGGTGATTTCAAATTAGAATTAGGGGCTTCAAATAAAAAAATCCAAGCACTTTAATAAAGTGGCACTACAAATTAGCATTCACATGTTCGTTTTCTAATCCATCTTTGTCAGATACTTTTGGAACAGACTAGGTGGAGAGAAAGTTCTTATCTCAATAAATGTTTATTTTTTATTTTTTATCCTTGATGCAGGTTTCTATGTGTATTATTTCTCTGAAACTAGGGGATCTACCAAACGAAGAATTACCAAATACAATGAAATAAAATCATTACCTAAGCTGTTAAGTGCAGCTTCACCAGATGATACCCTGGCCACATGGTCCACACCAATCCTCTCAGCCTCCTCAGCAGCCAGTGTGTATGTTAGTGGTGCCAGCAACATTGTGGCTCTACCGTTTACTACATCTATCACAGACTCATATAACACCACTGGTAGTTGCTGAAATATTTGAAAACAAAAGAAATTTTTATTAATTTCCAGGTAAAAAATATTATTACCGATATTTAACAAATTAGAACATACAAAGAAAGAATGAAGGTGTTTAGGCAAGATATAATTTCGACTAAAATATATACAGGAAACTGTTTAAAAGACAATGAATACAATACTGTCAGTCCACTCACTTCTCCATTCCTTCCCGCAGGGTTTAACATCAGCATGACTGGGCACTCATTGATATCACAGATCTGTCGGTGAATGGCGATGTCCTTGTCCATAGGAGTGTCCCCAGTTGTGTACCAGCCGAGGAAGTCCATGTCAGAGAATACTTGTTTGACTGTCAAATTATAAAAACTGTTATTATTGTTGCCAATGTGTGAATAACCACAGGCTGAGAAATAACACATGCTGAGTATAAAAGTAGCACCACAAAGTCACTTCTTGACATGCGTCTTGCTAAAATGTTACTTGTCCTGATGAAAATTATGACTTCTAAAAAAAGCTAGACAATACTCACATTGTTCTTCCTTTAAATTGTAATAATCTCTATCAATTATTATGTCCCCTTCAATGACACTGAACATTAATTCAAATGAATTCATAACTTCTATGTTACGACCTTTTTGCTTGCCAATCAGGGCTCCAATAACTGAAATGTAGAAAAGTGTATGATATAATATAATCGTCATGAATTTCTCCGTTACAAAATATAACGTAAAATTAAGTATTTATTTACCTATCTGAGGAGATCCTTCCTGTGCTCGCAATCTTGTCCAATGTTCAGACACATTCATTATTACAAGAGGATGTAAAGATACTGTTACGGAACCGGAGGTGGTTGTTGTAACCACCACGCTTTTCGCGCCTCCAGGCGCTGGAGGCGCAGGTGATGTTGGGTTAGGAGGATCTGCAGCCGGGCCCGATGAGGCACTCTCCACCTCAACTTCCATTTCAAAGTCAATTCTATCGGCACTTGACATTATTGAATATAATTCACTATTTCAAAAACTTAAATTATGCTACAATAGCTGCAGCGAACAATGCACACAGCGTCAGCAACAAATAAATAAATAGAAGATGGAAAAACAATCTGGTCCAATTTGACGTTACGTTAATTCTGATTTTTGACGTCAGTTTGACATTTTCGCACGCACGATTTCCATAGACAGAAGAATAAAGCTTATAAGTATTGCTTGATGTTGATATGTCGCCGTGTGTACAATACGTTATAAAGCATTTATTTTGTAACAAAGATTTGATAGTAATAAGCATGCATGTTACGAATGAATAAATACTTAATTAAACTTGTATTGTCACATACAAAGGGCATGGGCATGGCATGGGCAAACCTTTTCCACCCACACCACAGGGAACAAAATCAACCAACTGTTAATTTTTGACCATGATTAGGATGCTTATCTTTTTTCTAGCAATGTGGTAGATACTTTATTACACATGCCACTAAGTAGCAGTGCTCAATAATAGCAGGCTTGTCGTGCCACCAAAGAGCATGTGTAACCCGTGTTATACATTTAAAGGTAAGTGCTCCAACAACAATTTAAAAACAACTTTATATACCATGTAATGATACTAATACTATTTAAAAAAAAAAAACATATTGAGTAAACAGAAAACCTAACGGCGAGCAATGGGCAGCTCGCCGTTCGATAAGGACCAGGCCTGGGTCGACAGCGCGTTGTGTTCCACGCGCGCCTCAAAGAGATGTCAGCATCAACGACGGGGTCCACTAGGGCTGATGCCTGCCAGGGTTGCAGGAGGGTCCGAGAGGGATACCGTGGCCCCTGGCACAGGCAACTGAAGGAACACGGGTGGGTTTTAGTCAGTAAGAGTCTGACACGCCCTCCCGTTCCGCCCAGAACGGGAAAAATGACTTGATGATTTCCCACACTCAAAAAAAAAATAAAAAAGGTGGCAGCACTGTTCAACGTCTACAAACCGCCATTGTTTTATTTATGTTTACTTTTGTGTTGATCACAAATTAATATCACACCAGAAGTGCCTGTAGTAGGTAATATAAACGGCCTTAGTTCTCTTGGGAGCATCACCTGTATACAAACCTCTGCGTTAAAAGTCTTCAGGTTTACAACGGATAGCACATAGTCTAGACTAAATGAGCATTCTCCTACAATTTCCGTCTTTTAACATTTTTGACAAATACATGGGTCCCCGTATTTTTGCAGTCAACAACTGCGCAACGGAGAATATTTTATTCTATGCGTAACAGAAGTCGCTTGTTTACAGAAAAAATATGTATAGTTATAGCTAGCTATAAAATTCTTGGACTTTGGATAGCAGCGACATCTAAAATGAGCAAACGGCAGTTTTTTTTACCCCTATCCCCAAAAGCATTACTGTTTGTGCTGCTATATCTAAACTCTATTTATAAAAGTACTCTATGCTATAATCTATGGCCCTCGGGCTACGAATGGTTGGATTGGCTCTTGGCTGTTTGTGATTATTTGGTTATATTTGTGAAACGAACGACAACTGGCTCTAAAATATTTTCAGCCAACAATAGTAATTGCTTGTAATGAACAGCTAGTTGCAAATAAAGCTGTATCTATTACACCATCCGAAACAAGAATAACATTAATCTTTTCGTCTACCTGTCATCGTGTCTTCAGCGCGGACTGCTGTTGTTCTCAGGTCAGCCGATATCTCTTTCTCTTCACTAACATAAAAATGGCATCGGCAGCAGCATTAAAAGTTATGACAGGCGTGGCTAAAGACATATCGCCGATTTACTACAGGATATTGTCGAAATTTCCACAGAATTTTACTTTTTGTTTCGCCTATGGATCTGCTGTGAAACCACAGATGGGGAACACTAAAAAGCAAAACATGATCGATCTAATATACTGCGTGGACAACTCATATCGATGGCACGCGGCTAATATCGAAGTGAACCCGTCGCACTACTCCGCGCTCCGATTCCTGGGCAAAGGGTTTGTTGCAAGGTTTCAGGAGAACTGGGGTGCTAAAGTGTACTTCAACACCCTTGTTGAAGTGAAAGAAGAAAACATTCTCATTAAGTATGGGGTTGTGTCACAGAAAGATTTAATTGCTGATCTACTAGATTGGACTGATCTATATGTGGCTGGCAGACTTCATAAACCAGTAGAAATTATAAAGCAGACCAATAGTTCACAGTTACAGGGTGCTCTGCTGTCAAATCTACGCTCTGCAGTCCACACAGCTCTCCTCACTTTGCCAGAAACATTTTCTGAATACGATTTCTACTTTGCTATATCTAACTTAAGTTATGCTGGTGACTTTAGAATGACATTTGGAGAAAATAAAAACAAAGTGAGGAACATTGTACAGCCACAGCTGTTATACTTTCGAGAACTATACAGACCCATCTTGCAGCAGTTCCATGCCTATGTTGATATCCCAACTGGAGATTCTCAGTGCCATCAGGATATAAGTCCAGAGACTAAACTGCATCACTTAATGCAGCTGCCTATGGTGCCTCAACAAAAAATTGTGAAATTTTGGAACCATGGTGGTCTTCAACAAGATATGGAAGATGTTCTGCGAGCTGTTGCTTATGACATTGACTGTTCTGTCATATTGAGACAAATACTGAAGGATATAGTTTGGCAGTCCAGTGTGAGGCAGTCTCTAAAAGGCATTCTTACTGCTGGTCTGCTGAAGTCTGTTCGTTACAGTGCTAAGAAAATAGCAAAAATGTTTTAATTGTTACTGTACATTTGTATATATATGTATATAATAAAGGTAGTAAGTAAATTAGATTTGTATTATTCTTGATTTTAAAAACCTCGTTTTTGTTTTTAGGTACAATTATGATTTCAGATGAGTCAAGCAGTGATTCAGAAACTGGTAGATTCAAGGGTCGAGCAAAAACTCATGAAGATAAATCTTCTAATAAAAGGGCTGATAATGTCAGAGATTCAGGAAGAAATAGACCATCTTTACCTGATAGATTTAATAAAAATTTTGACAGAAAAAGAGATGAACGACCTCGCTCTGATAGACATTCTAGAGATAGAGAAAGGGATAGACACAGGTATTCTAGACATTCACCTGTAAGTAGGAGGAGACACTCAAGGGATAGAAGTCCCAGCACGAAATCACATGAGAGGAATAGACACAGAGACTCAAGTGATAAATCAAAAGTTAAAGAACAAAGGAGTAGTAGTAGAGATAGACCTAAACATTCTGGATCTACTTCTAGATCCTATGTAGCTCATGATTTTCGAAAGGAAAAAGAAATAAAGGAAGATGCACGGCGTAAAACTGATCGAGTTAGAAGTCCTGAGAGGCCTATAAAGAAAGCTAAGGAGAAATCACCATCCCCTGATCATAAATCTAAAAGATCTGAAGTATGCATACCCCCTCCTATGGTAGCGCCGAAAAGAAAAAGTGAAAGTCCAATAATTGTTGAAGAACATGTCAACAGTGATGCATCTGAGGAAGTGCTACCCGGCTCTTATTATAACATGATACCAGCTGTTGTGAAAGAAAAAACTGATGAATCCAGTGAGATTGATTCTTCTGATGATGAGAGGCTGAGGGCGAAACTGTTGAATTTGGAGAAAGAGCTCCAAAAGACGAAAAAGAAGAAGCATAAAAAAAAACATAAAAGAAAAAGTTCAAAGTCTAGTAAAGATAGGGACAGAGATGCAACAGTATCAGTAGAAGTAAGTAGCACAACTGACATTGATGTAAAAGGTGATGATTTAAAAAACGAGGGTGAAATTGTGGAAGAGGTGTCTTCCACACAAAAGAATGCTCAAAAAGAAAGTTGTGAAGAAGGCGAGATATCAAGTGATGATTCCCAGAGCGAGTTTGAAATTGATCCAACAGACTTGAGACACAAGTTAAGGCGTACGGCTCCGAAGGGTGATGAAAAGTCAGCTCCCGACGTGTGCGGACCGGCGCTACCGCCCCATCTTGAGAAGCGTTACGAGCGAAGTACCTCTCCAGCTATTGAGGGTCCTGCTCTGCCATCATATCTTAAAAGAAATCCGAATAATATAGGTAAAGTATAAAGTATTTATAATTAATGTCATCATGCCATCATTCTTAAATAACTGATGAATTAGACCATATATCGTCCAGTATAACAACATCTTCAGGATGATGTTGGGGCTGCCTCGCTTCTGTAGTGCATCAGGGATGTTCGCGCTGTACCGAACTGATGGCTTTTATGCCGTCATTCGCAAGAAAACTGTTTCCCTGATCTGCAGAATGCGTGGCAGCCGCAACGGAATTCTGAAGACTGTTGCCGACAGGATCTCCTCTCAGATGTGGGTGTCTTTTATTAAGCGGGTAATTTAAATGTTTTAATTTTTGATTTTTATTGAATTTATTTGAATGTTTTTATTTTTGATTTTTATTTTATTTTAATTTGAATGTTTTTATTTCTGATTTTTATTTTATTTTAATTTGGATGTTTCTATTTTTGATTTTTATTTAATTTGATTTGCATGTTTTAATTCTATTGTATTAATTTTTGACTTTTATTTTAATTTGAATTTATTTATTTTGAATTTAACAGTTTTTTAATTTTGATTATGATGTAATATTATCTTAATTATTTGAATGCACTGTATGGATCATGTTATCTGAATTAAATGAATTTTATTTATTTATTATAACCATTTTTCTTATTTTTTTTTACTTCAGGTCCATCTATACCCGATGGCATGCGCAAAGTATTGGCTGAGAAAGAAAGAGAAGTTATAAAATACGAAAGTTCAGACGAAGACTTGGGCATAGGACCTTTGCCTGCTGGGTCTGAAGAAAAATGGTCTGACGCGCACCGGCGGCTCGAGGAAAGAGCCCTGGACATAAAAATTAAGAATTTAGATGGACATTCAGACACAAGCAAGATTAAATCGAGAGAGCAGTGGATGTTGGAGCTGCCAGAAGGTAAAGCAAAAATCATTGGCTTAGAAGCAAGGAGCTTTAGAGCTAAGGCTGGCCCGGATATGTCAGATAGGTAAGTTCACATACTTATTTGTGTTCATTCTATACTCAAGTAATAATCATATCATTATGTTATGCTCATGCAATGCACATCTGTGTCTGTGTCATATACAAGCAAATGTTTAAAATGGATGCAATCACTAATGGGTATATTGAATCTCTGGCAAACTGGGAGACTTTCAATAGAGATGCTTTGCCAGTATACTGTATGAAAGCATCATAGGATCGAAAGGACAGTATTTTTCTGATCTGTTGTTAATAATATGTAAATGCCTGTACTTCAGAACAACTTGGACAGATACTCCAGAGGACAAAGCAAGGAAAGCAGCTGGACTCGCGAAAGAGGAAGATGTGGAGCTGTCCTTAAAGCAAGAAGCAAGGATGCGCCACATCGCTAACAGGGACGACGAACAAGAGTCAGCAGTCAAGTGAGTAATTGTAATAATATTGCGCGTAAATAGATATGTGCGGTCAGTGACCCAAGATAACTACCCGCCCTTTCTACCTGTTTCCTTGGTGAGGTGTATACTTATTTCGCGTCGCCGATTGTACATACACTTAATGGTTCACCGTACTCCGATAGGCCACTAAGTTTTTTGTGTTTGTCGCCAATTTAGTTTGTTTCTACTTTCACCGGTGCCGATTCTCTAGTACACCGAACTAAACTAAGTAAACTATTACTAAAATTCCTTACCTTTGGCTATGAAAATCTTAAAGCTATTCTGCAAAAAAATACTCTAAATTAGAAAAATCTAATTTCACAATCGCGACTTCACGTGGTACTTGTTTGCCCTACCCCGTGAATTTTTTTAGAGCTAAAGGGTAGGCGCCGCCGCGCCGTCGACGTGTTTTATATGGAATAATTCACTTTTTGTATGGAAAATATGAAAAATGATTACTTACCTATGTGTTGAGTTTTAGGGGTTTGTGGGTTTTATAAAGGAGGTCGAAATTTTCATTATTTTCGCGATTTAAGAGCGTTTATACCTTATGAGTGGCAACGTCTCAATTTAGTGTCATATTTCGTGGTTTTAAAGTTTTATCATTTAATCGGAGCTATATTTTAGAAATCTGGTTAATTAACTTTTTAGAATTATGTGAAAACTGTGTAAAAAGTAAGTAACCGTAATGCTTACAGTTATTTTACAATGAAAATAACGCCCTGCAAGTTTCCAATGTATTATTTGCATATAAATAGAACTGTAAACGCAACGATTTCTTACCTTTTACACAGTTTTCACATAATTCTAAAAAGTTAATTAAACAGATTTTTCATAAGGTATAAACGCAAAAGAAAAGAAAATAAAGATACAGTACTGGTTTTGCACCTTCCAGGTGGTGGTGTGAATTTTAGTTCATGACAACTGTTATTATTCCCCTTTTTTAATCGTGATTAAAAATAGTCAGATTTAGTTAGACAATCTTAATTTTAGGTTAAAAATGTCAAATTCAGAATAGCTTAATTGCCATTTTCAATCGATTAATAACTCGGTGCCATCCTAGTGCTGTCAAACTAAAATACAACACAAGGTCTTCAGGTCCCGAACTAGGTAGAACCTGTACTACGGTAACCTGATGACTGATATACATACTTATATACATATACACACCTAGACACAGGTCAAACAGACATGTTCATACACACAAACGTTTGACTTGTCCGGGGATCGAACCCGGGACCTGCGGCTCAGAAGGCAGGGTCGCTACCAACTGCACCAACCGGTCAGTCAAAGATATAGTTCAGTTATGTCACTTTAGTCATTTTCAGAATGAAAAACCGTTGTTTTACAGGACCAGTATAAACTAAATTTTAGCGATTTTTAGTCTAGTTTAGAGGCATTTGTGACAAGAGATTCGGCACCAATGAAGTCTATTAAAATGCTAGTTAAATTTTTAGAGCTTAATGTGTCATTTCTTCGTGACAGGAAACACAAAAAGAAACACAAGAGAGAAGATAGCCTCCTTGATCTGCATCAAAAGAAGTTGAAAAAGAAGAAAAAGGTAATTATTAGATTTATTTATTTAACTCCGATTTTGCATCAAAAACCTATACGTACCTACGCACGCACCTACTGCAATCAAGTATAACCACTATACCAGGAATGGTGAATGCCGTGCCACGCCTGCCATTGGTGTATAATTAGCCTATAGGTAATGTTCCCACTGCTGGGACGCAGGCCTCCTCTCGACGAGAGGGAGTAGGCCATAATCCACCACGCGGGCCCAGTGCGGGTTGGTAGATGTCACAAATGTCTTCAAATGTTTGGTTCTACTACATGCCGGTTTCCTCACGGTGTTTTCCTTCGCCGTTTTGAGAGCCATGGTGCCATTGGTGGCACAAAATAATTTGGGCATGGCATCATTTCAGAAATTTCTGTATCTAGTTCATCTAGTTTGCAACAGCAGAAATGGCACTAATTTGTTATTTCATTTTAATAAAGATAAAACTGACACGCTGCTGTTAACACTACTGTGTCATAATCATATTATAGGTATTCTTGTGAAAGTAAATAGTTTTTTTTCCAGTAGTCACTAAGTAAAGATAACTTGTTGGCATGTCATGGTCACATTACATATTTATATGGAAAAAATAGCACGTAGATGTGTAGTGGTCCGCCATCCCTGCACTGCACCAACGAGGTAGTTTTTTTTAACTTTCTTTATTTCTCTTATTAACAGAAAGATGAAAAAGAAGATGGCGGCAAAAAGGACCGACGCCCGTTCAGTCGAGACGTGGATCTTCAAGTGAACCGTTTCGACGAAGCGCAGAAGAAATCCATCATCAAGAAAGCCCAAGAATTAGACTCTAGATTTTCTCGAGGAGAAGCAAAATTTTTATAAAGGTATCCAGCGGCAGTATAGCAAAATAATAATACGATCACGGGATCTTGGACCGTAAAGGTAAAATAATTAGTGATGCACTTATTTTATCATGGTATTATTTTACGATGTCACAATATTCTAAAACGGAATAAGTTCACTTGTCACTGCTAATATCTTTACTAGTAGGCGGTAAGGTAGCATTAGCCCAGCGGTTGGGCGTCAGACTAGCGAACGAGAGGTCGTGATGTTGCAACACTTCCCGAATTCCCGATGCACTGTTGACTTAATGCACTTTAGCATCCACTTTGGGTTGACTTATCGATATGAAAGTAAATACACGCCTACTTATAAGGAGCAGGATGGATAGAACAAAATTATGTTTTCTTTCATACATATGGTCCCATCAACTAAATGCTACCCACCAAAATATGGAAATAAGTTTTTAATGTATCTTCTAGAACAACAATAATTATTATGCTGTCGGTGAATGGTTTTATCGTTTTTAAACAATAATTATTTATTATTTGTGTTTGTGCAATAGTGCCTTATATTACTCGAGCACTGTAGTTGCTGTGAACTTCCCTGTTTTAGTAAATTGCATTTATCCGTATATTTTGAGTGTCTACGGCACATTTTCCTGCATATTTATAAACGTTGCTAGTTAAGTGACGTTTATACGTCGAAACCAAATTTGTTTAAGCAGGCGTTAATCATTGCTTAACTTTAAGCAACGTTAATAAATAAGCGGCATTTTTCTTATCATCAATAAAATAAATATCGAATCTGTGTTAAAAAACGTTACATGTTATCGAATGTCGTAGAATCCGCTTTATATTTTCCCGGAACAGTTTACCTATAGTTTGACCGAGACCGATGTACCGCGCCTTAGCAATGCGCGGCGAGGAGGGGGCCGGGACGCCGCACAGTGGAACGAAATAAAAAAGTACGGACTTAAGGATTTGTTTGTACATTTTTATAATCGACATACAAATACAATACTTTTATGTCGTGTGATTTTTTTCACTAACCCATTACTTTCAAAGTTATACCACTTTCAATATTGCATGATTGTATTGCAAAAAAGCACGTTTAAAGATTATGCGGAAGCCACCATGAAGTTGTACGTTGATTTGTATAATTGGTATTAAATGCCTGCAAGTGTAGATAAATAAAGTTGTTGCTCACGGGGCAGCTATCATTGCACATTTTGGTTTAGTACCGATTGGAAAATTACCCGAAAAAGCTGCTGAAAATCGAAAAAAAAAACGTCAGGAGACATTGTGCACATCATTCGAGAAAATTCTGTAGAAAGGCTACCATTGAAGATATTCTGAATAATTTGCCAGTCAGCTCTGACCTATAATATTTAAAAAATACGTCTTAAACTATTCCGAAAACACAACGTCTTAACCTTTTGACCGCCACAGTCGTGTATAGACGACAAACCAAAATGTGCCCAGCACGCCACGGTCGCGACAGCGTGAACGAATTTTATACGTAAATAAATGTCATAAAACAGCATTTTTTTGTTAATTTCCCCTGTTAATTATGTACCTTGACTCTTGCGTGAGAATTGCGAGATATTCATGAATGTATGTTTTTCTTCATAGAAAAAAAATCTTTAAATATTCATAGCTATAAAAATAATAGGTTAAAAGTAAAAGTCATAGAACAATTTTATATTGTATCTGATAGTAGATTTCATTTGTGTATTTAAAAAAAAAAATCTTTCAAATTTTTTTTATTCTTAAGTCTTCTACGGTTAAATATCAGTCCTCCGTGCGCCGTGAGCGTTGAGGAATTAGCGGCCTGCACGGGCTCCTGCCGTTTTGCCGAACAGATTTTGCCAAAATCTCACTACCCAAACAAATTTTTGCAACCTTTTTTTACACCAATGCAATGTTTGGAATGATTTTAGTACGCACATTTTCATTTGGTAAAATTTTTACTTAGCAAAATATTATCAAGGATAATGTCATTTAGGCATTTGGTCATTAATCTAATGATTTATTACTAAGCGGATGATTATAAAAAAAAATGGTTAGGTTAGGTTAAAACTGTGACCCCCTAAGCACGAGCCGAGCGAGCGAAGCGAGCGATGCCGCGGCAGCGGCCGGCGAGTGCCAGAAACGACTACGACTAGATTAGATAGAAAAAAAAATATGGTAAAATACTACCAGATTAATATTAATATTATTATTTGGCAAATTTTAATTTGCGTACCTAATGAGTTATTCCAACTGAAATATTTGACAATTGAAATTTGAAAATTGGTAAAAGTACTAAGTTGATAAACAAGTTACTGTTTAAACGTTCACTTGCCAAACATTAAGTTTGCGTTACAATTATTTGTAAAGAGAGATTCTTTGCTAAGTAATAATTTGGCAAATAAAACTATGCGGAAAATTGTTTGGGAAGTGATAATTTGGCATTTTCTCTTCGGTGAAACAAGGGAGACCTGGCCTGCACTGCCCCTCCCCCACCCTCTCGCCGTGCACATACCTAAGGCGCGGTAAAGCGGTTTCGGTCAAACTATAGCCACCTAAAATATGTGGTGTAGTTATATGATATTCAACTCAATCACTTGAAAGAATAAATACATTTTGACTGTAAAATTAAAACACGTAAATAGTTGTTTTACATAATATAATAATTATGTACTTATAAATTACTGTTGTGGTAGCATTGGTATAGTATTTGAAGCTCAGTTGTCCGCAAATAATGAAGTAAGTAAATAATTATAATAAGCTATACGTATTTTAGTTAATCCAATGATTTTACGGAAGTATGAACTTTTAGTTTAGTGTTCGGTTCGCAATGGGATTGATGGTAGCCGTCAATATTTTTATGATGTGTGCTGGAAACAAGTAGATTTCATACATTTTAGTTATGGATGTACGACTGTTCAAGGAATACTGAATTGTCTACCTCTGCGTCATGATAAGGACCAATATATTGATAAGGAATGTTGGTTCTCACAAAATACAGGATCAAATTAAATTTACCGGTGAAAATTCACAGACGTGTTGGCATGATAAAATAACAACCCGCGCCAATTCTTCTTCGGGGTAATTGCAATCGATCATAATGCCTTTCATTTTGACATCCATTGATTCACAGGTTTGCAAAATGCGTCTGCTCAACAACGTAAGGAACGCAATGAACGTGGCTCAACTGTCAAAATGAAAGGCGATCGATTGCCATTTAATGTTTGTTACGCAATTGCCCCGCTAGTACATACTCATCTGTACTTATTTGAAATTAAGAGTTAGGAAAACTGTTCCTTTTGTGTGACGTTTCAACCAGTTAATATAATTTGTCCATAGAAGTACGTAGGTATGTTATGTATTTACATTTTAACCTCACCTGCGCGGCCAGGGTGAATGTTTGCGAAAACATCCGCTTGGTAGATACTGCCGATTTCCTATTTCATACATCTGGTCAAACATGTATGCCAGTTACGAGTACTATGCTCTTGACCTTTCTGATGACCATCAACAATAAGGTCGTTCGAGGGCGTCCCCTCCTGGCGTTTTCACTCACATTTGCCTTGTAAATACCCTTTGTTTCTCGCTCTTTCTAGAATATAGGATACATTTATCATGGCCCCCTTTTTTTTTCTTTTTTTTTTTGGTGGGAAATTATCTATTAACTTCTCTCACTCTGGGTGGAGCGGGAGGGCGTGTCAGACTCTTTAAAACCCATCCGTGTTATTTCAGTTGCCTGTGCCAGGCGCCACGGTAACCCTTTCGGACTTTCCCGCAACGCTGGCAGGCATCGGCCCTAACGGACCCCGTCATTGGTGCTGACATCTCTTTGAGGCGTGCCCCCTGCCCAAATGATACTTCTGTGCCGAAATGTCTGCTTATTAACGATGTTGTCCAACTAGTGACATGCGAAGTTCAGACCTTATCTAACGTCCCGCCTCGCCACTCCGCTATTCAGTTTATTTTAGAATAGCAAATAAAACACTTTGCTAATTGGCTACTTCGGTCAGCCCAATTTGTCACTTTGGCCGCGCAAGTGCAGGCTGGTTCACATCGAAATCACGATTAATTATTACGGTCTGATATTATTATGCTATTGTAATTTGGCCTGCTTTACAGGTTCTATTAGAACGAATGTACAAAACTATACAGCAGAAACTAGTTGTAAATATACGGTTTTACCCTTTATACGCTTGTTTATATTGTTTTATATACCTTACCTATCCATTCGGCGCATGATTTAAGCCTTTTCCCGACCAAACACCCGCTGTGACGTGGTAAGTGGCCTTCATTGTAGTATTTTTTTTCCACGCCCTTCCTGTCAACGGTTAGAGTGAAAACCTTGGGAATGTATTTTTGCTCAAATTTATTTTATTGCGTTTCTAGGAAGAACTTCGCACTCGCAATCTTATAGTATCGAAGAGTTCTGGATATAAAAGCGGGTTCAATTTCCATATTAATTAATAGAAAAACATAAAAGACGCCGCACAAAAATTGTACAGCACGCAATTTTTTCTTCCTCCTGAGAAGTTACTTCTTTTACACTTACGAGGTTTTCACTCTAAGGCGTCTATGTATCTCTTTTGCTGACACGAGACCTACAATCTATTGTAGATTTCTTGAGCGAGAAAATAGTCGATAGTAAGTCGCTTCCTTGTGGGACAGGTGCCTAAAACCCTATCGGTTTTAAGAGCCAAAACAGCGAGAAAACTGAACTTGTGTAATTTTTTTTTTTTTTTTCTAATAAATATTTGTATTTCCAATCTGGCAAAGGTATAATATAAGTGAAACAACAAAGTCTTCTTATAAAAATAATTCGTTTACTATAATAAATGCAAGACTACAACTAACTCAAAGGAATGCATTATATTGCTATCTGAGCGTCGACTGTGCCTGTGGCGTTCTTCTTCTCCGCGGAGGGACAGGTCTTCACCTTGGACTCCTCGCAGCAAAGCGGCTCGTCAGCCGTGATGTCGGCGTACGTCCACGGCTTATCGCAAACTTGGTAGAATGCTGACAGCTGCAACAAAACATGGGTGTTCATAAGTTATTACCGCGGATTCTCTCTGGTCAAGACTCATGCCTGTAACTACGTCAGGGAATGAGATGCTAGTGGGCCAAGTTTACAGAACTGTTGGTATGTCGTAATGTTGAAGAGTTTTGCTTGTAATATCGCACGCAGATCAGCATGCATTTAAAGTTACACAAATTCAGGCGTAAGCGATTTACCTTCAACTCCTTCGCGTTCTTAAGTCTATTGCATAACACTTCTGGTCCTTTTGCCTTGGTTGCAGTGGCCAAGGCGTTGCAAAGGCTCTTGCAAGTGCCAGCGCCCTCGGCATCGCATTTGACGATCAGGCCCGGGTTCTGTGAGAGGAGAGGCAGGCTGTCGAGCTCTACCGTGTTCGATGGGTACCCGCCGCACGAGCAGTTACCTTTTGGTCCATCGTCTGTTGCTGGTGTGCTGTAGAAAGAAAATACATTTGTTTTGCACAGACTAAAAGTGGACTTAGAAAAACAAAAAAAACATGCGGGGCAGTCTTTGGGGACTGCTGACAGTAGTGAAAACTGCGTGCGGTGACGATGGCGCGAGTTTTACGCTTTTTGTTCACCCAAAAAATGCTCAACGCGGCTAAAGTGGTTTTCATTTCAAAACATTGGAAGAAAAAGCTCATTTAGGGAGTCACGTCACGTCTGGGAGCACAATTGAATATTGACGTAATTGGGCTTTGTTTTAGGTTAAGTTTAAGTGTAATAATTTTATTGTAGGTTGGGTGAACTTCGCTGCCATTTTTCTAACTCACCGCGTCTTTGCTAGACCGCCTTTCTTGCTGATCTACTGTCGCTGTGGTATGATAAATAAAATATGTGACGTACATGTTAGTTTTCTCCTCGGCCAGTATGAAGCCCAGTCCGCACAGTAGGATGATGCAGAGGTCACACAGCAGCACCCTGGAAGACATGTCGACTGCAGCTGAGGCGATTTACTGACGGACGGTGTCGATTCCGTAACATTTATATACCCAAGAATTTTCAAGTATACGCCGAATTATGCATTGAGCACGATTTCTGGTTTAAATTTCGGGATACAGGTTTTTTTTTGCATGATGAAATGTAAAGTTAATGTTATGAGGTCTCATTTGGGATTTATTGGCACGGTACCTAGATATGAGGTCAACTTCTGTAGCACGGAGGTTGCGAATTCAATTCAGACCAAATAATCTGAATGTCCTAATTATGCATGTTCCTTGATCGGTGTTTTGTGTACATACCTAAGTGATACATGTGTAGGAACAACTTGGATTTGCTTTTAAAATTATGATTAAGTAGGTACCTAAGCCTTTGAGCTAACATGTCGACTAAAGAATTCGCGTAACTACATTTTAATTTAGTACACCAAACTCCTGTTTTTGGAACCTGTACCACAATATCCACGCAGCGTGGTCACCACGCTACGTGGATATTGTGATACAGTAACTTGACCAACGTATGTTTTGATATGTGAAGATCGGATTTGTTATGATTGCACTCATATACAATAAGCCGTTACTTGGTTGCACGGATTTGTAATTATCCACACAGGTATCATCATTTGACACCAGAAGTTCTAGCGGAAACCATTATTTTGCATTTGGTAGACATCACATTCACACCTACAAACATTACTCTTGAAAATTATGACTACTGTCATCTATACTTATATTTCCTGATGTGATGAAGGATACCCCTTTGTTCACCTATGCATGTAAAACATTGTTTTGATAGCTTGACAATGCATCTCTAATATTATTATTAAATAATGGCATAGTGACTGAAACGACCATAACTTACTTAAACATGATTGCAGCTTAATTATTGATCATGATTACGGCTTATTTTAATTCCTGAATTATTTTTATCTTTTTATTACGGACGCTTTTAACGTACACGTCTTTGACGTCAATGATGTAACTACTTTTTTAACCGACTTCAAAAAAGGAGGAGGTTTCTCAATTCGACCGTAGGTATATAAAAATAAAATAAAAATTATGTGTGTTGGCGGATAACTTCTTCGTTTATGAACCGATTTTGATGATTATTTTTTTGTTGGAAAGGAGATATCCCAAGGGTAGTACCATGATAAGGAAACTAGGATCTGATAATGGCATTCCAGAGAAATCGACGGGGCCTTCGAAAATCGTAGTGGCGACTAGTGTGTTTGTTAATTTTATTCATTGAGTATTTTAAAGCACTAGGTACTATTTTATGAAGGTCTGGAGTAGAGATGTGCCGACTATGACTTTGGCCGACTAGCCGACTAGTCGGCAGCAAAATGGCCGACTAGTCGGCTAGGCCGATCATTACTTTCGGTAAAATCCGGTAAAATAATTTCGGTAAACTTGTTTTATATGTATAATATACAAAGTACACATAGAACAACTTCCTATTTCTAGGTTGTAGTGTAAAGTAAACCTACCTACTTATTTCTAATATTTTGTTAAAAAAGTTTGTTGATCGAATTGATACTTACTTACTATACTTAGATACTTCTAGTATTGTTTTATTTTATTAATTTCGAGATTGAATAACTTGGGGATGTCAAAGGAAGAGTTCCTATTTTTTATGTTATGATTGAACCTACTTATTAGTAATAAGTAGGTTCAATTATAACATGGTAATAAGTTATTACCAATAATTATTTGCTTTAACCTATATTTTGTTATTTTATAAAAGACTAAAGGAAGAGTTCCTATTTAAATTTTCAACCAATTATTAAATTGTATTGTAAACTGAAACTGTGATTCTTATAATAAAAAATAACAAGAGTAAAGATACAATTTCATTTCAATCACTCTATTTTTTAAGCATATTAACATGAGTGAGAAGCGGGCCGACTAGTCGGCGGATTTAGCCGACTAGTCGCCGACTACAAAAATGGCCGACTAGTCGGCTTTACCGACTAGTCGGTACATCTCTAGTCTGGAGTCGATCTGATGATGGAGCCGAAAGAGAGTCGAGGGAACTCCTCGACGATTTACAGCAAAAAATTAATTTGTATTGATGAGAACTTTACACCTAGATGGGTTGTGACTGTCATAAAGGGTCTGATGATGAAGTCGAAGGACAGTCTAGGGAACTCCTCAACGTTTTACAGTAGCTACCTTGTGTTTGGACTTAATTCATTTCTATTGTTGAGAACTTTGCACCTATTTAGGTTATAAGTGCCATTACGTACAGGTCTGATGATGGAGACCATAGACAGTCGAGGGAATTCCTTAACGATCTACAGCAATTACCTATTGTTGAGCTTACTTCATATGATTCAACATGCCAAAATGTTCAGTCCTTACAAAAATAATACCTAATTAAAATTGAACTTTTACATAGGAATACCACTACCTACTAGGCATGCTGATGCGTCAATTTGACACTGAATTTAAGTTGGGTAAGCGCGTCATCTCTAGCAATGCTTTTTCAATAATTTGTTTGAATCTAACTCAGACAACGGTATTCCTTCCAAGGTATTAACACGACTTAGAGCAAGAGCAACATACACCTGTCCCTTAGCGAATTTTTTCTTGCCTAGATCTATAACAGCTTTTTCTAGTGTAACTTGTGAACCGTAACTGCCCAACTTAAAATCAAAGGTAACATTCGGCGCTCGACATCTTCGTATCCTTTTGTTGCCTGAAACGTTGCAACAGTAGGAGTAATCGGTACCCAGCCATTTTCATCTTTAATTCTACCTCCAATCGTATCCTTATCGGAACCGATTACCCGAAGGCGCCTGAACCGATTTGGGTTATTTTTTCTTCCCAGGTGGTGGTCCCATTTAAATTACTGTTGTTTATCGAAATCGATTAAAAAAAATCAACAATAAATTTTTCGAATTGGTGTGGGGTAAGTACCTACTACCTACAACTAAAAAGTGAAAAATAAAAAACATTTTTACAAAAAAAACACCACCGTTTCCAAAAAAATAACTACCTACAAAGTGAAAAATTACTTAAATTTCGGAAGTCGGTGGCAAAAACTAAAATACAGATCCAAAGACACCGACTTCCGAAATTTAAGTAATTTTTCACTTTGTAGTGTTTTTTTTTTGGAAGTCGGTTGTTTTTTTTTTTGTAAAAATGTTTTTTATTGTAACAATATTTTGATTTAAAACAGTGTCCGTGGAGTTCATGCCCGTTCTTCGCCTTAAGTATCCACTGCGCTTTGGAATGGGCAACAGCTTCATCTTTCTGACTGACCGACCCCTTGACAATTCAAAAGTGCCTGTAATTGGTTTATTTGAAATAAATGCTTTGAGTTTGAGTTTGACTGGGGAACGACGTTTTCCGGATTCCGAAAATTAATTAAAATAACAAATGGAATTTTTGTACCATCTGAACATTTACAAACAGTTGTATTGATTCGGTACCGTACCCTCCACTCACAAAAATACCCTAGAAAAGGGGGGGGGGGGGACCTAATGTAGCGCTCTATCCGCTTCTATCTCATAGTAAAACATGGCTTGCAGAAAACGCGGTGACGCGGGACTCTAACCCGGAAAGCCGTGTGCTGTAACCATTTTTGTATGTTAATCGACGTAGGGCTAATTCATTCATTCAATTTATTTTTGTGATGATGTAGTACCTACACCAGTTTAAAAACTATCGTCCTGTCCTTGAAAGAATAGAGTAGGAGATAATACACGCAAGAGTTCGTCCGCATTCCATATTACTAATTTGGAGACATACCTACTACTCATGTACGTACCGGCTAAGCTCGGTACAATCTGTCGATCAATATACTCAAACCTATGTTCCTGATTCAGTTATCTAAATAAATGAATGTTTTTGTATTGTTCATGTTTTCCAGCACGCAACTTTGTGCAAGAACCTGCAACAAGGGTCTGAATTGTAGGGCACGCCACGATAGCGGCGCACGGTGGGCTGAAAATCAGCTTTCATAGACTTAGGGATTTCAATCTGCAAGTGCCTGATTTTTTGCCGGATATCGCTTCTATTAGTTGTTACTATATTCAAAAATGACACCCGAAGTAATTCTGCACAAAAACGAAGGAATTATAATTTTTTACGAAAAATTTGTATGAAGCTAGTATGAAAAAGTTAATTATCTCGCAAACAGCAAGGAAAACCGTAATATCCTTACAGGTGGTTATAGTACTAATTATTTATGATTTTTTGACATAATATGTCATATAACGGTTATGGCTGCAATTTTTTTTTTTAAATCGTCAAAATATTTTTATTTATTTTTACACATGAAACTGTTCCTTTTAGTGACTAAATTAAGAACATTGTTAATTATGAAGAATTTTATTGACCCAAATATTGACTATATAAAACAAGAAAAATAGAAAAAATTAAATCAAATATTAAACATTTTCCTTATCACTGTCGGTGTCGGTCTCCAATTCTGAATCAGATCCATCAGAATCCAACCGATTCCTTGATCACTTCAGAAGACTGTACGGAAATTAGCTGCAAGCAAATATTGATTGGCCAAGTTGTGTGCAAACTTTAGTTAATCAAGAACCAACTTTTGGTATCTCACCAAGAGCACAATCAGACTCTCAAGAACCGTCGTCGTCGGCATCATTGTCCGTTCGCGTTGGAACAATGACAAAAAGGTCCCGAAAACCATTCGAAGATTTGGGAAGTAAACAGAAAAAGAGAAGATCTGATGATCATACAGGCGAAGACTCCAGTGAATTGGCATATGCAGCTGCAGCGCGTTTAAAAGAAGAAGGGCATGAGGATATCGCATCTGTGATCGAATACATAATGAAAAATCCTGAAGCAGCCGTTAAAATTAAAGAAACGCTTAAGAAACCAGGGAAAAAAGTCATATTTACACCAGAGAAAGCGCTTGAATTGCTTCTTTCACTAAAACTGTCAAAGTGGCAATATATTACTTTGCGAGAGGCTGCCATTCGGGAAGGTGCTAAGGATATTTATCCATCCTACTATAAAGTGCAACAAACTAAGCTTGATTGCTACCCTCCGAAGCAATTAGTGTCAGTTACGGATTCCTCGGCTAGGATTACACTTCAAGCTTTACTTGACATCACGGTGACGAGGATCCTTCAAAGTCTTTCTGACTATGCGGATGTGCAAAATAAGCAGCTAAAGCTGATATCCAAGTGGGGATTTGATGGTGCTTCCAACCAAAGCCGAAACAAGCAGAAAATGGAGGGTGAGCAAGATGATGCAAGCATTTTCATGACCTCCTTGGTGCCACTAAAACTGACAGATGGAGATAATACTGTATGGACGAATCCAAAACCATGCTCAACTTTGTATTGTCGTCCAGTTCAGTTTACTTTTGTAAAGGAGAGCGAAGCAGTTGTCATTGGTTTCAAAAGACAAATGGATGATGAAATTGAGGCCCTTAACCCCACAGAGTGCATTAATAACAACATGGTGAATCATCAACTAATGATGACAATGATCGACGCCAAAGTCTGCACGTACCTTTCTGAGGCCAGATCAAATGCATCGTGCTACCTGGATAAAATCTACCTGGATCGTGCTTAGCAAAACCTACGGAAATGAACCACTTAGATGTTGTAACATCAAAGACTGTGTGCTGACATATACGAATTTGGCTTGTCATCTCTACACGCACGTATTAATTGTATCGAATGTCTGTTACATATTGCGTACAGGCTCGATTTCAAACGGTGGGCAGCGAGAAGTAATGAGGACAAAGAAATGTTGCAGAACAGAAAACAATCTATTCAAAATAAATTCAAAGATCAGCTCAATCTGTTGATTGATATTGTGAAACAAGGCTCGGGAACTACCAATGACGGGAATACCGCAAGAAAGTTTTTCGAGTTTCCCAATAAAACTGCAGCTATTACCGGGTTGGACGAAGATCTTATTAAAAGATTTGCTGTGATTTTGCAAGCGATAACATCTGGCGAGAAGATCGAGGTAATAAAATTTAAAGATTTTGCCCGCAAAACAGCAGAAAAGTACGTGGAATTGTACGACTGCTACTACATGTCGTCAACCGTACATAAATTATTAATACACGGGGCTGACATAATCGAGAAAAATGATATTGTGCCGATTGGGACTCTCTCTGAAGAAGCCTCAGAGTCTCGAAACAAAGATTTTAGGAGGTTCCGGGAACATCATTCGCGGAAAAGAAGCAGGCAAGATTCTAATCAAGATATCTTAAATATGCTTATTGTTTCTTCGGATCCTTTCCTAAGTGCACAAAGGCCTAAGTTAGATGCCAAAAGAAAACACAGCTTTTTTGCTGAAACTCTCGACTTAATTCAGTTTCAGGAAAGTGAGTTCGAGTTTTTAGATATATCCAATCTGGATTCTGACTCAGAAATGGAGACCGACAACGACAGTCATAAGGAAAATGTTTAATATTTGATTTAATTTTTTCTATTTTTTTAAATATTTTTCCTGTTTTATATAGTCTTAATATTTGGGTCAATAAAATTCTTCATAATTAACAATGTTCTTAATTTAGTCACTAAAAGGAACCGTTTCATGTGTAAAAATATATAAAAATATTTTGACGATTTTAAAAAAAAAATTAGCAGCTATAACCGTTATATGACATATGTCAAAAAATCATAAATAATTATTACTATACTATAACCACCTGTAAGGATATTACGGTTTTCCTTGCTGTTTGCGAGAGAATTAACTTTTTCATACTAGCTTCATACAAATTTTTCGTAAAAAAATTATAATTCCTTCGTGTTTGTGCAGAATTACCTCGGGTGTCATTTTTGAGTATAGTAACAACTAATAGAAGCGATATCCGGCAAAAAATCAGGCACTTGCAGATTGAAATCCCTAAGTCTATGAAAGCTGATTTTCAGCCCATCGTGCGGCGGTAAGACCCCTCTTTGAGGAGTGGCTAGAGAGGCGTCACGGCGTCCTCACCTACCGCCTGACGCAGGTCCTCACCGGACACGGATGTTTCGGGAGGTTCCTGCACATCATCAGGCGGAAGGAAACGCCCGGGTGTCACCACTGCGATGATCGCCCCGAGGACACGGTGGAGCATACGGTGGGGGCCTGCCCTGCATGGGCGGAGCACCGCCGTGTCCTCGTAGAGGCGATCGGCAGCGGCGGCGACCTCTCACGCCCGGCCCTGGTTCAGGCCATGGTCCGGGGCGAGGGGGAGTGGGAGGCAGACACCTCCTTCTGCGAAGCAGTCATGCTAGCGAAGTAGGTGGCGGGACGGGAGAGGGAAAGAGTATCCCGTCCAAGCCGCCGCGGTGGACGCTCCGGGCGTCGGGAGCCGCGTGACGACTCCCGGCCACCGTAGGCGCGGGCCTGCGGGCGGTGAGTAATGGGTAGCTCACCGTCCGATCAGGACCAGGCCCGTGCTGGACGGCGCGTACGTGTTCCACGCACGCCTCAAAGAGATGTCAGCATCGAAGAGGGGGCCCACTAAGGCCCAAGCCTGCCGGGAAAGCGGGATCATCCGAAAGGGGTACCGCTGACCCGGAACATTAAGGGCCAAGGAAGGAACACGGGTGGGTTTTAGTCAGTAAGAGTCTGACACTCCCTTCCGCTCCACCCAGAGCGGGAGGAGTCATTTGATAATTTCCCATCCTCAAAAAAAAAAAGGGTCTGAATTGTTGATGTACTATACGCCTCTGCCTAACCTTTTGGGGATAACAAGCGTGATGTTTGGTAACCCTGATCAAATAAGAGCAAAATATAGTTTCAACACGGGCTTTGTAAGTTTCGACCAGAGCTATCGAGGGCACGAAGTATCGAACGAAGAGGAGGTATAAGGATAACTACGAACAAATCCATACAAATAAAAAATAATCTGTTCAAAGATTGAAAAATATTTATTTCTGTAAAGTCATACACGTGTTCGTGAAATAGTAAGAAGGCCGCAGTTAACGTTTTTTACAAATTGTCAATGTAATAAGTATTATTATTTTATTGCTACTCTACCAGCGACAAACACGTTGGCAACATAAATCTGTGCTCTCGCACTGCATGACTTCAGTTCCAATTACTGTACGCGCATTTAAATCTTAAATGTACAGTAGGCCGCACTTCGGCGGTATCACTAGAATCAATAGAATAGGTTTTGTTACCACTGACGTGCTGGCTAGTGTACCACATTTATGAGCATTATTTGTGATACCGCATTTCCTCCATGTGTCAAACTTAAACAAACTGCTTACAATTATGTTATTATTATCAATTGGTTGTCAAGATTTAATAATGTACTCAGTTACAAATTGTACAAATACGGGTGAGAAACAATTATGAACATATTTCTAATTTTATCATGTAATAATACAAAGGCATTCTTCCTATAGATACACTTATTGTACTTAGTAAAAATATGTTTTCTTATAAATGGTACAATACAATACTAGTAAGTATTAACTATTTCAGAAAACTGATTGTTTTGATGAAATTATTGGAAGCTCCAGTTTAATATAAAAATTGTGTACTCTCCATTATTTTCTGACTAATTTCCAGTTTCCGAAATTCTATTCAATTAGATCCTTTCTTAAATCGCAATTCAAATGACCATTATTATTACCCAACCAATCGCAACATTTGATTTGACATTGGATCCAGGCTGTCAGAAAACAGGTGTATATCTGCCTTTACTTTTTAACTCAATCCAGTTGTATCATTCATAAATGTTGTCTTTGCCTGTCCTAACTTGGTGCCTGTCCCATATAAAGTCAACTGTCTCTTAAGGTATGTAGGTAAGAATAAGTACCTACACTATGATAACAAAAAGTGTTATTATTAACTATTATCTTTGGGGTGCAGGCTTTGGTTTAGGCATTTTCACTAACAACGGCTGTATTTCCTTCTTCTCATCATAGCTTTTCCACATTTCATATAAGTTTATTATGGACCTCACAATCTCTTGGATCTGAAATGAAAAGGAAAATTGGTAGTTACATTAAAGCCACCTAGCTTGACCTAGTTGGTTGATAACACCAGATACAAAACAAATCACTTTAGTGAACTTAGAATTATATTTAAGGGGGAAAAATGGAGTTGAAGGAATATATTACAATTCAAATATGATTCAAAACAAAATATAAAACAATACAAAACAAGTATAGTTTTGATGTACAAAACTATAGATACTATTGTATCATATTGTTGTTACTATGTACTGTTGCAGTTTCTTAATAATTTGCTCACCTTGTCCATGTCAACATTGAGTTCTGCAAACCAAGGTTTGTGGTTTTCCTTCCCAAGCATCACACACGCTATGTGAAGAGCAGCTATTGCTATCTGAAACACAATCATCAAAGTTTGCATCAAAACTTTATAAACTAAAAGTATTTGCAGGTATGTCTTCAATGTATTTTACAATAAGTAAACAATTAATTGTTATGATTACCTGATATGGAGGGTACAGCAAACTGACATCAGTTCTCAAAGAATCATTAACTATCCTCCATGCATAAGTTAATAACTGATCATCCTGTCCAATATCTTGTACAAATAAAAGTAATGGTCTGTAAGGCTGGTACACAATCAAACAACAATCTAAATTCTCCAACAAGTAGAACTCACACTCTAGTATATGGTTAGTTCTGTACGGAAACTCTTGCTGTCCGTAAGCATAGCTAAACTTATTCTTGATCACAGTTTGGCAAGTGGTTATTAGACGAGAGTTGGAGATCACACCAAACTCTTCAACCTTAGAAGCAAGGAACACGCATGTGGGCGCTAAAAGCAACGGGTCAATACATTTTAACGAGTTCCTTGCGTAAAACCTCTTGAAATATACTGTAGCTGTGGCTATAACTTGCTGACGAAGCTTTAGCTGTTCTCCTAAAACCTGAATTATGCTTGCGAAGAAGTTGAATATTTTTTGGTACTCTTCCTCAGATAATATTCCCAAATCATGTTGACGATCTCTTACAAGATCCTGTTTATCTAATATCCACTGTTGGTGATGAGAACTTTGCCAGAAATTACCTGCCATTATAATAATTGGAAAGTCAAGTTTAAAAAATCTAAATTGGTAAATATTCTGTAACCGACTGTCAGTCAAAGGTGTCAAAGCACTGTCATAATTTGACAATGCTAAAATGTCAAATCTACGTCATAGACAATGACATTTCTCAATGTTTTTTTACGCGGTTGGTAATCATACCTTTTGAGCAATTTCACATTGAAAGCAGTGCTGCCAACAGTGACAAATAAAGTGAAAGTTCTGAGGTAGCCCGCGAAAGTAGAAACTGAAAAAGGCCGGAGAATTAAAAAAATATCAGCGTAGCAACCCCAAAATTTGTATGACATGGTATAACTTAATTTGATAAAAAATAAGAAGAAATGAACCTACTTAATTAAAAAAAATATATATATATATATATAAATACTCGGAGAGCTATATTTGTATCATATTAGTTTCATGCACAAATAACCTTTTGAAATACGGGGGTCACACTGAAAGTTTTTAGAATAGGCCAGTAAGAAAAGCAGCCGATGAAAAATGTATTTAAATTTCGAATTAGGAACTCTTTGGGCAGCTGTAGATGTGTAATGAATTCATATGACACTTGTTTTCTCACATCAGCGGCAATTTAAAAAGTGTCTGTCGTGCGTCGAAATGGATTTGACTCAAAGACATTAACAATCTAATCTCTTTGACATAGCGAACAAAATCGTAATCCGATAGTTAAGTCCTCGTGGACTTAATTCGCTCAGTCTAGTTTGGCACTCCTGCACACAGAACACTATTCCAATAGATTACTATACTCTATGACACTATTACTCCTTGCTCCTGCTGCCTGCATGTCAAATCGTATTTGTGTCACAGACAGAACACTATTACTCCTAGCGGAGATCTTGTGTCCACTCTATTCAACAAAAGAAAAACATTTACTGAGTAAATATGCCGAGTTGCGCGTTACGTTATTGTAAATCACCTTACGGTAAAATGACTGGACCTAACTGCGGTTTACTTTCGTAAGATTTTTTTAAATTTACACGGTAATTATTTAGAATTCAATAATTTTCATAAAACGTTCTAGAATATTTGGTAATTTTGTAATATACGCCCTCTATTGTTGAGTAGCTTAACTTTTTCTTGTAAGAGATGTCCATAATATTGTTGTTTATCGATTTTGTTATCGATATAATTTTATGAGGTAAGTAAATAATTGAACAATCCTGTTTTTTTAATTTAAATGTGAACAAAGGATCAAGGTCTATTATATGTATATAGGTTTATAGGTTTCTATATAGGTATATAGGTATATAGGTTTCTGTCATTTTAGATTTCCGAATGTAAATAGAGAAGAACGCGAAAAGTGGATACGGTTTGTGCAGATAGACCGTAAAGAAGAAAACTGGCTTCCAACTGCTTCTTCAAGGTTGTGCTGGAAGCATTTAAAAAAAGAGAACATTAGCTACGGAAAGACTGGTCGATCCATTTTAAAAAAAGGATCGGTACCTTGTACTATAAGTGAAGTATGTTGCACGTTTCTCGATTTTCATATTTTTTCTATTAAGTTTTGTTTAGCAACATGTGGGTGTACTGCTGCTATGGGTAAACATCTGCATAACCCTTGGGGGAAACAATTCGTGATGTTATGTTATGTGTTCTATTTATTAAAATTACCCACACTACCTAATAGTCCTCACTAGTCCCTAGACCTGTTCGTCCATCAGCGGCATCTATCACAAGAACAAAATAGAAATCAGATGTTCAAATATTGCTTTTGGCCGCATTAGCAATCGAGTTTCACAACCACTTATTATTAAATACAAACTTTCTTGAAACCAACCAGTAATTAATGAAGACGATGCGAACGAAAGGGAAATTTTCAATTCTTATGTTGATAACCACTTATATATATTTAAGCGCGAGTACGACTCCACTAAGATTTTTATTATAATTTCAGGATGATGATATAGACCCCAAAGCCACCAGATTTACTACACCAGTCAATGTTGATGTATCAGATTCGGAGTCTATCTTCGACACTCCAAGGAAAATTGCATTGAAGGCACGAGTTCGTAAATTGCAAAAACTAAAACTGCATCATGAGGATAAAATTTAAAAAAACTAGGGCAACAAAATAGATATTTAAAACGTAAAATATTAAACTTCAAATATTTTAGAAAAAAAAGTTTGACATCCAAAAGAACGCATCCAACTGTCTTAAAGCTACAGCAGAAATTTTAGATTCAAAGCTTTAGATTCAAAGGTGACAATTACACCAAACAGAGACCAAGAGATGCAACAAAGATTTTAGTTCCTTTTTGTAATACAACTTTAAGTAAAAAAGTGTTTATCATATGTGCATTACAATAATTAACAAATTACCAAAGACCATAAGGGAACTGCCATTTAAATATTTTAAAATTAAACTGCGTAGATGGTTGATAGAAAATTGTTTTTATAGTTTACAAGAATTTCTGCAACATAGAGAAAAAAAATATATTCTAAGTTTCCTATAGTTTTGTGGCATGTGTTTATTCAGTTCAACTAATAAAGAATTTATGTTATCTAAAGAAAACATGTTATTATTTATTATAAGTATTATTATTTATTATTGTAACTTAAATTTATCTTGATTTAAAAATTGTATTAGAACAGGTGTATATTTTGTATATCTTATTAAAATAAGTACCCTACCTATGTATCTATTCATGTAAAACTAATTTGCATGCCCTAAACAGGCCAAATATGGACTGTACATTAACCACCAACTTTTACAACTGGTAACACCTATATTTTCTGCAAATAAATTATTCTTATTCTATTCTTATTCTTATTTAAACAAAAGCCCTCTATGATAGGCTCAATAGAAATAACACGAAAGCAGGATTCACCCGTCGTAAATTTTGTCCAGCTCTTCGTAAATTTGCTACCCTTCATTATTACTCTCCTGCCGCGTACAATTATGCCAGAAAATGTTTTAATAAAGTTTTTCCACATGTAAGAACATTACGCAGATGGTATGTTAGTATAGATGCACAGCCTGGTTTTACTAATGTGTCGTTTCGTGCTTTGAAATTAAAAAGAATCAAAACGGGAAAGGAATTAATTTGTTCTTTAGTTTTTGATGAGATTTCTATTAGACGTCAAAAAATATGGAACACCAAAACATAGGAAGGTTTTGTCAATTTAGGTTTTAAGTGACATAAGAGATGAAATAGCTTCTCAAGCTCTTGCTTTTATGGTAGTATCACTGGACCAAAAGTGGAAAATACCAGTAGGATATTTTTTCATAAATAGTATTAAAGCTGAATTAAAAGCTACATTAATTAGGCAATGTTTAAGCTTTTCCCACGAAGTAGGCGTAAAAATTGTCAGGATAACTTTCGATGGTGCTCCAACAAATTTTAGTATTGCCGAAATATTAGGTTTTAAATTGTTGAGTGATCCAGATAATTTAAAAACTAATTTTCCACATCCAGTTTATCAAGAAAGTGTTGTGATATTTCTTGATCTCAGTCACATATAAAATTGGTGAGAAACACATTTGAAAGCAAAAAGATATTTTAAGATGGACAAAATGATAAAATAAAATGGTCTTTATTGGTGTCTTTACATAAGCTGCAAACAAATGGACAATTAAATTTTGCCAATAAATTAACAAATAAGCATATCCATTTCCGATATCAAATAATGAAAGTCCGATTAGCGACCCAATTATTGAGTAGAAGTGTAGCTAAAGCCTTCATTTGATGATTTCCCATCCTCAAAAAAAAAAGCCTTATTGCTTTGCAATGAGCTACTCACAGCAAAAGTATTCGAGGAAGTTTCTGGCACAGTAAAGTTTATTTCTATTATAAATGATTTATTTGATATTATGAACAGTAATAAATATGGAAAATATGGTTTTAAGCAGCCGCTGAATTCTGAAAATTTATCATAATATAACATTTTTTTTTGAACTAGCTAAAAATTACATATTATCCCTAAAACAATACATAAAAATAAGACTTGAAGTAAAGCGTCGTAATCTTCCAAATATAATCATTTAAAAAATAATTAAAAAGCGTTTGGTGGATACTAAACTGGCTTTTTAGGATTTTTAATTAACATTCAGAGTCTTCAAACTTTGTTTGAAATACTAGTTAAGACACGTAAAATTCAATACTTGTCAACATATAGGCTCAGTCAAGACCACCTAGAGTTGTTTTTTGGTTGCATAAGACGACATGGGGGTCATAACAACAACCCCAATGTTATACAGTTTAGAATTACGAGATTCATTTTCGGGCAACTGTGCTCCAATGGATAACTTTAATATACTCACTTGTACTTCTTCCGTAGAAACAGTAAACAGGACTTGCTTAGTAAGGGAAGTGGATAATGAAGACTTTCAGTTCGACAAGGTTTTAGAAAAGGAATTCGAAACTGATTTCTTAATTATTGAAAATTGTGATTATTTAAATAGGATATTAAATGAAACATCTGTGTCTGTGGGAGCTAAACAAATTATTGGCTATATTTCTGGTTATGTGTCTCGTGTGTTAAGTAAGAAAATTAAATGGGAAATTTGTGTGTCAAGCTTGGTTTGTAATAAAAAATTTGATTTCCATAAATTAATTACAATAAAAGATATGGGTGGGTTATATTTTTCTAGTAAAAGTGTTTTTGACGTATGTAAAGCCACGGAAATATTCATTAGAAAAATTATTAATGAAAATGACGGCAAAGGTGTATCTACAAAGCACACTATCGATTTTATAAAAACGAAAGTATTAAAAGTATCCATAAATTCGAGTATTTTTGAAGGCCTCATTATAGACTCGTTTGAGAGCCCTGCGATGCTTAATCACTGATTGTATTTGATAAGATCCATAATAGAGACTTATGCTAATATTAAACTTCGATTTATTGCTAAGTTCGACCTCGGTGTTCAGAACAAATCTAAAAGACAAAAGTTCACAAAACTGATTTTATTTGAAGGGACGTAATTTTAATTAGTCATTAAATTCGTCTCTGTTGTATAAATTGACCGGTATCAATCAACTTTCCAAACTATCTGTCTCTTATTGTATTAGTACCAACTTATTGTCCCCCTGCATGCTGCACACATGCTGTCATTTCACCATATACAACAACAAGCTAACCAAATAATTCACTTAAGAAGAAAATTCTGCGGGGCAATTCCCGTATTTTTAAGACCGTTCGCATTCTAATCTCAGTCTCAATCTGTCAAAATTACAATCAATTTACATTCATTTTTGACAGGTTTTTGACATTGATTGTCGCTGAGATGAGATTGCGACTTGAATTTGAACGTTTTTTAAGTACGAGAATTAGGCCTCAGATAGTTTATTTGCTTGTTTGGTTAACCTCTCAGGAACTACTGGTTCAAATTGAAAAAATCCTATAGACCATTTATCGAGGAAGGCTATAGGCTATATAACATTACGCTACGACCAATAGGAGCGGAGCAGCAAAAATGTGACGCAGGTGAAGTCGCGCTGGTCAGCTTTGTAACTAATGGTATTTAGTATGAATGTGATTTTTCAAAGAGAATCTAAATATTAAATGAAAAATGTATAAATGATGCAATATCCGAAACATTTTTAAAGAGCATTTGAGAACTAAATTCTTGTAAAGCGAGTGTTTATAAAATAAGTAGTATACGAAACGTTGGTTTGAAACTAAAAATTAATTTATCAATTGTTGTTTTCCAAAATAATTTTCCAAATAAATAATTTACTTTGAAACTACTGAATTTTATTGCTTTCCTAACTTTTTGCTATTCATTGAAGAAAAAAAATGTACTTTTATTTATCGAATAGTCGATATCTAAATGATTGGTAACATCTCTATTACACACTGGCCATCTATCAAGTGATAGCTGAATTTAATACATTTAACTTTTATGGTTGCTATTCGAAGCTAGATGGCGTTACTGAGACATGAGATCACAGTTTTTCTATGACTACAGCATTTCATGACGAAACCCCATCCCGTGCAATTACCGTGCAAGTGCATCAGTTGTAAACAGTTGTTTACAACTGGTTTATTAGTTTAAACGTGGTCTAAGCAAACTCACTGATGATTCCCAAGAAGCACGTCCTTCTGAACTACGGCGACTACTGGAGGTAACGTGAGTGCTGTGCGGCTAATGGTCGAAGCTTCTAAAAGGGTGACATCAACAGATTAAGATGAGGCATTGGTATGAGTTAAGTACAAAAGTCTTACATGAACATTTAGGCGTCAGAAAGCTTTGTACTAGAGAGGTACCTCACAATTTGACGGAAGATCAAAAACGCTGTCGTTTGGATTGGTGCCGCTCAATGCTTGAAAAGTATGACGGACGTGACTCGAAATCTGTATATGACATCGTCACAGGTGATGAAAGCTGGTGTTGTTACCAAGGAGCAAATACAAAGAGGAGACGACCTAAGCAACTGTGCACTGTGATTCTCAACTAGGTCCTGACGTCATCATGTAGGCGTGGCCTTAGTCAGTGTATTGTTGGCGTTCGTCCTGTGCACAGCTCTGTAAACGTTCCGTTTTTACAGCATATTTGCGCTAGAAGAAAAAAAGAATGAAGTGTGGTGTTTTATCTTGTAAAAACTACTCGGATAGACGTTCTGATGCTATGGATGGCATCACATTTCATTTGTCAGTAATTTTATGCGTAATTTATTAAAATAGTTCTTCATTCTGCATGTAGTGACATCTAGTGTGAGATAGTTACATAACTGCAAAGTAAAATCAACAGGACGAGCGAATAGTTTTGCTATTGACCAGTAGATGTAAAATAAAGAAGTGGGCGGGATCTGATCACCCCTCACCCCGTAAAGTGTCACCCGTTGTTTCATACAGAAATCTTATTACAACATCTCCTCTTTGTATTTGCTCCGTGGTTGTTACGAACCCAAAACCAAAAGACAATCTGCGTAATGGATGTTTCCATTCGAAGATTTGCCAACAAAACTTTTTTACAAAAAAAAACAACCGACTTTCAAAAAAAGAACGCTAGGTACAAAGTGAAAAATAACTTAAATAATTTCGGAAGTCGGTGTCTTTGAATCTATTTTTAGTTTTGGCCACCGACTTCCGAAATTAATAGTACCTATACCTAATATTATGCAATTAGTGAATAAAGGACGGATTTAAAGCGAGGGCCATAGATGAATCACGAGCTAGTGAAGGATTCTAAGGACTGAATCACGACCGTAGGGAGTGATTCATGATGATTGAATCACGAGCGTAGCGAGTGATTCAAGTATTAGAATCCTGAGCGACGCGAGTGATTCATAGCCCTCGATATTAATCCGTTTTATTCAAGAGTTGCATACTATACTTTATACCATGACTACGAGAAAAAGAAAGATTTAAGCGAAAATAAACATTTAATAAAGAAAAAGGAAGCATTAAAATTAAGAGTAATTTTCTTGTTATTATTATTAGGATGGTCAACTTGTGTAGCGTTATAACAGTGAGTAAAAGTGCTTTTTATTCACTGTTTTCAGTGAATAAAATAAGCTTTTTAGAGAGGGAATGGTATAAAGTTATTTTTCAATTTGTAGCGTTCTTTTTTTAGAAGTCGGTTGTTTTTTTTTTTGTTAAAAAAGGTTTTTTATTTTTCACTTTTTAGTTACAGTACCTACCTACCCCACATCAATTCGAAAACGAATGTCCGTTTGACGGCGGTTTTTTTTAAATTTAAAAATAATTTATTGTTGATTTTTTTTTAACCGCTCGACCGGTTTTGATAAAATTTAAATGAGACCGCCTGGGAAATATACCATTTGAAACAAAAAATAATTTTTCAAATCGGTTGAGGCGTCTTCGAGTAATCGGTTCCGATAAGGACACGATTGGAAGTAGAATTATTAAATATGAAAATGGCTGGGTACCGATTACTTAGGAGTAGTCGGTACCCAGCCATTTCAGGCAACTGTTGCAACATTTCAGGCAACAAAAGGATACGGAGATGTCGAGCGCCGAATATTACCTTTGATTTTAAGTTAGGCAGTTACGGTTCACAAGTAACAGGGAACTACACTAGCAAGGATCTAGGCAAGAATAATTTCGCTAAGGGACAGGTGTATGTTGCTCTGAGACGTGTTAAAACCTTGGAAGTAATAGCGTTGTCTGACTTAGATTCAAACAAATTATTGAGTAGGCCACACGACGAAAGAGCATTGCTAGAGATGACGCAATTACGCAACTTAAATTCAGTGTCAAATTGACGCATGCCTAGTAGGTGGTATTCCTATGTAAAACTTCAATCTTAATTGGGTATTATTTTTGTACGAACTGAATATGTTGGCATACCTATTGAACCGTATGAAGTAAGCCCAACAAAAGGTAACCCATATGGGTGCAAAGTTCTCATCAATAGAAATGAATTAAGTCCAAACACAAGGTAGCTACTGTAAAACCTTGAGGAGTTCCCTTGACTGCCCTTCGTCATCATCATTAGACTCCTAATGACAGTCACAACCCATCTAGGTGTAAATTTCTCATCAATACAAATTAATCAAGCCCAAAGATCAAGTAATTGCTGTAAATCGTTGAGGTGTTCCCTCGGCTGTCTTTCGGCTCCACCATCAGATCGACTCCAGACCTTCATTAAATAGTAGTGCTTTAAAATCCTAATGAAACTAATTAACAAACGCACTAGTCGCCAGTACGATTTTCGAAGGTTCCCCTCGATTTATCTGGGATGCCATCATCAGATCCTGGTTTTCTTATCATAGTACCACCCTTGGGATATCTCCTTTCCAACAAAAAAAGAATCATCAAAATCGGTTCATAAACGGCGAAGTTATCCACGATACCTAAATGCTCTAAGACGAACACACATAAAAAATATACGCCTATTCGGTCGAATTTAAAAACCTTTTACAAGTTGATTAAAAAATAAAGAAGGGCAGAAGTCAAGGGAAAAAGATGATTGCCTCATTCTTTGGATGGACGGGTCATTTCGCAACAATTGTCCTAGAAAATAAAATGACTGTTACTGCAGATTGGTATTTCAGTCATTGTTTACCTACCAGTTGTCTTGGAAAATGTTAGACGGCAGCGCCCAAGAACTCCACCAGACGGACTATCGAATATTTGTCTATCGAACGTGTGGAGTTAGTAAGTCATCCTCCTTACAGCCCTTTTTTTTGTGGGTGGGTAATCATCAAATAACTTCTCCCGCTCTGGGCAGTGCGGGAGGGCGTGTCAGACTCTAAATCACTAAAACGCACCCGTGTTCCTTCAATTGCCTGTGCCAGGGGCCATGGTATCCCTCTCGGACTTTCCCGCAACCCTGGCAGGCATCGGCCCTAGCGGACCCCGTCATTGATGCTGACATCTCTTTGAGGCGGGCGTGGAACACAACGCGCCGTCGACCCGGGCCTGGTCCTTATCGAACGGCGAGCTGCCCATTGCTCGCCGTTCGCAAGCCCGCGTCTACGGGGGCCGGGAATCGGCCTGCGATTCCCGACCGATTTGCGAACATTACTGCTTCGCAGAAGGAGGTGACGGCTTCCCAAGCCCTCTCGCTCCGTAGCATGGCCTGGACCAGGGCCGGACGCGAGAGATCGCCACCGCCAATCGCCTCTACGAGGACACGGCGGTGTTCCGCCCAAGCCGGGCAGACCTCCACCGTATGCTCCACCGTGTCCTCCGGGCGATCCACACAATGGTGACACCCGGGCGTTTCCTCCCGCCTTATCCGGAACAGGAACCTCCCGAAACAACCGTGTTCGGTGAGGACCTGCGTCAGGCGGAAGGTGAGGACGCCGTGGCGCCTCTCTAGACACTCCTCAAAGATGGGACATATCGACGCAATTGTGGCGTGCGCAGCACTGGGTTGCGACAGTCGCACTCTCCATGTCGCCATGAGAACCCGCCCGAGGTCTGTCCGCTGTGCCTTCTCGCGTGTGTGATTTCTCTCAGCAGCGGAGTTACGTGTTTTGCCTCCACGCGCCACTCCCAGATGTGCGCGAGGACTTTTGCCTTTAGGTTCCACGGCAGCAATCTGGCAAGGAGGCTCGCCGCATCACCGGAGAAGAAGAAAAAAAAAAGCATGCCTGCTCCATAATAATTTCTATACTTACAGTTAAAATAATTTTTTGATTAAGTAGGTATAATGATTATTCAAAATTTGATTTATTTGGTTTTTTTAAATATAAATGTTGTTGTATTATTGTTTTTATTTTAAAATAGAGTATACTCGTATCTTTATGCCTTTTGTCTAAGTGGTTTGTATTGTTTAAAGTAGGTAGGTATAAGTAGTACCTACCTATAAAAGGTAGGTTTTATACCCATGACAAATATTGTAAATATTCCTATGCCACTTTAAGCGGTGGATGTGTCCTGAACATAAAAAGAGACTAACCAGCATTGTACCTACCATATCCGACGCATAAATGTCTTTGTCTATAGTTTACGAAAATTTAAATTTTAAAATTGTGGCACTAATTTTTGAAGGCCAGTGTAATACGATACCAAGTTAGTCGTCTTTTACAAGAAGACCACGGTCTTGCGAAGAGGAACTTCCAGTTATACAAAATACGAAACGCGTTCGTTTTATTAAAAGAGTTCACTATTTCTCAATTGTTTTATTCCATAGAAACAAAATAAAAATGTTGAGTTTTAAAATTCCGACCATGTGCTTAGCAATGAACTCAAAAATATGTTTGTCGTCCTCCTTAAAATCCTAAAATGTCGTTAATGGTGTATTCCTTGAGGACGTCATTGATGATTTCGAAGAGTTCTTCACTGAGCATTTGGCTGACATTCTCCATCTCATCCTGGATCAACTCCTGTGTTAGATTCTGGACATAGTTGTTGATAAATGCGTTGATAATGTTGGAGCCAGTCATGCCGTGGAATTGGATCTAAAAAACAACAAAAACAATATTATCATCAATCATACTAATCGCCAAATTTATAAGCAACCAACATATTTGTCAGATTTGAACGGTACTAAGAGAATCACTAAGGGTGCAGGTTGGCTCACATTCCACCCAGTTGTCCATCTTTGTTGGCTAGTAGCTAGTAGTGACATTTGACATTCAGAATGGGAGATACAAAAAAGAGGATAAATTAACTTCCTGGCTTACATGAGTGTCATGAATGTCGATGTTGATGTTCAGTTCACGAAGAAACAAGTGACCTCCGAAGATATTGGTGCCCAGCCTCATGTCCATGCCGAACTCGATGCGGTGAGCAAAGATCCTGGAAGATTTATGTTGTTAGTCCTCATCTCTCGCTATATCGGTATGTCGTAAAGAAAATAGTACGGTAGTTATAGTTACATTACCTGAATCCACCACCAGCTCTGTGGCTTAGAAGACCCAGCCTTGCGCGGGCGTCATAACTACCTGATAAATTACAATAAATAAAAATATAATATAATTCATTTTAATTCAGGCAAAACCCATATAAAATAAAATAAAATCACAACATAGCAACAACAATCCCTTAGTTCAATCTTTTAATACCCTATTACGGATTATTGTGCTAATAGGCTTACAAGGAATTTATTATCGCAGCAATAACTATTAATTTTATTCTATTTTGCTTTTGGTTATGTGTGATGTTAACTGGTTTACGTCACGGGGGTAAACAGTGGAATCAAGAATCATCCAATACGACTATGACGTTAAAATCGACAGTCAAAGGAAATACATACCTACTTTTACATTTGCCGTATGAATTTTTATAGATATTAATGACGATTGGGAAAGAATTAACGACGTAATCCATGCCTTTTAATTATTATGAATAGGGGACACACTCTGTGAAGGACCTGCAAATATTCAAAGTGAGTTGTGTACTTGACAAGTACGATGGGCTGCATCAATTGGGTACCCCAGTTGTATTAAAATTAACTTTGAAGGGGGGTACCCACTTCGTGACGCTGACTGTACCTACATATGTTTTCAGCAAATAACTACTTGTAGTTTACCAGTAACAGTAATCCAGGGAATAGTAATGTGGGTTTCGAAAGACAGTCGGAGCGCGTTGAAGGTGATGGTGTCCAGCACGTACCAGCGGAGACCTTCCATCTTGAAGTCGTTGATCGATACCGTGGCTGTCGTACTGAACATACAAATAAATCGTTTAAGAATAGGTACTACAATTATTGTAGATAAATGTGACAATACAGGGTACTTCGAAACATCTAGCCAAAAACCTAAACAATAAATATAAAAATAAACATACGCAGGAGCTTTATATTCGAAAGGTCCAATGAGGGGTACATCGAGAGGGTCGAGCGGCGGCACGTCATCGTTTCCATGAATGACGACATCCCTGAACGCTTCAATCAACTCTGCGATGGCATCAGCGACCATGCTTCGGCCTTGTGCGTTTGAAGTCTGAAGTTCTGATATAAGTAGTTTGTCATCTTCACTTACAGCATGTTCAGCTGATAAAAGGTCGAGCTCCAAGTGGAGGTCTTCTAAACGATTTTCCGCGTCTTCCACTAAAAAGAAAACAATAGTAAACTACAATTATTATTAAATTTGCTAAGAACGTGATTCTGGCATCTACCTTACAATGTATAAACTCGTGTGTTTCATTCATTTCAATTTATAGATCACAACAAGGTACCTAGGTACTGCTGTATTTTCAACAAGCTAAACCTAGAGACCCTTCTTATTTTGACACAATAAGGTATCGTGAATGGCTCATACCAATGGCAACAGACCACAAGATTCAATTCTAGTTACCTCTGTCCTATTAGAACTGCGTGGCACTCACATTTGAACAAAATTCGCACGCTTAATCCAATACTGTCACTATCCAAAATTTTGCCAAATCGACTTTTTAATGCCATCTGTTGGGAAACGTGGAACTACGCGTAATCGCACTTACACTAGTCTAAAAGTAACAGAAATAACCGCTAGATGGCAGTGGTCCGCTTCGTCACTAAACAAAATATTCCCCTGTCCTCAGAGGAACACTGACCTTAAACGAAAAAGTACGTATCGCCAAGAACAATATTTACGATTTTTGAGTGCAAAAGTGTCATTTTAATGATTGCACCGGTTTACTAGTCATAATTTTGGTAAGTAGTGCATTATTTTAATTGAAATATTGACATTTTGCTTTTAAGTTCACATTTGCACTAAGTTTTTCTGTTATTTATATCATTGGTTGGACGCCATATTGTACTTTTTTGGTTTAGTGTCAGTTTTGCATACAGATACCACATTATTTCACATCACCAATTTATGTTCCTGAGCAGTATATCACTTTAATAAAATCAGCTAAAAAACGAGGCAATAATTATAATGATAAAGGAATGCTGTATTCCGATTTTTTTGATTTAAAAAATTTAGCTTAAGAATGTGGCATCCATTATAATAAAAATCCACATGGGGGGGACACAGTAAGACTTTCCGACATTAAAGTCGTAAAATTTGTTAAGGAAAACCATGGAGAAATAAGAATATTTTACAAAAACTCCTATACTGAAAACCAGTTTAATGAAATAGCCTTAAATCGACAATCTCGCTCTAGACGCAATGCAAACCGTCTGGGTTTTCCGTTAAAACAACTTAATAATACAAAATTAGAGAAAAGAATGACCTAAAATCCTTATTGATTATTACAATTGTAGTCGACAGACTTAGGTCTGACTAAAAGATTTTAATTATTTTAAGGCTTGTTTTTTAGATGATTGATATAGGAATAGGATGTATACGACTGACATTTTACAGTACATAGACTAAGGAGAAGATGTGGATTTTTGAATACTTTTTGTTTGCGTTAGTGGATGTAAGCTAACAATTTTTTTTTTTTTTATTGTAGAAGAAATAAATACCTACTGGAGTTAAGTCTAATAATGTACAATGATAATGGAGAAGATGATTGTTGTTTTTTTGACTATTTTTGTTTGCGTAAGTTAATGTAAACTAACAGCATTTTATGTTTTGGTAAACGGATATTCTATATTTATTTAAATAAATTTGTATCTGAACAAAATGTTTCTTTTTTTACCTTGTGATAATAAGTATAACTAGCTTATCACTGTAAAAGTAAATAAAACCATTTTTGGTAATTAAAAAATAGTTTTAAAGAGTTTTTTATTTATTTATTTTTATTGACAAGTAAGTCCACAGTGTCACTAAGACGAAATAAAGTAAAATAGTGAAAGCCAAAGTGACACTTTAAAATAAATAACGAAAAAATATAAATTATATACAACCAAATCAATTATTTTTTGAATTCATATTTGAGATACAATATTTACCCATATTTTCTGTATCAATGAATAACTAAATTGTGCATGGATTCTAACCTATCATTCATATTCACACCACAAAAAACGTTTTTTGGCTCTACTGAAAAGTTAAGTTTTTTGGATAGTGACACTATTGGTTTAAGCGTGCGAAATGTTTATCATATGATGATGCTTTTTTAAAGTGCTTATTATTTTTGTTAAACCTATACCTATTATCTCAGATCATATACACAGGGTATTATCAACTTACCTAGGGGAAGGTCTTTATAGTCCACATTAGCGCCTTGCGCAAACGCGCACACAAGTAACATCGTAAGACACAATACTTTCATTTTCTGAAATAAAATTTACACAAAATTAAAAATTACAAGTATCAAAAATTAACAAACTATGACATTCAACATAAGAACAAGTTACTACCGTTATCCTTTTTGCAAATTGACCAGTCTGGGATATTCGCACTTCTATTTAATATCTACGATTAACTTCATCCATCATAAGTAATTAACTGCTAATCTTAGTATTTGTAGATAAAAATGGAACAATCTTAATTATCAATCTGTGATTTATTTGCCACCTGCTTTACATCTCTTTGTTAAAAAGATTATAATTATGTTTAAAATACCTGTGCTATTTATGACGTATAGTATAGTTAGGTAAGTAGATTGAGGGGAACATACTTTCTATTTATCTATTGTCGTCAATCATCATTCAGTTTAATATCCAGTAAACAATGCTTTTACTATATTGTTGTGGTTCATCAATCATAATTTCGAAAAATCACAATTTCGTTGAAAAAGCTGATGTGATCCTTCAGTTCTTTGATGTCCTTGTAATACATACTTAATTAATAATGTCTGATACTCTCGTCCTTCTTAAATGGCAGACATGACCTAGTTTATGACTTCATTATGAACACACTATGGTCGTCACGGAGGTAATGAGTTCGCTTCCCAGGTCGGGAAAAGTGAGTGTTATTGGGTGTTTCCTTTTATAATTTCTCAGTAGTAGGCCGGAGTCTGGATTTATGCCCGGTTGATGGCAATAGGCTCGCCCCCTGTTACATGGGACTTTATCATAGCTGGTGAAATGTATCCCTCTGTCCAAGCGTGCTGTTAAGTTAAGTTTAAATCAAATGGGCGTCAGCTAACAACCAGTCAATTACAACATTAATAATGTAGTTGATACAATCGTAATTAAAATCTACTTGATATTATTTGATTATAAATAACTATCATAACTAGGAGGAACAAAACATATGGTAGTACATCATTTTATAGTCGAACATTAAATTATGTAAAAATCATTATTTTCGTTGACGCCGATGATCCTGTTGGGATAGAATAGAATACTCTTAATATTTTTATATTCATATCTGTAATTTTTTGGTGTACATACCAAAAAATTACAGATATTAATATAAAAATATTACATAAGGTGACAATGGGCGGTCTTATCGCTAAAAGCGATCTTTTGCAGACAACCTTTGGATGGATTAAAGGAAGAAGGAGAGACAATACTGCAGGTAGTCAGTGGTGTACCATTTACATACACAATAAATACATACACACATAAAACATATACACATCTACATTTATATATATGTATGGGTACGTATTACAATACCGAAATTCAAAATACCTATTTTAAAATACCTATGGACGAAATCCCGAAAAATTAAACGCCGAATGATTGTTTGGTCGAAAGTTTGAAATACCGAAAGTTCGTTTGCCCGAAAGCTTAAAATCCCGAAGATCCATATCCCGAAGCTTAAAATCCCGAAGATCCCTATCCTGAAGTTCAAAATCAATATGTTATGCTACAAAATTTAGTGACAAAAACGAAACGCTGCAAAACCGACTTCACGCAGTCTGGTCTGCCCAACCTCTAGAGTGTAATTTAAACCCGCGTAGGCGCGGAGGGGTAAGGCGGTCCGCGAGCTGAGGAGCAGCAAAACCAGCAAAACCATCTGCGACGATAAGCTCGCGTGGGGCCGCCTAAACCCCGCAGCACCGGAGCCTTGACAGGAACAATGCTTGCTGCATGTTGCATGCCTGCTTGCATGTTGCATGCTTGTTTGCCTGCTTGCATGCTGCATGCTTGCTTGCATGCTGCATGCCTGCTTGCACGCTGCATGCCTGCTTGCATGTTGCATCCTTTCCCATGTATAATCCCCAGTAGTATAATTCCCGGATAATTAGAAAATGGTGAAAAAAATCTGCGAGCTACTTGGAAATAGCGTTCGCCGGCCCACCGCGGAAACGGTGATCGCCCCGAGAGGGGCTGCACCGCTCCGGGGCCACTGGCGGAGATGTCGAACCGCACGTAGCGGTGGTCCGACATAGTCTCCACCAGGTCCACCCGCCAGTTCAGCACGCGCGCGGCTAACCCAGGTGTGGCGAAAGTGACGTCCACTACTGAGCCACCCTGACGCCGCACGCATGTCTGGACGCTTCCTCTGTTCAAGAGGGAGAGTCCAGAGGAAGCTGCCCACATCTCCACCGCCCGCCCGCGAGCGTCGGTGGCCCGGTTGCCCCAGGTCACCGACTTGGCATTCAGGTCTCCCAGCACGGAGACCTGACGCGGCGCCGCCCTGCCGACCACGGCGGCCAGGACTCCGAGATAATTCTCAAAGTCCTGGAGAGGGCGGTTTGGGGAGAAATATACCCCCACGAGGGCTACCTCTCCCCACGCGGCGGCCACGTATCCCGGTCCTCTCTCTAATAGCGAGAGGGGAGGGGAGTCTGTGGAAGACCGCGCCGCTAGTGCCACCGAGTCGTCCTCGTCACCCAGCCAGCTGCTGGGGATCGAGTAGGGCTCGGCGACCACCGCTACGTTCACCAACCACTCGGCCATGACCTGCACTGCCAGGTCCTGGGCCGCTCTGCAGTGGTTGGTGTTCGCCTGGAGGATGCGGTAGTCGGAAACCTGCATTATTCCGACATGGCACCCTCCTCCTCAGCTACCGCCGCTGGAGCTGCAGCGGCGGCGACGACGGCGGCGGCGGTGGTGGCGACAGGTCGAACCTGCGCCGGCACTATGCCCTTCTTGACGGGGGGCTTACAGCTCCTGCCCGTCATCCTGTGGCCCGCGGGGCGGCCACTGGCGGCACACGCCGTGCAGTGTGGCGTCGTGGCGCGGCAAGTGGCACTCTTGTGCCCCTCTTGCCCGCACTGGTAGCACGTGTCTCCCCAGTCGGCCTTGGAGGGACACGTGGCTCGGGTGTGGCCGAAGGAGAAGCACTTGAAGTGCGCTGCTTGAAGGGCTGGTCTTCAAGTGCTCGGACCACAGCCGAGCTGAGCCCCACAAGCAGCCGTCCCTTGGTCGCAGCAAGGGCGGCCCCAGCCGCGGCGACTGGGCACTCGACGCGGACGATGCCCATGCCGCGGCGGCCGAGCCTGATGGCTCCAGCCTTCACCGCGCCAGCGTCGCAGCGTCCAGCCGCCGCGACGGCCGCCACCACATCCTCCTTGGTGGCCGAATCGTCCAGATCGGCCACCTCCAAGGCTGCGGTCTTGACGGGCCTGACGACCGTTGCCGCGTCGGCGATGACCTCTTGCAACTTCGTTGCGAAGAGGTCCGCGTTTGTGCCGCGCTGTTCCCCCGAGAACTCGAAAATTCGAGCTCCGGTTAGGGTTCGGCGGCACGTTATTTTGCTGATCCCCAGCTGGGAGGGATCAGCATTGGTACGAGCCCGTCTTAGGACGGACTCGTACGTCTCGCCCCGCTCCGCGGCCTCCGGGGTGATGGTCACCACGACGGCCGCGGTCTTGGGAGGAACTAACTTCCTCCCGCCAGCTGGAGCCCTTTTGACTGCCGGTGCAGTCGCGGCGGGCTTGGGGGCCGACTTTTGCCCTCCCTTTCCTTTTCCCCTCCTGACCACTTCCGTCCACGACTGGTTGGACGGGGTGGTGGAGGGAAGAAGGGCGTCTTCCTCCTGCGAGCTCTGGGGGGCTGCCGCTGGAGTGGCAGCCGACCCAGACGCTCCCTCCGAGCTGATGGTGAGGGTTTGAGGAGCCGCCTTGGTCCTCTTGCCCTCGCCTTTGCCCTTGGAGGGCTTCGGGGCCTGGGGCTGCGCACCCGATGCCGGGCCTGCTAAAGGCGCAGGTTCCGGCACCCTGCGTGGTGCCTTATCCGCCGCTAGCGGCGGGCGGAGCCGCTTCTCCGGCAGGAGCCGGTCCTCGATACCTGCGAAGCAGGCTCTGGTGAAGGCCCTCTCCTCCATGACAACCTTTCGGAGTATCTCCTCAAGGTTGTGAGGGGAGGAGGTGGAGCCTCCTACCACCGGTCCAGGGGCTGATTGCGCAGGCCGAGCAGTGACCTCAGCCAGCTTCTGGTGCAGCTGGCTGACCTCCGCCTGCAGGCGATCCACCTTCGCCTGCAGTTGCCGCGTCTCATCCGTGGCCGTCCGCTGCACCAGCTCCTGCACAATGCCATGCAGACTGGCAGCCCGGCATTTAAGGGCCTTCTGGAAGGTCCCCTTCAGGTTGGAGGACTTTGAGGCGACCTCCAGGACCTCCTCCCTGTCCTCCCGCGCCATGCGCTCAAGTTCCGCCAAGGAGTGGCCAGCATACAGGACACTGGATGCCCCATAGCCGGCCCTCGACCGGGCGGCCTGCGCCTGGCGCTCTCTAGCAGCGACCTGCATCGGTATTTCGTCCATTCGGGATTTCGTCCATTCGGGGTTTCATCCTTTCGGGCATTTGGACATCGGTATTTCATGTTTCGATATAACGGCTATCGGTATTTCAAACTTTCGGTATTTTGAACTTCGATGTTTCGGACGTCGGTATTTCAGTCATAGTTATTATGAAATGTCGGTATTGTAATATGTACCCATATGTATATACAATAATAAACATGAAACAAGAGCCAGGAAAGCATAATGTAATGGTGATGTTTAAGAAGAGGGGATGTGTTTTTGAACCAGAATTTTAAAAGTGTACAAATATTGAGCACTTCTTATCGACACGGGCAAGGCATTCCATAACCGCACTGCTTGAACTGTAAAAGACTTGTCATAAAAACTGGTGGAATGCATCGGCATCTCTAGTCTTAAGTTTTCCGATGACCTCAGGTATCTAAATTATGTGTGTCATGAAAGAACTTGAAACTTTCTTTAATATAAGCGGGGGTTGTAGGGTTGAACAGAATACTGTACAAGAAGCCAGCGAAGACGTATGGGAAGCCACTTATGAGCTTTGTACGAAATTCAGAAATGTGATCATATTTGCGCAGGCCAAATATATCTAAGTCTTATGCAAAAGTTTTGCGACTTATGTCTGTGCTTACGTCCTGTAACTGGAAACAAGAATGATGTTTATCGATCCAAACCCCAAAATTTTAACCTTTTCGCTTTCTGGAATAGCAGATCTTGATGATCTTGGTGATCTTGTTCTCGTAATTGTAATTATCTATAGTCTTCATTTATTTTCGTTTCTTATATAGTATGTACGTATTTATGTATGTATTATTTAGGATATGTATATATCTGTGTATCTATTTGAGTGTATTGTATAGATACTTATTATTTGCACCAACGACAGCCCCATTTTATGAACAGGCAAATCACTGTCTATTCGGGGTTGCATGGAAGTGATCGCAGAAACCGATATCGGACTGTCCCGCAACCCTGGCAGGCATCGGCCCTAGCGGACCCTGTCATTGTTGCTGACATCATTCTCATTGAGGCGCGCGTGGAACACAACGCGCCCTCGACCCGGGCCTGGACCTTATCGGACCGTGAGCTATATACCCATTGTTCGCCGTCCGCAAGCCCGCGCCTACGGTGGCCGGGAATCGGCCTGGGATTCCCGACGCCTAGGGCGTCTCTTGCGGCGACAAGGGGCGTGAGGGCGCGAATTTTTTATTTCCCTCACGCGTTTCGCCTCCTCCTTCGCGAGCATCACTGCTTCGTAGAAGGAGGTGACGGCTTCCCATACCCTCTCGCTCCGTACCATGCCCATGCCAGGGCCGGACGCGAGAGATTGCCACTGCTGATCGCCTCCACGAGGACATGGTGGTGCTCCACCCAAGCCGGGCAGACCTCTTCCGGCCGATCCACACAATGGTGACACCCGGGCGTTTCCTCCCGCCTTATCCGAAACAGGAACCTCCCGAAGCAACCGTGTCCGGTGAGGACCTGCGTCAGGCGGAAGATGAGGGCGACGTGGCGCCTCTCTAGCCACTCCTCACAGTGGGGACTTATCGCCGCAATTGTGGCGTGCCCAAAAGCAGCTCGTCCTGAGGTCGACACCCGCAGCTTTCAGTAGTAACTTCCCATTGCTTGCGAAGTTTTTAGTTTTTAGTAGTTTTATTTTTCTTCAAAATTGAGGTCATGGTTCCTTTGACCACTTTGCCCTACTATCCTGCATAGTTACGAATTTAGCCCTGATGTGCCCTCGCAACAATCATGTTCATTTACGTGATTGACATATATATATTCCCCCCAATTCCATGCAGCTGACCATTTTTGGGTTGAAGAAGATCCCAAAAAACCGATCTGAGGTTTTGGGTGCGGTATGAAATAACTATTTCTTTAAGTTTTTTTTACTACTTTGACATGCTCAACTTTGGACTGCCCCACTACTCAAGCAGCTGACGCTGAGATATCTTTTACACTAGGGAAAAACTCTTTTTGGTATGATTTTCAGGCGGTATAAAATTACTTTTTAACCTAAAGCGACTGCCCGTACCTCAAACTCAAACTCAAAGCATTTATTTGAAATAAACCAATTACAGGCACTTTTGAATTGTCAAGGGGTCGGTCAGTCAGAAAGATGAAGCTAGTTGCCCATTCCAAAGCGTAGTAGGTACCTATGGAGAAGAACGGGCAAGAAACTCCATGGACACTATTTTAAATCAAAATAATGTTACAAAAAAGTGGTTACATCATTCATGTTGTAATTATACATGTGAGAACGATGTAGAAACACGTGCACGTAAAAAGCGTCCGTAATAAAAAGATAAAAACAATTATGGAATTAAAATAAGCCGTGGCAGCTAAGAAATGACCAGTGCCCACTGACGGCGCCCGTTCACGAACGTGACGTATGGATCAGCACCATTCAGCTCAACCATTTTGAAGGGAACTCAATGATCCAATACACACGCCACCACCAGCGACACATTTGAGTGAGCATGACATACTCTCAGCCGCCAGGGCACATTCAAGTCAATGAACGACGAACCCAGTAAGCTTTATAGTGGGTACATAGTGCTCACACATGTGCTTATGCAATTATATAATACTAAGAGATTGAATTTATACAATGCAAAGATAGGTTGTACAATCTTCATCAGCTCCAACATTATTTTCGAATGCTAATTAATTAGTTTACGCGCCCTTGTGGAGCAGGACCAGCCCTGAGCCAAGCATTTTTGTCAGCGATATAATCCCCCAACTTATAATATGCTTGGATGTATAGTGTGCGTTTTATACAAGATTTAAATTTCGTTTCATTCAGTTGGAGTATGTGGGGAGGTATTTTATTGTAACATTTTAAACAGTACCCCATGAAGGATGAGTCTACTTTAGCCAGTCTGAAACCTGGTTGAACTAATTGGTCCCTATTTCTAGTCCTATAGTTGTGTCTTTCACCTCTTTTACTGAAAATATTTAAATTTTTCCTTACGTACATGATGTTTTCATAAATATATTGACAAGGTACCGTCATGATGTTAATGTCTTTAAACAGTTCCCTTAGAGAATCGCGCCTGCGGAGGCTGTATATTGCTCTGATAGCTCTTTTCTGCAGAATAAAAATAGACTCAATATCGGCAGCCCGTCCCCATAATAAAATACCGTAAGACATGATACTATGAAAATAGCTGAAATAGACTAGCCTCGCGGTATCTAGGTACATTAGTAAATTGACGGATTTTCCTTACAGCATAAGCTGCTGAACTTAGCCGTCCTGCAAGAGATGTCAAATGGGGACCCCATTGCAGCCTTGAGTCGAGCGTTATCCCCAGGAAAAGTTTCATCGACAAATTCTAGTTTCTCGTTATACAATACTATGTCACAATCACTACTTTTAACATTCGGTAAAGCAAATCTTATGCATTTCGTTTTTTTCCCATTTAATACTAAATTATTAGCAGTGAACCAATTATGTACATGCAGTAGGGCATTATTTACGTCGTCAAGATTTGATGCACGTCTATTTATCTTAAAGATTAAAGAAGTATCGTCAGCAAATAACACCATTTGTGGTTGGTTTTTAAACATAAACATCATCATAACATATAACATGGATGTTGTGAAAATTGTATGGCATGTTACATGTAATATGCAATGGGCGGATGGAAAATCAATTTTTTGTGACGAATGTGCACAAGCACATAGCCCTAATACAACAACAGGTATTATTTAAAAAGATAATTATCAGTGTTACCTATATATTTGAAACTGGTGTACTTTTTACGCAGTCGGACAAAGGATTTGATGCAAAAATGCGAGTACTTTTAATAGTGACATTGTACAACGTATTGAATGTTATACTAGCACAATTTGATATATGTGAGTAAGTACCTAATGAAGTATTTACATAATAATTATGGTCATGTTGTTGGTCATGACAAAGTTATTATTGCTAGTCTAGTGCGTATAGCCACGCCAGTAAACCGAATTAGCCACGGTTAACTCCGTCATGAGAGTCTTTGTATTTGAAATCAATGCTAGCTGTGATGGGTCCGTAATCTGACAATAACAAAAAAATTAGCATAACTCATTTTACAAACGTGGAAAGGTAAGTGAAGGTGAGTCCGTTCCTAATCTAGTTCACACATTTCTTTTCCCCCCTGTGCCTGAGCTTTGAAGTACCGAAGATTATTGACTCAAGTTTCCGTGAATCAAAACGCAATTACAACCAATATGATGTTAAGGCTATTTATTCGAAGGAATTATTTATTTTAATTAATTATTATCCTTCGCGTGTTTATAATTTAGCCACGTTAATAAGACAGTGGTGAAGCTAATAGCACGGTAATATTATCTATACAGTATTCCAACTTCATACAAACGGACGAAGCACGAGCTATGCCTACGCGCCTCGATCTCGGCATGCGCTCAGCATGCAGACAGTCGCGACTGTGCCGCAGTGACGAACGGACGGTGTGTTGTTTTTTTTTAACAATAACCGCGCGATTTTTTTATTAAAAATAAGTTCAAGTACATATTTAATATGACGAGTAGGATTTAATGTGCTGTTTTTGGTTGCATGAATTCGTCAATAACGCATCCAGAGATAACTTTTTTTAGATTACCTGGAAACTCTGAAAGGTAAGACTATAAAATAATTTTACTTGCTAGTATGTAGGTACATAATGTGTGTCAATATTTGTATATAATATACTTACAAATATTTTTCGGTCTCAAATTTATAAGACCGATTTGTTATTCAAACATGATTTTTTAATTAAATCTACCAATGAAAAAACAACACGCATTTTTATTGAACACTTCCTATTCAATTCACAAAGTATTTTATTTGTTTATATAAAAAAAGTATATTTACAATCACAAAACTAAATGGAAACACAAAGTAGGCAAATGTAATTAAAATGCTGGAGGCGGGCAGCCATATCGCATGTTTACGTACCGCGAGGCTGTAGGCATTTATTTCAAAGATACGGCCGAGTTACAATACTGTATAGAACTATAGATAATATTACCGTATTTACCGTGCTAATAGTCTGCACTGCTCAAATATCAATTCAATTAATAACTCTAATCTACTTGCTTATTCTTACAAATCTTTTTCATTAACACTTTGATAGTTATCAAAGTGATAATTAAAACGTGTGAAGACTTGTGATCGTTCTGTTGTTTACATTGAACTTGTTCTTGTATTTCATTGGACCTTGTGCAGGTTAAAAGTCAAGTACTTACTTACCTACCTACTAACTTTTCTGTCTGCTGTCTGCATTTCATTCAAAGTTCGTGATCAAAATGCTTTTTCTGAAACTTATCTAAATATTCTGATGTACCTAAGCCATTTCCGCTAACTGACCCCCATTCCATCTCTTGGCATAACTCTTCTAGTTTGGAGATGCACTGCATACCAACAGTAGATACCCATGTGCACGTGACTATAGTATAGTAGGTAGGTACTACTCCAGTTGTTATGCACGCGTCTCATATCATCTAAGTAGATATACATCTCTAGCAACATATTAAAAAAATGGCATTTCTGTCACTGAAGATAAACAAACACCTGCACCCTAATTGTGTAACACACTATCAAAATCACAATCTGAATCATTTTGCGGATATTGCCAATCCATCGCTTCATAAGTATGTTCGAAAAAATTGTCTGCTCAACAACGCAAATAACGCAATAAATGTTGTTGAACTGTCAAAATTAAAGCCTTTCCAAATGTTAGTGTGTTACTAAATTACCCCGCTGTTCTGTACGATAAAAATCTGATATTAAGTAGGTATGTAAGATAAATATAAGTTCAATTCAATAATTGTTTACAATGATACAATATCTTCTAAGCTATATTTTTATAATAAATTCAGCTAATCACCTCCACTTAATTGTCCTAAAATCTTTACTGTGTACTTAATTACAGTAAACGAAGACCTCGGCGACTTCCATTTCCAGGATGCGGTGGGGAACCTTCCATTGAAGTACATACCGCTGTCTGAACAAGATCAGAAAGCCAGTGACAAAGCCGCGGATTTCATTGACTTCATACAACTCGTGCCTAAAATCGATCCTCTGAACATACCAGTGATTCAACCGCTTGGCATTGATCTTCCTTTCCTCTGGCTAAGGTATGTTATGGAGGACTATAACTGTAGGTGATTTCCAAAAGTAAGAGATGGTTGGCAAATTAAGGGAAAACAATTGCAAGTTCCGAGTTTCTTGCAAGTTTCAATCCGAGTCCATATCGAAAACAAGTACTTACAGCAATAAAATTAATGTACCTCCATTACCACCATTTAATTTTAAGTACAATTTATAAGTTTAATACTTATTTAGTTTTTGGTAAAACTAAACATGCTTCTTTATCATTTATTCTAGTGGTAAAGTTTTCCTGGAAAACTTGGTCCTGGCTGGAGTCAAGCAGTTTGAGCTGCATGGTCTCGAGTTGCGTCTCATTAACCTTCGGTCGGACTTGAATATCAGCATACCTCAGCTATATTTTGAAGGTATAAAACCGATCAGATTCCCTAATGCGAATTTATTTACTGAATATCGTCATGTTTATTGGTCGCCGATATTTTATTTTTGCCTTGGTGTGTTTAAATAAATTTCCTACGGGGGACAGACGAACTGACTACAGATGAAAAGGAGCTAAGGGACTCATCGACATGATGGGACAAGTTTCTTTTTTTATACCCTTTGCAATACCTGTGCATCCATTTTCTTGTTTTCATTTTATTGTGTGTAATTAAGTAATTGTAACGACGGAATAACGAGTAGTAAGCGCTTCAGGAAACGACTTATCAAAGGAGCCAAAGTTGAAATACCTTTAATATTTTTACGTTTCAGGCGATGTTCACCTGAAGGCTTCTCTCAGCTTCATACCTGTTACGTTCAGGTGTCACCTTAGGTCAGTAGGTACTAATAATAATAGTTATATTGGTTTGAACTTTATTTGTAGGTGGACCTCTTATTGACTTATATTGTATGTAATAATGTCTCAACTCATGTTATAAAGATTAAAGTCAGCGGTCCTTTGACTGGTAACCAACTGATCCAAGGAAGAAGGAAGCCGCTGTCTCTTTGTCCATTGTACCACAAACATTTGGTTATTAATTCTCGTATAATTTCCTCTCATCACAGTGTAAACTTGTTCGACGTGGATGTCGCGGTGTCGTCGGGCGGTTTCAAGGCACAAGCTCCGACAGTAGGCGAGGTGCTGCAAATCGACAGTGCAGCAGTTCAAGTCGACATAGGGGATGTTGTGGTAAATAAATATATTTAACGTTGGTTTTACAGAGCGCGGAATCGGCCGCTGAGGCGTCTCCGTGCTCTGTGACTCTGTGGTAGCGATCAAAATTCATTGAGCTGCAGTTCGCGCTACATCTTGCAGTCTGTGATGGATTAATCAGAAAAAGTAGTAATTTTTAAAACATTCCTGGATGGTGTTAATAGGGGATGCCTATGGTAGTTTTATTGATGATACTATGATGGACAGAATAAATACAATGAAAGTAGCTGTAGCATGTGAAACTTCGGAAAACAGTACAGGCAGAGAGCGAGGCAAAAAAAATTTAACCACGTGGTAATCGCCCTAAGCACATTTGAAGGAGCTTTCAGGGTCTTCTTTGACGCATCCTTGCTTTTAGAGATTAGCCTAGCAGGTCTCTCTGCCAGGGTTGCGGGAATGTCCGAAAGGGTTACCGTGGCCCCTGGCACAGGCAACTGAAGGAACACGGGTGGGTTTTATTCAGTAGGAGTCTGACACGCCCTCCCGCTCCGGCCAGAGCGGGGGAAGTTATTTGATGATATAGCAAAAAACACAAAAAAAAAACTAGCAGGTCTCACCGCAGTTACCTCATGGTTCTCTTTTGTTACAGTTCAACTTAACTAATGTGGTTATCGGCGAGGAACTAATAGAAGAATACGAAGACGCAGATAGCCCTGTCACACAGTTGCTTAATAGTCGAAGTAGCGGTAGTGCATCGGGTGGCAACATGTTTAATGGTCTTCTTCAAACAGCGCTTGATATGGCCAACAAAGAACTTTTTAAGGTGTCCGTCGATTTCTTTAAGGAGTACCTGTTGTCTGATGCTTATTAATCAGATAGAAGAAATAAATTAATCAAGGATCATACGGATCGGCCATTTTATCGTGGTCGGTGGGAGATGTTTTTTCAGTGCTTTTGTTTTTAAATCACTGAGAGAGCGACACTAAAACTAAAAACATTTGCTCAAGTTTCGCTGCAAGAGAGAACTCTTGTAGAATATTATAATATTTGGAGTGAAAACAATATTAGTACTTATTAGGTATATTGTAATTACCTAAAGCTAATAAAAAAAGAGCTCTTTGCAAAAAATATCATCCATATTGTAAAAGATGGTTTTGATTGTATACCTGCCAATAAATAGGCAGTACTCACTTATCATTAAAACGTTATAATTTTTGTTGTAATTATACGTACGCCCATTACTAATACACGTGTTTTATTATGTTTAAATGTTGACCTTGCGGCCCATTCAATAAGTAGGTACTTCAGTGGCCGAGGAAGCCCGCCCTCGCGGAGATATATTTTTCACTCCTCTTGCTCAAAAAGACCGTCATTGTGGCGTACCAGAGCGAAGAAAAAATAGCATTTCTTCCTCTAGGGGAAAAAGTTTTTTTTTTTTAATTTTTGTGTGTCAAATGACAATGAGCCTACAAAAACGAAAAAGTCTTAAGTCATAAGTAGAATAATCATGAATATAGACTCGACTTATTACTGTTTCATAAAATAAGAACTTCATTTTATTTTTGAAAATGGAACTAAAATCGGCGATCTCTTTGGTAGAATGCATGCAATGCGTTGCGGCTGCAGAAGAAAAAACAAAAAAAAAGACATTGGCGCGAAATCTTTATAATTTTTCTCTAATTGCAAATTGAATTGGTAGTGACCGTAATTAATTTTACAATAGTGAAAATGTCATCATCTAGTGAGAATGGAGACACTAATTTGCAAATAGAAGAGAAAGGAAAAGAACCACTCAACATTCATCTTCACAGAGGACTGAAATTAAGTTATTGGGAAAAAACATCTCGTTAAATATCCAGAATTGTACAAATTGTACATTTATTTTTTTATAAAATAAACTACATATTTCATATTGTATTGGATTGTTTTATTTTCTCGCAATCGTAGTGAAAAGTAGAGTGTAACTAACACACGGCGCTAAAAACCCATTAAAACTCGGTTTCTATTTACTCCCTCGCTAAAGCTCGGGAGTAAAACTACCTCGTATTTAATGGGTCATTTTAGCTCCTTGTATAACAATCTACTATTGTCCTATTTTTTGAATACTTACATAATGATGTAAAATAACTATAATAGCTAATAAGAATGTGATCTCGTTTTAATTTTAAAAGGTTTCATTTTAATTAATGAAAGATGTATTATAGTAGATTTTAATATTAAACCCTAATAATAATAAAAAAGTTTTTTTTTATGTTGCGCTAAATGTGCCGGAGGTAAAAATTGTTTGTTTGTAAGTTTGTATGTAGATGGTAATCTATGGAACTACACGTCGGATTTAAAAAAATCTTTTTGAATTTGTTGCCCAATTCTTGAAGAAGACTACGGGCTATTTAACATCACGCTATGATCCTTAACAGCCGAGCACAAAGAGAAAAGTCAGAAAGAACGCTAAGCGAAAACGAAGTGATAGCGCGGTCAGGTGATGCGATGCGACGCGGTGGGGCGGGGGGGAACAAGAAACACGCGGGCGAAGACGGCCAGAAGCTAGTGTATAATATAATTATACTTTTCCACCTCCGCCTCCGCTAAGATGGCCTCCATTATATGCGTCTCCCTATACAGGGATATTGGTATGAAATCGCGAAAAAAACATCAGCTGTTCCCTACATTTATGTTTGCAGACAATATAGTCTTTGTTTGCAGAACTCGTCAAAACCTCGACCAGCTGATTTCTTATTCGCGATTTCATATTTGGTCCCATAGTAAAAGTTGTTTATAATGATGAGTACTTAAGAGGTTGATGGTGTTTTACCAATAACCCTGTATACGTTATCTCCGAAGTTTATAGGCAAGTACATACGAAACAAGATTCCCAGTCTCACGTGTACGAGGTGTTGAAGTTTGCATTAATGAGAAAGTTAGAAATATACACGCAGACGATATCCCGGACAAAGTGCTAATCCTAAACATTATTTTCTCACTAATCATTTTGCGAATTTGAAAACTACGACCAATGACACAGTAAGTTACTTATATGGACGTGTGCAAAAATTTCAAAGTACGTATTACTTTAATCTCCATAGCATTACCTTAAGTACCTACCATGCTTACTGAAACCACAGCTGTTGTCGTAACATTAACAAGCCGTTTTGAAAAATTATGTTTTTCGGGAAAACTTTTTGTGCTCCATAAAAATAATAAGCTGCTTACATACAAATATATCAAGTTTTTATAACCTTGTCCTATAATTATAACAGTTTAATTTAATATACTAATATAGTGAATAGCTATGGCTTATAGCTTGCCTCCTATTAAAAGGGACTTCACCTAATAAGCGAATGTGGGTGTACTATACTATAAGTATACAACTGCCTTACCCTTTTGGGGAATAAAAGCGTGAATCTAATACCTAGTGAATAATTCTCCAGGAAATAAAATAACTTTAATTTAGCATTTAAGTAGATATACCAACAGCAATCTTCAGCAAATTTTCATTAATTTTGTTGTTCCAGACATCATTCAGGCAACATTCAGCATTCTATTCACTATTGAGAAAAGTAGCTTTGGTTGTTATTGATTAACTGTTTGGCTGATTTGACTATTGTTCTTTGTTAATTGATCGTGACCACTTCATGACTGCACCCCGATTGAACATGCAAAAGAAGCCATTATTACTTTGTTACTACCTTTTTTTTGATGGAAATCATCAAATAACTTCTGGCGTGTCAGACTCTTACTGACTGCGTTCCGTCTCCCCCTTCGCGAGCATATCCTTTTGGCCGCCCTAGCTGCCCTACCGGCCTGCCTCTTTTCCCCAGCTACTTGCTATTTGGCGCCGGCCGGAGGAAATATAGTAGGTGGGGGCGGCTGTCTCGCTGCCAGGCCCGGTATCCTCCCCGTGTGTGTGTTGCCGCCCCGCCCTCGTTGGGCTTGGGTGGCTCCGCGGGTTTTAGCACGGCCCCGCCCTTGGTCTGCCCCGACGAGCCCGGTTTGTCTGCGGCAGCTGCGACGGCGGCAACTGAAATCGTCTTCCGCCAGCCCGCGGCCAGCTGGCTCGCCGCTAGTGAGGGGCGCAGGACTATGGCCTCTAGGGCGGAAAACCAACTCTGGAAGGCAGCCAGCTCCTGCCGCACCAGGGTCAGATCCCGGTCAACCGGCAAACATGGGCCGTCCCTGCCTATGCTGCTGCGCTCCTCCCTGCAGCACGTCCCTGGGGCCGGCTGCTCGGAGCCCAGCAAGGTCTGCTCGGAGCTCCTCATTCTCCTTTCGGAGAAGCTCCATGGCGGCTGTCAAGCGGGCGACCTCCGCCCGCTGCTCGGTCATCCCGACCGATGGAGGCCCGCGGTGAATGGCCTCCGCTGCCGCCATATAGGAGGCCGTGGCTGCGGCTATGGCCTTGTCTTTAGAGGATTTAATCCTGTTCAAGACCACATCCTTGATCGCGGCTACCACGACCTCCGCCAACCTGGCCGCTCGCTCAGAATTAGAGCCGCCAGCGGCGACCGGCTCAACACCTGAGGACTCTGAGACTCTGGTCACTCCTGGTCTCCTCCACGGTGAGCCTCTTGGCTTGCTGGGCTGATTCGGCTTGGCTCGTTGGCCTCCTGGGTGGAGTGGACTTTCTTTGGGTTCCGAGGTCCACTCTTCAGAGGACGACCCCAGGCCCTCCCCCGATTTGAGGTAGTTCTGGAAGAACCTTCGGTTCCTCCCAGCAGTCATCACCACTTCGCGCTCCGAGCTTTAGCGGGAGCCCTTTGCGCCAGATGCGGGGTGGGACTCCGACCATCACTCCCCTCCTCTTCGTTATTTTTATTTTTGTGCAATATTTCCATGATTTTTCCCACGAGTATAAACATTTAAATTTCTCAAAAAACTGTGGTTCACACTAGTGACTAATTTAGCTACCCAATAACCAAGCTATCAACCTCCCTCACAGTGCGCCGCCCGTTTGGAGGTTTGGGGTGATTTTTTATAGACGTTTTTTTCCTCGCGGCCCGGGCGGTTAAGCCAAGACCCTCGACCCTCGTCAAAAGTCAGAGACATGACCTTGACAATCTTCGGGGCTACGAGACTAACGGTGGCAGAAGGAGAAGACTTCCTCCTCCTGCCTGCCCGACGGCAGGGTTATTAAGAACAGGACAGGGGATGTATCGGATAGGTCAAACTATCGACCCATCTCACTTGCTACAACAACAGCAAAGATACTTGACAGTCTGCTTAATCAGGGTCTCAGTGGGAACCTACATTTACATGACGCACAATTCGGTTTCAGGGCGGGGCTATCCACTGAGAGTGCTATCTTATGCGTTAAGCATACTGTCAAGTATTATACGGAGAGAAAGACACCGATTTATGCCTGTTTCCTAGATTTGTCAAAGGCTTTTGACACAGTTGCTTATGGCATGCTGTGGCAAAAGCTTGAGGAAACGGGCATGCCAACGGAATATACCAGAATTCTTCAATTCTGGTATAAAAACCAGACTAACCAGGTGAGATGGGTGGATACACTATCTGACGAATACAGGTTGGAATGTGGTGTGAGGCAGGGTGGCCTCACTTCGACTGGCCTTTTTAGCCTGTATGTGAACCAGTTGATCGAGGAGCTCAGCAGTACACCTGTCGGATGCTACATTGACGGAACCTGTGTCAACAACATAAGCTATGCTGATGATATGGTTCTGCTGGCCCCCTTGGTCAACGCCCTGAGGACGTTGGTGAATATTTGTGAGCGCTACGCTACCGAGCATGGTCTCAGGTACAACACACAAAAAAGTGAGGTCCTGATATTTAGAGCCGGCAAACAGAGACCTAGTACTGTGCCTCCGATCATGATCGGTGGAACGGCCTTAAAAATTGTTAATAGTTTTAAATATCTCGGTCATCTTGTCACGGAGAACTTAAAGGATGACCCGGATATTGAAAGAGAGCGTAGGGCGTTGGCGGTAAGGAGCAATATGGTGGCCCGTAGGTTCGCTCGATGTACAAGGGAAGTGAAAATAACACTTTTTAGGGCATATTGCCAATCCTTTTACTCGAGCGGCCTGTGGGTTCGGTATACGCAACGAGCCTACAACGTCCTACGCGTTCAGTATAATAATGCTTTCAGAATGCTGTTGGGGTTGCCGCGCTACTGTAGTGCATCGCAAATGTTCGCAGACGCGCGCGTTGACGGTTTCCACGCTATAATGCGTAAGAAAGCGGCGTCGTTATTGCAAAGACTACGCGGTAGCACCAACAGCATTTTGCAAATGATTGTATCCCGCTACGACTATCCCATACAGGCTCACTGGGTGGGAATAGTCACGGGAAAGTTGTGATGAACTTGTTAACTACTAACATAGATCGTAAGAAAATTATTACTAACACTTATATTATGTACCTACTAACATAGATCTAAAGAAAATTGTTACTAACACTTATATGGATTTTGTCCGAAATAAATGGTTAATAATACTAATAATTGCACATCGAGCTCGCTCTTGCTCCTTCGCTGTGCGCCTCTGCTTAGAGCAGAGGGACACAAGCGGCAACGTGGCAAGCGGGCAACGAGACCCCTAATCGGGAGTCATTGCCCGCACCCCAGGGTTCACCGTCCCAGAGACTGGCCTTCCCCCCGGACGTATCCATAAGGGAACTCTAGCCCAAGGGCTCATGGGGAGGTTTCCTGTCCTAGCACCCCACTATTTTATTACCTAAGAACAAAATCAAACTTTTTATTAAAACTGACTTGTTTGACTACGTAACTCAATTATTTTCCATCCAAATAAGTATGCGAATATGTTGAAGTATGTGATTAAGTTTTAGTCAGTATATTAGGTACATTATATATAACGGTATGTTCATAGTTTACAACAATGTTAGATTACCCAAACTTTGAATTATATTTGACCGATCAATTCTTCGACATAACGGTTGACGGCATGCAATCCGCAAGTTAAAAGCTAACTTGATTATTTATTTAATATTAAGTAATATTATTTTGGAAATCCTTTTGTACAAACAAAGCATAATTTGATTTGAGCCTGATTTCTTTTACACCCGCATATAAACTCGATGCTCATTTAAGATTTTCTTAATTTTACTGCTTTACTTTACGAGTAGGTAGGTACGACTCCAGATCAGGATCACCAAAAACTTCGCAGTTTCGAAAAATATACCCACCGTACGAAATAGTAATTCCGCGAAAAACTTACTGCAGGATCCCTGTACCAATAACCAGAGTACAAGCTAATATTATAAGTATAGGGGCTCGATAATGTTTTGTAATTCCTAACCGCTGCAAAATCAATTTCTTGTGACTAATGCTGACAACAAGTAAATAATTAAGGAAATGATTGAATGTGTTGTTATATATTTCCGTCTTGTTTCTTTTGTTACGCAGTTGTTTAGAATTATTGGCACTCGGCAAACATGAGGGTACTTCTGATCGTAGCACTCTGCGCCGTGTACTCTGTTCAAGCATGTGAGTAACATTATTCTAACTAAAAAGGTCATCGTCCGCCGAGTTATGTTGGGGTCGGCTTCCAGTCCGGATGCAGCTGAATACCAGTATCTTACATGGAGCGACTGATTATCTGTCCTCACAGCCCAGGTACAGTCCCCCATCAGTAGTAACTTATTCCATATAGCCGATCAACGGCTTAACGTGCTTTCCGAGGCACGGAGGGGTCTCAGTATGAAATAGATGGTCACCCATTCACGGACCGACCTCGACAAGCGTAGCTTAACTAATAAGGTGATCCGGACTATAGTCTATTCGCGTTAAGAAAATAGTGACTCATCAGTGCAACTGCATAACCATTAATATGAAAGCAACCTTTTAATTACACAGTATTTTCAAATATTAATATTAGGTAATTATTTTAAAATTTAATCAGAATCGTCAGAATTTGCATCAACATTTATAATTTTTATTCAACATTTATACCTATATGTTTTTTTTTCAAGATTTATGTTAACTAAATACATTAGGTTATTGATCTCCTCGTGACTAACATAGTTTTAAGATAATGTAATACTAACAAAATATGGACATTTCAAGGTCTGAATTAAACGATTTTTTTTTTATAATATATAAATTCTGTTCCACGAGTTCCATACCATTGTTTAAGTCTCACATATGTATTTTTAAAGTAGGTACTTAAAACATCATAAATCACTCGTCTTTCTCCGCTACTATGAATTATTGGTCCACTTTTATTTGTGCAAATAGGTGAATAATTCATTTTTAAAATTGACAAAAGACGCGTCCGTACTTTCTGAAGGGCTTACTTCAACTGGTCAATGTGTGAACACGGCTTTCTAATTTACTATGATCTAATTGGTCAAGGGGCGTGGCTAAGTTGAGTGACAACAATGAGTCACTGTTTTCTATTTTCTTAACGCGAATAGACTATAATTAATAGTAGACACATGAATGAAGAAGCTATTTGGAAAGCAACAGCATTTTAATGTTTTAGAAAAAAGTAACGATAAGGCGCTCCCTCACCGGGAGCATTCGCTTGTAAGGTAACAATCCAAGATTCTACTGTAGCGGGCAGGGCTTGCAAGTAGACTGCGCAGGCCGTCAACTGCTAGGTAGTGTAGAGAGATAATTGGAACCGGCAGGAGAGGTTAATTCATATAATTAAGGTAGGTAGAAGTAACACGGCTAGTTCGCGGGTAAAGGTTACATTACAGGCGAATGCTCCCGGTGGGCAGCGCCTTTAAACGCAGTAAACAGAATGGAATGAAAATTCTGTCTACTATTATTTATTTATATATATAAGTATATAAAATATATAAGTATATGTTTTATGTATGTATGTATTTATTGTATATGTAATTGGTACACCACTGACTACCTGCAGTATTGTCTCTCCTTCTCCCTTTAATCCATCCAAAGATTGTCTGTAAGATCGCTCTTAGCGATAAGACCGCCATTTGCGTCACCCTATGTAAAAATTCTACATTTATATCTGTAAAAGTAGTATAATAGTAGAAGCGTGTAAGTATTATGTAATATTTCATTTCGTCCAGGAAACACACATAGTAAACTAATAGTTCGTAACAATAATGGGTTGTGTTGTGTATGCGCGTACCGCGCCCCTCCCCGCGCAGCGCCCCGCGCACCCGCCTGCGTGCGGTGCGCTGCTGGCGTGATCTATGATTATTAAACAGTGCGTTGCTATCCAGCGATTGTTTCACTTGTCCGCCCGCATCATCGACCCAGCCGAATACATAACAGTGGCGACGAGTTTACCCACAATTATTAAATTATCAAGGTGTCTAGTATACAGTTTGGGATTGTACATAGCTTTGACCATAATACACAGACGTGGAAAACATATAAGGGTCGCATTGCCCAATATTTTGTGGCAAATGATATCAACGGAAATTCAGATCCTGCAGGCAAGAAGAGAAAAGCGATTCTCCTCAGCGCACTCACCGAGGGTACCTACAAGTTGGTAACGGATTTGGTACTACCTAAAGACGTCGCAGATGTGCCCTATGAAGACATATATTGTCACGACTCGACAATCATTTCACCCCCAAGACCGTTGGGTTCGGCGAGCGTCATAACTTTTACGCGGCAACTCAACTAGCGGGGGAAACTCACTCTCAGTGGGCGGCGAGACTACGTGGCCTTACAGCAAAGTGCAATTTTCTCAACGTGGAAGAGGCACTCAGTGACAAGTTTATCATGGGGTTGCAGCCAGGACGAGAAAAGGAGAAGCTGTACACGAAGGACCTCACCGACCTTACGTTGGCCAAGGTCGTGGAGATGGCAGAGAACCTGAGCTGCGCGCGCGCTGCCGCTGTGGCCAGCGCAGCCTTTATAGCAGATTTTATAGCACAATTTAATTTACATTTAATACCGGTTAATTACTGTATAGATTCAGATGTATCCATCAAAGATTTACAATTGCAATATCCAAAATTATTTTCAGATAAACTAGGTACCTTCAACAAATACAAAATCAAATTATTGTTAAAAGAAGGTACAAAACCGGTTTTTTGTAAGGCACGCCCAGTAGCTTTTGCGTTACGGGAAAAGGTCGAAAAAGAAATCGATAGATTGGTCGATTTACGTATTCTTGAACCTATAGAATATTCGGAATATGCTTCACCGATAGTTCCAGTTTTAAAGCGGAATGGAACAGTGAGGTTGTGTGCAGATTACTCCATAAGTATAAACAAACAATTACTAGTAGAACAATATCCGCTACCCACAACTAGCGAATTGTTTTCGAGAATTCATGGCGGTCAGCAGTTCAGCAAGCTCGACTTATCAATGGCATATAACCAATTTGTTTTAGATAACGATTCAAAAAATCTAACGTGCATAAATACAAACCGCGGCCTATATAGATTTACGCGTTTAGTATTTGGGTTAGCCAGCGCGCCGTCCATTTTCCAGCGCGCGATCGAGAGCTTGCTATCCGGTTTAGATGGAGTGTTGTGCTTGCTTGATGATATTTTGGTAACGGGAAAGGATAGGCAGGAGCATTTAGAAAAATTGAACTCGGTTTTAATGCGCTTAGAGGACGCAGGGTTAACATTACAAAAAGAAAAATGTAGTTTTTTCCAGGATGAAATCAGTTACTTAGGCTATATTATTACTAAGGACGGTTTAAAAAAATGTCCGGGAAAAATTAAGGCAATGTTAGAAGCACCAGTTCCCACAAACATTAATCAGTTACAGTCGTTCTTGGGACTAATTAACTACTATAGGAATTTCGTACCAAATGCATCCACTATTCTCAGTCCCTTATATAACTTATTAAAAAAGGGCTCTAAGTGGGCCTGGACTGAGGAACACGATAAGGCATTTAGAACAATAAAAAACTTAATGACATCGGAACAAGTCCTTGCACATTTTGACCCGAACGCCAGAATAATATTAACAGTAGACGCTTCTCCAAGTGGGTTGGGAGCAGTCCTCTCACAAGTAGGCTTAGACGGTGTAGAGAGACCTATTTCATTTGTGTCGCGTACCTTAAACTCGGCGGAAAAGCGATACGCACAAATTCAAAAGGAAGTAACCGCCATTATTTACGGCGTACGACGTTATCATCAGTATTTGTATGGCAGATCTGAACCGTTCATTTTACGAACGGATCACAAGCCCCTATTAGCTATTTTTGGGCCAGATAAGGGAATTCCGGAAATGTCAGCAAATAGACTACAACGTTATGCGTTGTTCTTAAGTAGTTACAACTACAAAATAGAATATGTGCGCAGCACTGATAACAGTGCGGACTACTTTTCCCGCGCGAGCTTGCCGCGCGCGATGCATGCGTGTGCGTGCATCGAGCAATGTAAGTGCTGCGATTGTGAAGTGGCATACGACCGGGCGACTTATGTTTGTTTTGTCGTGGATGGAAGCATGCCCGTGACGTTAGATAAATTGCGCGAGGAAACAAAGGGTGACGTAGTTTTAAGGCAAGTGATAGACTTTATTTCGAACGGTTGGCCGCCGAAGATAAACGATTTAAGGTTAAAACCGTTTCACATGTGCAGAACACAATTATCTCTTGAGAATGGTTGCGTAATGAGAGGTCACAAGGTGGTTATACCCACAAGTTTATACCAAATAATTCTTAAAGAATTACATTCTTCGCATTTAGGTATAGTTAAAACGAAGGCCGAAGCTCGTTCAAGATTTTGGTTTCCGGGAATCGATCAAGCTGTAGAAACAATGATAGCTTCATGCGATGTGTGTATTCAGCTGCGCCCTTCACCACCAAGAGCCCCACTGGCCCATTGGGAGTTTCCACCATGTCCGTTCTACAGAATACACATAGACTTTCTTGGTCCAATTAAAGGTTGTGTTTATTTAATAGCGGTCGACGCGCATACTAAGTGGGTAGAAGTATATAATATGAATACGGCTACGTCTTTGGCTGCAGTCATTGGGAAGCTATATGAATTTATGTCACGATTCGGAGTTCCGAAAACAATAGTAAGTGATAATGGCACAGCTTTTTGTTCACGGGAATTTGAACTATTTTGCGCGACTAACGGAATTTCTCACATGACTTCACCGGTGTATCACGCGCCGAGCAACGGTCAAGCCGAAAGTCTAGTTAAAATAGTTAAAAAAGGAATAAAATCATGTCTTATATCGAGCCATAGCGCGAAAGACTCATCGGTAAGATTACTAAAATATCTCATGGATTATCGTAATTCGGTTCACACTGCTACTGGGTTATCCCCGTCTCAATTGGTTTTTGGGCATAAGTTAAGGTCGCGTTTAGATATGATTAACCCAAAGTCATCGGCACCCTCGTCACCATCTGTATCCGATCACGTAAAAAATCAACAGTGTACGCCAAATAAGCAACAAAGGAAAAATAAAACGAATTTTTATTCATTAAACGATATTGTATTATACAAAAAGTACGTGAACAAAGCAAACTATACATGGTGTAAGGGCATCATAATAAAAAGAATAGGTAAAGTTTTGTATCAGGTAAAAGATCTTGATGATTCAGGAAGTTACAAAAGACACATAAATCAGCTGATGCCTTATAAAGGATCACGTAACAATAATGAGCATAATGTACAGAATCCGATATTGAACTTACCTGGGTCGTCTCCGCTGCCATCATCTTCACCGCTGTCGCTTTCTTCGCCGCCGTCGTCGCCGCCTCCAACACCGCCGCCGCAGTCGTCGCCGTCGTCAGCTACATCAGGAACGGCTGTATCCGAGCCCGATTTGCCAAACCTCATTCCTGGCAGCTCAGGCAGAGGGGAGAGAGCAGAATGGAAAGAAGGAAGTACCTCTTCGTCGCTGAGGGAGGACAAGTCTGAGAATGACTCCCCTCAGGCGGATGAGCAAGAAGCAGAAACCGACACCCAGGAGGCACAACACGACAGCTCAAAAAGAGATCGTTACGAAAACGCCCCGTGATTTGTTTTAAAAAGTACTTTTAGTATTGTGTAGTTTAAGATTCTGGATTGTCCAGGAGTTTTGTAATAGAGGGAGGAATGTTGTGTATGCGCGTACCACGCCCCTCCCCGCGCACCGCCCCGCGCACCCGCCTGCGTGCGGTGCGCTGCTGGCGTGATCTATGATTATTAAACAGTGCGTTGCTAACCAGCGATTGTTTCACTTGTCCGCCCGCATCATCGACCCAGCCGAATACATAACAGGTTGCTACGACGTAGAGCTGTAGAGCCTACGCGCGGTTACGCCAGCTACGACGTAGTAGATATTCGTAACGCCGCCGTCGCGCCGCGCCGCTCCGCGCCGCGCGCCGCGCTCCGTAGCGAGCTCTTTTATATATTGATATTTTCGAGCAGGAACTTCTATATTTATATTACGTTTTTGGATATGTAGTTTATAAGGAAATTACGCGTTGCCTGTAAAAGATTTAATTGAAAATGCATTGACTTTCAAATTATTTTTTTTTTTTTTATTTAAAGGGAATGAAAACCTCGGCCCTCTGCACATCGAAACTGGCACTGGAACTGTGCCACAGAAGTACTATCCGCTGACTGCAGATGACAAGCATGCCACTCGCAAAGCTGGTACTTTTGTAAGCTTCATCAAAATCGTACCTCAGCTCAACCCACTTAAATTGCCTTCTCTGGGACCGTACAGTATATATCTGCCTGATGTCAACTTCCGGTAAGTATTGCATACAGACATAAAGAAGTAACTAAAGATGCAATTCAAAGGCAATAAATTGCGCAATATCAAGATTGTATAGAAATTCCCAAGAATTGCGCAATTTTAGCTGCCCATGTAAGCGCACTATTTGCTGCAGTTGTAACAAAAAAATGGGTTTTTATTTTGGACCAAACAGGCTAGGTGGTGAGATAGGGTCAAATTCAAATCTACACAAAATATATAAAGAGTTTTTTTCTTGTTCTTATAAATTAGTATTATCCTTGTTTATTTCAGTGGAGACCTCACTTTGAACAACGTTTTGGTACAGGGACTCAAGAGCCTGTCTTTGTCTGGTCTCGAAGTGCGAATGAATCCTGCAAGACTTGATTTCAACATCAGTATTCCACAAATTAGTGCTGATGGTAAGCATTTATTCACTTAACTTTAATAACAATAATAACACCTAAGGTAAATTGTTAAAAAAATACATATATTTTCGGTTAGCCCAAGCTTAAAATGCTGATGAATGAACCAAAATATTGAAATCAATATTTTGACAAATGTCAAGTCACGTTTGGCAATTAGTCGGGCATTCTCTTGATGACGTAATTAATTATAAGTGTAGGTAATTACATAACACACACACTATTACTAGATTTACAGCAGATTTGTTTTGGTAGGTCCCAACTCCAAATGTTAAAACAGGTATTGAAAGTACGGAGGACACGGTGGAGCATACGGTGGAGGTCTGCCCGGCATGGGCTGAGCACCGCCGTGTCCTCGTGCAGGCGATTGGCGGTGGCAATCTCTCGCCTCCGGCCCTGGTCCAGGCCATGGTACGGAGCGAGAGGGCTTGGGAAGCCGTCACTTCCTTATGCGAAGCAGTAATTCTCGCGAAGGAGGAGGCGGAACGCGTGAGGCAGAGGCAAAATTCGCGGCCTCACACCCCTACCCGCCGCAGGAGACGCCCTGGGCGTCGGGAATCCCAAGCCGATTCCCGGCCACCGTAGGCGCGGGCTTGCGGACGGCGAGCAATAGGCAGTTCGCCGTGCGATAAGGACCAGGCCTGTGTTGACGGCGCGTTGTGTTCCACGCGCGCCTCAAATATATGTCAGCAGTAAAGACGGGGTCCGCTAGGGCCGATGCCTGTCAGGGTTGCGGGAAAGTCCAAAAGGGTTACCGTGGCCCCTGGCACAGGCAACTGAAGGAACACGGGTGGGTTTTAGTCAGTAAGAGTCTGACAAGCCCTCCCGCTCCGCCCAGAGCGGGAGAAGTTATTTGATGATTTCACAACCTCAAAAAAATAAAATAAGTAGTCAAATCGTATTAAAACCGTTAATTTATTTGCTTCTTCTAGTTAATTTCGAGCTTCAAGCAATGTTGCCCAACCAACCCTTGAGCGTCAACGGGCAATTGAGGTGAGATCTTAAGTCTATGAAAAATGTATGTACAGTTTCTAAAATTATTCTACCATTTCTAAAATGTATTTGTTCTCTGTGTAAGCTTTCGCGAAAAGCCTTAGTTCCACCTATTACTCATGTATGTAATTTAGCAATTGCTACAGGCGTATTCCCGAGAACTTTTAAAAGAGCAAAAAATACACTGGTATTGAAGAGTGGGAAAAGGAACAGTGTGGCAGACTACAGGCCTATCTCTGTGCTAAGCGCAGTGTCAAAGATTCTTAAGCGTATCTTAAATGGTTACTTGACTAATTATTTGGACAGGAATAATATCATCTCAAGCAACCAATACGGATTTAGAAGTGGTCAATTAACCGAAGATGCGGTTGCAAACTTTAGTAGTAAGGCAATAAAATTACTAGATAAAAAGCGGAAACGTTTTGGAATCTTCGTAGATTTGTCGAAAGCGTTTCACACGGTCGCAATTCCCAATATTATCTCCAAAATGGAGAGCATGCCGCATACGTGGATTGACTTGAAGCATTTTTAAAGATTACTTGTCGGGTCGGACGGTGTCTGTTTGTATCAGTACGGTAGTAAGTGATGAAGAACCCATTAATTATGGGGTTCCTCAAGGGAGTATCTTGGGACCAACTATATTTTTAATATAATATATTAATTATCTATGCAATCTTAAAATTCCAAATTGAGACATATTAACTTATGCAGACGCCACAGCTATATTATCACACGGAGAAGACTGGATTTCTGCCTGCCTGGACTGTGGGTCGTAATGCAATGGCTTTCTAACCACAGAACTTGCTAACCCTTAATGTAAATAAAACGAAATGTATCCGTTTCTATCTTCCGAACTCCCCTGAGCCACCCGAAGCCACCAATACACTCAAAGCTCACATATGTGCGGTGCCAGGGAACTGTGTCTGCCTGTCATTGTCATGAGTGAGCAATATTAAATATCTTGGGGTCCTACTAGACGAATGACTCGACTGGCGACCACTAATTGGAGCTCTCACTAGTCGCATCAGAAAACTAATTTTATATTTTTAAGAATCTGAGACAAAGCTTCAACGATTTATATGGTCTACATTGCCCTATGTCAGTCAGTGTTAATTTATTGCATACCCGTATGGGGTGGAACCTATAAAACTCTATTTCTTGTGCTGGAGAGGGCGCAAAGGGCAATTTTAAAGGTGATAGATACACTTTAAACCACGGTTTCACCCAGCTTTTGTTTGTGTGTTGTTGTTGTGAGACACTTATATATTTCAAAAGCAGTACTTCGGAGGCATTCACTACTACCACTAGATGACAAAAGTAATAAAAAACGTTCCGGTGCAGTTGCTTGCCCTGGTGTACCTTGCAGAACAGCTTTCGCTAGTAGGCAATTTGACGCAGTAAGCTCGAAACTGTCTAATGCAGTCAACAAAACCATCAACATTTACAGCTTAACTAAACGCGAGGTAAAACGTAAACTAAGTGATTGGTTGCGAACTTTAGATTATGCTCAAATGAGATGCTTCTATGTAAAAAAAGTAAAACAATTATTTTGTGATGTGAAGGTATATATATTTCTTTCTTTCTTAATTTTTTTTTTCTTTGTATTTTTAGTTAATGTAGATGGTATAGTTTATTTCTCATTGTATGTTTGAAAATTTTAATTACCTATAATTCAATTTATTTACTGTTAAGTGTTAGAAGTCAATTCCTAGGTTACAAGGTTGTGTCTATGTAGGTAAGCCCTGCATCTTAAGATCCATTAACTCCCAAAATACAAGCTCGACTTAGTTTGGGAGAGGATAAATCATCAATTATGTGCTGCTGAACAATCATCAAATACCTTATTAAATTGTACTGTACCTACATAGATTAAGTTTTGGCTGTACTCTGAGAGTTTTTATTTACAGTGCAGTGCTCCATAACCTGGCCCTTTCGGCAGCGATTGGTACCAATATAGCACAGTTAGGACAATACCAAGTGTACCAGGTGGACACCGCTGACATCGAGATAGACCTGAGCGAACTTCAGGTAAATATTCAAAATACTTACAAGGTACAAGGATCTTATGGCGCCTCAATGACATTGATTCATTGGTCGTTGTTGGTAAACATTTGTGAAATTGTCCCATCAATAGTAAAAAACAAGATGGCGGTGTTAGTTCTGGGCTACATTTAGGCAACGCGCCAAAAGACCCTTGTACCGGTGCAGCGTTGTACTTAGTTTTTTTTTCCTAATTTTATTTACCGTGTAAAACAAAGTACATTTCCCGGTCGTAAATATGAGATGTGAATATAGAGTGAGAATAAGTCCACCTTTGTACAACGTCGGCGTCTCCGTCACTCACTGTACCTGTTGACAGGCTCTTTGTCAAACTCAATAATTATTTTAACATCAGTTTTTTTTTTTGTTTTTGTTTTTTTTATTACGGACACTCTTAACGGGCATGTCTTTCTACATCGTTCGCACATGTATAATTTCAACTTGAATGATGTAACCAATATTTTGTAAAAACATTTTGATTTAAAAAAGTGTTCGTGGAGTTTCTTGCACGTTCTTCTCCATATGTAACTTCTACATTCGCTTTGGAATGGGCAACTAGCTTCATCTCTCTGACTGACTAACCCCTTGACAATGCAAAAGTGGCTGTAATTGGTTTATTTGAAATAAATGCTTTGAGTTTGAGTCAATGTCCTGGCTACTGTAATGAACTTAGTTAAAAAATTGAGAAACAGTCATCCAACCCATGTATAAAATATCAATCACATTTACCCAATCATTTCTATGTTACAGCTCTCAATGAACATGAACCAATATGCCGAAGAGTTCAGAGGTATTGTAATGCAGTTCCTGGAAAATACCGACCAGTACTCCGGCATCGTGGATGACTTACTGCGAGCTGTTCTAAAGGCTATAAACAAAGAGCTCAAACTAGTCACCGCCAAAGAGATCCTGCAGTATCTGCTAGGGTCCGCGAGACCATCCCTATCGGGCTAGGATATAACTGTAATATTTACCATTAAACACCTTAACGGTAGATGAAGTTTCAATTTTATTTTAGTGTTGTTTTTAAATTCCTGGGTTGATGCACAGCACATGATTCTGTATCCCTTAGCGTAGAAATAATTGGTCGGTTATCAAAAAAAAAAAACTGCTGTTTCATAGAAAAGTGCAATACTTACGCGGTCAAAATGTTTGGAACAACAATTTTTTTCTTTATAGCTGACGACTAATTTCAACGCATTTTTAACACCGGTTTCAGAATCATGTGCTGAACCCATGGTGACAGGTTGCGCGTCGATGTCTCTGCCACACTCTATAACTAAGATTAGCCGTAAGCACTGTCGAATAGACAAGCACATAGCTGTGGGAAACTAATTCATTATTTTATTTATTTTTCTCAAACGTGCTTCGAAATTTGAGCATTATTTTGACAACCTTCTTCGAGATAAATCGAAATTGCTGTACTGGCCAAATACATGCGAGCAGCGGCCGGCAAAAGTTATATGAAAATCCATATCTGTCGTGGTCTAGCGGCCAAATAAATTATACAATCATAGTAAACTCATACCTATCGTGCAAATTAAAAATGGAACGATCTTTTACAAAGGTTTTATTTAAATTTCGAACTGGCTTGCAAATAGAAAGCAGCTGTTTATTGAAAAAAAAAACAATTAACAGTTTAACGCGGTAAAAATTATTGTTGTTCATTGTTCGTCGTTGATTTTGAAAAGTAATTGTATTTTTATTTCCGCGCATTTTTGAGAAAAGTACTATACAAGCCTTGGCCACAACTAGGCATTGATGGACTTACGTATGTGTGACTCGGCTTCACCTCGGCCTACATTCACACGTTCGTCCATCAATGCCTCTTTCGCTGGCCGCTGCAGTAATGTACCTACTATTATTTATTCAGACAACATGATCCATTTTGTGAGTAAAATCCTACTTAAAACTATGTCAGTTCACACATAAACGCATACAATGAAACGAATGAAAAAGTTATCAATGATTAGTCGATTTAGTGCAACTGAATCCTGTAAACACAACTTGACAGCTGAAGCTACCGTATAGCTTCAGTGTTCGTTCAGACACGCTGGCACCGCACCGGGCGACTTTAGTATAATAATTTCTGTCGGTTGAGTGACGGTAACCGCGCGGTTAATTTGAATACGTAAATTGTCTGAACGAATATACCTAACTAAAGTTCGTTTTTTTATCCCAGTTAGTAATCTGACATTTCAAGTCTTTTTGTGTTTGCTTTTAAGTAAAATTTGACATTACACCTGTCAAATTACTATCTGGGCTTAAAAAACGAACTTTGTCTCAAATAAATGAAATGCTGTTCGTTGGTAAGCACATGAGAACGGCTGGACTGATTTGGCAATTTTTTTTATTTTAAAATGGATTTGTTTATACCTATACGAAAAGAAAAATTTAAATAGTCGACCGGAAAATTAAAAAAATCTATTATAACTGAAAGTACTTTTTTGTAAATTTGGACGGGAAAATGTCAGCTAAAGTCTGTTTTTTAATCTCGTAGACTAAACTGACATTACGAGTGTTGTCAGTTTATTGCAATTCTTAAATAGTGATGTGGCACAACCGAAACTTAGCGTTAATAAAATGAAGTATCGTTTTTTTATAATAAGTTATCCTGAAATAATGTGTAGGTACTTATTTAAAACGTAATAATACAAAATTAATCATGTAAAACATATATTTTTAATTACTTAATTAATTACAGGTATTCGTTAATCTGATTCAGATAATGACTCCATAACTGAGGAATATTCTGAATCATCAGAATCGCCACCTACTTTTATGATAAACCTATCAGTAATGTCGTCGGTTATATGGCCCAAATGACACATTTCATCTTCAATTTTAATTACATGGCCTACACAGTCTTTCCACCGCTGCGGGGTCACTTGACGAAGCCCTTCTTCAAAAAGGCTTCGTACTTCATTCATTTTGAATATTTTATTATTTTTAGCGACATGCCCCTTTACTTGAGGCCAGACCAACTCAATCGGGTTTAGCTCGCAGTGGTAAGGGGACAGTCGCAAAATAGTGACACCCCGTCCAGCAGCCATCTCGTCGACGACATACCTTTCATGGGCTTTTTGTGCTTTCGGGCAATTTCATTTAATTCGGGCTATAATATTGTCTCGTCATATGAAATATTTTTTGATTTTAGCCAATCTTGGATTTGCCCTTTTCGCCAACTAGAAGTAGGTAACGATTCCAGTTTCCTGGTGTGATGCTCCATGCATTATCTATTACAAGTACTGCGTTTTCTTTTAATTTCGGAAAAATATTTTTTAACCAGTTTTCGTATATATCAGAAGTCATCTCCTTGTGGTAATCATCTAGCCCCTTTTTACGTACGGGAACAACACTGATGTCGTCTATCATTTTTTTTTTAGTTTAATTTTAAGGCATCGAAACATGGTCGGATTACGCATGGCGTTGCGTGGTCAGATTTCCCTGGCAGTTTGTAGCACGTCGTGCGGCCGTGTGAACGTACGAGAAATTTAAATATAAAACTTTGAATGAAAATAAAATTCGTCTAATAAAGATAAAAAGTTACGATTCAACAAACCGGTATCGTAAGTACAGACGCCAGCAGGTCAAGCTACCCGAAACTGTCAAATTTTCCCAATCAACCTTGAACCTTAATGCTTTAGCGATAAAGTTGAAAATCTTTTAAAGAAATTTGACAGATTGTAGTAGCTTGATGTGCTGGCGTCTGTACAACACTGCACAAAAAAGCTGGCAACATTATTTGTAAATTTGACATTTGCATGTGTCAATTTAGTCTACGAGATTAAAAAACAGACTTTAGTAGGTATGTATGCTATCGGGTCAGCTAGTATGTAATAGAGATGACGTGGTTCGCACCGTGTCTGAACGCACACTTTACAATCAATCAATCATTTATTTGCAAGGAATGTAGGTTACATTAAATACAGGAGGAGTACATAGAAGTGAGCCATGTACATTCTGCCTGGAAATAGGCACGCAAGAATTAAGTATAAACATTGTTAAGAAACTATCTTCTTCTAGAAGTAAAATTACAAATTAAAATGTCACAGTCAGAGTTATTACAATTGTAGTGACATAGTACCTGTCACACAGTCACCAGAAAAGCAGTTACCACATTCCACTAAACCAGTTACCAGATACCACCGAACCAGTTACCTTACCACGTTTTTGACAGCCCGCAAGAAACAGTGAAGCAATCGTCTTGAAAAAGACGAGTGCAGTCAAAGAAATAAGATAGCTCCGACGTGGCACGAGCGTCATCACAACACCGTACACGTTCGCCGGTTCGCTTCGAAAGAAGCGGTTTGTAAGCGCAAGCAGAGCAAGCGAAGCACCAGCACCCTCCGCATCTTCATGGCACGCTTCGGGACAAGTGGACATGACGCTGACGACACACGTGTTCTGCAGACAGTCTTCACTCGACGACGGCGCCCGGCGAAAAGGACCGCGCTCTTTTTTTTTTTTTTCTTTTTTCCTAACTTTGACATCTCGTAGGTGACCTAGAGAGGTCGTCACTACTTAACCGGACTATCCTGTGGTTGCCTTAAGTGAAACTCAAAGCCTCCAGCCAGGGGTATATTTTTACATACTAAGCGACTATCACCTAAGGGCACCCCCTGTGGGGTACGAACCTCGGCTTAGAGCGTCGCTGGGGGGGGGGGGGACAGCAAGGTGGGACAGGCTGGATCAGATTTTTATTATTATTAAGCTTGATGAGGTCGGCGTTTCCTAATTGACTACTCTGAGAAGAAACGCCGAAATAAACTCAGAGGTCACAGTCGGGGGTTTAAAGTTACAGGCTCAGCTACGGCGCGGGCTGGCGCTTCGTCGGGCAAGGGTCGGGGGGGGACGATTAAGTCGGGGGGTTCGCGAGGTACCTCGGCGGCTAGGAAAGAATGATGGTTTGTGTTAGGACCGCGCTCGGCGCGCGACTTCTATTTATGCCTTCACGGCGAATGCGAATAGTGTCGTGTGCAATGTGCAACACAGCGCCCCGACCCCGCGTGCGGCTCGCCCCCCGGCGCGCGGCGCATCGCTATTGGTTGATTTTATTGTAAATTATAACAAGCTAGCGTCTAACTGTAGGTATCAATTGTAATGTACACATAAGTAGTGCGTTTTAGAAAATAAACACAGTGCAGACAATGGTGCCGATTCTCTTGTCACAAAATTCTCTAAACTAGACTAAAAATCACCAAAATTTAGTTTATTCCTGTCAAACGACGATTTCCCATTCTGAAATTGACTAAAGTGACACAACTTAACTAAATTTTAGTTTGACAGCACTAAGATGGCACTGAGATTATAATTTAGTGAAAATGGCAATTTTGCTATTCTGAATTTTACGTTTTTCACCAAAAATTTTGATTGTCTTGACTAAATCTGACTATTTTTAATCGCGATTAAAAAGGTGTGGAATAAAATTAGTTGTCATGAACTAAAATTCACACCAACACCTCGACTTCAGATGCAAAAACAGTACTGTATCTTTTTTTCTTTTCTTTTGCTTATATCTCGAAAACGGTGTGTCCTATCGCAAAAATAATGAAAATTTCGACCCCCTTTGCCACCCGTAAACCTATAAAACTCTACGTGTTGGTAATATTTTTTTATATTTTCCATACAAAAACTAAAAAATTCCATACAAAACAAGTCGAGGCCGCACATAATGCGCGCCTACGGCTCTAAAAAAAGATCACGTGGTACGGCAAACAAGTACCACGTGGAGTCGCAATAATTGTCAAATTTGATTTTAGATGTGTCAAAATTATTTTTAAAGGAGAAAGAGGAAAATGGTCTATGAGCGGCCAACAACGAAATAGGTATTAAATGAAAGTACTATTACTAAGGACTAACTTTTACTATGAACGTAACATTGCAGCTCATTTAGAAAAAAAAATACATATAGGTAAAATACTTAGATAATAAGTGCAAGAAAATGTGCAAACCCATTTTATAAAATACTTATTAACATTAGTTTATGTCTTCAAAAGTATTTCAAAACGTTGTCAGCATACCGTTTACAAGACTCAGCTCAACAATGGGTTTACTACATGGACTACCTGAGTTCGAACGGCCCAATCAGCTTCGAGTGCAAACAAAAGAGCCGAGGTGTGGGGTGCGTGTGCGTCACTCGGCGCAGTCCTTCGCTTACCCTTGTGACGTTGTGTACTGTGCGCTCATCTACGGATTCTTTTTCAAACGTTTTGACCCTGGCTACCCTCTGGACTGTGTTTCTTCCTAACCTGATAACCTGGCTATTAACTCTGAACTTCTGTACGTTTGTGCTTGTGTACTTGGACTCTGGACTTGTGTACGCCAACGGAACATTATTGAAAAATGGCAGAAAATCGACCTATATGTGTTTTGTGCAATCGATCAGTGGTTAATAGAAGAAGGTTAGAAATAACCCATGCTCTTTTTGAGGAAAATGCTGCCAATGCTCAATATATTATTGAAGCTATAGCTCCACAGCAAGTAAGTATTTTTAGACTATTTTTTGGTTGTTTTTACCCGTATGTACGCACCCTATAGCGGTGATGGCCTCATAATATTGTGTCACGATGTGCATATGCGACACATCGTTGGGTGAAGTGTGGGCTCTTTATTGAAAGTCCACGTTACAGTTTTGATTGTATTTTTATGTACGTCCTTTTAGTGAATTATGTTATTTCCTTAAGCGTATGGTTCTTTTCTAACAATACTTAAGTTATAGTCAAAACAGATCTTCTCTCTCTTTTACACACATGGTGCATATGGAAACAGAGCCAACGTTATCTAGCTTCGAAATATAATAGAGGCCAACCACTCATTAACAATGCGTATGAGCATGACTCATTCGTCACGTTGAAAAAGAGCTCGGCATGTTCTACTATACAACACATGATTTAACTGAAACTGCTGTGAGTTTTAAATACTATGTTATAAACTATTTTCCTTTTCAGGTTGAATACAACGGCCGAGAATACGTTTGTCGACCCTGTTGGCAACGAGCTCAACGGGCTGTGCAGCCAAACAATAACCCTGCCCCGCACGAATGTGTTCTTCAAGTGGAAGAATATTCACGAGTGCCTAGCACCTCGGCAAACTGTATGTTTGACAGATGCCGTAGTGTTTCACGTCGTCGAATGCCTGAGAATGTAAGGATTACTCTTATGTTACATTCTAACTTATTCATACCAGACAGTGCCAGAATATGTGATGCACATTTAACATCAAATGATTGGGAAGAGCTCATTGATAGTCCAAATCTCAGACATGATTTTAACAGCTCTCATTTTGTGCAAATACTAGAGCTTTTTAAAAAAGCTGTTTTAAATAAAAATATTCTGGACTTTGAAGATATTGCAAATATGGATCCTAATGAGATTCATATTCGATTGGGCGTTAGCAGAGATCAATTCAATACAATCTTGGAACAAACGCCTTCTTTGTCTGAGTCAAACGCCAAAACAAAACTAGCCATTTATTTAATGAAGTTGCGAACTGGTGATAGCAACGAGAGATTAGCCACGCTCTTTAACATAAGTAGAAGGACTCTAGAAAGGCATTTAAAAACCGCGCGTGATGCTATATCTCTGGATTTTAAGCCACGACACCTGGGACTCGACCATTTAAATAGAAGAATGGTCGCTGACCGTAATCTTATTGTACCAAACGCGTTATTTGGAAATCCCGAGTCTTCTCCAGAAGAAAGGAAGGCAGTAACAATCATGGATGGAACATATATTTATATACAGAAGAGCTCCAACTTTTCGTTCCAGCGACAGACCTACAGTCTACACAAATACGAAAATCTATTAAAACCGTTCTTAATGGTGTGTTCCGATGGGCATATAATTGATGTTTGCGGGCCCTATGCTGCTACCGACTCAGATGCCAGTATTTTGGAAAGAATTATAAATGACGAAGAAGGCACATTTCACTGGTTTTACCGGGCTGGCGACATATTCATTTTAGATCGTGGGTTTAGAGACGTCTGTGGCGATTTGGAGCGATGCAACTACAGTGCCTATATGCCAGAAACCAAAGACCGCGGTGCAGACCAGCTTACTACTGAACAGGCCAATAGAACTAGGCTGGTAACTCTATGCCGCTGGGTAGTGGAAGTTATAAATGGCAGGTTCAAGCGAGATTTCAAATTGTTTAGGCAAGAATATTTTAATCGCGCCTTAAGTCACATGTTTGAGGACTTTCAAAACGCAGCGGCACTCATCAATGCGTTCCAAACACCAATACAAGATAGTATTCATGCATCATCGTTCGTAAATATAATTAATGAACGTTTTGAAATACCGAACCTCTTAGCGGACTATGTTATCCGTCATAACATAAATAGACAGAGGGCATCATTTGAAAGACTCAGCAGCGACCAACCTATTTTTGAAGACTTTCCGGTTTTTTCTGAAGAAGACCTAATTCTGTTTGCACTTGGCACATACCAAATCAAGTTGGCTCGCAGCTACTACGCTGAACACTTAATTGAAGGCTTATACAATATCGAAGTATACCGGGAGCGACAAATAAGTCAGCTCAGAGATTTTATTGAAGAAGAAGATATTTGGTTATTACGTGTGCGAATACAATCTAGACATGTAAGGTCCAGAATATATTATTCTTATATTGTAATTAACCGACAAAGACAAAATAGAGAAGCAATTGCTCATTATTATTGCAGTTGTTTGAGTGGAAGGCGCACAATCGGTTGTTGCGCACACGTTATGTGTGTAGTGTGGTATCTGGCATGGGCTAGACATCAAGACGAGGATATTTTATTACCGGCATCAGAACTCAGTGCTATTATTGTACATTAAATGTATGAATGTGGACGAGGCAAAAGGAGTATGTAAGGATCGTAGCAAGTGGCGTTCTGTGGTTTCTGCCTACCCCCATGGGAAAAGGGCGTGAGTTTATGTATGTAAATGTATGTAAAATAAATGTATTGAAGTAAACAAGTCATTTTATTTTATTTCCTTATTTTTAAGACTAAATCTTAGTAATTAATACGCTAAATCACAGGCTTACATATCTAAAATAAAAATGTATTTAGTTCCATTAATAATGACACTACAGATATAAAACTTCTTGAACCCGTTATTGTAGGGTGATATTAAACCAAAAAAAAATAAAATGTTCCTGGCCGCTGATAGACCAAGTGCCGTACGATTTTGCCCATTCTCCTTTAGAGATTTTATTTTGCAGAATAGCGTTAAGATTCTCATAGCCAAAAGTAAGGAATTTTAGTGATAGTTTAGTTAGTTTAGTTCGGTGTACAACAGAATCGGCACCAATACCATCAAGTTCACCGTTTACTTCAGTGAGTTGTTTTATTTACGACAGTACCAGTACCCCATCAATACACTGCATACTAAGAGGCGACGAACGCCTAAACAATTATACATACATAAATTAATATTGAAAAATGTCAAATCAAAGGGTTACTATAAAATACAATTTAAAATAAATGTATAATAAGTCCTTAAATGTTCAAGATAATATTAATTATATTTAATAAAAACATTGCCAATTAAAAAGTTTTGTCCATTAAAAAATCATTAATCGAATAATAACATGTTTCTATTAGGAAGACCACTAATTTCTTTTTAAAGTATTTAATTGTATTTTTTTTCATTACATCTGGCAATTTATTGTGTAGGGTATAGGACCCATACAAATAACACTTTTCCTCAATAGTGCTGTGTTACAGGGCTCGATTCACACACACACATTCGATCACACTCACACCGGGGTTCCTTGCAAAATTGCGCCTGGCGGTATGCCACAGTACGCGGCAGGCCCTTCAAAAAATATGTCGCGAAATTAATAGGCATGGATGGCGTAGGGTATTGTGCGTGGCCGGTGAAACGGTTAATTCTACTTAGGCCGAAGCCTCACAGCTAGGAGCTTACTTGGTACCACGCTGCAGTCATGCAGCGTAGTTCAAACGAACCGTGCAGTGTGGCTGTGTGCTGAACCAGATGCTAGTCAGGTGCTAGGTGATCACCTGCTAAATGTATTTAATTTAATGCGTCCTGCATTGTGTTGAGAAGCCGCCGAAGCGTGATACGCCTGTTCACTTGGAAACTCACTGTCACTAAGAGCACCTGACAGCACCTGACAGTCCTGACATGTAGCAAAGCAACCCACACAGCCACACTGCACGGTTCGTTTGAACTACGCCGTCCACTGCTACGTAGGATAATGAGCACAGAGAAGTAAATAAATAAATGAATGTTTATTGCTTCATCTTATCTTAAATAACTTAAGCTAGTTACAATTGGGAGAATCCAATTAAGCAAATAGTATGCTTGTTTTAGGATTCTCCGCCCTTCCCCAGGTTTTGTAGTTGTTATACCTAAAATTTGAAGTTATACAATTAAAAATTAAAAAGGCATAGAACAAATTAAAAAGGAATAGAACGGTTTTTTAATGAAAATAACTAACGCGCTATGATGTGTGTCATGTGTGTAAGTGAGTGTATATGTGAGTAGTGTGTGTGTGTGTGTAGTAGTGGTGAGAGTTAGTGTGTGAGTCAGGGATTGAAATTGGGGGATGCACCCGCACCTTATACAGGTGGAGATTAATATCACCGGTAATTGAGGCAGTTTTTGCAAGCTAACCCTACGACAAGTCTTGGGATCGGAATTAATGAAGAGCATTCATTATCTTCCATTAGCGAGAGAAATATTCTGGCGTAATTTATAATAAGAGTTACTCAAAGTATAAATTATATTACAGTCTCATTGATTGCACCATATTTTCCACTTCGTCATAGGTTTTTGACTTAATCCATTTAGACAAAGTGTTTTTGCATTCGCGGTAAGTTAGTGAGTACCTATATGTCAAGTTCTTTATTAAGAAGATTGTATAAATTGGATGATTGCCTAGGGTACTGTCTTTTTGCGAATGTAGACTTTACTGACACATTTGGAGCAACCGTGTCTTTCCTTCTGCCTTTGGTCTTCTGTGGGTTGAACGATAGAGTTTTATGTTTTGTCAGAATTATATTAATTATGTAAAGCTTTCTAACGGAAAGGACATCTGAAATATGGTAAAGGTTCTCGGTTGAAAAGCGGAAGGGTTTAAAAAGCATAACTTTTAGTAGGGACCTCTGAGCCCTCTCGAGATCTAGAAATTTGATTTTAGTGGCGCCTCCCCAGACGGGAAGGCAATAAGCCAGGACGGACTGAGCCAGTGAAATGTAAATCTGTAGGAGGAGTTTTTTCGAGATGCCATGACGTAATGTCTTGAAAGTCCAGATTAGCTTCCGTACACGCTTCATTATTAGTTCAGTGTGGTTATGCCAGGATAATCGTTGATCAACCATAATGCCCAGGTATTTGGTAGATTGAGCTCTAGTAATTTCTGTGCAAGAACAGATTGTGTTAATAGGGAAATTGCATTTATGAATCTTAATTTTGAATACTGGAGAGGGTTGAGAGGAGTTGTACTTTGTGAAGCAGATGAAGTTGGTTTTGGTACTGTTTAGGGTTAAAAGGTTAAGGTCAAGCCAGGCCGTTACCTGTGCCAGTCCACGCTCGGCTGTTATCCGGACATTGTCCCAGGTATCACCACTGAACACTATGGCAGTGTCATCTGCGTATGATAGAATATGTCCATCCACCAGTCTCATGCTGCACAAGGTATTTATGTATATCAGGAACAATGTCGGTCCGAGCACACTACCCTGACCAACTCCGAATTGGACGACCTCTTCAGAGCTTATGGTATTGCCGATCTTAACCTTTTGTTTGCGTTCACTCAAGTAGTCTTTAAATAGGGCGTGGGGAACACCTCTTACTCCAATTGATTCCAGCCTATCAAGCAGTGTGGAGACAGAAACTGTGTCGAAAGCCTTTTGGAGATCTAAGAAGACAGCAAGGCACTTTCCTCCGCTATCCACTTGACTGGCTACAGCGGAGGAAAGCGCCAGTACTGCATCCTCCGTTGAAATTATTTGTCTAAAACCGTACTGCGAGGGGGATAGTAAGTTGTTTACGTTCAAATTAGATAAGAGACGTGAATTTATTAACCTTTCCAGTACTTTAGATATTGATGGCAGTACAGATATAGGCCTATAGTTCGACGGATGAGCTTTGTCTCCACTCTTATGCACTGGTGTTATAAGTGCTAGTTTTAAGGCGTTCGGGTAAGTAGCGTGTTCAAAGCACTGGTTCGCTAAGTGGGTAATAATTGGGACGACAACAGCATGAGCGGTCTTCAGGAAGTTGACAGTTATGCCGTCCCAGCCCGGGGCACTATCAGATTTCAGAGACATTAGAACGCGGTGGACTTCATCCTGGTCAGTGTTTAAAAGTACAAATGATGAGAGAGGTTGAACGTTAGGGGACGCAGTACTATAGTTTTGGCCGTATCCTGTGGTGGAGTTGGTAATTATTTCGTTCGCGAGAATTTTACCTATGTTAGAATAGTAGATTATTAACCAAGGGGATAAAGCAGTGTCTTCTGTCGCGGGTGACGATTTAAATCGCGAGCGTAATGAAGGACTCGAGGTTTACTCCCGAGCGTAGCGAGGGTTTTAAAAACTTAAATCACTAGCGAAGCGAGGGATTTAAGACTAGTCCTGAGTGTAGCGAGGGATTTAAGTTCACCCAAGACTAAGACAGCTTTATCACCGAGGAAAATACTCTACTTTTCGTACCATTTGCGAAAAAAATTACACAATAATAATATGAGATAAGCATTTATTAAAAATAATGATAATTAAACGTATTTTTAGAACATATTTATAAAAATAAACTTAACGTTTATGTATTTGAAGAAAACAAAAACGCGGCAATTTCCTAGACTAATATTTTTTGTCGGAAAAGCAAAGGCATCAAGCTCATACGGCGTCGTCGGTTTTCATAATTTTATTTAAAATAATCATAACTGCATAATAAATGCGTATTCCTTTTTCAAAAAGATGTATAATGCTTTATATACAAACTCAATGGTGTGAATACAGATGTAGTTCAGTATAAATTTCGGTAAGTATTCCAAATTTAAATCACATTCTCCCCCTAGAGGATGAATGAAATTCAGTACAATTTTCTTTCCCTGTTTTTAACAGATTAAAATGACTATTGTTATGTTCGCTTTTTGTGGCATAGAATGTCACTTTTTTGAGCAAGTGGTACGAAAAAATATTTATTCACAGTGTCAGCTGACTCTTTTGGAGTAGCCTTAAGCTCTAATATTAATATTAATAAAATATTAATTGGGCGTTTTGCTTGACTTTCGGTGAGTAATGTTATTTATAGTTTCCCACATTTTTTTGGGGTTTTTATGCGCTTTAGATAATTGGTCCCGGTCGTGTTTACGTTTTTGTTTTTTAATAATGCAATTGCAATAGTTTCTGTATCTTCTGAAGGTAATCTTTAGTATTTCGTTATGAGGTTCAGACTTTAATTTAAGTTGCATGGCATTGCGGTTACGTATGCAGCGCAGTAATCCAATTGTCATCCATGGTTTTATTAATCTGCATTTTTGCGGAATTACTGTCGTTATGGTGTTATTTTTTAGACAAGATTGTATTGCAAGTATTAGTCGGTCACAAATTGTATTAGGGTCGGTAAAATTTAACAAATGATGTAAATTACTTTCAGCTAGGTTTTCTAATGCTTTATCGAAGTTAATCATTATTTTAGTTTTAGGGATTTTACGTATAACTTTTTTGGTTGACAATTTTAAGAAAATCATAAAATGATCTGTTAGTACCTACAGCTACCGTCGTATTTGTGGGGCCAAGTTTGACCATGAAGTGGTCTAAGCAATTTTTGCCTCTAGTGGGTAGTGAATGCCCGGAAAGTAGGCCGTGCATCGCAAGCATGTTTAGATAATTATGTTAACCTGTTTGAACGATCATAAGAATGTTCGGCCTCGTTATAAATCAAATTTATATTTATGTCTCCTGTGACTATTATATTTTTGCTCGATGTAATACTGGTTAAGTGGTCATTTAATGAATTTATAAATTCGTCAGCTTTTGGTTTTGAAGGCGACCGGTAGATAGCCAGGATAGTTAGGTCAGGGTGAATGTTAATTTGAAGGCAGGATGCATGTGTCAATTTTACTTCGTGTACTGAAGTCTTATGAGTATTTTTAACATAGACAACAACTCCATCGGCTTTGTTTAGGTGATTGGCCGTTTGATAGGATAGATAGTATTGTATTTGGGGTATGGGTTTGGCGGTGTCGAGTCTACATTCGGTTAATGTTATTATATCTATATCTGTTTCCAAACTATGCAGGTTGAGTAGCAGGTCGTCATGGTTGGAATAAATGGTTCGTATGTTTTGTGACACGATGGTAATATCCACAGGATTTCGTTTTATTAATAAGAAGTTGACCGCCTTTCTGCGTGGTTCATTTATGTGCCAGCCACGCATTCGTGCGTAGTCGTGGGTCACAATGGAGGATCCCGGCTACATTCGTGCGTAGTCGTGGGGTGATCCCGCCTACATTCGTGCGTAGTCGTGGGGTGATCACGCCTACATTCGTGCGTAGTTGTGGGGTGAGCCCGCCTACATTCGTGCGTAGTAGTGGGCCACAGTGGAGGATCCCGCCTACATTTTTGCGAAGTCGTGGGGTGATCCCGCCTACATTCGTGCGTAGTCGTGGGGTGATCCCGCCTATATTCGTGCGTAGTCGTGGGTCACAGTGGAGGATCCCGGCTACATTCGTGCGTAGTCGTGGAGTGATCCCGCCTACATTCGTGCGTAGTCGTGGGGTGATCCCGCCTACATTCGTGCGTAATCGTGGGTCACAGTGGAGGATCCCGCCTACATTCGTGCGTAGTCGTGGGGTGATCCCGCCTACATTCGTGCGTAGTCGTGGGTCACAGTGGAGGATCCCGCCTACATTCATGCGTAGTCGTGGGTCACAGTGGAGGATTCCGCCTACATTCGTGCGTAGTCGTGGGTCATAGTGGAGGATCCCGCCTACATTCGTGCGTAGTCGTGGGTCACAGTGGAGGATCCCGCCTACATTCGTGCGTAGTCGTGGGTCACAGTGGAGGATCCCGCCTACATTCGTGCGTAGTCGTGGGTCACAGTGAAGGATCCCGCCTACATTCGTGCGTAGTCGTGGGTCACATTGGACGACCCCGCCTACATTTTAATATAAAACGGAGCTATGTACACGTGCATAGCTTAGCCGTGGGCCGCAGTGGAGCGGCGCCTTAAAACCCCGCGTTATTATTTCTCAAAAAAATAAGAGGAAAAAATATATAAAGAAATGACCCGTGTTTTCAGCTCAATCAGTCCACAACTTTACTGCCCCTAGTCCTGTGCTGTCCAAGTCCTATTTTTTCATTCAAAATAATTATTTACAGTTATCTTTTTTTACGAATTATGTACACACCGCAACAGCTCAAGTTACCACAAACTGTCAAATTTTCTCATTTGATTTTGAACTTAACCTTCAACATTTTAAGCTTTAAAATCATTTGAAGAAATTTGACAATTTCGTATAACCTGATGTGCCGGCGACTGTACCTTATACATATACATAATATAATAAAGAAAAATCACGTTTCATCTGCTTTTATGATACGTGTAAGTACGAGGTAAGTACACATGATGTATTTTATTTATTTATTTTAGTACATGGAGGACTTACAGCTAATAAAAACAGACAAAAAAGGGCACCATAGTCACCAGCAAGCCAATTACAAATCCTCACGTGTAGACATTTACGCAACATTATATATTTTTACTGGTGTAGCAATTTCTTTTAACAAACGAAATTTCACAAATGGATGCACAATATCATGTTTTAGAATAAGGCATTTGTTCCGTAGTTGTTCATAAAGAACTATTGGGGCCAACATGCGGACTCCTCATGTTATAACATTTTACACTGTGTTTTTAGTTCAGTCAATTACCGCTGACGTTTTAGCTCAATTAAAGGAAACTAATCGCACCAAGGAACGTTGTAAGTACGATTAATTTTAGTGCTCTAATGTCGCAAACATTTAATATTCATAAAGTTCCTATTCAGGAGCCGTCCACCGGCACTGTCTTCAACTACCTCGCAACGCCTTAGCCAACACCAAGTCTTGTGTAACAATACAATTATGACTATTCTAAGTTTTAAAATGATATTGACGTAAAAAATAAAGTCAGGTTAAAATGGTTTATTAGTCTTTTAGGCTAGATTGTAATTAACTATAGAACCGTACTTTTAAAAAAGGCATCTCATCATAGCCCACTTTGCAAGTGCAGCTTTATCTATAAAATACCGTACAAGAATATTTTCTCTCGACCAAATGTGACATTTTAATTACACCCTTATTATTTAATTAGGTACTTTACTTTTAAATTGATTTAACGAATCTAAGTATTATAGTTATTCCTAATTTATAGTTGATAAGGACCTCGGCCCTCTCCAAATCAACGTCAATACTACAAAACTTCCACCTGAAGCTCACCCCGTGAGGTGGGATGGCAGACATGCTACACTGAAAGCGACCGTCCTCCTTAACTTTGTCAAAGCTCTGCCTGAACTGAACCCGTTCAATGGGAAGTTATTTGGACCCTATGACGCTAGTATACCGGACCTGCACTTTGTTACGTAAGTTTCAGACTGGAGATTGCTCTTTTGCTGCGTGTAATTTATGTTTTTAATCGAACCTCAAATAATTCCCTTCTTGCTGTCCTAAAAATATTAATGAACACTCTAAATAACTCTAATATTATATATAGAGCAGTGGTGGCCCAGTGATATCAGCCCTGACTTACGAGTTGCAGGTCGTGGGTCCGAACTCTGGCAGGTGCTTTACTTTGTGTAAATAATTTCAATCTCAAAACGGTGAAGGAAAACGTCGTGAGGAAACCGGCATAATCTATTACCCCACTCCCTCTCAAAGAGAGGAGGCCTGTGTCCCAGCAGTGGGAACATTATAGGCTGATGATTATGATGACTGTAATATAATGAATGCGCCTCTTTTTATGAACCTCAAATAATTCCTATTTTCGTGTCCTAAACATACCTACTAAATAACCAAGTAACTGCGACCATCTTGGAAGGACTAACCTAACCGTTTGGGCGGAGTGCCCTAGCTTAGTCACTGGGCCCACCTCGACTCGCGCGATAAGTCATGAAAAAAAAAATCTCACCTAACCTATAAAATCGCAGATAAGTACTGTCGGAAATGAGAACGATGCTAAAAATATAATCACAAACCAAAAAAAAACAACAATAAGCATAAGTACCAAACAATATTATTTTTAAAACCTAACCTAAACCGTTTGGTCCGGGTAGCTAGCTCAGTTACTGCGACCAACATGAAAAAAGGCCGGAAAGTTATTATGAGGTTCATTTATTTTAAAAAAAACGTGTATAATTAGAGAAGTCTTTAACGTTTTTAGAGGTTCATTAATTTGAAAAAGCGTACATCATTAAAAGTTCAATAAGTTTTTTAGAGGATCAATTAAATATTTCCCCTTTATGGGTGGGGCACCTCTGGAACAGGAAACATACCAGCTCAGTCTCTGGAACGGTATCACATCTCCACTCAGCGCCGGCCCTGGGGAGCGAGAGGAGCGGTCGCCCTAGGCGCCAGATGGCAAGGGGCGCCAAAAAGCCAAATGCGAAAAACAATATTATCACCAAATACTATTTTTTTTATAGCAGTATAAGGTTTCATAATGTTAAAGAAGCGGAGGAGAAGGAGTAAGTATACTAATTAAGAGTTACTTAATTTAATTTAAATTCAGTACGTGTTGATATGCGCCATGAAAGTAGATTTTAGAAATATTGGGAATTAATGTTTATTTAACCGAAGCCCTACCTAGACAAGACTGATGTGGATCCGGCCGACGGCGACGAACTGAAAAGACGTCGATTGCAATAAATAGCTATGGATAAATAAGCTTATTTTATTAGTTAATTAATCAATAATTTGACAGTAGGTACTGTCTTTCTTTGATTTGTGGTACTATAGTACCGTTTTATTTTAGAGATTATTTTGAATTGTATTTTATTAATTAATAAAGATTATATTACAATTTAACCGAAGTAGAATTTAAGTGAAGTGAAAGCATCCACCAAAGGGCGCCGGAAGACTCTAGTATAAAAGATATTCATGAACGCGACGACGGCAAACCCTTTATCAAGCCTGCTGCTTTCAATTAAATAATATATTTATTATTAAATATTAATATTTTCAGGGGAAATCTCACTTTCGAAAATGTAATTGTAACTGGAATCAAGGAATTATGTTCACAAAAGGTCAACATACAACTGGCACCCACTAGAATTGACATTAACGCTAGTATTCCAAACATCACTATAGAAGGTAAGGTTATTTATTGAAGTAGGTCTAGGTACATATCATATAGACCATCGTCATTGACAGACCATACTAATTTTTTTTTTAAATTAAGTCGCTTTTCGTGTCTGTCTGTATGACCGCTTAGTTCTTCAAAACACCATGCAATTTGATGCGATTTTCATCATCATTTAAAGAATTTGTTCTGGGTTTTTTTAAATGTGTACCATAGTACATTAATATAATTTAACTTAGATAAAGTATAAAAATCTCGATGTTTTAGCATGTCGCCACATCAGTAGATTGCACCCGTGCGAAGCATGAGCGGGTCGCTAGTATTAGGTAGGTACATAAATCCATAATGACGATTCGTCATCATTAATTTTGAGATTGAGCAGATGGCCCATGACTCTTTGAAGTGGCGGGGACATCAACCTTGGATTCAGCACAAGATTCATGGTTATAAAAAAAAACTGCTGTTTCATAGAAAAGTGCATTTGTCTACGCGGTAAAAATTTATGGAAAAGCGGTTTTTTTTTTTAAGGAACCCACGAAAATTTTCAACTCAGGGATGATCCGAATCGTAGCGAGAGGGGATGGGAAGCCGTCACCTCCTTCTGCGAAGCAGTAATGCTCGCGAAGGAGGAGGCGGAACGCGTGAGGGAGAGGTAATTTTCGCGCCCTCACGCCCCTAGCCGCCGCAGGAGACGCCCTGGGCGTCGGGAATCCTAAGCCGATTCTCGGCCACCATAGGCGCGGGCTTGCGGAAGGTGAGCAATGGGTAGCTCGCCGTCCGATAAGGACCAGGCCCGGGTCGACGGCGCGTTATGTTCCACGCGCGCCTCTACGTCAGCACCAATGACGGGGTCCGCTAGGGCCGATGCCTGCCAGGGTTGCGGGAAAGTCCGAGAGGGATACCGTGGCCCCTGGCACAGGCAACTGAAGGAACATGGGTGGGTTTTAGTCAGTAAGAGTCTGACACGCCCTCTCGCTCCGTCCAGAGCGGGAGAAGTTATTTGATGATTTTAAAGGGGGTGATGCGAATCATAAATCCATAATAACTGGTTGCACTTCGATGTCGCTGCCACCCTGTACGTTATATTCCAACATAACATCAAGATTGTATTCTCTAAAAAAAAACAACAAGTGGGCCAGAGGTTAGGTACCTAGTAGGTAAAGCTTCATTTCGCCAGCTATGTTTAAGTACCATTTAAAGGCGGCGAGCTCGAGCAAGCCTATTACTATTAACGGGCATAAATCCAGACCTAGAAATATTTACGAACTAGGTACAATAAAGTTTTCCTTAATTTCAGCTGACTATGACCTGGACACCGTTTTCGGTAATTTACCTATTCGTGACAGTGGTCACTTTAAGTAAGTAAGTTCCTATGCGTGGGCTAATGTCATTGGTAGAAACATCACCTAATTTCTCTGTTCCTTCCTTTCTTCTTTCCACAGGGCTACGTTGTTAGACTTGGTTATTACTACAGTGATTGGTCCTAGATCTGTGGAATTCAAGACCGGCAATGCATACCAACTGGAAACTGCTGTTATTACCATAGATCTAAGGGATGTTCAAGTAAGTCTATGACAATAAACCCGTGACGTTATCCAGAAAGTAAATGGCATTAAAAATGTACATATTTCTATTTTTGTAGCTCCAGATGGATACGATATATGCTCATGAAATTAAGTTAATATTAGATAAGTTTTTCAAAAGTTCTGAAGATCTAATTGTTGACAATGATGTACTGAACATAATACTCAGAGCAATCAACCAACAACTTGCGAAAATCCCAGCGAAGAAAATAGTAAACTACTTGTTTGGTACTGCGGAACCAAGTCTTACGCATTTTGGCCCAGACAGCAGGAGCAGGTCTAGTCAATAATACGGCAAATGAAATTAAATTATGGTTACTGTTTATGGTGTTGTAATTCAAGGGATTTTAAAAGTATATAGGTAATTTAATTAGCCTGAGGCATCTGTGTCACCGCCGTCGACAAGGAACCGACTAGCTATCACGATTTTAGATTTTTGAAGATTGTACGTCACGTGTAAGTAAAAGAGATACATATATTAATGGTTGACCGTAGACTTTTGCACACCGCCGCGCGCGCCGGCGAGTACTCGTTTGTCGCAGTGACAAAAGCTGTCAAGCTCGTTGCTCGCTAGCTAATAGCCGTACCTTATGGTTTACAGCGAAATGATTCCAAATTCATTCAGATGAAAGAGAGATCAAAAAGAGATCAGTGTAGAATGAGGATCAGTCGAGAAATTTCTGAAACAATTAGAGACAGAGAAATTGGCTCTTATGAACCACCTAGGATTAAAATAACTACGTATAGGTAAGTAAGTAGGTTGATCTCGCATAACCTGGAGTTACTATCTAATGCAATTTTATTGACTTTTCTATTCTATTAGTGGCATAACAAGCAAGAAGCGTGAAATAACCTCGGTAACTCGTTAGAAAAACCGATAACGGTAGGATCACATCAACGTAAACCGTGTGTTGATTATAGAAAACAAGAGAATATTCGATATGGGGATATCGTGACAGGTAATGAGTAATGCTAAGTAGGAGTGTAAGTAATTTCTTGTGACTAATGTGAACAATAGTAAAAGTTAAATAATTTTGTCGTCTACGTATGTATGTTTGGAAATGCTGTATTTGACACGCAGTATTGAGCTATTAGAGCAAACATGTGGACCATCCTAACGCTGGTGTTCTGCACTGTGTATCCGGCCCTAACCATCGTCTGTAAGTTTGTTGTTTATTTTTTGTCACCATCAGGTGCCAACTGTATTAGAAACCAATAGGTTGGCTTGGCATGAGATTGTACTTATTGCCATGGAAGGTATCGGGGATGAAACACTGAGGGTATGGGGTCCAACCGTACAAGTGCTCGCCTACTTTTTAGGGACATCGCCAAGCGCCAACTCTTCACGTGACCAGACGGATTGGCCTATCATTCAGCCAAAGAATTGCCAGCTTTTAGGAACTTTTCGCATTGACTTTCCTGTTGATATGAGAATGATTTTATTGATGTCTTATAGGTAAGCTTTTTCTATCTGAATGGTTCTAAAATAAATAAAATAACTCATACCTTTTTTGTAATCTACTTTGCAATGTATAGTAGGTACATCAAGAGACTGGCCCCATCCACATCCACAAGAAACCCAATGGTCCTCTTTATGAGGAGACCCCGCTGCAACCGGAAGATATTGAAGCTACCAAAACAGCGGAGGCCTACATTGGACACCAGAATTGAAAAAAGTGTAAACAGTATCATTCTACATGAGCTCAATGCCGTGTAAGTACAGGTTATACCTAATATGTGTCTTTATAGGAAGAGCTGTACCAATGACACCTGCTGAGTTACGTACCTACTATCAAACCCTTAAATTGCTCATGAGTTTGGCAGTCCAAAATAACTGACCGATCTTTTCAGGTTGTTCTAAGCTTACAAAAGTAACTTTATAATTTCAGATTCACACTAGCTTTATACAATTTCGTGCTGAAGGGTTTTCGGCACGCTACTCTGAATAATCTAGTTGTCCGCATGACTAACTCAAGGGTTGACTTTAACGCCAGCATTCCTTTCTTGTCTGCCGGGGGTAAGTTGATACCTTATTGCCATTGCAGACCGGACACTTTAAGCATTGGCGATAGGAGATTTGGCTTGATATCTGCATAACATTTTGGCGACTCTCTGCGGTAATGTCAGTCATTGTCTGTATACCTTCTGTAGGTACATTTCTGCTCGTCGATGCTAAAAGTAACTTGTTTGCTATGGGCCTTAACAGTTTTTCTACTAAAACTTACAGCTAAGTAAGTATTTACTAAGCAATTCTTTATAACATAGGTACTTTTTTACATGTTCTACTTTGTTAATTTTCTATCTACGTTCTTGAAATGCTGGACTTTTTCAGTGGGATATTTCAAAACGTTAGCGACACTACCACGTTTATTAGTTTATCTTGTAGATTAACAATATTGTGTTATTATTTCAGGTACCGTTTTCGTGAATGGAATGATAGATGATACCGACTTTACTATTGTTGGTAACTTAAGGTGAACATTATATTCGACAAGTAGGTACAAGACCTAAGTAGGTACCTATAAATAAATAGGACTCTGGCAAGAACTGGTTGGGTGGTGAGGGATTCAAAATGAGGATCTACCTTAGAATGTCTGCCGGGTCCAAGACTGCCTGTATATAGCCCAACCACCTAATCGAGAGTAGAGGGCTTCCAATCCCGCAGCCTATCTTCAATCTCGGTATTTGCGGGACTGAAAGTTTTTTAAATCCCGCGGGATCACGCATACAGAAATTAATAATATTTACTCAAGGTAAATTAAACAATTAAATCAATATAGGTACCTTCGCTTATATTACGTTTTACTTTTAGCAAGAGATCAATCAAGTTGCACTGTTAATTTATAGAGATCAAATACTTACAGACAAAAAGAAAAAATAGAATCACAATACAAATTGAAACAAAAACTAAAAAGATTTTCAACTGAATGTTGACAAAATTAATTAAGACTTTAATTAGTTTGGTCAGCATTCAGTTGAAAATGTTTGCAAAGAAAACATAACTCTTGTCCAATGTGTCTGCCAAACTACTGCGTATTTTAGACGCAAGCTATATATTTATTTATTTATTTTTAAGCGTAGCCCACACTAGGAAATTCTCCTGTATTGTGGGTGCGTTTACAAACATTAAAATTCACATACACAAACAGCCAGACCCAGAACAACTACTTGTAGGTCATACAAATATTTGTTCTGTGCGGGCATCGAACCCATGACACGCAGCGCAGCAGTCAATCGCTTAACCACTGCGCCAACCGTGTCGTAATATCTCTTAAATACGCAGGAAATACGAGTTATATGGCTTGAAAAATTACAGGTTTGATACTCCTTTCCTAGAGTATGTCAAATATTATTCAAAATTATTTAAAAAGATTTGTGTTTTTGCTAAATCTAAATTTTTAAGCGATACAATTAAAAATTCTAATAACAAAGTAAAAACCACCTGGAAAATTATTAATAATGAAACGGGTAAGTCGGTTAAACAAGGAAAACCATTAGAGATCATGGTCGACAACAAATTAGTTAATAAAGCAGCTGACGTAGCTGAAGCATTTAATGAGTTTTTTGCCAACATACCTATAACTACGACTCGCTCCTTAAATTCGTCCCCATCTGAAGCTGAAAACGTTTTGCAAAATAGTGTACCTAAATGTAGTCGCTTATTTAGATTCGAACATGTAACACCTCGTGATGTAATTAGTATTTTTAACACACTCAAGTCAAAAAGCACTGGTGATTACTGGGGCTCCATTAAATTTGTAAGTAATATAATCGACATCATAGCCCCCTATCTAGCTGTTACTTTTAATAAATGTGTTGATGTAGGTACTTTTCCTGACCTCATGAAGAGTAGTAAAGTCATACCATTATTTAAATCTGGCAATAAAAATAACGTTGGCGTTTAGCCTATTTGTATCTAACCTGCATTTAGTAAAATATTTGAAAAATTAATACTCAAGCAGTTGCCAAGACATTTTAATTTAAATAGCCTCTTTCATGATGAACAATATGGCTTTACAAAAGGTCGTTCGACTAAGGATGCGGGTGTTGCTCTGTTGAAACACATATTTAACGCATGGGAGAGCTCGCAAAATGCTATTGGAGTTTTCTGTGATCTCTCCAAAGCCTTTGATTGCGTGCACCATAACACGCTTTAGCGTAAACTATTTCATTACGGTATTCAAAACGAAGCTCTTAACGTATTAAATTCATATTTACATAATAGGCACCAATGTGCAGATGTTAATGGTGTGAAATCTTCCGGACTACCAGTTCAGTTAGGTGTAGGTACCTCAAGGCTCTATACTGGGCCTATTTTTATTCTTGGTGTATATCAATAACTTACCATTCTATTTAAAGGGTATCTGTGTCGTTGTACTATTTGCTGATGATACCTTCCTTACTTTTAAAGTAGACAGGAATAGACAAGATTTTGACGACGTAAACAGTGCACTATCAATGGTTACAGATTGGTTCACCAAAAATAACCTAGTTCTCAATGCCAAGAAAACGAAACGTGTAAAGTTCGCCTTACCGAATGTTAGAAATCTAGGACCCAACATCGTCTTAGATAAAAAGGTGCTTGAAACTGTAGACTCTGTAGTATTTCTAGACATAACAATTAATGCCAAGCTTCAGTGGGGATCACATATATCAAGCCTAGCGGGAAGGCTCAGTTCGGCCGCCTATGCCGTCAGGAAAGAAAGACAATACACTGACGTTGATACAGCTCGGCTAGTCTATTTCAGTTATTTTCATAGCGTCATGTCCTATGGCAGTCTGCTGCTGTTCGAGCAATTTACCAGCTAGGTGCTAGAGTTACTCTGGTTTTTTTTAAAGATATTGGGATTCTCACGGTGGCCTCACCACTCATCTTCGCTAACATCTTATATATTAGGCAAAATATACACTTATACACAAAAAAAGTGATATTCATAATATTAACACTAAAAACAAGGACAAACTACGTGCTCCCTTTTACCGGCTTCATAAGGTCCATAACTCATTTGTTGGGCATGGTATAAACTTTTATAGCAAGCTTCCCTCTTCTTTGTTAGATTAGCCTTTTAATGCGTTTAAAGCTAAAGTAAAATCCAACCTTGGTTCAAAGACATACTATTCTATTAACGATTACTTAAATGATAAAAATAGTTGGTCGCTGTGATTAATTCAAGCCAACGGATATGTTCCTTCTCCAGAATTAGCTTACCTACTAACAAGTTATATGAGTTCATATAATTGTTTATTTTATTTGACTATATTAGTCAATTTAGTTTAATTTAATTTGTATTTATTATTGACATAATCTACTCATTTCAAGGTTTTTTAATGAGTTGTATTGCAATATATGGTTCGCGACCTCGCCAATTGATCATATAATTATTTTGAGCAACCGACAGCAGGTTCGTCATGCTCCCTTAGATGTCAATGCTTGCGGTAGCGTCGGGGGTCGGGTTGCCTCCTTCCCTCAAATATGGCGAGGGGGGTAATGGCTGATCTTTGCGTTATGCTCGTGAATAGGTGCTGCTTGTGGTGACAGGTCATGTTGCTGACTATGGTTTTGTTATTGTTATTAGTAATTAACTGTTTCTCTATTTTACTTCGAAGGTCCTAGTTTATCATTTATGACTACAAGTTACATCTACATATATAACCATAATGCAGCATTGCATATGTAAACGGGCACGCACATTATGCCTGGAGGCTTTTTATTATGTATTAAGTTCGGTTTGCGTTTTTATTATTTATTTCTGCTTGAGTATAGTTTTCAATATTTGCGTGTGCTAGCTGACATACGGCAAATAATTTTAATGTTTTTGTGTTTCGTAATGTTAATTACTTATTACTGTATAGAATCCAGTTCTTATAACTGAACAGACAGCAGTGCTGCCGGGGAGTTTGTTCCGCCACTTCTCCTTCCCAGCTAAAGCACTAGGAAGTGGTGAAGGGCGGGCGTTTTGGGGGGACTGTCTTATGTGATTTTGACGTTCAAAAGGTGCTGATTCTCAGCCTAGTTTGAATAAATGACTTTTGATTGATTGATTGATTGATTGAAAAGCCCTTTCATTTCAGCTTCCACACCAGTCAGAAGTATTCCTTTTAAAGCTCTATATGTAAATGTTAGCCCAAAGCCATAAAAACTACCAATGTTACCAATTGACCGCCCAGTTTCAAAAAGAGTCATTTCTTTTTTATTTTATTTTTATTTTATTTTATTATTTTTGGAAAACTTACAGCTAATCAGACACAGTGGTTACAAATATTTAACAAAATGATGGCCAATTACAAGTTTTCACATGTAAGTAGAATAATGAAGAAGAAGAATAACAATCAACTATGGTGTAGATACTAGGTAGCAGACAGTGTTACATTCGCGTTCTGTTTATTCGTATATAATGCAAGGACTATGTTATTTTATCGAAGAAGTGATTGCAAAGAGCCTTCTTCAATTTAGGCACACTGGTATGGAAAAGATCTATTTCAACTTCCTGGCAGGTTTCATTATACATGCGGCTCGCCCTAATCATGTAGGAATTTTGTCTGTAGATAATTCTTGTTATTGGTACGTGCAACAAACGAGGCTTACGCAAAAATGTAGAACATACACGCAGCCCAATTTTGCTCAGAAGCTCAGGGATGTCGTTGGATCCGTTTGCAATTTTGAATAAAAATGCAAAATCAGAAAGTTTTCTTCTTTCACAAAGTGGAAGAACATGAAATTTTTTACACCGCAAGTTGTAGTTGGACAGGTATGTTTTAGAACGAAATTGAATGTACCTAAGGAATTTTCTTTGTATGCCCTCTAAACGATCGATATAAGTATTATAGTTGGGGTTCCAGACTTGAGAGGCATACTCGAGGTGACTACGAACCAAGGAGCAATATAATATCTTAAGAGTCTTGATACTTCTAAAATCAGACGAGACCCTGCAAATAAAGCCTAGTGCTTTCGACGCTTTGTTGACAATATTATTAATGTGGGTGTCAAAAATAATCTTTGTGTCAAAAGTAACCCCCAGGTCTTTGATAGCATTGACCCTGGTAATTGGGGTATCCAAGAGTTTGTAAGGGAAATGGAGAGGGTAAGGTTTGCGACTGAAAGAGCACACATAGCATTTAGAAACGTTTAGGTCCAACTTATTAATATTGCAGTAGGATTGAAAGGTTTCAAGATCCTCCTGCAGTAAGAGAGCATCTGCATGGGTGGAAACCTGTTTCATGATCTTCATGTCATCAGCATAAAGCAGTAGTTTAGAATGACGAAAACAGGAAATCACGTCATTAATAAAAATATTAAATAATAGAGGCCCCAGTAACGACCCCTGGGGAACTCCCGAGGGAATACGCATAGCTCTAGACGAGTAGCCGTTCAGCACCACAGTTTGACATCTACCCTCAACGTATGACGCGAACCACCTGAATAGGTTACCCCGGATACCCATGGATAAAAGTTTACGCATTAAGATTACATGGTCAATTCGGTCGAAACATTTGCTGTAATCGGTATATATAACGTCGACCTGGGACCGAAGGGACATGAACTCTGATAAAAAATCACTACAGAACTAGGTTGGAAGTGGTAGACCGACCTCTTAAGAAACCGTGCTGATGATGGCTGAGACTGTGTTTGACAGCCGAATAAACTTATTTATAAACGATTTTTTCCAGTATTTTTGCAAACACACACAATTTGGAGATCGGTCTGTAATTTTCGACGGAAGTCTTTGGCCCCTTTTTGTGTATCGGCGTTATATATACCGACTTCCAGATCGTGGGTACCACACCCGTAGAAAGTGATTTTTTGAATAGTATCGAGAGCGGGACAGCAAGACTATTAGCGCAGTTCGCGATGAAAACCGGCGGAATGTTGTCCGGTCCCGCAGACTTATTTAAGTCGATTTGTTTTAGTAGCCTGTGAACCTCATCCACACTAACTTCAACAGAACTAATATCAGCTGTGCCCTGAGCGGCACTGCTATGGTCCACATCATATGAAATAGGACCATCACTAGCACCAGTGCCTAAAAGAAAATTGGAGTGAAAATAGTCGCCAAACATGTTGCAAATTACGTCACCGTCGCTAGAAGACAGCTGCCCAAAGTGTAGAACCGAGGGATATGAGTTTGATTGTTTCCTTGCTTTAACATAACCTCAAAAGGCCCGAGGATTATGAATTATGTCTGACTCAATTCTTGTTATATAGTCGTCAAACATAACCTTTTCTAGGTCTTTAACCCGCTCTCTCAATAAAAAAATCATTCTAAATCTGCTAAATTCCCGTATTTTTTAAATTTAGTATGATTCTTAGCCTTTTCTTTAATAATTTTAATCAACGGGGTTCTGTACCAAGGCGGATACTTTGATTGAGAAATTACTGTTTTTGTTGGTATATGGGTATTACGTAGCCTGTCAATAACAGTGTAAAAGTATGCGAGGGCGTCTTCTAACGGCTGACAGTTAAAGTCGCTCTGCCAATCCACCAGATTAGGTTCGTCACATATTGCATTGTAGCCACCCAAGTGATACAAAAATTTTACGTAGGGACGAACAGGAAGACTATGCAATTGAACAAAGTCCGCAGTAACGCATAATGTTTTGTGATGCAAGTCCTCAGGTACAAGTGGATCACCACACCTCGTGACAACAACTTGGTCATTAGATAGCACTAGGTCCAGAATCCTATCATTGTCATTTGAATGACAGTTATACTGCGAGAGGTTACAGGTATTGAAGTCATCAATTAGGTTCGTTTGGACAGCGCCCTGCAGGTTAGTAGGGCGTAAAGCCTTCCCGTCGGCAGTCGGCTGCCACTTTATGTTTGGTTGATTAAAATCACCCAGAATAATAAACTTATCGGCAGAATGCTGAAGGACAATATCCGATAAGTTATTTGAGAAATTACCAAGCTGAACTGCTAAAGAATTGCCTAGGTTCTGGCTATAAATATAAGTTACACAATTGTGCATTTTATAAGATATTCTTGGTTTCTTTCGCACTAGTGACAGTGTAACCCACAATTCCAATGGAGCAAATAAACTCAGTCAAAAATTGTTATGACAAAACCCTAGACTTAATATTTTGTAACTTCTATGGAGGTATTGTAAGTGTATGTAATAACCCCTTATCAACAGTAGATGTATATCACCCACCCCTCGAAATCATAATAAAAAACACGTCCCCAGCATTATTAAAGAGTAAAATCCCCGTTAGATATAACTTTAGAAAAGCCAATTATACTTTAATCAATGCTAAGATCGGCGATATTGACTGGACCGATATTTTCACAGACTTGCACGATGTCGATGCTATGGTGACACACCTTTATAGGCACCTTAATGCTGTGGTGGACGAGCACGTTCCAAAATCAAAAAAACCGAGTGATAAGTATCCCCCCTGGTTCTCTAAACCTCTCATAAGACTCCTAAATGAGAAAGAAAAAGTCTCCTAAAAAAGAAAAACTCAGGGCACGTTATAAAAGGTATAATAACCCAAGGGATCACTTCGAATATAGACTATTAGAAGGGAGATCGAAAATCATGATGAATAGCTGTTATAAAAACTATATGAGCTTCACTGAAAGTAGTATTAGACATAATCCTAGGCTCTTTTGGTCCTTCGTCAAAGCGAAAAAGTCTAAGTCCAACGACATTCCGTCGGAGATGTATCTGGGAAATGAAACAGCATCTACTGGTGATGGAGTATGCAACCTTTTTGCTAAGCATTTCTCCTCTAACTTTACTCCTTCGATTGGTTCACCTGCTGTAGCTCATATAGGACCCAAGTACCATCAGCATGCATTAGGTAAATTAGCATATACGGAAAGAGATGTCCGAAAAGCGCTAAACAAACTCAACATCTGCAAAGGGCCAGGGCCAGATTGTTTACCGCCAGTATTTGTAAAGAAGTGTGCTCCTAGTCTGTCTTTGCCGCTTAAAATAATATTCAACCATTCGATTGCATCATCAAAGTTTCCGACGGTATGGAAAATGGCTAACATAGTACCGATTTTCAAAAAAGGAGATTCTAGTGACGTGCTGAACTACCGTCCTATTTCACTTCTTTCAGTATTCGCAAAACTTTTCGAATCCCTGCTATGTCCTTTACTTACATCACACATCAATCCTCAGTTGGTACCTGAACAACATGGTTTCTGTGTTCGTAAATCTACGACTACTAATTTGGTCCACTACGTCAATGAGGTAAGTAAATTGATGGACTCTCGTGCCCAAGTCGACTCGGTTTACACTGATTTCAGCAGTGCATTTGACAGGGTGGACCACACGATCCTCTTAAAGAAGCTGGAAAGTTTCGGAATATTTGGTCAGTTACTGCTTTGGTTTAAATCATATCTCACAGAAAGAATACAAAAAGTGGTTGTAAAGGGATATGAATCACCAGTTTATTTCTCTTCATCTGGAGTCCCCCAGGGATCGCATCTAGGCCCAATTCTCTTTCTAATGTTCGTCAATGACTAGTTCTCTCAGTAAATTACAGCAATTGCTCTATCTTCGCTGATGATTTAAAAATCTATAAAGAGATAAACTCATCCGCCGACGTCCATTTACTTCAGGCTGATCTCGACGCAGTACACGATTGGTGCCTAGAAAACCGCATGTCTCTCAATGTGAAAAAGTGCTACCACATAACATTCACAAAAAAAAGGAAACCTATTCCTACGTCTTACGCAATCAATGGGGTAACACTTCAAAAAGTGAACACGATTCGTGACCTGGGAGTCCACCTCGACTCTAAACTCACATTCGTCAGCCACATTGACAATATCACTGCCAAAGCTGCAAAAATGTCTGGCTTTATAAAAAGAATATGTCGAGATTTCCAGTCGATCTCTACGCTTAAGGTGCTCTTCAATACTCTGGTGAGAAGTATATTGGACTATGCATCGCCAGTTTGGAACCCTACTTACCGCGTTCACATAAACAGGATTGAACGTATCCAAAGAAGTTACACTAGATACCTTCGTTTTAGAAGCCCTAGCTGTCCACGGGAGACTTCTTATGATCAAAGACTCACTCATTTTAAAATGTGTTCACTTGAACAGCGAAGAGACGTGACGGACCAAATCCTTCTCTTTAAAATCTTAAACGGTTTACTAAATGTTCCCGATCTTTTGGCTGAATTAAGTATAGCTGTACCGCGACAGAATACCATTAGATCTAGTCGCGAAACCGTTACCTTTGCCATAACTGCAAGTCGTACTAACCTTGGTAGCACCGCACCCATGAATCGTCTAATGGGAAAGTACAATAAAATCGCTACACGAACCAATAGCATCGACATCTACTCTAACCCTTTGCGACAATTCCGATCGAAACTTCTAACCAGCTCGGAGTCTCGAGTAACGAGCTCTGAGTCTCGAGTCGTCTGTGCGACACGTGCCACCCTTCAGTAATTGTATTTAAGTACTTCCTTTCCCTCCTTTACCAGCCTTCTTTTTGTTGTTTCTTGTTATTATTATTGTATTTTCGATCGTATTTGTGAGCATTGCTCATTTGAATTCTAATTTTACCTTAGTTTATAACTTTTAAGTAATTCAACTAGCGATGTCTTGTATGTACTATTTATTTCTGTGCTAGTGCTGTGCACTTCTGTAAGTGACGAATTCACAATTCCTAAAACTGTGTGATTTTAGTTTATGTATGTCCTAGTGAATAAGTCGTTGAAGTGCCATATAAATAAATAAATAAATAAATAAAAAAATCCTCGGCACTCGAGCACCACTCACTGCGAGCATCGGCCACAAGTTCACGCCTAACCGCAATTAAGACACCTCCTCCCATAACTTGATTAGTGTTAGCATAGTCCCGGTCCCGCCTCCATACGAGATATCGGTCGTCAAACACTTCAGAATTAGATATCCCGTCAAATAACCATGACTCCGTCAAACAAATATTATCAAAGCTATTGATACATACATTTCTAAAGAAAACTCCTGTTTTGGTTCGTAATCCCCTCACATTTTGATAATACAGCGTGGCGCTGCAATGGTGACCTTAATTTAACACACATATACGTTTTCACATTTTCGTTTCATGACAATTTTTTATTTCCATTAAACGTTATTATTTACAGATTTATTAAAGAATTTAGGAAATAGCATCTTAGAGCAACCTGTACTTAAAGAACTGTCGCGCAGCGGTCATTTCCCTCGGGCACGGATCATAACTTCGCATCAATGAAATTAAAACGAATAAGCAATACTATTAGGATGAAACAAATGCATAGAGTAGGCGAATTTAAGGAAATTTCCTTTGTTGGCGAGCAGCGCAGGCGACGCGCGCTCTCCCTTCCACCCACCCGCCGCACCGAACACGAATTCTTTTTTTGCTTTTCTAGTGCTAGTCGAACCCGTGTCCTTGACGCACTTATTTACACTAGTGCGCATAATTACGTCGCGAAAAAGACTCTTAGCTATTGTTTTATTTATTTCTTTTTGTGTAATTAGGATAGTAATTAGATCATGGTACTGCGATAAAGACACTTTGATTGGTTTTCGTTTTCTTATCTAGTAGGTACGTTTACACCTCTTGCGATACGGACGCATTTATTTGTGCTATTAGTGCTTGTGTAAACTTATGATCGTGATGGCAGTGATTAGTGATGACAGTTATTACTAATAGTAACAAGAGGGTGATGTGATAAGTGTTTGTACCACTTGCGCCGCTCGGTTTCTTTGATAATATGCCGTCAAAGAATCGGACCGATCACGAGTAGGTACAAGACGCGATGCGCGGTTGCCAGCCCGCGAACCGACACATTGCCGCTCCGAGTTAACGTAAGCGAGCTAGGTAAGTAATTTCATGAATGAATTTTTGCAAGGGTGATCCCAATTTTAATGACTTTTTTATTATTTAGTTTGTTTGAAAAATTTTTTTTTCAGTTTACGTATTATTTTAACCTATCAATATTTATATGGTTAATGGGCACTAGCCCTACCCGTGTATTAAATTAAAGTCACCATTGTAGCGCCACGTTGTATATGCTAAGGGACGCCACGTTAAATTTTGAATTTAGCTTCTGGATAATCGGATGAATTGCCAAGCCGAAAATGACTGGCCCGAGAGGATCATCTTGTTGGCAACCTACTGCAGATTCCAAAACATTGTCCTTGTATAATATTATAAATAATAAAACTGCCGACAAACTGTTATGCAGTTTGGCAGACTTTATGTTTGTTATTGTTAATATAGATATTAAATAAATAAAAATAAGGTTACCTGTAACATTGCCACATAAAACCGTAAATCTCGGGTAGTTCATTTTTGACTTCAGCCAACAAAGAGTCCCTGTTGCATGAGAATTATAGGCGTTCTTAACTTCCACCTTGAGGATGACCCACCTTTGTTAGAGTTTAAAAAAGTGGAAAGGGCCTGCACTGCAGCCTCACAGCCCCCTTTCGAGCCAAAGCCAAGCTGCAGGGGCTGAAACTTAGCTGTAAGTGATTTGCTGTACAGCTTACAGCATATTTTGGCTGCCGTACGCCTGTTGGTGCACCCAGCGGCAATAGGATGAATGCCGCCGTCCCTCTTGCGCAGGGCACATAGGTTGGCCCTGTATAAAGACATCGAATTATGATGAAATCATTTTAAGATAAAACAATACCCTCCTTTGGAACTTCGCCGAAGTCAGGTAAAAATGCCCCCCACAAATTTTGACTTTAGGACTAGCTACGCCAGTGTTGTGCGCCAGGCGCTTTTATCATTAGAAGAATAAGTTACACAAGCGCGTACAGTATAGTACAACCACTAAGCCAATCTTCGAGAGTCAAACACCGATGCATAATGGCTGCAACAATAATTCCCATCGAAAGCAAAAATCACATGACCGAAATAACACGCTTATCTGTAATTTCTTTGAGGTTCCCTAACAAGACAATCACTTTCTATAAGATATTATTTTAGTGTATCGAAGAGAATTAATTACAAATAAAAGATTACTTTATTACCTACAGTAAGCCAGAAAATTAACGATTTGCATTTACACGCAAGGCTTGGAGAAGGCCTTCCGGAGTTTGTTCCACTAACGGACCGCTTGGATCTGGTTGATCAACATGTGTCACTCGTTGCTCAGAAGATGGTGAAGAAACAAATGCCAAAACGCTCTTTAATGTTCAAGGCGATGTATGGACCAATCGAAAATGTGGTTTTACCTGGAGTTAAGTTACCGTAAGTTACCATCGATCACTTGATCGATGTAAGTTACTAGCATATCGTAGGTTTTCGTCAGCTTTCATAGAATGTCTTTGACCTGCCATGGACCCCTAAAGCTAAAGGGTATTTTTGCCATCAAGACTCTAGCCAGGGGCCGTACCATGACGTGTTAACACCATCATGATTCCGTTGCGAAAAAGAGATAGTGCTATCGGTCATGTATAGCTCCGTCTCTCTTTCACGCTGGAACAATTATGGAATTAATACGTCATAGCAAGGCCCCAGGGCATTTAACAGCAAAGTCCTGTGCGAAGTCAAAAAAATATTCAAAAAACGAAACCAGGCACTTATTATACGTTTTAGGGTTCCGTAGCCAAATGGAAAAAACGGAACCCTTAAGGATTCGTCATGTCTGTCTGTCTGTCTGTCTGTCCGTCTGTATGTCACAGCCACTTTTGTCCGAAACTATAAGAACTATGCTGTTGAAACTTGGTAGGTAGATGTATTCTGTGAACCGCATTAAGATTTTCACACAAAAATAGAAAAAATACAATAAATTTTGGGAGTTCCCCATACTTAGGACTCATAATTTTTTTCATCAAACCCATACGTGTGGGGTATTTATGGATAGGTCTTCAAAAATGATATTGAGGTTTCTAGTATAATTTTTTTTCAAGAGACACTTCCAAAGTTGTAAAATGTGTCCCATCCCCCCCCCCCCCCCTGTAACTTCATTTTAAGAGAATGATATAACTTAAAAAAATATATGATATACATTACCATGTAAACTTCCACCGACGACAATTGGTTTGAACGAGATCTAGTGAGTAGTTTTTTTTAGAGCCTGTACTACGGTAACCTGATGACTGATATACATATACACACCCAGACACAGGTCAAACAGACATGTTCATGCACACAAATGTTTGACTTGTCCGGGGGTCGAACCCGGGACCAGCGGCTTTATTTATGAATAGTTAAAAGAAAACCTAACCTACACAAGGCGATATACAAAAAAATCGGACAAGTGAAATTCATCATTTTATTCATAAAGTTTCTGCATAATAATATGTTGACCAGGTAACTCCTATGTATGTATTAATGTTCAAAATAAAACCTAACTTTTCCGAAACGCGGCTCCCTGAGTGCAAAAATTTTCGATCTAGCTTCGCTCTAGCATTCTTCTAATTCTCCATTTTTTCTGAATAAGTCGACAAAGTAACTCGAATTTTCGAGACTTTCGAGACGGGTGTGATACATTTCCATTTCGCCTCGCCCTTGCCCTACATTCTTGCTTTTCGATGATCTCCTCCCCCTTATGTAAAAACAGCTACCTACGTTCTTGAATAGCATAATGTCTCCCTGAAAAAAAAAAATCCTACCGGGAGCGAGGCCCATGATGTGGGATAGAGTATATTATAAAATAATTACATACGTTATACCTACTTGTTTTTTTTTAATCATTATTCAGTTTTGTGCTATAGATACGAGGGGCATGCCAAAAGAAGTTAAATATTCTTTACTCATTTGTTTAACACTAGCAAGTTATACACTATCTTATAGACTGGTTGTTTGTTGATATAATTTGAAAATAAAACACATAATTTTTTATTTGGATGAGCATTATTTTTCCGAGAATCTGGCGGGAGTTCGGTTGCAGCAGTGGAGCTCAGTTGACGTGATTTTCGCGCTTTGGTTTATTATGACTATATAAAAGGTTTAAAGTCTCAAGAATATTTTAAACTTTGGCTACTACCTTTGGTGAGTCTGCTTGTTCACGAACACCACTATTTAATTTGGTTTGCTGAATTTAAAAGAGAACGGGAATGTCTCGAAGACGAAGCGAAGAGAAGTCGGCCACCAACCGCGGTCACACAAGAAAACGTTCATGCAGTCGAAAAACTCATTCGCGAATACCGACGTATTTCATTATGTAGACCTGGAGCGAGAACTGAAAATTGGATCAGCAGCAATGCAAACCCTAATTCATGACCACATTTCTCTCCGTAAGCGTTATTAGGGATAGGTGCCGCACAAACTTACCGATGAGCAGAAAGACTGTCGGGTGGATTAGTGCCTATTCATGATAGATAAAAACGACGCCGGCGAGAAAAAAAAACATGTATGATATACTGACTGGTGACGCAACATGGCTATACACGGTGACATTTGAATCACAGTTTTGCTAGAACAAACGTTGTTTAGACCATGGTCTACTACCATTCTACAGCATCAAATATGTTATTAAAAGATTCAAGACTCGAGCGCAGTGCGTCGCGGCCGCAGTGTCTGTGTTGTAGGGCGTAACGATAATCCCGACATTTTCAACATTGCCTTTTTTGTGTTTTTTTAGCAAACCAATGACGTTTTTTTTCTATTGGATGCTATAGAATGGTTGTAGACCATGGTCTGAACAAAGTTTGTTCTAGTAAAACTGTGATTCAAATGTCACCGTGTATAACTTTGATCCCGAAACAAAGCGATAGTCGACTGTATGGTGCTTTGAAGATAAGCCAACTCCAACGAAATAATGGTCGCCTCGATTTTCTGCAAAAGGGGTCATATTGCTACTGTAGTGCTAGAGGATCAAAGAACGGTCAACTCCGAATGGTATGCGACAGTTTGTGCTCCAACAGTAATATCAGCTTGGTGCGACAAGCTACCGCAGTCAGGAATCCGGCACCTTCTCTGGCACTACGACAACGTGGCGCGCACACCTCTGCCGGAACACTTGACTTTTTTTACTCAAAAAACGTGTTTATCCTCAATCACCTGCCATATTCCCCTAGCCTAAAGCCTTGTGATTTTCACCTGTTTCCAAAAAAACAAATAGAACTAAAGGGGGAAAGGTTTGAAAGCAAAGAAATTGCACTGGCTGCCTATAGTTTCGAGATTTCAGAGGTGTCTAAAGAAGAGTGGTGAGAGGTATTTTACAATTGGTTCAGACGTATGGAAAAGTGTATACGTGCTCAGGGTGAATACTTCGAAAAGATCGATACTTGTAATAAAGAATAAATTTTATAATTTTTGAATACCTATCTAATTTCTTTTGGTATGCCTCTCGTATATAGATCGGGGGGCCTTATTTTGTTTTGCCGCCCCGGGCCTTCGACAGGCTTCGTCCGCCACTGTTTCTTTATTCCAGTTTCATTATTCCCCGATATCCGGGGACCCTTCCCCGGATATCGGGGAATAAAGACTGAAAAGAGTCATATCCTTGGCTGTTTCCATAATGAAAGCATACGTTTTGTGAAATTGTGTATACTTTTTGTGGATTATTTGTTTTTTTTTTTTTTGTGTTGAAAAGTGCTTAATCTGCTTAACTTTTATACATAAGTGTCCGTTTATTGGATCTTTAAATTCTTGCATCTGCCCGCTATAACATTAAAGGGGTGCTCACCAACCCAGATTTGTTCACAGACGAGGCTGTAGTAGACATCAACGCCAGGGAAGCAGTGGTAACTAACATTTTATTTTTTTATTAACGACCCGCCCCTGCTACTCTCGTCTTTGACAAAATTGTATGAAAGTTAAATATTATTAGGCTGGTTTTAGAGTCACGCTGACCATCGGCGCTGACAGCTCAGCGCGTAGCTTGTCAGCGCTGAGGTTCAGCGCGAGACGTTTCAGTATCGTGCTGATCGCTTTGTAGTACAGACGCACAAAAATGCAAAAGGCATTAATAATTGCTGCTTTATATTACCTAAAATAAAAAAAAAGATAAAACTACGACGGAGACTTCATATTCATCCAATGATTGAGCAGAGAGCCTTTGCAGGAGAATTTGTTATGTTATACAACACTTTGAGGGCTGACGAAATAAAGTTAATTAATTACTTTCGAATGTCGACTAGAACTTTTGACGAATTACTGGCAAAAACACAGGATAAACTGGTCCATTGCAGCTTACGACGTGTGCCTATACCACCGATTGAACGACTGATGGTGACTTTAAGGTAAGAAAAAAACATATTTACTTGGTATCATAGTGTTTAATAAACATAAAAAAGATAAATTTTTCACATTATTCATCATTACGGCTTGCTGTTTGATACCCAGAGTATCCTGGAGTCGTATCATTGGTTTTATACTCTGAGTAACCTAGAGTAGTATAATTGTATGATGACGATGCATACGAGCCATGTTGCGCTGGAGATCTAATGTCATGGGAGTGGGAGGATGCCGAGCTACTCGATCTGTAATTTTTAATTTCCATGGCATCCCGCAAAACTCTCGACCTAAACTCTAGCTTTTGTCCTAAATCGAAAGATCTTAAAAGTGGACCCAAAGAAGAGAAAAAAGACAGGTCGTCAGCGGCAATATCTGGTGTTTGATTACTGAGTAAAGTCAATAACTCTCTTTCAAACACAGAACTTTCTACGTTTGTTTCGTGCGGCCTGTTCTTTTTTCTTTTTTGGATCCAAGGTCTTTGTGATGAGCTGGAATTATCAGCATGGGCATTCTGCTCTCCTTGAAGAGTGTTTGAAGAAGCTTACATGACATTGACATATCAGAATCTTGCGTATTTTCTGAAGATATCGTATTATCCAGTGATGCCGTATTATCCATATTTTCTGAGGGTGGGAGGGACATAGTTTCGTTCAGTGATTCATCAACTTCGTTCTCATTTGATGGACTTAGGAAACTTAGTTCATCATAATAGATATATTTTTTGTACTTTGGTGCTGCACTTCCAGAAGGTGTATTTTTCGTAGCTTTCTATGTCCTAAAGTATGCATCTCTTGCTGTTTTCCATCTTTGTTGGTTCAGTTTCCCTGAAATAATACAATCATGATTTTTTGTTTTCAGATTTTTGGCTACGGGTCGAACATATACAGATTTGCATTATTCATTTAGGATTGGAATTGCAACAATCAGTTTGATTGTGGACGAAGTGTGTAACACAATATGGGAAGCACTACATGATGAATGCATTCCAACAAAAACCTCTGATATGTGGACAGAAATTGCTTACGGGTTTCTACAAAAGACCAATTTTCCAAATTGCATCGGAGCTATCGATGGCAAACACATTCGAATCGTAAATCCAGAAGGTGGAGGATCAATGTTCTACAATTACAAGAATTTTTACTCCTTAGTTCTACTGGCTATGTGCGATGCAGATTATTGTTTTACATATGTAAACATTGGATCATATGGAAAAAACTCGGACTCATCAATTTTCCAAGACAGTGCACTGTATAGCCTAGAAAATAACACTTTAAATATACCAGGGCCTAAGCCACTGCCTGGAACAAATAGTCCAGTTGAATATGTAATTGTGGGTGATGGGGCTTTTGGTGTATCTAGAAAAATTATGAAGCCATATGCGCGAAGCAATATGACCCTTAGAAAAAAAAAATTAACTATAGACTGAGCCGCAGTAGACGATATATATAGAATCGACATTTGGTATAATGTCAAACAAATTCAGAGTGTTTCATACACCGATTAATGTGGGTTTTAAAGTTGCAAAGAATATAGTTAAAGCATGCTGCGTATTGCATAATTTTATAAGAATTCGCGATGGTTATCGTATAGAAGATACATTTACGATTGAGGGTATGGTAGACATACCAACTGTGCCTACAAACAGGTCTGGCAACGCTCTATGAGAACATTTTGCTGAATACTTTTTGAGCCCTATCGGTAGGGTGCCCTGGCAAGATCAAGTATATTTTAAATTTAAATGCTTTATTTGTCCCGTAGTACCTACACCTATTCCAAGATAATAAAATAAACACCTACCAAGATGTTGTTTTTCTTCTTCCGACACATTTTTTAATAGTGCGAAAACAATATCGTCCCAGGATTTGTTTCTAGCATCTTTATTTTTATACAGTGGATCGGATGCATCCCATAATTGCTTTCTTAAGCGTACTTCTTCGATCACTCGACTTGTGTCCACATCGCGATTCACCATGACTGTTCACGCTGACGGCGTCCACTCGGCTCGACACTAGAACGCTCACTGAAGACAGAGGCGCGCGGGCGGCGGTGAGCGCCGACGACGGCTACGCGGCGCCGACGAGCGACGCGTACGCCCGCTGACAGGTCAGCGCTGACGAACGTACGCGCTGATAGCTACGCGTTATTTTAAAACGCTTCCTAGAAGTTCATACATTTTGGCTGTCAGCGCTGACGGTCAGCGTGCGGTCAGCGTGACTCTAAAACCAGCCTTAATGTATTATTCATAGGTTTAAACCTTCCAGAAAAAACTCTACATGATTGATGATGCTGATCAAAATTCAGAGAATTAATTTGTCAAACAAACACGAAAAGCGACTCTAATTTATAATATTATTATGTATAGATTTCTAAGTATAACTCATGTACGAACTCTCTGTATGTGTGTGTCCATGTGTGTGTGTGTATGTGAGGTTTAGCAACTGCCCAATGAATCAGATTTTCAGAAGTGATTCACGGCCGTTTAATAAATCATTCTAACCATCTACTAGGTCTTTACATGAAATTGCCTTTTAGTATACAGAAAGTAAAAGTATTTTTATATAAATATTTTTTATTTCTATCAATCAAAATATGCACCCATGCTATCGATGCATCTCTGCCAGCGCAGTGGTAATTTTTCAATGCCCTTCTTGAAGAAGTCAGGTGTACGGGAACCAACAAACTCTTCAAAGGCATTTTGTAAGACTGGCCGGAGATTTGCGAATTTTTCCATCATTGTGTCCAGTTCCTCACAGTACACATCCGCAGTAATGCTGGTGCCATTTGGTAAGAAGCTGTGATGAATTATACTAGACCACCAAACAGTGACTCTGACTTTTTTTGAGGTAAGTTTTCGTTTGGGACATTGCCCAGGCGCTAAACCAGGGTCTAACCAACATGATGACCGCTTACGATTATCAAAAAGAATCCATTATTTTTATCGAAAGTGACAATGCGGTTCAAAATCCCTTCGTTTCTGTGTCTGTTAATATGGAGGGTAGAGGTAAGGAGCACTATCTTTTAAGGGGAAAAAGTTAAAAAAGTGTCCAGCTTATACATTAAATAATAGTTCAAAACCCTCCGAAATGGCGCTAGCGTAGGCAAATTGTGTGGTATGAACATAGTGCCAGTTGTTAACGGACTGAAGTATGCCGAGTTTGAAAATTTAATATTTTTAGTGACTAGAGTAGTTAGTGACAGCCCAGTATGCCATACCTCAACAATTTACGCAGTCCAAACATTCTTTTGTAAACATAACCTAAAATTATTGTTTTTAAAATTTACCCGGTGGCTACTATAGCGCCACCCTTATGTACCACATTTTGACGGTCACATTTCATACACAGAGATAGTTCTCCTTACCTGTACCCTCCATATCTGTTAAGCAACGCAAGGCATACCTCAAGGGGTGCATGTTGAAGAGCCTCCACGTGGCGCACCCTAGGCAACGCCGGGCTCAAGTGCCCACCAGGCTTATGGGGGGTACTTGGGGCCGGCGGCGAATCGTCAACACACGGGGAAGGGTCACGGTTCCAATCACCGATCATCCTTGATGGTTGGTGAAGGGAACCGGGTTATATACGGATACGGCCACTCCTTCCTCTGCTTACAGAGGAAGGTGAGTGGTCGTGGACGCGGGGAGGAGCGGTTTGACCGCCGTGGAGGGAGCGGGCTCGGTGTGCACTAACCCTGCCGCCGGGCTGGCACGAAGAAGTCTCTTCCTGCCACCGCTTTAATCTCGTAGCCCCGAAGACTGTCCAGGTCATGTCTCTGACTTTTGACGGGGGTCGAGGGTCTTGGCTTAACCGTCCGGACCGCGAGGAAGATCAACCTGTATAAAAAAATCCCCAAACCTCTAAGCGGCGGCGCACCGTGAGGGAGGTTGTAAGCTTGGCTGATGGGTAGCTTGATTCAGTCGCTAGTGCGAACCACGTTAATTTTGAGTCAATACAAAAAGTTCTTACTCGTGGGATCAAATATGAAAAAACTTAATACAAACCAACAAACCGAAGAGGGGAGGAGTGGTGCGGGGTCGGAGTCCGACACCGCGCCAAGTGGCGCGAGAACGGGAGGCTCATTGAGCAACCGCCGCGCGGAGGAGTTGGCCGCTGAGAAGAAGAAGAATATCAGGTTCTTCAGTAAGCGGCCAAGATCAGTGGACGGCCAGGGGTCGTCCTCTGACGGCGAGAGAGCCTCGGCTCGAAAAATCCCCACCGGTAGGCGGGGAGGGGGGGTCCAAGAGCGAGGCAGGGGGAGGGCGCTCACAGCCCGGGAGGCAGCGGAGCTAGCGGAGGAGCCCGCAAAGGAGGGGGTGACTGGTCGTGCAGTCGCTTCAGGGCCCTCAAGCGACGAGGCGAGCCTGTCGAGTGGCCCCGACAACAACGACAATGAGGCCTGTACAACCAGCCTCAAGGAGGTAGTGAAGGCTGAGGTACGGAAGGTGACCTTGAAAAAAATCAAGTCGTCAAAAAGCAGGGCCGTGGTCGCGGCAACGGCCTCCATCATGGCGGCGGTGGAGGCGGCCAGAATCGACGGGCCTTCGGGCGGCGAAGTGGCCGAACTGCGGGCGGAGGTCGCTCGCCTGACGGCCGCCATGAAACTTCTCCGGGAGGAGAATGGGAGGCTCAGGGAAGACCTGGCTGGCCTGAAGGCCACCGGCAGCGGGCAGGTGCAGGCGGAACAGGAGCCAAGCCAGCCCGTTCGGCCAAGCCAGCCCATTCCGGAGGAGAACCAAGTCCTCAATCTGGTTCGGCATGAGCTGGCGGCCTTCCAGGCGCGGTTCTCCGTCCTGGAGGGCATAGTCCTACGCCCACCACTAGCGGGCAGGACGGCACCGGGGCCGAGGGTGGCCTCGTATGCGGCCGCTGCGGGAGCCGCCACCCCTAAGCCCGGGCCGTCTGGCCGGGCCCAGCCGCCGGCCAAACCGGCGTCGGCAGGCGGAGCCCAGGCGTCGGTAGGCGGAGCCCAGGCAAAACCGGCGTCGGCCGGTGGAGCCCCGGCGCCGGCAACGCAGACGCCGGCCAGCAAAACACCAGCTGGGGCTAGGAAAAGGAAGGGCAGGACGGCACGGGAGGCGCAGGCCCCAGAGCCTACTTCCCGGCCTCAGGAATCTCCCACGACTGACGCCGGGTGGCAGGTGGTCGGGGAGAAAAAGGCGGCCATGGCGGCCAGAAAAAAGGAGTAAAGGCGGCGCCGCAAGGAGCGAGCCGTCGCGGCAAGGCTCCGCGTCCCAAAGACCGCGGCTGTAGTGATCACGCTACAGCCGGAAGCGGTTAAGAGGGGCGTGACGTACCGTGACGTGCTCACCAAGGCGAGGGAGACGGTGGACCTCCAGGAGCTGGGGATCACCGAGGGCCTCCGGCACAGGGTGACCGCAACTGGCGCCCGCATGCTGGAGATCCCCGGTGCGACGAGTGGCCCCACCGCTGACGCCCTAGCTGAGAAGCTAAGGGCGTCCCTCAATGCGGACGAGGCTCGAGTCTCCAGGCCCGTCAAGTGCGCAGACATGCGAGTCTTGGGCCTGGATGACTCCGTAACGGAGGGAGAGGTGGTGGCCGCCGTCGTCAGGATGGGCGGGTGTCTGGCCGACCAGGTGAAGGCGGGCACCATACGTCCGGACCCCGCGGGTATGCGAACCGTAACGGTAAGCTGCCCCGTGACGGCGGCCAAAAAGATTGTGGAGGGCCGAAGGCTTCTGGTGGGCTGGGTTTCGGCGCAGGTTAAACTGCTGGAACCCAGACCTCTGAGGTGCTTCCGATGCCATGTGGGGCACCACGTTGGCGTCCAGTGCACCTCGGAGGTGGACCGCAGCACTTTGTGCTTCCGCTGCGGTCAGCCCGGACATAAGGCCGGCTCGTGCGAAGCCGCGCCGCACTGCGCAGCATGTGCAGGTGCTGGCAAGCCGGCCGTACACCGGGCGGGCAGTAAGTCCTGCGCTCCACCCACCGGAACCAGGAGGAGAGGCAGGCCCTCCGCCGCCATTGCCACAACCACCGTCACCGCGTCCAGTGCCACTGCCACCGTTGCCGCCGCCGCCACTGCCGCCACCCGGGAGGAGACTGAAATGGAGGAGTAACGGCTCCATTAAGACTCCTCCAGGCGAACATCAACCACTGCGCCTGCGCTCAAGATCTGTTGCTCCAGAGCATGGCGCAGTGGTAGATTAACATTGCCATAGTCGCTGAGCCGTATTTTGTCCTGTCCAGGGATGACTGGGTTGAGGACCTGAGCGGCTCAGTGACCATAATTTCGTCGGCCGCCGCCGGCACCCCATCCCTCGAAGGTGTCACGAAGGGACAGGGGTGCGTAGCAGCACGGTTCGGGGAGATAGTAGTAGTGGGAGTGTACTTCTCTCCGAGCCGAACTCTCGCCGAGTTCCAGAACTCTTTGACAGAGTTAAGTGTCGTCGTCGCCGGGTACCATCGCTTCCCCGTGCTAGTGCTCGGGGACTTCAACGCCAAAAACCCGGCTTGGGGTTCCCGTTACACTGATGTGCGGGGCAGGATGGTGGAGGACTGGGCTCTGGAGACAGGCCTGGTCGTCCTAAATCGGGGTTCTGTTCCCACGTGTGTGCGGATGCGAGGTGAGTCTGTGGTGGACATCTCGTTTGCCAGCCCCGCTCTGTCACAGCGTGTCATTGACTGGCGCGTCATGGAGGAGATGGAGACCTACTCCGACCACCGGTATATCCGGTTCGACGTCTCCGCCCAGACCTATAGCGCGCCGGTCCAACAGGCCCCGAGTGGTCCGCGGTGGGCGCTGAAGCAGATGGACCGGGAGCTCCTCCTGGAAGCCTTGATCGTGCAGGCCTTATTGTCATCACCGGACAGGCCTGCCGATATTGACGATGAGGCGGAGTGGTTCCGGGAGGCCATGTCCGAGATTTGCGACGTGGGAATGCCCCGAGTCCGTCCAGGAAGCGCCCGACGCCAGGTGTACTGGTGGTCGCAGGAGCTGAAGACGCTACGCAAGGCGTGCGTCGCAGTGCGACACCTGTTCTCCAGGCACCGTAGGCTCCGCATCCGCCTTCCGGATGCGGAAGCGACTGAGGCGGAGCTGTACGAGGGATACAGAGCGGCGAAGATCGCCCTCCAAGACGCTGTCCAGCGTGCCAAATGGACGGCTCGCGAGGAGTTGGTGGAGACTCTGAACGGAGATCCATGGGGGCGCCCTTACAAAATGGTGCGGAATAAACTCAGCACCTGGGCCCCCCCGCTGACGCAGAGTCTCCGCCCCCAGCTGGTGGAGGGGGTGGTGAGCGCTCTGTTCCCTTCATGGGGGGAGCATACTCCCCCGCCCATGGCTCCGCCGCTCGCGGTGCCTGAAGCGGACCACGCGGACGACGACGACACCCCTGAAGTGACCGGGGTAGATCTGAGAGTGGCGGTAGGCGGTAGGTAGGCTGAAGGCCAAAAATACCGCCCCAGGACCCGACGGCCTGCCAGGGAAAGCCTGGGTCCTGGCCTCGACGGCTCTTGGGCCTCGACTGGAGGCGCTCTTAAGCGCATGTATGGAGAGAGGCCAGTTCCCACTCCGTTGGAAGACGGGGAAGCTGGTCCTCATTCGGAAGCCAGGGCGCCCTGCGGACTCTCCGTCCGCATACCGGCCCATTATGCTGCTCGACGAGGTCGGCAAGCTCTTTGAGAGAGTAATTGCAGGCCGCCTCGTCGGGCACCTGGTGAGGACGGGGCCGGATCTTGCGGAAAGTCAGTTCGGCTTCCGCAAGGGGCGCTCGACAGTGGACGCCATCATGCGCGTTAGAGCCCTCACGACGGGGGACGCGGTGTCTCGGGGCGGGGTTGTCGTGGCGGTGTCACTCGACATCGCTAACGCATTTAACACCCTGCCTTGGAGTTGCATTGGGGAGGCACTCCGGTATCACCGGGTGCCAACCTACCTCCGTCGAATAGTCGAGGCATATCTGACGGAGAGAGCCGTCATCTACCCCGGTCGCGACGGGGATTGGAACCGGCGAGAGATGTCGTGCGGTGTCCCACAGGGATCGGTTCTAGGGCCGCTCCTGTGGGACATCGGTTACGACTGAGTGCTGCGGGCTGACCTCCCTGATGGCGTCAGCGTGGTGTGCTACGCTGACGACACGCTGGTCCTGGCGCAGGGGAGGTCGCATCAGGCGGCGGCCGACGCGATGACACGCGGGGTTGCGATAGTCGTGGAGAGGATCCGGCAGTTGGGTCTCGAGGTGGCTTTGCACAAGTCCGAGGCCATGTCTTTCCATGGGCCCCGGAACAGGCCACCATCGGGATCCCAACTAACGGTAGGAGGGGTTCACATCGGCGTCGAGTCCACGATGAAGTACTTAGGACTCGTGCTCGATAGCCGGTGGAACTTCGTGGAGCACTTCCGACGTTTGGCCCCCAAACTGGAACGGACTGCGGCCGCCCTCAAGGGCTCCTGCCCAACCTGAGGGGTCCAAACGCCTCCTGCCGGAGGCTTTACGCGGGGGTCGTGCGGTCCATGGCTACATATGGGGCCCCGGTGTGGGCGCGTTCACTGCGGCGGAGAGCCGCCCACTATCTGAACGCGCCCCAAAAGGTGGTAGCCGTAAGGCTGATCCGGGGCTACCGCACGATCTCGGGCGAGGCGGCTAGTCTCCTTGCCGGACTGCCGCCGTGGGATCTGGAGGCGATAGTCCTCGCGCGCCTGTATGAGTGGCGCGCGGAGGCACTACGCCGGGCGGAAACCCCGCTTCCGCGGCAAATCGCGGCGGAGCGGACGGACCTCCGGCGCGATCTCATGGCGGCATGGAAAGAGCGACTGTCGCAACCCAGCGCAGGGCACGCCACGATAGCGGCGGTACGACCCCTCTTTGAGGAGTGGCTAGAGAGGCGTCACGGCGTCCTCACCTACCGCCTGACGCAGGTCCTCACCGGACACGGATGTTTCGGGAGGTTCCTGCACATCATCAGGCGGGAGGAAACGCCCGGGTGTCACCACTGCGATGATCGCCCCGAGGACACGGTGGAGCATACGGTGGGGGCCTGCCCTGCATGGGCGGAGCACCGCCGTGTCCTCGTAGAGGCGATCGGCAGCGGCGGCGACCTCTCACGCCCGGCCCTGGTTCAAGCCATGGTCCGGGGCGAGGGGGAGTGGGAGGCAGTCGCCTCCTTCTGCGAAGCAGTCATGCTAGCTAAGGAGGTGGCGGGACGGGAGAGGGAGAGAGTCTCCCGTCCAAGCCGCCGCGGTGGACGCTCCGGGCGTCGGGAGCCGCGTGACGACTCCCGGCCACCGTAGGCGCGGGCCTGCGGGCGGTGAGTAATGGGTAGCTCACCGTCCGATCAGGACCAGGCCCGTGCTGGACGGCGCGTACGTGTTCCACGCGCGCCTCAAAGAGATGTCAGCATCGAAGAGGGGGCCCACTAGGGCCCAAGCCTGCCGGGAAAGCGGGATCATCCAAAAGGGGTACCGCTGACCCGGAACACAAAGGGCCAAGGAAGGAACACGGGTGGGTTTTAGTCAGTAAGAGTCTGACACTCCCTTCCGCTCCATCCAGAGCGGGAGGGGTCATTTGATGATTTCCCATCCCCAAAAAAAAAAAAAAAAAAAGGCATACCTCAACGCGTTCGTCGCGCTGGCGATCGTTCAGTTCGTGCGGCAGTCGGCACCCACTTATCAAGATTTTTACCTTGCCAATTTGACGCAAATGAACCAATATTGTTTTCAAAATCAGAATTCAAAATTTCCATGTCGGAAGCGTTCAAACCAATAACGAGTCGTGCGTTCGTTTGTCGTGTGCGTCCGACGTTCACTCCGTACACGTTATAATGTTGCAAGCCGTTTGTGCGGCATTGCAGCCGCGACGGAACTCGTATTCCATAATTACCTACTCGATCTTTTATCATGTCCATAATGATGAAACAGATACAAATGTTGTGAAAACAAAACAATAATCAATAAACAAATGACTGAATTTGAAAATAGAATTCCATGTTTTTTAATTAAAATTGATGTTTTTAGAATTTATTGCCAGCCATACATAGGTAAATTACGTTTCAAATGGCCAGTATTGTAAAACGGCAACTTCATAGGTATTGACCTATTATCCATGAGATATAATGTGAATGGCACGGCACGGTTGGCGCAGTGGTTAAGCGATTGACTGCTGCGTTACATGTCGCGGGTTCGATTCCCGCACGGAACAATTATTTGTATGACCTGCAAGTAGTTGTTCCGGGTCTGGCTGTTTGTGTATGTGAGTTTCAATGTTTGTAAACGCACCCACGATACAGGAGAAATTCCTAGTGAGGGGCAACGTTTTTTTAAAAAAAACAGTAAAAAAACAGTAATGCCTACAGCTACAATACAATTAAAATCTAAGTATTGAGCCATGTAAAACAAGTATTTTTATGGTCCCCTCATGTAAACTAGTAAAATATGGAAATGTAGTTCATTGGACCTGTGGGAACGGCTATGACTTACGAGGCAAGGATTCGATCCCTGGCAGAACACTTCACTTTGAATTAATTTCTGCACGCCGTTTAGGTATACCGCTAAAGTACTACTTGGGTGTACATACTACTAGAGTAGTCTCATACTTATAATTATCTTTTTTTTTTAGTTCGATATAAATGTGGTTCAAGGTTTGGAGGAAGTAAGATACGTACTGTCGGATTTATTTAATAACTCCTTAGAAGACATTATGGATGCCGTTCTCAAAGTGGTTGTCAAGGAAATCAATAACGAGCTGCTTAAGGTGGACCTGAAAAAAGTTACGAATTACCCGATCTCGAAGGTGCCACAAAATTCCAAGGTGCCGAAAGAATTGATAGTCATTAATCGAGTATGAGTTTATTATCACACAACACAATGAATCACAATGTTATATTAAATTAAATTAAATAAATTGTAAAACCAATTATACTAACTATTCTTATCGACTCTAAGAAGGTATTGTTTATTTTTTACCTCAACTGCAAGTAAACCCTCTTCTTCCTCCTCCGTGACAATCCAAAAAGAATTTAACATGGTTCCTAATTACGAAAAGACAGGGATGGGCGTTAGTGAGGAGGTACAATGATCTTTGTCGACGATGTCTAACACCTGCGAGGACGTCGTCGTAGGCAGATAGTCATTGATAACTTGCTTTAGCATGTCTTTAGCTGCCGTCACTAACTCGCTGCGATGGTCCTCTACAATCTTCATAGCGCTACTGTTCAACACCTTATTGATTGGCCACGAACTGTCAGCTAAGTCAACCTGAAAAACAATTGTTTTGTGCGTATGTTTCTTAGTAAACAGAATTGGCCACACGTCCACACTATTTCAGGGGACAAACTCCCTAAGCACGAAGTCCGTCGTTTCGGACGAAGTTATGGAAGTTTCCTTCTCTGTATCACTAAACATTTAAGGACAAAACTTTTAAACAGTGTTGTCCTTACTCCCGAATACTCCCGATGTGTTTTTGCCCGTCCGGAAAAGTTAATTAATCGGGTGTAGGGTTCACTTTTAAGTATCGAACTACTTTCGTACGGGCCCATATCCTCGTTGATAGACTTAGAGAGTAGGCCCCCTGGTACCTACTTTTGATCACCCACACAAAACCGTTTGTATCATGATGACCCATGACATTCAGGACTATTAGCACAGATTACTAAATAGTTACTTCGTAACTATTAGTGTACCGATCAGTTTAGTCTCATTAGGATTTGTTGGTATTGCTATGACGTTTCTTACCGCAGCAAGAAATGTTTTGATTGAATATTTAATTAAGTAGGTATCTACCTACTTAGCTTAGTTCGTGTTTGATCATAACTAATCATAAGTCATGCGTGTAACAATCGAGTCGACCGGCCCGGAGTGAGCCCAGAGCACGCATGACATGCAAAAGATGTTGTTTTGCTTTGTTTTACTTCCTATACCACTGCGTCTTACTATCGGTACCTACCGCCTCCGTGGATATCTGAACAAGAAAACTGTGCGTACATTTTCGGCCACTGCGGGGCAGTCGAAATAAAAGCATGCATACTCCATCTTGAAGAGAATCAAAGCAGAATAAATTGTTGTTGTTCATTTGTTATATTTTTGTAAATACTTTTTTTATTATTTATTTGTAGGTAGGTATTATTAATTCACTGCATGACGTTTTTAAAATATATTTGTTATCTATATTTTGTGGAAAATATCGTTGGTTACACATATAGCCATCTATTGTAATCATTTTAATCTACTATGTAATGTGTAACTGTTGGTTTTTCCAATAAAATAAAATAAAAAGCGCGTCCAAAGAATGAAAAGCAAATTTCATTTTTATTGTGGCCCTTTACCAAAGTGAAGACCACCATCATTGCACCACTGCTCGAGTCTTACCTTGATACTAGCAACACTAAAATTCAGGTCAACGTCATCAACTTGTATAGCAGTGCCATTCGGAACTAACTTTGTTTCAACCGTTACTTTAACGTTTTGGAAAGTAACTCTGAAACAATAAGAACGTCATAAGTGTTTGACTTCTCAGTCCATAAAATAGCACTACAGGGTTTTTCGGCGCGTAGTAAAAATCTGAACTAACACCGCCATCTTGTTTTATCAAAACATTTCAGAAAACAATTTTATTGCAGAAATGTTTACCACCAGCGCCACCCTGTTATCGTCATTCGACCGCTAAAAGATCCTTGTAGTAGTGTACTTAAGACAACTTTTGCATTACTTACTTCATCAATCCTGACCCTTGTACAGTCACGAGCAATAATATATATACATTGTCACATTTTCTAAAATATCTTAACTTCTACCATTCAAAAAATATGTGTACGATATTTTCATCTAAATTACCTAACCATCAAACTGTGTCAAAACTGGGTATACATTGGTTTCACAGTAATGTAAACGAAACAAAATCAATAAAAGTTTACACTTCCAATGTCTTTTTTAACTATCCATGACAATTTCTATAACATATATACACGTAATACAAACTGTATACGTGTTATAGGAATTGTCATGTATACATTAAAATGATATTGAAAGTGTATACCTACTTTATCCTGTTTTTTTTTATTTATTTAAACTTCATGCACAAGAGTGGTACATAGGCGGACTTAATGCCACAAGGCATTCTCAGGGCATTTTTTTGTATTTGGGGTTTTTGTTAAGTTTATTACAGTAATAATTACAGTTTTATAAATAAACAGGGGTTGGTTACTGCAATAAAACAAGGGCTTACGAAATCAGTGTTGTAATTCGTTACCAAACGTAATGATTAATACCCAAAATATAAATAAAATGTTAAATATAATAGCGTAGTTATAATCATTTATTTTAAATCACAATTTAATCAAGTAAGTCACTATCGCTACACATAACTATTGTTCATTTTAAATACGAGGTATCGGTACTTCCCGTCGGGACTGCGGGTCCCGTCGGGGCTGCGGGTTGTTCGAAAGAGATACCGCGGCCTCGGCACAAGGGCTAAGAAGGAACATGGGTGGTTTTTAGTCAGTAGAAGTCTGACACTCTCACACACAATGGTAATTCGATGATTTTCCACCCGCGAAAAAAAAAAGAAAATGTATCGGTACTTAAATTAATTAAAATCTTGTGTAGCCACCTTCAGCGTTTATAACATCTTGCAACCTTTCCTGCATTGACGAAACCATATTGTTACATACGTTATTGCCTCTAAAACTATCCCATATCTCATGGACGTGTCTGACCAAGGCTTCTCTGGTTCTAGCTTGGTTGCTGTCCCACTCTTGGACCATCAGCCCCCACAAATTCTCAATAGGATTGAGGTCTGGGCTTTTAGGCGGCCATGGCAACGAATTCACGCAATTTCGGTTACGACTAAACCAGGCCTGAGTGTATCGAGAATTATGGACCCCTGAATTGTCCTGCACAAAATCAATAGGCGTCAGCTCGGGAAAGTATACCTCCAGACTAGGCAGTAAAACTTCGTCTAAAATACTGGTATATTGCTCGCTATTCATTCGTCCACTGATCTCTACCAATTCACCGGGTCCACTGGCTGCCATCCAGCCCCAAACGCACAAGCTTATCCAGCCACTTGTTCTTGATGGCAGTATATTTTTATCCAAATAACGAGTGTTATTAGGCCGCCATAAAGACAAACGTCCATCAGCAGAAGAAACAAACACTTTTTCATCAGAAAAGATGGCTCTGCTGAAATCGTAGTTCAGATATTCTCGAGCAAATTGTAGTCGCTGTTGTTTATGGCGTGCAGTTAAAAGCGGTTTTCGCGCCGGAATCCTGTGACGTATGCCAGCTGTGCGTAGCCAACGTCGAATCATTGAAGATGATACGCGATGTGATGACGATATGTCCTGAATTCGCACAAATCCATCACTAATCACACTATTCACGATCTGCCTGTCCTGCGCCGCGGAAGTTATTCGTGGACGACCACTACTTTTAAAACTAACAACGTCACCGTTATCTTCCCACCGCTTGAGCCACAAATACACGGTTTTTCTCTGAAAAAAAGAAAGCATCTTAGTAAACTGTTACTTATTAATTTAATAAAGAATCCTAAAAACTATACATAGCTTATATTGAAATAATAATGAATTCAAATTTAAAGTGATATTGCATTAATTTGAACTTTTTGTTAATTAAAAAGCCTATAAAATAAAAATAAAACAACAAAAAATTGCAAACTCACCGTAATTCCCAATAATTCATTTGCAATGTCTGTTATTGAAAGTCCTTGTTCTTTAAGAACAACGATTTTGTGTTTGTCATATGTAGAAATACCTACGATATGGCACGCTGTTACTATTCATTTTATAGCGATATCAATAATAATCACAATAACACAGGAAATATTCATCTAGCTGTACTGTACGACAACAAAAAACAACCGTAATGCGCGCTTATCCCTTCTGTTTGATTTGCAATGTTGCCGTAGGAATCTAATAGCACAATAGTTTTAGGACGGTACACGGAAATAAAAACAGTCGACGGGCGAGTCGATGCCACTCGATAATTGGCTACTTTTACCTTACTATGACACAATATGTAGGTATAAGGCAAATTAATGATAAAACATCGAAAAATAAATAATCCAATAAGATCTATAACTATTCATGTAGGTACACTGATTTTGTCAATTAGGTAAAATCACAATTTGGGTTCATTTAGAACCCAAATTGAGACTTATTTCCGAGCTCAAGCTGCTCGAAACTGCTGCTTTGTAATTGTTTACATAATTTCGAAACTGTACTGTTAACATGTTTTTGAAATTTCCTTGGGTTCATCATTACGGAACTAAAAGTTAATATTATTTTTTGGAAATCTATTGTTTGCGAAAATTTGACAAAAATGTGTAGTTAATTTTGACACAATTTAACGTTTACATAATTTTTGAACACAGTTAGCATACTTATTTTTTGCGATTTAATGTTGCTACATGAATTAGAATTTTAAGGGCGTTTCTATGTTATTGCTCATGACTGTACAGTGTACATCACGTACGCACGTCCCTTTAAACTATAATCCTCTGAAAAAAAGAAAGAGTTTATTGAAACCTGACATGATAAACCATCATTCATGTCACAGCAAAAATAATCAGCTGCAATCGCACAAGTATCAGAATGCCTACATTTACCACATTTTCGCCAAATATATATAAAATTCTCAGCTAGTCGTAGCGAACGGTGAATCAATGTGTTATGGTAAGAACAGTGAAATTATTTTGACTACTTTTATTGTAGTCCCTCTGTATTTAATAAATCCCACAAAGTTTCCAATTTTTCGTAAGAAACTCGTCTTGAAGCTATAGTCACAAAAGTCACTCTTTCTAAATTACACTTGGCTACCACGGCTACCACGCACAGACACGGCTACACAGAGTACTACTATATACTGGTAGAGCAAGTTCATTTTGATGTTCTGTCGAGTTTCATCTGGTATTCGCCGCTGTATTGGGTTATCTCTTGTTTGACTGTGGGTATTTTAAATGTATATTTACTAACTTTACAAAAACTAATCCACTTTTCAAAATCACCTCGTTAATAAAATTCATGTAGGTATGTACATAATGCGTTCTAAAATAAATGTGAGGTATCGAATTTTGCTTTTTGTTTCCAGTTTATATGTGGATGGAAGGGCGTTTGCTCTCTTGTAGTGGTAAATTCCTTTTTTTCCACGGAACAATGTTTCTTTCATCACTCTTTTTTTTATTTCAAACTATTATCATAAAAACATATTTAAATTTCTATATAAACCGTAAACCGCTAAAGTATTTTAAACGTCTGTTTTCACTATTCTTATTTAATCTGTGCTGCCAGCTTACTCACCAGAGACTACCTATGTACTTAGCAGGTCAAAAGTTGACATGATGCAGGTCAGCGGAAAACGCTCATGGTACAAATACAAAACCTGTCAGGTTAACAAGCTGAGTTGAACTGCCCTGCACTTGGCAAATATTTTAGAAGTTTATGGTAGGCCCTCGCCTTCCCGAAGTACCTAGTAGGTAGGTACCTAAGTCGAAACGTCTGTTTTTATCCGAATGGTTAGGCAGAGGTGTACACCCACATTTCCACAGTTATGTTTATGTGTCATGTAAACGGAGATAAACCTATTGCTATCAACCGCACACAACTCAGGCTCCGGGCTGCTACAACAAACCCAATAACACTATTGCCCGAAGTGGGCAATTAAATCAGCAGAAGCGCTTCGACACTAAACCAACGAGGCAATTACAGTTCAATCGTAACATTTCTATCGCCAGTCGCTAAGTACGTCTTTACTGGTATTTATATAACTTCATGAAAACGCTTACGTAGATGGCGACATTGCCATCTACACAGCGTGCGCGTTTTTAATTGTAACTGTATAGCGACACAAAAGTTTTTTTTAAGTAGTTAGGTACCTCTGTGTCGTCGGGGCTAGATTAGCCGGGAGGTGCAGGGTTTTGTGATCAATAACAAATATTAAAATAATACTAAGTTTAATCTACTACTTACTTGAAGTTAACGTCAACAGTGGGAAGTGGAGGGTCGTAGATGCTGCCAAGTCTTTTGCCGACACAGCCAGTTCTTCAACTGTGAAGTTATTTACACCAGCCAGTTGCATGTCGCCAGTTGTGTACTTAATTCTAAAATCAAGGAATCACATTCAAATTGCGATAAGGTAAAAACACTCCTTAAGACAGTTTCTGGGCCAGCGGCGCCAGTGGCGACCGACCATAAGCTCATCGCATTTCATGATCTCTCATTTGAATAAATACGGGAGTAAAGATGAGTACCTACGCTTCTCAAAAAATGGAATATCAATGTTTTAACACCACAATCAAGGTTTGTAGTATTTTTCTTTCATAAAGTTATAGCTCTGTTCTGCAATAATGCGGGTAGTTAGGTACATACTTTATGCCAAAGCCTTCATATACGCCTTCCACAGATGGTATCCTTATCGCTTCTAAGGATGGAAGTGGTGAAGAAACATCGCCCTTTCGCCATGTCGTTAATAAGTCCAGAATTTGAGCCTCGACACAGTTCTTAGCTGTTAATTAAAAATAATAAGTTTTGACGCAAAGGTGCTCAACATTCTGTCAGTTATGGCATAAATGCTATCTAATAGGGGGCGATTACTAGGAATTTCCCCACAGAAAAACCCAATAAACACGACCCGGGGATCAAACCCACATTACAACCGAAGTCCGTACGTTAGTACGTATATAGGATATATAGGTGCAGCATCCCTTCCGCAGTCTAATATTAGCACATGTCTATATATAGGGGGTAATTATTAGGCCTATTATTGGCTTCGTATAGGTACTTGTTAGATATATGATACGGTAACAAAAACTTTTCAATACTTACGAAGGACTTCTGCCCCGAAAGTTCCTAACCCTGCTGCAAGTCCAAATATTACTAAAATGCTAGTTACACACTTCATAATTATTACACTTCTAAAAATACTCTAGAAATATGCGGCCGGCAAAAGAAACGATACATTTATAGTGTGGCTTACATTTTGATGTTCGTTTACTAATGTCTGGCCTTGCTCATCTTAAAGGTATCGCTGATAACATGGCAATAAAATAAAAGGATTGCATGAAGCACACCTCTTAATTACTTAGACTATCCAAACAGTGAATCAAGTATTAGATATCATCGGTCAAGGTGCTATAATTGTGACTACAAGATAATCATGCCCTAATGCTGCATGTGCTGTTAGGTGTTCACCAATTTGTACTCAAGTTCAAGTTTTCGTGTACGTACCTACCTATTGACTACCTTCTACTTATATACTAGTGGATTAATGTCAAGAACAAAACGTGCGCAGTTAAAAGTAAGCCAAGGAGAATCCTAAACGGTTTGGATAGGCAGGTAGGTAAGTACTCGTACTTAGGACGTTGAACGGTTGCTTTAAATACTTCCGCCTGTTATTTTAACTATCAAAAGCCTATTTTTAAGTCCTGGAACAGTTTATTGTTGTGAGACTATCCTTGAGAGAGCAGCGAATGGGCTGGCCGGAGTAGGTATAGCAAAGGGTGTCCAACTTACTTAACAAAAATTACTTAGCAAAACTGTGTGACTTTGAATCGGAAAAGCCGAGGTGTGTAAAACAGAGGTGGCGTCGACTTTCTCACAGCTGAATACGGTACGTGTAAATATTTGACAACCATTTCTGATCAATCCGAGGACATTCATGCAACAATCATTGCTATATGCAATGCTTCTACTGCGATAAAAACATTAAAAACCAAATTGTCACTGAACTGTCCTTCTAATTAGACCATGATCGCTCACAGCGATCACATCAATATTTTGTAGATATTTTGCGTTCCAATAGACTAGTTTTCTCTGTCTACGCAATAGACCCTGCATTCCGAATTAGACCATGTTCGCTCACAGCGATCACATCGTAGACAGAGAAACTAATAGACGCAGTGACGATTCCTTTCTCGCTTACACAAGAAAGAGAGCGAAAATTACGCTATTTTATTTTAGACAGAGATACAACTATCAATTTTTTTGTCTCTTACCGTGTAACCTGTTTTTTCAAGGTCAGCAACTTAAATTGCGAAACAAACTTTGACACTTCGTGCCCTCATTGTGTTTGGTGTTAAAGTTTTGCTTATTTTTATGATAAAAAACGATTTTAATCCAGTGAGAAGACAGAGAAATTATCCGTATTTCACATCGACGATTATACAATGGTGCGTTGTCGTGTTATTTCATGTAAAAGCGATAGTGAGAAGAAAATTGCCGGTGCGTCTTTTCATGCGTAAGCACGACGGTTGTGTACCTAATTATAGTTTCTTAGTGATGATTATTTATGCCATCGCATGACGGAACGATATGTCTCATTAAAACTGAAGATAATAGGATTTTGTCGAGTTTTTAACATTCATAACCTATAAATTATATCATGTAAGTGTTGCCAACGTCAGCTCAAAAATGCCCCGAGTCACGATAAAAAATATTGACTCTACAATGTAATGAAAACAAAACATATTCAGTGTTATTACAAAAAGCGGTTTAACTGAAAACCCCGGTTTAAAGCTCTATAAACTACGGTTTAAACCAAAATGATATTACAAAACGTGGTTTTTCGAAAAACCGTGGACCATGTCATGGTCTAACGCTAAACCTCGGCGGCCCCTAGTTTAAACGATCAAACTATGGTCTAAATCGTATCAGTCAAAGTTTCTCTTGTATTTTATAGCATCTTTTTCATTGTGTTGTGTTGTTTTTACCCGAAAATGGATCTTAACATGGTCGATTTAATTGATATGAGGATATTGAAGCCGCTGAGTTGTTGGGAACGCCACGCCGACACATCATAAATCGTGTTCGAATCAATCAAATAAATTAAAATTAAATTTGATTCAAATAAACACTGATTTCAAGTTAATCGAAGTAATTTATGTTTATTTACTTTTTCCTCGGTACTCCAATTCTCAGATCGTTTTTTCTTTTGTTGGTCCATCACAATATGATATTAAAATGACCTACTATAGAAGGTAATACTATACAAAGACGCAATTGTTCTATTAGAAACTTCGATAACTTAAAAATTCCAAAGCTAAATGAACTTTGTTCAACTTGCGATGGTTTTGTTTAAGGTTATGGTTTCATTTAGTGCGCGAAAATTTTACGTTTCGTTACACGAGATGTATTATTAGTACTTAATACGACATTAAGTCATGTGTTTAAACCTAAACAAATCTGCAATCGACGAAATAACTAATATTCCATGCAAATTAACACTCTCAATATTTTTAACACTCCTAAACATCATAATAATCATTAGCGTATTAACAAAAAGTTATCATTTCTGAGCATACGGAACGTTGCAATAGAATGATAACATAGTGAACGTATAATATTTGTATTACTCTGTGGTTGTTACAAAGACAATGGTTCAAATGACGGCACTAAGAAGACCACGGTTTTTTGAAGTTTTGTAGTACGGACAAATTTAGACCATGGTTCTGCAGATAAGCCTGGACTTCGTAGCACAGGTTTAAATCAAGGTTTATTTAGTTTTTTGTAATAAGTCTGATTGGATCTAATAATAGCATAGTATATTTTAGGGGAAGCTTTGTTATTTATAAATATGTTAATTTAATTTATTTTTTCTACTATTTGTGATCAAATAAGAATGACACATCTATCGTTATAGAATGACGTTCAGTCAGTACCTGTGAGTATTAATAATATAGCTAAGTTTATTGTTAGTTTCCCAGACGATCCAGACCTACGTATAAAATGGATCGAAGCAACTGGAAAAAAAGATTGGATTCCCATAAAATATTGTAAAATATGTAGCAATCATTTCCCAGAAAATTTACTACTAAAAAATAAAAATAAAACATTTCTGCATTCTGATGCAGTACCAATTGCGGTAAGAATGTGTAGCAGCGCGCGTACGCATGTCAGCGCGCTCGCCGCTACACTGCACTGATGGATCGAGCACCGGCACATATATTTATAACCTCAGAGGTTTAATGGTTACCTGGACTGCTGGCAGAGGGCGCGCATCGCGCGCCACAGTAATTTAACTGTGATCTGATTGGCTGATGTTAAATAATATATTTTATAATTGTGTCCGCTACTTGTGCCTAGGTAATATTGTATTTATTTCTCATCAATAAATTAACATTAATTCCTTCTTACAACAAGCATAGTTTCATTTTAACCCAACTGAATACGTCGCTAAAGTGGTGACCCCGAACGAAGCAATCCCGAACGAATCAATCGCGAGAAAGCTATGTCGAGTGACAACGATGAACCAAACATGGAGTCAGCAAGAGCAAGCTCAGCAAGCTCACAGGATGTTTCACCCCAACATATCGCCGGTATCTCACTTTCTCTTCGAGTACCGCCTTTCTGGCGCGACAAACCCCGATTATGGTTCATTAGTTTCGAAGCAGCTACGCTTGATCTCAAGAAAAGTGAAGCACAGAGGGCACAAATGGTCATCGCGCAGCTGCAAAAAGAGGACATTGAGCAAATATGTGACCTGTTATACAATCCGTCTCCCGATCGTCAATATACCGTCATAAAGGAACGACTTATTTCTGTGTACGAAGAATCTGATGGCAAGCAGTTACAGAAGTTACTCTCGGATATGGAACTCGGTGACCAAAAGCCTAGCCAATTACTACGCCGCATGCGCAATCTCGCTCACAATAAGGTGCCAGACAACACACTACGGATCATGTGGATGAACTTACTACCCGCGCATGTCCGCTCAGTGCTTGTAGTAAGTGACACAATAAGCAAGGATACAGCACTCGAAGAACTAGCTAAGCTCGCTGACAAAATGCTCGAGCAAGCATGCGAAGTGTCGGCAGTGTCCGTCGCAACGTCGTCAACATCACGGCAAGCGCAAAACTCACCTGTCAGCATACAAAATCTCGTCGAAGAAATAAGAAAATTGCATGTCGAGATCGCCGAATTGAAGACATCATACCACAAGCAACACGACCGCTCGCGCACGCCGCCGCCGCGACACTATCGACGCAACTCATACCGAGCTAACCGAGCACGTTCAACGTCACGTTCCCGCTCTCGTTCAACTACACCGTCTACATATTGTTACTATCATCGGCGCTTCGGGAAAAATGCAAGACATTGCACTACACCATGCAATTACAAAAACGAAGAAAAGACGGAAAACTAAAAGAGGCGTTGGCAGTGGTGGAACCTAACGTCGATAAGAAATCCTACCGCCTATTTATCACTGATAAGACTACAACCATGAGTTTTTTGGTAGATACGGGTGCTAATATATCCGTCATACCAAAAAGGAAAGGAATACGATCGACACCGTTACCATATCAATTATACGCTGCAAACAACACCGTCATACCAACATATGGAGAGAAAACACTGGAGCTCGACTTAAATCTTCGTCGACCATTCAAGTGGAAGTTCATAGTCGCCGCGGTTACAAAACCAATTCTTGGAGCAGATTTCCTAGGCTACCATAACCTACTGGTCGACCTAAGGAATGAGCGTCTCATCGACAACACTACCAAACTCTCTTCAAAGGCACCGGGGCGATATACCAGCATACCTACAATACGCAGTATCGATCTTCAACAAACATTTCATGACATACTGGCTGAATATTCCAACGTCACTCGTTTGTCATCAATGAAACTCAACCCGAAGCACAAAGTCGAGCACTACATTGAAACAACCGGCCCACCTATCCATGCCCGAGCTCGACCTATACCTCCGCATCGCTACGAAAAGGTGAAGAAGGAGTTCGAGAATATGATGAGCCAGGGCCTCTGCCGACCTAGCAAGAGTTCTTGGTCCAGTCCACTCCACGTAGTACCGAAGAAAAATGGAGATATACGAGTATGTGGTGATTACAGGCGACTTAACGACATTACCAAGCCTGACCGTTATCCTATCCCACGAATAAAGGACTTCACATATCAGCTCGCTGGCAAGCAAGTTTTCTCTACCCTGGACCTGAACAGAGCATACTCACAACTACCAGTCCGTGAAGAAGACATAGAGAAGACAGCAATAATAACCCCTTTTGGGTTATACGAGTTCCCACGTATGTGCCCAGGACTAAAGAACGCTGGCCAAACATTCCAGAGGTTTATACACGAAGTTCTCCGAGGCCTTGATTTTGTCTACCCATTTGTCGACGACTTGCTTGTGACTGCAGAAGACGAAACAACAGCTCGAGATAACCTCAGAATCGTACTACAGCGCCTGGATGAATACGGTATCACAATCAACCCCGCCAAATGTGTATTCGCCAAGAGAGAACTCACATTCTTGGGATATTTCGTCTCCTCCGAAGGCATAAAACCACCACAAGAAAAGGTGAAGGTAATTAGCGACTACCCTAAACCAAAGAATGTCGAAGAGTTACGACGTTTTCTTGGTATGATAAATTATTACCGAGAAAATATACCGAACGCCGCAGCGACTCAAGCACCTCTACACATGTATTTACATAATACACACTCAAAGAAACGTGACAAAACCGAAATACTGTGGAATGAAGAAACGACAAAAGCTTTTGAAGAATGCAAGGAAAGCGTTCAAAAGGCAACCTACTTGGCGCATCCACAGCACACAGCCCCACTTGGTTTAATGTGTGACGCATCAGACAAGTGTGCAGGTGCTGTACTACAACAACAAGTCGACGGCAAATGGCAGCCACTTGGATATTTCTCTAAGAAATTCACACCGGCGCAGCAAAAGTATTCAACATTCGACCGAGAACTACAAGCCATATACTTAGCAATGAAGCATTTCAGAAAATTATTTGAAGGCCGCGAACTGATTGTGTATACAGATCACAAGCCAATCACATACGCGCTCCAGAAAATATCATCAGACTCAGAAACTCCCCGCCGCGGCAGACAGCTATTGTTCATTAGTGAATTTACTAATGACATACGTCACATTAGCGGCCGAGATAATGTAGTCGCCGATGCCTTATCGCGCATCGAAGTTATCAATTTCCCCACTCCTATCGACTACAAGTTACTCGCAAACGCACAAAAAAAGGACGCAGCTATACAAGATTTACTTCGACAATCAAACGTCCAGATGCGCAAGATAAGATTGCCTGGGATGACTCACGCTATCTATTGTGAGACATCAACACAAAATATACGCCCATATTTACCTGAAGAATTCCGCATACAGGCATTTAATGCGATTCACAACCTCAGCCATCCCGGTACGCGAACGTCAAGGAAGCTAATTCAAACAAGATACTTCTGGCCATCTATGAACACTGACGTAAAGAAATGGGTGTCAACGTGCATCCAATGTCAGCGCGCGAAGATACACCGGCACACTGCAACCCCGGTAGCAAACTTCGAACCATCGCACCGTTTCGAACATTTGCATGTTGACATCGTTGGCCCGCTGCAAGCGTCGCCTCAAGGACACCGTTACCTCATCACTATGATCGACCGAGCGACGCGCTGGCCCGAGGCGCACGCCGCACAAGACATAACAGCTGACACTGTAGCTAAGATTGTGTATGAAGGATGGATCGCACGGTTCGGATGTCCAGCTCGTATGACGACCGACCAAGGTCGACAGTTTGAAAGCGGTTTGTTCAACGCATTAACAAGACTACTTGGCATCCAGCGCATTCACACTACACCGTACCACCCACAAAGCAACGGAATGATTGAAAGGTGGCACCGCTGCATGAAAACTGCATTAATAGCGCGTCTGAGCACGAGCAGTTGGATCGAGGAGCTACCTACAGTGTTGCTAGGACTGCGAGCCGCAACACGGAGTGACAGTGGAGTCAGTGCTGCACAGCTTACCTACGGTCACGCTCTCACACTGCCAGGCGATTTTTTCGTGCCGTCGAAGCCAGATTCTATGGACTACAGTTATGTTGAAAAGCTACGATCAGCGATTAGCACTTTTCGCCAAGCGGCAGCACAGTCACGCACCAATAGCAGAAGCATATTCATACCTCAAAGCTTACAAACCTGCAAGGAAGTATTCGTCCGAACTGACGCAGTCAGGAAACCACTGCAAGCACCATACAACGGACCCTATCCAGTGCTCAGCCGAACAGATAAAACATTCACTATCCAACTACCGGGAAGGCAAGCAGTAATATCACTAGACCGCCTCAAGCCTGCATTTTCCATTCCATGCACTGACGACGCAAGTGACTTATCACACCAACGCTCCAGTCCTGCTGCGAAGAACACTGTTCCTGTAAACATCACAACAGAGCATACAACGCGCTCGGGTCGTGTCATAAAGCGACCGGTACGTTTCACTTGAAGGGGAGCACTGTAGCAGCGCGCGTACGCATGTCAGCGCGCTCGCCGCTACACTGCACTGATGGATCGAGCACCGGCACATATATTTATAACCTCAGAGGTTTAATGGTTACCTGGACTGCTGGCAGAGGGCGCGCATCGCGCGCCACAGTAATTTAACTGTGATCTGATTGGCTGATGTTAAATAATATATTTTATAATTGTGTCCGCTACTTGTTCCTAGGTAATATTGTATTTATTTCTCATCAATAAATTAACATTAATTCCTTCTTACAACAAGCATAGTTTCATTTTAACCCAACTGAATACGTCGCTAAAAATGTATTAAAATAAAATAATATAGTGTTTTTTTTAAATATAATTCATAACTTTATGATTTACCTTGCACCTAAAAGTTGTTGAAAGTGATAACTCAACCGTATCAAAGTCAGCTTCAGTGTCATTATCACAAGAGCCAGAAAAATCCATCAAGATATTCTTCTATTTCTTCTATTAGTTGGAAAAACTAAAAAATATTCTCCTTCATTGAGAAAGTTCGCATTATGTTTACATTTTGTAACACATCCACGTGCTTATCCTTACGTAAGAGAACAATTTAATACTTGCCTTCCACACCCACAAACATTGGTTAGTTGGTATCGATCAGTAGATGGTAATCCCGGATTTACCAAAGAGGCATTGCATGCAATAAAGTCAAAAGAATACCTACAAATTCGAATTTACAAGTTTACAAAACAGCTATCAAAGCTCAAAGAAAAAGTCAGAAATATGTTCACAAAATTAACATTGTTTCGTAATCAATAGTGTTTTTTTCAAATTATTTGGAGTGTTTAGTTTCTAAGTTGTATAATAAATCAATATTAAAAAACTCGTTTCGTTTCAATTAAATCCAGAAAATAATTTACCCTACTAACCTATAATTAACACTCCAAAAACAGGGGAATGCAGTTACTATGGCAACATTATATGCACACATTGACAAATTATCTCTGTCTCGACTGCGGTTACAGGGTCCCTTCGTCTATTAGTTTCTCTGTCTACGGATCACATCAATATTTTGCGTTCCGTTTTAGTTATCATGATTATGACAGCTAAGAACTGTCATCAATTCGGAACTCTCGTGAACGTGCTCACAGTGCTCGCTCAACGTCAACACGGTAATAATATTACCGTGACGTCAACCTCAAAACTTGCACAAAAAAGACCGATTGGATATTCTTCTGCAAATGGAAGTTCAACGCATTGGCACTTCTATTTTGTTGGATTACTCTATCGACTCTGATGACTCAGATTTTGAGTTTGAGAACGACAATTCGTCCAGGGATGAAACGGATATCGAAGTCCTTATATTAGCGTATTTACATGCACCCGGCAAAGGTTTCCCCCGAAAAAAAAAACCATATTCATAATCATTTATTTATTGTTTGTCACGGGTGAAAAGACAGTTCTTACAGTTAGCATTATTGTATCACTGTAACATACCCATGGGGTGTACAATATTTATATGTATGCCAGTATTATTGGCCATGTTAAAAATAATTAATAAAATACAATTACGTTCTTAATTGTTACCAAGAATTACAAATAACATACCTAGATGCAACAATCATTAAACATAATGTTCATGAGTTATTAACTTATTTCAGGTATTCTTTACGTCTTGGATGTTACAGCACAATTTCGAAAATGCCGCTTTAGATATGATGGGACTCGAAACAAAACGCTCAACTGAGATTTTTGACTGCGCTAACGGAGATATTTAGGGCATGGTCGACGTTATCGCAAGATGGTGCATGTCATGACGTCATATATGACGACTCACGAGACTGCATAGTTATCGCGCTCACGCTAATTCGGGACGGGTATTAGCAAGCTCAAATCGATTACACCGCAACTCGGAACGCACCCCCAATGTCATCGTTGCGTAGACTCGTAGACAGAGAAACTAACGTAGACTCTACAATTGTTCTGAGCGTAGACTAGACACCTAGACAGAGAAAACCGTAGACAGAGAATGCTATAGACAAATTGATGTGTTTTGTCGCATTCACATAAGAAAAAGAGCAAGATACGCCGATGCCGTGTAAAGAAATGAGACAGAACGATGAGATTTTTTGTTTCACGGCACGTGCCACGATTTTGAAGGTTTTAGCATAGTACTTTGCTAAACAAAGTTTGACAGATAGTTATCGTCTTCTTGTAAAATTCAGTTTTATGTGTTTTAAGTTTAGTAATTTATGTTATTTTATGTTGTGAACAATTTAGCCTTAATATTTAAACCATTAAATAAAAAAAACATGATGCAGTGTAGCGATCTAAGGTGTAAAAGTGATAGGTGGAACGAAAATGCCAGACTTGTCCTTTCATTCGTAAGTATAGCACTTTTTATTAGTAACTAGGCTATCAATAACATTTTACTGTGTTCATACATTGTGAATAATGTACCCTAGACGTAAATTCATCGATAAAAAGCACAAAATTAACATTATTAAATTCTAACCTAAGGATTTTGGTGTTGCCAATTTTCCATAAATTATTACCCACTTTTATGGGAAATATGTATTCTGTAGTGTGTATCCTAATCCTAACTAATATTATATGTACGAAATATGTAATACGAAATTGAGTTTATTTGTTGGTTTGTTTGTTACGCTTTCCAGCTAAAACGGTTGAACGGATTTGGATGAAATTTGGCACATCGGTAAATTACTTGGGTTAGGACATAGGATACTTTTTATCGCAATATTCTCACGGAACCGAGACACATGCGGGTAAAAGCGCGGGGCGCAGCTAGTTAATTGTATATCTGAAAGATTAATGGCTTGTTGCAGTTTTCTTGAAGATGATAATAATACGTCGGAATTGGATCGTAGCTACAGGACGAACAGATTGGACACCAAAACCGTCATCAAAAATTTGCAGCAGACATTTTGAAAAAAAAAAGTTAAATAAAAAGGAAACTAACACTGCTATTACCGAATACAGTACCTATTCTGCTAAATATTCAGTTAATAACATATTAAGTTTCGATACAGGTTTTATATGTTTTTATATAATATGTTCAGTGTTTTTAAAACTGTTATATACAATTATCTGTTACGAACTATTATTTTGTACATTTTATGTGCAATAAATGACTGAGATAGGCTTATCTTAAACTCTGAACGCGATTCAAAATATCGATCAAGAATTTAAAATATCTTTATTTTGTTATAACGTCTTAAAGATAATATATTTTTTTAAGAATCAAAGGCCTGTATTCCATCATCTTCCTCCATCAGTTTACATGAAGAAACGAATATGGAAATTGAAAATAATTTAAGCATTCTTGTAAGTACAGTATATTATAATAATTTCTAAGTACAAGTATTTGTACTTACAAATTACTATAATATACTTATTGAAATACGTTATTGACGGAAAATTAAGGACAATAACGTGTAAAATCAATAAAAGCTAATTAAAAATAAACTTGTTGTATTATTTACTCACAAAGCCAGATACTACTATCATCTAAGAAAATGTAGGTATTTAGAATCACATCATCATCATCCCTAGTCAAACATTCCTGTATCTAGGAATCTGTAGCTAGGGTGTATTTATTCCGATTGTATTACAGAATATGTAGGTTCCCAAATATGTATTTTGAACGGACACGACGATTAAATTATTATTAATGACGATTTATTACAAAAAAATTCTATAGACATTTTAAATTGTGGGGTAAATTTTTCCTCACACGGTAACCCTAAATGTGTGACGTATTTTTATTTTGTCTCTTTCTGCGACACGCTTTGCAGGCGTCTATAGCATTCTCTGTCTACGGAGAAAACCATTAGAAAAGTGAGAAAACTCCACTGACCGTAGACAGAGAATGCTATAGACAAATTGATGTGTTTTGTCGCATTCACACAAGAAAAAGAGCAAGTTACGCCGATGTCGTGTAAAGAAATGAGACAGAACGATGAGATTTTTTGTTTCACAGCGCGTGCCACGATTTTGACGGTTTTAGCCGTAGACAGAGAAACTAATAGACGAAGGGACCCTGTAACCGCAGTCGAGACAGAGATAATATGTCAATGTGTGCGTATAATGTTGCCATAGTAACTGCATTCCCCTGTTTTTGGAGTGTTATTAGATGCAAGTAGGGTAAATTATTTTCAGGATTTATTTGAAACGAAACGAGTTTTTTAATTAAGATTTATTATACTACTTAAATGATAAATGATTTTATTTCTGTAAGTAGGTTTGAACAAACACTTTTACACGTCAATCATATTTTTTTTTAACTAGATGAGGTCGGCGTTTCCTATGTGACTACTCTGAGAACAAAGGCCGAAACAAACTCAGAGGTCACAGTCTCTTTTAAAGTCCAGACAAAATCTTGGTCAGATCATGTGAAGGCTATGTAGATCGGTGTCTGCAATGGTCTTTTGAGGAAAGAACCACACATATTGAGTGGACCTGTCCAGTCAGTGCACGCATTTGTCAGTAACCGTGCAGCTCAACTCAGAACTTAAGGAGCTCAACGATTCGACGAACAATACCAAAGAAAGGACATTTTGTTAGGCCGCATCAGCTACTCAAACTGCCAGAACATGATTAAAACTGGAACAAAAACACACATAGTCCTCACATTCACAATAATTTAAAATAATATAATACTTTGTACAGTAAATATTAGTGTCATTGTATATGAAAATAAGTATAGATACTTATAGCAAAGATTAAAAGTAAAAATAGTTAGCGAAATAAAATAAATTAACATTGCCTGTGCTTTATTGGAGCAACTCAATCCCAAGCCTTTTTGTCCTCAATATAGTCTTTGACAGTATAATAGGCATTCTGGCATAGTTTCCTTTTTATAAAAGATTTGAATTTATTAAGGCTTAGTGCTTTAATGTGGCTAGGAAGTTTATTATAAAAACGTATACATTGGCATCTAAACGAGCCACCTATTTTCTTGAGCCTTGTAGTAGGAACAACAAATTTGTGTTTGTTCCTAGTATTTAAATTATGGATATCACTGTACTTTTTAAACAGATTAATATTTTTATGTGCATACAAAAGATTTTCATAAATATACTGAGAAGGCACAGTCATTATATTAATCCCTTTAAATTTGTCTCTGAGGGAATATCTGGGACTTAATTTATAAATTGAACGAATTGCCCTTTTTTGTAAAACAAAAATCGTCTGAATATCGGCGGCATTTCCCCACAACAGAATACCGTACGACATTACACTATGAAAATAACTAAAGTATACTAAACGGGCTGTCTCTAAATCAGTTAAACCATAAATTTTCCTAACGGCGTATGCTGTAGAGCTAAGCTTCTTTGACAATTTATCTATATGGGGGCCCCATTGAAGCTTGGCATCCAAAGTTATGCCTAAGAATACTGTGGTATTTTCGGGTTTCAACTCTTCACCCTTTATGAGAATACTTGTTTCTACTTGTCTACCATGAGGTATCGTAAACTTAATACATTTCGTTTTTTTCTCGTTAAGAAGAAGGTTATTAACATTAAACCAGTTAACTACTTTTGCGAGGGCACTATTTACATTGTCAGTAACCAGCTGCTGACGTTTGAGTTTAAATAAAAGTGAAGTGTCGTCTGCAAACAGCACTATATCATGTTTATCCTTTATGAGGTAACTAAAAAAAACACTAACACTTAGAAACTAAACACTCCAAACAATTTGAAAAAAACACATTATTGATGTATATACATATATATATATACACATATACTATGCTATTATTTGATCCAATATTTTTTGTTTTTATTACATTGTAGAGCCAATATTTTTTATCGTGACTCGGGGCATTTTTGAGCTGACGCTGGTAACACTTACATGATATAATTTATTGGTTATGAATGTTAAAAACTCGACAAAATCCTATTATCTTCAGTTTTAATGAAACATATCGTTCCGTCATGCTATGGCATAAATAATCATCATATAAGAAACTATAATTAGGTACAAAACCGTCGTACTTACGCGTGAAAAGACACACCGGCAATTTTCTTCTCACTATCGCTTTTACATGAAATAACACGACAACGCACCATTGTATAATCGTCGATGTGAAATACGGATAATTTCTCTGTCTTCTCACTGGATTAAAATCGTTTTTTATCATAAAAATAAGCAAAATTTTAACACCAAACACAATGACGGCACGAAGTGTCAAAGTTTGTTTCGCAATTTGAGTTGCTGACCTTGAAAAAACAGGTTACACGGTAAGAGACAAAAAAATTGATAGTTGTATCTCTGTCTACAACATTCATAGCGTTATTTTCGCTCTCTTTCTTGTGTAAGCGAGAAAGGAATCGTCACTGTGTCTATTAGTTTCTCTGTCTACGGTTTTAGCATAGTACTTTGCTAAATAAAGTTTGACAGATAGTTATCGTCTTCTTGTAAAATTCAGTTTTATGTGCTTTAAGTTTAGTAATTTATGTTATTTTATGTTGTGAACAGTTCAGCCTTAATATTTCAACCATTAAATAAAAAAACATGGTGCGGTGTAGCGCTCTAAGGTGTAAAAGTGATAGGTGAAACGAAAATGCCAGACTTGTCCTTTCATTCGTAAGTATAGCACTTTTTATTAGTAACTAGGCTATCAATAACATTTTACTGTGTTCATACATTGTGAATAATGTACCCTAGACGTAAATTCATCGATAAAAAGCACAAAATTTACATTATTAAATTCTAACCTAAGGATTTTGGTGTTGCCAATTTTCCATAAGTTATTGCCCACTTTTATGGGAAATATGTATTCTGTAGTGTGTATCCTAATCCTAACTAATATTATATGTAAATAAAATACGAAATTGAGTTTATTTGTTGGTTTGTTTGTTACGCTTTCCCGCTAAAACGGTTTATCAGATTTGGAGGAAATTTGGTACATCGGTAAATTACTTGGGTTAGGACATAGGATACTTTTTATCGCAATATTCTCACGGAACCGAGACACATGCGGGTAAAAGCGCGGGGCGCAGTTAGTTAATTGTATATCTGAAAGATTAATGGCTTGTTGCAGTTTTCCTGAATATGATAATTTACGTCGGAATTGGATCGTAGCTACAGGACGAACAGATTGGACACCAAAACCGTCATCAAAAATTTGCAGCAGACATTTTAATAAAAAAAAATGTTAAATAAAAAGAAGAAACTAACACTGCTATTACCGAATACAGTACCTATTCTGCTAAACATTCAGTTAATAACATAATCAAGTTTCGATACAGGTTTTATATGTTTTTATATATGTTCAGTGTTTTTAAAACTGTTATATACAATTATCTGTTGCGAACTATTATTTTGTACATTTTATGTGCAATAAATGACTGAGACAGGCTTATCTTAAGCTCTGAACGCGATTCAAAATATCGATCAAGAATTTAAAATATCTTTTTCCGTAAACAACATCTTCTTACATCTATTTTGTAACGTCTTAAAGATAATATTTTTTTTTAGGAATCAAAGGCCTGTATTCCATCATCTTCCTCCATCAGTTTACATGAAGAAACGAATATGGAAATTGAAAATAATTTAAGCATTCTTGTAAGTACAGTATATTATAATAATTTCTAAGTACAAGTATTTGTACTTACAAATTACTATAATATACCTAATGAAATAAGCTAGTGACGGACAATTTAGGACAATAACGTGTAAAATCAATAAAAGCTAATTAAAAATAAACTTGTTGTATTATTTACTCACAAAGCCAGATACTACTATCATCTAAGAAAATGTAGGTATTTAGAATCACATCATCATCATCCATCGTCACTCTCTCCTGCTTTTAAGGGGTTGAGGGAGCATGCGTAGTTCATGCAAACGTAATAAGTACCAAAATAATTTGTAAATCAAACATAATCCTATATCTAGGAATCTGTAGCTAGGGTGTATTTATTCCGATTGTATTACAGAATATCTAGGTTCCCGAATATGTATTTTGAACGGACACTGATTCAAAGACGATTTATGAGAAAAATAAATTTTCTATAGACATTCTAAATTGTGGGGTAAATTTTTCCTCACACGGTAACCCTAAATGTGTGACGTATTTTTGTTTTGTCTCTTTCTGCGACACGCTTTGCAGGCGTCTATAGCATTCTCTGTCTACGCCACTGACGTATAAATAATATACGTCAGTTGACATAACGGAAAAAAAAAAATATACGTCAGTGGAAAACTCACATCGGGGTTGACACTGTTGACAGTTGATAGTGTCAACGTCAGCTCATCAGCTGTCGCAGAATGTCTGCTGCCGCCGGGGACCGGTGCGGTGACCTAATCCTAAAATAGAAATAATAAACTAAGTCTGTCAAGCTCTTACTACATCTACGAGAAATCTATGCTAATTTAATAAGTGCTACGGTTAAAGAAACTGCCTTCATCATGGGCGGTAGGAGTAGATTTCAAGATATTTACCACGACATTATGAAGATGTTTACGTGGTCTTTTATGAAAGGGTTAGTTGTAAACCCTGCTCAATTACCATTCGCTGCCTTACTCTTAATCGTTGCTGAACTAATTATCAACGTGCTGGTTGTGGAACGTGTGCCATATACCGAAATTGACTGGAAGGCATACATGCAAGAATGTGAAGGATTCCTGAATGGAACCCTCGACTACAGCCAGCTCCGAGGAGAAACCGGACCCCTCGTGTACCCAGCAGGATTCGTATACATATATTCTTTGTTCTATTTCCTTACAGGCCAAGGTGAAAACATTAAACTTGCGCAGTACATATTTATTGGTATATATTTACTACAATTATGTCTTGTTCTTCGAATTTACATCAAAACAAAGAAAGTTCCACCTTATGTTCTAGTTATAACTATATTAACCTCTTATAGAATACATTCAATTTATGTATTGAGATTATTCAATGACCCTATTGCTGTACTTTTCTTGTATGCTGCTTTAAATTTCTTCATGGACTCGAAATGGTACTTAGGTAGCATATTCTACAGTTTAGGAGTATCTGTAAAGATGAACATACTACTTTATGCTCCTGCCTTATTCTTCTTTTATTTAACTAATTTAGGTTTTAAGGGAACCATAATACAACTGTTTATTTGTGGTGTGATTCAGTTAGTATTAGGTTTACCATTTTTGTTGAGTAGTCCAGTAGCATATTTAAAAGGAAGTTTTGACATAGGCCGTGTTTTCAATCATACTTGGACTGTAAACTATAGGTTTCTGGAAATTGATGTTTTTGAAAATAAATGTTTTCATTTGTCCCTATTAGCAATACATGTTCTCCTGCTGATTGTATTCATTCCAATGTGTGTCAAATATTTTAAGAGTTATTGTCGTCTAAAGTATGTGCAGAAGCAGGTGCAACCTCAAATAGATGCTAAAAATTTTGAAAATAAGAGGAAAAGTAAATTGAAGAAGGATATTAAGAAAAAGTTAGGCAAAAAGAATGATGAAACAGAAAACTTGACCAAAGAACAGGAGGATTTCATTAATTCATTTGAAACAGTGTTGCAGAAGTCTTCCCAAAAGGGTGGAAAAAAAGCAGTTAGGAAACCTGTTGAACTTGAGCAAGATCCTCACTTTAATATAAATTTTGATATTTTATCTCAATTGTTTATTCTCCCAATGTTTATTGTAAACTTCATTGGTGTAATGTGTGCAAGGAGCCTTCACTATCAGTTTTATTCATGGTACTTCCACAGCCTGCCATACTTGCTATGGACCAACAATTACTCGGTTATAGTCAGGTTCCTGCTTCTAGCTCTTATTGAAATGTGTTGGAATACCTACCCTAGCACCTACATAACAAGTGCTTTATTACATGTATGTCATGTCACTGTACTCTATGGAGTTTACAGAAAAATATCAGCTGAATTGAGAATGGTTTCTAAATTAGAATAATTTAAATATTTATATGTTTTCCCCTTGTGATTAAGAGATTGTCAGGCATAAAAAGATGAAAAACAGGTTCAGAGTTTAAAATTTATTGCACATTATTATGTTTTTTTACTAACCTAATTAAGGGTATTAACTGAAAGAACAGCCCACCCTATCTAGTATAGTACATATCCCACTGGACTTTTTACGCCTTACATGAAAAATTTCGTAAACGAGTGTGTTCATTTTGTACAATTACAATTTTATGACTGTAAATATTGTCTAAGTGTATTTTTAATAAAAGTTTTTAACTCTGCAGTTTGTTTTTTTTTTTAACTTTGCTGCTACTTTGAGACTCCATTCCCGGAATAATTAAGTACAGTCACTGGTCTCTGGGCACCTATAGAGCGGTCTACACACCAAAGCCGCTGACCCGGCGGCACGGATCGCCGGCCCAACCTTGCCCAACCGGCTTGCGCCCGCGCGGGCAAGCCGGCGGGGCAGCATGCCGATGCCGACGGCATCCCTCTCCAAGTCTCCACTCACTCAGTCAGTTGCCCGCCGGCTTTCAAAAAGTAGTGACGTATCACTTATTCATTCTCTGTTGTTGTGAAGTGTCGGCACTTTTATTTTTTATCAACTAACCAATATGGAGTGGGACGATGCAACAGTTATAAAACTAATAGACCTCTATCATTTAAAAGAAATATTATGGAACCCAAAACACCGTGACTACAAAAGCCGGCCAAAGCGTTACGACGCATTTAATGAAATTGCCAGTGAATTTGCTACTGATGTTCCGGAAATCGAGAGAAAGATAAAAAATTTAACTAGTCATTATTACCGAGAGAAAAAAAAAGAAGATAATTCAAATAAGTCTGGTGCGGGTACCTACTGATGATATTTATCATAGTAAATGGTTTGCCTACAAATCACTAAATTTTCTGCAGAACAAAAATGTGCCTACTGGAACCACCGATACTGTAAGTAAAGATTATTTTTTTTTTATTTATAATCAGGCAACTAGGGCCCCATAGACATATAATTATATTAGTTTATTTATTAGTGTACCTTTGTATTTACATTTTAACCCATTCCCGGGCATTGGCAAAATAGTTGCCACTCAGGTAAAAAAAAATATGTTTGAAAAAAAAATAATTGAAATGTTGAAGACTTATTCAGTGCCTTTAATAAAATCCATAATAAAAAAATACACAATAAAGGTTGATTTTGACTAGATATACTTATTTATTTTATATTAAATAAAAGTAAAACGGCTAAACGGGCAGTCTTTTTCGTCTTTTTTCGCAGGACACACCGTCGACGAGCCACGATTCACAACGAGATTCACAATCAAATCAAAATGATTTACCACAGATGTCGCCAGAAAATACAACTTGGCAACGAAATAAACGTCCTAAAATCAACCCTAATAAAGAGTTGATATCCGAAGCATTGAATATTATGAAGAATGTCTCCCAACGACCAAATGTGACAAAAGATGAGGATGGTTTATTTGGAGATTATATTGCGGGTCAGTTAAGACAAATGGATCGACAAATGAAAGCTATTGTGAGACATCGGATCAACAATATAATATTTGAAGCCGAAACTGGATATAGATCCGATACATTTGCGGATTTTGCAAGACCAAGTAGTGTTTCTAGTTCACACAGTCATCCAGGATACTATACAGCATCTTCACTTCAACAGACGGTTGTAAGCCCTTCTACAAATAACTTAACTTCTTCTGAATACTCTGCCCAAACAAACCCAGATCCACAAACAATTCAACCTTCGTCACTAGAAACATTTGCTGAAGAATACCTAGCTCTAAATCCTTCTAATAGTGTTATAAAACTTATAAAGTAATCTTCAAAATATGTTATAAATATTTAATTTTCTTTTTGGTATAATAAAGGTAGCTATAGGTAGCCCCATTAAAGTTAAATTTAAAATTAGTGTTGACTATTCCCTTCACACGAGTAGAGCTTGACATATGTGCGAAAGGAATAGCAAGGTTTTAATTTTAGTTTAGTGACACTTCTACTGTTACCAATAGTTAATATCATGTTATTGGTTTACAAAAACACATTTCTTATTTTGTTTAAAACTTTATTATACGAATCACAATAAAAGTGTATCTCACTATGTGTAATTTACGATTTTAGATTTATAATGGATAATACATGGAACTACTTAATGATTAAAAATAATATTGATTATATGAGTTTTAATTTTATTCGACTAATGGGCGTTTATTGGTTATATTGCCATTCTAATCCTCCGACACTAGAAAGAAAATAATGAGTCAACTCCACTCTTGTATCCTCAGCGGTCACTGTAGTATCCGAGGTTTGATTGTCTTCTCCTGACATATTATCTAAGCAACTGTCGTTTTCAAGATGTCTACGCCATTCACCGGGAAAGACTTCTCCTTGATTATTTTCAGTATATCTCATATTATTATTGTGTTAATTTTTTCGCAAATGGTACGAAAAGTAGAGTATTTTCCTCGGTGATAAAGCTGTCTTAGTCTTGGGTGAACTTAAATCGTCACCCGCGACAGAAGACACTGCTTTATCCCCTTGGTTAATAATCTACTATTAAAATCATTTATTGCGATGTTCAAGTAACACTACTAAGACTGTCAAATGGTGATACTAGTGATGTACGACTTGTTACTTTTAAATCGATTTGATTAAAAGAAAATCGATATTGACAAAGTTATGAGAATCGCATTTATACTTAAAAAATAAATAATATGAGTTTGGAATCTACGTACTTACCTATTTTGAATTTGAATTTCATGTTTCAGTTTTCAGCATGATCCCGATTTTAAAGAAAAATGGATTGAAGCGACGGGTAAAATAGACTGGTTTCCTTCAAAATATACTACAATTAGCTCTGTACATTTTAAAAATGATGATTTTGTAATAGCCGAAAAGTGCAACGATTATGTAAAACAGCATAACCGACAATTCTTGTTCCAAGTATGACAACTAATGGAGAAGTAGGTACCTAAGTGAATGTTTTCTAAGATGAACATGTATTATCTACTCTTTTTAAAGTAATTCTGAGACTGAGATTATAATATTATTCAATTTTATAGAATATTTACTACCAACCATCAACAAATGAAAACATTTACAAGACAAAGTTTTCACGAACCACAGTTTTTGGTACACTTTCGCTAAATGTGTTAAGTATTGATTATTCATTTTCTGTTTTAGAATAGCGAGGAGGACCAAAACAAGCTGTCTATTCTATTTTTAATAAATGGCAAGCAAAGCCGATGTCGACTATTCTGCCAATGTCTAAAGTGAGCTAGAAAAACAAGTGTGCATAAAAAAAGGGGAAAAAAAAGTGAAAATTAGTTTAAAACAAATAAAATGATTTGGTTGATCCAGTTGATACAATAGAGAGCTTGCTGGATTAGTACGGGACTGAAACAAACAAAAAATAGAAATAAATAAATATTATAATTTTTTAAAACATAAAATACACGCATACCACACCAACACATACAGAAAAATTCATAATTTTATATTATTGTGACGGATGAAGGTCATCAGCGCCACATACAGATCTGGAGAGGAGTATGTTAGTAAAGAAGGAAAATTAGTCGGAAGAGGGATCTTAAATTTTGGGAGGCGTCTATATAAATCTAAAGGTGGGACGTTGTTCGAGCATTCAAAGAAGATGTGGTCCAGAGTGCCCTCCTCCAACCCGCACTCACAGAGAGAGGAGTCTCGAACACGAATCTTTCGCAAAAAAACTGGAGTGCAACAGAAACCCAAGCGAATTCTACAAAGGGTAGAAATAATTGTTTTAGAAGCTTTTTTGTAGCCATAGAACCAAGGTTTTGATTTTATTATTGGTTGTACTGAATAGTAAAACCTGCCCTTTTTCCTTCCACTGATATTCCAGTGTTCCTGCCATGAGGACTGGAGCTTAGCCTTTAGAAGGCTCAGTAAGTCATACCCCTGATGAATGTTGTAGGTGAGATCAGCTGTTGCTGAAGAGCAAGCATCTTTGGCCAAAGCATCAACACACTCATTGCCCTTAATGCCACAATGACTAGGTATCCAAACTAACTGAACTTCCTTTTGACTACTAGCACAAGCTAATAAAGATTTTTTAATTTTTAAAACAAGTGAACTGTGCATTTTACTTTTGAGAGGGTTTTGTACTAAGGCTTGCAGGCAGCTAAGAGAGTCAGTGAAAATAACGGCTTTGTTAATATTGTGATGTGACTCTATGAAAAGACAAGCTTCCAATAAAGCCACACTCTCGCCCGTGAACACAGAAGACTCCTCAGGGCATTTGTACTGTAAAATAATTCTGGAGCTTTGGTAATAAACCGCAGCGCCAATGTTACTGAGATCATTAAATTTTGAAGCATCTGTAAAAAACCTTTGAAACCCGGACCACCGTTCTTCCACCACCGCATTGAAGGCCGAGTTCGCTGAAGGGGACTTTTTGGAAATACCGATGTCAAAGATAATTTTTGGTGTGAAACATACAACTTCATAGGGAAAGTTAAAAAGAGGTAATCGTGGGTTCTGTTCTATTGGACATGCTAAATTATGAATTTGTCGAAAAGCTTTCAAGATTAAGGGAATTTCTTTGTTTTTCCAGAAATTTGAGCTTCTACATAAGGCATCTAACTCATTCAATCTTACTAAAAGGGGATGGGAAGATCTAGATATTAACTTAGCCAGAGAACGGGAGGCCAGATACTGCCTTCTCAAGGCCAGGGGAGGTTCAGCACACTCAACCTGCAATGCGTTAATGGGAGAAGACTTCATACAACCAGAGATGATCCGAAGACATTTCGACTGAATACTATCCAGCCCTGCCAAAGCACCCTTGTTGCATGGAACTAAATGAAACGTACCATAGTCTAAAACACTACGAATTAAGGCGTTATAGACCAATTTCATAGTGTAAGGATGGGCACCCCACCAGACACCCGTGAGAGCCTTTAAAATCGAAATCACTTTTTCACATTTTTTAATTAATAAATTGATATGATGCTTACCATTTAATTTTGAGTCAAGGAAAACGCCTAAAAATTTTACCTTATTAACTAACGGAATATTAGAACCCGAAATGTCCACTGTTATGCGTGGGATCAATCTTTTACGAGAGAAAATTACTGCCGAACTTTTTGGTGCCGATAAAGACAAACCATGACAAAAAAAAAAAAGCCACTGGTTCAGAGAGTCCAGAGAGAGGCATAGGGATGACGCAGCGTCCATGATGGAGGAATCTGTCACATACAGGACTAAGTCGTCTGCATATTGGAGGATGTGACAGTTACTGTTTAGGCAGGAGCCAATGTCCATTGTATACAGGTTATAAAGAAGGGGGCTCAGCACGAAGCCTTGCGGGAGTCCCTTCCACGTCTGTCTTTCATCGAAATCCTCTCCCTGGACCCTCAGAACCAAAGAGCGAGACAAGAGAAGAGCACAGATGCATTCGATCATCTTAACCGGGAGACTCAGCTGGTGCATTTTCTGCCTGAGTACGGGAAGAAGAACGTTGTCGTATGCAGAGGAGATGTCTAGGAAGGCGGCTACGACGGACTCGTTTTTGGAAAACGCTAAGCGAATATCCGTAACTAAAACGCCAACACTATCCATAGTACCGAGCCCCTTCCTGAAACCAAATTGGTAATTCGGCAGCAAATCTCTCGCTTCGACTATCCATTCAAGTCGATTTTTAATAAGGTGTTCCAATAGTTTGGACAAGACTGAGGATAAAGCAATTGGTCTAAGGCCGTTCGGATCATCTACATGTTTGCCTGGCTTTAATAGGGGAATAATAATTTGTACTTTCCACTGATCCGGAACCCAACCATTACTGTAGCAAAAATTAATGATGTCAAGGAAGTAGAGTTTAGCCTTGTCTCCAGAATGAACAATAAAAGAATATGGCACACCGTCAATACCGGGGGCTGAGTCCCGAACATGTCTCAGTACCACATTCAATTCCTTCAAAGTAAATGGCACATCAAACGGATCCTCTGAAACACTTTGTAGGGACACCATTACTGGAACATTCGGAAGAGAGAGGAACATATGGTGGAGCAATTTTGTCAAAGAAAAGGTCAGCTGTTTCCCTAGTGATCGGTGACGAGACTGCTGGAGAGCACCCACGTTTAAACCTGTTGATGTTTTTCCATACTAACGAGACTGGAGTAGAGGGAGATAAGGAGGTACAGAACTTAACCCAACCCGCACGTTTTTTCTTGCGAAGGTGACGCTTGGATCTGGCATTTATCCGCAAATATGTCATTAGATTTTCGGTGCTCATATCTGCATTGTAACACCGCTCTGCCTCATTTCTATCCCTGACTGCCGAAGTGCATTCTGGGTCCCACCATGGGGGAGAAGGTATTTTGCCACGGGCACTGTTTTTCAGCGGAAAGCAGGAATCCGCACTGGAGGTAATGGCCGTGACAAATCCCTCGTAACAACTTTTGACATGGCAGTGGCCAGAAGGATTTAATAAACTTGAATTTAAATTTGGAAGAGCATCAATTTTGTCCTCCAATAATGAAACAAATTTTGTCCAATCTGGCTTGGACAGGTTATATTTCAAAAGTGGAGGGGAAGTTTTCTCTAAATAAGTCTTATTTACCAAAGATATGACAATAGGGTAATGGTCACTACCATGTGACAAGGTCGTACAATCCCAATGGGTTGAAGATGCCAACTCAACTGAACAAAAAGTTAAATCCACGCAGCTTTTTTGTTGACCAGGAGGGGATCTGCGAGTTGGGCAACCGTTATTAAGGATACATAGATCCAGATCGTCCAAGATCTCCACCAAAGCTACCCCAAAGGCATCACAGCGTTCGGACCCCCATCTGTAATGGTGGCAGTTAAAATCACCCATAACCAAAATTGGTCCATGAAAATTGGAAAATATGTTTTTTAAAATAGCAAAAAAATTGTGATGAGGATGAGCAATGTATACCGAAAACACTGTAATGCCTTCCACCGCTCCTGCTACAATACTCATGTCACCTGTGAGCGAAGGCAAAGGGAAGGGCAAAAGAGGGACCCGATTGTTGACAAGGAGAGCCGATCCTCCATAGCCATCAGATCTGTCACATCTGAGAATGTTAAAGTGTGGCATACGAAAGCTAAGACTTGGGGTGAGCCAAGTCTCAGCTATGGAACAAGCCAGTGGCTTGTATTTATTTAAAAGAAATATGAGGTCGTGCTTTTTATGCCACACGCTCCTCACATTCCACTGTAGGAATACTTGGCGAGACGCCATTTTTAATTTGTAGAAGTAGAGTAATAAGTTGATCGGCAACGTTGGACGGTGATTGGGAACTAGTAGTAGAAGAAGAAATAATAGTTGGTAAGAGTTTAATAAGCAGTTCAATAATAGAACCGGTAGTATTAGAAGGAGCATTGTTGTAGTTAAGAGCGCAGCCATTAGGCTGTAAAGGTAGGGGAGAACTAACTATCTGTTGATGAGCAACTTTGTCATAAGACGGGGAAAGAGGGGCATGGGTCTTGGGTTTAAGTGTCACAGTTTTCTGGTAGGACTGAGTAATTGGGGTTTTGGCTATGTTGGCATAATTGCGGGAAGAAGTTGGGATAATCTTACTGGCCTCTGCATAGGGAATAGATTTCTCGGCCATGACAGTCTTAATAGCTTTCTGTCTACCATACTCGGGGCATGACCTGCTGTTAGCAAAGTGATTACCCGAACAAAGCACACAGAATGCCTCGCCCTCAGAAATGTTGCAACCATCACCGGGGTGATCGTGGCCACATTTACTGCAGCGGGGTTTTGACCTGCATAGATTCGCCACATGACCAAATCTGCAACACTTGCGGCATTGAATTGTCGGGTATATGTACTGCTCAACAGGGAGAGATGTATAACAACAGTAAATCCTCTTTGGTAAAACTTGTCCATCAAATGTTAGAACACATGTCTCAGTGGATTTCCACTCATTAACACCGTCTCTTTGGATTTTTCTGTTTATACGACGGACTTTCAGTATTTGGCCGCACCCTGAAGGCACAGTCAAATAAGTTAATGCTTCTTCTTCCGTAATATCTGTGGGAACACCGGTAACAACACCCATCCTTGTGATATTAAATGTAGGGATTGATGTAGTATAACTATATTTAGACAACAAACCGTTACACAAGAAAGAGTTAGCGTCCTGGGGGGAAGCAAACTCCACCGACACACGGTTTCTACCGACTCTGTTAACACCACCACAAACAATGTTCGCAATGTTGTTATTCATGAGGAATTTACCAAAATTAACAGGATGTAGAGTGGTGCCATCATTTGGTTGATTCTCAATACGAGAAACGTGGACAATATAGGGGGCCTTATCCATTACGGAATACTTGGTACGACCAATTTGGCTTTTTGGTTGCTTGCTTGGAGGGGTAGGTGTTAAGATTTCTTCAGTACCAGGACGTTTGAATGAATTTTGTTGGGGTTGTGTTACATCCATTTCTGTTACTCTACAAACAACATCCGCGAATTGGGATAGTGGATTCGGAGAGAAAGGAGTGAAAGGAGTTGAAGGATCTGGAATATCTGGGGGATCCGGATCAGGGGGTTTATGCTTATCCATGTTGAATAAAACGACTTAAAACAAGACAAACACAATACAAACCTGTTTACGGGCACAAGAACGACACAACTAAACAATAAAAAGTCACAAAAGTATCAACAATCACACAAAACTAGATAAAAATTCTAGACACACGTGATAACCCAGAACACCGTGGCGAGAATCCGTATAACAGCAAAACAAGCTGTCGAAACAGAAGGAAAATATTGAGTCAAGTACATACATCAAACGAGAAGAAGCAAAGATAATTATCATGTCAAAATTCGAGAGCTAAAATTAAAAATATTAAAAGAACAAAGTTACTTTTTGAACAATTCTTTAAAATCTTTCTTAATGTTTGTTCAGCTGCAATTGAACTCCCACTTACTTCTTGTTGCATTACACCCCAATAGATTGTTCAAATTCTAATTGAGTTTAACATCAGACAACACTGTCACCCCAGACTTGAGTCATGGCTTTGTGTGTGTTGCAGCACCATGCTGCACGCTGGCTGTAAAGGGTCAGCATTATTACTCGTATTAACAACCTCGGAGTTATTACCACTCATGTCCACATGAAGTATTTCTTTTCCCTTTTTTTACGCATATAGTACGCTTTTGCGCCATTTCTCCCGTTGTGTTTCTTGGTCTTTTATATTCTTTACCTTGATACTTTGAACTTGCTCATTTCTCTTTTTCTGTAAATAATTCTCTTTATTCTTTTTTTTTCAGCATATCCTTTGATCCATATCATATCATCGCATATCTTGCTTTACTGGCTTCCTTTTTCATAGCTATTATCTTTTGCACTTTTTCCTCTTTTTCATCCATATTAGGTACTCGAAATTTATCTGTAACGAACATAGATAACGAAGTTCAATAAATAACTAAATCATAAGAATGTAAGCGGCTATCTAAGACATACTACGATGACAGAGAAATGAGAATACAAAAGTAATAATTTAAACTTATTTACTTTTGTATTCTCATTCCTCTGTCATCGAATCGATTTTAAAATCGATTTAGTCGTAATTATGTAAAACAAATTACTATATTTAACAACACATTTTCAGTCATATAAAACATTCACAATCTAAATTACTAGCGTAATGGTAATGGTTATTACATACATAATGGTAAGCTTACCTGATAGAATGAACTGCGCGCGGCGATTTGCAGGAACAGAAACGCACGTCCACTCCTAAGTTCCTGACGAAGTCTGTTAGCTCAATGAGACAATGGTGCCGATTCTCTTGTCACAAAATTCTCTAAACTAGACTAAAAATCACCAAAATTTAGTTTATTCCTGTCAAACGACGATGTCCCATTCTGAAATTGACTAAAGTGACACAACTTAACTAAATTTTAGTTTGACAGCACTAAGATGGCACTGAGATTATAATTTAGTGAAAATGGCAATTTTGCTATTCTGAATTTTACGTTTTTCACCAAAAATTTTGATTGTCTTAACTAAATCTGACTATTTTTAATCGCGATTAAAAAGGTGTGGAATAAAATTAGTTGTCATGAACTAAAATTCACACCAACACCTCGACTTCAGATGCAAAAACAGTACTGTATCTTTTTTTCTTTTCTTTTGCTTATATCTCGAAAACGGTGTGTCCTATCGCAAAAATAATGAAAATTTCGACCCCCTTTGTAACCCGTAAACCTATAAAACTCAACGTGTTGGTAATATTTTTTTATATTTTCCATACAAAAAGTAAAAAATTCCATACAAAACAAGTCGAGGCCGCACATAATGCGCGCCTACGGCTCTAAAAAAAGATCACGTGGTACGGCAAACAAGTACCACGTGGAGTCGCAATAATGGTCAAATTTGATTTTAGATGTGTCAAAATTATTTTTAAATTTAGAGGTTTTATTTTGCAGAATAGCGTTAAGATTCTCATAGCCAAAAGTAAGGAATTTTAGTGATAGTTTAGTTAGTTTAGTTCGGTGTACAACAGAATCGGCACCAATGACGCTTAGCGATTGATTAACGATTCTGTTCGTTGAGCACATCACTAAATGACTGAGGCTGAGGTGACGTCATCGTAAGTATAAAAAATATGACACGCTCGGTTTCCGTACTCTCCACAGACCAATTAGCTGTACTCTCTAATGAACAATTGAACATGCGGTATCTAGCCTACTCTAAATCTGTGCTGGCATCACTACCTAAAGGGCTAGAGTTGTGCTCACCAAACCATGGATTTTGGCTTGACTGTACTTTTAAATTCTACTGACTACAAGCGCGTGTCGCGTCGTGAGATAAAAATACTGTAAGTATGAGTTTACAAAACAGATGTTAATAAATCGTGGAGTTTATAATGAGTTGTGTAAATAATGGTGCTACTGTGTTTTCAATCTGTAACAGTATTTGTGATGAGTTGATGTCGAATGGAGAAGAAAAAGAATTTTATTAGGATCAATTATTATTGTATTATTGCTACCAGTTTTGCTGTAGTTAAGTGATTAAATAGGATTTACTTGTTATGTGCCCAAGTTAGAATATGTTGATGAAAACTTCAAGCATTTTATCAATTTTAGTGTTATAGGGGCATATAAATATTAACAACAATATAAGCGTTTTGAGATTGTTTATTATGAACCGTATTAATACAACTAATCAAAGGAAATCTAATTATAATCTTAAATTTAGAGATTGAGGCGCAAAATACTTCCTCTGATATCACAATACCACCATTGCTCGGATCCGACGCCTCTCTTCCCAAGCTTACCCAAAGTATTATAGCAGTATACCCATCATACTGTATTATCTTATATAATTTTTACTATATAACAAAGCTATATAAACAATTGAAATAATCATGAATATTTTGTCACGCTGCCTTTGTTTGTCATCGAGCGATAGAAGTACAATCAAAAGTGTAGATGAGGAGAGCAACCAAACGCATGTTATGTTAGGCCTTTATCAAAATAAGTCCAGAAAAAAAGATAAATAAAATAATTTAGAAAATCTGTGTAAAATAAATAGTTGATCTTTGATTTAAATCAACTTCCAACTAATATTGGTATTTATGTATATAGAATTGCGATTTCTATAGGTTCTTTTAAATAACAGTTAAATACTTATGGTCTATGAGCTTAAAAGTTTAAAAATTACTATGTACTTGTGCGGACCATTTTTGGGCCTTTTTCTAACAAAAATTACTGCATATTGAATATTACTATTCAGTCAAATACACCCAGTCATATAGAGAAAGATTCTTCAAGTAAAAAAATTCAAATAAATAAATATACACCAGTATGTCAGTACTAGAAGTAGATAATACTAGTTATGGTTTTAAATAAAGTAAGCTCTATGATGGTACTTTAAAAAGACACGTAATTTTTCTAAACTTTTACAAAGTGACAGAATACAGCGGCAGTCTTACATGACTGGGCTTGAAACTTAAGGATATACAATCATAACATATATTGGCGAGTGTCTAGACGAAGCCGAAGTTCTTGGTTTTGATGGCAAGCAGTAATTTATGCTTGAGCACGTGTCGCGAGGAGTAGAGCGGGATGTACAGGCGCGATATGCACGTATTCGCGGTGGGCAGGTGCGCGTCGTCTGCCGGCCGGATCGTCACCGACGGCATCGGCTGGAAGCCTTCCTCAGACGCCGGCAGCGCGGGGGATCCGGTCCAGAAGTACACCTACAAAGAACGCAACACACATGTTATATTTATTGTAGTTAATAGTTAATATTATAATTAGGACACTTGTTAGAAGCCAAAAGCAACAGATTCATAAGTCTGTACAAATATTTCTTACTTATTAGTATATACACTGGACATCAAATAAACCGGGCCACCCGCTACCTTGGAACTCTGATACGATTTTCTCAAAAATTATTTAACTTACAACTATCAAAGTTATACCTACAGACAGTGCGTTTCATGATGATTAAAATGACTATAAATTATACATTACACATTGATACATTGTAATCAAGCAACAAACACAATGCTAACGATTTGCTCCGTTTTGACTAGAGTTCGCAATTAGCGTCTACAATGAGGGCAGTCGGATATTTCTTATCATTTCTTTAGTTTTTGTCCATAGTTTGCTCAGACGCGTGTATTTTTGCTGCTTTTTTTCAATCAATAATGTATACGACACCTCAGGAAGCAGCTCAAGCTGTAGCACTACTTCAAGCAGGCGTTGCGCAACGTGAGGTCGCTCGAAGACTTCGAATCAGCAGATCTTCGGTGCAACGAGTTTACAGACGATACCTAGAGACTGGAGCATTCGATCGCCGTCCAGGTAGGGGGCAGACCTTGGGCTACATCAGTAGCAGATGATCGTTATATCCAACTTACTGTTCTGCGAAATCGCCGCCTCAACGCAGTTCAAGTTCAACAAAGTCTGCGTGACGAACGCCAAGTGGTTATAAGTTCAGATACCGTCAGAAGGAGACTTGCTGAACGGAACCTGACTCCAAAGAGAACTGCAACCGAGCACAACTTGAATTTGCTCGAGAGCATAGGGATTAGACGTTAGAGGAGTGGGGTAATGTACTCTTCACTGATGAGACCAGAGTGAGTGTACATGGAAGTGATAGACGTCAGAGAGTATATCGTCGCCCTGGAGAACGTTATTCTCAATGTTGCATCGAGGAAACTGTTGCTTATGGAGGAGGATCTGTAATGGTCTGGGGCGGCATCTCGTTAAACGCACATACAGCGTTAGTTTTCATCGAACCGACACGGGTCGTACACGTGGATCGAGTTCTCATCACTACATTACTGAAATCCTCGCAGACCATGTGGTACGTTACACAGGATATATTGGGCAGGATATGCAGTTGATGCATGATAATGCACGGCCTCATGATGCTCATGTGGTGACCCAGTATCTACGCGACGTCAGCATTCGTACGATGGACTGGCCAGCTCGAACCCCAGACATGAATCCGATAGAACACATACGGGATGTGCTGAAACGTCGGGTTCGAGCCTGGGTACCTGCTCCAACAAGGCTTCCAGAGCTGCGAATCGCAATTGAAGAGGAGTGGAATGCAATAGGGAATATGCATGTTATTTAAATTTGGTTCAAATACTTTTATTCCGAATCTTTATTGGCCCGACATTTGAACCAACTAATTATTTTAGTATTTAATACCTTTTAAAGTACTTAAAAATAATAAATAAGAGTGCAAATTAAGCGAGGGAAATTCAAATTTGTAAAACGCAACACCATTGGTTAAAACAAATTGAGATGTCAAAATACCATGATGTCAACAAGTTATTGCTTACGTTTGTATGGCATTGCAGGCTTTTGATTAGAAAATATTGTAATAACGCGTGTGTTGTGTATTCATTTATTGTTTAAGTGTAATTCTTGTTTATTAGTGAGATTAGAAAAAAAAGTGGTTTTGTAAAAGCACAACCGGATAATCTGTCGTGAATATTCATGAATATTCATGAAGTCGTCTTATTTTCTTTCAAATCCAAATTTTACGTGCGCTGAAGTAAAAGGAGTGAAAGCTGCAAGGTAATGATTCTATAATAACACATTACGTACGTTATTTTAGCCATAAATACAATCCTAAATCTAGTGAGGAGTAAACATAACCTATAATTTTTTATTCACAACAATGTAAACAAGCTAATGCCATCAATCACTAATAAAGAACTTTTTTTATTGATCAATGGTTATTGCAGATACTTCATCTCTTTGGATAATCAATTAATCATACACCATTCCTTACGTATTTTTGCACCTATCGGGGCTGGAAAAACACTTTATCAGTTGCACTTCTGAAAGTGTTAGTGCATTCAGGCACAATGCAATACTTATAAATTAGCTTTTGAACTTTTTTCATGGTGAAATAAGTAAGAACGAGAACACCTGTAGTAAAAAATAGACTGGACTGTCACTGGATATGGAATTTGACGTCATCAACAGAGCGCGCGAAAATGGCGGCGTTTAAACAGCTCGAAATTATTCTCTATTTTAAATATTTTTTATAACTTAATTACAGCATTTTTTGCCAGTATTTATATTTTTTACTATGTAATAACGGTGTAAACAATGCATTAAAAATATAAAATAAATACATGCATATACCCTATTCCCTTAGATTTCATCGTCAGGCTCGTGAGGTCGATTACTACGAGGATGCTGGCATTTACCCGAGCAAGGGGAGGGAATACTGAATACTGATCAAAAACATTTTTTAAAATTTTTCTTTGTTTCTGGCTTATTTTTTTTTCATTTTATGATTAGTAACGATTAACACAACTTGAAAACGACTCTTTGTAAGACCCTTAATAACCATTTAATAAATTGATTAATTCCAATGAGTTTCCATTCATTATAATCATCATGAAACGCACTTTCTGTATGTATAACTATGATAGTTGTAAGTTTTATACTTTTTGAGAAAATCGAATCAGAGTTCCAAGGTAGCGGGTGGCCCGGTTTATTTGCTGTCCTGTGTATTTCAGACTTACCAAGTCCTGTCGTTCCAAATGCGTCATCTTATCGACAATGGCCCACAGCCAGCGCTTGAAGCGCGCCAGTCGCTCGGAGGGCTCTCCACTCTCGTCGTTGAAGCTGGTGTAGGACACCAGCGCAGCCACGTTGATGTCGCCCACGCCGTTCAGCAGCAGCCGCAAGTCTTCCGCGGTCAAACCTTCTAGCGCCGACTCGGGAAGCACGTCGAGCACGCCAACTCGCATAGCCTGGAGGATATTTAAAATTTGGTCGAATTTCACCCCTATTATTACACTAGTGAGCGTCTTCACACGCTTCTTAATAAAATGAAAAACTGATCTTATAAATTTTCATAGCAACAATTTAGTGCTATTGCAAGAGCCACGGGCCAGACTAACATATTCAACCTTAAAACCTTTAAAATAATGCATCAAATTGTTACCTCAAGCGCCTTGTCCTGTGAGAGCAGCATCCGATGCTGTGCGTACTTGCGGACGTAGTCATAAACGTTGAGCGCAGTCACTTCGATGTCACGTCCGCCCGGCACTAGCTCCACGCAACCACCACCTTCCTCCTCGCACATTTCCAAACTGCCGAAAGTAAAATAAGGTTCAAAATCTATTTTTACTATTATGTATGTACCAGTCTTCACTGTTGCGATGAAATATTCAGCCAGGAAATACTAAAAGAATGAGATAATTTGAATTATAAGAAAATTTACTCCTTACCTAAAGTTGAGATCTAAAGCAGCAAACAGGGAATGGGAGTCTCCGGTTTCAGCATCTACGACTAGTTGCCGAAGACTCTCGTACACGACGGGGTCGAAGAACGCGAGGTCGTGGAACCTCACCGTCCGACACAGAATATATTTAAGGACGTGTCTATTTAGGAACATCGGGCACAGTTCATTCTGCAGCAGGCATAAACCGATTATTCTGCAAATAAAAGAAACATGAGATTGATGATTATTTTATGTCCTGGCAAATCACTGTTCATTCCTTGGTTTCCTGCATGCGTAGCATGGCCGCTATAGAAACGGAAGACTAAATGACAGATTGTAGAAAGATTTCTATGGCACGACGTAATAACTCAAGAAAAAAATTACTTTTTGTTAAGAAAGTGATAAGTGAAGACAAATCACTTTCTTAACAAAAAGTAATTTTTTTCGTTGAGTAGAGATAGAAGTGGCCATGCTACGCGTGCTGGAAGAGATCGCAGAAAGCGATAAGGCCTCCCATTGTATATTTTGTAGTGCTTGATTGCGCATCATTATATTCGCGCGAGTAGTGGTGTAATATAGTTTCAATTCGGTCTCGTGTATATTACCTGCCGACGTTTCTGAAGGCGTTGATCCGCTCGGGCGTGGCGCGGCCCTGGCGCGGCGAGTAGTACCCGCGCTTGCCGGGCGAGTAGAACAGCGGCGCGGCGTCGTCCGCCGGCGCCGCCGCGCCGCCCGACGTGCCGGCCGCGCCGCCCGCGCCGCTCGCGCCGGACGCGCCGCTCGCGCCGGTCGCGCCGGTCGCGCCGCCCGCGCCCGCCGCCGCGCCCGCCGCCGCGCCGCCGCCGCGCTCCGACAGGGAGAATACGTCTAAATCTGGTAGACAAGATATTAATTACATGGTTATCATAACGTTAATTCACGCCTGTTAAATTTCGCGAGTTGTTTAGTTTAAGTCCCATGTGAACAACTTAGAAAGCTGTTAACGTTCAGTAGAAGTCTACACAACATTCTCAGTTAATCAGCTAGTTATGGGAGTCATTTGTGGTACTCTTGTTAGCTTTGCGCACGTACCTAGTATCGCCTCGGAGGGATGCATGACTATGAGATCCATGGCCTCGCGCACTTTCTGCCGCAGCGCGTCCTCGCTCGCCAGCAGCACTAGCAGCTGCGCCGGCGTCAGTTCCAGCAGCATGCCGGTTATCTTGCCCGCGAATGTCGGGTGTAGCGAGTGAACCTACAAAAACGAGATTTTTATAGTAACTAGCGCCATATTGTCATCTGCTTAATAAAAAAAACCCTGCCAGAAAACGCACAACCAAAACCTTCCTCAAATACCAAAAGTGAGCACTAATGAACTATAAAAGTTTGTATGGAAGTAATAATTTTTACCGATATGAAATCCTATCGGGCGCACGGCTTATCACTGAATAATTATGATCTTTTGGTACTACAATACACAAAATAACTAATGATAACTACTTTTTGTCATCAGTAAATATATCTCTCTCACATTATGTTAATAAAATATATATATATAAGTTCCTTACCCTTGGATAGAGTCGTTCGCCCAGTTGTGCCTGATGGAGCGTGAGATGTTCATTGTGTCCGCCGGGCCTGTCACCGCTGTAACCAGCACCTTCTGTCCCTGGAGCAGCCTGCACCCACAAATAGATACGTTAGGTAATTTCTAGTTTAGTTGCGCAGGGTTAAATGAAAAAGGCAGGTATTTAATTGAAACCCAAATAATTCGCATTTCGCTTTCCTAAAAAAAATATGAACACTTATTAATATAATGAATGCGCCTCTTGTTGTAAACATTCAATAATTCCTATTTAAGTGTCCTAAAAATACTAAATATTGAAGTAACTGCGCCCAACTAGCTTATAGCGTTTGCCGGCCGCGGCCGCTCCACCGCCGGCTTCGCTCGGTCAGCTCGCACGCGAACCCATTCGGTCGGGGTGCCCTAGCTTCGGTACTGCGACTAAGTCGGCTAGAGCGTGGTTGGTCACAGTTCTATCTTAACCTAACCCGGTCGAGGTGCCCTAGCTTAGATTCATAATTTTTTTTTCTCTCTCTCTTCTTTCTCTCTCTTATTTTTTAAGCTATTTACTTCCCCATTTCTTATTGCTGCCTTAACGCACCTTACAAACCAGATTCAGTGAAGCCGTATGTAAAGACGGCTGAATCTCGTTTGAGCAATTTTAAGCTGAATGCACATGTAAATAAATAAATCAAGTTTCATGGATCAAAAACACATTGATTTTAGTATGATGATGTCTGCATTTGCTTATAAAATAACCTCGCAAACTTACCCGCATCGTACGCGCCGTATTTATTTTATACGGCGTGCGGTTTGTACGGTATGTGCATTCAGCTTTATACCGCACTTTTGTGTATAAGCTCTTAACAAAGACGGAGACTGCAACAGATAAATTATCTAAGTAATTAAATGACAGATTACCATGGAAATTTATGTTTACGCGAATGTCGACCTAATTGTATTTGAATGTGAGTAAGAAAATAAGCTTATGGTGGGTCATAATTCAAATTTGTCGACTGTACATTCTGCCGGGAAATAGGCACGCACAAATTATAAAAATTGTTAAGAAGCTATCCAGAAGTAAAATTACAAATTAAAATGTCACAGTCAGAATTATTACAATTATACATTCATAAATGAATATTGAAAAATGTCAAATCAAAGGGTTACTAATAAAATTTAAAATAGATAATTTAATTATATTTATTATATACATTGCTAATTAAAAAGTTTTGTCCATTAAAAAATCATTAATCGAATAATAACATTTTTCTATTAGGAAGACCACTAATTTCGTTTTAATGTATATAGTTGTATCAGTTTTCATTACATCTGGCAATTTATTGTATATCACTTCAATAGTGCTGTGTTACAGGGCTCGATTTGTAATAAATTTTTGTATTGGTTTCTAACGGGTCATTTTCTAGTTTCTGACACAGTTGGAAATAGGTTTTTATTGGTCTTTCCAGAATATACAGTGACGGAAATGTAAGCACTTTTAGGGCCTTAAACTGCAATAATGCAACATTTTTGCGCCTTGAATATGTATTCCCTTGAGCTGCAATTGCCCCAGAAAATAATATCAAGTCTTAGAACTGATGCAGCAAGACCATGATAAGCTACTAATGTTGTTTGAATGTCAACTTTTTTGGACAATTTTGAAAGGGCATAATTATGCCGCTGTGTTAATTCTTTTGCAAAATTCCTCTGCATGTGGTTGCCAATTTAGTTTAGTTGTCTGTCAATGTAAATATCCCCAAAAATTTTGCTACTTCAACTTGGTTAATTTTTTGCTTATTGTAGTCTACTGCTATTTATAACCAAACAGTATTGTCATTATTAGTTCATACCTGTGGCGAATATGGTCTGGCGTCTACACTGAGCACCCTGCGCGGCTCTCGCGACGCTGGTGGGCGAGGCGCGGGCCGGCCGGGCGTACGTCGCGCCGCGTCTTTAGACCGTGCGCGACCTGCTCCACTCCTAGAACAATATTACACAAAATATTCTGTTAGAAAATAAACGTAAAAGCTTATGGATTAGCTCGACATACATTTAATTTTAGGGAGTCATAATGCGTGTAGTAGTCTATGTTAGGATTGTGGTTTATATAAGTCAGAGGAAAACTAAGGTTTACATGGTTTATTTTATTGATAACTAATGACCCGCCCCTGTTTCGCAAGGTGTTTACAACTTGACATAATATCGAGATTTATTTACTGTAACTTAATATTAATGTAAACACATGTTCCGGAATAAATTGTCTATAATGATGGTGAAAACCACATCATGCGTAATTTAGAAGAATAACGCAGTCACACAGACAGACACGAAAAGCGACTTTAATTTATAATATGTACTAGCTTGAGTTGTTTTTAGGGAGACCCTAAATAGATGAGTGTCATAGGCATAAAGACACTTGGTCTTTATGCCTATGACACTCAACTATTTATGATTTCGGCTTATATTAATCAGGGCAAGAGTTACGTTTACTAATAAATTTATTATAATTACCGAGCTCCGGTGTTACTGCTCGCTCCGCCGGCGTTGGCGTTGGCAGAACCTGACGTTCCGTTGGCACTGCTAGTCGTTGTACCGCTGCCGGTCGTAGGCTCCAACGGCGGGAGTTTCTCATTTGCTAGTAACGCCTACACACAAAATATAACACTTATTAAACATCAGTACATAATGGATACCTAACTAAATAATTTTTAATATTTTGAATTTGTTTACATGATGTGTACTGTACAGGCCAAGGTTGTAGGCACCTTACACTAGCACTTTGTTTTGGTTGAATAAGTTACTGGAGCACACAGAAAGAACCACAAGTGAAAATGTTATGTATTTTTTTATAGAATTTTTATATGTATATTGGAAAGTATAAAATAGTAGCGATTTTATAATTGACCAGTGTTTAGTTACACATTAGTTGACGTAATCGATACGTATTATTTAACAAGTTCTAATTATAGTAAATAATTTGTGACGCACGACATCCAACTGGGTTGCTGCGTTTGCAAAATATATGTACGGTAATTGGTTTTCTTACCTCAGCGACACTGGTGTAGAAGGAGCGCGCTACGCCGCTGCCCTCTCCCGGCTCGTCGCGGAACGTCACTTTGACTCTGTTGACTGCGAGCGGCGGCTGCGCACTGTGCGCGCGCCTGCTCTGACCAGCGAACGCGCTGTTCAACTCCGCAAACGTCTGCTGTAGCAACTTGGCACGGTCGCGTTCCATCTGTGGATTGATAATACTCGCTTTATTGTCTAGTTATTTATTGACGATTTACGAAATGCTTTTGATTGAAGTGACGAATAGTTTCGTTTTCTCGATAAAAACATGGGTGTTTTTAAATAACCGACCTTTACAGCGCATCAAAAAATAATAATTTATTGACATGACAGTTTACAGGTACACTGACTAGTAATGGAAAACACATCCCAAAATTTGTGAAGTAGGTACCCACCTTATGTAACGTCAAATCTCTCTGTTGGGAATTCCTTAGCTTCTCCATATCCCTGCGGAATTTAACCTCTTTGAGAGGGAATCCGCCGAGCTCGGCGACCACAGAGCCAGGCTCTAAGCCTACGTCCTCCGTGAATACTCGGCCAAAGAGATCTAGAGACAGGCGCCATCTGCCAAGCAGGAGATCATGCGACACTGAGGCGCCTAGAGACGGACACGCGCGACTGCAAAATAAAAATTTGTATGTCAACATAGATCTGCTAACGTGAGGTGCAATGTATGGAAAGTAAATAAAAAATAACTGCTACACTAAATATTTCTGACAAAGGAATGCCTCAAGCGAGGTTTACAGATAGTGATGGTATTCCTCATACCTCCAAAATATTACATTTGTATGGAACATGGACATATGATTTTCTATTTTCATCCCATCCTTACATAAACATGAAGATTAGCAACATTTAAATTTTTTAAATACTTACGGCTGCGCTGGCGTGTTGAGAGTCGGCAAGAGAGGTGGAGGTGGTAAACCTGTGGTCTCCACCGTCACATGCGCCGAAATCTCCTGAGACTCGAGAGGATCTGCCGCGCTTAACAGCTCACCCTGATGTTACAAAGAAATATTAGATAAATAGGGACTAAGCATGTTATTTAAATTTGATTCAAATATTTTTATTCCGAATCTTTATTGGTCCGACATTTGAACGAACTCATTATTTTAGTAATTAATATCTTTTTATTTAAAATTCATAATTTTAAGTGCAAATTAAGCGAGGGAAATTCAAATTTGTAAAATGCAACACCATTGGTTAAAACAAAACGTGACGTCAAAATACTATGTCAAGAAGTTCGTAGTGCTTACATTTGTATGGCATTGTAGGCTTTTGATTACAAAATATTGTAATAACGTATGTTGTGTATTCTAAATTGTCTAATTGTCTGTGTAAATATAATTATTGAGGAGTATACATAACCTATAATATTTGATTCACAACAATGTAAACAAGTTATTGCCATCAATCACTAATAAAGAACTTTATTATTGATTGATGGTTATTGCAGATACTTCATCTCTTTGGATAATCGTAAACCATTCCTTACGTATTTTTGCACCTATCGGGGCTGGAAAAACACTTTATCAGGTGCACTTCTGATAGTGTTTCTGCATTCAGGCACAATGCAATACTTATAAATTAGCTTTTGAGCTTTTTCATGGTGAAATAAGTAAGAAAGAGAACACCTGTAGTAAACAATAGACTGGACTGTCACTGGATATAGTATTTGACGTCATCAACAAAGCGCGCGAAAATGGCGTCGTCGAAATTATTCTCTATTTTAAATATGTATTTTTATAACTTAATTACAGCATTTTTTGACAGTATTTATATTTTTTACTATGTAATAACGGTGTAAACAATGAATTAAAAGTATATACATGCATATACCCTATTGTTAATAATATTGACGTATGACCTTCAATCAGATACCTTGGACACATTCACTTATCGCCAAGGAGTCTGGCTTGGTAGATTCCTTAGGAAGAGAGAGGTTCCTTAGGACCGGTGGACACACGATCCAAGGTACGCAAGCAGATGAATATCCAGCCTTTTTCGTGATTACGTTTTTCAAAATTTAGATATATTTTCTATTCTTTTTTAGTAAGTTACGTCCAATTGAAGAGTAGGGTATAATTTTGATAAGAAAAAGTCCCCCAAATAAGTGGAGTGACTTACAGCACGTACAATAACAGTCTTGCCGGGGCTTCGAGAGGATGAGGCGCGGGCATCCGCTAACACTGTGTTTGAGCCGCTTGGTCCTAGAACAAATTCAAACATTGGTGTACTTAGTTATTGTGTTAAAACATATCAAGACTTACCTTTGGGGAGAGTCGAAGTTACAAAGCAAAGCGAATGTTTTATGCACTAAACAATAATGCAAGCTATCAAAACGTACCTGGTGACGGCGACGCGGAGATATTCTGCTGATGAGGCGCATCGATGATAGAGCATGCTGTATCAACTAGAGTGTGGAACTCAGACGGCTGCGCCATAGAGTCATGCATCGAACTGCTTCCAGCCGACATATTTACTGAATGTGGATGTCTGAAATACAAGAATTTTATTTAAACATGCATATAAAGTATCCATTTTTAAAAGATTTTATACTCAAAATTTCACGTATATGTTACTTGCATAAAAACCCATGACACCGTAATACACTAATATCTTCAAATGGTAAAAGTAGACTACTTACTACTGTGTCTACTTTTACCAATCATAATTATGTCTTTTTTTTGGTCTGTTAAATTTTTACAATATAATTATAATTAATATTAAATAAAAATCTTACGCTCGCACGTACAATCGATACAGACTACCCCATCACTACTTCCTCTGTGACGTATCATCACAATAGCTCGCTTGCTAGCCTATGCCGCTTGACCGGCCTTGTATGTAAGATCTTTGCGCGGTCCCGATTTTATAACTTAATCATTAAATATTGTGTGGGCCCATACTAAGACTTGCACATACTTAGTAGTTATACCGTGTACATTTTATGTTATTTCATGTCAACGCAAAATAAGACAATAAAAGATGTTAAAATGTTTGTAAATTTATCACGATTTGTGTACAAATAGAATAAGATCATTTGTAAACACCATTGTAACAACCTTTGAAGTAAAGAACTCGAATAAAAAAACATTAAAAAAAACATGCAAGTTGATAAACAAAATCAAAATCAAAAGTCATTTATTCAAATTAGGCTGAGAATCAGCACTTTTTGAACGTCAAAATCACATAAGACAGTCCCCCCAAAACGCCCACCCTTCACCACTTCCTAGTGCTTTAGCTGGGAAGAAGAAGTGGCGGAACAAACTCCCCAGCAGCACTGCTGTCTGTTCAGTTAGAAGAACTGGATTCTATACATATAGTAATAAATAAATTAACATTACGAAACACAAAAATATTAAAATTATTTGCCATGTCAGCTAGCACACGCCAATATTTAAAACTATACTCAAGCATAAATAAATAATAAAAACAAAAACGCAAACAGAACTTAATACATAATAAAAAGCTTCCTGGCCGCTTACATATGCAATGCTGCATTATGTTTATATGTATATAGCTGTAACTTGTAGCCACAAATGATAAACTAGGACCTTCGAAGTAAAATAAAGAAACATTAATTTCTAATAACAATAACAAAACCATAGTCAGCAAGCTGACCTGTCACCACAAGCAGCACCCGTTCACGAGCATAACGCAAAGATCAGCCATTACCCCCCTCGCCATATTTGAGGGAAGGAGGCAACCCGACCCCCGACGCTACCGCAAGCATTGACATCTAAGGGAGCATGACGAACTTGCTGCCGGTTGCTCAAAAGAATAATATGATGAACTGTCGAGGTCGCTAGCTAACCATATATTGCAATACAACTCATTAAAAAACATTGAAATGAGTAGATTATGTCAATAATAAATAAAAATTAAATTAAACTAAGGTGACTAATAAATATAGTCAAATAAAATAAACAATTATATGAACTCGTATAACTTGTCAGTAGGTATGCCAATTTTGGAGAAAGAACATAAACATTGTCTTGAGTTAATCACAGCGACCAACTATTTTTATCGTTTAAGTAATCGTTGATTGAATAGTATGCCTTTGAACAAAGGTTGGATTTTACTTTAGCTTTAAACGCATTAAAAGGCAATTCTAACAAAGAAGAGGGAAGCTTGTTATAAAAGTTTATACCAAGCCCAACAAATGAGTTATGGACCTTATGAAGCCGGTGAAAGGGAGCACGTAGTTTCTCCTTGTTTCTAGTGATAATATTATGAATATCACTGTTTTTTGTGTATAAGTGTATATTTTGCCTAATATATAAGATGTTGGCGAAGATGAATTGTGAGGCCACCGTGCTCGGGGCTCGCTGGGCCGAACCAACGCAAATGCATACGTGCATCCGTGGTGGAGCGACCCGGACTGCCGGGCACTTCTTCTCATGCAACCGAGCGGGTGGGCAGGTTGCGGATAGCCCAACTCCGGCTGCGGGACCGGCTGCCAACAGTCGATCTCGCACCTGGAGCATCTCGTAAGAGATCCCGGACAAGAGAAGTGCCCGAACACCAGGCCCCAGGTCTAGGGTAACCCATACACCTTATTCCATGCTCCAATTTGACCCAATCAACCCAACCCTCCCCTATCCACAAATCCCGTCAATCCATAAATCCTTAGGCCAATTCCCAGACCTACGGTGACCAAAAACCTACACCTTATCACCAAACACCCTCCCTCCTGTCCTTAATTCCCATCGGTCCCAGAGGAAGGGTAACCTCGATTCCAAAAAAGCCCACCCCCTCGCCAAATGAAAAATGCAGAAGGAACAAAGTTCTACCCAGGTGGGTCCCGGCCAAGCCGGGGAATCCCACACCGCTACGGCGGTCAGCCCCCATCGTATTCTGGGGGGGGCAACCAACTGCACTTCATCGTCTTCGCCGTGCTATTCAGCACGGCCGGCTGCTGATTCAGCGCCCAAAACACAGGCAGCGACCCACGCGCCCATTGTCACAACTCCGGCTGCGACCAACGCGCCAACCAACCCTACCACGGCTGCGACCCACGCGCCAATACCCACTACGAGTCGTATGCCTCCCGCGAGCATCTGGCAACAGAGCATCGTGAGGAACAGCGTAAGCTACCCTGACGATGACCCCGGCGACCTTACCACTCTCCCGGGTGCCGGAGTACGACTGCTGAAGAAGCGCGGAAAAACCACCCGGGGGAAGAAAGTAGGCGACCGAAAGCGCTACCCTCGCGAAGGCACTAGCCAGCGCGAAGCGCGATCGGACGCCGAAGAGTTAGTACGCGACCAGCCACGAGTCCGCGACGGGGAAACCCGGCGCGAAAAGGGGCCGGACGCGGAAAACAGAGAACGGCTGCAAGTCCGCGAAGGGGAAACCCAGCGCGAAAAGCGGCCTAACGTGGGACTACGCGACCGGCCGCAAATCCGCGAAGGGGAAACTCAGCGCGAAAAGCGGCCGGACGCGGAACCACGCGTGCAGGGGCAAGTCCGCGAAGGGGCAACCCAGCGCGAAAAGCCCATGCACCCGACAGAGTCTGCCGGGGGCGCCAGTCGACCTTACGCGAACACCGACACATCCCGTAATAATCCCAGACCCAAACACCGCAGAGGGAAACGAGGTGGATCCTTGCACCCTAACCCCGCCACTTTGCCGGGCACCTCCAAGTCGCAGCCTGGACCGAGCGGTACAGGGCCGGCGAAGAGGGATCGCCCTGACGACACGGCATCACCGGGTACGCTTCGGGGGGATGCAAAGCGTGTAAGGATCCACTCCGCCCAGGAGGAGCCGAGGACCTATGCGCGGGCCACCAAGGATATTCCTGCGCGGCTCGCCGTAGCAATCTGCTTCCCTCCCCCCTCCAGAGACTTGACAGCAGAAGAGGCCGAGCAGGTTAAAGTAGGCCTGGTAGACCTACTCATGGGCGGTGACCCGTCGACACCACTCCCTTCAACACCACTCCCTGCCTTCCGCGGATACCCACGGGTAGCGGAGGGCACAGTGCAAATGTGGTGTGAGGACGACTACGCCCTAACCTGGCTGACACAGAATGTACCCAGAATTAAACTCCCAGACACAGACGTCACACTGACGGTACTCCGACAGTCGGACGTGCCCACCCGGGTGAGAGCCTCGCTTTTCGTCCCTCGCTATCGAGGAGACGTGCTGAGGCTCCACAACATCCTGATACGTCAGAACACCTGGTACGACATAGCCAGGTGGTCAATGTACAGGGCAACCAGGGTCGGTGGTGAGAACTATGGGACATATTTGACCCTGGGTCTACCACCGACTGAGGCGGAAAAGGTCCTGGGTCGGGAGCGTCGCATATCGTACCTGCTAGGTTCGATATACGTGCGCTTCTGGCCCACGGCCCAGCCCGAGGACTGTACGACGGACACGGAGCCCGCACCGACAGGGACACGGACGGAGGACACGGAGATTGCCCAGCTCGAGGAGGTCATGGCCCGCGCGGCGATGGCTGACGTTGAGGCCACCATACCACCTACATCTCCCGGCTGGAGCGAGAGGCTGTTAGCGTCGTCACCGGTTGACACACACGACCACCTATACAGAGAGGGGGTAGCGGAGGAACTGTCCGATGGATCCACCACCGACTAACACCTCCCCCTCCCCATCGCCATCAACACCACTCCACATCATCCAGACAAACCTCCAACACAGCCAAACTGCCACGGCTAGCTTACGCAGGGCACTGGAGGTTAACCCCCATACAATCGCACTGATCCAAGAGCCGTGGATCAGGAACAATAGAATATGCGGCCTTAGTAACATCGGAGGTAAGCTAATTCTCAACACGCATAGCACAGACAAACCTAGATCCTGTGCATACATACCAAAAAACATCCCTACCACGCTACTTACTCAATTCTGTTCCAGAGATCTGACAGCCGTCAGACTCCAGACCGTAGATGATCTTCCAGATGTTGTACTGGCCTCGGTATACATGCCGGGCGAGGACACAGACTGCCCGCCGAAAGAAATGGCCGACCTGGTACAGCACTGTGAGCACACCAAACTAGACCTGATCATCTGCACCGACTCGAACGCCCATCACCCGCTCTGGGGTAGCGATGCATCGAACTCCAGAGGAGAGGTATTATCCACTTATTTATTCTCTACTAACCTTAACATTATTAACCGAGGCTCTGAACCCACTTGGGTCACAGCCCGAGGACAAACTATCATAGATTTAACTCTTGCTACAGAAAACGCGACCAACCTTATCACAAACTGGCACGTATCGGGTGAACCTTCTTGCTCAGACCACAGAAGGATCCGTTTCACACTAACTACCAACACTAAAAAACCCATGCCGAGACGAAACCCGCGGCACACCGATGTACCCGGGTACAAGCGCCTCCTGGCAGCCTTACTAACCAGGCACCTATCACAGACAACCATAAAAGACACCACACAACTAGAATACACTATAACAAAGCTAACAGAATACCTAACTCAGGCATACCATGCATGCTGCAAGCTAAGGGCGCCTCGAACTAACTGTGAGAGATGCCCCTGGTGGAACGCCGAACTAGGTAAACTCAGGAATACACTAAGAAAGCAATTTAACAGAGCTAAGAACACCAGACTACCGGAGGATTGGGAGCTATACAAAGAGACCCAATACACTTACAAAAAGCAAATCAGAACCGCCAGGAGAACAGCTTGGCGAAAGTTCTGTGAATCCATCGAAAACAACAATGAAGCCGCAAGAGTAAGGAAGATACTGGCAACTGACCAGGATCGAACCCTCGGCGCGCTGAAAAGACCCGACAACTCGTACACACTGACGGACCAGGAAACCAGCAAGGTCCTCCTTGAGACCCACTTCCCAGACTGTAAACTCTTAGACGACAGGACCTGGGAGGCTGAGCTAGACTGGATCCCAACGGAACGCGACTGGTCCAGAGCCCACAGTCTAGTAACAGAAGACCGCATAAAGTGGGCTATCAACACCTTCCAACCATACAAGTCCGCAGGTCTTGATGGCATTTTCCCGGCCCTGCTGCAATGGGGGGTTGACTATATTACACCATGCCTGACGGCTATTTATCGGGCATCCATAGCACTCAGATATATACCCCTAGCCTGGCGCGAAGTGAAAGTCATCTTTATACCTAAACCTGGCAAAGCTGACTACACACAACCCAAGGCGTACAGACCCATAAGCCTTACATCCTTTCTACTAAAGACCCTAGAGAGACTCTGCGATCGGCATATCCGAGACGGACCTCTTCGGGCAAGACCACTCCACAAACAACAACATGCGTACTCCACAGGCAAATCAACGGAATCCGCGCTGCACAGTGTGGTATCCAAAATTGAATGCGCGGTGGACTACAAATGCTCAGCACTGGCCGCCTTCATTGACATCGAAGGCGCCTTTGACAAAACCACTTTCAAAAGCATCAGCACGGCCCTGGACAGGCACAATATAGACCCGTCCTTGAGTGGCTGGATCACTAATATGCTCAGACAGAGAGCCGTACAAGTAACCGTAAATGACACCACAAGGGCCATTGTAGCGAAGGGCTGCCCGCAAGGGGGCGTCCTATCACCGCTCCTATGGAACCTGGTCGTAGACAACTTAATAAAAGAACTCAACGACAAAGGTTACTTCACCGTAGGCTACGCCGACGACCTAACCATAATAATAAATGGCGCCCATGAAAACACCTTGTGCAATCTAATGCGCCAGGCCCTGAAGATAGTGGAGAATTGGTGCGGCAAACACCAACTCTCAGTGAACCCTACAAAAACCGAGTTGATTCTCTTCACAAAAAAGAGGAAATTAACGAGACTACAACTACCACGTTTCTTTGGTACCACCCTAAGCCTATCAACTGAAACCAAATACCTGGGCATCTTTTTGGATAAACAGCTGAATTGGGCAAAACACACCAACTACATCACCACGAAGGCCAGTATATCCTTGTGGCAGTGCAAGCGATTGCTTGGCAAGAATTGGGGGATTAGCCCACGGGTTACCCACTGGCTATACACCACAGTCATCCGACCAATCATTACATATGGCTCAGTAGTCTGGTGGCCCAGAACAGAACTGAGCACAGCCCAAAGAGACCTCGAAAAGCTGCAGCGGCTCGCGTGTGCGGCGATCACCAGCTGCATGAGAACTGCACCCACCGCTGCCCTACAGGCTATGCTTGGGCTACCGCCCCTACACCTCACTGTGAGGGAGGAGGCGACCCTGGCTACCTTTAGGCTACATATAGCAGGAACCCTGAGCAACGACTCCAGGGTCAAGCACAAACGTTTAAGGGAAGAGGCGATCAGGCGTCAGCCGATGATGGCATCACCCTGCGACAAGGCCCTGAAACAATACTGCTTTCAAAAGCACTACAGCATAGTGCTTGAAGAGGAGCAGTACGACCATTCAGGCCTAAAGGAACTGAGAATTTACACCGATGGATCAAAAACCGACTGCGGAACTGGAGTCGGAGTGTTCTCACACGACCTCAACATAAACATATCCAGACCCCTGGGAATGCTCAACACGGTCTATCAGGCAGAGTGTGTGGGCATAATACAGGCGGCTTATGCCATAGCAGCCAGAAGAGTTGCGGACACCCGAATCCGCATACTCTCTGACAGCGCCTCAGTCCTCCAATCCCTAGGGAAAAAATGCATTACTTCGAATCTAATACTAGAATGTCACAATGCGCTTGAACGGGTAACCGTATCAAACCGCAATACAGTGACGCTACAATGGATAAAAGGACACAGTGGATCGCTAGGTAACGACGCAGCCGATGAGCTGGCCAGGAGGGCATCCAGCACGTCGGTCTGTGGACCGGAACCTATCGTGCCCATCCCCTTCAACCAACTACGCAGGTGGCTACAGGAGTACACCCACACACAAGCAGAGAGCTGGTGGACGTCGTCACCGGGCTGCAGGCAATCCAAGGAAGCCATGCCATCACTAGACGGCAAGCTAACCAGGCGGTTGCTACGCCTGGACAGGAAGGGCATGCGCCTGGTGACGGGGACCATCACGGGACACTGCTCGCTAAACAAACACTTTCACACAATAGGCATAACGGACAGTCCTCTATGCAGGGCTTGCATGGAGGCTGACGAAACTGTCGCGCATGTGCTCTTCGAGTGCACAGGCGTCGCCCAGATTAGGTCAAAAACCCTCGGGACACCCAGATCTTACACAGATGTTCTTAATAGACCAGGAGACCTAATCAGCTTCTGGAGGGAGGTGGGCTGGTTGGAATAACCACCGACGGCCGACATGGCTCACGCACAATGGTCCACTGCAGGACTAAGTGCGGAAACCAAACCCATAACATAGAACATAGAACATAGAGGCCACCGTGAGAATACCAATCTCTTTAAAAAAATATCTCAGAGTAACTCTAGCACCTAGCTGGTAAATTGCTCGTACAGCTCGTTTTTGAAGAACAAATATATTTTGAATATCAGCGGCTTTGCCCCACAGCAGAATGCCGTAGGACATGACGCTATGAAAATAACTGAAATAGACTAGCCGAGCTGTATCAACGTCAGTGTATTGTCTTACTTTCCTGACGGCATAGGCGGCCGAACTGAGCCTTCCCGCTAGGCATGATATATGTGATCCCCACTGAAGCTTGGCATCAACTGTTATGCCCAGAAATACTGCCGAGTCTACAGTTTCAAGTACCTCTTTATCTAAGACGATGTTGGGTCCTAGATTTCTAACATTCGGTAAGGCGAACTTTACACATTTCGTTTTCTTGGCATTGAGAACTAGGTTATTTGTGGTAAACAACTAGCGATCCGCCCATAATTTATATTATATCTAATGATGGTGAAAACCACAACAAAATCTAGTGTGCAGTTTAGAGTGGTCACACCGACAGACACGAAAAGGGACTTCGTTTTATACTGTAAAAATTTGTGTACTAATTCAGAATATTAACATACCTGTGATGTTTTTTCCTTGGTATCTGTCGAGCTTCGTTAGAATCTGAGTCGGATAAGTATTCGCCATCTGTGTCAATGTCCATTTTTGTAGATGCATCTTTAGCGCAAGATAAATCCTGGAAAGAAACAATGAAACAAGTTTACACAACAATCTGAAGAGCAATTCCCGTATTTTTAAGAACATTCGCATTCTAATCTCAGTCTCAATCTGTCAAAAATTTAGTAGCGTTTACCAACATTTTTGATATTTGATTGTCGCCGAAATGACATTGCGACTTTGAATTTGAACGTTTTTAAATACGGGATTTGACCTTCTGATTGCGGTACCGTAAACTTACAATCGTTCTACTAGTGATTGAATTAGTGAAGTCTGCAGTCTGCTTTGGGTAAATAAGTGTGAAAAATATTTGAGCCCCATTAGATCGAGATCTCTCTAGATGAGGACAATAAACTTACATAGCAGAAGATTTTACTAGACCTATATGAAATAAAATGCAAGACATTTCAATATAATAAAGATAACTTATTGTAACGTACCTGTGGTTCATCTCTAGTCATAGTGTGAGTATGCGCAGGAGGCGCAGACGCAGGACGCGCGGGCGGCGACCAGCCGCGGTCCGTGCCGCGCGTGGACAGGCCCAGCCGGCGCGGGACCACTGCCGAATAAAACATACAATGCACTCGCTGCCACAATAAAGAAGGATATTTCGAAAGTGCTTTTCTATTCATGATTTTATAAGATTGGATTTGCTGATTGTGTTGATAAGTAAATTTTAATTACTTTCTCGATATTCTAAAGGGTTTTGTAGCAAGGCAGTTATCAATATTTTTTTTCAAAAATAAAATATAACTTTGCCATCAAGTTCTTGAATTTAGTTATTATTATAAAGCACTATTTACTTAATCTAGTAAATACATAAAAAAGTGAATATTTACGTGCAATGTTACCTTCTAGCGGGTTGTTCACACCGGGCGGTGCGTCACCGGAGGCCGGCACGGTAACGGGCTGGCGAGGCATTCCGAACAATTCTTCGCGACGAGCGTTCGGTTGAAGTAGTTGTGGCTGATCCGCTAGCGGTAGTGCGTCTTGCATAGTCACTGTTTTATACAAAAATTAAGTAGCACAAAATCGTTAGAACTACTTCGACCCTTTGGAAAATAAATGTTTCTAACCGACCAAATTCCTACATCTACAAAATTGATATTTCGCGGCACATTGAAATTTAATAAATTACTAAGTTTTCTTAACTCTAGTCTAGGTATATAAATCCCTACTTTATGGGCCTTAAACTTTAGATGCTTACGTAAACTTAAACCACATTAAAACAAATCCTGTCGGGAAGCAATCTGAACGTAGTAATGAATGAGAGTACTGACTGTTGAAGGGGTCGGGCGGTGGGCAGCCGAGGCACAGCGTGGAGTCGGAGCGCTGGAAGAAGGCGTGCGCTCGCCCGCGCGCGCCCTCGCCCTCGCCGTCCGACTCCGCGGCCGCGCCTCCACCGACTACCATCTCCTCGTCGCCTTCCTCGTTCTCATTCTCGTCCTGTATCACACGACAACGTTTTAGAATTCATTCTGGTTGGAATGTGTTGTACAAACAGATGCAATATAAGTACTGTAAAGTACATCAAAAAATGTAATTTTTCTAATACACATTTATCGAAGTCAACCAAATAATACCACTGTCTAATAAAAAAAACTCCGTTATTAGATGTGAAACCTGCAAACATAAGCAACATACACATACATTCCTCTAACATTGATCATAATATCAAAAGTCATTTATTCAAACTAGGCTGAGAATCAGCACTTTTTGAACGTCAAAATTACATAAGACAGTCCCCCCAAAACTCCCGCCCTTCACCACGTCCTAGTGCTTTAGCTGGGAAGAAGAAGTGGCGCAACAAACTCCCCAGCAGCACAGCTGTCTGTTCAGTTAGAAGAACACATAATAAAGTTATTGTCTTATAACTGAAATAAAACACACGATAAATCAATGACATTGATCTACTAGACGAGGTATGCCTACCGGTGTCCAGAGATGTTGGTGGTGGTGCGGTTGCGGCTGTGCAGCGCGCATGTAGTACACGAGCGCGTCCAGCACGTAGGCCACGTGCTTCAGCGCTGCCACGTCCAGCACGGGCAGCTGCTCCGCGTGTTCGGCGCTGTGCGCGCGCAAGAGTGACAGGCAGTATGCTAGGAACTCGCGACGAGCACTGCCGGCTTCCACACCTATATCAATGTTATAATTGTTTTTTTTTATGTTCCTTTGCAAAAAAAAAAGTCATAAGGGGAAGCCAAACGACCGTAATTCGGATTAGTAGAATATGGGAAAATTCGATTGCTTTAGTTTTTAATATTTCTTCCGGAATTGGCGCGTTCCTGTAGAAACCATGTGTAAAGAGCAGTTTCCATCTTCGGACAATTAAAATATTTTAATCTCTTACGTTTGTCCCTCTTTCCATGGACTTAATATGCTCCATTATCTTCAACTTCTTTTAGTATCGAGCACAGTAGCTCGCCCAACGTCGTATTCCTTCACAAGTTTACACAAATGTTTTCGCCTTTTTCTAACCTCTTTAAAATTTTCATCTGCTCAGCCAAGGTCAAAGTCTTATATATTCTCTTATTACATGTACTAGTAGAAGCCAATAAGACAGATTAAGCGTATGAAACTAATTTATCAGCGAAAATCAATTCTAAATCAATCTCGTGTTTACGGTTCTGGCGAGCACTCGCGATAACGCCCACAAGGATACTGACCTAGCAATACAAAAAATGCGAGCTAATACTGTGCCGGATAACTGAACGTATTGAACTTCCAGATTATCCAAATTGAAACTATCTATTGAAAATCCATTTAAAACTTCAGCGAAGATATCCCACATTAATCAAACGGACACCGAGAAAAAGCTGTCTGCGTTCTCGCTTATACGAAGCCATTATGACTGTCCTTTGTTAAAGTATATAAAAGTCTGCGCTAAATCAAGGCTGGTAGAAAAATAAACCCTTGTCTGACCTTGTTCACGATCCCTTGTCCTAGGTCCTTCAGAGAAGCCAATGATGCGCGTAGCTGGTGACGTCAGAGATGTTGTGCGTCGAGTCGCCGGCGCAGCTGATCTTCCGCTGTCACCGGTCGAAGTGCTTGCGTTGTTCGAAGTCAATGATGCGCCAAATCTGTTTACAATATTAAAATATAGGGCGTTTACGAGCACAATACATCTGACAACATTCTTTCTTATTGGTCTTACGTAGACGACAGACAATCAATGGTACAATAATAATACCAGTCTATTATTGGCCCACTATAGGGCGGCCTCTTCTCATACAGAGAAGGCACGTGTATTGATCACCACGCTTGCTCAAGCAGGGTAGGCGATTTCAGACTTATATTAACAATAATATATGTCCAGGTTTCCTCACGATGTTTTTCCTTCACCGATGTCAGTAATGTCCAAGATAAACTTAGAATGTAAATAAATGAAATTATCAACCTCGAGTGTTACAATGGTTAGACCAAAAATAAACCGGCAAAATTGTCGACAAAAAAAAAACACACCCGAGTCGACATGGAAACCTCCTTTTTTTGAAGGCGTTTAAAAAGTGAAATTATTTGACGATGTTGCAACTTTCTATGTTTATGTCTAATTGGAAATCTAATTGGATTATCATTAATTACTAATGTTCAATTTATTTTACCTCAGTTGTGCTTCCGTAGCATCCATGACAGTGACTAACCAGTCCCAGGTGGGTTTGAGTTGTCGTTCGAGGTAGCACTGCAGGCGCAGCGCCTCGCGGTACGCCAGCGGCACCATGCGGGGTAACGGTAGAGTCACACGTTCATACTCCCACAGCAAGTCTGCGATTTGGCGGATGACGATGCCTGTAAACAGATATTCACTTAGTAAGAGGACAGAGCAGTACAAAATTTAGCACAGGACAATGCCAAGAAAAGTGGACTTAAAATATGAGCATAAGTTTGGCACATCAGAAGCAGTTGTAGTGACATCTACTTGGCTACTTAACACTAAAAAACTTCTAGAGTTCTGCAAAACGAGATCAACAGCAAAATAATTAACCCTTCATCACATTTATGTGGACCGGCAGTCAGTGTTTTTACAGGCATTAGCAATCATATTATCTTAAAATTCTGAAATTCATTAATTTATTATATTTATTTTTTAATCAATTTTTTCATTTACTGACAGACAACGCACAGCCTAAACCGCCGCCGGGTTGGAAGCTTTAAATATTTCACAAGAGTTCCGTGTAATATAACGAAGGTGAGCATTAAAGGTTTTTTGAAAATTCATCCCCTAAATACGGGTTAAATTGGTTATGAAAGTTTAAATGGTAGTTAGTAATTTTTGGCGGTGGGAAAACTCATCGGGCACACGGCGTACTTGTGTATAAACAACAATAAAAACTGCTTACCAAAAGCCCTAGCCAGGCAAGAAGCCGTAGTAGACGTAGAATGCGGGTCGTGTGCGCCCGCGGCGGCTGCGGCGGAGCGCCGGAGCGAGGCGGGGTCGATGAACACCAGCGACGAGCTGCCCGTCAGCCGCACGCCGCCCGCGCCGCCGCCCGCGCCTCGCGTGGACTCGCGCGACCTGCTTCATGTACGAGTGTTCAAGGAAACCGATGATTATTACTGATACTACAACTGTTGGAATGAGGTTACAAAGAATCCCGCATGCATGACCATATCTCTTCTTAGCAGACTTGAAAACATTATTTCGCAGCCAAAAATAACAGTGTTTTGCATAGTGGAAAGAACAATGGCTAATCTCCTAACATGCTTGGACAAGCTAACTTTTACAAATCGTAACTTGATGGGACATAATATGTGGTTTCATTTGCCTATTTTAACATCCTATAATTACGACTGAGGCGGCACGGACATGAAAACATTTGTCGTATTAATCTGACTGGGGCGGTGAATAGGTTAATGGCTAGAATTTTTTTAACGGCGATTAAAAAATCAATCAGTTTGTACAGTAGCTATGTAGCAGCAGCACCTACCGTATAGCCCACTGCATGGAGTGCGGCGCGAGGTTCGGGCGCGCGGGCGGCGCGGCGCGGCGCTCGAGCGTCTCGCCGTCGTGCATGGGCACCTCGGCCTCCCCGTCCTGTTCGTCCGTCTCGCCGGCCTCCGAGTCCTCGTCCTCGGGCTGCGTCGAGTCACCGCTTTCGTCCTCTGGATATAGAAGTAGCGATGCTATGCCTGTTGCGATGTACGTGATCGTTTATACATAAAAAAGCTTTCGCTTTTATGGTTGGGTGGCAGTGACCATTACTACGTAATAGAACCTTGTGGTCAGTAGCAACCACGGAGCAGAAACAAAGAGGAGGTGTTGTAAAGTCATTCTCCATACAAAAGTAGTGTCGCAGCCTCGCGGGGTGCGGGGGGAGCCCAAACAGCAGAAAGCCATCTAGTGGCTAGTAGCAAAATCAACTCATAGGCAAATTAGACAGATTGTCGTAAGAGTTCTGCTTTGTTTCATTAAGTGTCACTTTTATTGTAAGGAGCCGGATTCAGGTTTAATAGTTTTATAATATACCGATATAGTTTTATTTCTAGTATGTCCGACCGAAATACATTTTTTGAGTGAAACCGAAACCGAATTTCGGCAGCGGTTTCAGATTCGGCCGAAACCGAAACTTCCAGAAATTAACAAGTGTCAGGGAAAAATAAAGAAAACGTTTTTATAATCATAGTTTTATTTTTTTTATCTTTAAATCTTCTCCTCTTCTAAATTTTTCTTCTGAACTTAGTTACCGAAACTAAACCGAATTCCGTTTTTTGCCGAAACTCGACATCTATTTGACTTCACTTTTCATATAGCATATTATGTAGGTATGTGCTTATCAAAAAAGTCTGAGTGCGGACCTGCAATTTGTCAGTACTTCCGCTACTTGCCGATAGGGGGCGGCAATTACCGAACATTCGAGAATAAATAAATTACAAATTTAATTTTAATTTTACTTACGAGTGGAAAGATATCTTTATTCCGTTTGAATTTGATTGATCCGTATAACTTTTGCAAGATAAAACAGCATTTCATGTTAATGCAATGAGTATGGGTCGGGAATACTGTTTAATCGTATAGAAGACTAAACAAATACATGACAACCTATCCGCTTCACAACGACAGTTGTACTGACGAAAGCGCCGCCTGGTCGCAAGTAGTGCAACTACCGTGTGACGTAACGACTACATTGGTGGCTGATGGACTACTTTGATTGCAACACCTCCTCTTTGTTTCTGCTCCGTGGTAGCAACATAGATTTGAAACCTTTCAATGTTCATTGAAAGGTTTTAAAATGAGATGTTATTTAAATGTTCGATGAATTCGGCCATTTTATTGTTGACAATGCAGCAATTGGCAACAATAAAATGATTAAAGCTAAAATTCATCTTATTATTTCTACTTCTTTGTAATAAGTCCTGAATCTATTTAACCCGCTTACCTGCATCAGAGCCCTGCGTGGCCCCGGTCTGTACGCTTCGCTGCGCGGATTCCGCGTTGTCTTGATCGTCAGAGTCGCTTTCTGTCTCCACCTCGGCCAACAAGTCGAGTTCGCTCTCACTCTCGCCGCCCTCGGCACGCTCTGTGCCGTTCTCTACTACAACGTGCTGTTCTTGGCCCCTATAGAAAAGGATGAAGGTATTAAGTCTTCATTGTTCGATCATTCGCTAAGCGAGTGAAAGATGAGTGCCGAAATCCAACATCGTAGGATTGGTTCATTAATGAATTGCTTTTCCAGTTTTGATTCATTTTGTGTTCAGATGTTTCACTTCGAGTGAAAGATGCCGAATGAAAGGCAAAAATCAACAAAAAATTAAGCGTCTGATATCGGCTGAGAAATGAATAAGAAAGGCCGACCAAACAAATAAAAAAGAAAAAACCAAAACACTCAGGGTACCTGTCGGCCATAGCGTCGTCATGATGCTGGTTGTCCTGCGGCTGCGCGTTGTGCGCGGGCGGAGCGGGCTCGTCGGTCTCCGAGGCGTCGTCGTCGTTGCCCAGCGCCTCGCCCGCCACGTCGTCGGCGTACTCGGTGGCCACGGGCGTGGACGAGCGGTCCGGCGCCAGCGTGGAGCTGCCCAGCGACGCGCCGCCCGCCGCCGCGCCGCGCCCGCCGCCCGCCGCCGACTCTCTGCGCCACGCAAAACACATTACATATCAGACGATATATTCTGTACAAATCGAACCATGAAAACTTAAGCGAAGTGAGTTGTCCATACTCCATAGCATCAGGTGGAATGACAGCTCACTTCGCCTAAGTGTTCAAGGTGCGATTTTTACAGAATAGACCAACATACGGCCAATTTCTGTAATTAAAAATGTACAAAATCGAGGGCAATCTCAAAAATAAAGGGAAATCAAAGGTATTTTTTAATTATTGAGACTGAGATCAGAATGCGAACGTTCGTACAAATACGAGCATTGCCCCTCCGAACTATGTCTGGGTTCTAATCAGCAGATAACCCAACCATCATCATAATTAGCATGCATTGCAAAACCAGTTCGAATAATTCTGGTTGATGACAGTACAACTGCGTTGACAACATAAGAGGACATGACGATGAGATGGGCTTACCTTCTATATTAAGAAACACATTTTTAGTAGTTGACGATTGCAGGCTGCAGCAGGACTAATATTACGTTAAGATAATACAATACACACCTGCGCACATGTGCATGTCTCGAATGTCCAGTAGAAAGAGGTTCTACACCGAACAAGTCTTCGCTGCCATTCACGAGGTCCACATACGTAGTTGCTAGCGGGAACGGAGCCGTGGGCCGGACGACGCCAAGTCGAACTGGGGCCAGTAGCGCGTCGGCTGCTTCTACGAGTTCTTCTACGGCAAGGGCGACAAGAGCCGCGAATACGCGACGACAACGGACCAGTGATGATGTTATTGAAAGAGGTCTGTGAACAAACACAATTTATTATCAATTTCATGTCACCGACCAAAGCACGTACAGTCGGCCAAAAAAAGAAGCCAAAGAAGAACATGTGCACAACATGAAACAATAAGGATTTTTTTTTCTTGTGTTCCTACTTCAAATTTTCTTTTGCTAGGAAATATTGTCAAAACTGATTAACTACTTTCTTGGCCGACCGTACTCTGTGAAGATGTATAGAAAACAAGTGAATGTCAACTGGTTCACTTCGTAAATGCAACCTAGTAGTTCATTACTTACCCTTTCTTTTTAGCTGCGCCTGGAGCCATTTCAACACTGAATATGACGAATATCCTGGCGACGGAGCGCACGAAGCGTCGCGCCACTTCACGGGCACGCTCAGCGCGTCCCGGGATTGTATCGTTTTGTTGCTCACGAATCAATGTGTGTAGCAGAGTGTCTAGCATCTATGACAAAAGAGAACATTTATTATTGAGTAGCTGTATTGTATTAGAGTCTGTAAGACTGACATTACGGAATCCGTAAACATGACTCATTGATCAACAAAAATAATTAACGATAGAAATTAGCATACCATTCCAATCCAATTAAATATTTTTTTTCATGTCAAATTTCTGATTTAGAATCAGGAAATTTGATTACTCTTTTACCTAAGACCTACATTGGACCAATACGTAATGCAAATAAATTATTATAATCTAATTTTAGAACAAGTTCGGGTTCCCCTCTTTTCGATGTCATATTTACGCCCGGGTGCTGTGTACCTTCTACACTCTGTAAGAGGCGTTTGTTTGCCACAACCGCCTTTCATACTAACCTCATTAGTGCACTTAACGATAAGCGCATGTGTAAACTTGTCCAGTAAAGTAGTGCCTGATTGCGATGGCGCGGGGCTGCTGGGCCGATTCTCGGTCTCGCCCGGAGTGCCACTGGCGCCACACATCACTGCCGCTTCAACAGCCGGCCAATCACCTAAAAACACATTTGCTTAGTACAAAATCAACGCGATGAGTGTGGTTAACCCTTTCCAAACTCGTCAGTGACGTCTTGGAAAAATCACAAGCACACGTAATGTGACTTCTATGTCAACGCCCTTATGACTGCCAATCCTGAATGTGATGTGTCTGTGATAGATGGAGTAAAATTGTGCGTCTATGTTTATTGTTCTGTGAGAAAAACTATGCAAAGGGGTCCACCATTCCATGTCAGTTTTTAATTAAATTATATACAGTATAATTGCCAACATTAGTTTCTATGTGTATAAATGTAATTGGTGATGTACCATTTTAATTAAATATGAATAAATAAATGTCATCGACAGACAATTGTAACGATCGAAGCGCGCTCATGAAATGCAATAACTATACGATCTATTCATATTCGTCAACACTCACCCAATAAATGCAGCAGTGCCCTTCTGGCGAATTTGGGCGGTTCAAGGTCATGGTCGGGCGCATCCACCTCGGCGTCGGAGCCCGGCTGCTTGCGAGGCCCGCGCCCGCGACCGCCGCCCGCGCGGAACTGACGCTGCTCCACCGCTTGACGACCAACCGTCTGGACTAGGAACAGGAGGATTGATTCACCCCTGTGAACAAACAAAAATTATTATACGACTTATGATATTATATATAATTATATTTAATTTATAAAGCAACTGTAAACTTTAAAACCTATGAACATACAGAGTGGAAAAAGATAAGCTCTCACATTAATGTCCAATTATACAACCGATAGGAAAGCATTAGTAGCATCAACTAGAGTACTTTGTCGGTCGGTTGTCGTAGTTACGTAGTCGGTTTCATCTTGCCCACTTAGATGTATAACAAACGTAATTAGCAATAGAAACAATATTCTGTACATACATGACTGCAGATATTTTGTTAAGAAATATTCGTACCTCGAGTTGAAATGCGTGGCAAGTGAAGTGTCTCGAGCGAGTCTTGCCAGTAGATCGCAACGCGCGGTCCAGTTGCCGCCAACAAGTGCCTTGCAGCGGCACTTCTCCCAGCAATCGCAGTATGCCGTCGGAGACGTGCGTTTTAGCTTGCAGTCATGGCCTTTGTGGCATACCTGCATACAACAAACAAATTAGTAGAACATCACGATTATCACGACGTTTTAGTCAATTAACCGTAATTGCTGATAGAAAAAGAAGCGACCATAGCCAAGAGACGAAGGGACTTGTTAAAACATTACCTTAGCACATTCTGTGCAGCAGCAAAGAGACCCTGTCAGGCCGCATGTCTTGCACTCGAATATATCCTGCAAACAAATAATGTAATCAGAACATCGTCTTTTAGTGAACTGCAAATTAATAGATGAGACTTGGATGTTTGAATAATTATAGTCTGATTCATCAACAAAACAAGGACTTTTAATTTTTTTCCTTTGATTATTTGTTAGTTTTACTTGTTTATAATTACTAATACTAGTTAATTAATTACTTTGTTAATTTTTTTTTAACAATCCTTTTATTATTATTCATTCCCTATTTTATGTTGTCTTGTGTTTTTTTTTTAATTTGACTGTGCAATAACTTGGATTTATGGCAGTAATGTTATGCATGTATTTCCCAAATAAATAGGTACTGTAATTTCCAATATTGATAATGAATACGAACCTGATTGATATGCTCCTGTCCAGTCCAGGTGAAGCTGCAAGTATCGTTGCAGCAGAGTACCAGCAGTGGGGAATGGTCGGGGCTCGCGTTGGGCGGGAATATGGCGGCTGAGCGTTGTATTTCGTCCGCTTCAGGGCAGGCGCGGATGGAGTCCAGTATTACTAGCGCCGCACGGTAAGCGCGCTCCGCCACCGCAGCCATCAGCGGCGTCTGGCCCAATCCGTCCCTATGGTAAAGAATATTGTTTAAAAATTTGTTGGTCTGTTATAGAAGCTTACAGTTAACAGCGTTCTTTAAGTGATAGTCGTGTCCAGATCAACAAGTCGAATGGATTCGAGAGACAGTCCAAATTAGTGTCAGCATTAGCCACACTTGCCATGCAACGGCTGACCCGTGACACCTGCCGATCTGGGTACTAATTTGGTATTAAAATCATAAATGATTTAAGAGATGGTGGACTTACTTGGCAGTGAGCAGCTGCATGAGGAAGGGCTGCAGCACGGAGCTCTCGCAGAGCGCGCGCAGGCTGGCCAGCGCGTTGCCGCGACGCTCCGCCGGGTCCGCACTCACCGCGCCGCCACTGTTACCAGCGCCAGACAATTTACTGTAAGTGTTTCAAATCATCACGTCCATCACAGCACTTCAGAACTAGTCTAGTGCTCTTTGCTACGTAATTCAAGATTATCACTGCCTATTAATGACACCGAGTAAGGCTTTACGTCAAAGGGCAGAAAAATCCATGAATTTATATCACTATGAGTTCACCAAATTGATTTTTCATTGAGTGGAGACCCATGGTGTGTAGTAATTATAGAGTACAAAAAAGATTGAAACCTTTTAAAATTACTGGGCAATAAAAAAAGAGGGAGACTAGACCAGAAACTGACTAACTCTCTTGGAAATAAGGTGATGATGATAAGAAACAAATACAGAAAACACATTAAAAGTAAATATTAAGACACAGTTATACAGTACAGGCAGAAGATCGTACTCATGAATAGTAATTGCGTGACGACTGATTTCTGTTGCATCGAAAACGCATTACTTCAGAGTTCCATCACTGAATAATTCTGCTGTAAAAGGAGTGAAGCTCTTACCCGTTGTTAGTGAGCCCCATCAAGCTGTCTTCGTCTCCGGACGCCTCGAAGGTCTCCGGCGGCCAGGAGATGGCCGGCACCGACTCCTCAGCACCCGCGCCGCCACCTCCCGTGCCACCCGCTAAATTGGGCATCGAAGCGTTTTCCACTAATCAATAAATAATGTTATGTTAGAATTACACCTACTAATAGGATATTACTTTTGGTACAGTGTTTTACGAACCGATATCGGGTTCCTTGTTTGATGTCGGCGCGCACATGTGTACGCATACGTGTAGTATGTTCCTGTTACCGTCGCAACGTTCTTGTAAGATGGACAACATCTGTTGCTCTGTGGATAATTATTACAAACATGTAGTACACGTCACATGGTACAATGGATAAACGAGAATCATGACCCACTTTGCCGATAAATCGTTTGAAACCGTCAAAACAACAAAGATTTCCCTCCTTTACAGTGCATGCCGCACTTGGAATGTTATGAATAATAAGCGAGCTACGTCAATATGGGTCGGAGATCTATGCAATTTGGACCTTTGTAATCACTGTAGTAGATAATATTTTAGATAAAGCAGTAATAATCATATTTTGAATCCATGCTCTTTGGAATTAACTTTGACTCAGAACAAAAGGTTTTTTTTTTTCACATCCATGTTCCGAACTCTTTCGATTATAAAATCCCAAAGAGACAAAAACGTCACTCTGAAATTGTGTCAAATCATCAAAATGTGATATAATATATCACATTTTGATGATTTGACACAATTTCAATAATAATAATAATTATGAGAATATAAAATAATTCGCTTATATGTATTTAAGCTGTATAATGGCAGGACAAAGAGCCCGGATTATAGTTCTCAATGAGCAAGGCTACGGTATACGAGAAATATCTCGAGAGTTAAATATACCTCGAAACACAGTGAGAACCGGGATCAGACGATATGAAGAAGAGGGTACCCTGGAAGATAGACGACGATATAATAATGGCGTTCGTCATATCACGAACCAACAGAAAACCGACATGCGTCATCATTACGAAGAACATCCCTTTACTCCCACTCGGTATTTTGCAGCACGTTACGACGTTTGTCTACAAACGATAAGAAATCATTTGCACTCCACTGGACTGCACTATAGACATCACGCTAAGAAAGTCGACTTAACAGATACACACAAACTTGCTAGTTTACATTTTGCACGTGAATATTTAAGAGCCCCTAACAATTTCGGCGCGCTACTAGTTTAGGTAACTATCGGAGCGCAGTGTGTCTGTGTGTGTTCCAGCTATAGCTGACAGTCGTAGTGTGCGTTGTCCTACGGTAAAGCGGGAACAAAATAGTCTAGGTCCGTAACCGCTATTATCAGTACTCCATATTTTTTACTTACTAGGTTCCGTAACACTGGATGGATTTTTTTGTGATTATGACGTGTTATGTTTAGGTACCCTATAAAAATAGCGTTACCTAGTACGGAATTCACTATAGTAAAAGCAAACTATAAAGTGTGACCAGCGTATATATTAGGACTTTACCTATGAAATTGCCGTTTAGTATACAGAAAGTTAAATTCATTTTTAAATATTTTGTTTTTATTTCTGCCTATTAAATTCTCTTCAATTATAATGAACACGTTGCTATTATTTCTATAATCTTAAGATTATAGAAATAATAGCAAATTATATTAAAAAATCTTAATTAAGATGATGGCAACAATTATTACCTAAAAACTGCACATGCCTTTCGGGCTTTTTTCAACTTTTTTTCTTTGATTTTTTCGGGATAATAAAGTTAAATTTTTCGACCCATTTTCAAAAAAATTATCACTATTTTACTAATAGTACAATACAAAACATTAAATAAAATGTATGAATAACATTAACAACTCACAAAGTGTAAAACACTTTGCATAAATAAAATAAAAAATACTCAGTCTCAAAACTGGTTAGGCCTAGTATAAAATCACGCGCGATTCGGAAAAGTGGAAGAGCGGCGAACGTCACGGGCGACACAGGTTCAACGTCGAGAAGCCCTCGGGCGCGACTGAATGCCTCGAGCAAGCGCACCGGTTTATATGGCATTATTTAGATATTTTATTACAATTAAATAAGTAGTCAAAATAAAAAATTAAAAATTTAGTTTGACAGATAAACACCTCAAATTTTAATTTTTTTTTAAACTTATTGATATTTTCAATCAATTTATACGCCTAGACGACGGTTTTGCATATGATTTTATCGCGTTTTTTCAACGCGGGTCACATTTTCTTTAAAGTACTAATTCAATAAAGTTTAAATAAATGAATCGTAGACTTACTAATATACCATATGCCCAGTATTTCAGATTTTTCTCAGATTGTTATTTGCTACCAGTAAGCTAAAAAAGCATTTGAGAAACCTGGTGGTTCATGCTTCCGTGAAAACGTGTGTTAGATTTTTATATTTTGGAATTTATATTGAGTACTTAGCAAAATATAAATTCGTAGACTTACTAGATAAATAGGTGATGAATAATTGTGCACTAAAAAAATATACAGATACCTTAAGGTTATTGAGAAATTAGCGTTGAAAAAACTTGAATTTTTGGTTTTTAGACTGATACTGATACTGAACTGATGCTCTTAAACTTCGACTGGACTAACGTTATCTTTTCAGACGAGAAATCTTTTAGATCTTCTCAGCACGGTCGCTTAATCTTGTGGCGTTACAATAATACTCCATACCACAGATTACTAAATAGTTACTACGTAACAGATACTTCACTCAGTAGAAAAATTTCCAATACCTATTGAGATAATAGCCTACTCCGTCGCCTCAACAACCACTGCATGCTAAAATGTGCCTAAATGCTCAAGCGTACAGTTGTGATTGCTTCGCACCGCGCGATCCTACAGCAATCGCAGGGAACCGAATTTGGACCGCAAGCGGTCCGAGAGCGCTCGCTCGAGAGGTAGGTAATTATAGCGCGCAAGTACATGGAGTGACGGAGGCCTGACCATACGCCGAGGACCACGTTGTGCCGAATCAATTATCTGGCCGAATCTCAGCTAACATGCGGGGCTGGATGGGAGCCGGAGGTGTAGGCGAGCTGTTTCAGATTTCTTCTCATGCGAATGCAATGGGTTATTATGAGAAGAAACTATGTTACCGACGGTGCGAACGGTTTACCCGCGAGAAGAAGTGCCAAGCTTGTGTTATGTTCACGATAACTGTAGAGTGCATACAGCCAGAGTTGTGTCTAACTGGTTTAGCCAGCATCCAGAAGTTACTCTAATTCCCTGGCCGCCTTGGTCCCCGGTCCCCAGACTTAAATCCAATTGAGAATTTATGGGGTCTGATGGTCCAAATGTGGGATAACAGAAACGAGAGGACAAAGCAAGCCATTGAGCAACATTGCAACGAAATTTGGGATTATATGAGAGGATGTGATATTTGCAGTCGCCTTATCGGATCAATGCGTTCGTATGTTATTGCAAGCAATGGTGGTTACACTCGATTTTAAATAATAATGTGTCATCTATTCAACATTTTAATTTATATTCTTTTTTAAGCTTTTTACTTCCCCATTTCTTATTGTTACCTTAACGCACCTTGCAAACCAGATTCAGTGAAGACGTATGCAAAGATGGCTGATTCTCGTTTGAGCACTTTTAAGCCGAACGCACATGTAAATAAATATATCAAGTTTTATGGATCAAAAACACATTGCATTTGCTTATAAAATAACCTCGCAAACTTATCCGCATCGTACGCGCCGTATTTATTTTAAACGGCGTGCGGTTTGTACGGTATGTGCATTCAGCTTTATACCGCACTTTTGTGTATAAGCTCTTAACAAAGACGGAGACTGCAACAGATAATTATTCTCTAATAATTAAATGACAGATAACAAGACGTTACCATGGAAATTTATGTTTACGCGAATGTCGACCTAATTGTATTTGAATGTGAGTAAGAAAATAAGCTTATGGTGGGTCATAATTCAAATTGGTCGATTGTACATAATAGAACAATAGAAACAACATTCAACAATTAGATGGCAAAATTACTTACTGCTGGTGTCAGATTCGAGTTGGTGCAGTAATTGACGCACGCCGTCCAGGTCGCAGCGTAACACACGCGGCATCATGAGCTGAGGCTCCGGCACCAGTATAATGAGCGCAACCTGCACAGAAAATAATTTATAGTAAATCGATGAATTGTCGTCCAATGGCCTGTCGTCTAAAGCAGGAGTGTGTCGCGAGGCTATACATACAGGCTGTACAAAGATCCATCATATAGCCGTTATCTACGCATTCTGCACATAAAACGTAGTACGTAACATCAAATTGAGCACAATTTATTGTAGGTAACCATTTTTCATTTTTGGTGTGAAAAATCGCACGCAAAACATTGTACTTATGGGTGCAGGCTACGGTGCAGGGGCCCTAGTGGTATTAAAAGTCAAGTTGTAAAATTTAAAATTGTTCTTGTAAAAAAAAAGTCAGAAAAAGTTGAAACTGCAATATCTATTACGCCAGGAATAGTTCGGTACAAAAAAATTGGCACAATTACGCGAAGAACAAGCGACTCTGGTTGCGTCAAGCTTCTTTTTACACCCGTTAAAGATAGAAATGATCTTGGGCGAGGTTCGGTCGGTACAGACCTGCGACTTGAGCGCGGTGTGGTGCGGGTGCGCGGCGGCTGCGGCGGCCGCATGCGGGTGCAGCGGCAGCGCGTGCGCGGTGAGGGCGCGCGCGGGCGGCAGGTTGAGCGCGGGCGGCTCGCGCACCATGCCCACGCAGTCGCGCGACACCGGGTACAGCGCGCCGTTGCCGTCCACCATCATCACCACCGGTTCGCTGCCCTGTGCGCACACATTATACTGTTTAAACTACTGTCCCATGGAATGGACTAGGGAACACAATTTCGAAGATGTAGTGCCTTTGTTCCAAAAACTCGTGAAAAGACATTCTCGATTGATTTCGAGACTGGGCGCGCGCGGCTTAGCACACTATGCTTCTTGAAAAGCCATTTTCAATATAATTATTAATGGATTTATAGGGAGTGTGATGTGAGTACTATTTCTTTGCAATATATATGCGTGGTGAAGATGATTATTACTTAAATAAATATTGATTATTTTATTTACAAAATATAACACGATTACCCTAAGTAGGTAAAGTTTTAATTTTAAGAATAAAAATGTAAGTAGACTGAATCTCGACTGGCCTGTCTCGACACCAGACTTAGCACGCGAGATCTCGAGTTGCCCATGTCGACTCGAGATTGCATTCCCTAGCACTGATACAAAGTTGTATGGTACTGAAACTCTAGCCAACTACAAACATAACACAACAATCAAATCCTATGTAAGCTGACATGAATGGATAACAACTGGGTAAAGAGAAACCACTTGATTCAAGATTTTACACCAAACTCAATTTAATGGAAAACAACAATCATCACATTGCTAACTGGCTAAATTCTAACAAATGTATACCTATACATGTCATTAGTTGCGTTTCATAATGTTATCAAGATCTTGCAATGGCTTACAGTCCCCGGCATGTAACTTGGCACAAGTCGTTTTTTAGGTCCCTTTGGTGGTCAAGCGGGACGCGAGGTATGAGGTAGCGCCGATCCGAGCGCGCGATTGGTGCGTCAGTCGACCCTTGCCTCCCGCACCGCGTCTAGTTCCGTTCGCTCCCGATTACACTAATTGCGTGCACGAAAGTTGTACCCTTAGTTTTTGTTAGGAGTTGTTGTTATTGTTTTAAATTTAGTTTTTGTTATTGTTGTTGTTTTAAATTTAGTGTTTGTTATTGTTGTTGTTTCAAATTTAGTTTTTGTTACGTTGATTACAATGCCAGGACCAAATACCGTTTTACGCAGACATGCCAGAAAATGGTATGCGATGTCTACTGTTTCATGGAGAAAAAAGTTCAATCTGAAAAAGAGATGGTAAAACGGACTGCAGAAGCTACTAAAACGTCAGAAAGAACAGTTAGACGTATAGTCAAGGAAGGAAGAAATTCCGAATTCCTCACTGTCTTTAGGACACCGGGAAAAAAGAGGAATAAAACAAAGCCGATCACAGAGATCGACACTTTTGATCAGTCGGTGGTAAGAACCTGTATCCACAATTAACACATTACAAATAAAGAGCTGCCCACAGTAGAAAAGCTAAGAAAAAAACTAAATGACGACATCAATTATATTTATAATGAGTCCGGAGCACAGTCTGCATAGCATTTTGAATAACTTAGGCTTCCGGTGGAAAAAAGCCGAAAACGATAGGAAAAATCAAACATTAGATTATAGAGTTCCTTAAAAGTCTTACTATATATAGGGAAGAAGGAAGGCCGATTATTTACACAGATGAGTCGTATGTCGATTCATCTCATTCAGGTATGTTACAAATTATCATACTTTGTTCTCGCATATTTGTATCCTGTGAAATTGTCAGGATGTCAAGAGAGACATATTTCTGAAAAATAATCATTATATCTCTTATTACAGGTTCTAAAGCGTGGTCAGACGGATCATTAAAGGGACTTAAAAAACCCATTTCGAAAGGGCAACGTATTGTAATAGCGCATGCTGGATTTGTTCCCAATCCGCTGCTCTTATTTAAAGCTAGAACAAAGTCGGGGGACTTTCATGACAACATGAATTACAATAATTACACTAAGTGGCTTCGCAGCCAACTAATACCGAACCTGCCGCCAAATGCGGTGTTAGTAATAGACAACGAACAAGCAATACGATCCTGCGCCTACCTCGAATGCCAAGAAAGCGGACATGCAGAGGTGGTTGGCAGAAAAGGGCATAGCATACGAGGAAAGTATGCTCAAACCTCAGTTATACAAATTGATTAAATTGTACAAACATCAATACAAAAGAAACAGTATTGACCAAATACTTGCAAAACAACCATAGTGTTCTGCGATTGCCGTCCTACCATCCGGACTTAAATCCTATAGAAATGGCATGGGCGGCAATCAAAGGTTATGTAGCCAGCAAAAATATTACGCGGAATGTGACCAGTGTAATGGAGTTAGTTAAGGAGAAAGTTTTATTACCGGGCGCCGATGAATGGTCGAAATTATGTGGAAAAATTGAGGCTGACTATATCAAAAGCGACCATATAGTCGACACATTCACTGAACGGTTTATAATTTACGCCGGTGATGACAGCGACTCCTCCAGCGACGAGAGTGAAGATAGTTTTGTCGAGGATGAGGAGCCAACTCCTTCCGTTAGCTCAGGTGGCACTTTTAATTTGATGCCATGGGTAGCAGTTTTATTATCTGATAGTGACGACGAAACACATCATTTTTTATAATAAATATTTTTTTTGACTTTTAAATGCATATATTTTATTTGTAAAACCTAATAAACATTACGAATTCCTCTGCTTTCTTTAACTTTCATCTAAACAGACATGATTAAAAATAAATGATGGCAATAACCATAGAATAATGACAAGCAAAAACAGTGACCATTTTTTTGTTCCACTAAGTGCACGATGCGCGGACTTACCCCCACTACACCAAAACCTTGCCAAGTTACGTGCCGGGCACTGTACAAGCTGCATTATTAAGAGCGTTTATACCTTATGAGTGGCAACGTCGCAATTTAGTGTCATATTTCGTGATTTTCAATTTTTATCGTTTAATCAGAGCTATATTTTAAAAATATGTTTAATTAACTTTTTAGAATTATGTGAAAACTGTGTAAAAGGTAAGAAATCGTTGCGTTTACAGTTCTATTTATATGCAAATAATACATTGGAAACTTGCAGGGCGTTATTTTCATTGTAAAATAACTGTAAGCATTACGATTACTTACCTACTTTACGATTATATGATAAAAATTGAAAACCACGAAATATGACACTAAATTGCGATGTTGCCACTCATAAGGTATAAACGCTCTTAACACAAAGTCATTGTACTAACCTCAGCAGCCGTAGCCAGTTGTATGGCCTGTCCGTTAGAATAGCCGAGAAGCGCGCTGTTGTCCGTCGGGAACGCGCTGTCCGTGAGCGCCCGGGTGGTTCCCACGGCGTATACGGCGTACGCCAGTGCGCCGCCCGGCCTGCGCACCACTGCGTGCACGCCGCGACTGTCCACCTGGGGGAGGAAAGGACTTTAGTTATGGCACTAATAAGCCTGGTGGCTTTTATTTATGTATTAATTAAATTCTGTTTACGTTTTCATTTCTGCTTGAGAATAGTTTTTATTGTTTTTGTTGGAGTGCTCATCATCAGCCTAGCCTTTTCCCAACTATGTTGTGGTCGGCTTGCAATTCAACCGGATGCAGCTGAATACCAGTATTTCACATGGAGTGACTGCCTATCTGACCTCCAAATCCCAGTTACTGGGCAATACAATACCCCTTGGTAAGACTGGTTGTCAGACTTTCGGGCTTCTGACGACCCTTAACCACGTATATTGACGTGCGTGCTATCTAACATAATTATGGCAAATCATTTAATTTAATGTATTGTTTTTCATTGTTTTGTAATGTAAAATACTTTCCATACCATCAAGATCTTTTAACATAACAGATAGTTGTGCTGCTGGAGAGTTTGATGCGCCACTTCTTCCCGTCTAATGCTCTAGGGAATGGTGAAGTGCAGGCGTTTTGGGAGACTGTCTTATGTAATTTAGGCGTTCAAAAAGTGCTGATTCTCGGTCTAATTTAAAATGAACGCCTTTTGGTTTTGATTTTGACACTATCATCAAATGTAGGAACATATCTTAACTTTTAAAGTAACAATGATCTTTGAAATAAACCACTTTTTTATATACTTACAGCAATTGTAATAACTTGCACATCAGGCGGTAATGCAATCTTCCTGGGTGAGCGTTGCAGACAATCCGGTCCACGAGGCCCTGCGGCCCCGCCCACACCCCACTTCACAGCCACCAAGTCATCTTTGCGAACAAGCCGGCAGTCTTGCAGCAGCGTCGACAGATCATCAGGAGTCGATGGAACTACCTCCTTGCCGTCTTTACCGATGGTAGGGAATCGTACGGCAGCGTACGCCCCGTCAACTTTGAGCACTCTGCCTAATGGAACGCTCTTGACGTCTTCAAGGAATACGACTTCCTTCAGCGGCCATTCTTCCTCATCGCGCTTAGAACCGTCGTTCGATGAACCTTCCTCGCCGCGTACGGTCACGCGCTTGGCACGTTCTAGGAAAAAACGTTATCTTGTAATTTTTGTGGCGAAAAACATTGTGCAACAACTTGTACAGCTACAAACGTTCATGACTTATGAATCAAGTAAAACTAAACTAACTGTGCGATGTGCTGGTGTCACTGCAGGTGGAAGAAGCCGGGCTGGGCGGCGGCGGCATGTCGAGCCTGTCAGCCATGTCCTTGTTGCTATCTTTAGCGCCGTCCTTGCTGTTGCCGCTTGAGGACGAAGCCTTCACAGACGACACTGTCAGTGGCGACTGGTTCTAGACGAGACCAAAGAAAAACAGTTTTAGCAGATGTGCTCGTTGCTATCATAGCTTCGAATAATATATATGAAGACCATACAAACATTTGCCTCCTACTTGTGAGTGAATACCTAACAATGACATAAATTGTAAAAATAAAAAAACCTTAAAGAACTAAAAATTCAAAACAAGATCACTTTTCAAACTGTCTGATATTTTAGTTCAATATGTTTTGATGCCACAGCTGCATAATTATATTGCTTGAAAAGCGAGCTTGTTTTAATTATGAGCTTGATAGCGTGCATCAGATCAGCTAGCATGCTTTCAGGGTATAAAGTCCAAAGTACAAAACTTTTTAAGGCTTTACGAATTTAAATGTTATTTGGTCAGATCATGTAGGTCAGATCTATGTAGATTGGTGTCTGAAACGGTCTTTTGAGGAAAGAACCACACAGATTGAGTGGACCTGTCCAGTCAGTGCACGCAATTGTCAGTAATCGTGCAGCTCAACTCAGAACTTAAGGAGCTCAACAATTCGACGAACAATACCAAAGAAAGTACATTTAGTTACAATAGTTCCTATCGTGTCAAACTAACACATGACAGGAAAGGAATGCATTCTCTCGGTGGCCGAAATATAATAAGCTTCTCAAAGGCAGAATGATCCAAGTATAGTGTACCTGTAAATCCCTCTTGTCTTTATCGGAGACAGAGCGGTCAGGTTGCGGTGGCGCCAGCAATTTGAACCGGCAAATGTCAGAGAGGTTCCAGGCAGCATTCTGCAGAACCCCCACTTTTGGCACTCCCGTTGACATGTTGAATCCTGTTTGGTAAAATAAAAAATTATAAATAGCCAACACGGTTTATAGAAGATTACAGACAGACACATTGGTTCACTGTCTGTAATCTTCTCGAAGAAAAAAATCTAACAAACAATCAATCAATCAATTAAATGTAGACTGCATATTATGTATTCATTATATATGCATATATAATATGCATTGTACAAAATATGCAGTCTACATTGATCCAGTACAATTATTACTCAATTCCAACTACCTTGAGGATATAGTAGGACAAAATAATGAACCACTCAACAAGCCCTGTTTTTAGCTTATATGAACTGTCTGCAATAAAACTTTATTTTTGACTAAATCTGTAAATGAAAAGCCTAAAAGGTAATATTTTCTTACCGACGGCGCCAGGTTGATACATAGGCGCGTTCTTCATAGTAACGCTCTGTCCGGCCTGCAAGTCTTGTGGCGCTGTGGACGAGTGTCCGCGCTGCTGCTTGCGGGAGCGAGCGCGGTGTTTCTCCCAAAGGCGAGCGCGCTGGCCCAACGGAAGGACTCCCCTAGAATAAACAGGAATAGAATTGTATTGTTTTTTCAACGGATTTTGGATAAACAATTATTTTAAAGCATTAACATTTTCAACATCTGTGAAGTAGACACAATAGTTGAACAAACAAGGCATCATGTGGCTCACAGGACAAGGAAATGGTTATTGATGGACCAATTAACTTCAGGCTAACCGGCTAGATGGAGCTACGAGCGTCGCAGGGCAGCTGGTAATGAAAGGATGAGAGAGATCCAGAATCAAGCTCAATTCAGCTTTGGACTGCTATTTAATATGATGATGAATGAACTTACCACCAATAAAGTGCACCAGAGTCCAATCTCGCGACGGTATACAAAGAGCATACATGTAGAGAGATTGCCTTGTCAGATCCAAACTCCACAAACGTCTGCAGAGGATGCTCCAGACGCGAAGCCCCAGGAGCATGAGCTACACATTAACAAAAAAAAAAAGATTATAAGTATTCCCCTCTTTAATCTAGCCATATAGGAAAACAAACATAAATAAGATAAAATAAGTTCCCATCATGAAACCTTCACCTAGTTAACACAAACGTTGAGAACTTTTAATACACTCCGAAATTACTGAACATAGCGCTAAGCTACAGGATTCGGGCATTAGTTATAATGAAATACTCAGTTTCGATTTCTTGTGCTATGATGGAAAAATTGCAGATATCCTATTTTTCAAAGATCATAATATTTAAGCTTATTCTATCGTAATATCTAGCAATATATCTAGCCCCTACTTCACGTGGTTCTTACGACTCGATAAAACTTCAATATTTCTTAATTTTAAGTAGTTGTGTAGTATACACACAAACCTTGCAGAATAAATTCTCTAAATAGTGGTGAAAACCGTATCTAAATCGGTTGAGTAGTTTAGAAGAACACCGCAGTCACACAGGCAGATACGAAAAACGACTTTAATTTATAATATGTATAAACAGCTCACCAATAGATTCATCGAGGAAGGTAGCAATCCTGCCAGAGTCAGTGAGCACCGATATGCGTATGCCAGCGGCGCTGATGTTGATGACTCGCTCGCCGGGAGTCATGCCCAGCCAGGTGGAGCGCGGATGGTACGCGCTCACCGATCCGGACGCCTGTTGGTAATATTAGTACAGACTAATATTAGTAAAATTTCTAATAAAACATAGGATTTGCCTGCAAGCAACTGTAGTGCCCAGGCGTTAGTATGACATATTATCAACTTTAGACAGAGACTAAAGCCACGGACACATTACTGTGTCGTGTTATGTCGTGACGCGGGATACACCAATCAACTAATCTGTTCAGGACTGCGTCAAATCACGAGTCTTGATTGGCTAATACTGCGTCAGAAGACGACACGATACAACACAGTAATGTGAATCCGGCTTAACACACAGGTAGGCGAATCAACTTTTAAGACACTCCTTTGGCAATATTTTGCAATAGTAAAATAACGAAAACTTACAAAAATAAAGGGCTATGTGTTAATTATCATAACTTATTTTTAGATTCCGTAGTTAGCCACGACATCTTAGTTAGTGTTAATGAGTTTTTTTAGAAGCTGATGTCCGTATCATAAAACTATCCCCAAGTTACCTTTTTGAAGGTATCGAAATTGGAAATAAAACTAAATGTGCTGGAAAACTAATATAGTAAATATTTATTTCAACTTAAAAATACGGTCTTCTAAATAATCAACCTTAATTTATAATAACAGTTACAATAAATAGAGGGGAGTTGACAGTCCACTGCGTTACTTTGGTCATAAATAAATAAATAGAAACAAAAGTGGTGGTAACAAAAATGTTGTAACAAAAAAAAAACAAAAGTTACAACCCTATTGCTTCAATGCAGCATAGGTAATTATTTCATCAAATAGGCTTAGTTTCCATACTGTTCCATATTTATACTGTGGCTACGTTTTCCGGTACGCGGTTGCCACTCCAGAACCTCTCAGCCCCGTCGGCCATCTGTACTGCGAGCAATGTGCCCTGCACACTGCCCCTTCAGTTTGACAATTCTTCGGGCTATTTTTACCGGGTTACCTTGGTTCTCCTACGGGTCTCTTCATTTCTGATTCGATCTATTTAGCCAAACGTTATTTAAAAGTCGATTTGTAAGTTTTGCGAAAGCAACACAGAATCTGATACATTATTTTAACGGGTGTATACGAGTTGATTTGTCAACACAGATACGACAAGACTTATTTTGGCACTTAGCACTTACGTCATTGCGCTGATAGGGATGTGCATCAGCCCAGCGCCACTGGTGCAGCTGGCCTTGAGTGGAGATCGCGATAAGCTCACTGTAGGTGGCCGCGATATGGGTGAAACGAATGTTACTGTCCCAGTACTCCAACTCTTCGGACACCCAGAGTGGTGACGCCGCAATCGATGAATCCTTTTTCTTGCTCTCAGCTAAATCATATTCAAATAGGTTGGGGTAAAATATCATGTAAACACATTGCAAAATTCTTAATAATATGGACAACTTTAATAACTTTTTCAAAAGTTTATCTCTCACAATAACATTCAGAACCCATAGGATCAAACTTTAAACAAATAACATGCATAATCCCTAATCTTCAGCAGCTTACCAATCATGGGCACTGTGGATGGTAGGAGCAATTTTAGTTATCATTATAATTAGGAATTTCTAGACTAGAATACTCTACATCAAAAATAGTAAAAATACCATTGAAAATTTACCTCCATCGTTGTTACCTCCGTCCTTGTCCCATGAAGTATCGCGCAGCGCTGACTCGAGCCACCTGCGCGGCCCGAAGTACTGCCGTTCGCGCCACCGACTGAACTCCGACGGGCGCTCCTGTGTGGAGCTGCTGCTCTCCCGACTGGCGCCGCCGCGTCCGGCGCTACTGCCACCGCCGCCCCCACTGCGACTATTACAACACACTATTTTAATACCGCCTTGGCAATAAAAGTGGCCACAGACATAAAGAAAAAGGTTTGGTCCCACTGAAAGACTGATGTCGAAGTTCCATGTTCGGTTTGTTCAGTCTCAAAGTTCCACTTGATCGTTAACACAATTGGTGTCTGTACAATTTTAACTCACAATAAACTGTCCACCTTTCTTTATATCTGTGAAACTACCATTACTACTACACTGTACACAGACACATACCATACATAATACATTCGGGAATGTGATCAGTGCAGGGACCAAACAATAGCATGCACTGTTCTAGAGTATGTAGTCTATGTACAGAACTAACATCAAATAAACACCCAATCACAACATAAACGGAAACTGCATAAGCTTGACAGCGTGCCAGAGATTGGGTCGAGGGCTATATTTACTACAGGCAGGAGTGTGTGTAGAGGCAGAGGAGCGTAGCTTGACAGGTATACCTTCTGATAGCCGCGTACCCGAAGATGTCCTCAGAAAACATGGTGTCCGCGTCGATGATGACGGAGTGGTCCTGCTGCGCGGCGTGGAAGCCGCCATCCAGCAGCGAGATGAGGTCCTCGGGCACGTAGCCATCGCCGCCCTCGCCGCCTTCCGGCTCCTCTCCCTCCTCATCGTCGCGCGACAGCAGGTTGTTCACCGCCAGATTCACGTCCAAGTTTGTTCGCTACATTAGTTCACAAAAACACATATTCGAACGCCGTTATTAATTTGTTGTAAGTATTGCCATAATATTAATTAAGCATTTCATTTTAAGAAAAATTGCATTGCTTGTAAACATTTCATTGCTTCTTATGTAGCCCACCACCTTGAATCAAAATGTTGCCATAAGTCTTACCTGTAACTCCCTAATAATGAGACTCCTGCTTTTTCCCTGCAGGACCACTTGAGCCTGTGTGACCAGATCTTCCGGCACAAAAGGAGCTGGAACTGATACTACTCGCCCTGAACCAGACGCTCCGATAATAACACCGGTCGCACGGCTCGTTGATCCTGTACAAATCAAATGGATTAGGCCCTTTTAGTAAAACAACCATACCACCATTATCTCTTTCCTCCCTTGTCCATTTGTATACCATGTATTATAATTTATTATAAATTAGGCTATGTTGGAATGTATCCACTGAAGCTCATAATAGAGAAACTAACAAAATATGAGAAAGTGCAACAAATAAAATACCTTGTGAGCTAGGAGTAGCACGAATTGAGTTCCTCATAATCCGGGCCCTGGTACGCGGCTGCTGACGCGAGCCGCAGCCCCCGCCGCTGCCACCTTGCTTGCCCCCGCTAGTGCCTCCGCCGCCACTTCCCCCTCCGCCATTGCCCCCATTTTTACTAGCGTCAGTTTTACTCAAGTCCAATCTATCGGGAATGATGGAGAAGGCAGCACGACAGATAGTACCATCTTCGAGCAGACAAGCAATGTGAGCGGGGCCGGCGGCCACTGCTCGCACGCCTCGCAGAGAGCTGAGTGCTGAAGATCCGGCACCTGTCCCATATCTATTCCAACGGTCAGCTACTTCCTTTAGCCTAAAACAATGCCAAATTGATTTCAGTTTGTTTTTAGTCAACAAGATTATAAGTCCATGTTGTAAAATTAACACTCAACTGTTTATTTTTTATTAGATCCAGGATAACAATAGAGGCATGATTTGAAGAGAGTTAGTGGTTTTGTATAGTATTAGTTAGCACTGAAACATAGCTGAAGGCATAGCATAGACTCCTTAGCTAACTATGTAGTGTGTGATCAGGATCACATAACAATAATAATATAGTAAATTTTCAGTGAAAATAATACTTTTTGAGTATAAGCTTTGTAAAAATGTAACCATAATTTGCAAGTTATTGTTCCAATAGCGAAATAAATATTCATTAAGAAATAAATATATCAAGCTCATAGAGAGAAAATATATGCAAAAAGTTTCTACACCTTGCTAAGCTTTTACTTGGAATGCATTATAAATAATATCCACAATTCAACAGGTACAATCCAGCAACAGGTTTGCAACCTGTCACTTCTACAGGATGGCTCAAAATAATGCTGACAAGAGGTTTAATGAATTATTCTACCAATTTTATATATGAATTATATAATGTTATAAATTATAATAAATAGTAAAGAAAAATACTTTATTTTATACAGGAGTCCCTATTTGTCTTTAAAATAACCTCATTTAGCACAGATACATAGGGACAAATGCTTGGGATCATTTTCAAAAATTTTCCACACTTCCCCATAGATATTTTGTCCCACTCCTGTGTAAGAGTTGTATTTAGCTCATCAACATTTCTATGACGCGTAGCACAGGACCTTGCTTCTAAGATAGACCATATACTGTAATCCATTGGATTTGGATCAGGCAAGTAGCGTGTAGCCGTTCTTTGGGGCTCATGAAACCCAGAAAAATGTCTTTGCACATCTGTTGATCACTTAAGGCCCTGTGAGTTGGAGCAGTATTGTTGAAATATCCATGGACAGTTACCAAAGTGCTGTTGACTCATTCGTAGTTTTCTTGGCTGATTTTGATAGGCTTTTCTACAAAAAAGTAGGACAGTTTTGCCAGTACAACAAACCATAACTGTTTCACCGTTTTGCCGATGTGGAACAAATGCAGCAGCTCAATGACGAGTGGAAGACCAGGACCTGCCATTTTGGTGATTATGGGCTTGTTCTATCGATAAAATTGTCAGAATACAATATTTTCACAATGTTTAAGCAAACAACATCTCTCACGCTGAACTTTTTTGTCTTTATCTGTAAGCAATTGAGCTTTCCTGAGTTCATTATAGTACCAATTGTAGATCATTGTATAAATAAATTTCAATTTCATATTATACTATAGGCTGTATGGTGGACTGACTAATATCCCAGTCTCGCGAAATTTTGCTCACATTGGTCAGTGAATTACAGATTAATCTTTTTTTGATAATGTGTCGGCTCCTAGAAGTTCTAACAGTCCTCTTGCATTTGCTTCCAGGACGGTCTCTGATGTTGCCAAGCTCGTTATAACATTTAATTGCTGAAGAAACTAACACCAAGAATGTTTACTATCTCACACTGTCTTCTTCCACGCTCATGCATTGAAATTATGGCTCCACATTGCACTGCCATAGCGAAATAAATATATTATTAAAAAAATTTGCAAACAAACAATGTCAAAAATGACGCCAAAGAATGAGTATACAATAACAAAAAACAATAGGAAAATTCAAAATACATCATTTCAGAAATTTTTACTTTGGCAATGTTATTTTGGGCCACGGTATATTTACAGACTGTGTCTATCTTACAAAGGTGCTCGATATGCAAAGGGGTTGTTGTTGTTGTAAATGCATGGACAGATGATAGATGTAGTGTACTAACTGTTTATTAGGGGACGAGTTTGAACAGTACAGTGTAGGCTCTATTTTTTGTTTTAGTACCATGAGTCAAGTTTTACTTTAAAATTTAATGCAATAAAAGTTTTTCTGTTTTAATCTTTTGTACTGCTGTGCTTTAATAATAAAACTATTGTGATCAAGCTACAAAAAATTACAATATTTTCTATGATAATAAATTGCTACAACTATAAAGATAACAAAAAGAAAGCAGCAATTAAAAAATATGATGCAATTTGTGACTATGGGGATTGGGTTAATACCCATAATTTGCGCAATAATTTTTTTTTTCATCTTTAAAGTTGTCATTGTTTTAGGAATTATTGTAGTTTTTAGTACAATGTTTTATGTCATGAGGGCAGGGTGGTCTTAATTGTGTGTTTCTGATACACTTTGTTATAATGTGCGCAAGCACAGGGGAGCACTTAGTATTGGCAGAGCATCCTTTATATTCACATAATATAATGTGCATGTGGTGCAGCCACAATTTAACAACACACTCAATAGGCTAGTTGACACTTGACAGTAAGAAAAATACCCAGTGAATTTTGTTTTGTAGAATAATGGTTCTGAGCAAAACAAACAAAAACATTGTTCTGCATAAGGTAATATTTTGCTGAAATATTCATTATGTTATTATAAATAAACAAGGAATGTTACTAATTCCTTTCTCAAAAACTGTCAATTAGTCTATTAACACATTGCTTTGTAAGATCAAAAATAATTATATAGCCCTAACAAACAATAATTACGCATTCCCAACGTTTTAGTGAACACAAACCTAGACAAGATATTATAAAGAAAACAGTTGTGTAGATACTTAATTTTCAGTCTCATAGAATTTTAGTAATAACAACGACTTAGAGTGAAAACCTCGTAAGTGTAATAAAAGAAGTAACTTTTCAGGAGGAAGAAAAAACTGCATGCTGTAAAAATTTTGTACGGCGTCTTTTATGTTTTTTTATTAATTAATTATGTAAATTTAACCCGCTTTTATCAACAAACAAATTAGTCAGATCAAGACGTGCGTTGCGAGGTTATCTTCCTAGAAAGGCAATAAAATAAATTTGAGTAAAAATGCATTTCCGAGGTTTTCACTCTAAGACGACAATAACGATATTAAAAAAGAAGCAATTTTTTAAAATATTTTTGAACTGGGAATCATTCAGAGTTGGTACTTAGCCTGACTTAGATGTAAGCATGTCCACTAATTTTCTATTATCATATTGGTCCTAAAAGAATCCTCCTAATTTTATATAGTTCGAAAAATAGATACCTGTGTGCATATTGTTATTCCAAAAAGTAAATAACCTCTTAAAAGTTCCTTTAGAAAACAGTAAATTGGATATTATTATATTTAGTCAGTTATTTTTATATACCTACATTAAAATACATACTTTGCAGAAGCTAATATTTTCACCTGCAGTTCGTATTTTTAGAATCTGCTTAGGCTCCTAATTATTATCGAATGCTAAATTAGGCTCTCATACAAATATGCAATAGGCATTGAACAAATTATGTCACAGTTCGAGTATTCCAGTAAGTATCGGCATTGTCAATGCGAAAAGCAGATTTGCAAATATAGCATCGTCGTTTTTAACCAAACAAGATTACGCCATCCGATGCAAATGATGGATCCAATCGAACATTATAATTATGATAAGGAATGCAAGCAGCTATATCAAAATTCTACAAAGAAATGTCATGCAATGGATATTCTTCCATGAGCGTAAAATGAGACGGGAAACGTGGCCCTCGAAGCTATATCATCACTAAGTGACTCAATACAGTTGTATGATCATGGAATGTCGGATTTCAGAACATGTACGAAATGGAGTCAACTAAAACGATAAAATATGTTTACCTGTCTATTAATTGATCCTCTGTGCCAGGCAAAGGATGAACCACAAAATGCATTGAAGACATTTTCCAAGGTCTTATCCTGTGTTTTAACAAAGATTTCAAAGAGCACACTTAAACATTTGTTAAAAATCCACCACAATACTGCAAGAACAAAAGAACACCATCTAAAATCCTCTTCCAACCACCATATTTTTCGTGGTTTCTTTCGTGTTCGTTTCTCGTTCTCAAATACATGTGAGTCGGTACATCGGGTACATGACGAAAAAAGAAAGAAAATATCAACATGGCTTCTCCGCCCAGAATGTTGGTACCACTGACATAATCAACTATTTTGTGGAAGCCAAAAAGTCTTTATCCGTTTTACAGGTATTTTATATGTTTTTGTACGTTTACAAATACTAAAATAAATTTAATGATGCAGTTGTTTCAAAACTTTCCAACATTATTCTATGATCGTAGCTATTTAGTGAAAAACTAATGCTAGGTACACACGAAGCGACATTGATCGCCGGTGACCGAATGCTAGGTATACATGAAGCGACTTTATTCGCAACACACAGATTTTGACAGCTGATTTGCTGATTTGTCGCTAGCGATGTCAAAATCTGTGTGTGGACGTGAGATTCGAAAAGCGCCAGCGAGTCACCTTTGTATAGAACAAAGTCACTGCGTGCGTAGCTAGTATAAGGTGTGAACAAAAAGACATTAGTGGTACGCCACCGTCGCGTCGCGTCGCCATGACATGCCTTCTGAGCTTGCTGGAGTCGAGTACGGAAGGAATAACCTTGTTTGTGTCGTATGTGCTTGAGCTAGCGAGTCATGGCTGAGATTATGGAGGACTTCTCACAGAACACTATTACTCCTAGTCTGTAATGCTCAATGATCTCAGTAGAGCTTCTGGAAGAGGGTGTCTTAAAATAAACATCGCCAAAACAAAGGTCATGTTAAATGTCACTCTCGTAAAGATCGGAGAAGGCTATGAAGCAGGATAAAAACAACAAGGCCAGAGCCATGCTAATATCGGACGAATAGTTTCTAATTGATTTTATTTATTCCAATTTGGCTCGACCGGTTAATTAATTATTAAATTCAACTGTGCCTGCCATAGTGGGAAAAGTGAACGCAAAAGTTTTTGCGATTGTCATTTGTTTACCCAATCAACATAAACTAGTGGAACACACTGGACATCAAAATGGATGACATTCCACTTTGTACCACAAGTGGTACAGATTCATGAGGCAAAATGGATTTTTTGCCCCAGATTGATTGATCGTGTAAGGTCTCCTAGTAATCGTGTAAGGTCTAGGCAGTAGTAGTAGGTCTCCGCTAGGAGTAATAGTGTTCTGTGGGTCTAGGAAGTAATGCTAAATATACGAATATTGAAGAACGAAACACAAATTCAAAGAAAAAAATTAAAAAAAAACAATAATGAAAAATGGCGGCCAAGTCAAAGAAGCGGCTGTCCAAAATTGAAAATAAGTTATTAAAATTAGAAAAATTAGAATTAAAGGACGTATTTTGTTCAATTTGTCAATCTATTTTAATAGAACCCGTAACCTTGCCGTGTTTTCATGATTTCTGTCAACGCTGTTTTAATGGCAGCATAGAAAATAATGCTTTGTGTTGTCCTCTATGTCGATTGCGAATTGGATCCTGGCTAAGAACAGCAACAAAACAAAAGAATTTGGTGAATGTTGAACTTTGGAATTTTATTCAATCGAAATTTTCACAAGAAATTGAAATTAAAACTAGAGGAGAGGACATCCATTTACCAGAAGGTAAACATCTGAAATGATACAGAAAAGAACGATAGTAATCAATATTTGTTTATTGTTTGTAAAGTCAAATATATTTTTGGTGAATTCCAATCATCTCTAATGTTTTATGTGATGTACATCTGTGTGGTTATAAGATGAGCTTCTGACCAAACTTTTCTATAGATTTTTTAAAGAGTGACACCAGTACCTTACCAAGGCCTACAGTATTCATGTTTATAATCCAATGTCAAATACATTTGGCTGAAAAGTTACAACATATGCTTTCCTTCCTGACATAGTATCAAGGAAATTGCCCACACTTATCTGGGACTATTATACCTGTACTTTTCCTCACACAAGCCTATATATTTTTTCAGAGGCACCCTTACTCCGGCTTAGTGAGCCTGGGGAAATTAGATCAGAATATGAGGCTGAACTGAGGCGCTTAAGAGCTGAGAGAGTAAGATTAGAGCAAAAGCACATACAGGAGACTGAGTTATTAATCAAGTAAGTTATATTTGTTATTACTTTAAGTGCCAGTGGTTCCTATTTCCCCTCTATAACATAACAATTTGAATTTATTTCAACAAGTTAGAACAACAACAATTATTATTAGTTGTATTTCAAAAAATTTTGAATGAATAAATGTTTGTTTTAGGAAAATTCAATGTGAAGAAGAAGAAGCGCACAAGAAGTATTTAGATAACTTAAAACAAGATGAAATTCTAGCATTACAAATGCACCAAGATCATGTTAAAGATGTTCCACCACCTAACACTCCTAGGAAACTCAATGTTAAAGCAGCTGCAAAACCTAGACTTAAAGCTACAAAAATTGATAATTATCTTTCAAAATTACTAGTTCCCACCACTAATGAGTAAGTGACATTTTCGAAACCTAATCTTCAGCCAATGCCATAATTTTTTTCTGTCCATGTGTCATTTTGTTACATATTAACCCTTTGACCGCCAAGGACGCAATAAAGCGTCATTGAATAACTTGCCTCATACGCCAATGACGCCTTAAAACGTCAATATCTCTCGCATTTTCGACTAACAAAAAAACACGTTTAATGTTGAGTTTTAGCATTGCTTATGGATACAATGGTTAATCTCACTCCCGATCTGTATATTTATGCAAAAAGTAATAAGAGAAACTGTCTAATTATGTACGAAACACACCAAAATATTTTCTTCAATAAACGATCATTTAGAGCTCCTTCCTGAACGCCAGTGGCGTATAAAAGCGTCACGTAGTGTTGTGACTACCCACAAAATAATTAAAATTCTACCCAGTAAGTAGGTAGGTTAAAAAAATGTTATGGACCTATGTACGATCATAATTGTTTTTTCGTTAGTCGGTACCTAACGAATGATTGTATTTTTGGTGTGTGTAGGTTATTGTCGCCACTAATTGCATATTTTTTCACTACTTTGATTAAGCAATATGGATACAAACAAAGGTGAGTAAATAATTATTTCCTTTTTCTTCAAATTCATTATAATATGATAAAATAAACAAGGTTTTTTCCATTAAAACTTAACGTAGGTTTACCACTATACTGATCAGATGTATTAATGATCATCTAAATAAAAGTAATGACGACGTTTTGACGAAGAATATTATGTGTATATACTACCACTAAGTAGTTAAAATATAGCGATATTATTTTGAACGAAGCTGACGTTATCGATCTCTAGGCAACGTGGCGGATGGATGACAATTAATTGCCTTATTTATTTTCCAACTTTTAGTACACAGGGCAACCAAAACTAACTAGGGCATGAAGGGAAACTATATTCAATTTTGAATATAGCAAGTTTTACTGTTTGGAACTCTTTTTAAAGAAAAACAGTATTCAACTATGTCTATAACAAAAGCTTTGAAAACTCTTGTCTAACACTATGTGGTTCTTTTTTTTCAGATTTAAAGCGTGGAAGAGAGCAGTCACCTAGCATCTTATCAGGAAATATTCGACAAAAAAAATGTCATGAAAAGATTGAGATAGCAAAACCTCCATGTTCGGAATGTGTTAATCATCAAGACAATGATAAGAGAAACTTGTTTTTTTCTCAACTATTAAATGAAGAGTTGATGTACAGACGCCAGCAGGTCAAGCTACCCGAAACTGTCAAATTTTCCCAATCAACCTTGAACCTTAATGCTTTAGCGATAAAGTTGAAAATCTATTAAAGAAATTTGACAGATTGTAGTAGCTTGATGTGCTGGCGTCTGTACATAAAACCATGTATACGTACGCGATGTTACATAAAAATGTTAAATTTTTTACAAACGGCCAAAAACTCTCATTTTGATGAAATAGATTTAACGGCGGATACTCAATAAAAATTATACTGTGGATTTATTGTTATTATTACTATAAAAAAGCATGCATGTAAATCCCGATCCCGGCTGATATGAATACTGAATTAACAATCATAAAAATAATATCGATAACGTCCTGCACGGCACTATTCCTCGCAGAATTGTATCTACTGCAATCGCCATTGACGATTTAAAGCGTCCGCTTATGACATCATAGGCGTTTGTGCAGTTATTTGTAGTGTTGGGATGTGTGGGTAGTATAAAACATATTTTTATAGATATACCCTCGAAGAGGAAAATAATATATCTTCAATAAGTGACTCGTTGATAGTGTCATTAAGTACGTTTTGTGTTAAACTCTACTGCAATATTGTACATTTACTGAAAAATATGGATACTGATGAGCTTCTTCGTATTTTGGAAGGTGTCGATGATGTTGGGATTATCTATGAATCTGCCTCAGATAGAGAAATTGACGAAGAATTAGAGGTGAGTATTTTCCAAGCTCGTTATCTATGGCCTAACCTTACCTAATTATATTCGATATTCTTAGCTTAATTTTTTTTTTTTTAAGGCGGCGTTACAAACTCCGGAAAATGTTTTTGATGAAACTCAGAATCTTCCAAGTTCAGGCACAAGTTCGACAAATTCTTTACAATGGTCAAGTCAACCATTAACAATTGAGAAACCTACTTTTGATATTTTTTGTAGTGGTCTTTCACCGTCATTGAACATAACATCTTCGACTAGTGAATTGGAGATTTCTGAAAAGCTTGTGGACGAAGAGTTGGTTAAAAAAATTGTGTATTATACTAATCGTTATCATCGTTACTTTATTCTTAACACAGACATAAGGAACCATTCGAGACTGCAGGCTTGGCACGACGTGACCGTGTCAGAAATATACATGTTTTTGGCAATTACAATGTTAATGGCAAGGAACAGCCGCTTAACAATTGAAGAACATTGGTCGACAAACCCATTATTGAACTCGCCAATTTACGGTACTTTAATGAGCAGGAATAGATATACGACGATACTAGGTATGTTGAATTTTTCTGAGTCAAGGCAGAGGCAGGCAAATGATCCAATATTAACAAAAATAAGTACAGTCATAGATGATGCGAGACAAAAATTTCAAAACTCGTTAATACCGTTCCAAAAGTTGTGTATAGACGAAAGTATTGTGCCATTTAAAGGAAGATTAATCTTCAAGCAATATCTACCGAAAAAACGGAATCGATTCGGGATTAAACTGTTTGTTTTATGTGATGTTGAAACCAAAATCATATTAGATTTCATTGTATACACTGGTAATGAAACCGAAATAATACGCAATACGGATTTAGGTGTTACTGGATCTATAGTTCTTACTTTATTACAAAAATATTACTTAACAAATAGAATAATATATATGGATAATTGGTACAGCAGCCCCAAATTATTTAATTTTTTATTGGATCAAAATATTGGCGCATGTGGGTCTGTACGAAAAAACCGAAAAGAAATGCCAAAATTTAGAAAACTTAAGAAGGGAGAAAGGGATGTTAAATTCAGTAACAACATGATGGCTTTAAAATGGCACGATAAAAAAGATGTTTACATGATTAGCACCATCCATAAAGACGAAATGGGCCCTAGTAACAAAATCGACCATTCTACTGGTTTGCCGAAAATGAAACCGGAATGCGTTTTGGATTACAATAAAAATATGGGAATAGTTGACACAAATGACATGATGTTAAGTTCGTTACACACTATAAGAAAAGTAACGAAATGGTACAAGAAACTATTTTTCCACGTGATTGACTTGCATTTACTGAATTCTTACTATTTCTGCAAAGTTTTAAGACATGACGATAGCTCTTGTTTCGCGAAATACCAATTGACGGTAATTTCTCAAATTATTATAAAATACGGCGGGGACAAATGTCTTCCTATTACAGCGCGAGCTCTTGATCAGCCAATGCGTCTATTAGGAAATGCTGCTCGCCATATGCCCGCATATTTACCAGCATCAAAAAAACTGCGGTGTAAATTGTGTTGTCGTCTATATAGAAAGAGGCGGGAAACACGATTTTGGTGTGAAGTGTGCAAAGTTCCTCTATGTGTCATATGTTTTCGTACATATCATGAGAAATCTAACATCGGTGGTTGAATCATTTCGCCTGTGTTACTATTCAAGATATGTTAATAGGTGAGCAGCTTTGAAAGTTTAATAAAACAATTATATTTGCATAATACGTATTGTTTTACTATTTTCGCTTACCTACTATATTCTTTTATTACAAACCAAAAAGAAAGAAAGAAAATACGTTTATGTGCGGCAAAAACGACGCAATGAAAAAAAAAAAAAAGTACACGATAATAACAAGTTAAGGGAAAATATATGCGTCACATCCACGCAAAACGGCCATCGCTCAGCTTAATACCAAACCAACCAAATCGTATTTAATAAGACTATCGATAACAATCTAACATCACTATTTCTTTCATTATTGTATGGCAAAAATTCTCTTTTCCAACGCCATCGACGCTTTATAGCGTCGGGTAGTGATGGAAAAATATGCATAATAGTGTTATTTGTAGTTGTGACTTTCTTGTTATAAAATCAATATTTATGCGGATATCTTCACTCATATTTTTTTCGTTAATAAGTAAAGTGCTTTATTATATAACTAAAACAGAATTGTGTATGTATAATGTCAATCGAAAATATTATTTTTCATAACATGTCCCATCACTAGTGAATAGAATTACAATTTGGGTGAACAATATGGCGTGGCGTGCCAGTATAAATTTTTGTCCAGACTTGTGGCGGTCAAAGGGTTAAAATGTTAGTTACTTCTACCTGTCTAATTAAAAGCCAACTTTCCAAATGAGTCTGATAATAAGTGACCTATTATGATGAGTGTGTCTGAACCACAAAAATCGACATTGGCCAACTATTGTAAAACATTCTATCTGTACTTGTAAATGAGTAGTAGTTAGTAAGTATTCTACAATGGATATTTAAACCTAGTCAACAAGTTGAAATGATTTCATGTTTCCTTGTAATTGACAAGGTATGAGAATACCAATTACCATTCCATATTGTTTATTCTGATTAAATTATACCTTACACCACAATGTTTTGTAGTACCCAAACTCAAAGAATAGTTGAAGTCGTAGTTGAAGTCATGCTATTAAGGAAGGTTAAAGAATGCAATTTATGATAAGTTTTGGGCATATATTTAGATGAAAATATATTTTCCTCATTTGCAAACTGATAATCATTGGAGTCTGTTACCATCACAGTGAAGATAAAAGTGATGTTTTGGTAACAACTAATGGGTTGTTACATTATGTAGAAGCTAAGCAGATATATATGATACCTACATGTTGGTGGAAACCAAATCTTAACCAGGCACTATCTTCTTCCAGTAGTTCACAAGTAAATAATGAAACTAATGGTATTACAAGCATTGATGGGTCAACTCCTAAAGCTCCAACAGTCAAGCCCATGAATGGAACCTCACCAGAAATGGTGCCAAGTTATGGAAAATTTATGAAAAGCTTATTAGATAAAAAAAACAAACTGGGTCCCGGTTTATGGAATAAAGAAAATGGGGAGAGTGTTAAAGACAAGGTAAGTTTTTATTTTATGACCAGATTGTTTATTACACTTTAAATACTTTAAATTGCTCTTGTGGTTGTGGGCTGTGTAGATTGGGCACTTCAAGAGTCAGGTCGGATTATAATTAGATTTCAACTTCATCAAACAATTTTGATAAGTAACATATTACAAAACAATCTAGTTTTGACGTGCACAGAAATGATGTTGTTCCTTTGATTGATGCTTTATCGTACCGCACAATATGCGCTTTGACATGGAGTTGCGGACACCAACCCATATTACCTTGATTGATGGTTTTGTTCTAATTGTATTTACGAAACTTTTACAGAAAGACGATCCCAGTGATAAAGAAGTAGGTACTTCAGAAGATAAGGTCAAACTAAAAAGCTCTGTTCCTTCCCTGCTTGTATCATTGCCTCTGCCATACACAGGAATACTCCAACACAAAATCAACTTAGCTGAAAATAGAAACATTGAGACTGGAAGCGTTGACTCCATGCGACAGGAGTTGTGTTACTTTAAACCTATTGAGTCAACTACTCCAACAAGGTATACATTCCACAGGTTGTTTAGTACATGCAAACTTGGCTAAGTTTAAACTTTATAATTAGGTAACATACTAGCAATTGGAATTGTAAATAAAGAGATGCAGTGGTAACTGGTTAATTAATTAACAGTGGTGGATACAAAACAATATTTGGGCACTATAATATTCCAGTATTCCAGCTTTTTTTTTTTTAGAAAGTTCTTTTTCAACTATGAGGTGCAGAATAGTCTAAATGTTGGCAATTTTCAGTTTCAGTACAGGCAAGACTCTTCCGCTCCGCGTTCCAGGGCTTCGTGTTGACAACGAGTCAGCATCAACCCGCGATGAGCCTACACCCACTCGTACGCAGTATTTAGAGGGTCTTTGTCGCCTTAGAAAGTTGTCCTTAGCTAAAAATTTACCATCTGCCTTTGTTATTGCACTAAATATACTTCAAGTTAAAAAGGTAAGACTAGCTACTCGTCAGCTTGTTTACTTATTGTATTATGCTAGAAGTTAAAATTTTATTTACCTATGTATAATCCTCATTATTACAGGAACCCCCTGGGAAATGCGAAAGAAGCAGGTCGAAAGTAAAGAAAACTGCGTCTACTAGCCCTTGTGTTGCGCCCATACCAAACAAAAGAAATGCCAATAGAAATAAACAAACTATACATATTGATGGTATTACTAAATTAAATAATGAAACAAATCTTAGACGCACAAGATCCATGGGAAGTATTTCTAAAGATGAAAATGAAACAACACCGAAAAAGGGCAAAAATAAACAGAGGAAAGTGTTATCCGAGAGAAAGCCATACTTACGAAGTGATTCCAAAAAGTTAATTACCAAAAAGGAATTAAACAGTCCACCATTAATTTCGGAAACAATAAATAACAATAAGGTTAATTTAGCTGTAAAAAACTTGTCTAGTCCATTAAAGAATTGTGATGTTAAGAAAATACTGCAAGAGCAGCTAAGAATTGAAAAGTTGATTGAACAGGAAAAGAATGATTTTGAATTGGCTCGAAAGATGGAAGCGGAGTGGAACGGAAGAAGAAATCCCCGTAGGGCAACCATTAAACGCCAAGTGACTCTTAACTATGCTCTCAGGCCCGCCAAGAAACTAAAGGTCTAAAGTAACTCCGTAGTCTTAAGAAAGCATTTGTAGTTTAGTAAATTTCTGTGGTTGTTAATTGAATTCTGTTTGTTATTGTCTCATGCCAGATGTCTGGAAGATTGATTAGCTTTTTTCTTGAGATTATGGGTAATTGCTTTGTCGGATTCAAATTTTGCATAGTCAGTTGATTTTTTTAACACAGGAGAAGTAAGGCGTAAATTTCGAGGAAAACTAAGTAATATTTCCCTTATGAAATTTTCCTTCAAGCTTTTTCGTTACCCGCAAAACATCGCAGCTTGTATTTCTCACCGATTATTTTATAATCTAAGTAAATTGTATGTAATTTGTTAAGTAGATAGATGTTAAACTACTTACTAATATTGTAAATGTATTAACAAAAAAATATGATTTCAATATAGCACTCAATGAATCACTTGCATACTAGTAGAACTTGATATCAAAATTTAGAATTGGTATTTGATGCTAAGAGATTAGACATTTATGCTAAATTCACTAGCAGTAGTTTTACTGATTTAAACTACAATATGATTATCCATGCATAATGCTGATGGTAGACAGTCAAGCGCCTTATTAGATGAATGCTCTTCGGCTCTGTTAAAAAAAATCCAGCAAAGAGCAACTAATAACTTACTCCATTGTACACTTGATCAACCATTTGGTTGGAACACACATTTGCCAAATTAATTTTTGCAGAAGCCATTTGTTGCCCTTGACCTCGACTGTGTCCGGCGGTAGATAAGTTCACTGGAGCCGACTGGTGTGAAATACTGACGAGCTTATATTTATTTATTAGGCAGATATTAAAAGTTAGCCCAAGTTAGTTATAATATATGTGACAGTAAGGACTGATTTGCCCTTATTACGATATTATATATAATTTTTTTTTTTTTTTTTTGTTTTTTAAAAAAACGTTGCCCCACACTAGGAATTTCTCCTGTATCGTGGGTGCGTTTACAAACATTTAATTAAACTCACATACACAAACAGCCAGACCCGGAACATGATAGGAGGAAAAAAATTGCGAAGTATGACAGTTTTTTACAGAGTCAAAAATTAAACATTCTTAATCAGATTATTGAAAAGATCAGCAATGAAACGTATCTAGTTGTCCCACGTTAAACTATATTAATACAGCATGAAGTGCAGCAAAATGTCTAATCTCCAATTAATATTGTAAAGATATTTATCTTGTATTTATATCAAAATAATAAAAACGCAATATTGAAATTTAATGTATCGAAAATGTATAAGCAATCGATTAAATTCATTCTAAAGATAGAAAACTAGTGAAGGTCATAAATTTCTCATTAAAAGTGATACTATTATTTTGTACGTACCTCGTGAAGATAGTGTGATAAGTTTAATCGAGATACGTATAAAATAATTATGTTGTACACAGGGCTACAAATCATGCTATACTTTTCCAGTTTACACTGACCTCTCATTGTATGGAAATCCTATACAATGCGAGATCAGCTTATACTGGAAATGTATAGCTTAATCTGTAGCCGTGCGTACACTAGGACACTGCACATGTGTGAACACATGTATGAATGCAGCTCAGCACCAGATCCTTGTTTAACTGAGTCGTGAGCTGGTTCCTGAAACGAGCGCATTCGTAAGTGTGGACCGTACCTTAACACCTACAATATACGAAATGTAAACGTTAACTTGATCCCGAAATTTTATCTGAATTTTGAAGTAGGTATTAATCTAAGCTTTGCTCTCAAATTCGAAATAATATGTAATTAGTATGTGATTATTCGTCGACAACCGGCTGTTTGACTAATTGTAAAGCAAGTAGATTTATTATCGCTTGGCAACTATTGATAAAAGGTGAACACATTTGTAAGCTTTGTTTTAATCTTATAATGGTCCATAAAACGGGTCGAGTCCGAGTCAAACTCGCATTGTAAGTGTTCTGTTCAATGACTGTAAAACATGTATTTTTTGTAAGAAATACGCTTTAAAATATAAAATTCTTTTGTATACTAAAGTGTATCTTATTAATCTTGTGCTGCAGCATCAATATAAAACATTTTTTTTTCCATTTGTAAGCCAATAGGTATTAGCTATTGATAAAAACTTAAAGTCAGATAGTCGGTTAGAGCGACAGAAATCAAAAACATGGTATGTAGATAAAGCTTCTACTAGCTACTACAGACTACAGTCCATCGGAAACATTGCGTAGGTATCATATTTGTTAAAAACCTCATGGTTCGTTCGTAAACGACTTTCCATGGATCTCATGACTTGTGATTAACTTGTGATTTAAGAATTTTAAGTTTAAAATGTATAGGTATACGTATTTATAATGTGGTGCTCTTGAATTCAATTATCGTAAAAGAAAGCTTCCACACTTTGCAAACAATATACTATGGAAAGTAAATGGTCGATTTATTTATATGTTCACTTTCACTATTATAAGATCGCTTTACAGTAAATCTGCGGACATAATAGTCGCCTTGTTTTTATGAAACTTGAATCGAATTAAAAACGGAATACTTTATTCTCACGAGTAGTTGAATAAAATATCCAATCTATCTATACCTTATCCATAGGTAGGTACATATAATAAATCTGTAGACGAGGCGTTTCTGTACATAGAAAACATTTCCAAAAAAAAATTGTGGGGGTGCTTATGGATAACCAACAGATGCCATTTCTATCATTTTTGAAATTTTGTCGGTTTGTCTGTTTGGATGTCACGTAAAAAGTGCGAAATATGGTTAACTTTTATATTCAAGTTTTTGTTTCATCGCAATCGCTTCACTCTATCCAAAGATAGGTATATGAATTAGAACTTTTCATTACGTAATGTACATAGCGTAGACAGTTTTCTCTGTCTACGGTACATAGATACACGTAACGACATCTGTTGACGCCAAATGGTACTAATGAATATAATGTGATAACCACCACCTTAGTCAATTATGTTATTACTATCAAGCGTCACTGCTTGTGTTTTTTCAAAAAGTAATGGTAATGATTATAATCGCTTTCTATTGGTGGTGGATTTGAGAATTTCAAATAAATGTAGGTTATTATTAATTGATGTGTGTTCTGAGTGCTAAAGAATGCAAATGTTAGTGATTTATTAGTTTAAATCATTAAGAACTGCTTTTTTTATCAACTTGAGTTTGTTTGATTTAAAAAGTTTATATAATAGGCAGATAGTTTCGAGTTAACCACTGTAATCGATAGATGGCGTTGGACAGATGTCGTCATTTTCGGAATCGCGGCCGCAAAACCGCTGGCATGGCTTGCGCACGCGCTGTTTTTTTAGCGATTATGTCATCGCCCGAGCGCTATGAGTAGTCTTGAGTGTAAACAATCGTAATTTATGAGGGTCTTTCTAAGTATTCGAGCTCGGGCTGTTTTTTTATGTTAATGCTGATAAAAGGGCCATATAAACTGTGTTCCTTTCGTTTGAATGCATAAAAGTTTTCATTCATCATGACTGAACATTCTAAAAGAAAAAAAAATACGTAGCTAGAAATATGAGATAAACATTCTTTATAAGAAAAAAGTCAATATTTTTATTGACTTTTTTCTTATAAAGAATGTTTATCTCATATTTCTAGCTACGTATTTTTTGCAAAAAAAAATAAAAGCGGTGACCTGTACGTTTTATGGTTTAAAATGAATGGTGTGAATATTCTTAACATAATACATAAGTAAAACCACATTGCATAGTACAATGTTTATTATATAAAAGCATTCAAGGTTTTTGAAAAAGTACGGCACTTTTTCGTCTAGACTAAATATTTTTTTTCTACCTACATCTGATACGGAGACTAAAAATATTGGTACCTGTTATATCTAAGGCTATTTAATGCTTCAAAATATTTGTAAAATTCGTGGCAGTAGAATTAAAACAACAAAACAAATTCATAACAAAAGACACAACGTAAACAAACACTGTTCGAACCATACCGGTTGCGCAATATTATACCCATGAGGTACGGTGGGCTGCATCAATTGGTTACCCCAGTTGCATTAAAATTAACTTTGAAGGGGGGTACCCACATCGTGACGCTGACTGTACTAATTGACTCACCCGACTTGATTACTGATTTCATATCGGCGAGACACATAAGAGTGAAAATCATTATTTTAATGATTTCTGTTTTTTTTTCTGCATAGTCGATGTTGATTTTCCGCAGATGAGTGAAACTCATTCGTATATTGATTTCTGTAATTTTTTGCATCGCGGTGTTAAGATTTTCTCCAGAAGAGTGAAACTCATGCGTAGATTGATTTCTGTAGTAAAACTGAAAGACTTTGTAATAAAATTGTCGGAAATAAAGTTGTTTCATAGATGCTGTTCTGGAGTTCTGGACTCTGGGACTTGGAATATTTGGTTCTGTATTTCTCTCTAAAGGTCTCGTGTCACTCCAGTTCTCTTCAAACAAATCTTTTGAAGAAAAACTGAAGATTCTTTCGAGGCATTTTGGTACCCGAATTCAAAAATAAAGAAGTCTTAAATTCATCTGTTTTAAGTTTCGTAGCCAAATTGCACACAGAAACGGAACTCTTATCATTTCGCCCTGTCTGTATGTCACACAGCAAATTTACTCGACGAGTGAGGTGTTTGACTCCCCCCGCGACGTCTAAGAGAGAACGCTACGCGCCGCCACCTCGGGTCCTAGTGTGTGGGTAGCGACGGACGTCCCCGAGTCCGTCGCCCCTGGACCCATTTAGGCGGGCTGGAAGAGGGCGTTGTCCGCCCTCCGCCGACGCCCGGTGCGCCTTCTGCGGGCCGGGAGAGTGGATGAGATCTCCCTCTCCCTTTCCGCAGCCTCCTTCTGCGAGACGACTGTTTCGCAGAAGGAGACCACCGCGTCCCAGGACTCGGCGCTGCCGACCATCGACTCGACTACGGCCGGCAGCGACAAGTCACCGCCTACTTCTGAGATGAGGGCACGGCGCGGCTCCTCCCAAGCGGCACACTGCCAGCGTATGCCACGCCGTGTCCTCCCGGCAGTCGACGCAGTGGTGACACCGGGCGTCCGGCTCCCTGTTTATGCGACACAGGTACTTCCCGAAGCAACCATGCCCCGAGAGCACCTGCGTCGTCCGAAACGACAGGGAGCCGTGCCTCCTCCCAAGCCAGCGCTCGAGCACCGGCCGGACCGCCTCGATGGTGACGAGGCCGGCGGTAGGGCGTGAAAGCCTGTCCCGCCATTCCGCCACCAGGACCTCGCGAAGCTGAGACCGACGCAGCTCCATGTGTCGCTGCATCGGTCCCTCGCCCCGCGCCCTCGCTTCCTCGCGCCACCGATAGAATGACGCGAGTACTTTTGCCTCAAGGTCCCAGGGCGGGGATCCGGCCAGTACGCAGCCCGCCTCGTAGGAGATCGTGCGATACCCCCTGATGACTCTGACGGCCATCGCCCTCTGCGGCTTTCGCAAAACAGCGATGCTGCCGGCTGCGTCGGGTCAGAGGCCCACACCGGGGCCCCATACAGGGCCATGGATCGCACGATCCCCACGTAGAGCCGCCTACAGGCGGCGCTCGGGCCCCCCAGATTGGGAAGCAGCGTTGCGAGTGCGCCAGCCGCGCCCAGCAACTTGGGCGCCAGCCGTCGGAAGTGGGGCCCGAAGTCCCATCGGCTGTCGAGCACCAATCCTAGGTACTTCATGGTGGACTCGCCAGCGATCCGAGCCCCCCCGACCACGATGTGTGAGCCGGGTGGTGGCGCCCGCCGGGGACCATGAAACACCATAGCCTCCGACTTGCTGAGGGTCACCTCCAGGCCTAGGCGACGTATGCGGCCCACCACCTGTGAGACCGCGGCAGTCGCCAGCAACGCTGCCTCCCTGTGCGAGCTCCCCCGGGCAGTGACCAGCGTGTCATCTGCATAACAAGTCAGGTCTACGCCCGGTTGGAGCTCGCCCCTCAGCACCCAGTCGTATCCGATGTTCCACAGGAGCGGCCCTAGGACCGAACCCTGCGGAACACCGCACGACATGCGGCGCTGGTTTCCACCATCGCGTCCCACGTAGGTGACACACCTCTCCGGCAGATAAGCCCCAACGATGTGGCGGAGGTAGGGAGGCACCCGATGATAGCGCAGTGCCTCCCGAATACAACTCCAGGGCAGGGTGTTGAAGGCGTTGGAGATGTCCAAGGACACCGCCAACATCACCCCGCCCCGGGACACCGCTTCCTCCGCCAGGACTCTCACCCGCGACACAGCGTGGATGGTGGAGCGCCCGTGCCGAAAACCAAACTGGCAGTCGTCCAGGTCCGGCCCCTCTCCGCACAAGTGGCCGACGAGGCGGGCTGCGATAATACACTCAAACAGCTTACCCACCTCGTCTAGCAGCACTATGGGCCGGTACGCGGACGGCGAGTCGGGCGCCCCGCCTTCCTGAGCAGGACCAGACGACCAGATTTCCACAAAGTGGGAAACTGGCCCCGCTCAAGACACGCTGTGTAGAGTCCTCTCAGTTGGGGCTCAAGCTCCTTCAGAGCGAGGGCTAACACGCAGCCGTGGATCGCATCAGGCCCCGAGGCCACGTTCTTGGCCCGGAGCCGCATCACGGCTGCCCCCATCTCTGCCTGTGTCACCTCTGGGACGCTGATGGCGTTCTCTCCTGTAGGCTCTGCGGCTGTGGGCACAGCCATCGGCGGCGGACTGTGCTCCGCTCTCGCCGGGAAGAGGGCTGCGACTGCTTCCTCCAGCAGCTCGGGTTGAAGACTCTCCGTAAGTGGGGGCGCCGCGGCTCGAAGTTTCCCTCGGACCGCGCGATAAGGGCGCCCCCACGGATCCCCGTCTAGAGTCTCCAACATCTCCTCCCTGGCTCGCGTTTTCGCCTCGCCTCGGTTCTTCATCAACGTTGAATTAATCGCAGCCACAGCCATCACATGATTTTGGCATAAAGTCTAGTAATCTGTGGTAACGTAATGCAAGTGTGTCTCTGAACTCTAATGGGGATAGATCGAGATGGTCTTTCTTAGTCGGTATGATAAATAGCCAGTTGGAGGATTTTGTTTTTATTTTTGTCGAAATTGATCGTTCAATTACTCTTCTCTTGATAGGGCAGAGTGACCAAGACGGTATCGAAGAGTTCGTCATCGAAGGTGTCTTTCTCTTTGCGGCTTTCTTTCTGTGCATCTTCAAGGGATTTATGATGTTGATAGAGATTCATAGCTGTATTTTCTATCAAAGCACTTGAGAGGACTGCATAACCTATTTTTATACTTAGGTTTGAGAGAAACCAATTATTTTCCCTGTCTGTTGCATCTATCCATTTATTTTTAATTTCTGGATCTTGCGGGAAACTGAAATAAAATGTATTAATTATTGTAAAACAGGTTCTTAGTATAATTTCTTATTTAGAACAAGGATTTATCGATACATCTACTGCATCGTTTTGACTTGCGTCAGTCACTAGGCGTAGGCTCATGTTGAAAATATTTCACAACTAGATAGGTACCTAATTTGTAAAATCCTTAAATATTTAATGCAGCGATTTTTTACTTTTACTTACCGTTGATAGAATATGCCACTTGTCCTAAGGTTTATTGTAATTGTTCTATTTTTGCATGTAAGGACGGAACAATTCGGTATTTTGTAAAAATACAAAATGACTACACGTTCCGATGCAAAATATTATGACTTAACGGTGCTCATCCATCGCAGTTAGGGCTTGCAATATCCGTTCATTTTTACTATCCGGATAATGCGGATATTAATATGTTAGTATCCGGATTATCCGGATAATGCGGATAATACGGATATTTTTTTAGTTTTTGTTATAAATAATACTGATAAGCTTTTGTGACACGTTTTTCAGTCTCTCAAGCAAAATGACAAAGAAATAATAAACTATACCCATATTTCAAGAAACAATCACATAAAAAAGATCTAAAATTATACAATAAAACAACGAAACCGCAAAAATCATTTGTATCTTTTCTTCTATAAAAACAGTTGTAATTATAAATTAGATCTTACATTTATCACATATCACAACATCCCGATCAAATCAACCTATTGAAAACATAATAATTAAATAACAATATCTCTTTCCCTGGCAAATCAGCTCAATTATTAAACAACAATAGTATAAATCAAATATAATAAAACAAAAATGAACAAAATAATCAAATTGCCCTATAAAATATAAATTACGAAATTCTTTAATGATTGTTTATCCAAATTCTGGAAATATGATCTTAAAAAGCTTAAACAATCTAAAAACTTTCATGGAAGTTCCTAAATGGTTACATATATTCTTTTGTTTTCCTTCTGCGGTGTATTTATAAAGCACCGCAGACTTGGTCGGTGATTTTTTAGACATCTTGAATTCTTGACTAGTTTTCTTAGCTCTTTTTATTATTTCGTTATAATCTTGTAAACAAACTTCAGTTCTACGACCAGTTGCATGTACATTACTTGTAGCAACAATAAAACCTTCTTCACCATCGGAGTCTTCAATTTCTTGTACATTTATTTTGATATTAAAATAATAAATAACGTAATAACGGTTATGTACTTTACAGATGACTGCTTTTTATTTAATATTTAAAAGAGAAATACAACTATCCGTAACATCCGAAAAATCCGGATGGTGATGCAAGTAAAATCCGGATTTGAAAATCAGAGGATATCCGGATAATACGAATATCCGGATATCCGGATTGCAAGCCCTAATCGCAGTCGCTCGTAATTAGGGTCAGGTCAGTTTGACCGCATGTTGGCGACATGTGCCACGCCTCCAAGCCATATCCCTCGATATCCGTGAAGCAGTCAAAAGTTTTGCAAAAATTGTGAATTAATAAAATCTGTGATTCTCAAAGATTTTATTCAAAGTCAAAGTCACAAGTCAAAGATTTATTTGCAGATAAATATGGTTACAAAAGTTCTTAAAATGGTAGATAATGTTAGTAGCTTAGCATATTTAATCATAACATAATGACATGCAAGTTTTTGTTATAGGTAGGTACAATTACATTATTGCTTAAATTTAAATTGAAAGAATTCTTTTATATTATAGAAGGGATTCTCAATTAACCACCTACGTAAAGATATTGATTCTCGTTCCCACATTTTTTTCAGCAAAGGAAATTAACTACCTATACAATGGCGAAAGTGCATAGTTAACAACAATGGTACATACCTACTTTGATTGATTAAATACTATATAATTTTTATTTTTTTCGTTTTGCTTTTTTATATAGAACACCAATTTCTTATGTAGGGACCTAATATTTACCCACAGCAATGTTACAAACATAACAAAAAAATAATAATAATTAATATTCATAATTTGTGAATATGAAAATGTGCAATAATTCTTTTTATACCGTGGCCACCGGTACAGGCAACTATACGGTATATTAATATATGCAGGCAACTGAAGGAACACGGGTGGGTTTTAGTCAGTAAGAGTCTGACACGCCCTCCCGCTCCGCCCAGAGCGGGAGAAGCTATTTGATGATTTCCCACACAAAAAAAGGGACCTAATATTCGGTATTGTAATCAAATAATACCATGACTTTCGTACTAGAGCGTAATATTCTAAAAAGTTCTTCGCATCAACCTTTTCACGATAACGTCATTCGTTATAGCGGTTTTCGAACTGCGTAGCTATTCACAACCGTTCGATACGCTTCCGTGCCAAATCAAACATCAATTAATGTTATCACAAGAGTCCTGTTGTTCACAATACAAAACCCGAAATTATTGTCAGTTTAAATCAATAGATGGGGCAAGGAAAAGTAAGTCATTGAAAACGTGTCATTTTCGATTCAGCAACCTGTCGTATGGTTGTAAATAGCTATGCTGGTGTAGGTACATACCGCTCGCAGTTTCTCGAAACAGCGTGTGTCGAAACAACGTCATTCGAATCTATATATCACTCTCCTAATATAGTATAGTACTAGTGTAACATTCTAAAAGTTGTGTCGTTAATTTTTACAATATACGTCGTAGATTTCCTATGCGCGTTTATTATTTACTAGCTGTGCCCGCGACTTCGTTCGCGTGGATGTCGGAAAAAAATAATGTGCTGCTTATAGAAGGGAAATCGGGAGAATCTTTCGACCAGGCCTTGTGATTTTTCAAAAAGCTGACAAAAAACTTGTGTTAATTAGGAAAATGCTTCTCTATTATACAATGTTAGCGGTGGAACCACCAGGAGCGTAAAAGGTTGCTAGGGTTGCTTACACGCGAAAGAGCTACATAAAGTTGGCCGTGGGAAAAGCAACCAATACTAAGATCCACCCCCGCAACGGACAATGTCTGGCCCTGAGCTTTGTTAATGGTCATGGCGTAACAAAGGCTGACGGGGAATTGCACACGTTTAAAACTAAACGGGAAATTATTAGGAATGAGCGGAATACTGGGAATAAAAACAACATCACCGGCGCCGCAACCTGTTAAGATTTCGGCTTCGATGACGTTGTGTTGGAGATTGGTGACTATGAGCCGAGTGCCGTTGCAAAGTTTGGGAGGACTTAAATTTCTGAGAAGAATAATTGGCACACCGACTTTAAAAAAAATGTTGTGTGCTGGAAGACCGGGCGTGTTAAGGGATTCTAAGAACTCTACTGGATAGTGTGTGGCATCTTCTTCCGTAACCGTGTTTATCGAAGTATATTGCTTACTTTCCCCAGAAACATGTGCCAATATTTGTGTATTTATTGCTGCCGCTTGGTCATTGCGGGGGGTCAAAATAGCTCGTTGGCACAGCCAAGCAGCAGCGTGGTTCCCGATATCTGTGGGATTCCCATAAACTGAAGAAATGAGTTCCAGCTGTGAAGCAACGGAACAACAAAGGTTCTCCACCAAAATTATTTTACCATCTTGTGTGGGATATGTGCCGTCACCTATTTTCAAAAGTAAATTTGAGAACTCTTGCGCGTTTGGATTCCCTCCCAGATGTGCTCGCATATTTAAACTCAAATGAGTTGTTATCACATTGCGCCATAAAATCGAACTCTTTAGGCAGGCGCTAATTTCATCGGCTCTCGTTCCTCTGGGTATAATATCGGGAGTGTCTGCCTAAAATCACCACAGAAAAGTACCGTAATGCCTCCCATCGGCCGGTCATTTTGCCTAATGTCCCGCAAAGTTCGGTCTACTGCTTCCACAGCCTTGCGATTTGCCATCGTGCACTCGTCCCAAATTATTATGACACAATCGCGTAAAACCCTAGCTTTGTCGCTATTGCGTGACACATTGCAAATCGGGCTTTCTGTTCGATCCAAGTCGATGGGGATTTTGAACATTGTATGTGCGGTTTTTCCTCCGGGCAACAATGTGGCTGCTATTCCTGAGGAGGCGACAGCAAGAGCAATCTTATTTTGGGTCCTTATTCGAGCCAAAATAACTTTGGTTAGAAATGTTTTGCCTGTTCCACCGGGCGCGTCTAAAAACAGGATTTCCCCCAATGTATTATCTACACTGCCGCACACACGATCTAATATTTGACGCTGTTCCGTTGTCAAAATTGAGCAGCCGTTTTGCAGGGTTTCTGCTAATTCCACGGGATTGTAACTAATCTCCGTGATCTCCTCTCTGTTTGCACGTTCCGCATCGACTGTCGGTGTGGGCAAGCCGTATTGAGTGAGCGGGTTAACTCCTATACTTATGACTATGTCTTGAATAGCCAACAACGATCTATTATGACAATTTTCACGTACTCGGTCAGGAATTTCACCATCACTGTTTTGCCGTACAAAAAATCTTCAGCAAACTTATCTTGATATTTTTGCCACAACTGCCCAGCATCCGCTAAGCCACAAAAGGTCAGTAAGATGGCAAACAGATGACGCAAGCGATGTGGACTATCGCTGACGCATGCCTCGGCTAAAGCATCATCCCAATGTTGATCTCCATCTAATAAATGACGTGCGCGGCAAGCAGCCTGGTATGTGGGATATTCAATATCATCCACTTTACGGAGCTCATTAAAAGAAGTTGGTCCTCGCACTACGTGCAGAAGAAGGCGTAAATAATAACACTCTAAATTATTCGGGTGTACAGTGTACACTCGTCCTATCACGTGTTCCTTGAAAACTCTGGAGTTTTCAAGGAACACGTGACGTGAAGACGTGGAACTGCTCTGGAAGGTGAGCCTGGGCTCACCTTCCAGAGCAGTTCCACGTCTTATACGGTTATAAACACCTTGCTGCTTGTTGTATGTGTAATACGATGGAACCTCGTTATAAAGAATGGATTTCGCGTAATTATCAGTTTGGCAGAGGCGAAAGAATGCCATCAAAGTGGTTTGTCTCGGATTGTCTAACCTTTCTGTGACATTTTCAGACTGAAAATACACTCGTTGCCCGCCCTCAAGGTGTACATCGAGATGAATGACCGGTGGATGTCTCTCATGTATTGGAAAACTTAAAATACGCCAAACTGCCTCTGAGGAGCTAATGTGTCGGCCAGATTGATATCTCGTGACTTCATCGTATTCATTGCGATTTCTCAGCGCGATCATAGCTTGGTCACTACCTTTATTAATATATTTGCAAATATATTTAATGGACTCTACGCTATTGCATATTTCAACATTTATGTGAGCTTGAAATGTTTTAGATAATACTGGCGAATACGGCACCACCCATCTATTGTCCAAAACCATTTCTTGCCCACGGAACCTGGTAGTAGCTGTAAAACCACCTTGCGAGGATGATCTGCGCCGATACAACGGATACCCATTTTCCCCCGGCATAGTCTGTGCTAAAAGTGCTCTAGGGTATTTTTTTGAACATTGTCCATCTTGCGTGCATGGAGATTCCCTATTTAAAACACCACATGGCCCGTGAACCATGTGTGTCTTAATGATGTCATGCAAAATTGGATCTTCATTTTGGTCAGGAAATTCAGCACTTATCACGGTGTCAACAGCCTCGGGACGAATTTTGTCTTCCAGCCACAGAAGAATGTGGGCGTGGGGTAAGCCACGCTTTTGCCACTCGACGCTGTACATGTAACATACAGCTGAACCAAATAATTTTTCTTTATTAATGAGATTAATCATAACTTTGAGCTTCAAATGAAAAACCCTTGCAATTATGTCATGCCTATCTATCGTATGACGCTTGTCCTGTGAGAAGTTCCTGACAAATTTCGTTCCACTTTGGATTCGTTGTGAACGTTATAAAAAGGTCCGGCCGGCCGTACTTACGGACGTAGCAAAAAGCAACTTGCGTTCTTTCGTGCTTATATCGCGGACCGCCTGTAAAACTGGATGGCAAGATGACCAACTGCCCCAAGTTTTCGACGTTATTATCCGTTTGCATCGCGTCCCTCAAATGCACGTATTCTTCAGCGCGTAAACGACGTTGATTAGTGCGAATGTAAACTAAACGTTCCGTTTCTATTTTTGCCATTTAATTATGCTAATTATAATACATTTTATTATGTCCACAATAAATTGACTGAACAAACCACGAAATCGTTGCAAATAGACGAAACGATTGCGCCTTATTTGTAAAAGGTACGAATAATATTGCTGAGCCGATATTTTTTTATTCAAAGTGGCTACCCTGGTAGTAGGGTTAACTTGGTAGAGCCCGAAATTGTACCCATCTTCACCATGACAATATATTAACGGATATTGCAGGGCGTCGTATGCTCGGTGTGTTTGATAAATGCGTTGAAGGCGATCGTCGCGAGTGCGCAATACGATGTCACGCCTGTCACACTCTTGGTCGACCAAGGGCTGATTTTTCAATAGTCAGATAACTTTTATCTGAAGAATAAATCTGACAATTTGACATATTTTCTATACAAAAGCTGTCAAATCACAATATTTATTCCTCAGATAAAAGATATCTGACTATTGAAAAATCAGCCCTAAAACAACTGCAACTTCATCTGTGACGGGTGCATTGTGTCTCCCGCGGTGTTCACCAACAGGACGTCTATCTGCGTTGATGATTATTTTAAAATCATTGCTGCCGGGCGGAATGGACTCCAATGCAGTTTTAAAATTAAGCACATACTGATTTACTTGATGCAGCATGTTCTGTAGTCCTGATATAAGGTCATTGTTAAGCTGTGGGAAATGTCGATTTCTGATATTGAGCTGTTCACTGTAATCAGATACAAAATAAATTTGTAGAAATTTGGGCTCATTTTCTGGCAGTAACGATCCGATGAGATGGTGAACTTGGCCTTGCACTTTGAAGGTAGGCATGAAAGATCCCTCCGTTATTTGTTTTGCCCCATAAGATGTCATCTGGAAAGCGCTGTTAAATATGAACGGATATTATCTAAAAAATGTTTAGATTGGCGGTGATCGCCATTTAGAAGGATTTTAATAAAGTTCGGAGGATCTTGAAAATTTGTAATGAAAACTTTTCCACTTGAACAGCACATTCCATTTGTCTCTTTCTTCCATTTCAGAGCATCACAAAAACTGCAAATTTCGGTCATACCACCAACAGAGGCAAAGTCAGCGTAGTCAATTCTAGGTGAATACCTACGTAAAACCTGCTTTTTCCTTATTGACCCAAGGTGTAATAATACTTGTTAAATTATATTCCAGAGACTCATCAGCGTCTTCAGGTGTAATTCTGTTCAGATAGTATCGATCTCGGTCAGCCTCAAGGCGAGATTGACGCTGTTCTACTGTTTCTGCTTGTCGCACTTCATATATTCTTTCCCTTACGGACGCTAAATATCTTTCATCGTTCAACCGAGCGCGTACATAGTTATCTCTGGCTGACACTAATCTTTGTTCTCTCTCTGAGAGAGATTCAGACTCGCGTGACAATGCGTGGCGCTCTCGGTCTGCCGATAACCGCGCTTCGCGATCTTCAATGCTCTCTTGAGAGCGTAAAGTCGCCGTCCGAGTACTTTGTGTACTCAGGCGTAACTCCCTTTCCGTAAAAGTCTCAGACTCGCGTGACAGTGCGTGACGCTCTCGGTCAGCCGACAACCGCGCTTCGCGATCTTCAAGGCTCTCTTGAGAGCGTAAAGTCACTGTCCGAGTACTTTGGGTACTCAGGCGCAACTCCCTTTCCGTGAAAGTCTCGGACTCGCGTGACAGTGCGTGGCGCTCTCGGTCAGCCGATAACCGCGCTTCGCGATCTTCAATGCTCTCTTGAGAGCGGAAAGTCGCTGTCCGAGTACTTTGTGTACTCAGGCGCAACTCCCTTTCCGTAAAAGTCTCGGACTCGCGTGACAGTGCGTGGCGCTCTCGGTCATCTGATAACCGCGCTTCGCGTTCCTCAATGCTTTCTTGAGAACGTAAAGTCGCCATCTGAGTTCTTTGTATGCTTAAGCGTATTTCCCGATCCGTAAAAGTCTCAGACACGCGTGACAGTGCACAGCGCTCGCGTTGAGCCGATAACCACGATTCACGTTCCTTTGAGCTCTCCTGCGACCGAGAAGCCACCGCAAGAGCACGCCGTATTCCAAGTCTAGACTCATGTTGGGAAGGAGTTCTGCTGTACATTGCTTGGACCGCATTTAACCTCACTTCACGATTTTCTTCGGATTCTTGAGATCTAATTAGTCTCATTTTTTTAGCGCTTCGACTACATTGCGAAAGGTTTGATTTTTTTCTAGAAGGCATTTTCAAGAAAATATCGAAACAAATTAATTAATCAAACAAATTTGTATTGCTATGCAAATTCTTTAAACTAATAGGAAAGCTAAAATTAATAAAGTATTACTTATAATAAAAAAAAAATAACGACTTTATTATTTACAAAACTTAATAACTACACCAATGAATAAAACAAACAGAATCGAATAATTAATTTACGTACTCTAGTCTTGACTCGAAAGAATCAAATCAACTACCTACATACGACAACGATCGAATCCAATGTAGGAAAGCTAAAACTAAGAAAGATTTACTATAAAAAACTAAAGACTTTATTATTTACAAAACTTAATAACTACAACAATGAATAAAACAAACAGAATAGAATAATTATTTTTTCATCCCACCATCTCGGAAAGAGTATTTTTAATCTTCAATATCTGAGTGGAAAAGCCGTTTTTATTCTCTAGAGGATAAAGTAAATTGAATTTAGAACATCGTGTGCACTAAGTTTGTGAATTAAAAAAAACATTAAACCTATTTACTGCTACCTCTATGGTGCCGAATATATCATACAACTTTTTTTTAATTTGTTAAAAACTCAGACTCGGAACCTTCTTGGTGTTTTTTTTTCAATTTGCTTTGTACGCGGTTCTTTACGCGGCATTTTTTCACGTCATTGTTAAACCTTATATTAAAAACAAGAAACTTGAAAACAAGTGAAAAAACTAAAATGAGTGATTCTAGCGACGAGGAAGTTTGCTTGACGCCAACAGAATTGACTGAAACTGTTAATAATGCGCAAATGAGCTTTCTCCCTCAACAATCACGCGAGAAGTATTTAAAACAGTACGATATGTTCAACACGTGGCGACTAGCAAAAGGAGCCAAAACTTTCTCAGAAAACGTTTTGCTGGCATATTTTATAGAATTATCCGAGAACAAGAAAGCAAGCACTCTATGGAGTACGTATTCGATGCTAAAAGCAACAATAAAGATGAAAAAAGACAAACATATCGATACCTATCCTAAATTAGTGGCATTTTTAAAAAGAGCCTCATCTGGTCATCAACCAAAAAAATCGAAGGTTTTCACAGTATCTGATATTGAAAAGTTTCTTAACGAAGCACCCGATTCCGTATATTTGGCGGCAAAAGTAAGTCAGTTGCACATTCAGTATCTACTTAAGTATATTAATCTCAATTAAATAGTATACTTAGTAGATGTTGATAGGCATAATTATGCGTTCATATCAATTTTATTCATTTATCTACTACAATACTCTTTACGTTACAGGTTGTTCTTATTATTGGAATAAACGGAGCATGTCGAACTAATGAACTAACACAACTTAATGTCAAAAACATTGAGAAACATTCAGATGACTTACTATTAATTAATTTACCTAATACAAAGACAAAAAGAGACCGCAACTTCGTCATTCGCAAGGAATACGTAACGATTGTTGAGAAATATCAAGCCTTACGCCCGCCTAACACTCCAATCAATCGATTTTTTCTACAGTATCGCAATGGAAAGTGTGTTAGACAGCCTATGGGTACTAATAAAATTGGCAGTATCCCACGAGAAATAGCAACATTTCTTGAACTTCCAGAACCCCTGTTGTACACGGGTCATTGTTTCCGACGAACTTCAGCCACACTTTTGGCTGATTCCGGAGCTGATCTCCTGTCCCTTAAGCGCCACGGAGGCTGGAAGTCCAATGCAGTTGTAGAGGGATACATAGAGGATTCCATCCAAAATAAGTCTAAAATATGTGAAGGCATCGTAGGAGCCATTACACTGAAAGAGCCTCAATCGGATCCTTGGACTGGCCCTTCTACATCAAAAATAAGCCGTTATGAAACACCTAACCATCTCCCTCTCTCTCCAACATTCACGCCAAGGGAATCCGATGAATCGGTACAACTATTAAGTATGACAGATAGTTTACCGAAAAACAGTACACAAGTGACTAACACCAATATTACAGTACCAAACAAAAATATTACACTCAATTTAAATAACTGTAGCAACATTACTTTAAAATTTTCTCAATTATACCTTAGTATTATTTTGTTATAATTTAAAGATTATTCTGTAATACTTACCTGTCATAATGTAGTAATTAATACCTAAACTGAAATAAAAGTGTACCTATCTTATGATTGTAAACGTTTTTTTTTTGCATTTAGTCATTTCCTCGCTGAGGTGGAATGAAAAGTTACGTGTTGCACTCGAGTGCAAAGATTTTTCACCTCGTGCTCTTTTGATTCCCTCGCTAACGCTCAGGATTCTAATTTTGAATCACTCGCTGCGCTCGTGATTCAATTTTAGAATCCTTCGCTTGCTCGGTCATCAAAATTGAACACGCGGTTAAAAAGCAACTTTGCACTCTTGTATAACAAATAACTATTTCCGACTCCGTCTTGACTCCAACGAATCAAATCAACTATTTATGACAACGATCGAATCCAATCCAATGTATGGTCATCGGTACGAATCACACGAACAAATTACGAAGAAAAGTAAGTAAAACGAACAACTTTACTTCGTAATTTGAACCGAACGAACCAACGAAACCAACCAAGACCAACCAATCAAAACGATATTTTCAAAGAACGATAGAAAGAACGAACGAACCAACAATATCTAAACTACAACAAATTTTCATCAACATGCATATGCATTGAAGTAGCTAAAAACATAATTGAAGACATGAGTGGATGAAGGTGATATGTCACATTTTTAGATTTTCGCTGTTCTATGCAATGATATAATATATCATTGCATAGAACAGCGAAAATCTAAAAATGTGTTTTATTTTTAAAGTTTATATTATAAACTACGTCATTGGTTCTATGCATGGATGATGGTGTTATGTACATACAAACAATTTTAAACCTTAAAACAACCACGTTTGTGGCTATTTTAGAAATTCACTACTCGATGAAGGTGTCATGTACACTATTATTTTTAATCAATATTGGAAGAATGTGGTATGGGCACTTGACATTTTTATGGATGCCTAAAAAGTAAAAAGTTAACTTTTCTGCAGTGGACGAAGGAGCTATGTGCTGCACATATCACTTTCATTCATAATACGGCGTCAACATTCCGTTCCGTTCATTCCCGCTCTTTTGTCAATCGGACGCACGAGCACGCACGAGTCGCTTGTTGTTGTCAAAAATACTTTAACGGTGTTAATACTCGTAAATCGATATTGATAACTCACAAAAACAAACAAATTTCTGCTCCAAATCCAGACTGCAGGGGCAAGCACCAGAATCGTCCTCACAAAATGGATGAAGACGTTGTGAACCGTATTAAAGCAAATATATCGAGTTTGCCCGCCGAACAGTCCCACTATTCTCGTAATAAAAATATGCACAAGTTATATCTTTCTCCCCTTTTGAATATGACCAAGATGCATAGTCTGTATCTGGAAATGTGTGAAAAAGAAAATTTAACTGCAAAATATAAAATCAATAAGACAACATACAACAAAATCTTAGTCACAGAATTTAATTTATCTTTTGGATACCCAAAGAGTGATACCTGTGCAACATGTGATGCTGGGGACTCAAATGAAGAACATAAAGCAAATTACTATGCAGCTGTGGAAGCGATGCAAGCCGACCGAAAGAAACCTAAACCGGCTGATGGTGTGCTTTACGTTACAGTAGATCTACAGCAAACGATGCCTTTGCCAAAATTAACTACATCCAAGGCATTCTATCTACGACAAATCTGGTTTTATAACTTTGGTATTCATGTTATAGACGGCACATCCAAAGAAAAAGCTGTTTGTTGTACATGGACTGAAAGTATAGCGGATCGTGGAAGTTCAGAAGTCGCAAGTGCACTCTTGAGGTTTGTGGAGGTAGATCCAAGTTGCCAAGGTAAAGATCATTTGATAATTTGGTCGGATTCATGTGCCGGACAGAACAAAAATTTCAATTTAATATGTCTTTACCAATACTTGATCTAAGAGGATACTTTAAAATCATAGACCACAAATTTCCCGAAGTGGGACATTCATATTTGGATTCGGATCGAGATTTCGGGAGGATCGAAAAAGTGCTTCGAAAAAATGATACAATCTATGCACCTGAACAATACCGAACCATTATAAGCAAAGCTTCACGAAACAACATAGTTATTGATATGACTGACCATTTCAGGAAAATAAACGATTTGCAAGTGAATTTAAATTTGATTAACAGGAAAAAAAAATACTAATAATGGCAAAATTAGTTTTAGGGATGGCGTGAAATGGATCAGAATTGATGAATACGGTTCATATTTATACAAAGAGTCATACGACGTAATGACACCTTTCCAAAAAGTTGATATTTAAAAAAAAGGGGTCAAATTAATCCAAATTTTGAGGTGCCACGTGTGAAGGGAAAATATGGTACTGTATCAGTTGAAAAAAAAGCTAATATTAAGGACCAACTAAAATTTGTTAAGCCGGAATATCGATATTATTATCAATCCATTCTTGGAGAAGAATAACGTTTACTTTTTATTTTTTTTCTAATTTCATAAGTAACTTGTCTCCTTCAGACTTAATTTTCTTAAATTGATTAAAATATTGTTTTGCGGAAGAAGGAGTTATGTTCAGTTTTTCTTAAAATAAAGTAATAAAAATACATTTTATTCTTTAATTTCTCCCCTATTTTAAAAATACTAAACGGTTGGCGCCGCCAGGAGACACCCTTTTTAGATAAGTACATACATTAAAGGCATTTTGAAATATCCTAAAATGTATAATATGTATATGCGAAACTTTGAACTCGATTTTCTCGAAATTAGAATTTTGCGACATATCACCTTCATCCGCTCATGTCTTCAATTATGGATGGAACTCTTCAATTATGGTAAAACTTTGGGCAAAAGTCATTCTTCTGCGGAAAGTCTTAACACCGCGATTCAGAAAATGGCGTTAAATGAACAACGCCATCTATCGATCACAAAGTGATACATTTAAATTATTACTCGTGGGAAAACGTTCGATCAAACACTGTAAGCTCTAAAGCCTTCCAAAAGTATTAAATTCAAGAATTTAAAAAATAAATGAACATGTATCGTTTCATGTGAAATAACTAAGCTGTATCATGATTTGAAAGATAGGTAGCGCCACCACCACTGAACTAATAAACAACGCATTTGGAAAACTTTAATTAGCCAAACTTTTGATTAAAATTTATTTTTTTTAATTTTAGATCATTGGGAGTTATATTCTATTCACAATGTTACGCGTGAAGTATGCGAAATTAACCTCACCAAAATAACAAAAGATCTCACAAACCTACATGAGTTTACGTTAGTATAATTTCGGATCAATAGATGTCGTTACGTGTTACTACATTGCATAATTAAAAATTCTTGTTGAACACTAAATTGTATATTTTATAGAGTGGAGCGATTGTGATGGAACAAAAACTAAATGATACTCCGAGTTATACACAATATTTGAGTATAAAAGTTAACCCTAATGGTTTCGTACGTTTTTCGTGATACTGTAACAAACCCGTCTCACAGACAAACAGACAAAAATTCTAAGAATGGTAAAAATGGCATCTTTGACACCCCAATTATTTCTTTGGAATATTTTCAATGTACAGAAATGCCTCGGTTAACTTATCACATATATTCGTTAGTACCATTTGGCGTCAATAGATGTCGTTACGTGTATGAACTAAGCGAAGAAAAGTTCTTCTTGAACACTTTAAATTCATTTATCTTTTGATTTATTGAACCGGTTTCGATGAAACAAAAACTAAATGTAACTCTGAGTTACACACAATATTTGAGTATAAAATTTAACCATGTTGGTTTTGTACTTTTTACGTGATACTTTAACAAACATCTGTCACAGACAAACAGACAAAAATGATAGAAATGGCATCTGTTGGTTATACTATAACACACCAGCTATTTTTTTTTTAATATTTGCATTGTACAGAAACTATACATATGTATAGATTTTTTACTTTATTGTTAGGAACGCAATTCATAAGTTCACTCCTCTAAAAGTCCAGTCATTGTACCATAAACCAGAGCGGGGATAAAATAGCATATTTTCTAGGGGAAGAAGTTTCCTTTTTTAATTTTTGTTGTTACCAACGAGCTTCCAATAACGAAAGAATAATCATGAATAAAGACTCGACTTGTTTCATAAAAAAGCAACATTTTATTTTTGAAAATGGAACTAAAAGTGGTGATCTCTTCGGAACAATGCGTGCATTGCATTGCGGCTACAGAAGTACAGAAGAAATTAGAAAAAAGGTAGGTATTGGCGCGAAATATAGAATAATTTATAGAATCTTTCTCTAATTACAAATTGAATTTTTGACCGTAATTTATTTTACAACAGTGATAATGGAGACCCTAATTTGCAGATGGAAGAGAAAGGAAAATATATCATTTTCAATCTGTTGCCATCAAGGTCACAAAGCATTTATTTAAATACTTACGAAAAGTGTATGAAGGACAGAAAAACGACCGGATTCGTTTACGGAAAGAGTTTTTCTTACGTTCCAAAAAGTATGAAAGTTCAACCCTTTGGAGCACATTCAATGTTACGAACAACTATACAGACAAGACTTAATGTCTATATAAAGAAATATGTAAAGACGGCTTTTCTCAAGAAATTATCCACCGGCTAATAGGCCAAGAAATCCAAAGTTTTCACGAGGAAAGATATCGAGAGTTTCGTAAATAAGGCACCAAATGAAAAATACTTGGCAACAAAGGTTTTCTATTATTTTCATCAAATTATATACTTAGGTAAGAACTAACCAAAATACAGTTTTAATACACTTATTTTTTGTTTTCCAGGTTGCTTTAATTTTTGGGCTCAGCGCGCAGCGGTGCCTGCAGAGGGATAGAACTGGCTAACCTATCAGTGTAAGATGTCGAAAAACTGATAATAACCATTTCAAGCCATGAATCTGCCCAATACATAGACAAGAGAGTACCTAATTTAAATAGAAGTGAAGAATTTATAAATATTGTCAAAGCCTACCAAGATTTACGGCCGAGTGGAGTGGTCATGCCGAGATTTTTTCTCAGCTTTCAAAACGGAAAATGCACAAGGCATGTTATATAGGCAAAAATAAGTTGAGTAACATGCCAAAAGAGATCGCCATCGATCTAAATTTGAGTAAACCGGAACAGTACACTGGCCTTTGTTTCCGAAGAACATCCGCCACTCTCTTGGCGGATTCTGGTGCAAATATAACAACACTAAAAAGCTACGGTGGATGGAGATCCGATCAAGTGGCGGAAGGCTATATTGAACTCCATTCAAAAACAAATTTAATATCACCCAGAGTATCACAGGACGCATCAATATTTTCCCAACTAGCCCACGACCATCAACAAAAAGGATGAGTCAACTCAGTCGATTCTCTATTCAGAACATTCGAACCTGGAACTACGGTATCTCCCACGTTTACCCCACAGACAACAACTCAACATTCATCTTCACAAAGGACAGAAATTATGTTGTCGGAAAAAAAAATCTCGTTAAATATCCAGAATAGTACCTAGGTACATTTAATTTTTAATAAAGTATTGAACTATTTTATTTTCTCGCAATCGTAGTGAAAAGTAGAGTGTAACACACGGCGCTAAAACGCATTATAACTCTGTTTCTATTTACTCTCTCGCTAAAGCTCGGGAGTTAAACAACTTCGTGAATAATGGGTGGTTTTAGCCCCTTGTATAAATAACAATCTACTATTGTTTGACAGTGAAAACCGCGCAGCGCTGCGCTTCGCCGGGTCTGCGTTGGTCTCAATGATCGGTGAATCTACGAATATAGTTTTATGTAGTAGTAATTGAAGTGCTAACTATGCACTTTCCAAATTGTTACTATCATTTGCATGGTGTCCCGTGATTAATAAATAATAATACACTAGAGGTGGGATGGTAATGAAATAATAAAAAGAGTGATCATAAGATAATTTCATTTATTGGTTAGGTATATTTATCTTTTACATGTTTATTATTAAAAGGGTCGGTAGGTATATTTGATATCTCTTATCTTTTAACGGTTTTAACTACATACCGTGATACCGATAACGTAGAGGGTCTAGAGGGTTTATTTTTAAGCATGTGGTAAGTACCTATATCATGTCGTGACTCGTGACTCACGACATGACGTACCCATGCTAAGATAGCGAAAAGTCCCTCACGACTCGTGAGTGACTTTTTGCTATCTTACAGCGCCTTTCCTAAGTACCTACCTATTATGAAGGGGTACTTTAAAAGTAAATTATTCAATGTGACTACAATGTCTCCGAATTCAAGAACATATTATAAAATAATAATATGGCGACTAAATTATGCGATACACGCGGCTCGTTTCTAATGTCATACTCAAAGTACCGTTTCTGCTGTGTACTGTTTTTTTTTTTGTCTTTGGATGACTGTTGGTTAATCATTCTTTTTCCGCCATAAATCTCATGCTCTTAGGGTACGTTTCAATTAACTTTGATAATCTTCAGCAATATTTATCACAGAAACATCTTCGATATTCATCATAACATCAGATTTTATTCATCTTCTTCACTTTCAGAAACTGCAGAATTCACCTGATGAAAACAATAACATTAAAAAAGGTCTCAGCAGGATAACTAATTCCCGACCTAAATGAGTTGTAGTTCTATAATATGGATTTCCTGTAAAAAATTGCCGGCCCAACGCTTAGTATCATCACCTTGTAGAGGGCACCACAGGGTGTTGATACTAAGCGTTGGGCCGGCCGGTGCAATCATGGCTTTAGTATTTTTTTTGGGTTCAAGAATCGATCCTTGTGGGATCCCAGAGCTAGTTTATCTACCTAGAGAAGTAGAGATGACTATTAGTCAGTTTGATCAGTGAATTTCCGAGTTCTGTTATGTGAGGATTTAAACCAACTTATTCAACAGTGCAAAACAACAGTACAGTTCAGATAGTGATCTACTTTATCGAATGCCTTAACTGTACTATGCAGCCACCCTAGGGTGGATACTCGGAAACGCGTGTTCATCTATCCACCCCAGACGGGGTGGATAATCTAAATTCATATATTATTTTTCTTCTGATTTTCTCTCACGGCTGTGCTGTGTGTGTGTGTGTTTTTAGAAACTGGCCGAACATACTTAGTAGACCATGCCATACGTGTTTCGCTAATACCTCTGTTGCAGCAAAGAAATTTAGAAAACGATTGCAAATATACATTTATATTAAATTTTATCTCGATGCCTGTCACAAATTTATGTGACGCCCATTGATATGCAAAAAATCGTCAAAATCACTTCCGGTACCGAGATTGAGAGACCATCTAAAAGTGGTTTTTCAAGCTGGCTGGACACGTTTTCGATCGATTATCTAAGATTCTGTAGCGTCACAAATTCGTCAAATAAGGGTGTTTAGCCGTCACATAAAGTGCCCTATTGACCTAGTTAAATGCGAGCTATTTTGAAGATCCAGCCAGCCTGAGTCACTGAAAAGCTATGCTGGTCTAATAAATATAAACAACTTAGTATTAATATTAACCTTGACGGAAACTATAACGTAGCTCTTGGTGCATCAAGAGCTATACCTAGTCTGTCTATTGAAAACTGAGAGAAAAAAAAAACTAAAATTAAAAAAAAAATAAGTTGCGATCCCTTTTTTTTTTTCTACGGGGGGAAATCCTCATGGACTACCTCCGCCTGGGGAAAAGGCAGAGGGGCGTGCCGGACTCTTACCGGCTAAAACCACCCCGGTGTCTCCTCGCACGTGCGCGCGGGGCCGCGGGAATCCAAATTCTTCCGCAGCCCCACACTAGTGCTGGCCCGGTCTGCCCGGGCCTCGTCTCCTGCACGGGGTAGTGAGGTGTTTAACTACCCCGTGCATCGCCTCAGAGGCGCGCGCCGACACCCGCGCGCGCCTCCGCCTCGGGTCCATCAAATAGGGGGCGAGGACTTCCCCAAGTCCCACGCCCCTGGACCCATTCATGGGGGCCGGAAAAGGGCGTTGTCCGCCCTTCTCCTGCGCCCGGTGCGCCTTCTGCGGCCGGGGAAGGGAGTCGAGATCTCCCTCTCCCGTTCCGCAGTTTCCTTCTGCGACATCACGTCCCCGCAGAAGGACACCACCGCGTCCCACGACTCTGCGCTACCGACCATCCTCCGCACTACGGCCGGCAGCGACAGATCGCCTTCTACTTCTTTGGTGAGGACACGGCGCTGCTCCTCCCAAGCTACACACTCGGCGAGCGTGTGTTGCGCCGTGTCCTCCCCGCAATGGACGGAATGGTGGCACCGAGCGTCCGGCTCCCTGTCTATACTTGCCGAAGCAGCCGTGCCCCGACAGCACCTGCGTCACCCTAAACGACAGGGAGCCGTGCCTTCTCCCGAGCCAGTCGTCGAGTACTGGCCGGATCGCTTCGACGGTAGCGAGGCCGGCGGTAGGGCGCAGAAGCCTTTGCCGCCATTCCGCCACCAAGACCGGACGGAGCTCCTCTCGGCGCAGCGCGATCTGCCGCTGCACCGGCCTCGAGCCCCGTGCCCGCTCTTCCTCGCGCCATCGATATAATGACGCGAGTACTTTCGCCTCTAGGTCCCAGGGCGGAGATCCCGCCAGGACGCAAGCCGCCTCGTAAGAAATCGTGCGGTACCCGCGGACGACTGTGACGGCCATCGCCCTCTGCAGTTTGCGCAGAATGTCGAGAGTGCCGGCCGTCATGTCCATCGCCCACACAGGGCCATGGAACGCACGATTCCCACGTACAACCGCCTACAGGCGGCGCTCGGGCCCCCCAAGTTAGGAAGCAACGTTGAAAGCGCGCCCGCTGCACCCATCAGCTTGGGCGCCCATCCCAATTCCCAATTCCCATCGGCTGTCGAGCACCAATCCCAGATACTTCATGGTGGACTCGACAGCTATCCGGGCCCCGCTGACCACGATGTGTGATCCCGGCGCCGGCGCACGTCGGGGGCCATGAAACACCATGGCCTCCGACTTGTTTAGGGCCACCTCCAGGCCCAGGCGCCGGATGCGGTTCACCACCTGTGACACCGCAGCCGTGGCTATCAACGTCGCTTCCCTGTGCGAGCTCCCCCGGGCAGCGACAAGCGCATAACACGTCAAGTCGGCGCCCGACGGGAGCTCGCCTCTCAGCACGCAGTCGTAGCCGATATTCCACAGGAGCGGTCCCAAGACCGATCCCTGTGGAACACCGCACGACATGAGGTGCCGACCGGCCCCGTCACATCCCCGATAGGTGACGCATCTATCCTCCAGATAAGCCCCTACCGTACAGCGGAGGTAGGGAGGCACGTGATGGTATTTCAGAGCCTCCCGAATACAACTCCAGGGTAGGGTGTTGAATGCGTTGGAGATGTCTAAAGACACCGCCAGCACCACCCCACCCTGGGACACCGTCTCCTCCGCCAGGGCCCTCACGCGCATGATGGCGTCTATGGTGGAGCGCCCCCGACGAAAACCAAATTGGTTGTCGTCCAGGTCCGGCCCCTCCCTGCACAAGTAGCTGACGAGGTGATCTGCGATAATGCGCTCAAAAAGTTTGCCCGCCTCGTCGAGCAGCACTATGGGCCGATACGCGGACGGCGAACCGCGGGGCGCCCCTCCTTCCTGAGCAGGACTAGCCCCCCCTCCTTCCACACACTGGGAAACTGACCCTGCTTGAGACATGCCGTGAAGAGCCCCCTCAGCTGGGGCTCCAGCTCCTTCAGAGCCAGGACGAAAGCTCGACCAGGAACTCAGTCGGGTCCGGGCGCTGTGTTTTTAGCCCGGAGTCGCGACACGGCCGCTCTCGTCTCTGCTTGCGTCACGTCGGGGACATCGGTGCTCTCCTCTTCTGGAGAGTCTGTGGCTGAGGGCGAAGCCATCGCCGGGGGAACGTGTCCCGCTCGCTCAGGCAAGAGGGCCGATACTACCCCCTCTAGCAACTGGGGTTGCATGCTTTGCACCAGTGGAGGCGACCAGGGACGCAACTTGCCCCGTACCCAACGGTAGGGGCGCCCCCACGGATCCCGATCTAGGGACCCCAGCAGCTCTTCCCTGGCACGCGACTTAAGAGTCGCCATGGCCAGCCACAGAGTCTCCTTGGACGCGCGGTACACCTCATACAGCGCGTCTTCCTCGACGGAATCCCGCCGACGACGTCGTCTCCGGTATCGCGTGTACTGGCGGCGAGCCGCAACGCACTCAACGCGCAGCCGCGCGATCTCGTCGGTCCACCAGTACACTTGGCGCCTTGCGGACTGTTGGCGGACACGGGGCATGGACGCGTCGCAGAACTGCGTCATCGCCCCGCGAAACCACAGCGCCACCGCTTCGACGTCGACGGGGCCGTCCGTCGTCGACTCCCAAATCCAGGACTGGACTAAGGCAGCTTCCTCGAGTAGTTCCTTGTCGATGCGCTTAAGCGCCCAACGCGGGCCGTCGTTAATCGGGGTTGTTGGATGGCGGCCGCACGCGGTCTGGGCAGAGACGTCGAACCGGATATACCGATGGTCCGACAGCGTCTCCACCCCCACGGCGACACGCCAGTCGCGGACTCGGCTGGCGACAGGGGCTAGCGAGCGAGACGTCCACTATCGACCCGCCCCGCTGCCGCACGCACGTGTATTCCGAACCCGGATTCAGGACGACCAGACCAGTCGTCACCGCCCACTCTTCTAGCACCTCGCCCCGAGGGTCAGTGACCGGAGATCCCCACGCCGATGGCTTGGCGTTGAGATCCCCGAGCACCAGAACGGGACGAGGGTGATAGCGGCCTACGACGGCGCCCAACTCGACAAGGAAACCCTCGAAGTCGGCGAGACTCTTGTTGGGGGAGAAATATGCCCCCACAATGACGATGCCGCCCGAGACCGCAGCAACCCAGCCGCGGCCCCGAGACGGGTCGATCAGAGTCTCGCCAATAATGGCCACCAAACCGTCAGCGCACCTCAGCCAGTTGTCACGGGCGGGGATGAAGTACGGTTCGGCGACCACAGCCACGTGGATCGACCACTCTGCCATGCTCTGGAGTAAAAGATCCTGAGCTCTGGCACAGTGGTTGATGTTGCCCTGGAGGAAATGGAATTGTGCCATTATTGACATTTCATTCCCTCGGCAACGGTCCTGGGCCGGGAGTCGACCGCGGAGCTACTAGCCTGCGTGGGCGGCGAGGTTTCCCCGGCAGGTTTAGAGCTCCTCTTCTTCTTCTACTTGGCCTTGCTGGCAGGCGCTCCACAGGCCCCTCCTCCCACTTTGTGTCCCGCTGGCTTCCCTGCAGCCGAACATAAGCTGCAGTTGAGCGCCGCGGAACACTGGGCCGCCTTGTGGCCGGGCTGACCGCAGCGATAACAGAGGTCACTACGGTCAACCTCATCGGTGCACTTTGCCCGGACGTGCCCCTTCTCCAGGCACCGGAAGCACCGCAAAGCCCGGGGCTGCAGGAGTTTCACCCTCGCTGCAACCCAGCCAACCAGCAATCTGCCGCTTAAAGCGATCTTATTCGCCGACGCCACAGGGCACCGAACCCAGACCACACCGAGTCCGGTGGCGTCGGTGCGTATATCGCCGGCCCGCACCTTGTCCGGCGGACACTCTCCGCTTCGGGCAACGGCCGCCACCATCTCTTCAGAGGTCACGGAGTCGTCCAGACCAGCAATCCGCACCTCTGCGGTTTTCATTGGCCTGGAGACCCGGACGTCCTCAGGGCTGAGGACTCAGCCACCTCGAACAGCCGCGCACCCGTGGCAGCCTGCCTGAGGGTGACGGACTGAAGACCAAGATCTGATAATTTGATCTTGGCCTTGGCCTCGGCAATGACCGACTGGTACGTTACGCCGCGCTCCGCTGCTCCGGGCTGTAGCGTGAGCGTCACAGCTTCGGAACGCGGAGCACGTATCGCCGGTCCTTTGCGACCGCCTTTGCGGTTCGGCCGGGGGCCGCCTTGGCAGCTTTGCGGGCCTTCTTGCGGCCCACGACTGTCGCCCAGGTCTCACCCTTAGACCCGACAGTCGTGGGCTGATCGCTCGATGGGGCTCCCTCCACGGGCTTTTTAACACCCTCCGCGGGCTTCCCCTTCCGAGGCGCAGGTCTCGGCGGCTCCTCAGCCCTCCGCCGTGTATCGGCCGCTAGGGGCGGACGGAGGATTTCCGCAGGGAGGCGCCGAGAAATCGCCTCCATACGAGCATTGATCATGCTCCCGCACTGAAGCATGCAGAGCCGGACAATGCGCTCGACCTCGTCGTCGGTATTAGCGCTTGCCGGTGTCGGTGCGGGAGCCGGGGCCACTACCGATGCGGCATCAGTGGACGTGCGTCGCTGCTCCTGCTCGCTCAGCGCAGCGACTTGTCGCCGGAGGTCCTCCAAATCATTTCGGAGACGGCTGTTTTCCTCCTGCAACTTCGCGACCTCGTCTGAGGTCGTCCTGTTGAGGAGGATGCCAACCGCCTCCTTAATGTCCGCGGCAGCTTCCTTCAGACCGCGGGTGAACGTGCCCTTCAGGCTGCCGGATTTGGTGGTCACCTTCAAGACTAAGTCCACCCCGTCCAAGGCAAGCTGACTTAGGGCCACCGCAGATGGTTCCCCCCCTTCCGCCGCTAGAGCAGCGCGTCGCTCGCGTGCGCGTCGGGCTATTTCCGACACTTCGTCGGCCGCGACGGCTTTGCGCTGCTCTCTTCTGGTGGCGTTGAGCTCCGCCTTGCAGCTCCCTAGCGAGGCACAACTCTCGCCACCAGGGTCCTCGGTAGTGACCCCCATGTCACTCTCTACTTCGCTGGCCGCCGGAGTATTGGGGCGCACGAACCTACCCTGTGCGTCCCTCCGCGGCCGTGAAGCACTCACCCCTCTCGAAGCCTGCCGACCTCTCCTCGCGGTCGACAACTTCGGGGCCAGCATGCCTTCCTCATCTGAGGACAGATCCACCGACCCACCTCCCACTAGAGCAGGGTCGCGTGGACGTTTCCTAACGGAAGACGGTCCACACGGCCCTCCGTCAATATTTTTTAAATTACTGTTTCCAGTAATATTATCAGCAACAGGGGCCTGGTCGCCTACCCCTGCGCGTCCGTCGGTAACCAATTTATCACTCGCAGGCCCGGGTACCTGCGAGCGCCGGGCGTCAGCCGGGTCGCACGACAAATCTCTCTTATTTTCGGACATTTCCATATTACGAATGGGTGGTACGCACATCACTTCCCCATGGCGATGCGGCCGCTCTTTTTGGGAGGGTATTTGATCCTCCCGAGACCCGCGGATGCCTCCGGTGCAGGATATACCGCCCGCTGCTCGGAAGTTGCGATCCCTGGATCAACTAGGAAAAAAAACGTATGTGATACTTGAATATGCAGAATATTTATTTGGTGTAGATAAGCTTTTATGATCATAAAAGGTTTATTGTGTAACAACATAGTACACACTATGATAAATAATTACAACCGAGAGAAAAGCAAACGCGAGGCTTCGTTTAATGAAAAAGTACAATTATGTATTTACAATAGTTTCGGAAATTACTGGTAAACTATTGAATTGGTTTTAAACAGTGATTGAACCATAGAATTGAACACCTACTGTTGCACAATCGTGTAAAATGTAAAAATTAAAGTTATAAGGGTGACAAGTGACAAGACATCTTATTTCCCCAAAATGTACATTGGTATTTTTTTCGACAAGGGCGACACTTCAAACTTGTCATAATCATCCATCATGCTTCCAAAATACTTATTTTTTCGACAGGATTATTATTTATACGCGTGGTATATCTGCTGCATATTATATTACGCATAACATGTTAGTTAAAATGTAATAGTGAGGAGGTATTGCTTTCATATTTTTTAATTATTACTCCTTCGGTTCCTCGTTCGTATAAAATACAATGTTAGGTCGTTAGGTCTTACACACACAACAGACATAAGCAAAATAATATGATAGTAATAAATATGATTCGCGACCGTAACAAGTACCTATGTATTTACAGAATTATAATAATTAAAATCATCAATAAAGCCCTCTTAAATTCATATCAATCCTATTGAATGACAATTTCATAAAATATCAATGTCGATCATATTTTATTCCACATTCAACCTGACACTGACCTGCAAAATAACTTAAGAAAATATGAATTTCGCGGGCAACCTGGTGCTTCCCCCATAACCGCCCGAAATTGAGCGGTTAATGTTATCGTTATTTGTGACGTCTTTTCAACTATTGTTAAAATGGTGCAACCCATATTTCGATTGGTTATCGTTTCTTGGTGCAACTAGCTGTTAATAATTTATTAATCAGCACAAGTATATTTACTGGGAATACTGTAGATGATGTATGTACATGTATGATGAAAAGTCGGAAGAACAATCAGAATTGAATTCCGATTATACACCCCATCTAGGGTGGATAGATGAACACGTTTTCGAGTATTGCACCCTAGGGTGGCTGAGAGTTTGTATCAATTTGTGACAGTTGTTGCAGTACTTTATTTATTACAGTATGTAGGTACTTCTTCCATTTACTTCATGGTTTCATAAATTCATACATACCTCCTCATTACAGAAGAACAAACTTAGTAAGTTTATTGAGTATTATGTAGCCAACAAGAAAGTTGCTTAGCCAGATATCTTCCAAACACCTAAAATGTTTGTTTAACACCTGTAATAATAATAACAACATAATTACTGATTCACATTTGATGAAAGAAAAGTACAAACCAATTATTTCACTTATCCACCTTTTCAATAAAAAACAAAATAATAGTTACCACAGACTTATCAGTCAAACTCACACTGGTAATTAGCACTCTTGATAAGCCATTTATCCATAGCTACTGCACAGAAAGAACAAATACATATGTCATACATAATTGAACATCAGACCACACCATTGATTGCACACCCTCCACTTACCACAGCTCCACAGGATGTAGAACCAGTTCACTTCATTCCAAGGTGATTGAAAGCAGTAGACACATACGCAAGATACACACACAGTTGTGCACACCTAATGACAACTTTGCATTCTAAATGTTTCTACCTTATTATTTATTATGACTCATGCAGTCAGATGTACACTCACACCCAATCCAAATAATTTTTTTAAAGTTGCTTTCAGTCATTTTTTAATTGTACATAATTATACCTAGACTTCATGACAATGTAAGCCCCACCTATACTGATCGAAATTAAACATCCATCTCAGAATGACATACACCTTTATTGAACAAAAGTCCTCACCTCACACATCACATTATTACACACAATACTCTATGTCACCTTACATCTAATACATCATCATCTGGATCTTAATGCATCCAAAAAGCATTCTGTGATAATCCTATCACATCATAGTTTTACTTCAGTTATACAACATCTTTACATAGAAATATAAATTTACTTAGAGACTAGAATTTAAACTAATGTTACCATACAGACATCTCTGATTCAAGCATTTGCCGTAGTGCTCACCTCATGTCTGGGGCTTGTTGTTATTCCACCCACCAGAACCAGAACCAGAACTGGAACCACCACTACTATTACCATTCCAGTTGCCCTGGCCATTTGGCCAACTTCCTTGATTCCAGTTACCACTTCCATTGCCACCTTTGCCACTACCATTCCAACCCTGATTGCCACCGCCTTGATTCCATGATTGCGGTGGGCCATTTTGACCCCAGTTTTGGTTGCCATTCCAGTTTTTACCAGAGTTACCTCCCTGGGGTGGACCACCCTGCCAATTATTTGGCCCTGAATTACCAGGTCCTCCTAAAAATCCACCCCAACCTGCTTGATTGAGTGCGGCTGCCACTAGACTTATAGGCAGGTTGAAGTTGGCAGGTGGTCCCCCATTGGGATTGATTCCTAAGTTTTGCATATTGAGAGAATCTATGTTGCTATTTCCTCCATTGTTACTTGACCCTCCAGATGGTCCACCAGCGCGGTTGCCCTCCCAATTATTAGGCCCATAAGAATCATCTTTCCAGTTTTGAGACTTAGTTTTGATTTTTGGTGCAGCACTTGATACTGAAACAGATGCTCCTTTGATGACATGATCTTCTCCACATAGACTTTGTGCCACTTCTGGGTCTAAGAAAGTAACAAATCCAAACGCCCTAAATGGACGAGGAACAAAAACATCGGTTACTTCTCCAAACTTAGAGAAATATTCACGAAGATCATCAGCAGTCATATCTTCAGTGCACCTTCCAACAAATACTTTGCAGGGCATCTGTGGAACTACACCTTCCTTTGAATTAGGAATACGGACATCTACCCAGCGCCCATCAATGTTGTGTCTTTGAGCCAAAGCTCTCATCTGAGATGCATAAGTAGCAAAACGAATAAAACCAAAACCTTTGAAAGATCCATTCTTATCTCTCTTTAACTGTACCATTACAACTTCGCCAAACTGCTCAAAGTACTGCTTTATGGACTCTTCGGTCGACTTCCAGGGCAACCCAAGACAAATTAAATCTGAGCATGTCAGTTTTTTCTCCAAACGTTTGGTTTTAGCGGCCGAGTTTTCAGGGGACACATCCTCCATCTTACGTTTGTTCTCTTTTGGAAACACACAAATATAAAGGTGTTTACCCCATCCTATTTCACTCGGTGGATGCAATTTGCCATCGCTTAGGCGAATACCTCGGATTGACTTGCTGTCCGGGTGCCGGTATTTCAGGCCACAAGCTCCGGGAAATTGGGCCACGAGAGTTGATAGCAACAGTGTACAATCTAATTCACACGGAATTTCGACCGCATTAGAGTCATCTTCATCTTCACTCACTTTTATATATTCGAATAAGTCACCATTATAATTACCACCCTTAGTAGACATGGTGGTTATGACCTGAAGAATTATTTCACAATATTCAATAAATTATTTTTAGTGACGACGGAAAATCGCCGACCGCAAAGACAATAGTAGAATTATTATTGACAGTAAAAAAAAACAAAACCCAAAGACCAAAATAGATTTCGTCGTCGGCGTCGCGTCGGTTTTGTTTCGTGCGTGTATTGTATGCTGGTTTAACTATTAGCCTTTTTAGGAGAAATAGTATTCAAGTTTGAATTACAGATGTCGCTGTTAAAATAATTAAAATAGTTGACGTGGATGTGACGTGTGTGTGTGTGTGTCACTTGGCTGGTGACGAATACCAAACGCAGTACTTATGCTTATGAACCATTATGCACCGGGAGGACTGTGATGACACCAAAATATTTTTTAGGTTTAATTAAAGGGTAATAATATGCACGACTGATAAACCGCGTCATAAGAAAGTGTGCTAGACCAAAATATAAGCGCAGTGCAATGCACGGGTGAGGGGGGGGGGGGGGGGGGGGGGCTTGGGGGGGATGTTTACAAAATAATGTTGGACTACGTTAATTGTTGAGGTATGGTATATTGGATTATCACTAACTACACTAGTCACTAAAAATATTATAATACTAATATTATAATTACTCGGCATAATTCAATCCGTTAATTTTCTAACTCGGCAATACTCGGCATACTTCAGTCCGATAACAAATGCTTTTTTTTTTATTAGTTCCTGATCTCAGAACAATATTAGTTATTGTTCTGAGTTCCTGATGGAACAGGCTAAGGTCTGAGACCATGCTGCCTAGTCATCACTTAGCATTTTTCTTGAGTTAGAACTACTTTATTCATACCACACAATTTGCCTAGCTAGCGCCATTTTGGGGGGTTTTTGAACTATTATTTTCTGTTTAGTTGGACACTTTTTCAGCTTTCTTCCCATAACAGATACCTAGTTCTCCTTGTCTCTACCCTCCATAACTCAAACGTAGCAGGAGTTGCTATGGTTTTAGACTTTGTTTACGATGAATTTGTCCTAAATTCGATCTAGTGAAAGAAATAGAAATAACATAAAAAAGTAGGTAAACAGCCATATCTATTCACGACACATCGCTAGTATTTGGCTTCTAAGGTGTGGCAAAGCTTCAAATTGTTGCCGATTGTGTTTGTACACCAAACTAAACTAACTAAACTATCACTAAAATTCCTTACTTTTGGCTATGAGAATCAAAGCTATTCTGCAAAATAAAATCTCTAAAATTTAAAAATAATTTTGACTTTGGAGTTTAGAGGTTTCGGGGTTCTATTAAGGGGCTCGAAATTTTCATTACTTTTGCGATAGGAGACACCGTTTTAGAGATATAAGCAAAAGATAAGAAAAAAAGATACAATAGTGTTTCTGCATCTGAAGTCGAGGTGTTGGTGTGAATTTTAGTTCATGACAAGTAATTTTATTCCACACCTTTTTAATCGCGATTAAAAATAGTCAGAATTAGTTAGACAATCAAAATTTTTGGTTAAAAACGTAAAATTCAGAATAGCAAAATTGCCGTTTTCACTAAATTATAATCTCAGTGCCATCTTAGTGCTGTCAAACTAAAATATAGTTAAGTTTTGTCACTTTAGTCAATTTCAGAATGGGAAATCGACGTTTGACAGGAATAAACAAAATGTTTCGTAATTTTTACTCTAGTTTAGATAATTTTGTGATATGAGAAACGGCACCATTGATTACCTACTTAAATTTTATTACGTATTTAAATTTTATGATTAAATACTAGGAACAAACACAAATTTGTTGTTCCTACTACCAGGCTCAAGAAAATAGGTGGCTCGTTTAGATGCCAATGGTGCCGATTCTCTTGTCACAAAATTCTCTAAACTAGACTAAAAATCACCAAAATTTCGTTTATTCCTGTCAAACGACGATTTCCCATTCTGAAATTGACTAAAGTGACACAACTTAACCAAATTTTAGTTTGACAGCACTAAGATGGCACTGAGATTATAATTTAGTGAAAATGACAATTTTTCTATTCTGAATTTTACGTTTTTCACCAAAAATTTTGATTGTCGTAACTAAATCGGCCTGTTTTTAATCGCGATTAAAAAAGTGTGGAATAAAATTAGTTGTCATGAACTAAAATTCAAACCAACACCTCGACTTCAGATGCAAAAACAGTAGGTAGGTACTGTATCTTTTTTTCTTTTCTTTTGCTTATATCTCGAAAACGGTGTGTCCTATCGCAAAAATAATGAAAATTTCGACCCCCTTTATAAAACCACAAACATCTAAAATCCAACGTGTTGGTAAAAAAAATTTTTTTTTTCTTATTTTCCATACAAAAAGTGAAAAATTCCATACAAAACATGTCGAGGCTGCAAAATAATGCGCGCCCCCGGCTCTAAAAAAAAATCACGTGGTACGGCAAACATGTACCACGTGGAGGCGCAATTGTCGCGCATTTAGATGTGTCAAAACTATTTTTAAATTTAGAGATTTTATTATGGCGAATAGCGTAAGATTCTCATAGCCAAAAGTAAGGAATTTTAGTGATAGTTTAGTTAGTTTAGTTCGGTGTACAACAGAATCGGCACCATTGTATACGTTTTTATAATAAACTTCCTAGCCACATTCAAGCACTAAGCCTCAATAAATTCAAATCTTTTATAAAAAGGAAACTATGCCAGAATGCCTAATATACTGTCAAAGACTATATTGAAGACAAAAATGCTTGGGATTGAGTTGCTCCAATAAAGCACAGGCAATGTTAATTTATTTTATTTTGCTAACTATTTTTACTTTTAATCTTTGCTATAAGTATCTATACTTATTTACATATACAATGACACTAATATTTACTGTATTTAATATTATATTATTTTAAATTATTTTTAATGTGAGGACTGTGTGTGTTTTTGTTCCAGTTTTAATCATGTTCTGGCAGTTTGAGTAATTTATGCGGCCTACTCAAATGTCCTTTCTTTGGTATTGTTCGTCGAATCATTGAGCTCCTTGAGTCTAAGTTGAGCTGCACGATTACTGACAATTGTGTGCACTGACTGGACAGGTCCACTCAATCTGTGTGGTTCTTTCCTCAAAAGACCACTGCAGACACCGCCGATCTACACAGCCTTCACATATCTGACCAAGATTTTGTCTGGACTATAAAAGAGACTGTGACCTCTGAGTTTGTTTCGGCCTTTCTTCTCAGAGTAGTCAGATAAGAAACGCCGACCTCATCTAGTTTAAAAAAATATATATTATTATTTATATGATTGACGTGTAAAAGTGTTTGTTCAAACCTACTTACAGAAATAAAATCATTTATCATTTACCTTCACTTATTAAAAAAAAAGAACAACCGGTACACAACGGTACGAAAATAATCCAAGTATTATAGCTTTTTGTTCTTGAACTCTGACTTTTTTCTAAGACTTGTTAATGATATGTCAAATTTTACATAATCACACCGCAGGCAGTGTCCACTATCCAATCTAAATATACCTACATAATATAATGGCGTGCGTGGTGAGCTGTAGAGTCAACTGGAATGGTCCCGTCACTACCTGTTCACCTTGAATCTTGACTTTTACATTTGCTAAATTTAAATGTTAAATTCCTATATTATTTGATTTGGTACGTTACTATATTATATCCGTGTTCAATAACTGCCTAGGAAAGTATTTTTAAAACGTAGGTCATACTCTTATTATAAACCTAGAATAGATTGACGTGATTGTACATTCCTACTTAAGTACACTCGAGAGCAATGAATCCGGGTCACTTAAAGAATGTTAAAAATCTCGGAAACTAAAAATGATAGGTTAATGCAATAAATTGTATTTAATAGACAATGTAATACTCCTTAAATGAAAGTAAAAAAAAATACATTTTATTAACACAAAATTACATAAAGAAAAAAACTGCTGATCTCTCCTTAAAACAAAAATAGGAAACATGAAATTTTTGAACTTTATTACGATTTTCTTGAATTTTAATACTTCGTATTGCCTCCTCGTGCTTCCATTACTGCGTTTACGCGGTTTGGCATGCTGTACACCAAGTTCCTTATACGATTTTGGGGAATATTCTCCCATTCCTCTGTGAGAGCAATTTTGAGCTCACGAAGCGTGATTGGGGGAGGGTTTCGTTGTTTTACGCATCTGCCTAGCTCGTCCCAAGCATGCTCGATCGGGTTGATATCCGGGCTGCGCGCTGGCCACTCCATACGAGTAATGTTCATCTCTTGAAGGTAGTCATTCACAATCCTACCTGTATGAGGTCGGGCATTGTCATGCATAAATATAGCATCCTCACCTAAATTGACCATAAATGGACCAACGTGATCATTGAGGATTTCTTCCACATATCTTACGCTAGTTAAAGAGCCGTTTTCTATGATCACCAGCTCTGTGCGACTTTCAGAAGAAATTCCGGCCCACACAAGTACAGACCCACCACCGTAGGCTACTTTTTCTTCGATGCATGCTTGCTTGAATCTTTCCCCTGGTCTTCGATACACTCTGTGTCTTCCATCGTGCTTGTAGAGCATAAATTTTGATTCGTCGGAGAACATAACTTTTGACCAATCTTCAATACTCCAATTTACGTGGCTCTGGGCATATCTTAGTCTTGAAATACGATGCCCACGCTCCAGTTTAGGGCCGTTTGCAGGTCTAAGGGGTTTTAAGTTAGATTCAGCAAGCCGACGTCTTACTGTCCATGCACTTGGGTTACTTCCTCCGAGGCGTCGAAACTGATTGGTGAGTTCAGTTCCTGTGAGAAAGCGATTTCGAAGCATGGTGTTCACCAAGTATCGGTCTTCTCGTGCTGTGGTACACCTGGTTCTGCCCGTTCCTGGTCTGCGTAGGTTAGAACCAGTTTCTTCGTAACGTCGGAGAACTCTTTGTACTGTTGACAGCGACACACCGACAGTCCTGGCTGTATCGCGCTGACTCCGGCCGGTTTCCAGCATTGTAAGTATTCTGGTGCATTCTTCAGGCGTAAGCGACATAATTTCAGCTTGAATAATGAATATAGAGCACTATCAACATGGTTTATGTACCCACATAAATGACAGATTACAAACAAAAGCAAAACCAAATGCTGTAATTTCGTAGTTCCATCTTCGAAAGTGGCCCTTTTTCAAATTTGATTTTTTTATGATATAACTTTACAATAACTAAGAAGTTTTAATACCTTCATTTAAGGAGTATTACATTGTCTATTAAATACAATTTATTGCATTAACCTAGCATTTTCAGTTTCCGAGATTTTTAGGATTCTTTAAGTGACCCGGATTCATTGCTCTCGAGTGTATATGGCATTACACAATATAGGTACCTAATGGCTTATTGAGCCATAACGAACATAAATGCAACAAGGATACTATCAAGGATAGGGTTCAGTTATCATTGTGATTTAATTATGGAGATAAATACACTCGAGAGCAATGAATCCGGGTCACTTAAAGAATGTTAAAAATCTCGGAAACTAAAAATGATAGGTTAATGCAATAAATTGTATTTAATAGACAATGTAATACTCCTTAAATGAAAGTAAAAAAAAATACATTTTATTAACACAAAATTACATAAAGAAAAAAACTGCTGATCTCTCCTTAAAACAAAAATAGGAAACATGAAATTTTTGAACTTTATTACGATTTTCTTGAATTTTAATACTTCGTATTGCCTCCTCGTGCTTCCATCACTGCGTTTACGCGGTTTGGCATGCTGTACACCAAGTTCCTTATACGATTTTGGGGAATATTCTCCCATTCCTCTGTGAGAGCAATTTTGAGCTCACGAAGCGTGATTGGGGGAGGGTTTCGTTGTTTTACGCATCTGCCTAGCTCGTCCCAAGCATGCTCGATCGGGTTGATATCCGGGCTGCGCGCTGGCCACTCCATACGAGTAATGTTCATCTCTTGAAGGTAGTCATTCACAATCCTACCTGTATGAGGTCGGGCATTGTCATGCATAAATATAGCATCCTCACCTAAATTGACCAAAAATGGACCAACGTGATCATTGAGGATTTCTTCCACATATCTTATGCTAGTTAAAGAGCCGTTTTCTATGATCACCAGCTCTGTGCGACTTTCAGAAGAAATTCCGGCCCACACAAGTACAGACCCACCACCGTAGGCTACTTTTTCTTCGATGCATGCTTGCTTGAATCTTTCCCCTGGTCTTCGATACACTCTGTGTCTTCCATCGTGCTTGTAGAGCATAAATTTTGATTCGTCGGAGAACATAACTTTTGACCAATCTTCAATACTCCAATTTACGTGGCTCTGGGCATATCTTAGTCTTGAAATACGATGCCCACGCTCCAGTTTAGGGCCGTTTGCAGGTCTAAGGGGTTTTAAGTTAGATTCAGCAAGCCGACGTCTTACTGTCCATGCACTTGGGTTACTTCCTCCGAGGCGTCTAAACTGATTGGTGAGTTCAGTTCCTGTGAGAAAGCGATTTCGAAGCATGGTGTTCACCAAGTATCGGTCTTCTCGTGCTGTGGTACACCTGGTTCTGCCCGTTCCTGGTCTGCGTAGGTTGGAACCAGTTTCTTCGTAACGTCGGAGAACTCTTTGTACTGTTGACAGCGACACACCGACAGTCCTGGCTGTATCGCGCTGACTCCGGCCGGTTTCCAGCATTGTAAGTATTCTGGTGCATTCTTCAGGCGTAAGCGACATAATTTCAGCTTGAATAATGAATATAGAGCACTATCAACATGGTTTATGTACCCACATAAATGACAGATTACAAACAAAAGCAAAACCAAATGCTGTAATTTCGTAGTTCCATCTTCGAAAGTGGCCCTTTTTCAAATTTGATTTTTTTATGATATAACTTTACAATAACTAAGAAGTTTTAATACCTTCATTAAGGAGTATTACATTGTCTATTAAATACAATTTATTGCATTAACCTAGCATTTTCAGTTTCCGAGATTTTTAGGATTCTTTAAGTGACCCGGATTCATTGCTCTCGAGTGTATTATTATTATTTATATAATATATTAATAATAGGATCATAAATCTCAAGTCCTATAAGAAATACTAGCTGTTGCCTGCGACTTCGTCTGCGTGTATTTGTATTTAATTTTTTTTAACTTACCTATCCGATATAATATTCATAACGATCGGCGCGAAAAGATAAAAGACAGGCAGACAGACAGAGTTACTTTCGCACTGAAAATATTAGTATTAGTATGCAACAATATAAAAGTACCCTGTGGTATGATGGGATTGGGGTTATGAAACAAATATAATTATAATAAACCGCAGCTCACAAATGATTCGTAATAATAATTATGTTAGGTATGTCTGGAGTGCACTGTCATAAATCTGTCTTAGATCTATGATCAAGATCATAGATTGACAGTGAGGTACAGGAACTGACGGTAGCACCTTCGTAGACGTGTATCGTCGTGGAATCAGATTTAATATTTTCTTTATTATGGTTTAATAGGAGAGGGGCGCGCAATTTTAATAATAATATGTATTTTTTCTATCTCGTATCCAGAAAATCGCATCGAAATATTTTTTCAACACTTGTTCGAAAACTGGCTCATAATACACCGTTGGTTGCAAGCTTTTCAGTCTCATATAATATATACTGTAGTCTTTGCGGGAAAGAGCGCCACAGATAGTCAGAAATTGTATTTTCGTACCACTTGCTCAAAAAAGTGACATTCTATGCCACAAAAAGCGAACATAACAATAGTCATTTTTAATCTGTTAAAAACAGGGAAAGAAAATTGTACTGAATTTCATTCATCCTCTAGGGGGAGAATGTGATTTAAAGAACAATGGGTAATTTTGTATGGAACCCGTACCCACTTTGTAGCATTTTAGACTAGGTGTCATTTAGAAGAGGCTTAATTGACTAACTCAAAAATAAATGAACGAATGAATGAATGAATGGGAGACCGAAGTTATGATAACTTCTTTATTACATTTTTAATTGCAAAGTGTTATAGCAATCGCACCTTTTTCTGTTCTGTAGACCAAATAATTAACCAGTTGTTTTTTCTGCCTAAAGAGAGACCGACTTAGCTTCCTACCATTCGTTTTTGGTATGGAAAAAATATGAAATAAAAACCATAAATCTTAAAAAGCACAGTTTTATTACAAGACCAGCACAAACATCATTTTTAAATTGTGTTGTTACTCTCAATGATTATATCATCCCAGGCACTTGCCGGCTCATTCGGAAGCCAGGGCGCCCTGCGGACTCTCCGTCCGCATACCGGCCCATTGTGCTGCTCGACGAGGTCGGCAAGCTCTTTGAGAGAGTAATTGCAGGCCGCCTCGTCGGGCACCTGGTGAGGACGGGGCCGGATCTTGCGGATAGTCAGTTTGGCTTCCGCAAGGGGCGCTCGACGGTGGACGCCATCATGCGCGTTAGAGCCCTCACGACGGGGGACGCGGTGTCTCGGGGCGGGGTTGTCGTGGCGGTGTCACTCGACATCGCCAACGCATTTAACACCCTGCCCTGGAGTTGCATTGGGGAGGCACTCCGGTATCACCGGGTGCCAACCTACCTCCGTCGAATAGTCGAGGCATATCTGACGGACAGAGCCGTCATCTACCCCGGTCGCGATGGGGAGTGGAACCGGCGAGAGATGTCGTGCGGTGTCCCACAGGGATCGGTTCTAGGGCCGCTCCTGTGGGACATCGGTTACGACTGGGTGCTGCGGGCCGACCTCCCTGATGGCGTCAGCGTGGTGTGCTACGCTGACGACACGCTGGTCCTGGCGCAGGGGAGGTCGCATCAGGCGGCGGCCGACGCGATGACACGCGGGGTTGCGATAGTCGTGGAGAGGATCCGGCAGTTGGGTCTCGAGGTGGCTTTGCACAAGTCCGAGGACATGTCTTTCCATGGGCCCTGGAACAGGCCACCATCGGGATCCCAACTAACGGCAGGAGGGGTTCACATCGGCGTCGAGTCCACGATGAAGTACTTAGGACTTGTGCTCGATAGCCGGTGGAACTTCGTGGAGCACTTCCGACGTTTGGCCCCCAAACTGGAACGGACTGGGGCCGCCCTCAAGCGGCTCCTGCCCAACCTGAGGGTCCAAACGCCTCCTGCCGGAGGCTTTGCGCGGGGGTCGTGCGGTCCATGGCTACATATGGGGCCCCGGTGTGGGCGCGTTCACTGCGGCGGAGAGCCGCCCACTATCTGAACGCGCCCCAAAAGGTGGTAGCCGTAAGGCTGATCCGGGGCTACCGCACGATCTCGGGCGAGGCGGCAAGCCTCCTTGCTGGACTGCCGCCGTGGGATCTGGAGGCGATAGTCCTCGCGCGCCTGTATGAGTGGCGCGCGGAGGCACTACGCCGGGGGAAAACCCCGCTTCCGCGGCAAATCGCAGCGGAGCGGACGGACCTCCGGCGCGATCTCATGGCGGCATGGAAAGAGCGACTGTCGCAACCCAGCGCAGGGCACGCCACGATAGCGGCGGTAAGACCCCTCTTTGAGGAGTGGCTAGAGAGGCGTCACGGCGTCCTCACCTACCGCCTGACGCAGGTCCTCACCGGACACGGATGTTTCGGGAGGTTCCTGCACATCATCAGGCGGGAGGAAACGCCCGGGTGTCACCACTGCGATAATCGCCCCGAGGACACGGTGGAGCATACGGTGGGGGCCTGCCCTGCATGGGCGGAGCACCGCCGTGTCCTAGTAGAGGCGATCGGCAGCGGCGGCGACCTTTCACGCCCGGCCCTGGTTCAAGCCATGGTCCGGGGCGAGGGGGAGTGGGAGGCAGTCACCTCCTTCTGCGAAGCAGTCATGCTAGCGAAGGAGGTGGCGGGACGGGAGAGGGAGATAGTCTCCCGTCCAAGCCGCCGCGGTGGACGCTCCGGGCGTCGGGAGCCGCGTGACGACTCCCGGCCACCGTAGGCGCGGGCCTGCGGGCGGTGAGTAATGGGTAGCTCACCGTCCGATCAGGACCAGGCCCGTGCTGGACGGCGCGTACGTGTTCCACGCGCGCCTCAAAGAGATGTCAGCATCGAAGAGGGGGTCCACTAGGGCCCAAGCCTGCCGGGAAAGCGGGATCATCCAAAAGGGGTACCGCTGACCCGGAACATAAAGGGCCAAGGAAGGAACACGGGTGGGTTTTAGTCAGTAAGAGTCTGACACTCCCTTCCGCTCCACCCAGAGCGGGAGCAGTCATTTGATGATTTCCCATCCCAGAGCGGGAGGAGTCATTTGATGATTTCTATGAAGTTATCTAGGTGCCTGCCAACACCTAAGTACCATATTATGCTAACAGTGTGAGCACAGGCACCTAGAGTTCTCATACCCGTCATGCAGGAGCAATAATAGGCTTCGATGGCTTCTCTGTTATTTCTGGCTTCTCTCCAATTTTTACGACACACCGACGCTAGCGCATAATAGTTCGAAGTACCTAACGGATAAAATCACAAAAACGTCGAATGTGCATGGGTCGCTTTTATTAAGGATTTTCGGCATTTTCAACGTCGAATATCTTTTTTCCCCCGCAAGCTACAAAGTTGCCCCCATACAACAAATATATATAATTTCAAAGACCTTTCTAATGGTACCAATTTCAACTTGCTACATGGGTGGGTACGTTTTGTTCCATGTTCTTTGGAATACTTACCGAAATTTATACTGAACTACATCTGTGTTTACACCATTGAGTTTGTATATAAAGCATTATACATCTTTTTTGAAAAAGGAATACTCATTTATTATGCAGTTATGTATGATTAAATAAAATTACGAAAACCGACGAGGCCATATGAGCTTGATGCCTTTGCTTTTCCGACAAAAAAATATTAGTCTAGGAATTTGCCGCGTTTTTGTTTTCTTCAAATACATAAACGTTAAGTTTATTTTAAATTATTTTTATAAATAAGTTAATGTTCTAAAAATACGTTTAATTGTCATTATTTTTAATAAATGCTTATCTCATATTATTATTGTGTTAATTTTTTCGCAAATGGTACGAAAAGTAGAGTATTTTCCTCGGTGATAAAGCTGTGAATTTGTATTTGTTCTGCCCGGATATTTTTGTATATTTATTAACGGTACGGTTTAATTGTACTTTTAGAGGAGTTTATTGTGGTTTTGTTTTGTAGCTAAGGGCGATTTTCACCAATCTTTTATACCTAGAATAAGTCTTATCGTGAGAATAAATTTTGGATTTTTGACAGTTCTTCCATACTAGAACTGTCAGACGTCAATTTTATTCCACGGATAAAATATGTCTGACTTTGGTGAAATCAGCCCTTAGTCTTGGGTGAAATCGTCACCCGCGACAGAAGACACTGCTTTATCCCCTTGGTTAATAATCTACTATTTTTTTTAAATGGCAGCGTAGTGCCTTTATTATTTTGTATTCATAATATTGTGATTTTAATAAAAACTATGTAAGTAAGTAAATAAAATAGTTGTGATACATTACTAGTTATACAATATTTATTTTTGTCATCAAATGAACAATTGGTGTTCTTATTAAAAAAAAACTTTTTTTGTTATCAATTACACTTTTAATTTACTAAGCTATTTGGCGGCTTCGATTCAATGCCTCTCCCTCATGATGCGAAGGCACGGCGCACGAATAAGAACTTTTTGCACAAATATTTGTAACAAACTTATTAACTTTTTCCTCGCAAGTGTGCTGAAAAACGTCGTTTGATACGCGTGGACATTTGTAGTTAATTACACTCTCGGCTCCATTACTCCCTCACCATGACTTTGCCCACTTGTACTCGTATCAAAGTGTACGCACGGCTACAGATCAAGCTATACATTTCCAGTATAAGCTGATCTCGCATTGTATAGGATTTCCTTACAATGAGAGTTCAGTGTAAACTGGAAATTTTTAGCTTGATGTGTAGCCGTGTGTACCTAACTAAACTAATGAACTACCATTAATTAAACGATCACCCCAGTATTATATTGGCCAGGTGTGGTTTACGGTTTATCCCACTAATTATAAAGAACGGACTTTTATCATTGATTAACGAAGAAGGCTCCTCTAACCAGGCGCGACGACACAAAGGCACCGCCTGTTGCGCGACGTTCAGTGCCTTTGTGTGTGTCGCGTGTCGCGTGCGATTCGCGTCGCGTATCGCGCCTGTTTGATTCATTCACTGATAGACAATAAGACAACGCACTACCTAAATAGCAGAAAATATTTTTTGAAAATTCAACCCCTAATTGGAGTTGAATTGATAATGAAAGTTAGTTAGTACCTACCTAAATATCTATAGGAGTTCGTTATTTTAACCGATGGGATATCCCATCGAACACACATCTTGTCTTCACTAAATTACGCAGGTATTGTAGGTAGGTAACTAGGTACAGTCGCCACTTCGCCAGCACATCAGGTTATACGAAACTGTCAAATTTCTCCAAATGATTTTAAACCCTAAAATGTTGAAGGTTGAAGAAAATTTGACAGTTTGTGGTAACTTGACCTACAGACTGTTGTTTGTACATCGGACTTACACTTGGCGAAATAATAATATGGGTTTACGATAGGTACCTACACCTCTGCCCAGTCTGAATTTACAAAAAAGCTTACGTTCACCTGACATTGAGTGGGATAGGTATTAATAAACTTATTAAGGATCCACGATTATCATTGCCATTTTATAATTTCCGTGAAGACTACAAATCTGCTTGATTCCAAAATGTCATGGAATAAACTTTCGATCTCGTCGACAACACCGAAACCGGTTAAGTTGGAACATCAAACAACCTAAATTAACTTCATACGAGTACTTATACTTACGTAAATTTTATCGATGATGTTGTTATTCGTTGGCCGCTTTGTTGTATTGTAACACAATCATGGATTTAATGTTGCACTACAAAAATGTTGTCTGAAACTTACCTAGTCCCATAAATGCTAATCTGTGTCTAGTCTACCGTCTAGCCAGAGGTTGACTTAAGGAACGATCTTCAAAAATAAGTTGCACACGTGTAGGTTAGGTAGGTACTTATTATATAGATTAGCACATGAAATTTCATTTACAAAGCCTACCCCTAAGTATCTTACATAGATACCTAAATTACTTCTTCTTTTAACTGTGCCTAGGTGAGGTACCTACCTAATGTACGAAATAGCTGATTATTATACCTACCTATAACTAGCTGCGCCCCGCGGTTTCATCCGCATATTGTCTTTTGGTTTCAGGTTCGTAACAATAATATCCAGCTTTCATCGCCTGTGACGATGTCATATACAGCATTCGAGTCACCTCCGTCATACTTTTCAAGTATTGAGCGGCTTAATTCAAACGACGGCGTTTTTGATCCTCCGTCGGTACAAAGCTTTCTGACGTCTAAATGTTCATGTAAGACTTTTTGTACTTTACTCATACCAATGCCTAAAGCTGTCCGAATCTGTGGATATGTCACCCATCTATCAGCTTCTATCATTAGCCGCATATCACTCACGTTATCTTCAGTAGTCGCCGTAAAAGGACGTCCTTCTCGCGAATCATCAGTGAGTTAGCTTCGACGACCACATTTAAACTCATTAAACCAGTTGTAATTGTAAACAGTGGCACGGGATGGGGCTTAGTCATGAAATGCTAATCGAAGTCAATAGTAACATTGTTGAGTAAGACCGCAACGAAAGTCGTAATATCATTGAACGAAAATTTTTCTTTAGTCAAATCAATTTAGACGCACGAGAGACACTTTATAAATTGCCGCCAATTTGTAAAAACAAATGACATTGTGAAATCATTAGGTACACATAGTAATAATAAATTATACAGATTCCCAAAGAGCTCCTAATTCAAAATTTAAATAAATAGGTATTTCATCGGGTGCTTTTCTTACTGGCTTATTCTAAAAACTATCAGTGGCAATATTATAAATTAAAGGTCAGAGACCAGTTTCACAACACTTCTCTGTTAGTTAAGAACAAAGAGTTGCAAGCCCCTTCACTGCGGGCGTGGCGCAGGCGCACCGATCAGCAGGAAGCCTGTCCAAGGCGAACGATCGAGCAGCATTCCCTTATTCATAATGCATAAATAATTATTTTAAAGAAATTAATATCTTCCTATACTAAGGTATTGTCAACAGCCTCTACTCTACAATATCTAAGTATCCTATATACAACAATTCGTTACCTTGATAGCGATCAGGCAGGCCTTGCTTTAGTTTGCCTTTCTTTTGGTAGTCTTGGTGTTAATGAGTAAACCAAATCAGCGGAGACGCCCAAATGATAAGTCAAGTTTCATAAATACGGATGAGGGTTCTACAGGTAGATTTTATTCAACAATTTATTAAATAATTAATTAGAGCATCATTTTGAGACAATTTTGGAAATGAAACTGATAAATAATGTACGATACCTACGCTATTCTACTTTATCTAAGTTTTTGTAGATTTTTTTCCTTTGGTTAAAAAACCAATCAAACTTAAAAAAAGTTGGATTAAAATCCAATTTTTATAAGTAAATATTTTGAGTTTGTTTAAAAAAATTACCAGAGACATCACATGGAGCGTAAAGTTATAAATATATACACGAGGGTTCTGCAGAATGATATATTTTATTCAGCTAATAATCGGGATGACTCCGTTATTCACTTTGGCCACACATATAATTCTTCAACTGACAAAATACCTACTTCCGGGATTAAATCTCTCTTGTACACACTATAATACGTACTCATAAACAACAAGGTTATGTTAAACCAACTTATTACCCCGGGACCGATTGTCATTGACGGTGTCCCCCTTGAAATTGTTTCGGAATATGGTTACCTCGGGCAGAATATACAGTTGGGTCGGAACAATTTTGAGTGGGACACCGAGAGGAGGATTCAGCTGGGATGGGCAGCATTTGGTAAACTTCGTCAGATCATGTCGTCGTCCATACCACAGTGCCTAAAGACGAAAATCTTCAACGCGTGCGTCCTACCATTTATGACGTGCGAAAAAGAAACGTCACTCACGGTGAGACTGGTCCATAAGTTTAAAGTCGCTCAGCGAGCTATGATAAATGATAAATGGTTTTATTTCTGTAAGTGGGTTTGTACAAACACTTTTACATGTCAATCATACCTATTTTAAAAACTAGATGAGGTCGGCGTTTCCTATCTGACTATCTACTATGGAGAGAGTTATGCTTGGAGTCTCTCTGAAGGATAAAATCCGTAATGAGGTGATCCGCCAGAGAACCAAGGTAACCGATATAGCCCAAAGACTAAGTAAGCTGAAGTGGCAATGGGCTGGTCACATCTCTCGCAGAACCGACAATCGTTGGGGAAAACGAGTTCTAGATTGAAGACCGCGTTTAGGCAAACGTAGTGTGGGACGCCCGCCGCGCGCCGGCCAGGTGGAGTGACGAGTTGCTAAAGGCGGCTGGCAGAGACTAGATGAGGAGAGCCGAAGATCGGGCTCAGTGGCGTTCACTAGGAGAAGCCTACGTCCAGTAGTGGACGAATAATAGGCTGATGATGAAACATGGGAGCGTTTTTAGCCGCTGACATAAATCACGAAACAGTAATGCATGTAATTTAAACTTTACAATAGTTATTTGTTATGCAAGGCTGAAAATTCGTTTTTGGTGCGATTCCAGGATTGAACCACGACCGAAGCGAGTGGTTCAAATATAGAAGCCTGAGCGTAGCGAGGGTTTCAAAGGTACGAGACGCAGAATAACTTTGCTGCCGAGCGAAAAACACAACTTTTCACCACACTACAGTGAGGAAAATGCTAGGTGCAAGAGAAACAGCTTAAATTAACAGCTATTAAATTAGTGTTTATTTATACATTTTAAAAAAGGTTGCGCGCCTTTTAGAATGTCTCCATGCATTTAGTGAATTGTACGCATTTAAGTATTTTTCGCGCGATTTATGCGGAAGAAAACTCAATTCGGCATTTGTACCTACCGCTTGCACTAGCTCTGCAGGTGTTAAAATTATATCTTCGTCGCTGCTGGACACGCTCATATTGGATTTTATCAAAAAACAAACTAAAATGATGCAAAGTAAATTGTTTTTTTTTTTTAAGTTGAATTTTTTTCATGAAGACGTCGTGCTGGCCAGTGCGATTATTCTAAAAATGAGGTTGGCGCACTGACAAGAAATACATGCGGATAAATGCAGGTTTGATCTCAGATTTCGAATGGCAAACTGAATCGTTCCGAGGTTGTGAGGTGAAAATAATATTTAAATGATGGCGCCCGCCGCGCCGTGCCGCGCCGATGGTTGATTGCAATTTAAACCACAGACTACAATATAAAAGGATAATTTAAAACTTATTGTTCGCTTCACCATTTTATTTTACGAACACACTCAAAAAATTCAACTGGAACTTCATAAAGTACATTCCATTCATTCGTAACGAATTCATGAACGGTTCACTCGCGATCACAAAAGTAGCGGCATAAGAGCGTTAGTGTGGCGCATAGAGGAAAGCAGGCCTGCGACAGCTTTAGTTCCAAAAAATGCGTTATGGCGCTACTTTCGGTAGCCATGTTGTTGGCAGCCATTTTGGCTGTTGCGTATAACTATCAAACTGACAGATTGTATTTTCCATGGTATTTTCAGTCATTCGTGTCGTGTCGATTCTCTGGGTTAGTTTGTGTATTATTCGTTCTCCTCGCTTTATTGCTTGAGTTGAGACATAATTCCAAATTCCTTGATTGATACGAATTATACTGCAGTGCTCTGGTGCTTTGGTCCGCGGCCATGGCTTCTATCAAGTGCTGTGTTGTCGGTTGTACTTCAACTAACAAAACTCATCGCCTTTATAATTTACCAAAGGACGATAAACTTAGGGCTTTGTGGCTGTCGTTTTTGGTGTCAGTGAATTCCGAACTTCTTGGTCTATCAAATGATCAGTTAGTGAATAAACGAGTGTGCCAAAAACACTTCGACAAATATCAACTGGATGACAAGGGTAATCGTCTCAAAGATGGTTATCCATGTCTATTTTCTACTGAAGAAATCGAGCATGGAGTGCCTTTATCTGGTAGGTGTATTATAGCTCTGCATATTAATAGGTACACCACAGACCAAATAACAAACCAAGACTTTGAAACAGCATAGCTATAATTTACAAGTGTACCTCACACTTGTAAATTATAGCTGTGCTGTTCCAATTTAAATTATTCTATATATTAAATCCTCATTATTTTTATATTTCATTAAAGCTCAATTATTGTGGTTAAATCCACCAAGCCGCATAGGCACATTTAGTGCCGATAATAATATTGAATTTATATTGTGCCTGCGATGAAACCAGTCATTTGTGTCACAAATGCAAGGAAACCAAGTAGCATTTGTTACTTGGCTGCTATGTATATTGCCAGTATTACTCGACAATGATAATGACATGTTAAATCCAATGAACATAAAATGGGGTATACATGTATTATGAAGAAATGTTTACAATTATTTAATTAAACTTTATTTGGTTACTTTCAGGTGATCATTTATATGATCATAACTACAGTCAAAAGGAAGACACTGAAGAAATTGAGGAAAATCCAGTTGTTGCCAAAGGTATTATATAGTATAATTTTTTTAATTTTACTTATGCTTTAGTATAATTTGTGTTGTATTTTCTGACATTGTACCTTTTCTCATTTTAGAACATCCAGTTGATCATTTATATTTTATACCAGCCACAAATCCTCCTGCATCTTCACTTCTCAATACTGGTAATAATTTTTAACAACTTGTAATTTTTTATTAACATTTTAAATTTTTTAATTCTTCAACCCATGTGGAACCTCTGTGTACACAATACAATTGAAAATTGCCAATAACTCTTTCCAACAAACAATTGTAATTCTACTTACATATTTTTCTGTTGCAAAATGATCACATTGATGATAAAGAATATTCTATTTGTTATATCTAAATATGGTCAGTTAAAAATCATAAAGTTAAATATCTGCTTATACAATATGTATTTTTGTATGAGTTTTAATTCATTCAGAGCCACTTGTCCAATTCTTTTGCCATGAATGGAAAAACAAAAATTAACACAATTAATGTTTTATTGCAGATTTAACTACACTCAATGTCTTAGAATCAAGTGAAATACCATTGACAAGCAAGTGTGAAAAATCATCACTTATCATACAAATTGACTCTATCGGATCCCAAGGTTTGTATCATAGAACTACCGAAAACCGAAAACTCCGAAACTACCAGTTAGATTTGAAAAAATATTTTTGCATTGCATAGCTCAATTCTTGAGGAAGGTTATAGGCTTGCAGACGAAGTCGCTAGTGAGTTGCTAGTGATTAATAAATTATTAATGTTTTAGTAAGGTTCTTAATAGATTACCTACTTTGTTTTGATAACTGTGAAACATGAATGATTTTTTTACACAAAACTGTATTCTATGTTTTAGGAAACACATGTGGCTACTTCATCTCTTAAAGCAGTATTATTATTTTTATCTTACTTTATAATATTTTATAAGCAATATTGGAAAAAAATATCGCTTAAGAAATAGTGTGATAGCAATGTTAAAGCATTGCTCAGGCTCCCTAATTAGTTATTTATGCAACTGTTGTATATTAAGGGATATTAAAACACGAATGTGGGTTTACCACACAAGGCGAAGCCGAGTGTGATAATAGTATCACATGAGTGTTTTTAATACCTAATTATGTACAGTTGCATACAAGACTTTATCTACACCCATGTTATGAATCCTCTATAAAAGTTAATTTTGAATATTTTGAGATATCCACGTTGTGATTAATACTCAGCATACTTTTGAGCATTGAATAGAAAGTCCATAGGGATGAAGATTTGAATTTTTCTGATAATTCTTAAAAATACACTAATAGCACATCTTCAGAAAATGATGTACTACTGTTTGATATTATCCAATTCATGAAATCTTGGTATGCCTTTCCATATTGTTTTCTCGACTTTTCTGGTAATAATTGGTAAGAAATGTCCTTTGCTGCATTAGAAATATCTGGTGGTGTGTTGTCAAAGCTTGTATCACTCATTCCTGTAAATAACAAAGTACTTAAAAAAAAATTGCAATATTAATATTGAACCCAAATGGCGGGATACGACGTTAATTCGAATAACCAATAACTTTTATTTTTAAATTATGGCGCTATGGTAGTGAAACGCGCGAGCATGACAATGTTCTTTTTTTGAAAAGGAGATGCATAATGAAATTCAGTACAACATTATAACTCCCGTTTGGATGCTATTATGGTTACTATGACACTGGGTGTTTTAATGTTGGCAATAAGCTAACTGTTTCAGAAACTTTTATAGAGGATTTATAGCATGGGCGTAGATAAATAGTTTTATGATATTTCTGATTCGCCCTTACTTAGAATTGAATATTTCTACTGTTTACAGATGTGATCCGCAGCGTGGAGCAAACTCAATTAAAACATAAAGCACCAAAAAATATTGTTATTAGGAGTGGAGGTAAAATATATTATATATTTTTTAATAAGTAAAGTCCTTAAAACACTCCAAAAAGTTCCTACACAAAAAGACATGATAACACTTGTTTTGCTTCATGGATAGAATCTAAAAGTGTTGTCATCAGTTTATATACGGTACTAAATAATGTAATTAATCTTTTACAGCTAATAAATTGACCACAAACTGTAGGTGCTTTATTAAAAAAATGAGAAAAGTTGCCATTGAGGAAAACAAGACTCGGAAGCCATTTTTGCAAAGATTGGATGCTGCTAAGACACTAAGCTGCAGCCAATTGTTTAATAAAAAATTTGATAAAATGTCACAACAAGCCCAAGATTTCCTACTCATGCAGTTAAAAATGGCAAACAGAAAGAAGAAGGCAATGAGATACACTACCAGTGAAAAGCATTTGGCGTTGACCCTAATGAAGGAAAGCCCAAAAGGATATAGGTTATTACAAAAAATATTCAATTTGCCCAGTAAAAGAACTTTAAACCGTCTTGCTGAAAATATTATGTTTAATGTGGGGCTAAATGATAATATTTTTAGGTTACTGAAGCACAAAACACAAAAATGGGACACAAAGAAGAAACTATGTTCTATTTTGTTTGATGAAGTGGCTCTTACACCTCATCTCACTTATGTGGAGTCCCAAGATGAGATAAGAGGCTTTAAAGACTTTGGGTATGAAAGACAATTAAGGTTTTGTGATCATGCCTTAGTATTTATGCTGAAAGGAGTGTGCTCAAACTGGAGACAGCCTATTTCTTTCTATTTTTGTGAGGGAACAACTGCAGCTGCTACAGTAGTAAGGATTTTAAAGGAAGTGGTTGCTAAAGTGTCAGAGTCAGACTTAATACCTTTAGCTATTGTATGTGACCAGGGCTCGACATTTAGAACAGCCATAAATATGCTAAAATTGGAGACAGAACGCAAAAGGATTTTAAATGAAGAATATAATGGTGAGTAGATACTCTCTCTACAAATAGCCTTTGTTCACATTATCTGCATAGCAGTTGCAAATTATCTGGGATAAAAATTATCCATCATCATTATAATTATCATAATATCCATCTGTATGTTAGTCCAGGTCATGGTCTAACTGTGTACCAAATTTCATCCAAATATGTTGAACTGTTAAACCCCAATTGCATAACAAACATCTAAACTTTGACATTATTTTATAAATTAGTAGGATTGTGATCCATAAAATTAAGTTGTACTCAATAGCTTTTTTGTTTGCAGATGGAACTATTGAGATGTCAGAACAACACCTAAGTGTAGTGTATGATCCCCACACTTACTTAAGGGGCTAAGGAACAACCTTCTTACAAAAGATATGTTTTTCAAAAGCAAAGTTGCCACTTGGAAGGATATCGAAACGGTATTTGATGCTGATTGCCAACTAGGTCATACTAGAATGCATAAAAAACTCACAGAGCACCATATTTATGCAGCAAAAATGAAGAAAATGAAAGTGAGTGTAGCTGCCCAAACTCTGAGTGCAACAACCAGTGGAATGCTTAAATACACTGCATTGTTCAGTAAGTTTTTACTTTGTTATCAATCAATCACTCACTCACTCACTTTACTTTAATTTATTTAGGGTTTCCAACAAAAAAAACAAGAATTCACACTATACATATTCACTCTTTGATAAAAAGAATTAGGTTTTTAATAATTGGGTTTAAATTTTTACAATTGAGCCATTATGACTAATAAGACGTTTGATTTAAACTAATATACTAAGAATAATACCAGTTGCACTTTCTTGTAGTCTGATAATGGAAATGGAAACATTGTTTGTTTGTTATACTTATATATAATTATGTATTTCAGAAACTACAGCCTCGGGTCAAAATGTCAGTGAGACAATGGCCACAACAGGCGAAGCTGTGGAATTCATGGACAAGCTCTTTGACAGCGTGAACGGATCTCGAGGGAGTACTGTCCGGGGCAAACTTCGTGGACCAATAAAGCCGAACGCCCATCAAGTTTTCAATTTTTGGACAGAAGCCAAACAAATATTAAAAAATATTCAATATATTGATAATAGTAGCAAGAAAGCCCTCAAAAATAATAAAATCTATAAGGTTCGAGTTCCTTCTCTTAATGGATGGGTTACAACTATAGAAAGTTTTGAAAGGTTGTCTAAACTGTTGTTCGAAAAATATGATATACAATATTTTTATCCTAGAAATGTTAATCAGGATCCTCTTGAGAATTTTTTTGGTAGGATCAGAGCCATCAACTACAGGAACGTCAATCCTGATGCAAATACTTTTTTGAATGCTTTTAAATCACTGCTAATGTCCAACGTTATGGGTCCACATTCAATATACGCAAACTGTGAGGATGATACAGGAAACACAGTTGTAGATTTTTTTAAACTCATATCTTCATCCAATGTTGATGAGAGTTCCTCATCAACATTTGATGAAGATAAAGAAAATGCCGTGTGTAGTAGACCCATAACAATGACGCAAAACATTAGCAGTAACCAATCACTGAATCCAGTAAACGAAAGATTGCGCGTGCACTCTTCTGCATATACAGCAGGGTATATGTGCAGGAGAGTGACAAACAAATTTAATTGTAGGAGATGCTCTGATACTTATACGCAAACAAAAAGAGATGTATTTCATAAATGGATTGAACAACGAGAATATACCCTTTTAAAACATCATAATTTAACATATCCATCAAAGAAGTTTCTAATGTTATATAGGAATATCTCGGGCCTTATACATGATTACTTGAATAAGTATGCATACAAAAAATGTGTAAAAAAACATTTAAAAATAGAAATAATAAAGAAATTTGATTTAAATTGGTTGGGGTGTACAGGTCATAACACCGAAGTAAAGGAATGGTTGCTTAATTTAATGATACGCACCCATGTTCATAATTGGTGCAACATAATTAATAAAATTTTAAAAGGAGGTGTACAAGAAAAACTTGTGAAACAGATGTGTGCACCTCAACAAATTGCCTTTGAGAAATATAAAGCCCATAGGTTAAGACGAAAAAATAAATAAAAAGTAAAATCTGAAGTCTTTTTTTTACATTTCTTTCGTTATATTCGTATCCATTGAACATATAGGAAGAAACATTGAACATTGCAAATAATAAAATTAACCCTATAAGAATATTCCATGGCACATCACTATGCTATCGATATTCTATGCCGGATGGTCAGCGTCATTTTTATAGTACGCTGTGGGTCATCCCTCAGTGACATTACGACACTAGCGCTTGGCGCATATTTTTGGAACTAATCATCAACCATAGTACTGTCCTATCTGTCTCCGACTAGTATATAGTTATCTGTGGAGGAAAGTAATATATCGTCGACCGTAGGTTCAATTGAGGTAAGGGACAAAATACCCAAAATGAGTTAAGTATACAGTTTTGTTCAGAATTTTTCGCTCTATCGAATGGTGTATATGAACAAGTTCTAGCTTAAGAAAAATGTCCCTTACCCTAATGATTTTTAGATCCAAATTTCGAATCAGCCCCATAATAACAATGTATCTGAAAAACTATGCAATATAGGAACTTGAAATGATGTAATTATTGCCGCCAATCCACTTGAAATAAGGTAAGGGTCTTCCCAATCAACGAATTACGAAGAAATTACGAGAAAACGCAGAGGTCAATTTAATGTAAGGGACGAGACTACAAGATACTTGGTCAGTAAGGGACATTACTAACAAAATACGTTGTTGTAAGGGACATCTATTTTCTTAAATAGCTAATTTATTTAAATAAATGTTACACGTGTAGATAGAGCACTAAAATACAAGATTATGTGTGAAATCAGACCCGAAAAAGGTTAATAAGAAAAAAAGTTATACTTAGGGGATTTAGTCCGAAAAAAAACTTTGTCGGCCTCTCCTGAAAAATCGTATTTTGTCCCTTACCTCAATTGAACCTACGGTCGACGATATTATTAGTGTGGCGTTAATCATTCGTTGCATTGCACCACTTGAGGAGCTTTTGTGCCAATGTTGTGCAGTTGAAATGGAACTGAGAACTGCATCAAATTGTGCCCAAAATTACGCTAGAGTTGCTGCATTAGGCCTGCAGAGAACGCTCTAACACTTGTGTTTTAGCACCTTAGAGAATAATCGGGTTGGCTCCAAAGCTTTTATGCAGTAAATTTGGCTAATTGGGACCTATCTTAAACGCGGTTTTATGATCTTTCGTGTCCACTTCACAAACTTCAGTGTCTACATACCTACTCAGACAGGAATATTTGACTTGAGCTGCCCACTCAACTCCAGTCCGGTTTTAGGCCACAACACAGCAGAGCTGTTCATTCGATCTTTTAATTTTAGAAGGTAAACTTATTTAGTCTCTTTGAAATAGATATTCCTACTGGTTTGAACGGCATGAGTTAAATCCATGGTGGTGATCAGTATACTAACTACTAACACCCGAGGTGCTGATGCTGACACGGCCATATCGACCAATTTTTGACTTTGCTATTGCTAGGCAAAAATCATTCTACCTAGAGAGTTTCTGCGGTTTATCTAACCCACAAAAAAATAAGTCGTTAGCTGCGATCATTTGGTGATCTACATAAGTAAAACAAAGTTTTCACAATTGTGAAATGATGGTGCCCAAGTAGATGTTATCGGAACTGGACGATAGAATCCTTTTTCGAGGTCACAACCAACTGCTTACTATGCGTTGTGCGTCAGATGGAGCGTGGAATTTCGCCGCTACTGCGCCTGCGGTCGGCTTGGGGCCACTGACACCATGGTTGCATTGCTTTTTTTTTCACGAAACACTCGTACTTAGAGATTTTTGAACCGCTTCAAAATGTAGTTATTAAGTGATCCTTACAGGAAGCCAGATGCGGCGAGAGATATTGTAATCTTTGTTATAGCTAAATGTATTAATGCGTGTTACCTAAATGGCTTACATCCAATCTGACGCATAATTAGTTAACCTGTCGTCAGTTTAATTATTGCTATGCTTTCTAAAAAAGAGCTGATAGGGTTCATTAAGATTAGTGATGGATTGTATTTCCTAGTTAGAGTCCCAATGTATCTGTGTATCTTGTTAGCCTTCGCGATATAAGCCGGTCCTTTTAAGGTGACAATGTTCTAAAGGCTAAACCAAGAATAAAAATAAAACAAAACCTGATTTTAGAATTGCAGACACAGGTCAGATTTTAGTTTCTTATCTTGTTATTGGCAGCAATGTTTTTGCAGATAAAAAGTTATCACAGGTAGACTGCACATCAAGGAAAATCAATTAGATTACTTACAGTGTAAACTCAGCCTCTACGTGGTATGGTTTTCTATATATTTCTGTTTTATAGCTTTCAACACCAGCTGCTCACTTGTTTATGAATTAAACACAGATTCATTTATCGATGTGCAGGCGCAGTCGTTAACGTTAAATTGGATGTTAAACTTATTTAATAATAAGTTTCACACTAATGTGAGTAATTTTTTGTGAGCTTTATTTTGAAGTTCGCACTTTCCGTTTCCCTACAATAAAGACTTAAGCGCTTGGAGTCGAGCTTCACTAGTCAGGCTCTTCTATATGGCTACCACTACCTAACGTCGATGAGGCCCTGCACAGTGTTGTGGGAAAACCTCCAGCCATCCATTTAGCCAGCTGTAGAGTGGTGTATGCAGAACAGTTTACTCTATAATATATTATAGACAAATATATAGTTTTGCCATGGCTATTCCTGTAATCGGTAATCCTGCAGGCTAGTACCGCCATTTACCGCCACTATACACCTACATTACAAAACTGTAGTCTGACTTGTCTGTGTATATAAAGAAACCAGCTAATTAGGTAGGTACCTACTTCACATTATAATTTTACACATCTAAGTACCCTTATAGATTAGAGGCGCATACACGTGTGGAACAAGTGGTGGTAGGTACTCCTGCGATAAACCAATTATTCAGTGCACCATAGAAAATTGTAGGCTAACTCATATCAATACATGCAGCTACAACTACAACAAACAAACTATGTAAACATGTAAACACATAGAGAACGAAAACAAAACACTTCTTTGAGTCGATCGCTCTGACGCGGACGCAAGGAATGCCTGGCTGTTCCCGTTTTTGCCTGTATTACAATTTTATTGGCTTTTGATAGGGAAATTTTAACATTTAGTATCTGAAATAAATAAATATTTTAGATACATTCTTTCTCCATACATCATGTATGATATACCCGTTCAATACACGATCAATTTATAGGTAATTCATTTTGGAAACGACTACTCGATCGTTTTTAGTCATTAGGTACATTTATAATTTTTTTGATCGATCATTTTCTTTTTTTTTTTAAGTATTTGATTTTCGATCCGCGCGTCGCGTCGCTTGCCAGTGACTTGCCAGTGCATTGCCATTTGAGTGGGTGTTGCAATCCCAAAGGTACAGGGTACGCGCAAATAACATTCAGCGGTCAGGTTAGGTGTTTAAAATTTCTCATTAATGTACCTTACGCTTAGTGCACAATTTAAGTTTCATAATATCGGGTGTGCAATCAAGAAGCTATCTACTGGAATGCGGCTATTTTGCAAGGTTTTGGGTAGGTAGGTACATACCTACATTATTAATTACCTAAGTAGGTACTTACCTACCAACTTTCACTTATTTTACAAGTCTTTTCTTATTAGGTGTCTTCAATCAATATGTGCACACTGCACACACACAACAACAATAACAACAACAACAGTAACAAAATGTGTATTATACAAATAAGTGGGATTCTATGAACCTAATCAATTATTTTATCTTAAATCTAATCAAGGATCGTTTTAAATATAAGTACGCAAACAGTTTTGCTGCGATATTGTAGCTATCCGAAATGATATCAATAAAACAACCTGACAAGTAGATAAATTTCTATAGATAGGTACTTACTGTTTAGTCAATGCAGATTGCAGTAGGTAAAATAAAACAAAAAAAAGGCAAGCCTGGGCAGGCCGCTCAAAAACCTAACAAGAAGTACCTGTAAGTGTGAGGTGCAATTGTACGAAACGAATGTGTGGGCCAGTGACCGCGTGTGACCGGAGCAGCGCCCGCGCACTCCCTGGTGGCCTTCCCAGCAGCCAGCAAGCACAAGCACCCCGCACCGCGCCGCCCGGTGTCGGCGCCGCCGCGCGCCTCCGTGCGCTTGACCAAATGTTTACCAAATTACATCATTACCACGAAACCATTGTATGTTATGTGTGCCTACGCTTATTTCTGCTACCTACTCGTTATCCTCTAGTTTTAGCTGGAAGCGTGTTATCTTTAGAGGTGGATAATGTTAAACAAGATCAAATTTAAATTCAAATGCTTATTGCTCCACATAGTACCTACATAATCATACATATCTAGATGTCAAGTGAATGCGCGCCGTCCACTGTGTTGCACCAATTCAGGCATGCAAAATTATCATTAAAATTTTACTATGTCATAAATTCCAATTATAGTACTCTATACAATGTCATAAAATCATCATACCTTAGGTACCTATATTATCTACTATATATGTACCTATCTACATCCGTATAGTATCCGTATGTTCCTACCTATATCCGTTTCAAAAGGAAAATGCTACCTGTTATCGAAAGATATTTTCTGCGATATTGCTATTCTAGGAAATTGTATTATTTCCTTATTACTGAGAACTCTAACATATCTTTTTTTTTAATCTCATTTGAACTCTAACTTTGAATCAATCTCTATCTTATTTTCCATATCCATAATAATAGTGCTTCTGTTTACTGTCTCTTTGCATCTTTGGTAAGTTTAGTAGGTTACCTACTTACAAATGGTCATAAATCAAATCAAATCAATTTATTTGCTATAGGTAAGTAATAGTGTTGGTACAATTTCGGTCTTAGCATAAATAACTAGGTATACGGATTCGTACCACTTAGTCATAATAATGTGACATGCAAACATAAGGGTTGTAATTTAGTAAAGTTATAAGTAATTCGATTAAAATTAAAATTGAGTAGGTACCTTATCTAGGTACTTACTCAATTTTAATTTTAAATTTATTGTTACATTATTTGATAAATAGAAGAATAAAAAATAGTGTCACAAGTGGTGCAACTGTGCAAGTGTCTACTTATGCCGCAGGGTCCACCTTCCCCCCTGGGTCATTGAATGGATATGTTACGGTAGGAATATCATAATATACTTTTCGTTCCGTCACGGTAATAATAATAATATTACCGTGGTTCCGTTTCTGTGACAATTTTGGCTCCGTTTACGTATGGTAGGTAAATACATGGTTGGCTAAGCATTGTTATCGTAAATAGCCAAAAGAAAAGTAAGAAAACTAACATTCTTCTTCACGTTGATCCGGGTTGAAGTTACCTACCTACCTACTTAGGATTTATGATAGAGATTTTGAGAACCTACCTACTGCTGCTGGAGAAGCCGAGTTTAATTAAGGTCGCCTGTAGGTCCAATGACCTACCCAGAACTATGAATCTCGGAAACGAATGGCCGATTCCTACCAACATGGAAAAAATTTACGTCCAATGAGAACTAGAAGGCCAAGAACTCGACCGCCTTCACATTCGTACGATTTGTAGGTATAGACTACCGAATGCGATCGTCGTCATACCGCAGTTAAAACAGAAGTTCTTATGCAGTCCTAAATATTTAATGATATTGTTTTGTAATACGTTGTTGGTATTAATTTTGAAAGTCATCATGTCGCAAGGACGGTCTATCATATTGAAGGATTGTTGTAACTTGTAAGCGTTGCTTAATGCCAAAGTTTCAACGTGTTCAACTAGTAATATGCGCTGGTCTGGCGTGAGTTAGGTGTCGGTGGCGGGGGTGCAGCTATGTGTGGCGGCCTGGCTGACAAGTGGGTCGTGTTGTGAAACAGAGAGAGGTGGTTGGTGACGACGTCTGCGCAACAGCTGCAGCGGCGCGCGCGCCCCGTCTCACGCTCGCCGCCCGCGCTTTTCTCTCACACACGCAAAGTCAACGCAAGTAATTGAAATTCCGAATTGGTTGTATCTAAATATTAAAACCGGAGCTTAAAATAATGTAGCACGAGTTTGTAATTTAATTAGTAATCTAATTAAACATAGATAGGTACCTACACGTACAGCTAAAGCAGTCGCAGTCCAAAGTACCATACCATAATTGTTCAGCCCTTGATATTAGGTATAAGTAGGTAGGTATAGGTAGGTACCTACCTATTTAGCACCCTATGAAATAACCAGTAAGTAATTCTGTCTCACACGATTATTTTCCTGTTTTCCTGAGTAATAACAGTAGATATTCTAATCAAATGAATTTATATCGTTAAGTATCATAACATGACGATGACGTCCAGGTTGGCGCTAGTAGGTACGGGGAATAGCTTTGATCTTCAGAAATTATCGAAGTAATAAAAGTGCTACATAGCGTGTGATATATCTTGATTGACTAAACAAGGACTTTATTGTGAACACTGGGGATTTACCAGAAGTGCGCCAGCTCATCATACCGGAAAACCGGACTGTGGAATGGCTGTTGATGAACAAAAGGCTTACCAACTCTTACCTCTTTAACAAGATAATATTGCTAACTACCTAGATTTGTGGCCTGGTAATGGAAATAGTTCGTTCCTCGAGATAAACATACAAGTCGAACTGTGGGTGCCGGAATCTGCTTGCATACATCTACGCTTCGCCCTAATACCTTCAGAGAGTAGAGGAATTATTTTAGGGAGATATAGGTAGATATTCAGATTTTTAAGTATACTTTGATCCTCTGAATGCTTTTACACATTAACAACCGTTACCGACCCGACATTGCCTTACTGGTCTGCCCTCGTGTGAAATCAGCATTAGGGTCCAACTACCTGTGTGAAATTTTGTACATTTTACGGGGTGGCAACTGGCAAATAAAGAGCGCACTTTTTTGTCAGAACACCGTATACAAGGAAAGATACGTAAAGCCTCTTTGTTAGAATATCTACTGTATGTATAGAAAGGTACATATTATGTATCCCACATTAATTATATGTCGGAATCGAGAAAACGTTCAACAGACTTGAACTGAACAGACAGAGCTGGCGAAATCGCAAGTGAACTTGGACAATAATTTAAAGTTTATCAATTACCTAACGTACCTCGGCGTCATGAAATACAGCAAGCATGCTGAAACAACACATATATTAGCGGAACTTTTCAATTCGATCAAATAGGTAAACGTTTGCATCTACATAACGTAGGTAACAGCTGAATAAATATGTACCTGTAACATATCATAAACAACTTATTGTAAGTACATAACCAAGAATGCTACGATAAGCCGTTAAAGTCTAATTAAACTGGTACCTATTGTTTTTATAAAACTACCATTAGCTAAGTTTTTTTTTATAGACTTATACAGAACCGTGCAAAGGCATGACTTGACAAGTACCTTTATATTAGAACTTTTAGAATCGTTTCACATGGCGTTCTGTAGTTACCTACCTAGGCAGTCTGTGCCTATTAGAGCCCCTCGGGAAAAGGTGTTAATTCATGAGGGCACCTATTAGAATGTACCTATTAAAAAGATGAAAAAATAATTTAATCATGGCCTGAAGTTAATTCAATACCAGAGTTACGCACACTTTTTTATTTTGTCACGCAGTGCCCCCGTGACAGTAAATATGGATCGGAAGACTAGGAGAAAAGATGGATGGTTCTGTGAAAGATGTTATGGCTAAGAAGGAAGGAAGTATATTCTGAGATGATCTGACGCCAAATATAAATGTTGAAAGAAAAGACGTGCTGACTGTGCTGAGTCGATCGGCAGTACCTATCAGAATTATTCGGACACCTAATCTGTCATAACAAAACTTCATCTTGCACTGTTTAAAGCCTAAGCCTAAGCGTTGCGTGGTGGTTTTGGAGACTTTGTGCAGACTGGTAGATACCTACATTTCGAAATTAAATACTTACCTTTAAATACAAAACTTACTATATCGATAGGTAACTAAGTAGTATTAGTTATTTGTTATACAAGAGTGCAAAGTTGCTTTTTAACCGCGTGTTCAAATTTGATGACCGAGCAAGCGAAGGATTCTAAAATTGAATCACGAGCGCAGCGAGTGATTCAAAATTAGAATCCTGAGCGTTAGCGAGGGAATCAAAAGAGCACGAGGTGAAAAATCTTTGCACTCGAGTGCAACACGTAACTTTTCATTCCACCTCAGCGAGGAAATGACTAAATGCAAAAAAAAAAACGTTTACAATCACAAGATAGGTACACTTTTATTTCAGTTTAGGTATTAATTACTACATTATGACAGGTAAGTATTACAGAATAATCTTTAAATTATAACAAAATAATACTAAGGTATAATTAAGAAAATTTTAAAGTAACGTTGCTACAGTTATTTAAATTGAGTGTAATATTTTTGTTTGGTACTGTAATATTGGTGTTAGTCACTTGTGTACTGTTTTTCGGTAAACTATCTGTCATACTTAATAGTTGTACCGATTCATCGGATTCCCTTGGCGTGAATGTTGGAGAGAGAGGGAGATGGTTAGGTGTTTCATAACGGCTTATTTTTGATGTAGAAGGGCCAGTCCAAGGATCCGATTGAGGCTCTTTCAGTGTAATGGCTCCTACGATGCCTTCACATATTTTAGACTTATTTTGGATGGAATCCTCTATGTATCCCTCTACAATTGCATTGGACTTCCAGCCTCCGTGGCGCTTAAGGGACAGGAGATCAACTCCGGAATCAGCCAAAAGTGTGGCTGAAGTTCGTCGGAAACAATGACCCGTGTACAACAGGGGTTCTGGAAGTTCAAGAAATGTTGCTATTTCTCGTGGGATACTGCCAATTTTATTAGTACCCATAGGCTGTCTAACACACTTTCCATTGCGATACTGTAGAAAAAATCGATTGATTGGAGTGTTAGGCGGGCGTAAGGCTTGATATTTCTCAACAATCGTTACGTATTCCTTGCGAATGACGAAGTTGCGGTCTCTTTTTGTCTTTGTATTAGGTAAATTAATTAATAGTAAGTCATCTGAATGTTTCTCAATGTTTTTGACATTAAGTTGTGTTAGTTCATTAGTTCGACATGCTCCGTTTATTCCAATAATAAGAACAACCTGTAACGTAAAGAGTATTGTAGTAGATAAATGAATAAAATTGATATGAACGCATAATTATGCCTATCAACATCTACTAAGTATACTATTTAATTGAGATTAATATACTTAAGTAGATACTGAATGTGCAACTGACTTACTTTTGCCGCCAAATATACGGAATCGGGTGCTTCGTTAAGAAACTTTTCAATATCAGATACTGTGAAAACCTTCGATTTTTTTGGTTGATGACCAGATGAGGCTCTTTTTAAAAATCCCACTAATTTAGGATAGGTATCGATATGTTTGTCTTTTTTCATCTTTATTGTTGCTTTTAGCATCGAATACGTACTCCATAGAGTGCTTGCTTTCTTGTTCTCGGATAATTCTATAAAATATGCCAGCAAAACGTTTTCTGAGAAAGTTTTGGCTCCTTTTGCTAGTCGCCACGTGTTGAACATATCGTACTGTTTTAAAAATACTTCTCGCGTGATTGTTGAGGGAGAAAGCTCATTTGCGCATTATTAACAGTTTCAGTCAATTTTGTTGGCGTCAAGCAAACTTCCTCGTCGCTAGAATCACTCATTTTAGTTTTTTCACTTGTTTTCAAGTTTCTTGTTTTTAATATAAGGTTTAACAATGACGTGAAAAATGCCGCGTAAAGAACCGCGTACAAAGCAAATTGAAAAAAGAACACCAAGAAGGTTCCGAGTCTGAGTTTTTAACAAATTAAAAAAAAGTTGTATGATATATTCGGCACCATAGAGGTAGCAGTAAATAGGTTTAATGTTTTTTTTAATTCACAAACTTAGTGCACACGATGTTCTAAATTCAATTTACTTGAGAATAAAAACGGCTTTTCCACTCAGATATTGAAGATTAAAAATACTCTTTCCGAGATGGTGGGATGAAAAAATTATTATACTATAGCTATAGAACCAATTAAAATGTATGAACATCATGTCACAACAAAAGTCTATTGAGCACTTCTAAGAAATCGTGCCGCAGCCGTGCGAATATCGTTGCTTTGTTTCACTACTTGTACAAAGCAGCATCGAAGTTTGAGAAGGCCGCGCTGCCGTTTCTACTAGGTAAAACAGTGAGAGTTACGACACAGCATCTTCATCCGGTAGAACACGAATGTATTATGTCACATTGTCAACATGGCCTGGCTGCTATTTATAGATCTTAGACGAAGCCCGACAGTCTGAGAACCAATCTTACCAAGGGCGTCCAAGGGGTATCGTTTACCCAGTACTTAACTGAGTGGTGGAGGTCAGATTATCAGATAGGCAGTCACTTTATGTAAATTACTGGTAATAGCTACATCCGGTTAGTCTGGAAGCCGACCTCAACAAAGTTGGGAAAAGACTAGGCGGATTCTCAACATGAGCCCATTTTTCGTCATTAATTTTCTGGCCTACAATACTAAGATAAATTTATTAGATAGGTAGATATTGAGCGCAGTCCTCATGGGTCTGTCTGACCATGATGTGTTAATGTTACCTAAACTACCATTGAAAACCGACCAAGGTAAGTAGAACTTGCGTAATGGCTCCCGCACCGCAGACAGGCGCGACGCGACTCTTGTAGAACAATTTCCATGGAAGTTTTCATAGAAATTGTTCTAATAAAGTGGCGTCGTGCCTGTTTGCGCTAGCTGTCCGTGCGTTTCATGTAATACATTTTTGGTCTGACTGTGACGTTCATGCATTACATGTACCTACCTAATGCATTAGCCAAAGGGAACTGAACCGCGTTTCCTAGGTTGGACGTGTGAGCTAGAACTTTGATTTTCTTATGAACATAAAATAAAGCAGTTAACGCACCACGCGCAGTTTTTTACGTACCACGAAATTACCCAAAATTGACGGGACAGTCAACGTGTTAAGTTTGGTGAGATTGCTTTTAAGTAGGTAAAACTGGTTGTTATCTAGCTGAACCATTTGAACCAACCGGTTTTGTAATTAATTAAGAGCTTGCGAAATGTTTCACTATCTTCGAAATTATTAAATGTCCAAGCATGGAACCTTTACCTCGAAGTAGGTAGGTAGGTACCTATTCAAGACTGGTATTTTTAATTTTGTCTCTGATACTAATTTATTATTCGCCTTCTAAAACATCTACATATCTGTATAAAATATTCAAATTGATTTAGATTTTAGCTGCTCTAGCAAGTTTATCAGTCTGAAGGTCAAATCCGGTGATCAACAGAATGTAATTTTATGGTAGTATTTGTAATTCTATACTATTTTTATTACATAATATACAGGCTACACTACACAGTCTACACATAAGTAGGCAGGCGTTCAAGTTTTAGCGCTACTGCTGAACCTAAGGTCCTGGGTTCGATTACCGGGTCGGGAAGTGTTATTGGGTTTTTCCATCTGAAGTTTCTCAGCAGTAGGCCGGAGTCTGTATTTGTACCGGTTGCTGGCAATAGGCTCGCCCCCTGTCACATGGGACTTAAACATAGCTGACGAAATGATGTTTCTATTTTTAGGTAACCAAATTGTGATTTGGTTTCCAGTCCTTTGGTTAGGATATGAAAAAAGTACCTATATTACATTTATATACTTAACTTGAAAGTGTTTTCATAGAAAAGTACCTAATAAACTGTACTAACTTACTTAGTGTAGGTACCTACCTACATAACTATTAAAACATAGGCACTTACGTATTTTTAATACTTAGTGTTATGTGCATGTCGTTAACTTAATTATTACCTACGCTGTAATTTTGTGCAATGAAATTAGGGCAATCACGAGAAATAAAAAAATACGATCGTATAGGACACCATTGATCTAAAATAATGTAGTACCTACATACTTATCAACTGTATTATCAGTTTAGGAAACGCTTTGTTTTCCGGAAGGAACCTATGATGTACCCACCTACTTCCAATCACAATCTGAATAATTTTGAAGGATATTGCTAATCCATTGCTTCATACATACTCTCGAAAAAATTATCTGCTCAACAACATAAATAACGCAATGAAAGTTGTTGAACTGTCAGTTAGTGTAGGTACCTACGCAAACCCCGCTGCTCACTTAGCATAGGGTCATTATTATTACCTCAATAGGTATCCATGCATAGGCGTTATTACCTACGCTAGGTGTGAATGTGTTCACGCCAGGCGTGAGTATAAGGCGTGCGTCCACTTCGACTGCATTGACGAGGTCTAATTTATTTAACCTACCTAATCATATCAACATTATACAAATGTTGTTCATTTAACTCTCACTGGTCCTGAAGCAGACACAGCAGTTAAACAATCATTGTGTAATAGGTTGGTACCTACACGAGACAGGGAAAGGGGTAAATCTAAAAAGATTGATGGAATAAGAAACAAATTAATTATTCTATTTATTTTAATTTCATGGATGACGTTATACCGAAAATCAATAATATTAAGTGTTCATGCTCTGAGCAGCTGTATTTCAGATAATAGCGGTGTCAAATCGTTAAATTAATTACTAAGGAGCGTTTGCATCCGATCTGAATACAAAAAATATCGGTTCGAAGTAGCCGTAGTAGGCGATTTGTATGCAGAGCTGCGCATGAGATCCAAATTCTGTCCGTCCGAATTAAAAATAGGTGTCATTTCCAATTTTATTCGAACACTGATCTTGAAGTTGAATTCAGATCGGATACAGTGCTTGATCATTTTTAAGTATCAAATTATCCTTTAAATTGTGAGTACGCATTTTGATAGTATTAAAATGAAAGTAGGTACTACTGTGCTGGAAAATACAGGGAATACAGGGAATCATGTCCGATTCCGTATTTGAGGTTCATCAAAAATAATAATAGATTAAATAAAATATTATATTCTAATGAGATGTTAATAACGACGACTTGGTAAATAAATAAATATACAAAGATTTTTTTAAAATCAGATATTTATTATCAAAAATATCTAAGCTAAAGATTTTGACTAGCGATTAATTTAGAATATAAAAATAAACAACAGTAAATTATTGAACGATATTTACAAATTTTTTACTCATAGTTTTTTCGTAGTTAGTTAGATTTGTTTTTTAATGAGAGCACTTTAGTACCTACCTACATTCCGGGTAAGCATTAAATTAAATATATTTTATTTTATGAACCAATAAAATAAAATAATATTTTACAGTACGAAAAAATATCTTGTAAATATTATACACATTATTTCACATTTTCAACCTACTTCGGGGAATATTTACGACAATGAAAAGTCCATTAAAGTAATCGGCTGTTATCAAATTCATTAAGTGCGTCTTATCTCACATTTCCTTGTTTTCAAACCTTATCAACAAACAGATTTAAAATGATGAAGTTATACATAGTTAAATCCAATTAATAGTAGGTAGGTATATATAGCATGACTACTAAGTTATATTATACAAAAATAAAATTTCAATCAATGGAATAGAAAACATAATTTGATACGTTAAAATGATTTACATATTATTCTAATCAGATAGATTCATGTTATACCTACATCAAATTTAATGTAATTATTATGTATATCATATTTTACACCTAGCACATATCAACTCTAATTATGTATATACAAATCCTACCTATAAGTACATACTAAGAATCTCAATCGAATGTGATGCATTTTTACGACAATAATCAACCCTTCATACGGTATATAGAGTGGAGAATCGATGCGGGCCTTGGAGGAAAATAGCATTAAATATTGTCGCTTCCAATTTTTACTCACAGGAAATATTAGATTTTTTGTTGTTGTTATTACTTACTTTTGAAAAGTTGCTTAAATGAGCCGGGAATGAAACCAACACAAATGCGAAAAGTTATACCTGTTAGTATTTTAATATTGTTAAAAAAAATTGTAGCTTTCTAAATTTGGATGCTACAATTTTTTACAACCAAAAAGGTTCTTTCATCCAGGGCTCGCTTCAACTTTCCACCCTCTATTGAGTACATGCAGGTATGTTAGACGAATCATATTCGCTCTCGTATGTGCTTATACAGGAAAACCTTGCGGCTATACACAGACAAGCCCAGCAGGCCGCAGGTTGAGTACCACTACATCAAAAAAAATAAAAATTATAAAATTCGAAGAATTATAACAATCTGATCGCAATAAAATGTTTAGACTTTCGACAATCTGATGTTGATAATTAAAACACTTATCAAACCATAACATCTGTAAAAATAAATCTTAGAACATGAAAAATAAATTTTGCTGATGTAAGTACCTAAGTAAAGATAACAAACACTTTATCGTAGCATATTATTCCAGTACAACAATTTCATTGTAATTTTGTTACAAAATTAGATTCACATTAGTATTTGCGAACCTAACTACCTACCAACAATTTTTCGAAGCTAACGGTAAATTGCACATCTGTGATAGGTAATTTCTCGTTTCGCTTAATAGCTAGAACATAATTATTGTACTTACAGCATGTCACCAAGCTCACATTTTTATGGATATGTAAGTACCTAACAAAAAGATCGTTGAATCCGCTAGTACATATCAATGCATTGAATACATAACCTCCTCATTTTTTTGAAGTTGGTTAAAATGAACAATCTGTGACAATCTTCTTCATAGCATGTTGGTGGTAAAAATAACACACAATATAAGTTTCGATAATATTACTGGTAAATTATATTACAGAAGGATGATGAACTATCTATAATTTAATTACATTAACTGCTAGGTAAAATTGTAAGCACAAGTCATCAGGAGCGTGATGCTATTAAAGTGTCCTCATAGAACATAGCACAAAGACTCACAAAAATGCAATTATAAATCAAGAAAATTGGGCGAGTTGAATTTATGTATAGCTTAATGACTGTCTGTCTGTCAGTAGGTGGTATGCAACCGAAAGGCATGGCCTTGATTCGACAACTCAAGTCTTGTAGTCATAAAAGCTATTAAAATGTACCCAAAACATTTACCTATTGACAAAGCAATGGAATGTTGGAACTTTATTAAGTTATAAAATAGAAGTTTCGGAATGTTTGGAAATTAACAGGAGAAGAAGCATATAAAATTTTCACACACATGAGTACAAAACTAGTTCCCCAATGTTGGCATCGGTAGTTTTATAGGTCACGATGAGTACATCAGGCGTATATTCAAACCGCTTACAGCATAACCAAAGTAGGTATTGTCGAATTAATTTCACAACAATAATCCACAACTTTTTGGTCCATTACTGAATAACAATATCTTTTTTCTGTCAAGAATTAACCTTAGTTAATTATCGATGACTTAACGTTACAGTGCTATCAACTATAGCTGTGCGAAAACTTACAATAGTATGAAGTTACCTACTCAACAGTAACCGATTTAGCGAGATTGCGTGGGCAGTCGACGTTGCAGTCGCGCAAAACGGCGATGTGGTACGCGAGGAGCTGCATGGGGATAACTGTGAGGACTCCCTGGAGACAGTCCACAGTTTTAGGTATTTGAAGGCATCGCGACGCAAACGCCATTGTTTCTTTGTCACCTTCCTCACAAATGAGGATGGGGCGACCTTGACGGGCAGTAACTTGCTGTAGTGCATTCATGCATTTTGTATAAACAGGATCGCGCATAACGATCATCACAACCGGCATCGAATCGTCGATTAGCGCCAGCGGGCCATGCTTCAGTTCACCGGCCATAATGCCCTCGCTGTGCATGTACGTCAATTCTTTTACTTTTAAGGCGCCTTCAAGGCAAGTGGCAAAGTTGTATCCGCGGCCCATGATAAGTAGAGATCGTTGACGGAACAGGTCTTCAGCTAAAGTTTTTACTTCATTGTCAAGAGCTAGTACTTGACGGATCTTGGTGTCCAACTCATGAAGTCCTTCAATTATGTCAGCGCGCCTTTTTTGTAGAGAGATACGATCTTCGCTGATTACGAGAGCAAACATCACTAAAGACACAAACTGCGAAGTGTAGGCTTTTGTTGATGCCACACCAATTTCAGGGCCAGCGTTGATGTGCACGCCGCAGTGAGACTCGCGACAGATAGAACTGCCCACTGTGTTGGTGATACCGACGATTAGAGCGCCGTGGCGTTTGCAGTAGCGGAGTGCCATTAGGGTGTCTGCAGTTTCTCCAGACTGAGAGATGAAGAAGCACACATCATCACGGAACACAGGTGTGTTCCTGTCCAGGAAATCAGAAGCCAGCTCCACCATGACTGGCAGCTCTGTTAACTCTTCCAGAAGCTGACGAGTAGCTACAGCGCTGTGGTAGCTGGTACCACAGCCTATTAACATCAACCTTCTGCATCGTTTGATCTCTGGGATATAATCTTTAATGCCTCCTAAAGTAACAGTGCTGTCAGCGAAGTTGAGACGGCCCCTCATTGTGTTTACAATGGACTCTGGCTGTTCAAAAATTTCCTTTTGCATGAAGTAGTCGTAATTGCCTTTCATTATTTGTTGCAGTTCCAGTTTCAAAGTGAAAATTTCTCTCTGGTGAGGGTCAGTACTACTGCCAGAGAGACGGTGAATGCTGAGGACACCATCTTTGATATGAGCAACATCATCATCTTCAAAGTAAAGCACTCTGTTGGTATGTTCAATAACTGCAGAAGCATCCGAGGCAAAGAAATATTCGACTTCCCTTTCTTCTTCAGGCTGGAAGTGAGCATGGCTGTTCACTCGCGGAACAGACGGCACAACACCACGGGTAGCTTTGTTGTTGGTGTACATAATGGGTACATGGTCACTGGAGAGGCGACGGCGCGTCTTGATGCCCACAAGCAGTGGGCTACCACGGCGAGTTGCCACACACTCATTTGGGAAATAACGGGACTTGAAGCACAAAGCAAAAGCACCTTCTAACTGTTGAATTACCTGCTCTGCTAGCTCTTGGAAGCTGAAATCCTTGTGCTGGTTGTATATATGGTGAATCAGCTTGGCAATTGCTTCTGTGTCAGTTTGGGATTCAAAGATGTAGCCTTTGTTTTCAAGGAAAGTTTTAACTTCTTTGTAGTTGGTAATGATTCCATTGTGGATGACAACGAAGGCATTGTCCTCACCAGATCGCTGCGGATGAGAGTTGACAGCGCTGGGCTCTCCGTGGGTGGCCCATCTCGTGTGAGCGATGCCGCAGTGTGAGTCCACACTATCATCCACTGCCAATTCAACACTGCTCTCCTGAAGCAGTTCCTCGAGAGCGGCTACTTTGCCGCGTCGCTTAAGAACAGCTATGTCTTTATGATCAGCGGCGTCCACAGCAACGCCTGCCGAATCATAGCCACGGTATTCCAAGCGTTTTAATCCAGTAACTAACAATTCCAATATTTCTCGCCGAGTTTTAGGCGTTAGGTGATTAATATATGCAAAAATTCCACACATCGTAAACGAAGCAGAACGATTTAATGGATCCAAGCGTACAAAACCACGGCTCGCGGCAGACTGCAGTTGCTACAACACACAACAGATATTGAAGGCCTACGCGTATTGCTCCTACCACTAATAAGTTACTTTCACTTATGGCAAAGCACACGTCATCGTGTTTCGTTATCAACAACTCACTGGTATCGTAAGTAAATATAAGCGGCGAAAACTCATCCAACTCACAGAAACTTGATAACACGAACTGTCAAATCTGCCGTCTATGTTAAATCACTGTCAATGTCATTAAAAGTATGTTGTCAAATGTCACTGTCAAATCAGTAGACCATTTTTTTTGAGTATTAGCATTTTAGGACAGAACATGGCAATGCTGTATACATAAAACGGAAAAATAAAAATAGTTAATTGTGTACCTAACCAGGGGGCTTACTATGAGCTTCTAAGAAAACATTCAATTTCCAGTCAGTTCAAAAGCAGGCCTGCTTCTGAATTGCTAATAATTGTACTATGACAGTAATAAAGGTGAACGACTATTGAACACTATTGAACCACGAAGTTGAAGCACAGATTACTAAATAGTTACTACGTTGAAGGAACAACAAGTATTACCTATAGGTAATACTTGTCTGTGGCCTGCTGTAATATCATTGTCTTTTTTTTAAATAACGTTCGAAAACGTAAATCTTATTCTATTTCCACTTTATCGGATTTTTTTAAAGAATTAATTTTTTTTTTTTTGGGTATTTACATGTTTTAACTATGTTTGTATAACAAGTTACCGTGATGAATTATCTAATAGCACTAAAAAGCTAAATTTTCCGTTCAAAATAACTTTATAACTTGAAAGATTCAAAGTGATTTTGAACGTGTATGAATATGTCATGCAACAATATTGGTGGCGCCATAAATTTGTATTTTTACTGAGAAAAGTTTTTTACATATTTCTACGGATTTCCCTTTCCATTTCCTGTCCATTTCCTGATTTCTCATTTAGTCCGGTCAGTGGATTGTCGAAAGTTGTTGTTTAAAATATTTCATTGCTATTTTTTATTATAAATCTTCACAATGTCGTAAGTTAGTTTAAAATATTATCTTATTGGTGTAGGTACTTTCGTTACGAAATGTGGCTTATCAGATTAATTTTGATTAACGTGGTGGTTTTATTTTTAGATTTTTAGTGAAACACGAACAAGTCGTCGTGTTAGTATGATCCAACTGCTTCACATATGGGAGTTCTTAGCTAATCATAGGGAAATAGCAGTTGGGTATAACAAATCCACCCAAGCAAGGGAGCACAGCAAAAGAATGTGGGATAGGGTTGCAGAAATTTTAAATTCCGCTGGTGACGGGACTGTGAAGTCTGGATCCGAATGGTCAAAGGTATATTTACCATTTAGTCTCTAACAATTGTAATGAAGTTATTACTAGAGTAATTTAATTACCATTTCAGTTATATGTTTGAGCTGCTGGTTCTACTTTCGTTTTATTTGATTACTTTTTAAATAGGTTGGAATTGGATACAAAAAATTAAAAGTTTTTGTAAAGCTCTTACCTATATTGATACATAAATTCCCTTTCGTCCATTTCAAAAGGGTTATTTATTTCCCTAGTGCGATGCTGTCGGTTTCTTTTTTTTCTTTGATATTCACTATCCAAATATTCAAATAATTCATACTCGTCACACATCTACAAAATTAGAGAAATAATAAAGTGTTATACATAAACGTTATCTTTTTTTAACAACGACTTCACAACCTCATCGACTCAGCAAAATACAGTTTTGCTCCTGTAGTGGGTCCTCACAACAGCTTACCTCGAACCTCGTATAGGTACAAAACAATTTTGAAAAAGCCAGTCTAATAGTAACCTTGAAGATCGTTTATTTTGACGTTACAGCCGTTCAATACTCGTTTTGCTGCTGTCAATTATTGCGTCATGGTATGAAAAGTCTATACAAAAAAAAAAAGATGTACGGTTTTCGTAAACGTCAACGCAACAAGCCTGCTGCAGGCCTGCTAATAACATGTCATAGTACAAAAAAGCCGGGCAGTTCAACTTCTGCCCTGCTATAAGAGCTCGTGGTTAGCCCCCTGTATTTTGCCCGAAACTTCGTCTGCTCGGATTTCGTAAACCTAAGAACTTTTGAATTTATAATAATATTATGAAATAGGTACTTACGGATACAATCGTAGACAGAGAAACTGTCTACAGATAGAATGGATACTGTTGAAATAACTGCATTTCAGTGTATAAAGAAATAAAATTAAATAGGCTAAGAGCTTACGCTTATATAAAAAAAAACGTACTAAAGCGTTTGTATTTTATAGTACCTACTAATTATATGCGTAAGGGTTATTATTTTAGTTTTAGTCTTGTCCATCGTGTATGTTGTTTTATCATTGAGCTATTATAAGTCAATGTGTTTTATATATCGCACACCTAGATAAAGACTCATGCAACTCGAAATAATTCAAAAATGACTTATTATCATCACGGGATTCTGCGTTCAAAACTACATAACCTCTGAAGACACCAGTAGAAATAGTTCCAGAAATAAAATGAAGATGGCCCGTCATTCCGTCCTCGCCGCCGAGGTACCTCGCGAACCCCCCGACTTAATCGTCCCCCCCGACCCTTGCCCGACGAAGCGCCAGCCCGCGCCGTAGCTGAGCCCGTAAATATAAACCCCCCCCGACTGTGACCTCTGAGTTTATTTCGGCGTTTCTTCTCCGAGATAGTCAATTAGGAAACGCCGACCTCATCAAGCTTAATAATAAGAAAAATCTGATCCAGCCTGTCCCACCTTGCTGTCCCCCCCCCAGCGACGCCCTAAGCCGAGGTTCGTACCCCACAGGGGGTGCCCTTAGGTGATAGTCGCTTAGTATGTAATAATACGCCCCTGGCTGGAGGCTTTGAGTTTCACTTAAGGCAACCACAGGATAGTCCGGTTAAGTAGTAACGACCTCTCTAGGTCTACTACGAGATGCCATAGTTAGGAAAAAAAAAAAAAAAAAATGAAGATGGCGATCTAAGTTAGTATTGCTGACTCGCTTGGCCCACACCCTCCGCCAACAACACTAACGCATTTCCATTTGCGACATGTTAGCCGGAGAGGTGGGTGCTTCTGTTACAGGTAAAGACCGGATTATTTCGAGTTGGGGGTGTATTTGTGGTTATCCGTGTTTTAATACGTAAACTATTTTTTGTTACACTGGTCTTCGTGGTTGAACTGGCGATGAACTAAGGCGTATTCTTCAACTATTTTGAGTAAGTGTAGTATTTGTTTACAAATGTAAGTATTTTTTTTTTACTAACTGGAAATGGTTTATTATTGTTGAAATTATTTCATAATGTTTGAGTTAGTCGAGTATTGCTGGTTAAATGAAAAGCGCCCTTATTGTTGTAACTATAGCTGCTACGGTTTGCTTGAATGTTTGAATATTTTGTATTGTAGTTGTATTTGTCCCAGTGGTTCAAAAAATGTTATAAAGAAGCGGATTTTGGGTGTTTTTTGGAGTTAGTTTAGTCTTCGTGGCTAAATCAATTTAATGATTTATTTCTCAGATTATGAAGGGTCATGGTCTGCTATTGCTAGAAAAGGCTATGGCAGCTCGTTCAAATAAATCTGAGTGCAATCGTGTAGAGTCGGAGCCTCAAGGATGCACACCATCGCCTTTAACGAGCACCCCAGTAATAAAAATAGCCACAGCAAGTGAACCAGTAGGCAGTGATAACGAGCTGGAGCTTCACGAGAACACACCAAGTTCACAGACACCTTCAACGAGCCCCTCGATTTTGAGAGAAATTTTACCAAATGAACCAGAGGGCACTGATATGGATATAGAGCTGCAACAATACAAACCGACATCTTCAACAAACACTAAAAGTAATTGAACAAATCTTAGCGAATCACGATGGAGGGTTAGAAAACTCAAAATTGCCACAATCTGCGTTAGCCAGATCTCAGGTGACACCATCATACTTTATTTCACCTGTTAACAGCGAGGGTAGCGATTTTGATGACTCAGATAAGGATTCGCATTACACTATACCTGCCAAGAAGGGAACTCACCGTCCACTCCTCCCCATTTCAACTTCTACTTCTTCTAGTTCGTCTAGTTCTAGCTCATCATCGGATAGTTCCAGCAGTTCATCATCAGATAGTTCTAGCAGCTCCAATAGCAGTAACAAAGAAACAGGTACCTAATAACTCTGTGCCCTCTGCAGTATCGGATACTAACCTTTCACGCAACGATGATGTTGAAGCTTCCACATCTCAGCCGATCCGAAAATGTAAGAAAAGAGTAAGAAACCCTGCAGCTTGGCCCAAAAATGTTAAGAAAGCTTTACAAAACACAGGTATGGCTTATGAAAGTTCAACCAAAAAGAAAGTAGCTGAAAGAGCGATCAAGCCTCCATGTAACGATAAATGCAAATTAAAATGCAAGGATAAAATAAATGACATTTTACGCACAACTTTTTTTGTCAATTTTCGGAAGTTAGGGGACCTTCAAAAGCTGAGAGAGTTTATCATACGACAAACTGAATGTATCAAGCCTAAATATTGATACTTTTTTCTTTATTTCATTGTGACCTAAATAAAGGTAATTTCTTTTTTAAGATATTTTGTTTTATTATGATAATCATACAGCTGAGTCATACAGAAAATAAATTAAATATAATATAGATACACAACTATTTTTAGTTAAAACTAGATAAATAAATACAGATGAATAGTACACTAATTCAAAAAAAGCCAGTAATATGAGCTTAATTTGATTTAGTAAGAAAATTTAATAATGATTTTGTCATGAAAACCAACCTAACTCAAATAGTAGATTATTAACCAAGGGGATAAAGCAGTGTCTTCTGTCGCGGGTGACGATTTAAATCGCGAGCGTAATGAAGGACTCGAGGTTTACTCCCGAGCGTAGCGAGGGTGTTAAAAACTTAAATCACGAGCGAAGCGAGGGATTCAAGACGAGTCCTGACTGTAGCGAGGGATTTAAGTTCATCCAAGACTAAGACAGCTTTATCACCGAGGAAAATACTCTACTTTTCGTACCATTTTGCGAAAAAATTAACACAATGATAATATGAGATAAGCATTTATTAAAAATAATGACAATTAAACGTATTTTTAGAACATTAACTTATTTATAAAAATAAATAATAATAAATAAACAAAATGATACAGGGTACGGATTGGCCTCACCTCCTAGCTCATGAAAATTCTGAAGACGCTTTATCTGTATTTTATGACAAGCTAGATGAGATCATTAAGCCTCACACGCCTCTGACTAATTATAAATCTTCGGCATTCCCAGTTTGGTTCTCGCGTCCATTAATAAGTTTGTTTAAAAAAAAACAAAAAAATTGGGTCAAGTGGAAAAAGTACAATAATATATCAGACTATGAAGCATTCGCCCTACACAGAACAAACTTTAAAGATTTGTGTGACAAATGCTTCACTACGTATATAGAGTCGGTTGAAGACAGTTTACGCACTAATGTTAAACACTTCTGGACATATGTATCAAACCGAAAGGACAAACCTATGATCCCAGCAAAAGTTCATTATAATAATACAGAATCAAATAAACCAGAGGTAATTTGTAATATGTTCTCTGATTTTTTTTACTCGGTGTATGAACCTGCTTCTCCACTACTATCACAATGGCAACCGACAACAGAAACTTCTTTAACTTGTGACATTACCACTGACTTACACTTTAGCGAGGAAAAGGTTTTGAAAGAACTCAAGTCATTGGATCCTTCCAAAGGACCTGGACCCGATGGAATACCAGCGCTTTTTCTTCGGAACACTGCAACTTGCATTTATAAGCCGTTATGTATAATTTACAATAAGTGTATTACCGAGGGTGTGTTTCCCAACCGGTGGAAACTGCAGTGTTTTGTACCGCGACGGTCGCACGCCGCGCGATCTGCAGTAATAAACCAGTTACTACGCTAAACGGTTGTGTCATTTCTTTGCCTACAAACATACTAATTGGCGACGAGCTACCCGCGTGTGCAAGGAAATGGCGAACTTTATCGGAAATTTATCTGTTTTTGACCATAAAAGTCAAGAATGGGAGATTTTTCACGGAAAAATGAAAAATTTCATTAAGTTGAACAATATACCGGAGGGTAACTGGTGTGCAGTACTGTTAACACATCTATCGGACGAGTCTTATCGGCTCGTAAGGAATCTCGTGCACCCGAGAGTGCTTGAAAAAGTTCCATGGGTGGATTTGGTGGCAGTGCTGAACGGTCACTTCCAACCGAAGAGATCGACGTTTGCCGACAGGGCAAAATTTTATGAAGCGACCAGATCTGAGGGTGAGAATCTCGAGGAGTGGGCCGCGCGATTGCGTGGTCTCGCCGTCTACTGTGAGTTTGGCACGGAACTGGACATATTGTTGCGAGACAGGTTCGTCCTGGGCCTCAGTGCTGGACCGGAGAGAGACCGCCTGTTCGAGCAGGACTCAAAATTAATAACGCTCGCCAAGGCGTTGGAGGTAGCTCAGCAGGCGGCATGTGCGCGCGCTGCACGTTCCAGCGTTGGAGCCGTGGGGCACCACATCAAGGAGGAGGTGGTGTATCGTGTCGGCGAGCGCCGGGCGCAGGCGGCGCCGGCGCCGGCGCACGACGCGGCAACAGCTGGAGCGCGTTGTTCGGTGTGCGGATTAAGGAATCACCTAGCGGAAAAGTGTCGTTTCAAAAGTTATAAGTGTCAAAATTGTGGAGAAAAGGGTCACCTAAAAAAAGTGTGTGTTGTGAAAAAGGTTAATAATGCGGCTTTGAATAACGTCGAAGTGGATGCTCATGACTGTAAGGAGTGCGACCTTTTCAATTTAAGGTATGTGAACTATGATCCTATTAAAGTGGACGTAATAGTCGGTGGCAATACATTTTCTATGGAACTCGATTGTGGTGCGGGTCGTAGCGTTATGTCAGAGGAATTTTACTTAAAGCATTTTAAACGTTATAAGTTGTCAGCAACTAATCTTGTATTTTGTCTTTACACTAAGCATAAAGTTACCCCGTTAGGTTATTTTTCGTGTGAAATTTTATACAATAACACTAAGCGTTGTATACAATTTTATGTGCTCAGACATGGAGGACCCCCACTACTGGGGCGTGATTTTATGAATCAGTTTAAAATGAGTTTTGTTTCTTTGTGTGACAATCATAATATGTTAGATTTCAGCAAAGATGGTGAGGTGCAGCAGGTTTTGAATGAATATCCAGACCTTTGGAAAAATGAGCTCGGATGTTTCAATAAATTTGAAGTACAATTATATCTAAAAGAAAATGCAGTACCTAAATTTTTTAAACCGCGCGCTATTCCTTTTGCCATTAAAGAAAAAGTAGAAGAGGAATTGGATAGGCTTGTCCAAACGGGTATTTTAGTGCCGGTTAAATTTTCTGATTATGCAACGCCTATCGTTCCGGTGACAAAGGATAATGGCAAGATTAAAATAGCGGGAGATTTTTCTTGTACATTAAATAAAGTTTTAAAAATCGACAAGTACCCTTTGCCACACATTGAAGAAGTATTCGCGAAAATTGGAGGAGGCGAACACTATTCTAAGCTTGATCTAAGCAATGCTTATAATCAATTTAAATTGTCTAAATCGTCACAAGAGCTTACCACCATTAATACTCCAAAGGGGCTATTTAAGTATACGCGACTAGTTTACGGACTCGCCAACGCGCCAGCGATATTCCAACGCACCATGGAAACATTAGTAGCAGGCATAGAGGGTGTTACATGCTGGTACGACGATATCTGTCTGACGGCTCCTAATAGAACTTTGCATTTGGCTAGGCTCCGTGAATTATTAGGTAGGTTGCAGGACGCGGGGCTAAGGCTCGAAAAAAGCAAATGTGCTTTTTTCCAAGAAAGTGTAACTTACTTGGGTTACACGATCGATAAGAACGGCCTGAGAACCTGTCCTAAAAAGGTAGAAGCTATTTTAGAGGCCCAGGTACCCACCAGCGCACAGGAGTTAAAGAGGTTTCTCGGTGTAGTGAATTATTATAGGAATTTTGTTCCGAACGCATCTTCATTGATGAATCCGCTGCACGAATTACTACGCGAGGGTGTAAGTTGGAGGTGGGAGCCCCAGCACCAGCGCGCGCTGGACGCGGTTCGCCGCGAGCTGGCGTCGGAGCGCGTGCTGGCGCACTTCGAGCCGCGCGCGCCGCTCGTGCTCACGGTGGACGCGGGGCCCGCCGGCCTCGGAGCGGTGCTCGCGCATATACAGTCTGATGGCACCGAGAAACCGATCGCCTTCGGCTCCCGTTCCTTATCGACGAGCGAAAAGAATTATAGCCAAATTCAGAAGGAGGCGACGGCTATTGTATTTGGCGTCAAACGTTTCCACCAATATTTATACGGATGTCAAGAACCTTTTATTTTGAGAACGGATCATAGGCCGCTTCTTTCAATCTTTGGTAAAAAGGATGGAATAGCTCTAACGGCCGCACTCCGTCTTCAACGTTACGCAATAATTCTGTCGGCTTATAACTATACCATTCAATATATAAGGAACAAAAACAATATAGTTGCCGATTTTTTTTCACGAGCTCCGTTGCCGGCTACTTTCAGCAATAGTCACGAAAGTAATAGGACGGGCGAAGAGGAGATGCCTATTTCCTTTTTGTTCCTAGATGCAACAACAAAACCGGTTTCATTTGAACAAATCAAGCTCGCCACGGCGGGCGATAAGGTATTACAAACAGTGATTAATTATATGAATCGCGGGTGGCCGCGAAAAATTAAATGTAAAACTATTATGTCTTATTTCCTTTGTAAAACCGATTTAGAGGTTAACAGTGGTTGCCTATTTCGTGGTCATCGTATTGTCATGCCAACAATATTTCGAGAAAAGATGTTGCAAGAATTACATACAGCACATTTTGGTATAGTTAAAACAAAATGCTCGGCGCGTAGTAGGATGTGGTGGCCGGGAATCGATGCAGATATCGAGCGTTGGATAGGTAGCTGCAGCGCGTGCGCAAGTGTGCGTAGTGCGCCACCGCGCGCGCCCCCCGCGCCCTGGCCGCGCCCACCCGGGCCCTGGCATCGTATTCACATTGATTACATGGCAATAGGACAAGCGGATTACCTTATAATAATTGACGCATATAGTAAATGGTTGGAATGCATCCATATGAACAGCGGCACCTCAACCAGCGCGCTGATTGTTAAACTAAAAGATGTTTTTTCCACCTTTGGAATTCCAAACGTATTAGTGTCTGACAACGATAGTAAAATATGTTCACAACAATTTAATGTTTTTTGTGGAAATAACGGAATTGAATACTTAAATTCCCCTGTCTATCATCCAATTAGTAACGGTCAAGCAGAAAACTCAGTTAAGACTTGCAAGAAAATGATTAAATGCATACTTAACGAAGGTTGTGCATCACGTGAAATTCACGAAAAATTGGTGGGGTTCTTATTCGAGTACCGTAACTCAAAACATTGCAGTACTGGTTCATCACCGGCTGAACTGATGTTTGGACGTAACTTGAGGTCTCGGTTAGACTTAATACTACCACAGAAAAATCAGCTACCGGAAGTAAATGAACCTAACTCAAAAGAAACAGATTTAAACAAAGCTAGGAGTTTTGAAGTGGGAGAATTAGTATGGGCAAGATGGTTTTCTGCTAGAAAGGCTAAATGGATGGTAGGTAGAATAAGAGATAAAATAGGAACGAGAATGTTTAATGTTCATTTTGAGAATTTTGATGTGTCCTGTGTGAGGCACTTAGACCAGATAAGGAAATTTCATAGTTCGCGTTCTGTCCATAAACAAGTTAATGGTGGTGAAGGTCAGGGGGAAGAGGCCACATATGTTCCGTTACAGCCTCCCAGACCGTCACCCATACAGCCGCCAGCTCCCACAGTGTCTGTCTCACCATCATCATCACCACACTCGGCGAACGTTAGCTCTGAAGTAATTAGAGTAGAGGCACCAGCGGTGGTGACTGAGGATCATAGTGTTGCAGATGTTGTCGCCGAGTTGGACGGGGAAGATGGTGAGGAGTGGGAAGAGGCGAGGGAAAATCCTTTACCCAAATCAGATTGTACACGCTCCGAGCGCTCGGCCACTGATCTCAATTCAAACAGCCGTGAACCGGAACCAGAACCGGAAGTTGGCCGAGCCCTTGGGCGATCTAAGAGACAGAGGAACCCAGTAGATTATAAGAAGTATTTCTAATTATAGTTTTTGTATATTGTCAGGTCTTCAAAATAATGTGAAAGGAGTGCAGTGTTTTGTACCGCGACGGTCGCACGCCGCGCGATCTGCAGTAATAAACCAGTTACTACGCTAAACGGTTGTGTCATTTCTTTGCCTACAAACATACTAGAAACACGCCAATATCACACCTGTACACAAGAGCGGTTCCAAAAATAACGTTGAAAATTACCGTCCAATCTCTATCCTCTCCACCTTGTCAAAGGTTTTTGAGAAACTTGTTCATAACGAAGTATATCCATTGTTGCACCATGTCATTATACAGGAACAACATGGCTTTGTCAAACATAGATCTACTACCACAAACCTTCTATCTTTCTCTAGTTTCTTGTTTGATAGCATAGACGCTAATGAGCAAGTGGACACTGTGTACACAGATTTTTGCAAGGCCTTTGACAGGGTGGATCACGAATTATTACTCAATAAAATCGCCTTCAATGGAATCAGAGGAAACTTATTGCGTTGGTTCGCATCGTATATCACTAACCGCTGCCAGAGTGTCGTAATCAGCGGATACAGGTCGGACATCACCAAGCTATCATCTGGTGTTCCACAGGGTTCTATCCTTGGGCCTTTATTATTTGACATATTCGTCAATGATATAGGTAAATGTTTTCAACATACTCAGTTCCTTTTGTATGCAGACGATCTGAAGGTGTACAAATCAGTGAAAACTGCTGATGATTGTGCTCTTTTCCAACGAGACCTGGACCGACTGTCCGACTACTGTGCCAGTAATAAGCTCAAGTTAAGTTTGCCTAAGTGTAATTACATCACTTTTACCAAAAAGAAGAACGTTATAAATTTTACATACACCCTATGTCACACACCACTCGCTAAATTGAACTCTATTCGAGATCTGGGTGTTATATTTGACTCGAAACTCTGCTTAGACCTGCATATTGATAAAATTGTAAACAAAGCTTACCAGATGTACGGTTTTATTATGCGGTCCACCCTTAACTTTAAAAGAACCACATCTTACTTATGCCTGTATAAAGCCCTAGTTCGATCTCAGTTGGAGTATGCTGTTTCGATATGGAACCCCTTTTATAAAAAATACACGGAAATAATAGAAAATGTACAATACAAATTTCTACGCGCTATGCACTACAGGTGCCACAGATCTTATCTACCTTATTCCCAGTTGCTCAGCAAGTACAAAATCTTATCATTAAACTGTCGTAGAAAATATCTTGAAGCTATCACGCTATACAAAATTGTTAGAAATAAATTCAACTGCATAAACCTTAACAACATGATCTGCTACGCAATACCTAGGACCTTCCACAGGCGTCAGGTGCGCGCAGGTACACTGTTTGCAATATCCTCCTGCCGAACCAACTCCGGCCTGCGTTCACCTGTCCGCCGCATGGTTGACTTGTACAACAAAACTTTTGTAGATATTGACATCTTCAATAGCCCATTAGGAATATTCAAAAACCTTATCTTCAAAACTCTTGAGAATTAATGCTTATTACATTATAAAGATGTTATCAAAATTATTGTTTCAAATCCGTCCTGATTGTATACTTTTTATTTGTCATCATTTTTCTTATTTTTTAATTTTATACTTTTTATATTTTTTTTTCTTCACCCCTAGCGATTATTGTTTATTGTTTTTTTTTTTAATATTATTATGATAACCCGTGGACAGTGTTGTGGGTTACATTATTAACAAAATGAAATATTGTTATACTAGTTTTAAGTTTTCATGATGTAACTGTTTGCTGTTCCTCTCAATAAAAATAAAAATAAAATAAAAATTAAAATAAACTTAACGTTTATGTATTTGAAGAAAACAAAAACGCGGCAAATTCCTAGACTAATATTTTTTGTCGGAAAAGCAAAGGCATCTAGCTCATACGGCCTCGTCGGTTTTCGTAATTTTATTTCATGGACCTATAATAGGTCCATGTTTTATTTATAATCATAACTGCATAATAAATGCGTATTCCTTTTTCAAAAAGATGTATAATGCTTTATATACAAACTCAATGGTGTAAACACAGATGTAGTTCAGTATAAATATCGGTAAGTATTCCAAATTTAAATCACATTCTCCCCCTAGAGGATGAATGAAATTCAGTACAATTTTCTTTCCCTGTTTTTAACAGATTAAAAATGACTATTGTTATGTTCGCTTTTTGTGGCATAGAATGTCACTTTTTTGAGCAAGTGGTACGAAAAAACTTAAATAATAAGGAATTACTGTGAGCTAAATGGAAAACCCTTATCACAATAAATATCTACGTAAAATCATATACATAAGCCTTTAAAAATGTTTCTAATATACTAAATAGAACTGAAGTAAAACGTTTTTTTCGATTCCTGAAAAAAGTGATATTTGAGTTGAGCTAGTCTTTATCTAGGTGTGCGATATATAAACTGGGAGTTTTTATGGCCACAAAATTAAAAAAAAATATGCCTGAGAAAGTTTGATTATTTCTCTCAGGAGTGCTCTAAATAAATATCAAATTTTGTCTTGTATTTGAGTGTGTGACTGTTCAAACACTCAAATACAAGAAAAGTTCTGATGGCCCTCTTAAACGGATTATGACCGTGCTGATGACAAAGTGGTACTTATTGCTTTGCAAAAATGCAAAATTACCGTTGTCTTCATATGTAAGTCATACATACACGCTACGGCCCGCCTATGGAGGGTAGAGACAAGGAGAACTATCTCTGTGTATGAAAAGTGTCTGACGTGTCTGTTGTCGCTTCGAAGCAATGACCTTATTCTTTAGTCATTGCTTCGAAGATAGACATACCTACATATTTACATATAAAATAACTTATTTTGATTTATGATTTAATTATTAGTTGATTTATTTGTTTAAAACATATTTAATTATTAGGGCTAATTACGCGTTATAGTATATTATAAAAATTATACGTTTACCTATTTCTAATTAAAGATATTTCTGATTATAATTTAGGTTGGCAGCACTGGTGTCGCGCCATTATTGTTCCGTTGCGAACTTCCGGTGCAATGGTGGGGCGACACTTGCCACACGAATATTATAATGAGTGATCGGGACATCGGCTCTGCTAGGAGTAATAGTGTTCTGTGATCGTCGGACTCAGTGCAAGTAATATCTCCAGGATATTTTATAAAATAGTCTGTTAGAAGGACGGTTATATTTTAAAATAGAAAAATAAACTTAAGACTTATTGTTTACGTGTGCAGTTTTATTAACGTGTTTTACATGTCCGTCAAAATGTGCTACATAAGGGTGGCGCTACAATAGCCACCGGGTAAATTATAAAAGCAATACTTTTAGGTAATGTTTACAAAATAATGTTGGACTACGTAAATTGTTGAGGTATAGTATACTGGACTGTCACTAACTACCACAGATAACTATATACTAGTCAGAGACAGATAGGACAGTACTATGGTTGACGATTAGTTCCAAAAATATGCGCCAAGCGCTAGTGTCGTAATGTCACTGAGGGATGACCCACAGCGTACTATAAAAATGACGCTGACCATCCGGCATAGAATATCGATAGCATAGTGATGTGCCATGGAATATTCTTATAGGGTTAATTTTATTATTTGCAATGTTTAATGTTTCTTCCTATATGTTCATTGGATACGAATATAACGAAAGAAATGTAAAAAAAAGACTTCAGATTTTACTTTTTATTTATTTTTTCGTCTTAACCTATGGGCTTTATATTTCTCAAAGGCAATTTGTTGAGGTACACACATCTGTTTCACAAGTTTTTCTTGTACACCTCCTTTTAAAATTTTATTAATTATGTTGCACCAATTATGAACATGGGTGCGTATCATTAAATTAAGCAACCATTCCTTTACTTCGGTGTTATGACCTGTACACCCCAACCAATTTAAATCAAATTTCTTTATTATTTCTATTTTTAAATGTTTTTTTACACATTTTTTGTATGCATACTTATTCAAGTAATCATGTATAAGGCCCGAGATATTCCTATATAACATTAGAAACTTCTTTGATGGATATGTTAAATTATGATGTTTTAAAAGGGTATATTCTCGTTGTTCAATCCATTTATGAAATACATCTCTTTTTGTTTGCATATAAGTATCAGAGCATCTCCTACAATTAAATTTGTTTCTCACTCTCCTGCACATATACCCTGCTGTATATGCAGAAGAGTGCACGCGCAATCTTTCGTTTACTGGATTTAGTGATTGGTTACTGCTAACGTTTTGCGTCATTGTTATGGGTCTACTACACACGGCATTTTCTTTATCTTCATCAAATGTTGATGAGGAACTCTCATCAACATTGGATGAAGATATGAGTTTAAAAAAATCTACAACTGTGTTTCCTGTATCATCCTCACAGTTTGCGTATATTGAATGTGGACCCATAACGTTGGACATTAGCAGTGATTTAAAAGCATTCAAAAAAGTATTTGCATCAGGATTGACGTTCCTGTAGTTGATGGCTCTGATCCTACCAAAAAAATTCTCAAGAGGATCCTGATTAACATTTCTAGGATAAAAATATTGTATATCATATTTTTCGAACAACAGTTTAGACAACCTTTCAAAACTTTCTATAGTTGTAACACATCCATTAAGAGAAGGAACTCGAACCTTATAGATTTTATTATTTTTGAGGGCTTTCTTGCTACTATTATCAATATATTGAATATTATTTAATATTTGTTTGGCTTCTGTCCAAAAATTGAAAATTTGATGGGCGTTTGGCTTTATTGGTCCACGAAGTTTGCCCCGGACAGTACTCCCTCGAGATCCATTCACGCTGTCAAAGAGCTTGTCCATGAATTCCACAGCTTCGCCTGTTGTGGCTTTTGTCTCACTGACATTTTGACCCGAGGCTGTAGTTTCTGAAATACATAATTATATATAAGTATAACAAACAAACAATGTTTCCATTTCCATTCTATCAGACTACAAGAAAGTGCAACTGGTATTATTCTTAGTATATTAGTTTAAATCAAACGTCTTATTAGTCATAATGGCTCAATTGTAAAAATTAAAACCCAATTATTAAAAACCTAATTCTTTTTAACAAAGAGTGAATATGTATAGTGTGAATTCTTGTGTTTCTTTTGTCGGAGACCCTAAATAAATTAAAGTAAAGTGAGTGAGTGAGTGACTGATTGATAACAAAGTAAAAACTTACTGAACAATGCAGTGTATTTAAGCATTCCACTGGTTGTTGCACTCAGAGTTTGGGCAGTAATTTTAATTATAATTTGCAACTCACTTTAATTTTCTTCATTTTTGCTGCGTAAATATGGTGCTCTGTTAGTTTTTTATGCATTCTAGTATGACCTAGTTGGCAATCAGCATCAAATACCATTTCAACTTTGCTTTTGAAAAACATGTCTTTTGTAAGAAGGTTGTTCCTTAGCCCCTTAAGTAAGTGTGGGGGATCATACACTACACTTAGGTGTTGTCCTGACATCTCAATAGTTCCATCTGCAAACAAAAAAGCTATTGAGTACAACTTAATTTGATGGATCACAATCCTACTAATTTATAAAATAATGTCAAAGTTTAGATGTTTGTGCAATTGTGGTTTAACAGTTCAACATATTTGGATGAAATTTGGTACACAGTTAGACCATGACCTGGACTAACATACAGATGGATATTATGATAATTATAATGATGATGGATACTTTTTATCCTAGATAATTTGCAACTGCTATGCAGATAATGTGAACGAAGGCTATTTGTAGAGAGAGTATCTACTCACCATTATATATAATTATGTCTCAACTCAAGCAATAAAGCGATGAGAACGAATAATACACAAACTAACCCAGAGATTCGACATAATTTTAATGTCTTTGAACACGAATGACTGAAATTACTGAAAAATGAAAATACAATCTGTCAGTTTGACAGTTATACGCAACACTCAACAGCCAAAATGGCTGCCAACAACATGGCTACCGAAAGTAGCGCCATAACGCATTTTTTGGAACTAAAGCTGTCGCAGGCCTGCTAACTACTCTAGTCACTAAAAATATACAATTTTCTAACTCGGCATACTTCAGTCCGATAACAACTGCTACATTCATACCACACAATTTGCCTACGCTAGCGCCATTGTGGAGGGTTTTTGAACTATTATTTACTGTTTAAGTTGGACTCTTTTTCAGCTGTCTTCCCTTATGAGATAATTCTCCTTGTCTCTACCCTCCATAGGCCCACCGAAGGGGTCCACTTATCTAAAAAAAGTACTCTGTGGGTCTACTTATTTATCTGTGCAGATCTACCACATGTCGTAGCGTATAAGGGTCGGTCCGGTATGCTCAGGGTATGTCTGAATTTCTGTAGCATTACTGTACTCCATCTGTACTTTGTGCCGGAAAGGTTTCAGTTCACTTTGCTACCCTTCACCGACTTTGCGTCGGTCACCTACATGTCATAAAAACTGCAGTCTACTCCAATACACACTTACAAATGGTCTCTTTGCACAGACACACTCACCTTTCAGGTAGACCCTGTGCGTAGACCATGTATAGCGTGTAGAACTGCCATTAGAAAATAAATAAATATAAATTACTTAATTATGCACTATTGGTCGCCATCATATCGGCGGACTGGGAGTACCTACTTATAATATTGATTAAAATGCTGGCTTTTCACGCTTGCTAAATTTTAGCAAGCGTCCACAAGCTCAAGCGTGTGAACGGGGGTATTTGGCTTGGCTTGCGTGTGCTTGGAGAAGCTTGTCACCGATCCGGTCTATTGTTGGTTTTTGACCACAAATCAAAGCGGGTTTGCGACAAGCGCTTGCGATGTATTCACACGCTTGTGTGCGTTTAGTATCGCTTGTGGGGTCGTGTTCGACAGACGCGGACGGATAGTTGGATATGATCGGAACGGTTACTTTAAACAAGTAGTGAAGGCTTCGGAAAGAATTATCAGATGCTGAAAATCGTAGAAAAAGAAGAAAGAAAATACGTTTATTTGCGGTAAACATGACGCAGAAAACGAACACATACACAAAAAAGAACAAGTTAGGGGAAAATATGGGTCACATTCACTTAAAACAGCCATCTCTCAGCATAATGCTACGGCCCTATGCGAGACAGAGCCCCAGCGCTGGTTTTCAGCGACAGTCGGCGCTGACGAAGTGTAGAGGATATGAGTTGTATATAAGTATATCACAGTTTGGGAGTAAAAACCGTGATAAAATGCGTGACTCAAGCCCATCACAGAGGCCGTGCTAGCCCCGCTAATGGAACAAATCTAGAACTAAGGCATGTCATACATCAACGATTTTCAAGCTCAAGAAACGTGCACCTGGTGAGGACGGGGCCGGATCTTGCGGATAGTCAGTTCGGCTTCCGCAAGGGGCGCTCGACGGCGGACGCCATCATGCGCGTTAGAGCCCTCACGACGTGGGACGCGGTGTCTCGGGGCGGGATTGTCGCACAAGTCCGAGGCCATGTCTTTCCATGGGCCCCGGAATAGGCCACCATGGGGATCCCAACTAACGGTTCACATCGAGGGGTTCACATCGGCGTCGAGTCCACGATGAAGTACTTAGGACTCGTGCTCGATAGCCGGTGGAACTTCGTGGAGCACTTCCGACGTTTGGCCCCCAAACTGGAACGGACTGGGGCCGCCCTCAAGCGGCTCCTGCCCAACCTGAGGGGTCCAAACGCCTCCTGCCGGAGGCTTTAGGTCCATGGCTACATATGGGGCCCCGGTGTGGGCGCGTTCACAGCGGCGGAGAGCCGCCCACTATCTGAACGCGCCCCAAAAGGTGGTAGCCGTAAGGCTGATCCGGGGCTACCGCACGATCTCGGGCGAGGCGGCAAGCCTCCTTGCCGGACTGCCGCCGTGGGATCTGGAGGCGATAGTCCTCGCGCGCCTGTATGAGTGGCGCGCGGAGGCACTACGCCGGAGGGAAACCCCGCTTCCGCGGCAAATCGCGGCGGAGCGGAAGGACCTCCGGCGCGATCTCATGGCGGCATGGAAAGAGCGACTGTCGCAACCCAGCGCAGGGCACGCCACGATAGCGGCGGTAAGACCCCTCTTTGAGGAGTGGCTAGAGAGGCGTCACGGCATCCTCAACTACCGCCTGACGCAGGTCCTCACCGGACACGGATGTTTCGGGAGGTTCCTGCACATCATCAGGCGGGAGGATACGCCCGGGTGTCACCACTGCGATGATCGTCCCGAGGACACGGTGGAGCATACGGTGGATGCCTGCCCTGCATTGGCGGAGCACCGCCGTGTCCTCGTAGAGGCGATCGTTAGCGGCGGCGACCTCTCACGCCCGGCCCTGGTTCAAGCCATGGTCCGGGGCGAGGGGGAGTGGGAGGCAGTCGCCTCCTTCTGCGAAGTAGTCATGCTAGCGAAGGAGGTGGCGGGACGGGAGAGGGAGAGAGTCTCCCGTCCAAGCCGCCGCGGTGGACGCTCCGGGCGTCGGGAGCCGCGTGACGACTCCCGGCCACCGTAGGCGCGGGCCTGCGGGCGGTGAGTAATGGGTAGCTCACCGTCCGATCAGGACCAGGCCCGTGCTGGACGGCGCGTACGTGTTCCACGCGCGCCTCAAAGAGATGTCAGCATCGAAGAGGGGGCCCACTAGGGCCCAAGCCTGCCGGGAAAGCGGGATCATCCGAAAGGGGTACCGCTGACCCGGAACATAAAGGGCCAAGGAAGGAACATGGGTGGGTTTTAGTCAGTAAGTCTAACACTCCCTTCCGCTCCACCCAGAGCGGGAGGGGTCATTTGATGATTTCCCAACCTAAAAAAAAAAAAAAAGCTCAAGATACGTACAATTTTTTTTTTATAATAAGCTTTATTTCATAAATACAGTACTTATATTACAGTAAGATTACAATTAAGTGCTAAGATAAAACCAAAGTACACGTCGCCACTCCGCCAGGGACTGCCCTGGCGGAGTGGCGACGGCGCCACGCGAAAGTGTATGCGCGCGAGCTCTGCGCGCGAGCTTTGCGATATAACCACTGTTATCGCAGAGCTCGCGCGTGTTAATATTTTTCGTGTTGTTCACAAATAAAATTTGATTCTTTTTGATCGAATTAGACCCAGTTTAAAATAATTTTACGTTTGTTAAGATAGTTTTTAAAATAATTGAATCACGCGTTTCATACATGTTGGATCACGAGGGCAACTTGAAAATTTGATTTTTGTTTGTTCAGTTAACTTAACGATTATGGTGTGTTAACAATATTATATTATATAATAATCGCATTTCATGAAATTAGCCATGATAAACTAAATCTGTTTTAATACTATAAGTATTGTTTTGACGACGACGGAGGAATGACAACGGACCGCCGCGCACCGGTGGATGGCGGGAAATTGGGACCTTTGGATTGTCGTAAGCGCTACGAGCTCGATCGTGCCTAAGACGTCGTGATACGAGGACTAAAGCTCAAGTTGTGTTTTAAAGGATACCTAGTATTGATTAAAGTATATATATATTTGGTTTCGTGTGTTGGAGAAATACAATAAGTAAGTACATGAAAAGTGTCTATTATTTCTAAAAACCCCATTTCTGAAAGCTATGAACCTGAATAACAGTTAATTATCATATTTAAACTATGACTAGACTTTCGGTAAAAGTACAGAGATAACATTTCAGAAATGGGATAAAGATTCCGGTTTTGGCCAGTAAAATGTTTTTCTATCCTGAATTACTTACTAATCCTCTTAGACAATGTGATATATTTTTGTTCTCTTAAATTTTGTTTTGGTTCTTGGCTATTAAAAGTAATTGAAGTTTAAATTTCGTTGTTATGTAACGCTGCCTAGCTATGATGATAATGTATAATGTCTCGTTTAGTGTCCTTTAACTGATTGTTACGCAAACAAACCTATACAAATTCGATTTCTTTTAATACGAAATGGTTTCTATTATTTTAACTACCCGTTTTACTAATAGGTGGATGTTTTAGTATTGGCGGTATTTTGTACCTTGTAGTTACAACTTACTACCATAAATTTACTTACTCATTACGATCATTATGTTACTCACACTTTAATCGTGAACATGTTGGCTACCTAAAGATTGACAGGTGGCTTATCCATATTTTGTAGCTTTATAAAATCCAATGAAATATTTTAGTGAATCTTACGTATATAATGTGCTTATATCATGTTTAATAATGTTTTGCTAATTCTCTTTATTTTAGAATCTGTTTAAGAACTAATTCTTTGAAATATAATTAACATTCCAGGGTTATCCTATAGAGGGGGACCAACCCGACCAACGAGAACGTGTTGTCTACACTCCGACAGATCCGATGGGGTCACCCACTGCAAACCGACGGTCACGCAGTCCTGTTCAGTGGCAAGCTGCCACTTGCCAAGCCGTGGGAGGTGCCGTACGCGTAGACCAGTAAGGGAGCCACGAGCTAGCGCGGTGAGAGACGTGCAAGCCGCAATTCAAGATAAAACCACTGGTGAGTCAACTTCTCTATTGGGATTATCTACTTTTTCGGATCTTGTCAATGTTTTAAAATCTATGTCTAATAATAGTTCTGATAAGTTTATTAGGTTCCCTTAATACCACGATTCTCGAGTTTGACCCAAGTAAACGGGATCAGACAATGACTATGTGGCTTCATAAAGTCAATGAGTGCGCAATCATTTATGCATGGTCGGAGAAGCAAGTAATTCATTTTGCATTACCAAAACTAAAGGCTATAGGCCCAAAGATGGTACGAGGGCCTTCCATTGGTCCTCTTTATTTGGGCTTGGGCAGGAGAAACTTTTAGCCGTTTTCCCATCGGAAGAAAATTATGGCCAAATGTTAAGCGATATGTTGACCAAACGGGCTAGGTTCACAGACTCCTTAGAAGAGTATTATTATGAGAAACTGTCACTAATCAATAGATGTGGTATAAGTAGGAAAAGGGCAGTCGAATGCATTTTGCATGGCATCGACGACAGGTCGTTTAGATTAGGTGCTGAGGTAGCTCAGTTTAATGAACCTAACAAACTCCTTTCTTATTTACGTAATGGTCGAAATATAAAATTTAACAACGAGCGTAAATTAACTAGAGGTCAACCTCTAAAACACCAAAATACACACATCAAAAGTGTCTAGGGATCAACATATATTTTTGCAATAACTTTTCTCCTGATTGATATTAATTAAAATTTTCTTTAAGGATTCATAAAATAAAGTGTTTTCGTTTGTCACAGTAACGATAAACCAAGTCACCTTTGCATTAATAAAGAAATTTGCCATTTTCCTAATAAAGGGATTTTTGACATTTGAACCACTAACACAAAAGTTCGAAAAAAAGACTGAAATAACAGTTTTCTTTAAAATTTTATTGGGTAACTTAAACAATTAATAATCCGTGTTTCTACCGCGAACACTAACAACACAAGAACATCGGTTTGGCATACTCAAAATGAGTTCATCCAAATCACGCTGTGGAATGGCCGCCCATGTTCGTTGCAACAACAAAAAAAGGTCTTCTTGCGACTGGATACCCTCCATATTCGGCAGAGCTCTTCTCTGTAGCATATCCCATGCATGCTCAATCGGGTTCAAGTCTGGCGACTGAGCAGGCCAGGGCAGGACATTGATGTTAGCTGCGGCGAGAGTCTGTCTTACAACTCTTGCGGTGTGCGGTCGTGCATTATCATGCATTAACTGAAATAAGGGACCGATTTGCACTTGTAGAGGAACGATGACGTCTGATACAATCGTCTCAGCATAAATTTGAGCGTTGAGGTTGCCTCTGATCCAAATCAACTCAGTTCTTCCGCCGATCCAAATACCCGCCCATACCATGATGGTTCCACCACTATAAGGATGGACTTCCTGGCAGGATTTTAATCGCTGTTGGCGTCCAGGGGTTCTCCAGTGTCGTATACGTCTTGTATCCGGTCTCATACCAAAACGAGACTCATCAGAAAAACACACGAAACGCCATTGTTCTTCTGCCCAATTTCTGTGTTCAAGAGCCCATTGATATCGAATCCTACGATTGTGCATTGCTATAGGTGGTACCCGTAGCGGTCTTCGGGAATGAAGGTTCACTTCATGCAAGCGGTTTCTGACTGTTTGGTCGCTAATTAAGTTCTCTGAAGAGTGATGAAGCCTCACGGCTAACATCATGGCGGTTATTGTTGGAGCTCTTCGAGTTAAGATTTGAATGTATCGGTCTTGTCTCCGTGTGGTGCAGCGATACCGTCCTCCATGGCGCTCAGCCACGGTACCAGTGCTTCGGTAACGTGTCCAAAGTCGACTGATAACACTCTGACTTGTATTCAGAGCTAAAGCCACAGTACGTTGCCGGGAACCAGCTTCTATCATTCCCACGGCTCTGAGCATTTCTTCCCTGCTTAAATGACGTCGCCGCTCCATAATAACGTTGGTTTTAATCAGTAGTAGGGAAACAGTAGCACTAATAATGTCTTCAATGCGTTGTATGTTTTTATAGGGAAAATATTGACAGCTGATTTTCATCTTTTACTCGAATTTGATTCACAGTTCCTGATTCAAATTATGAAATGCACCAAAAAGGATCCATATAAATTTATAAAATCATAAATTTATTACAAAGCCACATCTTAATCTCAAGAAATCCGCATAAAAATGCTTGATCCCTAGACACTTTTGATGTGTGTAGTTTTAACCCTAGGCCTACACGTTGTTCTAATGGCAAGAAGGATGGTCATGTTACATCTCAATGCAACCCGTAAAGAAGTGTAGTCGATGTAATAGATAGGTCATGAGGTGGAACAGTGTTATGCCAAACTGCCGAAGGTTGGAGAGAAAAAGGTTATGCGAGTAGAGGATAGGGGCGAAGTAGGTGCGGTTGACTCTTCAAAAATAACCACTCCGGTGTCGGATCGAACAAGAAGTATTTCAAATCTGCTGCTGTTAACGGTTTTTCCAACACTGGCTGCGTTCATAGATTTTGGGAGTGAATGCTCAATGATTAGGTTGTCAGAATTTCAAAACATAGGTTCGAGTTATTGTGTCAATAACTCGAACCTATGTTTTTATGGTTTGTCTGCCGACAAACTGCCACGCAGTATGGCAGGTTTATAAAATATGAACAATGTTTGGTCCAAATAAATGTTTTTATATTTTTTTATTTAATAATCTTCCAGTACTGAGAGGATTCGGCAATTCGGTTGTCCCTTGCGTAGGTAAATAACGAGTTCAGATAATTATTGATCAGGTGTAGGTCAAACATTTACGGAGCAGCCACACGTAGTCATTCGTAAAACTAGTGACTCCTTGGAGATCTCTGAACTCGAGCACCAATATGTAGTACCTAATAGCAAAATAAATTTAGTCTGTAAAAAGTTTTGGGTCATGCTGATGTGGATTTGAATACAGATCCGCCACATCAGGGCGACATATTTGTCGATGGAAGTTTGCGATTTCAAAAGGGTGTTCGCTATGAAGTAGCTGCTGGATTGTTCCAGATTCAGAGAGAATGTGGAACCGGACCGATCGTTGTCAGCAATTCTTCGTCAAAACTATTGATGTTTTCAAAACATTCTCTCTAGAGTCCAGTATGCAAGTTTTGAACATTTCCTCAACTGTCAGTAATGGCTTTAAGGCTATTACTGAAGCTGATTTAAATCTGGACGGCGGACTTACTTCCGAGCATAAGATCCAACTACTCAATCTACTGAATAATTACCGATCCTGTTTTGCTTTCAATTTATCGGAGTTAGGGAACACCACGGCTGGTCATATAACAATAGGCCTCCAAGATAACCAACCCGTCGTCTATACACCCTATCGTTTGTCGATCAGCGAAAAGGAGAAGGTTAGGGAAATTGTTTCCGAATTATTGAAGAATGACATTGTAACACCATCAACGTCATGTTACGCGAGTCCTATTGTAGTGGTTAGGAAGGAGTCTGGTGAACTTCGTTTATGCATAGATATCGTGCCCTTAATAAAAAGACTGTCCGCGAAAACTATCCCATGCCGCTCATTGACGATCAGCTGGATGTCCTTTCTGGTAATAAATACTACACGACTTTGGACCTTGCATCAGGGTATTGCCAGATACCGATCCGGGAAGCAGACCAACATAAAACTGCGTTCGTGACGCCGGATGGTCATTATGAATTCAATCGTATGCGATTCGGCCTCGCAAATGCCCCCCCTGCTACCTTCCAACGTGTTATGAACCAAGTCCTTGGGTCATTGCGGAAGCCCTGGCTTATTTGAATGACGTGATTATTCCTTCAAAGGATATCAATGAAGGAATGTCGAGATTAGAGTCAGTGCTGCGTCTGTTTGCCAATGCTGGCCTTACATTAAAGCTCTCCAAGTGCTTCTTTTTCTGTAGGTCGGTCGAATATTTGGGCTTTGAAAGAAGAATGCCCATCGACCACACAAAAAAATGCTTGAAATGAACAACAATGTAATATACGCCAAATTGCACTACAAATCGTAGGGAACGCAATACAATTTCAATAATTATCAAAAAGGTAGGTGGAAGCCAGTTCCAACAATTTTTCTAAAATATAGGTTAAGTCAAGGTCAAGTCATATAAATAGGCAAGAAAACTAGGGAGTCTCAATACTTACAGCTTGTGGTGTTATCCATGCCTGTATTAAACAACGTAGTACTTCATCATTTTGCACTGTTATGATTGCAATATCAAGACATCAATAATTAAAACAGGTTCAGGTCCGCGTCAAAGAGCCGAGTCGTCGTTTAGGTGGGTCCAAAAGTCCGTGTTGAAAAATGGGTACATAACGTGTGCAGAAGTAAAATCAAAATTCTTAATAAATGGCCATAGCTCTTGTGAAATATCCTAAAAAGCAATCTGTATATAGCTCAAGTCGCAAACGCAAAACCATGAATCGATCAAGTAAGCAATCGAAAAACTGAAATGCAGTAATGTCAAACTTTCAGTAAGGCAAAGGACATAAATATGATTCATACAGCCTACGATACGTTTTCCATTTTGAAAACAATTTGATTAATTAATATTGACACGCATAATTAGATTATTTTAATTAGATTTACGGTAGAAATAGCTCGAATTATATTAAATTCATGACTACTGTGCAATAACTCTATAAAATAGTTCGTGGATTATTTGACGATTCCTGTTTGGCTGAATGTCGATTACTCATGTCAAATAAACACCAACCTCCACAAAAAAATAAGAATGGATTAGACGGATATCAAGTTAAATATTTTAGTGATCGTGATATTTTCACCCTAGGTTTACAAACTTGAGAATGATTTAGATAAACATATTTTATTCTAAATAGAATTAAGGACTATTAGTAGTTTCTGTCCATTTCAAGCACTTTTTAGGCATTCTTCTTTCGGCTAGTGGCATTCGTCCTGGTGAGAGGAAAGTAGAGGCTGTGAAACTCTTCCCAACTCCTCAGAGTCCACATAATGTTTATTTATTTATTTATTTATTTATAACTTTTCGCACAAAAGGTACAAAGGCGGACTTAATGCCTTAGGCATGTTCGCCAGTTTCTTGGGCTGTCTAGTTTCTTCCGCAGATTTGTCAAAAACTTTTCGGTTATTGCAAAACCTCTTACACAACTATTGAAGAAAGACTCCAAATGGTCATGGGGTACGGAGCAGGAAACTGCATTCCGTTGTTTACAAAAAAGAGCTCGTACAACGTCCCACTCTAGCCCTATACAATCCGAAGGCAGATACCCAGCTTCATACGGACGCTTGTAAGATTGGAGTGGCAGGTATCTTGTTACAAAAAGATAAGAACGATGTGCTTAGGGCAGTCGCTTACTTTAGTAGGCAGACAACGCCCGAGGAACAAAACTACTCGTCATACGACTTGGAGACGCTAGCCGTAGTTTCTTCCTTACAGAAGTTCCGCGTTTACTTAGTTGGTATCCCTTTTAAAATTTTAACCAACTGCAACTCGCTCCGTGCGACCTTTCAAAAGAGAGATATGATTCCACGAGTCGCTAGGTGGTGGGAACAGATGCAGGAATATAATTTTTGCATTGAGTATAGGGCTGGTCATCGAATGGCTCATGTCGATGCTCTCAGCCGAAACCCTATGCAGCAGGCTCATGATGTTATGGTCGTTACTGATTGCGATTGGTTAGCTACAGTCCAAGGCACAGATAGTCAAATTCAAAGGATCGTTGGAATTCTAAAAGATCCTCAGTTTAATGACGTAGTTGACAATAGTTGAAATTTTAAGTTGAAGAATGATAGGCTCATTAGGGTAACTAGTGACGGTGATAGGTGGGTCGTGCCGAAAGGGGTAAGATGGCAGATTGTTAAACAAAGTCACGACGATATAGGCCACTTTGCACTTGATAAAACTGTGGAACGTATCAAAGCGACATATTGGTTTGCAAAAATGCGGAACTTTGTAAAGAAATATGTCCGTTCTTGTTCAGAATGCGCTTATTCAAAAGCCGCTGGAGGCAAGAAGCCTGGTACTTTACATCCTATACCAAAGGTTGATGTTCCCTTTGACACTCTCCACGCAGATCATGTTGGCCCTTTCATACGCAGAGCGAGAGGAAACATGTACATTTTAGATCTGATTGATGCATTTACTCGATATATTTATTTAAAACCCGTAAGGAACACAAAAACATCTACCTCTATAAAAGTTTTCCGGCAGTATTTTGGTTTGTTTGGTGTTCCAAAAAGGGTCATATCGGATCGTGGAACCTCGTTTACAAGCGAAAACTTTAAAAAGTTTATGATCGAAAAGAACATTAAACACGTAGACAGAGAAGACTATCTGTCTACGATTAAACATGTGTTGAATGCTGTTTCAACCCCAAGGACCAATGGTCAGGTAGAACGCTATAACAGGACACTTGTTGATGCTTTGACTACAAAGTGTGTTGGTTCTCCTGATAATAAATGGGATAAGCATCTACCTGATGTTCAGTGGGGCATGAACAATACGTTCAACAAGGGCATAAATCGAACACCGTCAGAGGCTCTGTTCGGCATTAGACCATCGGGTCCAACTGACGGTAGAATCGTATCCGAACTGTCAGACGACTTATCTGGTTCTTCTAACGGTCAAGACCTGTCACAAATAAGACAAGAAATCAACTCTCATGATTGTTAGTTCCTATCAAGAGTCGCAAAAGAAGGCTTATGATGCAAAGCACTGCCCAGTTCCAAAATATAAAACTAAGTAAGTAGGTGATCTTGTGAGGGTCGAACGTCAAATCCCAGCTACAGGCAATAGTAAAAAACTTGTTTCGAAGTTTCAGGGACCCTATAGAATAACTAAAATGTATGATTTCGATCGATATCAAATTGAGGATACTCCCCTCACACGCAAATCTAACCGGTCTTATTCGACAGTTGTTGTAAGTGACAAAATTAAAGCCTGGTTGAACTTTAATAGACCACATGACGAATCGTCTGGCAATGACACCGAATGACCTAAATATGTATTCTTGCATCAAATGTCAATAATATTTTTCAATTCGTGATTTTAACAAACCTTAGGTACTTATGTCATTTTTACTTACAGGTTTACCGTTTCAGTATCTGGGCCATGAAATAATGCCCGTTACTCTGTACACAATCCTTTCAGACCCTTAGACCATGAAATAATGTCTACTGAGGTCAACTCTGGCCATGAAATAATGCCATCAAAATGGGCCATGAAATAATGCCCGCATTTATGTATGTACATCGAGTCATGAAAAAACGCTCGTTATTTATCACTGGGCCCAAAATGATAATTTGTGAATTGTATAATAAATCTATACATTTGTTTTCTTTACACTAAATAAAATAGGTTCGTTATGTAGACCAAAATGATGTACCTACTGCTGTTAGACCATATTATTGTAATGTATTAATTTGTTCAGTAATTATTGTCGTTGACAACATGTAGACTAGGTGTAATATGGTATTTTGTTTCTGCTCTCTTTACACGAGGACGTATAATGTACAATGGATGGCCGACTGTTAACAATATTATATTTTATCGCATGTTATGAAATTAGCCATGTTAAACTAAGTCTGTTTTAATACTATAAGTATTGTTTTGACTATTTGAGTACCGACCGAGCTCGTAGATGACACGACGGAGGAATGACAGCGGACCGCCCGGTGGATGGCGGGAAATTGGGACTTTTGGATTGTCGTGAGCGCTACGAGCTCGATCGTGCCTAAGACGTCATGATACGAGGACTAAAGCTCAAGTTGTGTTTAAAAGATACCTAGTATTGATTAAAGTACCTATATTTGGTTTCGTGTGTTGGAGAAATACAATAAGTAAGTACATGAAAAGGGTCTATTATTTCTAAAAACCTCATTTCTGAAAGCTATGAACCTGAATAACAGTTAATTATCATATTTAAACTATGATTAGACTTTCGGTAAGAGTACAGAGATAACAGGTGTCAAATGAAAGGTCTAGGTCTAAAAGCATTTTATCAGTTTGAATCATGTAAATCGGTCTACGCGTTTAAGAGATAATTAAGAATTAGTAGGTATATAGTGAAAATGTAAGAAATTTAATAATAAGTAGGTACCTACTGTTATAAAATGTAATGAAAACTTACCACAACCAGTGACATTACTTGTTTTTTCTCTGTTTCTATCAGAACTCAAAAGACTTTTAATTTTCAATTTCAAAGCTGCTTTTGGTTGTACGATTTTTTTTGCTATTTCATCGCATAGATCTTCTCTCACGTTATTATTGTGATATACTTTACGTCTAGTATCCCATAATGGACTTTGGGAGCCATATATTTCAATTAGACGAATTGCTAAATTAAATAATTACCTAGCCGTATGTAGACACGGTTCTCATTGTTGTATGGATCACTATGGAATTTTGATGACAGACACGGCGGCAGTACGGCACGGCATCGTAATATAGCCGTATACCTACCATACTAGTTTTCTCTATCTAAGCATACAACCAGTGGTTTTCCGTGTGATATACATATACAAGCTCACACGATTATTCTGAGTGTGGCTAGCGCGCCGCGCGCCTTACCGTATAATGAAACCGTGCCGTGTCATACAACGGTCCTAATAGTTGACCGTTTACACCGCCGCGGCCGCTGAGTACCTACCTACCCTGGTACAGTAGTACCCAACTGATATGGCGCGTCGTGAATCTTCGTTCGCGCAGAAAAGAAAGTATGGCTCCGAAGATTAACGAAAGAATGCTCAAAACTTACAATCAACCTTAGGTCACTATTATAAGGTACATAATACACTGCAGCTGTTAGTTCCGTCTCACTCGCAAGTCACACCCCTCCGCACAATTACACTTCGTGCCAATTTTATCGGGCCACCAGTTTTTGTCAAATATAAATATTTAATTAAAAATACAGGTTATTTAAAATGTACGATTTATTTAATAAACAATAGAAAAAACTTAGAGCATTAAACCAAGAAAAAACTTAATCTAAAGGCCGCACTCCTGCTATCCCAGTAAAAAGGGAGCACCCTTTTTAAGGAACTCATTTTAAATCATAAAAAGAAACAAATTTTTTGCCACTTCGTGTACTTTTACATGCCACGCGGCACGCGCTAACATGGCGGCAGCTGCCGACCAATAGCGGTACAGGAAAAAGAAGCGCGGTAGGTACGTGGAGCGTGCCGATTGGTCAATAGCATTTCCCGCGCTTTAAAAATTCATCTTCTGCGCAGGTACATCGGTAAGCCATATCAGTTGGGTACTACTGTACTCGTTTGTCGCAGCGACAAGAGCTATCAAAGAGAGTACTCGCCTGGAATTACCGGTGCTCTGTCCGCCGATGTGCGCTGGCTTTCAAGGCTTGGGAGCCGCTGCCTGGGTAGTAACTAGCGGTGTGACGTCGAGGAAAAAAATACTTATCGTCACACTGGTGTTACAACTTGATGTAACGTGGAGTCGGGAATGCGCTGGGTGTAGACGCACACGGGCAAACCCAGGGTAGGTACAGGAAAAAGGGCACAAACACACGATACGACATCGCATCGTGACACGATGTCGCAACGTGCCAAGATGCGACGTCATATCGTGTGATGTGTTTTGGCCCCAAAGACCTTAACACGTTCACTGCCATGGGGGGTCCAAATGACCGGCACTTGGTAGAAGCGTTTGGGCCATGGGGGGCTTAAATGACCGGCACAACTAAGGTGAACTTGAACACCTTTTGCTCGCTGACGGCCATGCGTGTAACGCAAAATACCATTACAAGTGGCCGGCGCGGCCCCAATGATCACTTTAGATAACTTGGCCTCAAAATATTTTTATAATTTTTTGGTTGTATGAATGTTTTTGTAGCGAGTCAAACAAAATTATGATGTAAATTAAAGACAGTATACTTTTTAAAATATTTTTATTATTACAAATCAAGGACTAGTGTTATTTAGAGACACATTATGTTGTGTTGAGATCAAAGTAATTTAAAATTAAAAAACAAACAGAAAATTAATGATTTTTATCAAAACACGGTCTGCACAAATATGGCTTGTCTGGGCAAACTGAACAAAATGTCGTAACCTTTTTGGTTTTGTTTTTGGCAATTTTTCTTCCATGCGTTTGTGAATTATTTTTGTAACAACCTACACAAAATTTTCTTGTCGTCACAGCCTTTCCGTCTGCTTTTACAAGAGAATGTTTTATTCTCTTTGGCCTACATGGAATGTTAGCTCCATCACGTGGGTTTGAGTCAATCATTTGTTGTGACAGTTTTCGTCTAAATTCAATAATAGGTATCTTCTTTTTTGTGGTAGCTTCATATAAAACCCGAGCATTTACTACAGCTGTGTTTAGAACACGGAGCAGAAACAAAGAGGAGGTGTTGTAAAGTCATTCTCCATACAAAAGTAGTGTCGCAGCCTCGCGGGGTGCGGGGGGAGCCCAAACAGCAGAAAGCCATCTAGTGGCTAGTAGCAAAATCAACTCATAGGCAAATTAGACAGATGTCCTAAGATGTCGTAAGAGTTCTGCTATGTTTCATTAAATGTCACTTTTATTGTAAGGAGCCGGATTCAGGTTTAATAGTTTTATAATATACCGATATAGTTTTATTTCTATTATGTCCGACCGAAATACATTTTTTGACTGAAACCGAAACCGAATTTCGGCAGCGGTTTCAGATTCGGCCGAAACCGAAACTTCCAGAAATTAACACGTGTCAGGGAAAAATAAAGAAAACGTTTTAATAATCAGTTTTATTTTTTTTATCTTTAAATCTTCTCTTCTAAATTTTTCTTCTGAACTTGGTTACCGAAACTAAACCGAATTCCGTTTTTTGCCGAAACTCGACATCTATTTGACTTCACTTTTCATATAGCATATATGTAGGTATGTGCTTATCAAAAAAGTCTGAGTGCGGACCTGCAATTTGTCAGTACTTCCGCTACTTGCCGATAGGGGGCGGCAATTACCGAACATTCGAGAAGAAATAAATTACAAATTTAATTTTAATTTTACTTACGAGTGGAAAGATATCTTTATTCCGTTTGAATTTGATTGATCCGTATAACTTCTACAAGATAAAACAGCATTTCATGTTAATGCAATGAGTATGGGTCGGGAATACTTTTTAATCGTTTAAAAGACTAAACAAATACATGACAACCTATCCGCTTCACAACGACAGTTGTACTGACGAAAGCGCCGCCTGGTCGCAAGTAGTGCAACTACCGTGTGACGTAACGACTACATTGGTGGCTGATGGACTACTTTGATTGCAACACCTCCTCTTTGTTTCTGCTCCGTGGTTTAGAAGCAGTTCTAAGGCCAACTTCTTGTACCACTTGATAGATTTTCGAAGCGGAGAAGAATACGCTGTCATTTGATCCGAGAGGTCTACTGCTGCCTTAGCTTTATTATAATCCATAATTATCTTCGGCTTAATCACCTCTATTCCTCTCTTATTTTTAGTTTTTATAAATCCTATAGAGTGTTTAGTTGACAGTAGACAATTTACGCGATTTTTACGCGACTAACAAGGATGACCGGCGATTTGACCGGCGTGGCTCCAATGAAAAAAATATTACATTTGCGCCGCGCCGGGTGTAAATGACCGGCGGATTAAAAACAGCACATAATATACAAAAAAATATATAAAAACATATATTATATATAGAAATCTTATAAATAAGTCATTTCACGTCATTTAAGCGACTGATGAAAAACGCAAATGTATTCGGATTTCCATATGGCAGGCAACGTGTAGTTAAATAAAACTAGTTTTATACCAGTAGCTTCTTTATTGGTTTTATCAGGATCAAGGTCTTTACAAAATTATTGAAAAAATTACAAAGTTACATTTAGCTTAAAATGAGTCTCGTGTTTGTTTTCCGTACATAAGAATATCTAAACAGTAAGATTATGGAAACAGTATTAATGGGTTGATTAATATTAAATATTTAAACCCTCACACAGAAGTACAAATTAATTCATTTTATACTAGGAACCAAAATTCGTTACCTACGCCTTACAAAGTTTTCAAAAATTTCTATCATTACGTTTATAACGCTTTAGTCATACTGCTAACTACAGAGGAATGATTTACAATCAAATTCTCTCAAAAACTACGCTGATGTTAACTTTACAATAATCTTCGGACCATAATATGTGAAACAATTAGATACGATAATACTTACACCTACGTATCTAGGCATAATAAAAATAGAGATACAATGAATTTTATTCATCAATAAACCAGAATAATAATATGAAAACGTGTATTTTAAAAAGCCAATTTAAAAAATATTATTGAAGTATGGACAGAATTAATGTTAAAATATTAATAAATAAAAATAACAGAATTATCAAGTACAAATCGACGAGAGTTCCAGGATTTGTCAGTTGACACTCACAAAACAGCCAGTGTTCTGTGCACAGAAATGGTTTGAAAATTCAACGACCACACCATTGCTTTTCCTCCTAAACTCCTTGCGATGGAAAAATAAAACGTAACGAGCTTTCAGATACGGAAACTCAAACTTGGCGAGTAACTTACGACTAAAATAATCACAAAGATATAAACTTAACACGTAAGAGTAACTAAAACGAACTAACTTTAAGAATATCGTGCTATGATAAATGCATACGTAGAGGGCGAGCGTGATGTCACCAGTGAAGAAGCTCCGATTGCGGGGAGACGCTAGGGGGCTAGGTACGCGGCTAGGACTCGAGTAGCGGCAAGCGCCGCGAGCACCGGGCGCGCACGCACACCGCGGCTCTGACGTCGCGCGCATGGTGCTCGTCGGTTGCACTACATTGTTTAGGATGCCCCATAGTTATTTTTTCTTCTGGGCCTTCTCGGCAGCCTTGGTAATTTTGCCCGTTGTGACTTCCTTGAAGTTTACGCTCTGAAACAAAAAATATTACTGAACGAAAGATCTGAAGACAAAGACCGCTAGCAAACAAGACCCATGTCCTTAGCAAGCTCATATCTCATATTTCATAGTGAGATGCCCAAGTAGATTTGGTTCTGTGTAGTGAGCACTTGTACGGTCTGCTGTTTATTGACGAAACTCTGACAAGAGGCAGATATATCCAATATTTAATAAGTAATGCCAGCAACAGGGCCACTGAGTAACAAACATGTATTGGAAGAAATCTGGGTCTCCCCCGCATACTTGACAACCAAAGACCACTTTTGGAGATGTAGGATCTGTGGTTAGTTTGTGTTGCTAAATACGCGCTTGGACGTGGAGGTGCGGTCACCGGCCTGTTATAGGTACTATAAACTGTAAAGAATAACAACAGGCCGGTGTAGTATCTATATTCTACTATACCTTGATAACGCCTACGGCGACGGTCTGGCGCATATCGCGCACGGCGAAGCGTCCGAGTGGCGGGAACTCTTGGAACGACTCCACGCACAGAGCCTTGGTCGGCATCAGCGTCACGATGGCCGCGTCGCCTGACTTTATCGACTTCGGATCTACTTCCGTTGTCTTGCCTGTGCCAATTTTGGAGATGTTTACATATGGTTTATGGTTTTTTATTTGCACCAATTAGACACCTAATACTACATACTTCTTGTTGATGACAACCGCGTAGCCAGAAAACCAACAAACGGGCTATCTTAACTTCAGGTCCTCATCGCTTAGTATCTTCAGAAGGTCGAAGTAAAAATCTTAGCGTGGATTGGAGACATCCAATAGTGTAATGATGATAGTGACACGCGTCATTTTTACAACGATTAAAGGGGCGTTATGCAAAAGGTTACAGAAAATAATACTATTTTAACATGGCAATAACTCTATGAGACAAGCCGTCTATTGTGTAAAAATCTCACAGTGAAAACTTGGCTGAAGTGAGCTGTCATTCTACCTGCCTCAGTGACAATCAGCTTCGTTATGGATATTTATACCTGCACCTGATGCTAGGGATTGACACTATTGACGGCTCCCCGCAAGCTCACTTCACTTAAGATTTCACGGTGATTTTTGACAGAGTAGATCGGCAGGTCACCAGACTTTAGTGTGATTATACGCACCAGTGCGGCGGTCGCACTTCTCCTTGATCTCGGCAAACTTGCAGGCGATATGCGCGGTGTGGCAGTCCAGTACAGGCGTGTAGCCGTTGCTAATCTGTCCTGGGTGGTTCAGCACGATCACCTGCGGACCGAATGACCTATGAAGCGACAGAAATATCTGTGGACCACTAGGTTCACTATACGTATAGCGCCACACTAACAACGTACGAGACAGCGCCAGCTGACCGGTAACGCTGGACCAGGTACTGATCATCTATTGGTAATAAATATCATAATTTAAAGTCGCTATTCGTGTCTGTCTGTTTGAACGTGTTGTTCTTCAAAACTTCGCAACGGATTTTGATGTAGTTATCACCATCATTTAGAGAATTTATTCCGGAAGGTTTATGTGTAGGTGTACCTATAATAGTATTGTTTGTATTTACTGCTAGTTGCCCGACCCGGCTTCGCACAGCTTTTTTTATTTAAATGATTATCAAAAAATTTTTTTCAAACAAATCTTGTCCTGACTATTACAAATACAACAAAAAAAGAATTTGTTAAATAGGTGCAGCCGCTTTGATGATGCGCGGACAAACCTTTTTGGCAATTGAATTTTATAGATATAATTTGTGCATAAATGTGCCCAAAAAATTAAATTTGTGCGTCTTGAGGTTTCCGAGTTATTCAAGATGCCCGCTGGGGTAACGTTTAGCAAAATGCTGTATCTCTTAAACGGCATGAAATACAATTACGATTTTTTTTACTACAAAGGGTCTTAATTTGTGCAATTTTATTTTTTCTATAATTGACGCCGTTGGAAAATTAGGCATTGTTTTTCAAAAACCCTAAAGTCGATCCTTGCGTTTCATTCAGAAACCTTAGAAACTTGTACCTTTTATGAACTCTATGCATCATGTGAAATTAGATGTTTCTATTCCAATTCCATAAAGAGATAATCCATTTTAATTAAAATGTATAGTATACATATAGTATAGTATAAAAAACGTTACCCCAGCGGCATCTTGAATAACTCGGAAACCTCAAGACGCACAAATTTAATTTTAGGGCACATTTATGCACAAATTATATATATCTAAGTAGCTAGTTTGTTATTATTATTTTTTGTAATTTTTTTTTTATCTACGGGTACGACGACCAGGAAAAAAACATGCCGCTGGGGTAACGTTACTCCAGCGGCATCTGTTTATCGTGAATATCTTTGGATCGGCTGGACTCACAAATGATAAATTTCGGGCACATTTACACGACATGAGGTACTAATTATCTGTCAAGTCGAAATCCTGAAAAGAGACAACATGCCGCTGGCGTAACGCACACATTAAAATTACATTTATTTTAAAGAGATCTTGATGTTTTGTCAACTCTTAAAAACCGTGCGTAGCAGGGGCGAGTCGCGAGTGTAAGATATAATAAGTATTTACCTATGAAGTTGCCGTTTTACAATACTGGCCATTTTAAACTGGTAATAAATTCTAAATTCAAATGAAATTTTATTTTAAAAAAATATGATTCTATTAAATTTTTTATTTCTATTTATTTATTCTATTTTCAAATTCAGTCATTTGTTTATTGATTAGTGTTTTGTTTTCACTACATTTGTATCTTTTTCATCAATATGGACACGATAAAACTGACTGGTAGAAAATGCCTATGGCATTAAGTCCGCCTCTGTACATTTGTGTGCTTAAAGTGTTAAATAAATAAATAATAAAAATAAGAGTAATTATGGAATACGAGTTCCGTCGACAGCAAAGCCGCATAAACGGCTCGCAACATTATAATTACGTGTACGGAGTGAACACTACAAACGAACGCACGTCTAGTTATTGGTTGGATTGCTTCCGTCATGAAAATTTTGATCTAAAAAATAAACCCCGTGGTCGCCCGAAAGCTAGTCAACAACGACACGTGACAACGACGAATTAAAGGCGATAGTGGACGCTGACGATACTCAATCTACGGGTGAGTTAGCAGCAGCTTTCAAGTTTAGCATGAAAACAATATTGGTCCATTTGCGTCAAATTGGCAAGGTAAAAATACTTGATAAGTGGGTGCCGCACGAACTGAACGATCGCCAGCGCGACGAACGCGTTGAGGTTAGGAGAGACACAGAAAGAAAGGGATTTTGAACCGCATTGTCACTTGTGATGACAAATGGATTCTTTTTGATAATTGTAAGCGGTCATCATGTTGGTTTAGACACTGGTATAGAGCCTAGGCAATGCCCCAAACGAAAACTTACACCTAAAAAAGTCATGGTCACTGTTTGGAGGTCTAGTGCCGGTATAGGTAATTCATCACAGCTTCTTACCAAATGGCACCAGCATTATCTACTGCGGATGTGTACTGTGAGGAACTGGACACAATGATAGAGAAGCTCGCAAATATCCGGCCAGCCTTGGTTAATCGCTCGTCCCTGCTGCTCCTACACGACAACGCTCGACCTCATACGGCACAACAGACGGTCTCTAAGCTACAAGAGCTAGGGTTGGAAGTTTTGCGTCATCCACCGTACTCACCAGACCTTGCGCCGACAGACTTCTACCTTTTCCAAAATTTGGACAACTTCTTGGCATGGATAAAATTCAATGCCCGAGAGGCAGTACAAGATACCTTTGAAGAGTTTGTTGGCTCCCCGTACACCTGACTTCCTTCTAGAAGGGCATTGAAAAATTACCACTGCCCTGGCAGACATGCATCGATAGCATGGGTGCATATTTTGATTGATAGAAATATAAAATATTTATATAAATATTCGGTCTTTACTTATTAAAAAGTAAAGACCTAATATACAGGATGGTCCAAAAGGTACGTCCATAAAAAAAAAATACTCCTCATACCTATGGGGTATCCGAAAATACCCCATGTGTGTTCCGCGATTTTTGATAGTTTAGGAGAATATGAATATATTTTTTGATTTTTGAGGAAATTCTTCAGGGAAGTCTTTAAAAAATTATAGCTTTTTTCGACAAGCTATTATGTTTTTTTTTTGCGTTTTTTCGATGTATCTTGCACTAATGTTAAGAAGAAAATTTTTTATACATGAAATGGTATTTCACCAGTCACATCGCAAAAATTAAATACAAAAAGAGCTTGTCGAAAAAAGTTATAAAGATGTCGCCGATGAATTTCCCCAAAAATTTCAAAAAATATTCATATCTCCTAAACTATAAAAAATCGCGGAATATACATGGGGTATTTTCGGATACCCCGTAGTTATGAGGAATCTTTTTTTTTTATTGTGTCACTGTATGGACTATTCTGTTTAACACACCAGCGAATATTCTCACAGTGAGATTGGAAGAGAGCCTATATACTAAACCGTCTGCGATGTAGGCACTGCATGGAGTCAGAGGCAAAGCTGTGGCTGAGCTCAGACCAGTGAAGGTGCCGCAGAGCACCTCAGTGGCAAGCGATGGTTTAGACGACTACATTCCTTCCGAGCTGACGAGCTTCATCTAGGGTGGTAGGGAATAAAATAATCTAGGAGCGTGTCAAAAGAATTTTCTACAGATGAATTTCGTCATAATATTCATCTACTTTCCCCAGAAAAACAGAACGATTTTTTTTTTTATGCAAACTTAGAGCCTATGCTTGCATCGGCATTTTGTATACGCGCGTACCAACCATGCAAAGCGCGGCGGCGCGTGTTCTGTCGCAGCTGGTGTTGCTTTAAAAAAGCAACACCAGCTGTGTTTGCAGCGCCGACAGGCAAAAAACAAACGTCAAACGCATTTATGCATAGTCAGCATAGAAAAAGGACCATCATCCTTTTCAATACGAATGTAGCTGTCGTGGAAACGATTGAACATTAAAATGTAGGTAGTAAGAACTAGGCCATTGCTAATGTTTATATTTTCAGCTTTATATTTCTTGATAAACCGACTGTATTTGCGCTACGCTAAGTGACATTACATTGTTTTGCAGAGATGGTACCTACCTAGCGTTAGCATTACGTATGTACGCCCCATTAGAATGTTTTACATAAGAATCGTCTACGCTCACCTACTAAAAAATTTTTTCTTGTCTTGGCGTTGTTTATTTTTTGCTTAGGAAAGTCCGAGCTGTGTCAATGCCAAGTCCGAATCACGCTGTACCAGATACTTAATATTTTTTTTTTATTTGACGTGTGTAGATTCTATCTGACACGACTTCCGGAGCTCAGAGAAATCCTAGAGATGTAGGCACATGTCGAGGATAATTAATAATATAGTTGTCAGAAATCTGGGGGATCCTCCTGTTGGTTTGTGAGTAGGTGGCATGAAAAACAAGGACTGCCGCGGTACGAATTGACATACGAATGAACCTCCTATGTATGTGACCACGGCCACTCCATATTCCTCCATAGGAACCCCCAGTCGATCATTTGCAGGAGTTATTTAGTCATAGTCGATATTCGATAAAAACCTAATTACCTACCATTAACTGTAGGTAATTGGGTTTTTATCGAATGTAACTATCTAACAACAATTCAATGTTCTGTAATAGCCAGTGGCTAAATTCGCAAAATGCTGCAATAGTCATAATGTAACAATGAACTATGTGTTAGTAGGCGCAAGGTCAGCCGATAACATTAATAAAAAAATTGATAGACGGCAGGAAATTAGGCGACTAATGACTAAATTTAGCAATGCATCTAACTGGGGTATTAAGTTTTCGCAACGTTGCAGAATGTGTGTCGGCATTTTAAGCAATTTCTAACTTGTTGTAATAGGTACAATGTGCGTGAACTATAACAATATCATGAGACAGAATCACCGAATTAATTTTAAAAGAATACCCGAAATTATTTCATTAGTTTCCATTGACTGACTAAGGACATTCAACTTCATTACAAGGTTCTCGAGGTTTTCCTAATGTTGAATTACCGGCCGAATGAAGATCGAACGTAGTAGGTATTTTGCTGGACTTCACGAGTGGCAACGTCGCAATTTAGTGTCATATTTCGTGGTTTTCAATTTTCATCATTTAATCGGAGCTATATTTTAAAAATCTGTTTAATTAACTTTTTAGTATTATGTGAAAACTGAGTAAAAGGTAAGGTAACGTTTTGATTATTTGGAATTAGATTTATGATTTAGAATACCAAAATCGATACTAATCTCAAAACGCTAACCGGTAACCGTTTTGATGTTCCCTCGAACAAGCATTTTTTGAGCAATTTTCGCGTCGCCTGAATATTTGATTCATGAACGCTAAAGGCCGAAGATGATGTTACTAAATAAACAGGAGTAATAAAAGAGTGTCACTATACCTGGGCCGTGAAGTCGGCAGCACCTTTAGGCGGGGCGTTCTTGGAGTCACCGGCCACGTAGCCACGACGCAGTTCCTTAACGGACACGTTCTGCAAACAACACCGATACATATCGATGTAATTTTATCTTTTCTCTTTAATTGGGACAATACGTTTCTCACGAAATCGCGCGCGCATCGCTTACAGTATCAACAATTCCGTCCAACCCACCCCTTTGTATTAAGTAATATAGCATTTTCTTAATTTATGACAATGTAACTGCAATCTCCAGAAACATTGCTTGTAACGAAACCGATCACTGATCGAGTGATCGGTAAAATGCCATGAAATCCATAACCTACTCTCTATATCTACTCTGTGATTCGTACCTTAACATTGAATCCAACGTTGTCTCCGGGCATGGCCTCCTGCAGGGCCTCGTGGTGCATCTCCACAGACTTCACCTCAGTGGTGATGGCGGCCGGCGCGAACACCACCACCATACCTTCACAAATTATCATCATGTGCTTCTTATTTAAATGACACACGACGTTTCAAACCTTACTTTGCTGTCAGAATCAGAATTTCAGCTATATACGTGTAATCACACACACACACACAAACACTCACCCCTTTCTCAACAAAAGATTTGGGAAAAAAAATCCAATATTTTACTAACAATATGAATATAATTATGCCCCTTTAATAGAACATAACTGGCAAAATGTGGGTGTGCAATGGGTACCACATGTCTGCCTGTCTCTTTGGGAAATGCAGATCAAAAGTAGCCCCTGCATGCAAGCATCCTAGAACCTATCATTTGGACAACGAAAGGTGAAGACTTGCCGGGCTTTGGAAATTCTGCTGACACTATAAACAAAGAATTTCTTACCAGGTTTGAGGATGCCGGTCTCAACTCTTCCCACAGGCACGGTGCCTATGCCTCCTATCTTGTACACGTCCTGCAGAGGCAAGCGCAGCGGCTTCTCTGTGGGCCGAGAAGGGGGTTGGATCGCGTCCAGAGCCTGTTTCAACACACATTCATATAATACACCCACATGGGAGTAGGCCATAATGGTACTGATAGTTGGCAGTAGGAGGATCTGAGTTCTTTTGCGACGAGCCCTAGAACTTTCCTTTCGACCTCGATTAAGTCCTTCGGCAGATATGAAGTTATGAGTTGCGGGTTGATTTAATAGAAATGAGGAAACGATCGTGATATTTAAATTAATTTCCTTTTCTTCTATTAGGAAATAATCATTTGAAAAGTAGGTCTGTACAAGGACTACCTAAGTATTGATCGAACTTTGTAAGAATGTCAGCTTGTTTTTTCCTAAATATTTCCGACAGTAATCGTGATGTTGCTTCAGCTCGTCTGCCCTTTCAAAGAGAGAGGTTTCGCGATCGAAAAGACTAGACCTAAAGGTTAAGGACTTAATCGAAAGGAACGAGATGAAAGTAACTATTCGAAAATTTACGCGTCGCTGCCTCTGATTAGGACAAAGTTTATTTGTGTTACTCAGTGCCAATGGTGTAAACAATGGTGTTGACAAAATGAGGCAGCAAAAAAACACGCGTAAAAGGATAAGCATAGGGTTCTCCTCCATCCATGACTATTACCACCACTCGTTTAGCTGACTTTTATGCTTGGATTGCAGCCATTTTTTTTTCGACTAAAACGTCATTCCATGGCAGACGCGATCACAAGCCCATTCTTTCACTGGGCATTGGGCTTCCAAGGTTTTTTTTCTTGGTAGTAGTACCTAACGATTGTATTGGTCCTAAGATCAATACAATCGTTAGGTACTACTGGTAGTAGTAGTATGTAGTAGTGGCAGGGGCTCGTGGCTAAGTAATACAGCCGCATAGGTCGATCGATCAGGAAAAGCTACGCTTGCCGCTGTCGGTCCGTGGATGGGTGACCATGTTAACATGCCGAGACCCATCCGCGCCTCGGAAAGCACGTTAAGCTGTAGGTCCCGGTTGTCATTCGTGGATCTTTTAAAGGCGTTACGAGTTCGTCAGAAGCCCGTAAGTCTGACAACCAGTCTTACCAAGGGGTATGGTATTACCCAGTGGAGGTCAGACAGGCAGTCGCTCCACGTAAAATACTGGTATTCAGCTGCATCCGGTAGCCGACCCCAAAATAGCTGGGGAAAGGCTAGGCAGATGATGTTAGCAGTAGTATAGTATAACGCCCTTGGACGCAAAATAAACGCGCTCAGACGCGCAGTTGGGGACACCAGTCCGTTATCCTGTATACTACTCCTGTTGTGTTTGTAATGCGTACCTCAATAAGGCATTTGCCCTCGACCTTGCCCTCCTTGCGGTCGATGGTCCAGCCCTTGAACCAGGGCATTTTGTCGGAGGGCTCCAGCATGTTGTCCCCGTGCCAGCCCGAGATGGGCACGAACGCAACCGTGGCGGGGTTGTACCCTGCCGTATCGAGATTATGTAAGTATTCGACCTCAATGTCGCCTTGCGTTTTACTATGTAAGAACGAAGTAAGATCGACCCATTTAAAATGGGAGGTTATGTTAAAAACATTTTTTTTTATTTATTAGTAATTTTTGACCGGCATTTCCATTTTGCCACCCCATAAAATCCACACTAAGGTGGATATTCGGAATCGCATGTCCTAGAATCCACCCTGGATCTAGTAGGAAAAACGGAATTTATAGGCTTAGGGTGGATTCTCGGACATGCGTTTCCGCGTATTCACCTTATGGTGGATTTTATGGGGTGGATAAATGAAATAACCGTTGTTAGCTTGACCTTGAAAATTTTAAGACTACTTTTTTTTGTAACATTAATTAGGTCTTAATGTTTAGCCGACTTTTACTTAGAATTTATCGATTCTAGCTCTGGTTCAATGGAAAAGAAAGCCATTCCCCTTTTCATATCGTATTTGCGGATGAAAAACAAAATAAGCAATTAAATTATATATAATTATACAAGGTAACAGAATAAACGCAAGTCCTGAGAGTAGCTTGCTCATAAATTGACTACTGAATCGATTTCAGTAACTATTTAGGTATTTTTTTCAAAAATTATAGATACCTACGTATTTTGCAATACTGACCGCCGATTGAGCCAAAGAAAATTAATCTATTTCAAGGCAATAAGACTTAATTTTAAATGCATAAAGTAATGCTAAGGTCAACACGATTTTCTTAATAATAATAGTTAGCTTTAAAAAAAATGTTTTGGTCATTGTATAATGCTTATAGCTCAAAAATTGTAGTTTAAGAGGTCTTGCGTTAATTATGTTACACGTTGTTTATGTAATGAAAACTAGAGAAAAATCTGTAAACCGTCGCACGGTCGTTACTTGTGATTTGATCAAAGCTAAACTTACCAATCTTTTTGATATAGGAAGACACCTCTTTCTTAATCTCCTCATAACGTGCCTCGTGGTACGGAGGCTCAGTGGAGTCCATCTTGTTGACGCCGACGATCAGTTGCTTGACGCCCAGGGTGAAGGCAAGCAGGGCATGCTCGCGCGTCTGTCCGTTCTTGCTGATGCCCGCCTCAAACTCGCCCGTGCCCGCAGCCACGACTAACACCGCGCAGTCAGCCTGATAGACAATATTATCAGCATGATTGAAACATGCCAGACGCGTCAATATGGACAGATGGCCAGTCAATGTGGCGATACTCGGGGGAACCAACATTCAATCGAAAGTTCTCCACTATTGGACGTATATAGCCCATGTTCAGTAGTGGGTAGTGGACACCTTTCGGTTAAATGATTATGCTGATGAAGATTGTCGGCGTAGCTGATTACTAGCATACTAGCCATCCGGATCCCAGAAGCTAACTAAAAGTTTTTATGACACTCAGCAGCACTATTAACGCTTTTCTATAATAATTTTGTTATGACGGTTATCTGTCCAAATTATAAACACGAAATGTAGGTTGGTAATGCTATCCAAGACAGACTGTTGTAGGATCCAACGTCAACAGCCATCCAGAAATTACAGAAAAAGAAAAGTGATCACTACAACTTGCCTGGGAGGTACCGGTGATCATGTTCTTGATGAAGTCTCTGTGTCCGGGCGCATCAATGATGGTCACGTAATACTTGCCCGTCTCAAATTTCCACAGCGCGATGTCGATCGTGATACCGCGCTCACGCTCTGCTTTTAACTTGTCCAAAACCTACGAATTACAAACAATACAACCTATTTAAACTTAATTCATATGAATCCGTATCTACAGCTTTTTCCGTAATCAAAGGCGGAAAAAGCGGTAAAGCTGCAGTCATATTTGTTTACAGCAACACGGCCTGTACCGCTGAGATTGAAAACAAAAGCTAAGTAGGACTTCTTATTGTTAATTTGTTACGCTAAAAAGTTTTCCCCAAAATCGAGCACCTATTTCCATTTAAACATTGCTCTAATTGAACATAGTTTTAGTTTATCCCCTGAAGTCGTTTATCTTGTAGTGCAGTTAAAGAATGTTGAGATAAAACTATCAACACACCACACAAAAACATCTTCCAATTCTACCAGCCTGAACACACCCTTGAAGAGGAACAGACATACGATTGAAAAAAAAAACATTCAAAAAACGCATCTGACCCTGTGTCATAGGTACCTTCTATGACAAGGTCAGATGCGCAATACATCTCTGTAAAACTAAAGAAACACCAAATGGAATTCAGCAAAATAGATACGTACCCAAGCATACTTAAAGGAACCCTTGCCCATTTCCTGGGCCTCCTTTTCGAACTTCTCGATAGTCCTCTTGTCGATGCCGCCGCATTTGTAGATAAGATGGCCTGTGGTGGTGGACTTGCCAGAGTCTACGTGGCCGATAACCACAATGTTGATGTGAGTCTTCTCCTTACCCATCCTTGTGGCGTCCGGCGAAGTGTTAGAGAATCAACTTGTAACCTGGACAACATTAGGAAAACTGTCATAAAAAGTAAATGGATCGTTATCTCCTGAGACATGTTATGTGACTCGTATGAGTCGTACTCGTGACATGTTTGAGACAGTTACTTTTTCTATTGTTACCGAACTTAATCAGCTCGATCGACAGATGAGGGGGGATATATGAAAATCCCTACGGAACCTCTTTTGAAGGTGGTAGGTACAGACGCCAGCACATCAAGCTACTACAATCTGTCAAATTTCTTTAATAGATTTTCAACTTTATCGCTAAAGCATTAAGGTTCAAGGTTGATTGGGAAAATTTTACAGTTTCGGGTAGCTTGACCTGCTGGCGTCTGTACAATATTTATGTCATTATAATAAGACATGATCAACAGTGCTGCATAGCATTGTGAAATCCATCGATCTTCAAAAACTGTTGAATAGACAATTAATCACTTCTTAAACTTTGACGGATAAGCAGACAATGGATTCACTTCACTGTTCAATCAGTTGTATAAATATCAACGAAGAACCTTTTTACGCATAAGGTAACACCGACTGAAGGTCTACCCTTACTACCTACATGTTAACATTCATACAACGACCCTAATTAAACAAAGTTAGGTTTAATTTGAAATATATTTATCCCGAAATACAAATAATTGTCGCCTTGCAGAGGTAACCTTTTATTGCAAAATCTTCCTTAAACGGCTGTGTTTTAACGCGGAATTTCTAGTTACGTATGGCAGGTAAGTCAATGTACATTTCATTTCTTATCAAGCAGGTAGCTACTACGTTGAAGCTGCACTTAAAGCGCACAAACAATAAGTGCGCGATTGAATTAGTCGCATCACAACATTCCCGAGGTAGTCTGTCCGCCGGGCGTGCGCCGCATAAGACACCCGGGACATTGATACACAGAGCTGTTCTGCCAAATATAGACTAAACCTACCCACGCAAATTAATTGTTATTCACGCCAGCCAAGCTAAAAAGAAAGTTCCCTCTTATCCTAATTCAATTCATAATAAAAACTTTTTACCGAATAACTGAACTCCTGCACCAAATAAAATGGAATGTCTCACACCAGCTACAAAGCTGTAGGTAGGTATCCTAGGAACGATGTTATTGATGTTAAGTGACTGCTGGTTGCATCGCTGTAAGGGTGAGTTCTTGTAGGTACTTGTGTCAAAATATAGGTTCTATCTACTATCCAAGGTAGTAGGTACTTATACCGCCAGCTTTTTTGTTCATTAAGATGTATAGGTAGGTACCGGTGACTTGACAGGAATTGCTCAAAGATTTCGACGCAGTGACGGTATATTTATTATCTATCACAAAGAGAGAGTGCATTCAATCTAATTTTAGTAGGCGCGATCTATACTAGCATAGAATTCTCTAAGTATACAAGTACTAAAGCAGATGTATTGCAACACTATGATTCAAAATTAGAATAATCGTATGTCGCACTACGTAGCATGCATGTGTACCGGCGACGCACATGCATGGTCTTTACTATGCGTCCATCATGAGCATGTTTGTCAGCATCAGGTAAATTACGACCAAGCTCCTTGTGCCCGGTATTTTTTAGAAAATTAATCACGGTGACATTAACATGACATGGCTTTGAAAATGGAAAAATCATATTTTTCACTACATGCACAAATGACCTAGGAATTATTGAAACAAAAAACTTTCTGAAATAAAACATTAAAGAAAACCTTTTAACTCTGAGAAATAAAGTATAAAGTTGCTATTACAAGAGTTGGTAAATTAATCGGGAAAACATTACAAACGTTTAGGAGCATGATTATTAAAAGCCAGATAATATACCTATTTTGTTATTATTATGTTGTTCACTGAAAGATTTTTCTTACAAAAACATAAAAATTGCGTAATTTTAAAATCTTATACCGGCAGAATACCTGTGTCCAGGTGAAGTCAAAAAATATTTTCAGGAAAACCACTATGTTCTATATTTTGGTTGTAAACATGTAACAGAATCACACAAACGCCATAAAATAACTGAAATTGTATATATTTTACAATAAAACACAAGAAAAGCTCACCTTTGCAGCCGCAGTCGCGAATTTTCCGAGCAATTTTCGAGCATGCGCCGTAGGCAATTCGCCCGGGAAATGCAATCAATAAAATCAAAACCGTACCTATTAACATTAGTTACACGAAATAAAAAAATCTAATGCATTATGTTATCTTAATTCATCTCATAATTATTGGGATATTTAAACTAATGCAATATTTACCTGCTAGCTAATTAGTTTTTCAGAATCCGTCGGAAAAACCGGAAGCGCGGAACTTTCTTTTTCTTCGAGCCAAGCATCTATCTTCGCACGTATTGAAACTCTTTTTAATTTGTAGATATAGAACGTTTTTCATTATGGTATTTTAATAAATCCGTATACAGAGTCTGTCTACGGTTGAATCCGGGGTTGAATCAATCCTTTTCATAATTATGTTCCTATACCACAGACCATTCCTACACGTTCCTATTCTCATAATAGTTTCCGTTTATCGTAATTTTTTTATTGAAATAAGTAGGCCAAAATATTAAATTACTTACATCTTCTATCTGAAGTTGTTAGAAAATATGGCCGATACGTTTCTTGGAGTTCCATAACAATACGAAATGCTTTGTGTTTGAATCTTCGTTTAGCGCTATATTTACCTAAGGTATTTGGGTACCTCCCTGTGATAGAGAGACAGCAATGTAATGCAATGTAGCCCCATAGGCTTAAACCTAAAAGATCCCGTACTGCCCGCAGGCATCCTTTGAGTACCTACGGAACCTAAAATAAAAACTTTATCATATTGCCCTCACATAAATTAGAGAGTGGGTACATTCAGGCCTTGAAACATAAATATTTGGCAGCCTATCAGAGGCTAAAAGTACTCTGAATTAAAAAAAAAAAGACTGTGAGACCAACACTAAATTGTCTAAAAAGTAAAAGTTTATAGGAAGCTAATTAATATGTAGTAGTGTGTAGTAGTGTCAGCTCTACATTTTCTATAAGTCTAGATAATTAACTATATGAATGAGTTAATAGTAGTCTCATAATGATCTGGTTTGACTGATTGCAAAGGGATCATTAGATTATATACCAGTCAAAGAGATTTAAGTATATTTAAATGACTTATTGTATCCCAGTAGCTACCGGCATCGCGTTTGTCGTGAATCATTTAAATCATAGGTTCTCAAGTGGGCGATAACGGCCCCCCCATGGACGTTTGAGACTTTCAGGGGGGCAGCAGATGACCCAGAGAAAATTAGGGGGCGTTAAGATGGAACTTACGACTATATAATATTAGACGTTTATATGCAATCGTGGCAATATCTGTTTCAGATTCGCAACAAATGCCAAGTCAAAAAAAATGCTCTATTAAAATAAAAAAGTGGGCGTTGGGCAAAATAAGGTTGAGAACCTACGATTCAAATTCAAAGATGAGTGGATAATAAAACAGAATAAATAATTTTATTATTTTTAATTGTTTAAACATACCTTTTAAACAGTTCTTATAATTAAATTCAAAAATACTTAGTTAAATTATAAATTTTAAAATATTGTATTGTGTTTATGAATAATCAATAATTGCATCGTAAAATACAAACTCCTATAGGTATTATAATCAGCCTACAACGTTCCCACTGCTCGGACACAGGCCTTCTCTCTGAAGGAGTGGGCCGTACTCCACCACGCGGACCCAGTGCGGGTTGGTGGATGTTACGTCTTCGAATTTTTGGTTCTTGTTTCTCACGATGTTTTCCTTAACCATTTTGAGAGCAGTGACGATGAAATTAAATAGAGAAATTAAAGTTAAATCACGACCTACAACTCGTAAGTCGGGTTGATACCACTGCTCTCTAACAAACTCCTCGTTTACACTAAATTAGCCATAAAGGAAAGGTGTAATAATAGAAACAGATCGGATATTATTTCACTGACAAAGATTGGAAATTCGATCTCAATGATTACGGAATGTAGTCATGATAAAAATTCAAGTAGATAATGTGCTGTAATTACAATTCAAACTAATACAAACCAATAATTATTCGTGTTTTCAATGAGAGATTTATTTCAAAACAAAGTACCTATTATTACTATATTATTACTATAATCGAATATATTTATAAACAGGTTATAAAAATCGTTAGTTCTGTGTGGCAATAAAACGCTGGCCGTAAATTTCGTAAAATTAGCACACACAATGTAATGAACAATTGAGGGGTATAAAAGCAAAACCGCTTCAGTCCAAAATTGCAATTTTTTAAACTGGTATTACCAAATTATAGTACTTGAAAGCTGCAACATTATGCCATAAAAGACAAAGTGCAAATCCACCTCAGTCAACGGTAAATACACTTTGAAAGTAGCGTTTAAATGCAAAAACGCTTAGATCCTATATTTGTTAGAAGCAAATCCGCCACTGTCACAATCGACCAATCAGAAGCCGCCATTCCAAAATTTCCAAGATGGCGAATCAGTTATTTGTCGTACTAAGTAAACTGGAAATAGCGTCTGGTCTTTTCGAGTTTTCTGTTTTATTACGATTGTAATGGAAGAAAATATTACACCAGCTCGTGCAGGACGAGCTAGAAAACGTGCTAGAAATGTAGATCAGTGGCGGCGAGTGCGAGAAAAGGCAGAAAGGTAACAAATTATTCACTAGTATTTTACCTATTATGGTATGGTCTGCAAAAGTTTTCTTAGCTTAAAGCATTTATATTCAATATTTTTATTTGTGGCTGTTAAAATAATTGAATAACATTTTTTTTTAATTTTTAACTAACTATGCTGTTTTAAATGCTTTTGGTAACGGTTTTTTTTTGCATTTGCTTAAGGTATTCTGCAAAAAGTCTACCCGCATTGCCTGCATGTCAACATAATAAAAAAGCTATTTACGAGTGCAAAAGCGTAACATTAGCTGATGCTAAAAAATTTCATGACACTTTCTATGGTAACAAAACCAAACAAGCCCAAGATGCATTTCTATTGAAGTTCTGTCATGTTATTGATGTTCAACGTCGTCGTCCTAGAACAGGAATACAGGGTGTGCGCCAGGCAAATTATTCAACAAAATTATATATAAAAAAAAAAAATTCTAACACATTGCTCAATGTTTGTCAATCATCATTTCTGGGCATATTGCAAATACCACGTAATAGAATCCGTAGAGTTGCAGAAATTTATAAAAAAACTGGTGGTTTAGTAACTGAAAATAGAGGCGGAGACCATACATCCCACAAAAATATTCAAAAGTTACAGGAAGTCAAAAATTTTATAGAATCTTTTAAGTGCATAGAGTCTCACTATTGTCGGTCTACTACAGAAAGGAAATATTTAGATTCGGCATTAAATGTAAGAAAAATGTGGCGAATGTTTAATGAACAAACAGAAAACCCAGTCAAACAGTGCTATTTTCGAAGAATTTTCAACACTCAATACAATGTTGGGTTTGGTAACCCAAGAACGGATGTGTGTTCTAAATGTACAGAATTGGATGAGCAAATTAAGAGTGAAAAAAATCAAGCACTTAAAACCAAATATATGATCGAAAAGACCGTTCATAAACGCAAAGCACAAAAATTCTACCAACTATTAAATGAGAGACAAGATGGAATGTTGACACTATCTTTTGACTGTCAAAAGAATCAAGTCCTACCTAAAATAGCAGACCAAATAACTTACTATAGTAGACAGCTTTATATATATAATTTTGCGGTAGTATTATCAGTAGAAGGCAAAAAACTAAATAAGGATACAGTAAATTTATACACCTGGAATGAAAATGAGTACAAGAAGGGAGCTAACGAAATTGCGTCTGCAGTGTTTCACAGGTTGAATTTGTTAGATATGAATGGAATTCAAACTTTGCGACTTGTGGCTGATGGTTGCGGAGCGCAAAATAAAAATTCAATTTTCATCGGAATGTGTTGTGTGTGGTTAAATAGTGCTCCAAGTAACATAAAAAACATTGAAGTTGTTTTCCCAATACCAGGGCATTCTTTTTTACCTGCTGACAGAGTGTTTGGAAATATTGAAAGGGAGTTAAAAAGGAAGGAAGTAATTGTACAACCAGAGAAGTACCACACTATTTTTAACAATTATGGAACAGTTGTGAAAATGGAGATGGTTTACGATTGGAAAGCTGCTCTACAAGATATTATAAAGCCGCCTGGTCAATGGCATTTTCAATTTGCACAGAGTAAGCGTTTCTTTATTAATAGGAGTGGTAACAAAGTCAAACTGAAAGGGGAACTCCATTACACCTCTGACTTTACCCAATTCAAATCTATTCTAAAAAGAGGGAAATCTTTTAACGACGTCCAACCACTGCCAATAGCCAAAAGTAACGTCATCATTAAAAAAGAAAAAATAAATGATGTGAGGAAGTTGCTAGAGAAACATTATGGATTGCAGTGGGAAACTCGTCCCGAACTGGAATACTATAAAAATATTTTAAATAACACTAATGATGATTTTGTTGAAGAAGATGAGCCTACTTGCGACCCACCAACAGCTGAATCAAATATTATGATTTAAAAAATAAGTTAAGATGTTTACTGTAATAACTAATAAATAAGTAAGAAAAAATGTAAAAGAAGACCTACTAAATAAATATATTTGTGTTTATACGTAATATTCCCGTTTTTTTCTTAACTTTATATCCAATTACTCAAAAAAGTTCAAATAAATACGAAGGTATATTTTCATATTTTTGCAAAATCTGTTTTGCAATCAGTACCTTACGCTGTTGTCATTATTGACAGGTTGTCAAATAATATAGTGAGATGCAAACTAGCTTCGATCCAAAGCAATAAAAAGCAAACATGCTTCAGTCCGATACTTAAATGCAAAGACACCTTAGTCCTAAAGTATTTCTTAAATACTAAAGAACTGGTGTACATTTGATTAATCTTAGTTATTGCTACTTAACCTACGAGTCATAATGAATGTACCACTATTATAACTATGACAAAATAACAATTTCTTACGACACAGTAGAAAATTATAAATTACTCAGTTCAGATGTTTTGTGACTGATGCGCCTTTGCTTTTATACCCCTCAATTATAATTACCAGTGTAGTAAAATTTGTTTAGAATGTGGCGGTGTGTGGTGGTGTGGTGTTTACGTCAATTAATACGAAAGATAAATCGTAAATAGTAACAAACTCGACAAAAAAAATCTGTTTTGCCTTACACCAATACTAGTAAAAAACGTGACAATAACAATACCCGCTAGTTCCCATCCCCGGCTAGTTATATAATAGTACTTAACAATAGTATGCATTTAATAATCTCCTATATTTTTCTCTGTTTAACCTAATTACTCATGGCTACTTAATTAAAGTCCAAAAATAAATTATTATTAAAAATGTCCGAACAAAAATTGTATTAAAAATAATAGCCTAAAATGCAATAAAAGTTCTGAAATCATTGAAAAGGCATCCGTTAATAATGGAATCACAGATAATTTACATTTTACTATTGCTTACATTACGGTTATCGCATTTTTACTCCCATAGTTTTGTTAATGTTAATAGTATATTTATGTTTATTTTCCTCCTGGCCAGGGCAAGTAGCTGCCCCATCCTTTGCTTGGGTTTGGATCCCAACCTGTAACACATAACAGGGTAATGTAACATTCTGTTCCGAATACAGTCGTAAGTCAGATTTCGGTTCAGAAGAATCCAAAAACTAAACTTACGTAAAAGGCTGCAAACCTTTTTTTAAAACAAAACTAGTGAATCGATCGATACCGCACCAGATTTTTTATACGCCACTTTAAAAAACACTCTCATAATTATGATTTAATCATTTGAAGGTACTAACTTCGTAAAGATTTTTTCGTGTGATATTTTATAATTCATGAGGCAAAAAAGACGTGTTTTTTTTTCTTGAAAGGCCTCTTGAATTATTTTATCTCCTACTGGTAAGTTCAGGTTAATTTATCTGTCTATTTATTATCTTTTGCCCGCAGCTTCACACAGGTGTAGGTTGGAAATTATCCTACAGGACTGTACTACGCCAAATTTCATTGAAATCTGTTCAGCCGTTAAGGCGTGAAAAGGTAACAGACAGACTTACTTTCGCATTAATAATATTAGTAGGGATGTTAGTCTTACCCCTGGCGACGGCGTTAATTTTCTGCGTCTCTTCGTGTGTGAGTGTGAGTATCTTCTGCAGCACTGGCACCAGCCGGCTGCGCTCGTCACCGGGCGGCAGTGTCAGGAACTAGAATAACGTCAATATTTATATCTATATATAAAGCCCCTTCAAGGTTTAAGGGTTCTTTGTGGTTAAACAAAAGAAGACTAGACTCCGGTAGAAAGGCCGTTGTTCACAATACGTGTTAGCAAACAACCTTATGATAACATCGTGTCTGTATGCTCCGAAAGAATAGGCAAGTGTGAACACCCACATTTTGCCAGATAGTCCTATGTTATCAGAGGCGAGATTATTGCCACTAACCGCGGGGCGCAAATCGAGACTGACCTGGGAATCGAATCCAGGACCCTAAGCAAAGATAAATTTAATTAGCTAGCGAAACTCCACAGATGTGATAGGTATGGATATCTATAAATCTGTTCTTTTGTCTTATTGTGTTTAAATATCAATACAAACCACGTTTGCCAAGTTAAAAAGTTTTTTTTCAAACTGATATTTTGAGTAAAGAACCCCGCCCCCCCCTCCCCCCTACTCCAAATCTTGCGGCCAGTATATCTGTCAAAAAAACAAAAGTAGGGCTCTCATTTCCTACGTATTAGATGGACAGAGTTTTTTGTTGTTTCTTACTAGAAACTCAAACTTCAGTTGGTCTGGCAGAGATTTTTGATCCCTAATAAGAAAGAGGATCGATTGGCATAAAAAAAGGTTTTGGAAGTTTGCCATTTTCTGGTGTCTATATTTTTTTTTTATCTGTTCCTGCAGATCAAAATGTCTCAAAAAGCTAGGGACATAATCTCCTAAAATCGGTTTCCTGTAGCTACAATCGTTAGAGTACCTCTCCTTACTACAGGGATGAGTTTTAATAATATATAATGTGACCCTTTTTTTTTTTTTTTTCTTCGAGTGTGGGAAATCATCGAATAACTTCTCCCGCTCTGGGCAGAGTGGGAGGGCGTGTCAGACTCTTACTGACTAAAACCCACCCGTGTTCCTTCAGTTGCCTGTGCCAGGGGCCACGGTATCCCTCTCGGACTTTTCCGCAACCCTAGCAGGCATCGGTCCTAGCAGACCCAGTCATTGGTGCTGACACCTCTTTGAGGCGCGCGTGGAACACAACGGGCCGTCGACCCGGGCCTGGTCCTTATCGAACGGCGAGCTGCCCATTGCTCGCCGTTCGCAAGCCCACGCCTACGGTGGCCGGGAATCGGCCCGTGATTCCCGACGCCCAGGGCGTCTCATGCGGCGGCTAGGGGCGTGAGGGCGCGAATTTTGCCTCTCCCTCACGCGTTCCGCCTCCTCCTTCGCGAACATTACTTCTTCGCAGAAGGAGGTGACGGCTTCCCAAGCCCTCTCGCTCCGTACCATGACCTGGACCAGGGCCGGACGCGAGAGATCGCCACTGCCAATCGCCTCCACGAGGACACGGCGGTGCTCCGCCCAAGCCGGGCAGACCTCCACCGTATGCTCCACCGTGTCCTCCGGGCGATCCACACAATGGTGACACCCGGGCGTTTCCTCCCGCCTTATCCGGAACAGGAACCTCCCGAAACAACCGTGTCCGGTGAGGACCTGCGTCAGGCGGAAGGTGAGGACGCCATGACGCCTTTCTAGCCACTCCTCAAAGAGAGGACTTATCGCCGCAATTGTGGCGTGCCCAGCGCTGGGTTGCGACAATCGCACTCTCCATGCCGCCCTGAGATCCCGCCGGAGCTCTGACCGCTGTACCGTGATTTCTCGCGGCAGCGGAGCTACGCCCCGGCGTTTCGGCTCCTCGCGCCACTCCCAAATGTGCGCGAGGACTTTTGCCTCCAGATCCCATGGCGGTAAACCGGCAAGGAGGCTCGCCGCCTCACCGGAGACCGTACGGTATCCCCGGACCAGCCGGGTGGCCATGACCCTTTGGGGCGCGTTCAACCGGCGGGCTGGCCGCCGCCTCAAATATAACGTCGCCTTAGAGTGAAAACCTCGGGAATGTATTTTTCCTTAAATGTATTTGATTGCGTTTCTAGGAAGAAAACCTCGCAACGCACTCGCAATCTTATAGTACCGAATAGTTCTGGATATAAAAGCGGGATAAATTTCCATATGAATTAATTAAAAAAGACATAAAAGACGCCGTACAAAAAATTTACCACACACAGTTTTCTTCCTCCTGAAAAGTTCCTTCTTTTACACTTACGAGGTTTTCACTCTAAGGCGTCGATAATGTGACCCTAATGAGTTCTATGCCGAGTTCTTTTCACTAATAAACACGCAATTTAATGACACTTTTCCACTAAAGACCAAAAGTATTTATAAGAAGTTCTTAAATTTAGTGATTGGGCGACTCTAAGTATTCGTAAAAGCAGGGAAAAACTTTTGAACTTTATGGACTTAAGCACAAAATATTCTTAAACGTTTAAAAGTGTGTGCAAAATATCTAAAGTTCTTTATATTAACAATACAATAAAATCAGCTGATGGTAAAATAAAAACTACCTGGCAAATAATGAATAAGGTAGGAAAAAACAGCGTAATAAGGAATTTAATTTAGAGACTGCACATGGCCTCATCAGCTCAGATGTACTTTTTGCTAATATTCCCCTTAAAACAACTGAAGCTTTCAATTCCTCACCCGAGCTTTCTGCAGCCTTACTTAGAACGAATGTAAAGGCATGCCTTTTGGAGTTTAGGTTTCAACATATAAACCTCTAAACCTCAGAGGCTATGATAAAAGCTTTTAAAAAGATCTAGAAGATCTCTGGGGAATGTCTGTAAAAGTCAGTAGATCTATCATCGAAACCATTGCGCCCTATTCAGCATACATATTTAACACCAGTGTAGACAAAGGACTCTTTCCGAATCTCATGAAACATAGTAAAGTACTTCCTTTGTTCAAATCCGATGATAGTAAAGAACCCAACAATTATTGGCCTGTGTCAATTCTGCCAGTTCTCAGTAAGGTGTTTGAAAAGTTGATGCTTAATCAAATGTTACGTCACTTTATACAAATTCCATCTTTTATGAAACAACAGTACGGTTTCACCAAGGGCGTTGTACCACTGAGGCTGCTGTCACTCTAATAAAGAACATTTTTAACGCCTGGGAAAAAGCACAAGATGCCATTGGAATTTTTTGCGACCTCTCTAAGGCGTTCCATTGCGTAAACCATGAGACACTTCTGCTGAAACTAGGGCACTATGGGATTAGGAATACAGCTCTAGATTTACTAAGATCATACCTAAAGATAGAAAGGTTAAATTTCAAGTAAACGGCATAAACTCATAAGGGTCAGAAATGGCAATGGGCGTTCCTCATGGTTCGATATTGGGTCCATTCCTCTTTTTAGTTTAAATTAATGATTCACTCCAATTACTTACTTGTAAATAATTCGGAACCAAGTGAGATAAAAAAATGCATTTGATTTAAATTACCTAATGTTAGAAGTAGCGAATGTGACTTGATATTGAATGGATAATAACTGGAATTTATTAATCACACGGTTTTTCTGGGAATCACGCTAGACGAGAAATTACAATGGTGACCTCATATAACATCTCTGTTAAGCTCGACCGCTTATGCTGTTAGAAAGATAAGACAGTTAACAGAAAGTAGAAACCGCACGTTTGGTCTATTTTAGCTACTTCCACAGCATTATGTCGTACGGCATTTTACTGTGGGGTCGGGCTGCTGACATTGAATCCATCTTTATTTTGCAAAAGAGAGCTGTCAGAGCATTTTATAATCTACGTCAGCGCGAATCTCTCAAGGAACTACTTAAAAAGATCACTACTATGACGGTACCCTGCCAAATTATATATGTTAGTATGAAAAAATCTACATCTTTTTAATAAAAATAAGTGATAGACATAATTTTAATACAAGAACTAAACATAAAATAGATCAACCATTTATCAGATTAGCTAAAGTACATACATCTATAATGGGGTACTGTGTTAAATATTAGAACAAAAAACCTTGTGATATAATGCAATTAAATGAAAGAAAATTTAAAACTTATATAAAAAGTTCACTTTGTCAACAAGCATATTAAAAATTAGAGGATTATATCCAAGATAATAATGCTATTTTAATGTAAATGTTGACGTTCAACTGTCTTGTAAGTGCTTAATTGAAACAAACGCTTTGACCATGACTTTATCCAATCCGCCCAGTACACTCAGCAACCGTGCTTGAGAGCCCTGGACCAACAAGAATCCTTCAATAGGCCTCGAGGAACGATGGCAGTTGTTGCGGGTGCCCCCGGGTTTCCATCTTTTTCATTTTACCATGTTTACCTTAAGCGTGACGTTCTTCATGTACTCTGTGTTGTGTGCGTTCTGCGTGGCTCCTCGGACTCGCCTTAGTTCAGCCTTCAACAGTTCACTCAGCTGTGCCATGCGCGCGCACTCGCGCTCTGATTCTGACAATAGCACCGTAACGTGCTTCACCCTATAACACAGAAAATATTTAAGTTTAATAATTATGCAGAAAGAAAAGATAATAAATAGGCGCTCTTGGTAAGACGTTACAATCGATTTAAACTCCCTAAAGGGTAACACGAGAGCTCTATTACAGCTTGACACAACTTATATGTAGCATCGACAAAATTCGTAAAACCAATTTAAACAACCAATAGAAATCGCTCACTATCACGCCATTCAACGCTATTGACGCTATATATTCCCGCCTTAGTTCAATCCGAAACAGCGTTGTGAATGCACACAATCATTCCGTACACTGTGTGAAAATATGGGAAAGTGCATATTTTTTGGTTAGCTTTTATATATTTTTTTATTTTGACGTTGAAATGTGCTAAACCGTATAATAAATAGCCAAAGAAGTGATGTTTTTTTTTAATGTTTGTCTATTTATGAGTTAGGAGGCCGCAGAGTCTATAAATATTGGGAAAATCACGTTCAAAACCTTCAAGAGCGAACTGCGAAAGCAACTAGTGTCACGTAGAACAATAAGTTTTTAACATATCTCTAGAAGTTTGATTTGTGATATTCATCGTTCTAGCATTATATCCTCCTAAACGAATCTAAAAAAAAAACAAACAAATAATACCGACTATATTTAAGTGATCATTTATTTCGCAAGCAAGTCCATGTAAAACTACGCATCAATTATACAAATGCATTTGGTTACATGACTTAACAAGTTATTGCGTTTGGGTAAAGATCATTTTCGCCCAAAGCGGAACACAAAGGTTGGTGATTTTGAAGGCGCACTCAGTTCGGTTGTGATCGGTTTTACGAATTTTGCCGATGCTACATCTAAGTTGTGTCGTACTGTATCACGGCTTACACTGCTGCAAGGATCTTTTGGCGACCGAATGACGCTGACAGGGGGCGCTGTTCGTAAACATTTGTTTTGTGAAATGTCACTTGAAATGTTTAAAAACAAAATGGCGGCGTTGGTTCCGATTTTGGCCATGCGCCAAAAGAACCTTGTAGCGCTATTCGTGATAATTATGTCGTACCAATATGTGGCTATGGGGACAAACAAAGCGTAGCTTACTTTAAAGGAATAACAGAAAAATGTTTAGTTACAAAGGCCGTCTTGGCGGTAAAACGGTAGAAAAAGTAATAAATCCACACAGGAACGTGCGTACTTTGCGTATGCGCAGTGCGCTTGAAGATTCTTAGAAAGTTCATATGAACATATTGAAAACTAGGAAATGTCTGTATACCGTCCACATAGAAAGCACGCTGAGCTGGCATGGGAACCGGGCCCGGTTTAAACAAGCTTCAACACTACTATAGTTTTTGCGTTTTAGCATGGCAGTAGCGGTCATTGCCCTGTCCCTTATATCTCCGTAGGAACCCTAACAGTAAACTATGTATGGTTTTTCGTTATTGGAAAATGTTGAAGATCACGATAGATATTGATTCAGGACTTAACGAATTTTGAATAGAAAATGTAGCTGGGTCAATGACCGCTATTGCCATGCTAATACGCGACCACTGTGTTTACGTTTAGCGTGAGTTTATTTCGGTCTTTTTTCTCAGAGTTGTCTGATAGGAAACACCGAACTAATCTAGTTTTAAAACATAATTTATTTTTGACGTGTAAAAGTGTTTATTTGGATCAATTTACAGAAATAAATATCATTTACCTCTGTTGTTGAGCTTGAAGCCTCCGCTTGAGTTCCCCGATCTCCTGGTCAGGCGTGAGCGCGAACGAGGAGGTGTCCATGGCTTCGTCATCAGGCACTCCTTCTTCGAGCAGTCGCTCTAACGGTACAGGCGACCGTCCGCTACCACCGCCCGCGAGGAACTGCTTCGAAGGGGGCGGCGACGGAGCTGATTCAGATCCCTGGAAGACGGATTTTGTACGTATTTGATGTAAATAATCAGCCTGTAACTTTTCAATGGATGAGAGTCAGGCGTAATCTGTGCAAGAGGGAGTGGAACGTAATCAACCACGGTAGGTTGGCCCGATTGAGCCCAGGGCAGGTTGGTGGATGTCCGACGAGTCCTGGGACGCGGTGGTTTCCTTCTGTGAGACAGTCGTCGCGCAGAAGGAGGCTGCGGAAAGGGAGAGGGAGATCTCGTCCACTTACCCGGCCCGCAGAAGGCGCACCGGGCGTCGGCACCGGGGAGGGCGGACAACGCCCTCTTTCAGCCCCCCTAAATGGGTCCAGGGGCGACGGACTCGAGGACGTCTGTCGCCCCCCACACACCAGGACCCGAGGTGGCGGCGCGTAGTGTTCCACGCGCGCCCCTCTTAGACGTCGCGGGGGGAGTCAAACACCTCACTCCCCTCCTCCCCCGCAGCGGCGGGCCGGCACCAGTCGGGGGTTGCGGAAGGATCGTACGTTCCCGCGACCCCCGGCGTAGGTGTGAGATAGAACACCGCGGTGGTTTTGAGTCAGTAAGAGTCTGACAGACCCCGCCGTCCACCCCAGGGCGGCGGACATCCATGAGGATTTTCCACCCCGGAAACAGTGGATGTCACATGTCTTTCAATCTTTGGTTCATGAACCTGCCGATATTGATGTACCAAAATACGAAAGGCTAAATAATCTGACGGCTTATGGCTGGCCTAAATTAGAGGCAAATAACAGAGGATTTGATAATTAAGTCCTCATATAAAAAGTACCCCGGGAGCTTACCGTAAGACGCATCACGTCATATTTAAATACACGACATCCACTCCGTATCATAATAATAACAACTGTATCAAACGTATAGATTCGTCACAGCATTTCATTACTTCCATTATACACGGCCATACAGCACAATAATCATTCAACCTTTTTATGTACATTTTATTACATCGGCACATGTTCAGATAACGTACGTAACACGCAAATAGGATTTGCGTTTTTTACGTGATTTATGTTTAGAGGGCCACTGTCATTTGACAAAGTAAATAGTACGTTCTTAGCTCTGATCGCTGGTGAGGTCACAATAGGCGGAACGCGTGAGGGAGAGGCAAAATTCGCGCCCTCACGCCCCTAGCCACCGCAGGAGACGCCCTGGGGCCGTACTATGACGTGTTAACACCATCATGATTCCGTTGCGCAAAAGAGATAGTGCTATCGGTCATGTATTGCTCCGTCTCTCTTTCACGCTGAAACAATGATGGAATTAACACGTCATAGTACGGCCACTGGGCGTCGGGAATCACAAGCCAATTCCCGGCCACCGTAGGCGCGGGCTTGCGGACGGCGAGCAATGGGCAGCTCGCCGTCCGATAAGGACCAGGCCCGGGTCGACGACGCGTTGTGTTCCACGCGCGCCGCAAAGATATGTCAGCACCAATGACGGGGCTCGCTAAGGCCGATGCCTGCCATGGTTGCGGGAAAGTCCGAAAGGTTTACCGTGGCCCCTGGCACAGGCAACTGAAGGAACATGGGTGGGCCTGACACGCCCTCCCGCTCCGACCAAAGCGGGAGAAGTTATTTGATGATGGTTATCATAAAAACAAAACAAAAAATGGCGAGGTCACAAATTCACAATGCAACATTAGTCTATGAAAAGTCTAGCAGTATTCCCAACCCCACCCTTCTTAGTACGCATCTAGGCAACAACAGAGAGAACAGAAAACGCTGGTTCTTTAGTGGTTTGTACATAAGCAATCTTGCAACTAACGTTATTATAAGGTACTAAGGTAAGGCGATAGCCAAAAGTAAATTAAGTATATGAATTTAACCAGATGAAAACAAACATAAGATTGTATTATTATTATCATTTTTACCTCTCCCTCCTCCCTCGGAATCATAGAAACGTTGATATCCATCTCGCCATCACTGTTCTCATCTTTCGGTATAACTGGCAACATGTACTGGTTTCGGTTCGCGTCATCGAGTGATGAAACTGCGACGTTGCCAGACTTCCTCATCTCTTGAGCGGCGGCCAGCTGCTTCTTCAATACATCCGTCTCCTTCTGAAGCTTCATTTCCATTTCACTTATTTGAGTTTTGTAACACTGTGTCAGAGTTGAGACCTGTAAAATTGGAAAGCGTACCTACTTAAGTAATTTAAACCACCACATTTTCTCAACTCTTACGTGTACGAAGCTTTTTGATATTGACAACGATGAACCAAATGGTGATCTGAGACGAGTGTGAGTGAGAGATCTTGCGCTGATGTTCGGAGAACCTATGTTCAAGCCGGTCATTATTCGTCGGCCGTGTTATAGTCCTAACATTTAAGAAAATTCATTTAAGACGCGGACCGACTACGATTTTAATCGCTATTACCGCACTCACACAACCGCATCTGCGCGTTTTACGGTAATTATGCACACACTCGCAAACGCTAACACGGGCGTTTGTGTGCTCAAGGAAAGTTGCATAGTATACGTAAGGAAATCAGATGTTTTCTGTTGAATATACTTACTTATGACGTGCGTTCTAAAATTCGATGTAATTACAGTGTCGGTTCATAATATGATACAATAAATAATTACACATAACAATTTAAAAAAAAACATCACTACTGTTTATTTTTATTACAGTACATGATAAACAGGTCAAATATAAACATTCCGAATTTTACCCGACTGCTCTAGAAGGGGAATTATGCTTTTCGGGTGTAAGTCAGTATCAGGGATGGAAGGGTTAATTAAATGGGTAGTTATGCCATTTCAAACTAATGTTTGTGTTTTAGATAGGTACTTAGTGGGTGCGGTAAAAAAATAGAAAACAAAACCAACATAAAGGCCCTCGGACCACTTAAAAATCACATAAACTCTAAATAAATGCAATAATATCACAGCTCCAAAGTGACAAATGCCATAATGTTTCTAATAAAATGCGGAGCCGGGACGGAAGCTAGAATTCTGAAAAATTTAGACGATAGAGGGATCATCCACGGGAATGGAAGCTGCTGCTGGCTGAATTTTAGTTGGTATTTGCTAAAATTGGTAAAACAGTGCGTGAATTGAACTAAAGTTCTGTGGCGGACTACTAAGGCTACTCACTGCCTAATATTGAAGTGAAAATTCAGTCTCAGTGGAAATATGGGCAATAAAAATAAAATGTTGCGAAAGAGTTTTACAAGAAAAAGACGAAAAACTCGAAAAAATGATGGAATGTTTGGGTAAGTAGGATGATTACGGTATTGTATCATAACATTTGAAATTTGTATTTAGTTTAGTTTACTTACGAAACTGTATAAATCTATAGAAACGGCATTGACAATTTCTACAAACATTTTGCTAAATCCAAAAACAAATAGGTGCACTCTATTTTGATGTCTATAGAATGCATATTTGAATGCGCCTAGTGCAAACGTCTCTGGTCGAAGCAACCATCGAGGCGATAGCCATATTGCAATAGTAGGTATAAGTAACAAAAACAAACTTGCAGATAAATCAGAGTGCGTTCGTAATTATTATAATAATATAAATACTGCACACTAGTTATATATAAAGCATTTTGATTCTTTTGTAAGATTATTTTTATAATATTTATTGAGTCATTAGACCAGTGCCGATAATTTTTGAAAACGAAAAAAGTCACAGTAGGCTGAAACCCATTGGAAAAGAAAGAGAATATAACAAAAATGAAAGGAAAAATAATTTACGGGCGATCCGAGGTCGGGAAGTGGTTTAAGGGTAAAAAGCGGTTTATCTCGATTTCCGGCAAATTTGAATTTTTCACATAAATTGTTTGTTGTCAAATTTGAATGTTTCACATGAATTGAATTTTTCACATAAATTTTGAGGTTACTTTCAAAAAGTGTGAATACAAAAGTTGTAGATCTTTTTATTACCTACAACTTTGCTATTACACTTTTTTCCATATGACTTGTAGTTTTGCCGGAAATCGAGATAACCCCCACTTCCCGACCTCGGATCGCCCGTAAATTATTTTTCCTTTCATTTTTGTTATATTCTCTTTCTTTTCCAATGGGTTTCAGCCTACTGTGACTTTTTTCGTTTTCAAAAATTATCGGCACTGGTCTAATGACTCAATAAATATTATAAAAATAATCTTACAAAAGAATCAAAATGCTTTTTATATAACTAGTGCAATATTTATATTATTATAATAATTACGAACGCACTCTGATTTATCTGCAAGTTTGTTTTTGTTACTTATACCTACTATTGCAATATGGCTATCGCCTCGATGGTTGCTTCGACCAGAGACGTTTGCACTAGGCGCATTCAAATATGCATTCTATAGACATCAAAATAGAGTGCACCTATTTGTTTTTGGATTTAGCAAAATGTTTGTAGAAATTGTCAATACCGTTTCTATAGATTTATACAGTTTCGTAAGTATACTAAACTAAATACAAATTTCAAATGTTATTATGATACAATACCGTAATCATCCTACTTACCCAAACATTCCATAATTTTTTCGAGTTTTTCGTCTTTTTCTTGTAAAACTCTTTCGCAACATTTTATTTTTATTGCCCATATTTCCACTGAGACTGAATTTTCACTTCAATATTAGGCAGTGAGTAGCCTTAGTAGTCCGCCACAGAACTTTAGTTCAATTCACACACTGTTTTCAGTCATAAATTACTTGAAAACTACAATCGAATTATGCACAGAGCGTCCGGTGCCAACCATCCAAGTCGAGCGCTGCCCGACGACTAAAGTATGACCGCGTAAGCTATTGTCACCACTATGGAGCGTCAATAAGATTGAAAATTAAAATGATATTTGTGTTGAAATGTGACGTAAGCTGCGAATGGGCATTTATTTTACTGCTTTTCTTTAGATTATTTAAAATATAGACATAAAATTAAATAATGGTTTGGTTAAAGTTTTAAAAAAATGGAAAACCTACTAAATTCTTAAAAAAAAAACTGTTGTTATCGCTGGAAATACAGAGATCTTCGACGTCAAAGTTTATTTTTGTGCTACAACTTCCCAATTTTTTATTGGGAATATCAAACTATTATTTATTATTCTGTTCGGTTTAAATTCTTCTTTATACCCTTCTCTGTTCACTGTATTTTTCGCGTTACTTATTTTTATTACATTACGTCATACTCGACGTTCTAAGAAACCAATTTTTGGGAATATTGAGATAACACCCCGCCTTAAATTAACTTAAATACGATCTATAGAGTACAATGTTTTGGATACTTTTACAAGAGATAAAGTACCTACGGAAATAAATACTCCCTTCGTAAAGGTGACGAGGGCATACAATTTGGCGGAAGTAGATATCATTAGAAAATAAACACAAAGATTTAACTAAACTGCGTTCAAACTTTTATTCAATATTTTTGTGATTTTGGAAAACATAAAGTTTAGTTTCCGCTGTTTTTATGTAGTTTTCAATAGTTCTAGTTATTCTGTGGTCCACTTTATTTACACACTCGTAATATTAATGTTTGTTTGCGAATTGAAGTGAATTCAGGAGACGTCGTTGATTGACCTTCATACGTGTCACCTCACCTGCAACTTATTCTGTGTCCTCTCCGATTCAATCTGCTGCGACAGTCGGGTGAGGTCGGCATGCAGGCGAGTAGTTCTCTGTTGCGCCCGTGCAGCCTCACTCGTGGCCTCCGTCATACGCCTTCGAATGCTCTCTGCTTCCGCTGTTCTTTCTGCAATCTGCTCCCTAAAAAGTATTGATGCTGTAAGCCTGTTATCAATACTCAACTTATGCTAAAGAAAAATGCCAATAGAGAAACCATCTTGTATTACGGTTAATTTGGCTACGTCCCAGTGGTATTGGCGCTAGTGATGAGCTTGAGGTCCTGGGTTCAATTCCCAGGTCGGGCATAGTGTTATTGGGTTATTCCATCAGGAATTTCTCAGAAGCAGCTCGGAGTCGTGATTTGTGCCCGGTTGATGGCTATAGGTTCGCCTCATTACATGGGACTTAAAACATAACCGCGAAATGTGGGTGTACTGTGGTACGTACACATCTATCCAAACATTCGGAGAAAAATAGGCGTTATACAAAAGTGCTAATTAACTAAGGGTCTTGACTGACAGGCTACATTCGAACTGCACAACTTGTGCAGTTGACGTAACTGCATCGAAATTACTTGCAGCAGGCGTGCAGTTCAAATGCAGCTTGTTAAGACCAAACATTTTACAGTCTTGCATAGGATAGGAAATTAATTGAAGAAACGATTTTTTTTTCATCGGATTTAGTTCATTTTTTGATTGGTAACTGCCGCTGTGTGCTAAACATGAATACAAGGCCAAATGACCCATCCATGAACAAATGACATACCCATCAAGCTTGTGAAGTTTCACTGGTTAATTTAATTTGAAATTATTCTAAATTATTCTGTTCGTATGTCGAGCATACGAAAATATTCGTCTACATTTTCAACGGTAATCTGTACATATTATAAAAAAATCGCTTTTCGTGTGTCTGTTTGACCACATTGTTCTTCTAAACCTATAGTAAGCAAAGGGTGTTGATGCGGTTTTCACAATAATTTAAAGAATTTATTCCGGAAGGTTATTATTAATGTTATTCACCTTAGTATTAAACTAACATACAGTACATACTGTATAGTACATAGTAAGTACAGTATATAGTAAAGAAATCTCGAGGCTTTGTCAAGTCGTAAAAACCTTGCCAAGCAGGGGTGAGCTCGCTAGTTGTAACATCAAATATTGAATAAAGATGTAAAATCCAAAAACAACATTAAATGTAATAGGTCTTCTTTACCTATAAAGTTGCCGTTTTACAATACTGGCCATTTGAAATGTAATTTATGTACGGCTGACAATAAATTCTAAATTCAAAAGAATTTTATTTAAAAAAAATGGAATTCTATTTTCAAATTTAGTCATTTGTTTATTGATCAGTGTTTTGTTTTCACTACATTTGTATCTATTTCATCAATATAGACACTACAAAAATACGAGTAATTGTGGAATACGAGTTCCGTCGACAGCAATGCCGCATAAACGACTCGCAACATTAATTACGAGTACGGAGTGAACAATACAAACGAACGCTCGACTCGTGATTGGTTTGCACGATTCCGACATGGACACTTTGATCTAAAAAATGAACCCTGTGGTCGCCCGAAATAGAAAGTCAACAACGACGATTTAAAGGCTATAGTGGAAGCTGACGATACTCCAGCTACGGCTAAGTTAGCAGCAGCTGTCAACGTTAGTATCAAAACAATATTGGTTCATTTGCGTCAAATTGGCAAGGTAAAAAAACTTAATAAGTGGAAGCCGCACGATCGCCAGCGCGACACACGTTTTGAGGTATGCCTTGCGCTGCTTAACAGACACTGAAACGAAGGGATTTTGAACCGCACTGTCACTATCGATGATAAAAAGATTCTGTTTGATAATCGGAAGCGGTCATCATGTTGGTTAAACTCTGGTTCAGCTCCTAGGCAATGCCCCAAACGAAAACTTACCTCTAAAAAAGTCATGGTCACTGTTTGGTGGTCTAGTGCCGGTATAATTCATCACAGCTTGTTACCAAATGGCGCCAGCATTACTGCGGATGTGTACTGTGAGGAACTAGACAGCCTGCCAGCCTTAGTTAATCGCTCGTCCCCGCTGCTCCTACACGACAACGGTCGACCTCATACGGCACAGCAGACGGTCGCTAAGCTACAAGAGCTAGGATTGGAAGTTTTGCGTCATCCACCGTACTCACCAGACTTTGCGCTTCTACTTTTTCCAAAATCTGGACCACTTACGATAGGGGCGCTCGCTTAGTGTCATACTATTTGGGTACTCATCATTAGTATATAATTCAAGTTTCGGCCCTATTGCGTCATTCGTTTACGAACACTCGCCTGCTAAACAATTCAATCCGGAAGAAAACTGAAACTATGGAGAAAATGTACCTAATAACCTGCTGTGATTAAATTCCTTACCAGGAAAGGAAAAGAACGCTCAGACCATTTTTAATGAAATGGAAGCCGTTTATGGGGAACAGTGCCCTAGTAAATCAATAATTTACAAGTGGCATAGTCTTTTTAAACATGGTCGGGAGTCGATTGAAGACGACCCCAAGGAAGAACATTTGGAAGGCCAGTTGAAGCCACCACATCAGACATCGTCGAAAAAGTAGAAAAAATTGTACTGGAGGACACCCGTTTGAAGAAAAAACAGTTATTTGCATTAGTTGGAGTATCAGATACCACCATTTTGCGAATCCTACATGACCACCTGGGTATGACAAAAGTCAGTGCAAGATGGGTACCGAGAATGCTCACGCCGCTTCAGAAACAATAGCGCGTCGATGCGTCAAAACAATTTTTGCAGTTGTGTGAAGACGAACCTGCACAGATTTTGGAGCGGACTGTTACCGGAGATGAAACATGGGTTCATCACTTTGAGTCCAAACAAGAGTCCATGCAATGGCATAAAAAGGGGACACCACCGCCAAAGAAATTCAAAGTGTCGGAATCGGCTGGAAAGTTGATGGCTACTGTTTTTTGGGATTGTGAGGGGATAATACTGATTGATTACAAAGAAAAGGGAAGGACCATAACCGGAGAATACTACGCAACGATATTAGAAAAATTAAAGGAGGTCATCAAGGAAAAACGTCGAGGAAAATTTAACAAGGGTGTGTTGCTCTTGCAAGACAACGCGCCGGTTCACAAGAGCAGAGTTGCAATGGCTGCTCTGCACACGCATGGCTTCGAATCACTAGTCCACCCTCTCTACAGTCCAAATCTGGCCCCAAGTGATTTTTATTTGTGCCCCAATATAAAAAAAGACTTAAGGGGAAGGAAATTTTCCGACGACGATGAGGTAAAAGAGGCAATTTTGGCTCATTTTGAGGTATAAGATAAAAAAATATTTTTACAGTGGTTTAGAAAAATTTATTCATAGATCTAATAAATGTATTCAGCTTAAGGGAATTCAGCTTATTGAAATGGAAAAATAGATTTATTGTTTCATTTTATTTAAAACCCGTTCATTCCACGAACTTTTGGACCTCCCCTCGTACTTCCAAGGCAGGGAAAAAATTAACTACCCGAGAGGCAGTACAAAATGCCATTAAAGAGTTTGTTGGCTCCCGTTCACCTGACTTCTTCAAGAGGGGCATTGAAAAATTACCACTGCACTGGCAGAGATGCATCGATAGCATGGGTGCATATTTTGAATGAAAGAAATAAAAATAATTATATAAACATTTCTTTAGCTTTCTGTATACTAAACGGCAATTTCATAGGTAAAGACCTAATATTATTGAATTCTTATAACATGCAGTCCCTCGGCAAATTCTTTGTCAATAAGAACACAGCAAACAAAAACAAGCAAAGAATACAAAAATATTTGTGTATGTTGTAGTCATTGATATAAAAGCCCTAGACGAACGACGAACGACGCTTCTTCATATGAGAATAAAACCACATTCAAGACCTATTCACAAAGATTAAAAAAGATAATAAAACTGACACAAAAGGCTCAGAATAATTATATAATTAATAACGCTCAAAATAAATGCAAAGCGTCATGGCAAATAATTAATAACACCAAATATATTAAAGAACCAATTACGAAAATCAGTAAGCAAAATATTTTGATTTACTGACCCCTATGACATAGCAACATCTTTTAATGATTTCTTTATTGACGAAGTTCAAAATACATCTGGGAAAGAATCATCTGATAGAATTATTCGTTTAGACACCATCCCGAATTCAATATTTATGTCACCGATAGTACCAGACGACGTAACTAGGATAACCAGAAATCTTAAAAATACAAAAAGTCACGGTCATGACGGTATTACCACAGAGGTTCTTAAATTCGTTAGTAATATTATAGCTCCACCATTATGTCACATTATAAACAGGAGTATTGTTTCAGGTGTTTACCCTAATAGTCTAAAAAGAGTTATAATAAAACCTATACATAAAAAGAACAACAAAGAGGAAATGTCCAACTATAGACCTGTAGCGTTAATCCCTATATTATCTAAAGTATTTGAGAAGATTATTTATGAATCATTATACACATTTATAAACAAACATAATATATTATGCAACGAGCAGATGGGTTTTAGAAAAAATAGAAATATCAATATGGCAATATACAAATTCTTATCCAATATAATGCCAAGTGTAGATAATAAGACTCCTGTGTGTGCTATATATACCGACATGACCAAGGCTTTCGACTACGTAAACCATGACGTCCTTTTGGAGAAACTATATAATTACGGTATAAGGGGTAATGTCCTGGACTTAATAAGCTCCTATCTTACTGGACGAACTCAACATACGGAAATGTCCAGAATATGCCTTGAAACCAAATATGAGCTTAGATATACATCAGCCGGTAGGGAGGTCAAACACGGTGTGCCGCAGGGGAGTGTCTTGGGACCTCCTCTATTTCTCTTATATATAAATGACTTGCCACGTTAAACGCGACAACCCATGGTACTATTTGCAGACGATAGTACAGTGATAATTAAGTGTACTAATAAAGAGAATTATGAAAGGGAAATTAATAACACATTAGAAGCAATTATACATTGGCTTGATACAAATAACTTAATAATAAATCTAAAAAAGACAAAAGTAATGCACTTCTACCAAAGGATACACGCTGGTGATATAAATGTTAGTTTTAATGGTGAAAAAGTGGATACAACTTGTGTAGCGAAATTTCTAGGCATCCTGATTGACAATAATTTGACTTGGAAACCGCATGCCGATGACGTATGTAAGAAGTTAAATAAATCAGCCTACGTACTGTATAACCTATCACACAAAGTTAGCAATGATACACTTCTACTAGCTTATCATGGGTTGGTTGCGTCAGTGCTAAGATTTGGAATTATATTTTGGGGTAACTGTAGTGAGAGGGAGGAGATTTTTAGGGCCCAGAAACGGTGTATAAGATCTATGTCAAACCTTAAAAGCACAGACAGCTGTGAACCTATGTTTCTGTCTCTGGGGATACTGACTTTTCCATGTTTGTACATATTGGAAGTGGCAATTTTTGTAAAAACCAATTTAAACTTATTTCCGTCACTGGCCAATATAAGAACACGCAATGGCCCCTTGAGATCCCAATACAAGAACTTGCTACATTCGGGTAATTATAAAACAGCATTGTTAAGGAAAAGTATTATGACAATGGGTCCTGTCATTTATAATAAAATACCTCATGGTTTTAAGGATTGTTCGGTAAACGTTTTTAAATCTAAGGTAACTGCACTACTTTTAGGCAAATGCAATAGCATTTGCCTAAAAGTAGTGCAGTTAATATTATTATTATTATTACTCAGTGAAAGAATTTCTAAATGATATAAATTTATCCAGGTTATGATTGATTTTAATTGAAAATTTGACCATGTAAGACTTATTTATGTACCTGACTGTAATATTATTAATTGACTTCACTTTAATTTCCGTTTTTGTTTTATTGATATTATTTTGATTTTATTAATATTTTAATTTATGTAATAATTTGTACGCCTAAGGTTTGACTTCGTTTTAATGTCTGTTTTTGTTGACATTGTTTTGATTTTAATAATATTTTAATTTTTGTAATAATTTGCACGCCGTAAGGTAGACTGTAGCCGATCTAATTAATTTAAGTACATCTTATACCTGTACCTACATTCTATGCAAATAAAGATCTGATTCTGATTCTGATTCTGACGCACTATTCTATTGAAGCACGACATAAAGGCGTTAGTTATACAAATTGTACCAAAACAACTAATAACACAAATGAAACACATGTTTTTTTCTGTTCTGGGTCAAGGGATACGAAACGGGGCACTATAAAAAAATAGGACTTGACATCAGGGCTAGTGACCTTCATGTCATGTGTGTGTGTAGTGTCATTGTCTACGGAGTACTTCTTGTCACCGACCTTGACCTGAGGATCAGTGACAGGTCAATGTCCACGGTACACTCCTTAGGTTAAGTTCGTCAGCATCTTGAGAAACGCATCTTCTCCGGCGTTACGGGAAGTACAGTCTCTCCGCCCGGTGTCACTAGTCATCGATTTTTTGGTTCTAGGACATGGTTCCTCACGATGTTTTCCTTCACCGTTTTCAATTCACACAAAAAGCACCGCTAAGCTTCGCTACCGCTTAGCTTCGTAAGTTAAGCACCTGTCTGGGTTCGAACATACGACCTACAACTCGTAAGTCGCGGCCGTTACACACTGCTATCAATACACATTTGTGTTACAATTTTATCGCTCTTTACTTCCGCCTAGTATTATTTTTAAACTAGATAAAGTAACAACGTTTCCTTAATTTCAATTAGAATGCTCTGTTTTTATTCATTTTTACTTATTGTATAATATTTTAGATGTTGTTTGATGTATGAACTAACACATGCTCAAAAAATATATAGTCTATATTTTCAATTTACACATACTATACCTGCACGCCTCGAAGTATTAGACAGAGGTGTACCTATAGAACACCCACATTTTTTCGCTAGTTTCCTTTGAAAGAAAGAAAGAAAGAAATAAAAATATTTTTCATTTGGGACACGCACAGGAAATACAAATAATAATAAAAGAAAATATTATTAAACCAATACATTGAGCATGACATTCTGCGTATCCCAAGCGCGACGAAAGGAAAGTACGATATCATTATGTTCAGCATACATTCCACCAAAAACACCCGAAAGTGTTTATGTTGCATATTTGGAGCTTTTGCAAGCAGTTGTTGAGAGTGGAAGTGTTCAAAATTTGTTTGGTGATTACAATATTCCCGATATTGATTGGTTAGCTGCTAGAGGTTCATGTTCTACCACACAAGATTTAAATAGCAGCAACTCTCCAATTTGTAGACACTTAAGCATCTTTATGTCCATTTTTAATGCCTATCAGTATAATAATATAAAAAATTCGACAGGAAAGATTTTGGACTTGGTGATCAGTAATACTGAGTGTTCTGTTGTAACACCCACTGACGCACTATTAACCTCAGACCTTTATCACCCACCCTTATGTATATTGGCTTCTTTCAATCTAGGTAACCGAGCCATGACACGTAAATTTACACAGAGTTACAATAACTTTAAGGCGGATTACGAAAAAATTAATGGTGATTTGGACAAAGTTAACTGGGACGAATTGTTACTTGGACAATCTGCAGAAGATGCAGTAAATGTATTTTATGGAGTTATTTATAGAGTTATTAAAGCTCATGTTCCCTGAACATCGGTCAAGTCTTCTAAATATCCGGTCTGGTTTTCACCTTCTTTAAATGATAAATGATAAATGATTTTATTTCTGTAAGTAGGTTTGAACAAACACTTTTACACGTCAATCATATTTTTTTTTAAACTAGATGGGGTCGGCGTTTCCTATCTGACTACTCTGAGAAGAAAGGCCGAAACAAACTCAGAGGTCACAGTCTCTTTTAAAGTCCAGACAAAATCTTGGTCAGGTCATGTGAAAGCTATGTAGATCGGTGTCTGCAATGGTCTTTTGAGGAAAGAACCACACAGATTGAGTGGACCTGTCCAGTCAGTGCACGCAATTGTCAGTAATCGTGCAGCTCAACTTAGACTCAAGGAGCTCAACGATTCGACGAACAATACCAAAGAAAGGACATTTGAGTAGGCCGCATAAATTACTCAAACTGCCAGATCATGATTACGTTGAGAAAAATACAAAAATAAATATAAATAAATCAATGACCGACATAGTTCTCACATTCACAATAATTAGAATAATATTATAATAATCTTTGAGGACCATGTAGATTTGTGTCTGAAATGGTCTTTTGAGGAAAGAACCACACAGATTGAGTGGACCTGTCCAGTCAGTGCACGCACACATATTTAAAAAATACGTTTGATACACATATTTAAAAATAAAACTAAGGCGTGGTGTAAATGGAAGGGGTATCAAAATTTATCAGATTATGAACAATTTTCACTATATAGGTCGAGATTTCATACTGAATCTAAAACTTGTTATTGCCGATACATGAAGTCAGTTGAGGATAGCATAAAAGTTAACACTAAATATTTTTGGACTTTTATATCCAACCGTAAATCCACAGCTTCCATTCCTTCAACAATGCATTACGCGGGACAGTCATCCAATAATTCAGATGAAATCTGTGATCTCTTTTTAAAGTTCTTCCATTCTGTTTATGAGCCTTCCACTCTCAGCAATGTGCAGCAGCAGACCTTCGGCGATGCTAAGAATAGTCGTCTCGTTAGCAATCTTGTGATCAGTATTGAGCAAGTACACAGTGTTTTGAAATCCGTAGATTGTTCTAAAGGTCCAGGACCTGATGGTATCCCGCCACTCTTCCTTAAAAATACCGCTGACACTTTATGCCTCCCACTGTATATTATTTATAAGAAATGTTTGAGCCAAGGAATTTTCCCAGAAGTGAAGTGGAAACGAGCCAATATCACCCCTGTCCATAAATCTGGTCCTAAATGTGAAATTGAGAACTACCGTCCAATTTCCATTCTGTCGATTTTGTCAAAGCTTTTCGAGAGGCTTGTCCACAATCAGCTGTATCCAATTATTCATGATCAGATTATTAAGCAACAGCATGGTTTCGTCAAGAAAAGATCTACAACTACTAATTTGATTGAATATACTGATCATTTATTCAATAATATGGACACACGTGTACAGGTGGACTCTATTTATACTGATTTCCGTAAAGCCTTTGACAAGGTCGACCATAATTTACTTTTAGGCAAATTAGCATTTAATGGCATTCTTGGCGATTTGTTCCGTTGGTTTACTTCCTATATTACGAATAGAACGCAAAAAGTGGTAGTTAATGGTTTCCATTCCAAATCCATAACTGTGTCATCAGGGGTGCCTCAAGGCTCGATATTGGGGCCTTTGTTATTTATTATATTTATAAATGATATTGACATGTGCTTTCTTAATTTTTTTCTTTTGTGTTTTCTAAATTCTTACTTTACGCAGATGATCTTAAAGTCTTTAGGCCCATCAAAACTATGCTTGACTGTCAACTACTTCAACAAGACCTCAATCGTCTTGCAAATTATTGCACTAAAAACAAACTCCAACTCAGTATTTCTAAATGTTGCTGTATTAGCGTCACTAAAAATAAAAATATTTTTAAATATCCCTATGCAATACACAGTGAATCACTGGCAAGGAAGAGTTTGATCCGCGACCTGGGAATATTAATTGACGATAAACTGCACTTAGACACACATGCGATAAGCATTATTAACAATTTTATTAACATGTCATGTTAATAAAATTGTTAATAATGCTTATCGCATGTACGGCTTTGTGATGAGATCAGCCATAGAATTTATGAACCCAAGTACATATTTAAATCTCTATCGATCACTAGTTAGGTCTCAATTAGAATATGCAGTACCTGTGTGGAAACCCTACTACAATAAATATATTGAGTGTATAGAAAGCATACAACGTAAATTTTTGAAGTCTATGCATTATCGCTGCTTTAAAAGTTGTTACCTCTCTTATAGTGAGTTACATATAAAATATAATTTGCTTCCTTTGAGTTCAAGGGATACTTTTCTTGAAACCACATTTTTGTATGACTTATGCAATAAATTTGTATGATTGTTTAGACATGAGTAATAAGTTGTGTTATATAGTTCCTAGAACATGCCAGGGACGCGAGGTGCGCTCACGACCTGTATTCGCCACTACTTCCTGTCGTACAAACGCAGGCTTGCGTGCACCTCTTCGTCGCCTTACGAGCAATTTTAATAAGAATTTCTGCAGTTTGGATCTGTTTGCTTTGCCACATAGTAAGTTTAAACTCATGTTACTTAATATATTGAAAAATTAATGTGAAACTTTTGTTCCGCTTATATGCGGCATCTTTAGCGGCTTTGTTTTGTTGGTACTTTAATATTAATTTTCCTCTTAATTATTAACGCTAGTCTTTAAATTTACCAAATTGTCTCACTGTGTATCTGTGGAGAACGTGGTTGATTTCACATTTGTATCATTTCTGTATCCTATCTTTCTGTTTTTCTTAATGTGTAATTGTTTGTTTTCCCTAATAAATAAAATAAAATAAAATAAAAAAAGAACATTAAATCTAACAAAATCATAAAAACAATAAAAAAAGAAAAAAGAGAAGACCTGTGCGAGACCAAAAAGGCTCCTATCTCAGCATGATGCTGCGATATTTGAAAAACACAGCGCTGGTATTCTGATAGGGCCCATTCCCCTTTCAATTTATCAAATAAATAATATGAATGTACATACTGTTCCTTTGCTAGTTTCCCTATTAATATTTCAATCTGTGCTCTAAGAGCCGCAGCTTCTTCTTTCAGTTGCTCTTCTTGACTATGGTCCACGGTTTGGTTTTGACGTAACACGGCTTGAGCTCGCACCTAAAAACAAAGCGAGTATTTTTTTTAATTCTTTTCCCGGACATATAAATCAGCAGAGGGATGGAGTCCTTGTTTAACTACAAACTGTTTGTTTACGATGATTTTAATGGTAACAGAAATCGTACCTTGTAGCTAGTATACTCAGTTTTCAATTCCGCCAATTCTATGTTAGTAATTCTCAATTTTTCATTCAATTCCGAGCACTTGAACTCCAGTTTCTTAACTTTATTGTTCAGCTCAGCCTTATCTTCGCCTAATGCCATTATAACCTTTTCTTTGTCGGTTAGCAGTGACGTCATTTCTAGGTCTGACTCCTCGTTCTTTCTCTTTTCATCTTCCAGGTCTTGTTCTAGTTTGGATACGACTGTGTTCTTCATTTGTATCAGGTTGTCCTTTTCTCTCCCATCTTCGATGGCGTGCTGCAGCTCTTCCTTGACCAGCCTGTTTTGTCTCTCCTCAGTCTTTATTTGTTCCTCCAGCAGTTTTATTTGTGTTCTCATTGCTGTAATTGTTGCTTCTTGTGTGTCTATTGTTGATTCCATCTGTAAATCATCACAAAATAGTTTGTTTAAGTTCCTGGTTATGTATTGTTATTGCCCAGAATAAGGTATATTTCGATATATAAACTGCTAAACTTGCCTGCATCATTTTCTTCTTACTTTCCTCCATCTTTGTCGAAAGTTCTTTCATGGATCTTTCATAGTCCTCCATTTCAAGACTCAATACATTTTTCTTCTTAACGTCGCGTCGGGCTTTCTCCAAACTGTCTTTTGTTACTTTATGAGCTTCCATTTCCGTTGCTAACTGTTGTGTTTTCAAAGCTAATTCCGCTGAATTATTAAAATAACAAAGTTTATAGATTTAGGTATTTACTTTTACTCATACATGTTTAAAATCAGAAATAATTAGATGAAATCCATTACCTTTCAACTTGTCTAGTTCAGTTGTAACATTTTTCGTAGCTTCTAGAGCTACAGTTAATGTTTTCACTTTCTCTTCAAGATCATTATTTTCAGTTACGTTTACGACGGTAATTTCTGTTTTAGACCCATCCACTTCATCCATAGAATTACTAGATTTACTCTCACTTAGTAACTTCTCAAGCTTAGCTTTATCTTTCTCTGTTTGTTGCATCTGTGTTATGGTCTCATTTAATTTCTTCTTCAGCTTTAGTGCAAATATCCTCAATTTTGTGTATCTGTAAAAAGTAATGAATATTAAGAGTTACAAAATACAGGCTAAACTCAATCATTGAAAATAGGTGTTTGTCTCATACTTTTCCTCAAACGTTTCATCCAGGTCTTTCATTCGAGAATGTTCTTCTGCTTTAGATATGGTAGATGTAGACATGTCTTCATTTGGTAATTCTGCTGTAACAGAAATTATACAACCTAAGCTTCAAACTGATTAGTTACAGAAGAAAAAGAACCAAGTTTGTTATTTTTAGTACTTCTTTTATAGCATTTACTTGCTTTTAACGGTAAGCAAGCAGTGGTGGCCCAGTGGTACCGGCTCAACTTACGAGTTGTAAGTTGTGGGTTCGAACCCAGCCTGGCGCTATACTTTGTGTAAATAATTTCATGACCACTGCTCTCAAAACGGAGAAGAAAAAATCGTAAGGAACCAACAATTCGATGACATGTGGCACCTACCAACCCGAACTGGGACCGTGTGGTAGATTAGAGCCCACTTCCTCTCGAAGTGAGGAAGCCTGTGACCCAGCAGGGGGAACATTATAGGCTGATAATGCTATGCTATGCTATAGGTAAGATCATTAGGATAATTACCTGAAGTAATTTGTTGTTGTTTAAGCTTTTCAATTTCTTCTTTCAAGGTGGCTATAGCCTCATCTTTGTGTGTCAAGTTTTTCATGGCATTCTCCATGTCAACATTCAATTGATTGGCAGTTTCAGTCTTTTCGTTAGTCTTCTGCTCAGCATTCTTTAAATCACTTTCTAGACCTTCTGTCTTTCTGAGTAGTTCCACTTTCTCTTGGTTCATATTTTCTCTGTCTTTCTCCAAAGTCTCTACCAGCTTCTCCATTTCAGAAACAGCCTTCTGCAGTTTAGAAATGGCCTCACCACGCTCTTTTAATACTTGATTGACTTCTTTCATTTCATTCAACAATTCTGTATTTTCCGACTTATAGCTCGCCAACTTGGATTTAGCATCTTCATATTCAGCAATAAGGCTATCGAATTCCTTCGATTTGTTTCGGGCATCTTTTATTTCTGACAAAAGTGAAGCATTTTCCTGTTTATAAGCAGCCAGCTTTGTCTCTAACTTCACAATGTCAGTTTGTAAAGACACATTCAAGTCAGATAAATTGTCGTCTTTCGGCTGTTCCAACGAAAGTTTTAGAGTCTCCACTTCCTCTTTCAATAGTCCATTCAAATCCTGTAGTCCTTCGTGCTCTTTCTTCAGCAAGTTGAACTGTTCCAGCTGAGCCATCAAATTACACTTCAACATGTTAATCTCACTCTCTTTTTCTGCTTTGAAATTGATCTCAAATGCAGATTTTTCTTGTGTTAGCAAATCCAATTGAGATTTTAAAGATTGTAATTCTGTTTTTGTTTTAGATAGTTTGTCACGTAAAACTTTATTCTGACTGTCAAGCTCAACAACATTATCTCTTGCATTTAGTTTTTCTTTTACCAAAATCGATTTTTCACTCTCTAAAGCTCTAACTTGCAAATTCAACTTATCAAGTTCATCATTATTTTGAGTTTGATTATGCAACCAGTCATTTAAATTTTTATTTTCTTCTTTCATAGTTTGCATGGATTTGTCAAGTTCATTGAATTGATGAGTAACTTCATTTAGATTTTCTTTTATTAATTTATTTTTGTCTAGTTGATCTCTCTTTTCATCCAACTCAGCAATGAGTTTGGAATTTTCATTTGCACTGTTTCTTAGTTGCTGTTCTAAATTAGACACTTGGTCTTTTAATACAAAGTTCTCTTCATTTAAGACAGTTATTTGAGAATCAGTGATACTATTATCCATTTTAGACAGTGTTACTTCATTTAGTTGTTTTTCTAATTCTGTGAGTTTTGCTTTCAATGTCAGGTTGTCACTGTTTAGTTCATTTATTTGATTATCAAGTACTTTTGATGCCTTGATTATATCATTTTGCCATTTGGGAACATTTTCTGAATATTCTTTGACTGTTTTGGCTAGAATAAATCTAGAGTTCTTCAACTGAGTTATACAAGCAGCACATTTCAAAATTTTGTCTTTGTAGCTCCTCAATTTCACATTTGCTTTATCTTTTTTAGCTTTTTCAGACTCATACAATTCATTTACTTCATTAAATTTAGCTTCATAGTCTACATTGCTTTGAACTTTGCTTTCTAACTGTTGGATTTGGGTCTTTAAATCATCAATTTGTTTTTTATAATGCTCTTCTGAAAAAAAAGGTATTTAATTCAAACTAAATAAATAGATCTCAGCATTCTTTTGTAAAATCAGGTGGATACCCATTCATATAATATTTAGCACCGAAGAAAAAAAAATTATACCTGTATTGACACTTTCTTCTAATTTTTTAAGTTGTTCTCTCTGTTGCATTCCAATATTATTAAACTCCGCTGCACTAGCTTCAAACTCAGTGAGTTGATTCAGTAACTGCTCATTTTCTTCTAACAGGCGATTGTTTTGTCTTCTAAGTGAAGTTACTTCGCTATCAAGATCAGATAACTTCTGATTTATATCTGCTATTTTGTTATCTTTGATAATCAAATCAGATTTGTAAGTAATAATGTTTTCCTCATAGTTAACACACTTGGTGTTAAGTGCTTTTATCTTGCTTTGAGCGGAATCCACTTCAGTTATAAAGTTGAGTTTTTGTTCTGTCAATGAATCAACAAGTTCTTGTAGAGTTTTTAAGTTCTCTATACTTGCATTTTTTTCCTTCACACATTTTTCTAGTTCAGTTTGCAACTCTGCAAAAAAAATGGTATTTAATTTATGATCTATAGGTAGGTAACACATGATTTGTGTTCTGTCTTACTTTTGAAGCATATTTGAAAGCAAATAATTAGAAGAGTAATCAAGTTAGAACAGTATAAATACCTGATTTGGCTAGTTTAGCTTTTTGAGCTATCACCAATAAGCCTTTGCACTTGATTATTAGTTCATCTCTGCCCAAATCATCAATTGGGGTCTTTTTAAGACCACTGTCTTGGGGCTAGAAAAGTAAATAAACTTAAACAACACTACCACAAGTCCCAAGAACATGAATATCAGTTTGAATGTTTGGTTGTTACACTGTGACTTTATTAAGAAAATATTTTACTGTGTTGATATCGGACCTAGTTAAAAATTAAAGAAATATCACAAGTGTACATACTCGTTAGTAAATAAATGTTTATTTGTCAAGGACAGGATGTTGTCATCGCATACGTAAGCAGTAATGGAACTTGTGTGTATTCTTTTTTTTTCATAGCAGGACAAGAATTCCATACACCAGGCACTACTGCATTAAGTCCATAATGTAGTATTGTACTTGAAACACAAGTTTACGAGTGCGAGGAGTTATACTTTTTATTATTAGATGTTTTTTAACAAACCGATGACTCTGGATGATCCATGGCGGAATGGTTAGAAGTTGTATCTCATTCTTGAAATGAAAATGATGGGCTTAATAGATTATCACTGGTACATTCAAGAAAATAATATGGCTTGTTGTATTTTTTATTAATAAATTCAGTCACTTTTTACAATCACAACTCACTCAAAACTCCAACAAGCGAGTATGTTATGTCAAAAATGTCAATGTCATTGACGATTGTCATGTTGTACGTCACTGCCAAAATCAAAACTTTTAGGGTAGCTATTACTTGAATCGACTAAATACCACAGTTAACCGCGAAAATAAAATGACCCTATTTATTTCAAGACTTTGTTCCTAAGACAGTCTCTTGAACCTAACATAACTGAATCCACATCAATCCACATAGCTATTTAACAAACTCAGAATCATTCGATAAATTTTGAATCGAAAATAGAGTTGTTTTGCATTCATACAAAACAGTTAGGTATTACGTTATGAAAAACACATATTAATTTCTTTATATTTTAGTAAAGTATATATAAATAAATAAATATGTGTTTTACACCAGATAATATATAACATAAAAAAAAACATTTAACACTAGAAAACATACAATGGGTGGCCTTATCACTTTCTGCGATCTCTTCCAGGCAACCCTGGAATGGATGGTCATTGGTGCAAAAAAATAAGTGCCTGATATAGATACAATACACTATATTAGGTAACATAGATATACATATATAAATTCCATTTATTAGATACATAAATACATTAAAAGCAACGAAAATAAATGACGACTACAGATTACTACAGCTACGACAACAAGATCACAACAATAAGTAATGTTATTTTTTGTATTATTTGGAATGGGCATCTCGTCATCAAAAAGGATCAAAAACCCAGTAATCGATATGAACAAGCTGGTAAGAATTTTTCATACAAAATTTAACCCTAATTTCTTTTTTTTGCCAGCGGTTTCGCCCGCGTTTTTGTCGGAAATAGTCCTATGGGAACGTACTACCGGGATAATACGAGGGGGCGTTTTTAAGTTCGCGGAATGGGGGGGAGGGGATAACAATAGGTCATTATCGGGATGGCCACAACTTCAGCCACTCAATATTAGTATAAATACCAGGTTTTATCTTAATTGGATCAGGATTGGAGAGGCCCGTGTTTACGGGCCGCCGTACTGCATCCGCGGCCGGGGGGCGAAGCCCTGGAACCGCTAGCCGCGCCCTCTTACGGGGACGCAGCGACTTCCCATTCATTGAATCATACCGCAAGGCAGCTGCGTGTCGCCGGCGTGTTACTCACGTTACACCGACGACATCCCCACTACCTCGGATGCGATGCTCGCGCTGTATGCAGATGACGCCGCGTACATTACTACGCTCAACGCGAAGTACGCGGCGGTCAAGATGCAGCGCGCCCTGGATCTGCTTCCCGAGTGGCTGTCGAAGTGGCGGCTGTCGGTGAACGTGGGTAAGACGCAGGCGATGGTCACCGGCTTCGCTCGCCTCCCACCATCCTTGAAACTTCAAGAAGCCGACATCGAGTGGTCGCCCCGGGTCAAGTACCTGGGTGTCACCATCGACCGTCGGCTCACGATGGGGCTGCACGTCCGCAAGGTCGCCGCACAGGGTAGGGTCGCCCGCAACCTCCTTAAACCAGTGCTCTCGTCCCGCCTCCCGGCGCGCGTCAAGTTGGGCGTGTACAAACAGTACGTGCGCCCAATCATGACGTACGCCGCCCCCGCTTGGTTCGCCCTCACGAGCGAGTCGAACTTAAAGCTGCTCCGCACGCAACACAATCAAGCGTTGCGGACAATAGTGGACGCCCCTCGCTTCGTGAGGAACGATGTTATCCAGCGGGACCTCGGGATTGAGGGCCTGGATGAGTTTGTGCAGCGCCTCGCGAAAGGAATGTTCGCACGTGCCGACGCATCTGCTTGGCCCCATGTCATGCAGATAGCGCCCTGGCATGCGCGCCCTTCTGACGCGAGACCCCTACCCCGTGACCTGGTAGCGGACGACGACCCCATCGCACCGTGACTCCCGAGTAAGCCGCATCCAGGTTACACGCGGCTTACTCGAAATAACTGAACTCTACAACACCACATACATCCGTTGCGTAGCGTGTGCTAGGTTAATATATACACGTTACGTAAACGAAATACAGACACCCACCTCTATACAGGTGCCTAAACACACACGTGAATGTGCGGCGCGGGCGGTGATTCACGTAGACACTGAGCGGTATTACACAGTACAATACCGCTCACACGCACACGACGGCTTCTTAGCCCGGACCGTGACCGGCTAGCTCTGGAAGCGGGACCGGCGGGAGCCGCACACCCTATTCTGTAGGAGCGTCGAATCGGCACCTTCATCGCTGGTCGTCCCCCGCCCGGGCCTCCCCGAGGTAACTGGGGGTCTCACCTGGCGGGGACAGACCGCCGAGGTGTCGTGAAGATAGCGGCGCTGTGAAACTGCGCCGTGGCACGCCTACAGAAAAACACATAGCAACCACTCACACGTGCGCGTATAACAAACACGTGCCCGACCGCGGCCAACAAGCCATTGCAGCGGACAAAATGAGAGGCCCGTATTAACGGGCCGCTGTGTTGCATCCGCGGCCGGGGGGGCGATGCCCCGGTCGTCAAGCAAACAACTCAATTGGGAAGAAAGTGTGAATTATGGAAAAAATCGAGTACCGTGCCGTAATAAAGTTCCTTAGCAAGCAAGGAAAGTCAGTTCAAAATATACTGGAAGAGATAGAATCCGATTACGGGGACTCTTGCCCGGGTAAAACCATGGTTTACAAGTGGCACAGTCTTCTTCACGACAACAACGCGCCTGTTCACAAGAGCCGTTTTGCGTTGGCTGCCGTGCATAAGGTGGGCTTCGATATTTTAGACAATCCACCCTACAGCCCAGACCTGGCTCCCAGTGATTATTAACTCTTCCCAAAACCGAAAAAAGGACTTCGTGGGAAGAAATTTTCAACTGATGAAGAAGTGAAGGACGCGGTTTCAGCTTATTTTTCGGACAAAGACAAAGCATTTTTTTATGAAGGTATACATATGCTAATTGAAAGATCTGAAAAATGTATAAGGGTAACAGGTGAATATATTGAAAAATAAAAATAATTTATTATTTTTATTTTCACTTCTCACCCTCCATTCCGCGAACTTAAAAACGCCCCCTCGTAAGTCTATCCAGATGATACAAAAAAAAAAACAAACCTGTGCGGCATATTATTCCATCCAAATCCGTTCAGCCATTTTTGAGTGAATAAGTACACCAAACATCTAAACATACAACCTTTTACATTTCTATTATTAATTAATAGTAGGATGACAAATATTATTATGGGTAATAATTTTTACAACATTAGAGAGGTTACTATGATCAATCATCAATGTTGACAAAATTAACGGGCAGCTGTTGGCGACCGCTTCTTGCGAGTAAAGGTCTATCCACACATATCAGGGCCGTGTCCGGAACGTGGACGGACCGTGATCCTTCAGGGGCTGAAAAAAATATCGATGTGTACATTTTATCCGGGCCGGGGCGCCGGCCGGCGACTAAACTTCAGTGCCTGTCCACTGTGTGCCCTGTCCCGGGCACGGCCCTGATATGTGTAGATATATTCATATCTTTAGATTTCATACCGACAAATTCCGATTTTTATACTGCCCACACGTACGAGTAACTGCCCGTTCAGTCATTTTACTGCTCAATTACTTATTTAGTAATTACCCATTTCAATATTTATTTTTATTTACTTTACTCCTCAGTTTTGACAGTCGAACTTTTAAATAAACATGCATTTTGAATAAGAATAAGAAATTTTATTTGGTCAGACATTTGTGTACATACAGAATTAAAATAATACATGCATGCGCGACCTTAATTAAGAGTGGCTAATTTTTAATTTACCAAAAAAAAACACACGCTTTTGTAACAAGTTTCAACTTAAGAGGACTACATGACCTAAACGCAAGTTTTATTATGCCTAAATGATATGATCCACTGCAGAAAAGAAAATCAGAAAATTAGATGATATTCAGGATATAATAATATGCTTGTTAGATAGTGTCTTGAAAACACAATACCACTAATTTGGTACGATAGAAAAAAGTCACGAAGACACCCCTAATTTTTTTTTTACGATTAAAAACCATACTAATATACATGCAATCTTTCAGATTGTTATTCAAGCAAAATATAATATTAACGCGATAGTGTTTTAATTTTTTTGTCCAATCAATAGATTTTTTGTAAATAGTGAATTGCTTCATATTTTGCAATAAATTACCAGCTTTGTGTCATCGTGATCCTCTTTCTTATCTATGCAGTCCGACAGTGACCGCGCTTTAGCTAAGCATTTAGATATTTCATACAACCTTTATTCCCCTTGGATTTGGGGAGTCTAATTCAGACCGCATTGGTCCTCACAATAAATCTATTGATATGCCGCTTGTTCGTATTGATTTTACTGGGTTAAAAATTATACCATCGCCTTCGATATTGAGATAAATAAAGATTTTATGATTATAACTGTTATATTGTCGAACAAGGTATGTACAATTAATAGTACAATAGTTACTGTCAAACTGCCATTGCCATCGCCTCTGTCTAAACGACGCTAACGACATGGCTTTTCACAGTGAAAGTATGAACAAATAAGTAATATGACATACAATGCAAATTGAAAATCGTCATAAATATTATGTCATGGTAACAAAGTGATAAATTTCGTTATAGCATTGTGATACGCACTCTTCGACCATTTTGCAAAATTTTACACTTTAGCAATTCGGCTCGGCTCTCGGCTGCATGTCTATTTAGTTAGTCGATTGTGACGCTAATGTCATAAAATTCTATTACGTAGTACTGCTGTACTCCTCTAATTTATAGTGTAATGGCGGCTCTAGTCATCACTGTTAAAGTTTCATGTGTGTGAATGATTAAATTAATAAGTTTTGTAGAAAATATGTGTTTTTAAGTGTTGTGATTTATTGAAATGTGATAAAAGCTGGTATACTATTATTTCATCGACCCTTATAATTCTATAATTTTCCAGGTAAGCGAAAAATGTGTGTTTGATAATCAACCAATATCTTTTTGTCGCATTCGTAAACCTTTACGGGGCGCGTCCATGAGTAATACTGTTGCTTACTTTAATTTTGTTTTATCACAATGTCAAGTCTTGTCAAAAGTCCCGCTTGTTCTGTCCATATATCATAGTGAAAATGTACCTAGCTTTGGATGTAAAGTGTAGCGTGATACTTTGCTGATACATTCTTGGTACGATGTACGATCGTAGGATATTGTTACGTTTATTGAAATATTCTGTAATGTTGATACTGTATGAACGTACATAACAGCGTCTTGTTAAGTTCTTGTTGTAGTAGTCTAATAATTTTTTTACGTATGTAGTACGGGCAAAAGCAGACGAAATGTCGAGTGACGAGGATAAACCACCCGCGCCGCCGGTCCGGCTCACTAGCAATCGCGCCACGGACCGTGGCGACTCTGTAGCCTCAGTGGATATGAGGCCTCTTCCAAAAGGTAACAAATCTTGGCAGCTATCCAGTTAATTCACATGTAATTTAAATAAGTATTGTATCCACCAACTAATTGTGTTAATGAGTTTGTAAACAATAGACAGACCAAAATATGAATCAACAATAATTAGAATAATAGTGTCTTTAAGGACTGACCTAGTGGTTCTCATGCTTGTACTGATCTATTCTATTCACTATTCCAAATCTTTATTACATGATTTGCAAATGAAATGAATACATTTATTGTGAGGTTCTTCAGTTGTTGTTGACTGTTTCAGAACCTGATGATGCTGGTGATAGGAAGAAGAAAACATTGAAAGCTAAAATCAAAGGCTCTAAAAGTACTGCTCACAATGACAACAAACCTAACATTAGCTACCCTACTAATTTCGAACATACGGTTCATGTGGGTTTTGATGCAGTCACAGGAGAGTTTACTGTAAGTAACATTAAAGTATTTGTCTTTATAGTATGCTTCGATAATAGTCACCTTGAAAAAAATAGACTTAGATCCATATTGGGTCCCCGGGGAAAACCCATGACACATCAGTGTAACTAGCCATACCCCCACATACAGATATTCATTGCACTAAAATTGTGATGGGGACATTTTTAGGTGTTCACTGACTGTGAATTAGAAACTAATTTGTTAATTTACAGTCTTGTTGTTTTGGTACTATGAGTATCCTATTATAATTTGAAATGAGAATGCATAGATCGTAAAGATTTTCATACAAACCCATACAATTAAAAATGAAATCCATAATGGTAAAATGGTTATTCATAATGATACGACCAGACTGCATTAATGCACCTTTGATGCAACATTGTGACTGTCATATTCTTGTAATTTTTCACAAAATTGTGACTTAGGTAATAGGTAATACGGGCTGATGTCCGCAACTCCATGTCAATGCGCGTATTTTGCGTATGGGTGGGAAAATCAATTATTGTATCCACCCCAGCTCCTCCTAAATTGTGACTTGTACTGAAGTCCATTTGAAAACAAATTTAAACCCACCCCATATTTTTATTGTGACCATTAATTTTAAAAAAAATGAGCTTCCTGCCTTAACACAATGCCTCACAGCTTTGATGCTTTGCTTTCTTATAAAAGTGACATAATAATATCAAGTATATTTATTTGACATTTCATTTTAATTATTCTTAGTTGTTAACAAGTAATTTGTAGCAAACCTGGAGCATTGTAACTTGAGATCAAACTCCTTCTTATAAAAATAATGTTACCTGCATTCAAAACTATTGGTTATTTTAATGTTTAATTAAAACTAAATTCCTGATATTAAAATATTCTATTGATAATTAGTTAAAAAGTATAATGTGAGCATGTTTTTATTAGAGAATGTACCTATATGTAGAATTAATGACTTATGGGTAAACACCAGGGAATGTTAATAGACCATCATTGTTTAAAACTGTGTGATGGTGACCTAGCTGTCTGTTTGTAATAAAATGTATTTAAAACTAAAACAGTCCTTAAGGAACAAGTAATGATATCATGTAATTGAGTTCCATGTATTACCGCTTTTGTTTCAAGCTGCCTATGACAGTAAGTAATAGCTTATATTATTATATGTTTAGTACATTGTCACACTATACCCTGTTGAAATACATGTGATAATGTACATCTTTTATTAATATTTTGTTCACCCATTCCTTATTTTATTTATTTATTTGTTTTTATTTTCCATGTTGACTCTATTTTTGTGTTAAATGCAAAATCTATGTGTAGCATGCAATCTCTACTCTCCGTAAGTCCTTTAGTTGTAGGATGTAATAATAATAACATTCATCTTCTCTAGTTCCTGCTTTAATCTCATACACTTAAAGAATAAAAATGATGAGGGTATAATAATATATACCTACATTATGTTATGTAATAGTAGTGTCTTGGGTGTAGAATATTTGAGGAGCTGGCGAACAGAACCGGACTTGTCCACTACTATTCAAAAGATGTTTTTTTTTCGAATCGTGATGTCTTGACCTAGTTTCGTCGATCCCTGTTAATATTTTCACCCAAAACCGGCTAGAAGTAGGCTAAAAAAGGCTTAAAAACTAAATTTTCATACAAAACCGGACTAGTCCAATATCCAACACAAAGATTTTAAAAAAATATATTTTTTCATTCTAAAGCGAACTTGTCCTGTAATGTATTTATTTCATCAACACATTTTCAATCAAAACAGGAAATGTCTAACAAAAACGAAACACCACCACCACCACACCAAAGTCCACCTTTTTCAAACAAAACCGGTTTAGTCCATTTTTATTTCTTGAATAAGTTCCAGAATATAGAAGTAAATTAAAAATAGGTACCTCATGCCATAATAGAACTAATCCACCGACATATCCTAATGCAATGTAATACTATTAGTCTCCTTCATATACTGATATTAGTTTTTTAGCTACCGTGTAAAATTTATTTTCGTGGACTAATCCGGTTTTGTTCGCCAGCTCCTCATTTCACAGATAAAAATTGCTTGGAGACCATTCATTATTCCTAGCTGTTCACTATAAACTTTAGTAATGTTTATGTTGTGTACATACAAACTTTATACCTATTTACTTGATAATTTAATAATGCAGGCGGTAGTAGCAAATCTATTACAATCACATTTTAGAGTATTTGAGACAAGCGTTTTGCATGACTATAACTTTGAATAACACTAAACTCATTGTTCTATATTCTTACTACAATTTACAGATCTACAAATATGTACAATGTACAATTTATAGCGCTTGTACGAGTACTAGCATACATTTATGTTAAATTACAGGGTAGTTTTACATGTTCACTTATTGTCGATTGGTGGGGCCAATGGCCATGTGTAGAAACTACACAAGAATCGAGGTTCGAACTAGCTCTGTGTACAAGCATACTTACGCTTTATAATATTTAAAAACCATAGAAGTTTTGATTGAACTCTGCATGTTTGCTTTAACTTGAGTATGCCCCATTCTGACTGTGTGGTGGTTGTTCTAAGGGCATGCCAGAGGCGTGGGCGCGGCTGCTCATGGCCGCGAACATCAGCAAACAAGAGCAGAAGAACAACCCTCAGGCTGTGCTAGACGTGCTCAAGTGGTACGACGCATCCGCCACGCAGCCGCCGCCTTCCAAATATATGACGTCTGCGCAAATGCATACTACACACTCAGGTATGTTGGAAACCACATTATTTCAATTTTCAAAACAAAAAGAAATCTAATACTGTCGCCAATAAAAACAGATTTAACTTTTGACTATATTGTTTTAGCCTTTTTTAACCCCCGACGGAAACAAAAAGGTGTTATAAGTTTAACGTATTTATCCGTATTTCTGTCAGCGGTATCGTAGCTCCAAAAAGGCTGAAGCGATTTTTGATTTTTTATGTTTAGTTAGAAAAGTGACTTGATTGAGTGTATGTGAGCTATAATCAAATAAAATTTGTTCAGCCGTTTGAAGATTATCAGCAATATTTACCTGAAGATACAATCTTAAAAGTCCCGATTGTAACTATTTACTTACGATTATATTGTTGACAGGATCGTCAGTGTCCCGAGTTTCCTCCAGCAGTCCGTCGTCCTCAACCCCTACAGACACGGAACACCCCGAGCCTCCACCGCCACCTCCCTCGCGACCCGACCGCACCAAGAGTATTGTATGTATCACTTGGGAGCGCATCCAATCGCGTATTCAATCTGCTCATACTCGTTGGGATCGGGCGTCACACGCCACTGACGGCACTAGACTCCGATTTTGTTGAAATTTCACGAGGGTATAGTACGAAAATAGTCTGTGGCGTATACGCTACGGACGGACGGCCCAATTTTTTTGGTAGAAGTTCGAGATGCACAATATACATAAAAAAATTGTAGATAAATAGAGATTTGTGCCGTCTGTGGCATGCGACGCGGGATCGGCTCTTCCGATCAGGCGTCGAATTGAGTTGTATTACAAGACGTTTCAGTTAGCATTGTATTCAAGTGTAAAGGTGATTCCAGTACACAAAACCGATCGAAGAGGAAGAGGTCCCGCCCCCGCGACCTGCCCCCGCGCCCGCGTCTCCCCCGCATGTACCGCATCCTGCTCTCACCACGCATTCGGTAAGTCACCAACTATACACACCAGAAAATAACTGAATAGATAAATAAATACTGGATTGTATTGAATTTGTTATACCAATTTCAGCCATATGCTTAGGTTCCTTAAAGTCGAGTTTCAGTTGTTATCAGATTGGTTTTGATGCTACTGTGGTCTGTGCTAATGTGCATTTTTTTTTTATTTAGGCTTTGTATTGGTTTTCCTCCTATGGCATTTTAGTTCCTGCTACCATTTTTATTCAATTTTGAATTTCCTTAAATATTCGGTTCCATCATTAAGAAAGCTAATGACAGTTGATGTCAAAACAAATTCGTGATTCTGGTATTGAATTATCAAGAAATAAACAAGTTTTCGGAAGGTACTTGGTGCTTAATTTATCAACAAGCAACAACTTATCAAAAAGTCATTTGATGCTGACAATATACAAATGACAGTTCAAACCCTTCAAATTGTTATGCAATAATTTCAACAAAGTATTCAGAATGGTCAGCCCCTGGAGCCTGGAGCTAATATTATATAATAGTCCCCTCTGCAGGAAAAATACCTCTTCTCATACAGAGAAAGCATGGGCAATAAATGAGTAATATGAGATCATTCAAGATCTCTAAAGCTATACATACATGGAGTAAAGAGACCCATAGCCGCATAGTCACAGAGCCGTTATCTATGCATTCTGTTCATCAAGCTAACTAACAGTGCACACAAATGATTGCTGGGCATCAACTTATGTTTGAGTAGCACTCAATGTTAAGCACGCAAAACATTGTGCTTGTGGGTGAAAAAAAAAGAACTCCGACCTTCAATATCTCCGCACCTAGAAGGTTCCCAGGTGTGGTCCAATACAAAATAATTATCGTTATGACAGGAAGATCAAGTGACTCTTCGTTAAGAGTATTTTATTTTTACACCCGTTATTAAAACAATGTTGTGGCCACAGATCTGCAGCCGAGCAGAGGTGGCGCCGGGCGCGGTGCTGGACCGCAACAAGAACCCGGCGCCGCCGCACACGCCGCCCCCGCACGCGCCGCACGCGCCCCCGCCGCCTAATGGCGCGCAGACCAACACCGATACCGGGTATGGAATTTACCAACTTATATTTATTTTCCTTCTTCTCTCGTTTCGGTACAAGCAATACACCCATTCAATAACGCAGTCTGGGTTGTGTTACGACTGCCGCACTTTTGAAGAGCCTCGGCGTTGTTTGCCGAAAGCACGCACTGTGCACTGTGGCGTAAGAAATTTGCCTCGCTACTCCGCAGGCTACGCGACAGTCCCGACATCATCCTGCAACTGATAGCCGCCCGGGCAGACAGCTCGTTAGTGTGGGTGCTTATAAATAGGACCCGATATGTTTAGTTATTAAGTACTAACACAGACTAAGTTATTTTGTTACAAAAACTGTGGACCTCATTGCAGTCTGATTGAATAAAGTTTATTATTGTTAAACAAGAACATTTATCCTCTAATTTACTTATAAACTTCAATTGAGTGAAACATCTTCCATCTTGCAGAAGAGCAACGGCCCAGCAACAAAGGAAAAAGAAAATGACTGATGAAGAAATATTAGAGAAATTAAGAACTATTGTTAGTGTTGGTGACCCCAATAGAAAGTACACCAAAATGGAAAAAATTGGCCAGGGGTAAGTTTAAAAAACAACTGCCGTATGCATAATCTATTCCTTTTTTTGAAGTCGATTAAAAGAATCAACTGAGTAAATCCCATACATCCACAAATTTCTCCCTATAGCAAGGCTGTTAAAAAGATCACAAACATGTTATTTAATTAGAGACACTACCACTTTGATATAAATCACAATTTACTTTACTCCCTTTCCAGTGCGTCAGGTACAGTGTATACGGCGATAGAAACGTCGACGGGTATGGAGGTAGCGATCAAACAAATGAACCTTAGTCAACAGCCGAAGAAGGAGCTGATCATCAATGAGATCCTCGTCATGCGGGAGAACAAACATAACAACGTAGTCAACTATCTTGACAGTTATCTAGTTAATGAAGTGAGTATGACATATTGTTATCATTTCTTTTGTGGTCCAAAGTGCCTCTGCCACATGATCAATACACAGTAGGGTTTGGGAATTCTCAAGAGTTCCAAAGTCTCGGGACACTAGACAACAAACGATCAAAGTCCCGGGACTTCGAGACTTCTCAGAATAAAATTTGAATCGGGCCAGATGTATCAATAAAAAAAGCAATTTGTGTGTGATTTTTGTAATAATGCTACCGGACAAGGAGAATACTAGTTTCCAGATGTCGGTTTTATTGTGTTTAAAGCTTAGTTAACTAGTCCCAAACTTTCAGTACGTTTTCCGGTTGCTTCAAACAACTGGAACTCCTTTAAGGTTACTCTTGACTTTTTTCATAACTTTCGAGTAAATATTTTTAGTTTTTTTTTACTATGAAACAACTCGTCGCGTTCGTTGTGTACTGTAGAGCTATTGGTACTAGATTCGGACATTATTACCATATCTGGCGTTTAGCAATACAGTTCTTCCGCAAAAGCAATAAATGCACTGCACATTTTCTCAAATTAGTAGTAAAAACATGTGTTTATGTGTTTTTTGGGACTGTAAGGCCAGTGCCTCGAGTCCCTAAGAGACAACTAAATTTACCAAAAAGTCCCGGGATTTCGAGACACGAGACTTCCCGGGACGCGTATTGCCATAATGTATACTAGCACAGACAGGGGTTGCTCTGTAATCGCACGCAATATGCTCTTGTAGCTAGAGAGCATACTGCATATCAGTACAGAGACAGACTGAAATAAAATACACTTTGCTCTAATTCGTGAGAGCAAAACACATACGAGTACAGACAATTTGGCTGCCGTAGTATGTACAATGGCATGCTTCAGTGTGAGCAAACTACATGCGAGTGCAGAGCAAACACATTCTGTCTCTTTCGCACCAAAGATAGATAGGTACATCCTTTACATTCTTTGCTTTCTTCGCATTATGGCAGTGTCCTTGACCTAATAAAACGAGTTCGCACGTGTCGATCAAATTAAAACAAAGTGTTTGTTGTTTTTGTTTGAAATAAAGACTTTGGCAAAAACAAAATAGAAAATGGGCGTTCATGTTTGTCATAATTGTCACAGTTCTAACCAAACCTTAATTAAAATATTCTATGCATGGTCGATGGCAGGGATTGGTCGACGGAGCCCCGCTTCGCGGGGCTCCTACTTCTGGGTGGTTTATAAAAAAATAACCACGAAGGGGAGGCGGGGTCTGTCGACCCCGCCATCCCCTTCTACCCTAACCTGTCCGAGTCGGGGTGCCCTAAAGACCAGATTGCATCCAGTTTCTCCTGGTAACAAATTAAAACGGAGCTTATTACTGATATATTAATATGCTACCTATTACTTATTACGATACTCCTTATTAGCTGCCAACCCATTATATATGGTACCCTCTATTGTATGCGCCCTTTTGCTTTAGACATATGCGAACAAACCGTATACTTATACAGACAGGTCTGTAGTCATACGTAGTTTGCTTTAAAAATATGCAAGCAAACTGTATACTTATACAGACTGGTCTGTAGTTATACGTAGTTTGCTTTAGAGTATTTGTTATTTTTAAGAGCACAAAGTGATCTAGTACAGACTATGGGTGTCTGTACTGATATACACAATGGCAATACGCTCCCGGGACCCAAACCCTCATACACACGCCAAATGATAGAAAGCCCGCCTTTGTATTTTTACTTGTGCGTAGTTTTAATTAATTAATACAACATATCAGACAAACAACAAGTTTTTTACCACCGCCCGTTGCATAGTAAGGAATAATTTAGAGTGGTGTTCATCACAGTGGTGTATACCGTCGAATGTCATAATTGTAGTCACGAACTCATGACTACAATGCAGCTTACCATTTGGTTTGACGTCAGATATAATAATTATGATTGTGACGCCTGAAATGTAAAAACACGAGAATAGTGTGAATGTACTAACGGCATGCATTAACTTGATAAGCATCAGAATGACGCAGTAACGTATAACGACATGTCTTATACCACCACTAAAGTGGTCATCACTCATCTGCACGCGTAACATCATCATTGAAACGGAAGTTCATTTTCTTTGGAAATCTGTCAACAATCTGTCATTTTGTCTATTCTTCCGTCGATAAAAACCATTTATATGGTGGTCATGCTACGCGTGCTGGCTTTATTTGGATAGAAGCCGTTTGCCCAATGCGATTTCCCATCGGCAACCTATCAGGAGCCATTGGAGAAGAGTTTAAAAAAAAACTATTGAGGATCGCACATTATCGGTTTTGTGATGTTACGACTAACTTTTACTTCTAAATAGATAAGTCTCAGTACCAAGTCCGACTCCTTAGTGCTCCATTTCGCTATATAAGGAACTCTTACGCAAATTTTCATGCTTCCAGGCCCAGCGGTACAGGCTGTGTCATGTCAGTGAATTAATTTTAGAATTTTATCATTTTCCATTACACTTTTCTAGGAATTATGGGTGGTAATGGAATACTTAGCAGGCGGTTCCCTAACGGACGTAGTTACGGAAACGTGTATGGACGAGGGTCAGATCGCCGCCGTGTGCCGAGAGGTGCTGCAAGCGCTGCACTTCCTGCACACCAACCACGTCATACATAGAGACATCAAGTCAGATAACATACTGCTTGGGTTAGATGGACAAGTCAAACTGAGTGAGTATCATTTATATATACAAGGTGGGGCAAAAGTAATGTCATAATGTGAATTGGCTGTCATTTCGATGGAAATCAAAAAAATGGGCTGTTTTCACGGAAAGTTTATTTAAAGGTATGAAATTTAAGGCAGTATGTCGAAAAAATATATCGGTCAAACGTTTTTCGGCATTTTGATTGTTGCTCGCAAAACATCCTCCAAATTAGTTATTTCTTCTTCAAAGTTGGCTTTCAAGCCTTGCAAGGCTTGTGGTTTTCTCTGGATAACGCGTGATTTCAAAAAGCCCCAAAAAAGGACGTCTTGCACCGTCAGATCTGACGATCTGGCCGACCAGTTCTAATCGCCAAAACGGGAGATCACACGGCCCCGAAATTGGTGTTTCAAAATCTCCATCGTTGCATGAGCTGTGTGACTGTGTGTATCGCTCCATTGCATTGTCAACTAATACTCTATCTGTCTACAACATAAATGTATCAAATCACAATGACATTATAACGCCATTAACAAAAATGATGACACAATCACTGGAACGGAAAACCTTTTATATAATTCTGGACCATAGTTTTGAAACCACCAATTAATTTGCCCAAATTAATACATAATAATAATAAAAATCTTTATTGCAGACTACACGAGGCATAAAAAAACAATAGATCACTACATACACACAGACATATTTCCAACCAACGCTTGTAGGTGTTGGTAGCATACATCCTATCAACAAGGTCCTTAATTATACCCCATCTATTAAGCTTAGCGCACATTACAGCCGCATTGGGCAGCAGCTCATTTCAATCCTAAAGAGTGCGGCCCGACAGAAGTGTGCGATGGTTCCTACAAAATTTACGAATGTGATAATTATGCCTACTACATCACTTTCGTTAAAAAAAGTTTAAACGCGGTGCGGCCCGCTCAAATTTGTGACAGCCTTTAGTTGGAATTTATGATTTACACAACTTACCAACTTAGTCTATAATAATCAACTGTAATAGTAACTTAGTCTATAGTCTTAGTTAGTTATTTATTATGCCTGTATGCCCAGAGGGTTTGGCAGGTGTTTCGTACTCCCACATTACGCCAGATAAGTTTTGCACGATGTAGGCGCAGACCTATTGCCATGAACCGGACACTAATTCAGACTGGTCTGCTACTGATAAAGTCCTGATGGACGATCGTATAACGAAAAAGATAATATGGGGAATTCATGAGCCCATGCTTAGCATTCGTGCTTCAGACCACTACAGCAACAAGGCAGTCTTATCTCCTGTGATATATCAAAATAAATAACCAACATAACATTATTGTTACAGCTGACTTCGGTTTTTGCGCTCAAATATCCCCTGAACAAAACAAACGGACGACGATGGTCGGCACGCCTTATTGGATGGCGCCAGAGGTCGTCACGCGGAAGCAGTATGGGCCTAAGGTTCGTTACATTACTACACAATGTTTACTTAGGGCTGACCCAAAGCTTTCTGCCCAGAGAAATACAGAATCGGCCCGATAACACCAAAAAGTGCAGGAGATTGTGCAAGTAATCTTTCTATAGAGAAGGATGTTTCTGAACAATAGAAAATGATACTTTTACGCGAACATTTAAGGGCTTCAGCTGTTATGATTTTGATCATATTAAAAAAAAAAACAAATCAAATCATTTATATATTTGCAAACATGGGTATTTGGCACACAGATGTTTTTCTCCATCTTCTACTGTCACATGCAAATCATATCTTTTACATTGTGTATAAACGTTAAGTAGCGAATTAAGTGTCATTACAGAGGTGTTAATCTGTAGTAATACATAGACATACATTAAATGTATGTCTTTATTAACATCTCAAGCCACGTGTATTCATTTTACACTTTGCCACCAGTTTATAGTATGATATTTGAATGTCACAGCGTTAGGGCGTCAGCTGTTACCCGCGACTTCAGTCTCTGTGGAAGTCGGAAAACAGCAATAATACCACAGTAAAATTGTTTATCCTATGTCACTTGATGAGAGTCTTAACTTCCTTGCTTGTGTCATTGTTAAATTATATTTGTTATTATATGAATATGAGATAGTGAATAATTGTTTACTTTTGCCATCAACTCGAAAAGATTTCCAGATATTACCTTTCACAAACTACTTTACAGGTGGACGTATGGTCACTGGGTATAATGGCGATCGAAATGATAGAGGGTGAGCCGCCATACTTGAACGAGAACCCGTTGCGTGCGCTGTACCTAATTGCGACGAACGGCAAGCCGGACATCAAGGACAAGGAGAAGCTCAGCACGGTGTTCCAAGACTTCCTCGACCAGTGCCTCGAGGTGGACGTTGAGAGGCGCGCCACCGCACTCGACTTACTAAAGGTACGGATTTTTTCTTCTCTCGTTTAAAGCCATCTTTTACACAATGTAATCTATAAGCCCAAGGCGGTTTACTCCAGGGATAATTTAATTAGCAGGCTGGCAACTGAAATGGTCACGAATTTAAAATGCTATTTATTAGTGTTTAGAACACGAATATAACTTGAACCTGTGTTGTTCCAGCACCCCTTCTTAAAAATGGCGCGGCCGCTGGCGTCGCTGACGCCGCTGATCATGGCGGCGAAGGAGGCGGCCAAGGGACATTAGCGCAGGCCGGCGGCGCCGCCCGCGCCCGCGACACTAGCGCCCTCAGTGCCTCTGTGGACTACACGCGCGGACCCACTCGAGTGTGAACCGAGTGGACGTCTGTGACGAAACCCTTATTAGAGCAATACCTATTTTAATGTAAAACTGCTGCCCGTTGAATATAATAGAGGTAATATTTTTACAAGAAAGAGATCGATAATAAAGTGCAGTCCACTAACTATAAATCATCGTAGTGTTGTGTTGTAGCGATATTAATTGTTCTTTTAGCGAGGTGATCTCTTATTGATGTGTTTCTTTTGACTGTCGTACGGTAAGATCGGATAGTGTAGATAGATATTAGAAGTTTAGATACGAATTTTGAAATAATACGAAATATTATAGCTGCAAACGAAGACTGGCAGATGTTTAGGCGACCTTGTAAAGTATAAATAGTAGAGTACAGTAGAGGCGTTACGTTAGTATCGGTTCAGCTTGTTCACTGTGATGATAGTTGTTGAGGCAGTAGTCGGAAACACTTCAATACAGAGCGGAGCACGCGGCGGCGACGCGCGGCGGCTCGCCGGCGACGTCGCGCGCAGAGTGACTGGTGACGACTGAATGGAACTTTCACTTCATTCTATTTTATGTGTATTCCTACTTCGAAATATTTTTATTATTTTAATGTCTGTTAGAGCATTGATTGGTACATACTAAGCATTTGATCGTGAACTCAGTGCAGTTCGTATAATTTGTACCACATATTAAATGTAACGAGACACGAATGGCTTCTGCTGCTTATTTGCTTTCAATAGTTACTATAGTTAGTGATAGCTTTATGTATGATAATTGTTAATTTATTTAAAATCGCTTATGGCTTCTAATTTACGTTTTTGAGATTATATTATTATTATTGGTAAAGCAGTTAATTCGATATTCTTCTAAATTGATTATTTTGCTTGGTATACTGTTAAAGAAATTTTAATACGCAAAAAATATTCTCATTAGGCATTTGACGCGTCACATAATCATTATTTTACGTTGTCATTTTGAAGAGCATTTTATTGTTAGTCATGAGGTGAAGCATTTACATAGTATTAAGTTTATAAAGTCTATTCAGCTGATTGATATTAGCAAAGAGAAAGAGAAAATATATCGGTGATCGTCTCCTTTGTGGCACAAACAGTAAGTATTTATAGAGCAAGGAATAAATAATTATATGTGTGCAGAACAATAGATTTTAATAATTAATAGACTTCGATAACTAATTTATCGATAGAGGTACGTCATTACGCATTATTGTTAAGACAATAGTAGGAAATATAGGATCCATTTATTTGTATTAATTAATTGAAGTATTTTATTTACATTAATTCGTAAGACTTGCAAGATGTCTCTCTGCTTTTACTGCTTAGGTTGTGCCGACAGACGCTGTTAATTTTTGTTTTATTTTTGTATGTATTCACTATTTTATGTGTGTGAGAGTACCGCGAGTGTATGGAGACGTGTATGATAAGCATTTGTGACGTGACGTGACGGAGGTAGCGGCACAGGCAATCCTCATGTAAATTGTACAGACACAAGTTAGAGACGAGTAGAACTACTCATTGACAATATGAACGTGACCAATTTACGCTATGTAGAATCTGTGCAGTCCAGGTTGGTGCAATATGTATGACTGGCTTTTATTTCAAACTTATATTGTTTTTATACATTTTACACAATGACTGGAATCATTTATCAATAGATCAGTTTAGTGAGTAACCTGATTAAACAATGTCAAAGAGTCTATTGGAATTTATTTACTTTCTGGCTGTATATGTAAATACATTTTTAATTATTATTGATAATAAATCATTCATAAATGTGAAATAATATTTTTAATACATTTTAGTTGTTTTAATTTCAAAGGGTAAACTATATCGTCCACTGACCATTTTAACGCAGTTATAAATAATTCGCACAATAGACTCGTTAAATGTTGTAGATAGTATTCAAATTCGTATGATAAGGTTATCAATCACTAAAATACGGCCTAAAACGACATGTTTTATTTGTGATTAATGTTGCAAAGTGATTAATTGATTATACAAGTTCCCAACAATCAATACCGACTGCACCAACCCATACCAAATGTGCAATAATGTAGAAAGGTAAAAATTTTAGCCAAACTTCAAGAGAGCTTGAACAAAGTTATTCAGTATCTATATTACTAAAATATTGTAAGACGTGTATTAACTACATAATGTGATCATGAACATGAATTTGAGTATGCATAGAATGTTATGTTGAGAAAATTACTGTAATTATGTATGTAGTATAAGTTAAAAATGTATTAATTATTGTAATAGGTAACTGAGCAAGACATTTAATGTGGTTACAACATTTTTCATGTTTTTTGACAGTTGTAAAACACCAGTGCCATGTATGATCAACTTGTGCATATAAATTACCTACTACCATACTATAATAAAAGACTCACCATGATTACTTAATCGTTTTATTACCCAGTCACGAAACGCTCTAGGTTAAAATTGTTGCTAAAAAGGGTCCTACCGATTAATAAGGTTGTTTATTGAAACAGTGGGAAGGGCGTTACTGTACTTGAAAAAACTTGAGATAATAAAAATCTAGTTTTTTAGTTACCTACAAAATATATTTAGTGTAATATTTATTTATAATAACTACGTGACTAATACATAATCAGCAGCTACTAAGAACAAAGATTTCTGTGGTGTTTGGTATACTTAAGCAGAAGTCCAAAATTAGTAATTTTGTTTTGTTTTTTTACTTTTTGTCTAATCTTGGTACGTCTCCTGCTGTTATATGTACAAACGATCAATAAACGTAACTATTCCGATTTGGAAATTTAAAAAAAAGTTTTTACAGTTTAAAATTGGATTTTTGGACTTATCATAGCAGACACCACAGATTTGTACTCCAGTTCAATATTTAATGGTAGAGAATAAATTAGTAACAAATTAAGGTCCTCACCAAAAATTATCTCCCAGACCACTTTATTTTAACTACACTAGCCCGTCGTAATATTATACATCTTATTTAGAGGTTCTGTCCTGTCAAAAGAGATTTCTTGCTGGTGTGGACGTAAAATAAAATAATAACAATGACTCGATATGGTAACTAAATTATTACAGAGTTCTTAGATAAAAAGGCTGCCTCGTAGTAGTGATATACATAGTTCAATCTGGTAGGTACGACTTTACAAAAAAAAAAAGACAAACCGTCTGTGACACATGGTTGGCCAGAGAATTTTTCAAGTGGCACTTGGTACAAAAATACAATCATCTTCAGATTCTATTTTACAATCAAATATTCGAAATGTGATTAGAAGTAAATTAAATATTTTATGAGTACGCAATGCTGCCGAATTATTTGATGAAAGCATTTTCTTACTTACAACTACAAACAAGGCAAATATTTATTCGTTATGACTATTCACATGGTGACACGTTAGTCTTTCCTCTCTTCAGCAGGTATGAAATCCAAGGAGGCAGAATTAATGCAAAAACGTTTTCGTGTGGGCGTGGGCCCGTCATCGAACACATGTCCCAGGTGAGCGGAGCACTTGGAGCATCGCACCTCAGTTCGCACCAAACCTGGCCGTGTTAAAACCAGTAATATATTTGCTCCAACTTTATTACACACACCAGGTCCATTCACCAAAAAGCCGTTTATGTACATTTCACATTGAATAATGAATGACATGAATATCCGAGTATGAGTTTCACAGAGTTCGTGTCGTGAGGATGTGTTGGAGTTGCGCGTCGTCACAGCGGGCGCGGCGCAGTCCGGTCGGCAGCCATCCAGGAGCACAGGCGGGACGGGACAAGACGGGGCAGTTCAGGTTGCGTGGACAAATGCATATTATTTATCATGCGCATTCCAGAACGGTTTAGGTGATGTCACAAAAAGGCGTGTAACAGTTAGGTAGTGAATGATGCAGTAACCCAATGTTACGGCCGCATCCAAATTGAATTGTGTGATCATTTGTGTATTGTTTGTGATCGCCCAACCAGAGCGGTGAACGAGATTAAAATTATGTAAAATAGCATGAATACATTGCGATATTATTTGCGAGTGAGGCGAATTTGTGTGATGAGTAACGATTTGACACACAGTGCATTTCCAAATTGTTAAACGTAGATAGACGAAGCATCAAATAGTAGTTACCCAGTGATTACCAATCAGGGCCGACTTACATTTGTTGTGGAGTCAGGATTGTGTCGGAGGATGGTCAAGGATACAGGGAAGACAGAAAAAAGATAAAATGTATTAGCACCAGAATCCATTTTCCCATCACCAGGTTTTATGGTGGGCATAAATAAAATACTTAAGTACCTACATAATATTTACAATCTTCATACGAATTACTGTCTCTATTATTCTCTAAAATATCAAGTAGTTAAATGCAAATAAGATATTCAAAGTATTTTTTCCTTTTGTTAGATTTTATTGGGCATGTCTAATAAAATTCAGTTAGGTATCGTCAAACGAAATGTACAAGTTTTAATTAAAACATTAATTTGTAATTCGTGCCTTTCAAACAGTAAATACCAAAGCACATGCTAGTACTGTATGTTAATCTATTCGCATGCGATTATGGTCTTGAATTAAGTCAAAACTAAAATAATAGTTTAAATGGTATCAAATTAAATTAACTGTGGAATTAAGCTGGATGTGGTGTTATTTCAAACCTGACATTTAGGATATAAATACAATACCTATGACGTGGTCCATCACAGTGAGAGTGAGAGCCAAGGTGAACATAGCTCCTAATAGTGACTGAAAACGTCATGGGGAATCACGTATCGTTAAAACGGAATTACGGGAGTAACGTTCAGGAATGCCTTGGAAACGGCCATGCCACCTGTTAACTGATTATTATCTTCAACTACGTGTTACCACCATAATTATGATGGTTTTCAAGTCCGTTAAATAGGCCTGTTTAATTTATTAGTCGTTTCAGATAATCATAACATACATACGAAACATAAAATATGAATGCGTTACAAGCGCTATTGTTTCAGAGAGAGCCATTTTCATAATAATATTTACATAAATGCGACATGAATTGACAGGATATCAAACTTTCGCTTTCTAATAATATATTTTGATATGTAGTAATACTAATAGTAATAATAGATGCACAAATGTGGTGTCTATGTTTAACACTTGTGGGCATCATAATCATAACTACCTACTTTCTCACACACCTACACACGTTGCTACTACAAGCAAGAGTAAGTTTTTAATAATAGTAGGTACTTACACTTACGATTATATTATTTATTTATGTAGGTACCTACAGTAAGTAATAATGGGACTCTGCCTGACTTGCTGGCTGATACCGACACTTAAAATATAGCAGGCGAGTTTCGGCTAATATAATAATGATAATTACATCATTATTATTTAGTGCACTTCTGACCACAGAGCACCTTATAATACTGGTACTTCTGACGTAATCATATCGTCTACTTGCTACCTAATTGGCTAACTCATAGTGAATTCGTTTTTTTTACTTTTGTACCTACCGATTTTTGCCTTTCCAAGCAACAGAATTATAAAAAGAGGACCAATAAAAACTAGTCTGCTTGTTTTTTTTTTATTTTGTGTGGAACATTGTAAACTATTGTAATGTGATAAACATAAGGTAGGTAATTGTTCAAGTTGAAGGCCATGGTCATGATCACAACACAAAGTGCGTATAAGGCAATGTTTCAAGATATGGAAGTAGCATTGTATGTCTTTTTATGTATGCTAGTCAAGGTAACTTGATACCATGAGGGTAGATGTCACAATGTCACAATACAGTCTGCTGCATATGTATCAAGTGATGAAATTGTTGTAATTAGTTATCATGTATTTGATAAGGATATAAAAAGACACATTAATGACCATGACTAGTATTTTGATTAAAAGTTTGAATGACCAAGCAAAAACTGGTAAACTTTAGGAACATATTTGTCAAATGATTTACTAATTTAATTATGCCAAAAAATGTAAGAACACAAAATAAAATGTTTTTCAAAGATAGTCCAAAATTGAAATAATGTCTATGATGAATATGATGATACATAAACTGCACCTCTGATATTGCTGAAAAAACGAGGATTTGTCACAGAAATAGGTAAGTCTCCAATTCTATTAATAAATGACAGCATAGTTACGACTTTGGTAAAATATTAAAATGTTATTATAATTATTAGTTATACATTTAAACCATCCCACAATTTTTGTTATTATTTCAATGGAATTGATAGTTTTAGTTAGAGAATACAAGATCTTTTATTTAATCTGTCATTTACTTCTAAAATTGGACTGAAGGATATCAATAGTGGAAGGAATTAGACAGCAACCTTGAATGGAGGCCTGCTTTGGAAAAACTATTGTTGCCAGTCTTTTATGTTGAATGCTCTGTGTGCTACCAAATGGCATTGAAAATTGGTACGCACGGCTACAGATCAAGCTATACATTTCCAGTATAAGCTGATCTCGCATTGTATAGGATTTACTTACAATGAGAGGTCAGTGTAAACTAGAAATGTATAGCTTGATGTGTAGCCGTGTGTACCATATTGTTGATTTCAATGAATACTAAGGTTATACAAGCATGGACAAACATTTAAGTGATTTATGTATTTGAATTATAATAAATGTAGTAAATTAATAGGTCCACCTAAATCACTTGTATTTTCTATCCATTTTAAAATGATTTTACATTCAAGACAAACAATTTAGCCAAATCAGCTAGAATGTAACTAAAACAATTATTTTCCATGCTTTTAGTCACTTAGTCACACTGACTAGACATAGATTAGCATGTTGTCACATACCTGCGCTAGTGTCCTTGTGCAAGGTAACTTTTTCTTTGGCGAGAACATCATTGAATGCAGGCCAACCACATCCCGAGTCATACTTTGTCTTAGAGGTAAATAGATCTTGTCTACAGACTACGCAACAATACATGCCTTCCTCATAGAATTTGTTGTAACATCCTGAAAATCAAAGAAATACTTTTGTAAGGCCTTCAGAACTTAAACTGAAATTAGAAATGAAATGAAATGTATACAATAGAATATTTATGAACAAGGTTCTGCTATTTTTATGTAAACAAACACTTAAAATGTGAAGATTTCTGATAAGGGAATTAATTGAAACAAATGTCTAGGTACTGATAGTTCAACCTGTATACGGTCTTTCTGTTCCAGCTTCTTGAGTAACATGATACTGTAGCTGCGTCAATCTCTTCTTCAAAGTCTCTTTATCCTCCATGGCTCGCCACACTAACGCTAAAAACACGAATCAAGTTTTTATGTTTAGTTTCAACTCTTCGTGTCTAACTGGCACGTTTCCAAAATAGACCGTGAACGAGGTCCTTCCGTATTTATATTATCGGTAGTAGGTATACACACACGCGCGCTACGAACGTCGTACCTGTTGTGAATGGATGCTTCAACTGCACGCCGACGCCGACACTCCTGTTCGCCAGCAGCGCCTTCCTAGCTATAACTATCGGCCTCAGTGATAAACGCATTACTTACATAGCCTAATGCGTTGCGTAACTGGAAGATACGGCTTTCTTATAATAATAATTTAGGTAATGATAAGATAGTGCCACTACAGTAGGTAGAGAACGAAATCGATGCCAATGCCACTGTGCCAGTGCCATACGATCGCTCATCAGCTGCTGTTTGACTTTGACATTTATTACGTTTACCTACGTCATTTTGACAATGACAATTTCGATTATGACCAAAAATAAAAATACCATAACTGCTATAGAAAGTTCTTCACAGACTAGGTATTCTATTTTAGATCACCTTTCAAGGCGTTGATGGCAGTCTGCAGTTATTATTATTATTTTAGCTATCTCAGATTTGATGCAACCAAATGTATCAGAGTGCTTGAAAACTTTGAAAGGTGATATTATTATTTTTAACTTTCCTGCCTCGCTGGTCTAGTGGTCCCAAGCGCTACTACTGAGCATGAGGTCCTGGGTTCGATTCCCAGGTCTGGCAGTGTTGTTGGGTTTTCCCATCAAGAACATCTCAGTAATAGCCCCTAACGTCTGGATTTGTGCCCGGTTGATGGCAATAGGCTCGCCCCGTATTACATGGGAAAGTAATTGGCAAAATGTGGGTGTTCAACATATATGTACCTACACCTCTGCCTAACCTTTCGGGGAAAGTAGGCGTGATCATTTTATATTCTAACGTGATTTTAAGTTAGGTATGTTCATGACCTAGACGTAGACGAGTCGATGGACACTGATAGACACTCAGCAGGTACCTTTCAAAATCCAACCAGCCGCAGCCGTTACGTTGCTTAGCGAGTACATTTAGAGAATCCCACAAAGATATATCTTTTAAAATATATAAAGACACGTGTGATAAACAACTCTCGGCTTTCGCAGTCGCGTAAAAACATGGCTTGGCTTTTCTGCGAGGTAATTTCGTAACACACTAGAAATAAGCAGTAGGAATGTCTTTTATTTTAGACAGTTCAACAACATTCATTGCGTTATTTACGTTGTTGAGCAAACCAATTTTTCGAACATATGCAGCAATGGATTAGCAAAATACTTCAAAGTGATTCAGATTCTGATTGATATTGTGTTACGTAATTAGGGTGCAATTTTCATTTTTTGCATGGATTACGAATTACCTATGAGCAAATAAAAGCACGGAAACATAGTATTATTTTATTGACATAAAAAAAACACAATTCAGTATCGTAATAAATAGGTGTCATCATTACACATAGTTGAAAATCGCTTAAAAAATGCCTTCTGCTACAAAATACTTATCTATTTCAAAAATGACCTTGTAAAAATGCATAGTTATCTATTAAGTCTAAGTACGTTTTGAGTAAAATTTAAATAATAAACTATACCTAGTGGTAGTAAAATATTCATGTATGACTTCGTATATCGGCTTTGTGAACATTTTCACAACCGTTAGGGCTTCGACTTTTGCTTCAAAATCTGCAAAAGAAGTTAGCGTTTTGGAGCGTAAATGTAGAAATAGGGTAAATACAAAAAATAGCCAGCCTAAATAGGCTGGCTATTTTGTTAAATCACACTGAGTAATTAAGCATGCTCACGACGGCGACGACGCGACGCGATCGTTCTATTCTGCCTTACCTACCATTGAGCAAAATATTTTTCTCTTTGATTCATCCGTTAGCTGCAAACCGTTGGTTGCCCGTTAGTTACTGTGGGCTACAAAGAGTTACCAATTCTACCCTCTCAAAATTTTTAAAGTCTTTAAAGAAGACGGACATTTTCAAAAAAGTACAGTCGCCAGCACATCAGGTTACACGAAACTGTCAAATTTCTCAAAATGATTTTAAACCATAAAATGTTAAAGGTAAGTTCAAAATCAAATGAGAAAATTTGACAGATTGTGGTAACTTCACCTGCTGCTGATGTGCGTTTCAGATTTCTTTTTCAACGTTGTAATTTTCTAAAATTCTTAGGTACCAATGTCAAAAAGTCGCGGACATTTCGCCAAAATGTTTAGGGACAAATCCGTATGTACACAAATAGTAAGTACAGCCACGAGCACCAATATGTATAGTTGTATACACTTAGCAACTTCTAAATGTGATTTTCTCCTACTCTATTGATTGTTATTTTATGTTGTTACGAACATAGTATTATAATGACCTATACTTTATTTCATAGTTGCAATCAATATTCCGCGAGAAATTCGCTTTTTTTTGCTAAGTGTATACTTAATGCTCGTGACTGTACTCATGCTCGGACGCATTGTGTAATTTCTTGCGCGCTCTTATCCATAGTAAACGACCAATTTAAACAATGCACCTAGCTTCTGAAGTTTCGTAGGAGCTCATGTAGGTTTGTGTGAAATAAAATATTTAGAATCAAGAATTTTACATTGGTGAAAAAATTTTACCGAGAGCGATTCTCGACTCTTCTGCATCTGCGTGATGACGTATTCGGTATCGTCTTGCTCCGAGTCTAGGCACGAGTCGTGACCGTCGGGGTCATCCGGGTCAGGAGCATGAGGCTCTGGCTTCCGAACCTCGTGGAGAAGTGGCCGCATCTGTTATTAACAGCTTTATAAAATACCTAGTTACACATACATACGAATACCTAGAGTATTTTTTGGTGTGCTCGTTACGATTTCTAGTTTTCTGCCTAGGTAGATAGATAGTAGGGGTAGGTAGATATGACACAATGCCAACGGTGGTTGTTAAACCTTTTATGAACTGTGAACTTTTCGGCGACAGCGTTGTCCCCTACGTCGTATAAAATAAATACGTCGTATAAATATTATACTGTGGTACTACCCAGCTGGGCGCGGTTGGGCGCGGTATATCGCGTAAAATCGCGCAACGTAGCGTCTATTGTCAATTTTTTCTTTTAAAAGTCCAAAAACACGGTTACAAAAAAATACATAAGTTTTAAATTTTGTGCAATAATTTTCATAAACTTTTTAACTTTCTAATAAAATTACTGGTAGTTCAAAAACTCCGGTTACGGTAGGCCAAAACGCCCGAAAATTCTGGTTGATGACCCTAGTGACGTTGGACGCATCGCCTGACGATGACAATTGACAATGCAAGTATAGGTAGGTACATCGCAATGCACTGCTCAGCTAAGTTTACTTACCAACCATCTGGATTTGTCCCGACGACGCGCGCGACGGCGACGCGACGGTCCCCTATCCGGACTTTTTTCGGCTTTTTTAAATCGATACACCAACGTAACGTTAACTTTTTATCTAATTTCACCACTACCTAGTGAAATCATTTTTATTTAATTTCGATAACATACCACTTCTTTTATTTATCTCGTAGAAACGTCTAAGTAGACCGTATATCTTTCTAAGTGGGTAGAGGTATATAGAAATATACCTCTACCCACTTAGAAAGATATACGGTCTACTTAGATAATTACCTAATCTAATTTAAAATAGTAAGTCTAAACTGTGTATACTGGTTGTAAAAAAAGTTCCATCACCAAGCATCAACTCATTGAGCAAACATAACTGCTGGTCCTGAATGTGCGACAGTGCATTTTGTAATGTACATGATTGTCACAGAGCATGTAACTTTAAGATTATTGTATGTTTACAATCACAGTGACTGTAACTGAGTAACCAAAATTCGAATTTTAATATTTTAAGATTCGAGATTCGAATTCGAATTTTAATCGCATTTGAATTTGAAAATGCAGTGTAGGGGGCGCGCTATTTTAAATTAGACAACCTGTAGGTAAGTACTTATCCCATATTTACATGCATAACATAAAAATCAGATCTCACAAATTCGTATTTGGCCGCCGGCAAGAGACCCTTGTTCCAAAGCTCTTTGGAGAGTTCCTGTGCCTGAGGTGTCATCCACCTACGGAGCCCTCCGTGGCGCCGTCGCCACCGCGTCGCCATCGCCTACAAACAGTCAGGAACTGCACTTTACTATTGCTCAAAAAGTGTAGGTAGAACCACAAGAAGAGAGAAGAATCTACAATAACAATAGACCAATCGAATTTTACACAAAAGCAGACAGAGACACTACGCATAGGTACTTACAAGTGCAATTCCTTACTGTTTACAAGAAAGAAAAAGTACAAGTCAAACACTTTGTACCTGCATGTCCTGTGTGCTAAAACACTTCTTAGTATTGTTCTTGGAAGACGCCGGGCAACAGTTAGTATCCTTATTCGATTTTCGAAAACGTGTAATTAAATGCTTGGCCACATCATATGCCATCATGCAAGGGACGCTCACAAAGAATATTACATTGAGAACGAATTCCATGGATCTGAAAATTAAAGCAAGGAAAATTACTATAGGACTGATTTACGGATGTAATTATCAACGTTCAAATACTTTTTTCAGTGACCTTTCATTATTTTCTTTACAGGTGGCACATGCTCATAAATATTACCTGCTATACATACGAACGGTCCTCTCCCTGGTGACCGGGTGGACAGGCCAGCTCTCGCAGTCGTACTCAATCTTGCGACCCTTGAGATCTCTCTCGAAGTAATGGTCAATTTTACGCGGTACCTGAACCAACTGATCTAAGCCCCAGGTGCCAATAAAAAACCACAGTTGCCCCACAATCGCCTTTAGGCAACCTAGACCAAAAAGCAATATTAAGTACATACGGTCACAAGAAGTAGGAACTTGTGTAAGTGCAAAATTCACAATAAAATCGTCAATAGAAGTAGGAACTTGTAGGGGTGGCGGGGATGGAAGCAGCTGCCCTTCTCTGGACTTGGACTTCCTGCCTCTTAGGCTGGCCATATACATACGGTTTCCTGGTTAAGTTTCCTGATTGGGAGTTCAGATTCGGAGACCTAAATGCAGGCATTTTATCACAAAATTGTCCATATGGCGCAAACGTATATTTTCTTATACTTTCCGATCGGAAATAACTCCGAACGTTCGTTTCGGAATGACGCCAGCGCCGCTGGACCGTTCTGCATTCAGAACGCTCCGGCCGAACGAAACGAACGAAAAAAAAACAAATGACGTCATCCCGAACATAGCGCTCGCATAGTTTTTTGCTATCCGCCGTAAACGAACGGAAATTCTCATTCGAAACCGCGCTAGCGCTGCGCTCGCTGTGCCGAGTGGAGGACTGGAGGTCTAGATACTATTTTTTGTTTAGTCTTTTTATTTTCTCCCATTAAGAACCTCATCAAAGGATTTTATTGACATCGTGTAAAATTTCAAGAATTCTTCTGGGTGTGCTCGTAATTTTGGTCTTTTCAGAAAGAATATAAAAAATAAAAGAGAGTCATCTTTTATTTTTTGAGTAGATATTTATTTAATGGCTGTACTGTACCCAATAGCGACGTTTCCTGTTCTTCTCGTTTAGCGCCAGTAAAAGTGCAATAGCCCATTACAATCACAATAGTCAATTCGTCGTCCACCATGTTAAACGTGCTTTCATGAACGCGTCACTATACGTAAGGTACTGGCAGTATAAGTTTCTAATAGAAAAAAAAATTACGTTTGCGCTAGTCTCACGGAATTCCGGATTTGTATTCCTGATCAGGAAACCGTACGTATGCGGCCACCCCCTTAGTATACTATAGTTAGTACATTTAGCAGGTAAATTATGTAGTTACGTACCTAAGTACTATGGTATGGAAATTCTTAATTCCCCTCCCTTACGCCAATAGCAGGGTTGGTTGCTCCTCCAGACTAAAAGCTGGGTTTCGCACATAAAGACGTACTTAGATTATTTTTAAATTGTACTAACCGAGCACTAACAACGCGAAAATAACGCCTGTAACAATGATGCATAGATTGACGTAGACGACATCTTTGTAGCAAGCGGAACGAGCGTGGCGCGAGCGGTCGCGGCTCGAGAGCCCTGCGGCGGACTGACGGGACACCGCCATCTCGCGGCACAGCAGCCGGGGATCGTCAGCTATAACCAAAGAGATGGTAGTATACACACTGATGGCTTTCGACTGACTTACCTAGTTCCGAGCTGGATTGGAGTCAGTATAAGCGCTTTTGCATACCTACATTGAGGAAAAGTTTTGTTACGCGTGTATTTCAGTACTTGGACATCAGGTCCCTGAACTTGATTTTAAGTAAGCCCTTACGGTTTAAAAATACACTTCACAGGCTACTTTCGCCAGTCTCATGCAACCAAACGCCTTCGTTTGATGCGAAGAGTACAACGGTTACGAACTCGGGGCCGGCGCAGACTTGGCCAAGTGCATTGTGCAGCGCAGTTCACTGGCAAACAAATATCAACATTCAACCTCTATCAACCTCTGAGAACTTCCTCATCCTCCATTGAAAAGGAAGGATCCTCCGACCAGACTGGTGTGTTGTGTCTGGTGGGCTAATACTGCCCGACGGTCGAAGTCGGGATGTTGTGTATATGCTAGTCGCGAGGATAACTGCTTGCACGATGCAGGATTTGTGTGACGTCAGGCCTTTGATGCGTAGTTCGCATGTGGCGGTGTAGATGCCAGCCACCACAACTTAAACCGCACTTGCGCAAGAGTCTGACGCAAATTGGGCTACTCAGATCAGATCGTGGTGGTATACCTAAGTGGGGTTATTCGGTTAGTAGGGAGCGAATTGAACTTACACAGACAGACACAGTCACAGTGCCAGACGCAAAAGCAACGGTCTCCTTTCTTTATAGCGACTTCTCTAACTGCTATCGACTTGTCATCATCATTCACCAACGCAACTGCGACACAAGTTAGGGTTACTTCGGAAACACGACGTTATTGACACACCTATCTTTTGCAAGGGACCATGGGTTGTATGGAGTAGCCTACTTATACTTAGTGGAAATTAATCGCAAAAGAGACCAACGCATTTTAATGACTGGTCGAAAGTGTAATGAGCAGTTTTGTGAGTTTGGGTGTAGGTAGGTAATTGTACCCATTTCAAAGTTAAGTCTGGAACAATGTGTTTCTTAATATGTTTAGATGGGCGTTGATAGCTGCGACATACTTAGGTATTAACATTTGTAGCTATCATCGTTTTTATTGTAATCATGTCAATTCATTGTTGTACCAAATAAAAGTCTTACTTTTTGTTACTGTATCCGTTAAATGACACCGTTGAGTAAAAATTAAACTAATTAGGTATCAAAGAACAAAGTAGGTATCAACATTCACAATACTTAGTCACAATATCAGTGATAACAACGGGTATCGTGTTACCCACCCAGTAACTGGGTTGTGGAGGTCAGATAGGCAATAGCTCCATGTAAAATTCAGTTGCATTCAGTTAGACTAGAAGCCTGACTAATTAGTAAAATAAAGTCGTAAACCGGAACAATGAGCCATATCAACAGGAATCTCGATTGGCAGTTCTAGCCGAAGGGATTTCGTGTGCCGCGGGGGGATCAGCACAGGCCCGGCCGTTGTCAGGTGTTTGTTCTTCTCGTTCACCAGTTGGGACAAAGCTGGCCCACAGTCCCGCGTCATGACTCTGGACAAACATATTTATTTATCTACAGAGCTAACTATTCGGGGCTCGTGGCTAAATAATAACAACCGCACGGGTACGTAGATGGGTGACCATCCACAACATACCGAGACCCCTCCATGCCTCGGAAAGCACGCGTAAGCCGTTGGTCCCGGCTCTCATTCGTAGATCTTTGACAGTAGTTACGGGTAGTCAGAGAGCTCAAAAGTAGGGCCCGTATCGTGTTACCCAGTTACTAACTTGTGAAGGTTAGATAGGTAGTTGCTCCATGTAAAATACTGATATTCCGGTTAGACTGTAAGCCAACCCCAAAATAGTTGGGAAAAAGTTAGGCAGACTGATGAAGGTTTACGGATCAAATTGATCATCTTTTACTTCCCAAACTAAGCAACTGAATGCGTCGGTAGGGAACAATGACTATATTCTCTTTGGTAGGGAAGTATTTACGTCGGTTGTCGGTAGAAGTAGAACAGGCGAGGTCGATCAATGGACAGGCGAAGGATTCGGATTTCTACCGAGATCCCGGCTCTCCATAAGTAAAACATAAAAATAATTTTATTTTACGAACCTAAATCGTGCAGCAGCTAACCCCGTGTTTCCGACCTGTAGCGTTAAAATGGTACGCGTTCTTCGCGTGCTATCTGCTACAGCGATCGCGATTCGTCCAGATGCGCTGCGAATAGATAGACAATAGATATAATAACAATTCGTCAAATTATCATTTTATAACAAATTATTTGTAAGTAATTATTTGCAGGTACCCAATACGAACGAGCTCGTTCTCATCGGCTCGGGCTTCTAAATCAATCTGTGCGTGGTGCGGGCGTCGATGTGGCAGTGTTAGATATTTATCGGAACCTTGGAAAGCAATATTAACTTTATCCGTATCCCCGCTCAGTAGAGCTCTTGATGTACGGACAACCACTCTTCGACGTCCCTGAAAAATCTGACAAAAATCCATTTGAACAAGAGGGCTGATAATGAACTGCCAAAACGATGGCATATAAACTTAATACATTATGCACCTGCTCATCGCGATCTTCAGACTTTGGACCAATCTCAGAGTCAGTATTATTATCGTTCCGTTTGTTGAGACCCTCTTCATATTTCACCCCCATCACATCCTCTTCAGGGAGAACGATGTAGCCTCCATCTTCAGATATACCTTTTAACAATTTAATATTGTTTTGGACTTGTATCACAATAGGTTTAATTGTCGTAGCGCCTTGAGAAAAATTTTAGCGCTTCAAGAATCGGAGAAGACCTAGAAAGCGATGAATGGATTGTCTGAACGATGATATGGCTAGACAACGGGTGAATTCCGATTCACCCCTATTATATCCACATAATTCATCATCACTTCACCCGAAAGACGTCTACTACTGGATATTGGCCTCCCCGAAACCGCCAATTCGACCAGTTCTGTGCTTCTCGGATGCAGCGGATTCCTGCGGCCTTAATTACCATGAGCTGTTCAGTTACATTAATTACTCCATGCTATTGTGATGAGCAAACATTTGTTTGCCTACGTATAGCTTTTGCCCGCGGCTTCGCTCGCGTTGTTGTTGGATATTATCCCACGGAAACGTAGTACCGGGATAAAAAGTATAGTGGGGGAGGCACGTAACCCCTCCAAACGCTTTGAGTAAAATAAAAAAACTGGGAGAAATACGATAACGCTTTTATAACATTAATTTCGTTCGTGCACGTTTCCTGTGACAATCAACAGTGCCGAGCGATCTTTCGCCACCTTACGCCGCAGCCGATAGAAGACATATCTTCGCAGCAGTATGAAAAAAGATCGTAATGCATGAACTGGCACTGAAGTTTATGCAGTTTTCCTCAACTCGTGAAAATAATAACTATTAAATAAAAACTAACCAAACCGATCCGAGGATTCTGGCGCTAAAATTATTGAGGTCGCTTCGCTCGCTCTTGAAGCCCAGGTTCTCTTAATTCTTAAACTTTACTGTATGGTCAAAAGAAAATCTACCTTATCCGAGGCGGGGTCCGAAAAATTTATAAATTTTTGTAGTCACTCTTATATGTCATTGAAAAGAAATAATCTCAAAAACAGCATAGTGCAATACTAGCTATGGGGGGCACTTCTAACCTGTCCGCCCTTGCAAGTCATGGTCTACCCATGTGTCAAATTTCATCCAAATCTGTTCAGCCAAGCTGTTTTAGCGTTAGAGCGTAACAAACAAACAAACTCACTTTCGCATAATTTTTAATATTAGTTAGGATTAGGATAGCGAGTTTCTCTCATGTCTTTCTTTTGCCTTACCATTATAGTTTGTGTTGTCCTCGTTGTATCTAGGGCTGTCCGCACCACGTATTGGCGCCAGAAGGCACAGACTAGTCTTAGGTAAGGAGAACTCTTCTCTGGGAATCCAGTCAGCAGGACGATATCGAACGTTCATGTCCTGGCCCGTCCATTCGGGTTGCTTTGAACTTACACTGGAATGTTAATGTTGCTTCATTAACAGGACCATCAGTTTAATGAGTATAATAAACTCCCGGACTCCTAAATCGAGCCACCATGCATTTTTATATAAGTCAGAAAAAAAAAATATTATGCAGTTTTGAAGCGGACTTACGGATTTCCGTATCACTATTGTTCCTTATAAATATACGCAACCGGTTCATACCTTCATAGTTTTAGTTTTTATTGATAATATTAATTATGTACGTTTTTAGGTATCGCATCATCACTGTTGTCTTTTAATAATTATAATAAATTAATGGAATGGCTAGCAAGAAGCCCTGATAAAAATCCAATGCAATTATGGGATGAGCTAAAGCGTGCGTGTTCGAACTAACCAACCAGCTCCAGAAACTTTGCAGGAGCTGAAAACTGCCACCTTGGAAGCATGGGATCACATTCCACAGCACGTCATAGTGCAATAGTGGCATTAATTAATTCTATGTCGAACCGCATGACGGCCGTCGTAGTTACTCTTGGAGGTAACACATGTTACGAAATAGACGTTATATTTATGTAAACAACCTTTTTCTTCAAATTTTGCCCCTAAAAAACGCGAAAAGACGACTTATTGCAATAATTAAACCGTTTTTTTTTGTATTTCAATTTAAAATTTGGAACCATTTAAAACGGAAATGGTAGTCAGTGGCGGGCTTCAAAACCATGTTGTTTTTTCTTTGTACTGCCGTTATAAAGATGACCTTATTAAATAAAAATATGCAGAGTTGCTCGATTCAGGTGTGTAGGTATTACAAAAAAATATAGGTACTGCAAAAAATTAGAAGTTATTATCATGAAACAAGTACCTGGCTTGTTCACCTTTAGTTAGGTCATTCCATACTGTTTTCCCATCAGGGGTGCTTAATTTTTCAAACAATTGGACGTGGACAGTGTACCACAGCTCCGGATGGCCAATTTCATAAACGGCAAAATCTCTCTCCGGCGATCCATGAACGTCTTCTGCTTTTTGTGTCGATTCTTGAAAGTCGTTATTATCTTCACTATCATCATTGCCATCGTTCTCATCGTTGTTATCTAAACGCTTGTTATTCGCAAAGCTATGACTTTTATGTTCTTTCGTTTTCAAAGAAGAAGAGCTCGTTTTATTTTTATCCTTATTCTTTTTTCTTCCTGCTCTAGACTCTTTTTCTTTGGAATGAGGAATTCTAAAATGGCGTTGTTTTTTCAGACGACTTCTTTCATCGGCCTTAGTTATTTCATAAGTCAGTGGTTTAGTATCAATCGATTCAGTACTTTCTTTTTTATGATTGACGTTCCCTGTTCTATGATGAGTGTGATGACTATTAACAGTCATCTCTGTTTCGTCAAAAATATCAGGATTCATACCAGTTTTTTTTGCTGGTTCTGATATTCGGTAGAACTGTTCTTTTGAATCCCATTGCTTCCCGTCATCGCCGGCTTCTTCGACCACAATGTTATGTTCATTGCGCTTTTTGCGTTTGCTTAATGTTGAGTTCGTGCACATATCATTTTCAACTAGAACATAATGATATTGTTTTATAATTATTTTAATTTATATGTTATGAACATAATAGGTAATGCTTAAGTAGGGATATACCCTGTACCTATATAAATATACCTGTCTGAAATGACGTTCTTCGTTAGTGCCTTCGATCAACAATAGATTGTTGATCGAAAGTTAGTGCTTACGTTTTTTACACCTAATTAATATTGAGTGCGTAGGAACTTAAGTTACGTACGAGTGTCCAAGAAAGTACCCAGGAATTTATCGAAAATCAGAAATTTATTTTTCTGTGATCTAATTCGGCAGCTTCGTATCCGTCAGTGGCCTAATGGAGTGAGTGACACTGTGACACTAGCAGATATCAAGTTGCTTAGAACACCTCACACGACTGTTTGACAACATACACTTACACGTACAACTTAAACAAGGTACATTATTGTTGTCAAAGGCTGGTCCGATCTGAACTAGTCCGAAGCCCTTAACTTAGTTGAATTTATTATATAAATTCTTGTAGGTAAATAGTAGACAAACACTTAGCAGGACGCGGGCAATTATGTGTCTGTATTCAATTACTTTTATTACACGTTGAACGGATTTTCGTTGTGGCTATGTCCTTGGTTACTTTAAATGAGATTTGTGTACCTACATAACAAAACAGGTGCAAACAAATGGTAGGCAAAGCTGGGCTGGTAACATAACGGCGTCGCTGTGAAAGCGTTCTAACTGGTTTTATAATACTGTTGGCCGCCGTTCAACACAAAAACCGGTTTGATTGTAAAGGGAGGGCTCCGTACGACATGCAGAGCCAGTCCGCACGCAGGCACGTCGCTAGCCCTGCAGCGCTCCGTATTATACAGTGATACGACTTCGGGCGATTAAAATTATGGAGAAGTTTATAGAAACAGTGCGAGCACACCCCTGCCTGTGGAACCCGCAGCATCCCGACTATCCCGAAGTGCATGCGAGAGGTCAAGCCTGGCAGAGTGTCGTCAAGGAAGTTGACGACAGTTCTATACCAAATAGTACGTACCTACCTTCCTATGTTTATAAGTTGATGCTCCTCAACTGTATTTAACGTGCCAGTAAATAGATATCACTATCGACATGTCATGTCTATCACGTAGACAGAGTGACGATTGATAGTGAGACGATTTTTATGTGATCCATGACAAAAAAAACCAGTTTTTGTATGGCGACTGGCCGACTTATGTTGTTTAAATGTTTACTTTGACTTTGTACATTCTTAGACAATTAATGATAACAAAACCGCTAAATAAATTAGATAATTGAATGCGGGTGTGAAAAGTCAGAAATAAGTTTCTAATGCATTTATAGTTATCACCTATTCTATTATGCATTTTGCCTATAGATAAAAAGAAAATGATAAATACATAATTTCTGTACGTTTTAATTATACATTCTCTTTGAGAGTTAAGAGCTCACTCATAAACATAAAATTACGCCTGTAGATACATACCCTGAAGAGGACAGCAGAGGTCTATAGTAGGTACAACCACATTTCACCAGTTGGTCAGCGACATAAGTCGATGAACATTTCGGAATTTTGATCATTGAATATCGTAGGACTTAATTGTTATTTGAAATATATAGGTACATATAATGGTTTTATTTAAGGTATTCTCTATTGTTCAATAAATTGTTGAAATCACTTAATAAATAAATACCTAGTAATTCATAAATCTCGTATGAAACTTGGGACTGTTGTTCACCGACTTATGTCGCTTATTGTACCAGACAGTTTCAAAAACGTTGTTTCTATTTGGCTATTGTAACGGATCATGTTTTTACTTTTCAGACAAAATTGCACGAACAGAGTGGAGGAAACTTCGCGACAATCATCGGGAAGCTTTAAAGAGAGCCAAATTAGGACAGAACAAATTGTTACCTGCTCAAGTCACAACTTGGAAATATGCAAAAGCAATGCAATTTCTGGAACCACATATGAAATATCGCATAACAGAAAATATAGAAATGGATCCACCAGTGGTTATACGTTCAAAGAATTCAGAACATGATGTTTCTACAACAAATGCTGTTGAGTCTGCAAAATCTGATGTTCCATCGCATAAACGACGCTGCGTCGAGCACGCCGACGACACAGCCGCTTTACCACGTCACGAAAAAGAGGTGGATGCACTCGAATCTTTCTTCAATTGCATCTTAAAAAGCACCAGAGATATGCCACAATGGATGCAAACGCAAGTGAAGAAAAAAATATTTGCAGTTATTATTGATGCGGAAGAGAGCTTGTCGTCTCAATCTCAAGCGCAAACAGCACCACCTGAAGAGTACGGAAGTCATTTTGTCATTGAAAATAAAATCAAGACAGAATATTTTGAAAACACCTAGACATGAAGCGTGCTTTGTGTAGAGGAGGTATTAATAAGTATAGTAACGATTGATATTTACGTTCAGTACCTTATAATACCTAAAGAAAGTGATATTAGTGATGGATGAGTTAAGAATGTGAGCCAATTCGGCTCGGAATTAAATTATTGTGTCTGTTTATATTGTGAATATTTCGATTTTTAGATAATGAAACCTTATTATATTGTTCATATTTTAAAGCCATAGATAGTTCACTTATACTTACCGCAACGTCTGGATGGATGTGAAGCAGCTTTTATAATGGATGGTGTAGCAAGTTGTAGTGGAAGTATCACTTGTGGAGTCATTGGGTTAGTTTGTAGAAGGTGAACCTCATTTTCAGGGGTCCAAACCTCCAAGCGTCCTATGTCCCGCTCAATACGCTTAAAGTAGGTATTTAAAATAAGACATTCGCAAGTGAAAAGATAATTTTATAAACGTGCTGTCTGTCGTACTATAATTTAATATTAATAAAGTTGGGAGATACTCACTTTTTGTTGGTTATATCCGATGGAATAAGTTTTACTTGCAGTGTCTAACAATATACCACTTATAGTCTGGAATAATGAAAATGTAAGAATTCAATTTAAATATTATTTCATGTGTAGGTAGGTACCTACGCGATTTCCATTCTCTATGTAACTACTTACGTAATATGACAGGAAAGACAAGGCATTTTGATGCTAGTCCATTATACGGTACTTACGTAGGTATAACTAACCTATAGGTAGTTGTCGTTTAAGCATGGCAATGGTCGTCCTTGACCTACCGACAGTTTCTATAATTTTTTATTTCAAAAACTGAAATCAAGTCCGTTATCGTCTTGAATTCTTGAATATCACGATACATATTGATGTACCTATCGTGATCTTCAACATTTTCCAATAACGAAAAACCATTCATAGTTTATTGTTTAGGTTCCTACGGAAAGATAATATATTAATGAAAAAGGGCAACGACCGCTATTGCCATGCAAAAAACGCGACAGTTATAGAGGCCAAGTTATTGTAGTACCAGTATAGGTACTCTGTGGACTGGGAAACACGGCAATTTAATCAGGACTGCCACTAACCGGCCGGTGAAGAATGTCTTTACATCACACCTAGCAGTGGCCTTAGATAAGCTCTTAGGCCTTATAATAAGCTTTAATTCGAATTTAAAACATCGTTCTGTTTCTGTAAGTCTTTTGAAGATGACATAGACAGAATTATGTTTTAAATAGGTAAGTTTAGCTCTTGATTTATTGGTGGTGCAAGCGATGAGCGACGAAACAAGTAGTGAATAAATTGAAAGTCCCATACATCAACTCTGCGTAACTTGTAAGCCTGTAGTGCTGCTTCTCTGCGCAGACGCAGTATGTACGGGTCGAGAAGACGCACGCGCTTTTTCTCCGGGCCCTCAAATACGTGCTCTATGGGTAGGTATTCATCACCAGAACTCTGTTAAGAAGACGACATGCTTATTATAAGTCAAATGTCGGCAAAGAATAGACAGTGATGCCGATTATTGTATGAACGAAGTCAATCCGTATTATAAATACCTATGTATGAAAAAATGGTTTGTAAAGAATCTTCTTTACATACCATTTTTTCATTTAGAGGCACTCTTCTAGTGCGTTTAGGCGGGCACTGGCCGGCCGCGGCCGGTGCGAGCGCTTGAACTGCTAGATTTTGTATATTATATTTAAAAAATATAAAGAAATTATAAAATGTGTTCTCAACATACTCTAAAAACAATAAGCCTTATCTTTTGATATAACTTTTACACGTAGATACACGTTATAATTCACGTTTCTGCGGTCGCGGTCGCGGTGCGTTCGTTCACGCGGTCAAGCGCAATTAAAGAAAGAAAAGCGTGTTCTATTTTCCTAAAATATTTGTTTTTTGCGCAACATTTACATTTGGCTAGATTTACAGAGGTTTAATAATGTTAAAAAGTACTTCAACCTCGCCTTAAAAATGCATTTATTCATTAGGACCGTCCGTAAGTAGAATGTGCGAGCGCAGGTCCTGTTAGATTGTGATTTGTGTGATCTAAGTGATTATAGTGTTACTCTTATCACCTGCTTTTCCCTTACACCCGTTCCCCGGCTATACCTACTATAGAATTTATAGTAAGACCTAGATGAGACCCGTGCAGATGAAGAAAGCTTGCACCGCGCAAAAAGAGACCTAGACTCTGACTAGACTGTGGGTGGACGGTGGGCCATAATGCTGGACTCATTGATGATCATGACAGCATTGAGTTGAGTTTTGTTCCAATCTGTTGTCACATTTCCATCCAGTATGCCGTACATGTTGATTATAGAAATATTATAGTAGGTATTATTGCTCCAAAATAACAATTTTGCCAATCCATTATTAATTTATTAGTCATCGTCATGTACGGCTGAGCCGAGTACCTATCTACTCACGTCGGGCCCGCAGGATATTTTCACAGTAACAGCCAGTTTTTTGTTGCAGTCACGTAGTACACTGTGCTTGAAGAGTTCCTCTCGTTCGAATCGTATTAAGTCACTGTCAGGCGCAACGCCGTCTTCCTGCGCGCTTCCTGTCTGAAATAGTTAACTTAAGGTGATAATACACAGGGTTATTGGTAAAACACCATCAACCTCATAAGGGGTCATTGTAGGTACTCATCATTATGAACATATTTTACTATTGGACAAATTATGAAATCACGAAAAGAAAACTGCTGTTCCCTACATTTATGTTTGCAGAACTCGTTAAAATGTAGGGACCAGCGGTTTTTTTTTCACGATTTCATATTTGGTCCCATATTAAAAGTTGTTCATAATGATGAGTACAATGACCCCTTAAGAGGTTGATGGTGTTTTACCAATAGCCCTGTATATTGAAAAAAGGTGCTTGTTCTTTATAATGTACTACCTTGATAAGTATATGGAATAGGGATTTACCATTTGGGTGTATGTTGTTTGACCATATGGCCTAGCATCCTAAAAACGGATTGTACATGATTCAATTAAATTTACTCTAAATATCCAAAAAAATTGCAACGTTAAATTCTATCTATTTTTTTATTTTTTAGTATCAAGATTTATTCAGTAAAGTTTAGGTGCTTTAAAACGTAGAGAATAATCTTATCATAGCTTACGTAAAGTAGTTTTAATAATACTTTTTAACCGACTTCAAAAAAGGAGGAGGTTTCTCAATTCGACCGTATATCCTACAAGGTGGGCCAAAAGAAGTTTTCCGATGTTGTTTGGCTCTCTTTTTTTTTCTCAATGAAAAACTTCGATTCTCTTTTTTGATTATGTCTATTTGAACCTTTAGAACTTTATTGGTGAAGTCGAGAAAATTATATCGGCTAAATGGGCGCCGTCACAATTGATTGCCATACGGGCTCGTTTTATGGCATTCTTCATCACTTCGGCGAGAACTTCGGGCGACAGATTCTCGCACTCGTGTCGAATGTTGTCCTTGAGGGCTTCCAGAGTCTCGGGCTTGTTCACGTAAACACGGGACTTCAAAATACCCCACAAAAAAAGTCTGGAACGCTTAAATCGGGCGATCTTGCGGGCCAGTGCAAATCGCCTAAACGAGATGAGGCGACCCGGGAACGCTGCCTTCAGAATATCGGTTGTGACTCGCGCAGTGTGCCGTTATGCTCCGTCCTGTTGGAACAACATATCCCTCAGTCCTAATTCGTCCAATTGCGGCAGAAAAAACTCGGTCAACATGGCCCTATAGCGCGCACCGTCCACAGTTGTCATTTGGCCAGCGGCATTCTCGAAAAAAAAATGGCCCGATGACTCCTCCAGCCTGAACAGCGCACCATGCAGTCACTTTGAGCGGGTGTAATGGCTCCTCGTGCATCACTCGTGGATTTTCGGTGCCCCAGAAGCTATAGTTTTGCTTGTTCACGTACCCGCTGAGGTGGAAATGAGCCTCATCGCTCATTATGATTTTGGTCGAAAAATCGTCCACTTCTTCCTCGAGATTGAGGATGGCTTAGGCGTAGGTTACGCGCGTTTGGCGGTCGGCAGGCAGCAGCTGATGCACGGACTGGACTTTGTACGAGAACATGCGCAGGGGGTCTTGGTCCAAAATTCGCCTTAGGGACGTCCGGCTGATGGCTAATTGCGTGGCACGGCGTCTGGTCGATGTTTCCGGCGACAGCTCGACATCCTCGGCAACAGCGGCGATATTCTCGGCAGAACGGGTGCTCCGGGGCCGGCCACTCTTGGCAACATCTCGTGTGGTCCCATACTCTTCAAGGTTGGTGGCCAAACGGCGCAGTCGGTGTCGGACGGCCGGGGAATCGGCGACGGAATTCGCACTGCGCCAACACCACAGACGAATTGTTACGCAAAAAAATAGGCACGATTATTCCGCGTTCTTGGGGAGTGTATCGCTCCACGACTTGTTCACTTGTATTCTGCATCTGTCTAGTCCACAAATGTCAAAACAGATTTGACATTGGCGGCCATTTGCAAAAATGAGAGCATCTTCCAATAGGGTGATTTCTTTTGGCCCACCTTGTGTCTATGTATACTCGTATATTTTTATTTTATGTGTGTTCGCGGATAACTTCGTCGTTTAAGAACCGATTTTGATGATTCTTTTTTTTATTTAGAAAAGACGGCAATTCGTTCTGGCACATTTATTTATTTATTATTCACAAAATCCACAGCTCTTTGAAATTTGATCTTAAAATATATAAACTAGTCTAAAAGCCAATTACGCATTTGCGGCAGAGACGCCAAGAAGCCAAGACGGCTAGCGGACCGCGTCAAAAGATAGTCGCGTTTATGTTTCGTTTTGACACCTCTGAAACACAACGATACAGTGACTTGACTTGATTGTTATGGAAACGCTATAGAATAATCTAATAATATAATATTTGTGAGCTCACTCTTCTTACTGTGGACAGTTTTGTGACTTAAGTACTTAAGTTGTGACTTAAGTACGATGAGGGCAAATAGCGATTCATTTTTTTGGGCTCGTGGTTTGACTTAAACTGCGTCAAACACGCTCTCTAGGAAAACACACCCTTCTTTCATAGACAACGTTTCAGTGTCGCCATTCACCACTAAATTGCAGACGCTATGTAATAATAATAATAACCCCACCGCCGTATCTCTACGTTGACGTCGTGGTGGGGCTTGCGCGCTCCGAGCTCTAGGTGACTGACTAGGTCTGTGCCGGTAGAGTTTACTTTGCCGGAACGGGTCTAGGGTGAGGAGCCAGACCAAGAGAGATACATAAACCCGCAGGGCAGCTTGTGGCGAGCTGTTGGGCAGTAGCGACCCGTGGACCCTATCTCCCGGGAGAAGTCTTCTTCCTCACCTCTGGCTTGCCTTTATTGGCCGGCTGAAGTGAACACTGACGAGGAACAGAGCTTCCACCTCTTTCTTGCCTTTATCCTCTTCTTCTTCTTTATCCTCTTTTTCGCCTCAAGCCGCTCAGGCTTAAGCGGAGATTCGCAAGGGCAAACGTGCTCGGAGGAAGGAAGTATTCCAGTAAGATGCTGGTAGGGGTCTTTACCGTACTTCCGGGATTGTCCTAATAGCCATGGAATACTTCTCCACTCCTCAAGCACCTCAGGAAGTGTTGCCCCTTGCTGCTACGTCACTATGTGCTAGCGACCGTTTTCGGTGGCCCATTATCGAGCGTGCAAGTCACCCCCTGCTATTTTATCCGTGTAATACATAAAATTGATCAGGGGACATAGCCCTTCCATAGTTTTAGGTAACCAGTCCACTATAGACACCTAAACCCAGACCCCAATATGTTTTGTTCCTATGTTCTGCTATAGTCCTGCACCAACCGGGGGTTGTCCTTGGGTGCACTTGCATAGTGCATACAGGGATAATCGTCGGTTGGTGCCTCAACTGTTGTAGATATGTCATATCTACAACATAATTTTAATATTTTAACTAGTGGACTTCACATTAGGTCGAGCCTGTCTCGTGGAGCCCTTGGCGGTCACCGCTTTTCTACCTAGCTTTAGTGTGTTGTGAGTAACTTTGTGTAGTGTGTGTGATGTCAATGACCGCTATTGCCAATATTGCCATAGGTACCTACTTAAACGCGGCAATTATTACTGTGAAAAGCACTTACACTTTCACAATTGATGAACACAGCCCTTACTTCCACAAGTGGACTCTCTTCGGGCCTCGCATGATCTTCTGTTTCATCGAATGCTGTCAATGTGTTCAGTTGCCTTAAAATTATGAAGTAAAGTAGTCCTATCCTGAGGACAGAAACTATGATTCAGTTTCAAGCTCTGCTTATTGATCATGTTGCGCAGTGTGATGTATTTGTACCATTTATTATTCTCCATGTTATTTTGTCTTCGAATAAATCAAGTAAACTTTAGAATCAAACACTCGGAAATCATTGTTAAAACTTGTCAAATGATGACAGACTGAAGCAATTAAAAAAAAAAACAAAAAATAGAAATTACGCAGAGAAGTTTCTGTTTGTAACAATTGTAAGTGAAAAATATAAAAATGTACATACTCTGTGGTGAAAAAGGCATTGACTTATAATACCTCGTAGACAGAGATACCTATTATTTGTTTTTCCTAGCTCAATGGAAAAAGGTCGTTTCAAGAAAGTAGTGGAGATACAAAAATCTAACAAATATGAAGTCTACGCGGTAGCTACAAAACAATACAAAAGTTGCTCGCCTGGAAAGAGAAGAAAGCTTAAAAGATATTGATATTGATCCGGATTTTTTACTGAATCTATGAAAAAAAAACAGCTTATGCTAAAAATAGTTACATTTAAATTTTAATATAACTATTATTAAATAAAAGTAGCAAAATTTCTAATAATCTCAATAATTAAACATGAAAAGTCGAAACAAAAAAGAAAGATTTTCCAATTATAAAACCAAATATTTCCATCTATAGGTAGTAGAAATATTAAACACTAGGTACACATAAAAAAAAATGTTATCAACAAAAATTACAGCTTAATCGACACGTCAATCTTGGTTTCAAACATGACCTCAACCCTTCGGTAGTCTCGTTAGCATTTGACTAAAAGAAATAATCAACTAACTAATACTAAACTAAATAATACTAACAAGTTGCTGATATAACGTATACGAATAACAGCGAGATGTGTTCGAGAGCAGCAAGGATCTCGTTGTAACACACTCGAGCCTGTATTGCGCGGCTGTTGCGGCATGCCGTTTAGCTAACGTCAAGTTTCCAAACTGTGACGGAGCTACTCCACCAAAACCAGCTGTACCAGCCTGGCAGTGCGGGATCGAGCGTCGTACCGATGGGGCCACGGTACTTATCGGCAAACTATACTGCTTCAGGGAGGGCATGCAGTACACGACCACGAGTGATGCACTTTGTAAGACGGGCATTCTCGGGGACTGGAATCAGCCCTCGAGAATTCATGTCCCGTGTCACAGGGCGCATCGACTTCCTGAAGCTGAAAGTTTGTGCATGGGCGAGTCGTATTCTGCGGTATAAGCGGCGGGCTGATCGATGCACGCAGAATCGCATGTTCCAGAGCGATGAGAGGTGGGTGTACAGAGCTTGGGAGCGACCTGAACAAAATGTGACAGACGTGAACCGCTGGGAGTACGCCCCGCCACGAGAACATTCTGGCGCAGCATCTGGTCAGTACCCGTCTGCCACGCCGCGGCTGGCTGGATGCGATATGTCGAGCGAGTGTGTGAAACTATACCAGAAATGGAAGCAGTCCTAATTACGCCATTACACTCTCTCTGGCCATGCACAATATTTCTCTCTCCGATCATTCGTTTACAATTTTCCTGCTGGAAAAACGTTACTCTAGCAGGAATCGTTTTTTCCGTTTTTTTTTCAAAACCACAAACCGCACCATAATTATTTTTATGTGGTGCACATACACAGCAGATACACTAATTATACGTTTCACTCATATCATCCTAGGAACCACTTTCCTGCTAGGGTAACGTACACCATAAATGTGCCGAAAAAATTAAATTTGTGCATCTTGATGTCTCAGAGTTATTCAAGATGCCGCTGGGGTAACGTTTAGCAAAATGCTGTATCGCGGCATGACATACAACTACGATTTTTTTTTACTACGATGGGTCTTAATTTGTGCAATTTTAGAATAGAATAGAATAGGTCTTTATTTGCTTAGAATGTAGGTACACAAAAATAAGTTATTAAATTGTATAATAGGATCCATGTACATTCTGCCTTAATGCAAATATAATTTAAAGTAGAGGTTATTAAAGATATTACAAAAAATTATCATTTAGGAAATCCTGCACAGAATAATAACATTTATCTACAAGTAATTCAGTGAAACTTTTTTTTAAATTTTTTTATTATTTAATCACATCCAAAATCCTTTATTTTTTACAAATTTCCAACTCGCCAAACTTATCAGTTTGATGGCGAGAAACGCTCGTTTGACATACGTTAGATACTTCAAATTATAAACGCTAACTAAAAATTGCATACCTACTCTCAGACCATAGTTGACATATCTGTTTTATAGTGGAACCACTCGTACCTTTGCAAACGGACAACTAGGACTATAATGAATTATCAACTTCAACTATCAACAACATCAAAAATATTGCATTTCCTGCTGGAGTAACGTTTCGCAGAATCGTGTACTTCTAAAACCATTGCATGTGCGCCTGTAGAATAAACTTACACGAGTAGCTCTTTATTTGTGCGTATTTGGGTCATGCCGGTTTTGATGTATTCTTTCGGCATACTCAAATGGGCTCAGACCGAACTAGACGCCCTGGATAGGAGGGTCCGTACACTGCTGACCGCAAACCGGATGCATCACCCACGATCATCGGTGATGAGAGAAGTGCGGGGATCGATGCCTTTAAAATGCGAAGACCCTCCACAACCGCGAGGTCGGCAGTCTCAGGGAATATTTTTTTAAAGCTGAAATTGGTATGCACCGTTATGTGGTCGCAGTTGACAAGGGGCTCACCTCGCTCTCCATGGCTAAAGAGAACTGGCGCAAACCTGTAGTACTTACTACCGATGACTGGAAGAAGGTATGGCAAAGCAAGGATCTTCACGGGCGCTTCTACCGGGCTCATCATGAGAGGCTACGTTACGTTACGTATCCTGGCTACGTTTTGGTGGCATTAAGTATGATCGATTAGCGCGCCGCGCAATGATTATCGATGTTACCATTTCACATGATGCAACGACCATATAGCCTATATATATACCTATGTGGTCGTTGACATGATGAGAACGTCGTGAAAGCTGAGAAAGAGAAACAAATTAAATATCTCGACTTAGCACACGAGGTTGTTGACATGTGGAATGTGAGCTCGGCTGTCATTGTGCCGATTGTCGTATAGACCAATTAAATGGCCTGATGGCCGAAGCCTCAATCAACATCTCTCGAAGCTCTTGTTAGGCGGTTGGATCAAGGGCTTAATTCAGAAGGTTTACTCCTAGATACGTCTCTTATCGTGAGGAGGTTCCTGTCTCTGGAGCCCTAACTACCGGTAGCTTGGACTCTGCTCTTGATATTTATAAATGTTTTTTTTTTATGATTTTGATAAAAAATATTTATACTTAAATGTATTTATTAAGAATAAAAATAAATAAACTATTTTTTTTTATCATACTGCAAAAGAACATAAAACTATAAGAACATAAAAACGAAGCGTATCGAGACTTGGTGACGTCACAAAAGCAATGCGTCAAACATACTCGATTCATGCCATGTTTTATGCCGGCGCCACACATTGGATATATTGGCTCCAAGTTATAGTCTTGGATACAATACATCAATGTGTGGATCTTGGCCCGATACTAGCCATAAACGAAACATTGCGTCCAATAGTCAATGTCGACCTGTGATGTGTCGGTTTTTCATACACCAACAAAGGCGAGGGGAGTGAAGGGGGTAGGCGGGCGGGCAACTTGGATCCAACGTCGCTCCCCGGTCCCCACATTGTTTGTTTGTATCAGTGCGCGCTATGCCGAGTGCGAATCGGACGTATGACATGGACTCTCCGAATGCCGACTGGTCGAATGAGCAAATATTCGAGTTTCTGGAATCGTCTTTTCTTTGGTTTCCTTTTTGTAACTGCAGCTTGATTGACCAAGTAATAATAATATGTGCTCAATGCATAGTCGTAAGTAGCCAGAGCAAGTATGTTTTCGTCCGACATGACTGCTGCTGGTATACATACTCGCAAGAGTTGAGCTGCGGTCCAACCATTAATTAATTGCCAAGAGGCTAGTAAGTTTGCCAAAAGGTATTGGAGTTAATGTGTGGCCGCATTAACTTGGATACAATAATTAGCCATAAATTCGTAGACAAATTTGGACCCAATTTGAATCCAATGTGTGGCGCCGGCATTAGGTTGAATCATTGAGCTAGGAAAAACAAGTCAATGGGTTGACTCGTAGACAGAGAATAGTTTTCTCCACAGAGCACCTTATATTACTGGTTTTCTCTGTCTACGGCTCAGAACAATAACGTCTTCGGGTTGAATCCTGTTGAATCGAATGAAAAATCAAAAAGTATGATGACGTTAGGATTTTGAATTTCAAATAAAAAATATTGACTTATGGAAGGTTCCGTCTTTACTTAAGTTTGACGTATTAGAACCGTGTACGTTACCCTAGCAAGAAAGTGTCTCCTAGAGTTATAGGAGTAGAACGTATTATTGGTGCCTTATCTGCTGTAAATGTGCCCCCACATAAAAAATGTGTGCCCCCTGTCGTTTTGAAAAAAAATCGGAAAAAACGATTCTTGCTGGAGTAACGTTTTTCTAGCAGGAAAATTCTAAACGAATGATCGGAGAGAGAAAAATTGTGCATGGCCAGAGAGCTTTATATGTGTGCCAAAATGTGCCCCCAAAAATAAAATCTGTGCCCCTTCAAGTTTTCGAGATATTGCATTTCCTGCTGGAGTAACAGTAGTAGTAACAAGTAGTAGAACGTTTTTGCTCTTGTAATTTTACAGAGGGGGAAGTGTTCGTAAGGCTTCTACAGTGTTCTCTAAGACCACATAGTTTTAGGAATGGCAGAGGTATAGGTTGTCTATTGTTTACCCGAAGATTATATACCATAATCATCATATTCCCGAATTTCATTTGCCCGAATGTTTTGTTTGCCCTAAAAGACATATGACTACTTTTAATTGCCCGAAACTTAGATACCATAAGATACGAGTGCCATACGTATTGTTTTTCATATTTTTAATTGCCATAATAATGATTAGACGTAATATTTAAACACCATAATGATTATTAGACACAATATTTAAATGCCATAATAATTATTAGACAAATATTTAAACGCCTAAAAATAAGCTGAATGCTGTTTCGTATTTTGTAAAGAAGATATTCTTCTATTATACTTAATACACCTTTATTTTGTAAAATTAAGTAAGATTTATTGGAGTAAATAATGAATTTAGCAACCGCTTCTTCTTGTTAATTTCACTGTGTTTATTGTTTGATTTATCTATGTTAGGAGCTGAAAATCAAAAAAACCTCTGATGGTTTTTTGCTCAAGGATATGAACAATTAAATAAGTTTGTTTGTTTGTAAATTTTATGACTGGTTTCTGATATTTTAAGCTTCGAAATGACCACTGTAAAGGGAATTTAGAAAACACTGTTCGTTTATCTGGTTAGAATTCACGAATACTCTATTTATGTAAAAATGTTCTCACCTAAGTTTTTAGAACGAAATATTTTCTACAATAACCAGTGATTCACACTTTCGTTAGATACATTTTATGAGGAGATTAAATGGTTTGAAAAGTAGCTTTTTGGGTGAAACAGCCAAAATCGGCGTTAACGCTCTTAATAATCATTACACATGATATTTAAGCGCCATAATAAATTGTTTTCGAATCTTTTTCCAAGCTAGGCATTTGCTCATGATATTTCTACAGGCGCTCTAAAATGATTCACAAATCTGTTAGAAATATGTACCTACATTGGTGGGTAGACGAAACATTTGTAAGCGATATTTCACAGTTCTAACCTAACTGAAATGGCACCTAACCAAAACCTTAAGGCGCAGATAAACGACTTTTAATGATTTTATATTGAACATCACGTCTAAACTTCTAGTCTTATTTCTTTGAAAAAAATATATGTTATACTAGACAATTTTATTCATAATTTGATATGTGAAAATGTGAAATTATATTTTAATAACATAGTGTAATTAATTTGTAAAGTATTGTCTAACGTGGACAAAAAAACGATAATCACGCAAACACTATGGGGCGTATTTACATGAAACTTTAATCATATAAAAGACAATTTAATGACCCATATTTTAGTATACGGCTTTTATTTGTATTGTGTTTGATAAGTCAAGGTGGGTTGTTTTTTCGAATAATCTTGGTGCGCGTTGAAGCGGGGCTCTGGCGGGCGACGGGTGGCAGTGTATCGCTGACTTTGTCTGACTTTTGTCGCGGGGCGCGACGCAAACACCTCCCACTCGCTCAAGGGCGCGGGCAGTTAATGTCGCCTTAAAATATTCTATGCATGGTCGACGGAGCCCCGCTACGCGGGGCTCCTACTTCTGGTTGGTTTATAAAAAAATAACCACGAAGGGGATGGCGGGGTCTATTCGCTCGCTTCGCTCGCTCAAACGACCCCGCCATCCCCTTCTAACCTAACCTATCCGAGTCGGGGTGCCTTAAAGTCCCGATTGCATCCAGTTTCTCCTAATATCACAACCGTTACACACCCAATGTCGATGGCAAATGATGTTATGGCATGTGATAATTAGGGCATGTGATAATTAGGGCACGTGATAATTAGGGCACGTGATAATTATGGCATGTGATAATTAGGGCACGTGATAATTAGGGCTTACAATGATTATGACAAATGATGTTATGGTAAGTGACTTCATGGGAACAAAGCATCTAGCACATGACTAATACAAGGTGTTGTTTTGCATTCTCGTCAAATTCGAGGAGGTAACTATGCTAATGATTCTCGACACGAATCAATAATAAAATAAGTAGGTATTTATTTTTATTTTTTTGTATTTTTCAGAAATCGGTATGTGTAGGGCCCGTGTGATAACCGCTGTAACTTTATCGCACGCACAGTGGCACAGTCGTGCAACACTGCCTACCGCATACGCAACGGGGCGATTCTGTCCTAAAGTGGAGTATTCTGAAATACTGTCAAACATAAATACCTAAAAAAACAAGTATGTATTAATTATTGAGCAGAATCGTAATTTTATTTGATTATTTATGTCTTTCATAACAGCCTCCTGAAATTTGACGAGGATGCAAAACGACACGTTGTATAGCAAATAAGAGTAGGGCAAATGAATATTACGTCAGATAATATTATGGCTGTTGACTATTATGGCAAATGATATTAGAGCAAATAAAATTCGGGCAAACGGCGGTATACCAGAGGTATAGAGTTTCCAAGATTTATGTTTACATTTTTCAAGGGTTAAACATAGATAAGTCTGCTTTAGGTTTATAAAAGGAAAGAGTTTAATTTTAGATAACTTTTCATTTATTACACTTGCTTCATCAGATAATAAGTTTAATAATAAGATCACAGTTTAAATGAGAAAAGGAAATAATTATTACCCTTTCAAAGGTATCCATTACTTTCTATTAAGTATCATTAATTTTAAATAACAAAATTACCATAGCAAAATGATCCTTTGCTCATTTAAAAACTATATTTAAAAATCAATAATTTTAATTCAAGAAATTCAGAAACATCTATAACATCTTCACAATAGCTAGATTACATAATTTATTTGTTTTACAGAAGGAAAGTTACGCATTGTTCATAATTTTCGAATAACTTATAATATTATATGATGTGCGAACTACATGAATCAAGTATTATGCCCTGTTAAGAAACATAAAGCTACGAGTGATGATATTCATTTAAACAAACAGTCGCAATCAGTCGTAGCTCCATACAGACGTCTAAAAAGACCTAACCAATTAGGAACATTTACATCAATATCATTACATAATAAATATACGTCGTCAAACAAAGTGATCATTTTCAATAAAAATGTCAACAAGTGTTGGTTAGATCTCTTTTTGTTGTCGCTATATTACGTACAATACACTTAAATAGTTTTCAAAATGTAGCATTAAATAAGCACTTATTTATATAACTCAATTGGCTTAAGTCAGAATATTATATGAACCTACACATGATTTGAGTGTGCCAAAAGTTCTATGCTAGCAAACACTTACAGATGTGGTACCATTCTTTATTTCAGGTATTGATTATATTCATAATGTCACAATTGTTTTCACTGAATAATCTTTCCCATGATAACAAAACGATAAAAACGCTTTTAGGTTTGATGAGATCTAAATAGCAATGAATAAAAAAACAGGTAACAAAAGTGGACTCTCAACAAACAAAAAGGGTCTATTTATAGTCGCTTAGACTTTAAAAATAACTTTGTAATAAAAATATAGTAAAAACCGGTCTACACACTTATACTAACTTAACCAAATACGGAGTTTAATCTACAGCTGAAGTTAAAATACTTATTTAGGCGATTGAATAATATATTCCTACGACTCTGGATCCGTGGACGCGTACGTGGCGGCTTTACTCGTCTGAAACAACACATACCGAGTTACGTATCGACCGAGAAACAAAAATTAGGAGACGATCGATATTGATTTGGAAAGGCGCGTTATTGTTTATTATCACAATATAAATGATGCTCCGTGGCTTCTGCATAATGTGCCGGCGGCCTGTTAATACGCACCGGTTTGGTCAGTGGCACACCCAGCGGCCGGGCCGCCGGCATAGTGTGTAGCAGCCTGAAGACGATATTACAACAAATATAGCATATTGTCACCGTCGTTCTAAAACTATGATAAGCATATAAAATAGAATGTAATGAATATGATAAAATGGCAATGGCCATGAAATTTTTTAAACATAATATATTACTTACCTCACAACTGTCGTAGAACTGCATGGCTGTCTCGCTGTCGTAGAAGTTGACGGTGACCGTCTTGTCCACGGGGTCGTTGCTGGTGTAGTCCGTGCCTGCCCATAAGCACGAGTCACCGCTCATCTGATACAAACGTTAACTTTAAGTCATTGGTTTCTATTACGGTTGTCAGGCATTAAAGCTAGAGTGTAATGAATGTGCAATCTAATGTTCACATTAGATTGACTTGTCTTCGTATGGGAGAGGTGTAACGCGGCCAGATTATGATGATGAAGTAAACAATGTATTCCACGGGTCGACACACTACTGGTATTGGTACTAGTAATGTTTCCTAAGGGAACTTGATAATTTACCCCTTTCAATTGTTCTTAGAAGACAATAGTAGTGCAACTAGGAAGAGTTTACGGGGGTCGACTCCCATAGGTGTAGTAATAGCCCTCATGGGTACTAATCTCTATGTGTAACGTTTATGTTAATAAAACTGTAAGCATATTGTGCTGGTACATTCAATCTTGAAAAATCGCCGTTCACCTTTCCTTTAGCTGTATTGAGCTTTATGCAAAATATGAGAGAACTTGTAATCAGGCGAGTGCATGAAGAGCGCTCTTAAACGCTAGAATGCATATAGCTTTACTCATCTGTCATGTGAACTAGAATACATTGAGCAATTGAATCAGATCATTTTGCAGTAAAATTACCATGAAATCTGATGAAATCGTACCTGGAATTCAGTATCAGTGTATATGAGCATATCTGCAAGTATTTCTCCAGTGCTGGCGTCGGTGACGAGTATCTTGGGCGAGTAGATCTCCTGGTCGAACAGAACTTGTATGTGTGCATTTGAACAGGTGGTCTCGTTGTTGCCCTGGCGCACTATCGCCTCGCCGTCACACGTGAAGTATGCTGCAGATTCTTCTTCATCCTAAATGTTATAACAAGTTAGTATGATCTTGGTGAAATAACCTTCCGGACACAGCCCTGCATTGTTAGAGCAACATAAACTCCTAATAATATAATGTTTAGACTTTAAAAGAGACATTGACCTCTGAGTTTGTTTGGGCATTTCTTTTCAGGGATAAGTCAGCTAGGAAGTGCCGGCACCATCTAGTTTTAAAATATTGACCAAAATATTAACATTTCATTCCAATAAAGTTCCCGGGCGTTAAAATACCAAATTGAGTCTTAGAAACAGACTGTCACAAAGGTATGACTAACAGAAAAGGCGATAGACAGATCCGAACTTATTCAAAAACATGCCATATATACGGCCGCGTCCTGCAGTTCATTGAGGGTTTCTTAAAGATCACATATTTTTACCATTTAGAAGCAATACTAACCTCATTATAATAACCATCATAATCGTAATCCTCCTCTTCATCATCATGGTCTTCCTCGGACTCCTGGAAGAGTACTTGTCTGATTACTTCGTTGACAGACGAGCTTGTGTCATCGCCCGTGTTACCGGCCGCTTCCTGTCCCGACGCGATCACTGACGTTCTTTGAAACACTTCTGCGGTCATGGCGTTGTCTGCGCGCGCACTCTCTTGCAAGTGTTTTGGCAACCTCAACTTTGACACGATGTTATGGACGGAGGATTCTTCTTTCTCTTCTCTTACGGCTTGGGCAGCAGATGCTTGTAATTTCTGTTGAAATTGAGTTATATTAACCTATGTTATATGTATACTTGTAATATTTATAATTATTATTTTGCTCATTAAAAATTGTGCATGCATACATACATAATCAAATTCCTTACCCTAACACATTCAACAATCTTATTATGGAACGCAGTTGCCTGGTCTACGTTCTTGAATCTGACTGCTAGTGTCTCCTGCTCGCCAGCGGAGTTCTCTGCAAAGTTGCGTCCCGCCCACGTCCACGCGCGGTCAGAGTTCTTCATTGGTAGTAGTTGCAGGTCCATGTATAGGAGCATGTTGAGCACCGCTTTGTGTACCTGATGATGAAGATAAGGTATTATTTATTTATGTACCTAACAATGAAGGTAAGATATAATTTATTGTTGTAACTGACGATGAAGGTAAGATAACATTAATTTGTGTAACTGACGATGAAGGTAAGATAACATTAATTTGTGTACCTGATGATAAAGGTAAGATAATATTTATTTGTGTACCTGACAATGAAGGTATGATAACAATAAAATAAGTGTGGTTGCACTGGAAAATGCGGATGTAGAAAAGTCGGTATTTCATGCAGTCTAGTATGCTTCGGCTGCTTGGGTTCATGTATAAGCGGTGTACCTGTAGATGTCATACAAGGAGAAGACGAAGACGTCGATGTAGAAGACAATGAGTGACATAATAAAGACAAACTGATTTGCTTTTTTTAATTTTTAATAAAATTCCAAAACCTAAGTATGTCTTTTTTATTTCATAAATCGTCTATTTTTATCTTTGTTAAAACTTTCACACCCTTTAGCTCCTAAAGTATTGACCGTAGAACAAAAATAAATATGACCAAATTTGTAGGAAATTTTATGTAGAAACTTTTGTCAGAAGTAATCATAATGCTATTCCTACAGATATTCGAGATATAAGCAAAAACCTAAAAAAGGTACCATTTTCGTAACTAGATATTTTTCTGTTGAAAATTTTGGTTTGACACGGTTCGATTTCAGTTGATGAAATCTGGGCTGACCAAATTCTGCTGTCGAATTTTATTGTAGCTGGTCTGGTGTGATAGGTTGGCGAAAATAACAACAGACATTCAAATGACGAGACATAAAATTTGACAACAGAATATATAGAAGACTTTAGAAATCAGAGATTTACTATATAAGCTGATGATAATGAAGTCTGATGCAATTGGTATGATGATATTTCCCTAATATTTAATAGGTTTGAAAGTACATACCTGTTCACGACGCAGTAGTAGCCTGTAAGTGTTCCTCTCCGGGTAGTACAACACTTTCATTTCACCGACACCACGCTCTTTCCACTCCCGGGACTTCTCGTCGTAACGGTACAATTTGCATCGCTCGCCATATAGCTTTTCCTTAAAATAACAGACAATTTACAAAATTGCATTTCCTCGATTATACCGCGACTATTTCAACAATAATAATAGGTCTTTAAATAAGAACTTGCCGTTTTACCATACTGGCCATTTGAAACTGGTAATTTATGTATGGCTAGCAATAAATTCTAAATTCAAATGAATTTTACTATAAAAATATGGAATTCTATTTTCAAATTCATTCATTTGTTTATTGATTAGTGTTTTGTTTTCACTACATTTGTATAGATTTTTCATCAATAAGGACACGATAAAAATACGAGTTCCGTCACGGTAGCAATGCCGCACAAACGGCTCGCAACATTAATTACGAGTACGGAGTGAACACTACAAACGAACGCACGACTCGTTATTGGTTGAAACGCTTCCAACGTGGAAATTTTGATCTAAAAAATTAACCCCCAAAAACTAAAGTCAACAACGATGAATTAAAGGCGATAGTGGAAGCTAACGATACTCAATCTACGGCTGAGTTAGCAATAGATTTCAAAGTTAGCACCAAAATAATATTGGTCCATTTGCGTCAAATTGGCAAGGAAAAAAAACTTGATAAGTGGGTGCCGCACGAACTGAACGATCGAACGTGTTGAGGTATGCCTTGCGTTACTTAACAGACACAGAAACGAAGGGATTATGAACCGAATTGTCTTTTGCGATGAAAAATGGATCCTTTTTGATAATCGTAAGCAGTCATCATGTTGGTTAGACCTTGGTTCAGCGCCTAGGCAATGCCCCCAAACGAAAACTTACCCCTAAAAAATCATGGTCACTGGTTTGGTGGTCTAGTGCCGGTATAATTCATCACAGCTTTTTACCAAATGGCACCAGCATTACTGCGGATTTGTAATGTTAGGAACTGGACACAATGATGGAGATGCTCGCAGATCTCCGGCCAGCCTTGGTTAATCGCTCGCCCCCGCTGCTCCTACACGACAACGCTCGACCTCATACGGCACAACAGACGGTCTCAATTAAGCTACAAGAGCTAGGGTTGGAAGTTTTGCGTCATCCACCGTACTCACCAGACCTTGCGCCGACAGATTTCTACTTTTTCCAAAATTTGGACATTTTCTTGGCAGGGAAAAAATTAAATACCCTTGAGGCAGTACCAAATTCCTTTGACGAGTTTGTTGGCTCCCGTACACCTGACTTCTTCAAGGGCATTAAATAAATACCACTGCGCTGGCAGAGATGCATCGATAGTATGGGTGCATACTTTGATTGATAGAAATAAAAAATATTTATATAAAAATTACTAACTTTCTGTATACTAAACTGCAATTTCATAGATAAAGACCTAATATTCAGAATAATACAGCGAAATATTTGTACATTTCACGATTGTCCGTGAATTGTAACTAGATTCAACTAAAGTAAATATGAGAATATTCCGTCACAATCATTCTATTGCCATGAATGGTATTTTTTGCTGATAGTTACCTCATCTTCCTCTCCTGTGGTGACCACAATCTTGTCGGGTAGCGGTACAATGGGTTCATAGTGCGGGTCGTACTCCTCATCAGCGCCTGTGCCGGCGGCCTCGTCGTCAGCTCTCTCTTTCTGTGACTTGTCTCCAAAATGGTTTCCAGGTTCAGCAACAAATAGTTGTTGCCCTGCTCCCTCCCATTTGAAATCAGGTTGTTCTAGAAAAAAAAATATTTATTTAAAAAAAAATAACATGTAACAGCAGCTTAGCTGAAGTGGTGCTGACAGTTGCGTCGGCCAGAGTTATAATAACGAAGTCTACCTGAAGTCTTATCAAACTTGAATAGCAGGCTTGATATAAAAAACCCGTTTGACAAGACATAGTGTTTTGAATAATTTTAAAATTTAATCATATCTATGAAAAAGCAGTAAAGTATTTTAACTTACTTTGGACAGTTTTAATACCGAAGCCAGTCCCAGTGTCAGATGACAAAGCAGCAAATGACAGACTGTTGTCAATACTGAATGGCGCTTCTTCCTTCTCAAGCTGTTGCTCAGCAACCGTTTCCTTAGGCTTGTGATCACCACCAGCATTTAACGAAAGTGGCTCTACTTTTTGCTGTTCCGTATTTGCAGCTGTACTCAATGCAGGGGCATGGTTTGACGGCCCAAATATTGATTTTCCATCTCCGAATAGCGAATTTTGAGATGAAAGGGATCCAAACGCTGACATGCCAGCAGACCCAAAGATGCCAGTATCGATTTCAGCTTGACTTTTCGCTAAGGCACCAGGTCCGAAAATACTTCCTTGATTAACACTAGTAAATAGGTTTTCGGATTTATTATCATCTCCAAATATAGATTTTACACCACTATTTTGACTGTCTGTCTTCGTATTAGCAGCCGAAAATTCTAATACAGATCTATTAAAAGACATTCCCTTGTCGGTAGTACTATTTGTAGTCAGTGGTGTCTGCTTTGTATCACTAAAAACGAATTTTGTGGGTGCTGCTCCGAAGTTTAAGTTAGACTGGAATTGATTCAGATTCGAAGTATTAATGTTGCTCAGCTTTGGCGGGGCTAGTAGAGAATGCTTAGCGCCTGATGCCCCTTGAGAGTCACCACTGCCAAATATGGAAGCAGCTTTATTTTGTGGAGTGCCAAATAACATGGTCTGATCTCCAAATCCGGAGAATATGCTAGGTTTCTGAATTAAAGTATTTTCCTTGTTGGTTGTACTACCAAAACTGCTCTGGGAAGATGTTGATGTCGGTGTTTTTGCATTGGACGCAAGTGACCCCAGTGGAGTGCGAAATATAGATGTATCTACCGTTTTTTCAAAATTAGATGGAGTGCCATATATTGAATTAGAAGGACTTGAGAAAAGAGGGGTCGTTGTTTTCACAGGTGTACTGGCATTCGCCAATGATGCTTTTAAAGTTGCTGCTACTGTGATAGGCTTTTGATCTTCATTAGTAACATTTGATTCAGTAGATAATGTTACATTTGTGTCATTTGCTATGGATGAAGATTGTGAATCAGTTCCACATGCACTAGAGTCTTCGCTGTCGTGGCATCCACGGCATCCTTGACACGGTTCCTTATTTTTATAAGTAAAGAAGTTTTCTGGCAGCATGAGCTCCTTGGCTTTTTGTTTTTCTTCTGTCGTGGCTTGTATTTCACTTACAAAGACAACATCATCACTTGCGTCATTTTCGTTCTTATTGATCGCTTCTTTCTTACTGACTGGTTTTCCTAGTAGCGCATTATCAATTGCATCTTTAAATTCTAAAGCTATCTCTTTACTTTTAAACCGTAGACAGAAATGTTCTAAGTTTAGTTCACCTTCACTGAAGTCATTGACAATAAATTGCCAAGACTTTTCATCTTTTACATTGTAAATTATCTCAGGAGTCAAAGCATAATTCAAACATATTTTAAGGACCTGTTCCCTTCGCATAACTGCCCTGCAAAATAAAACATTTATTGTAAATTATCAAGAAAACTAAATAATGACTATTACTACAAATATCTAAGATATGGCTTAAAGGTTACCTCAATTTCCCAGTGTCCTTGTGTTTTAGTATTTTGACGATGCCTTTCCCGCGTTCTTTCCATTCACCCGATGAAAATCTGTATAATTTTGCTAGTTGGCCATAAAGTTCAGTTTCATTTTCTTCGCCAGTTACGACTTCAACCTAAAAAGTAAAGACATTATAATTGAAATGTTTATAATTTAAATTTATGAAATAATAATAAAAAAAGTTTTTACAACAATTACTACGATGTTTTGTTATAAGTGATAAGCTAGGAATTCACGACGATTAAAATATCAAACGACACATTTCAAATCCGTGTGCCGCTTAGAGCATTAAACCAACCGGAGTGGCCATTGACAGGCGTTCCCCTCTGCCAAAGGTACGAGACCGCCGGTCATAGCGGTTATATAAAACTAGTTGACGCGCGCTCCGCGCCATTCAGCGAATCATAGTGAGCGCAGAATGACGTGAGCTTAAAATGCCGAATTGCAACGTGTTCTCGTGTAATAAGAGATCGGAAACATCTAGTGTACAAAAGGACAACGTTACTTTTCATCTGTAAGTATTATTACGTTTAAATATTATCAAATAGTGCATTAAATTTGCAAAAAACTAAAAAATATTGTCAATCTAAAAGTGTTGTCACTTAATGGTACTAGATCTACTTTAGGGTAATTTTTAAAGTTGACTGTATATATATTTAATTATAAGTTCTACTTTACATTCGTTATTATTAACACAATTTATCCAATAAAAATAGTACTAACCATAAATAACGTGAAATATAATTGTCGATGCTTAATGAATTAATGATGGATTACTGTTTGCAAATTCATTTATTCTTTTATTTTCAACATGTATTTTTATTTAATGTTTTAAATATAATATGTTTAGGTTGTACTTTATTAATTATAAGGAATTTACGATCGTCACTCTTGTTCCGTAAATAGGCACTTTTAATTTGTTACTCTGGCAACACTGTACTAGGAAAGTTAGTGATGGGACAGCACAAAAACAAATGTCGATATAAACATTATAATGTTATTCTTATAATTTATTTTTCAGATTCCCAAAAGATGTAATCAAAATCAAAATCAAAATCAAAAGTCATTTATTCAAATTAGGCTGAGAATCAGCACTTTTTGAACGTCAAAATCACATAAGACAGTCCCCCCAAAACGCCCACCCTTCACCACTTCCTAGTGCTTTAGCTGGGAAGAAGAAGTGGCGGAACAAACTCCCCAGCAGCACTGCTGTCTGTTCAGTTAGAAGAACTGGATTCTATACATATAGTAATAAATAAATGAACATTACGAAACACAAAAATATTAAAATTATTTGCCATATGTCAGCTAGCACACGCCAATATTTAAAACTATACTCAAGCATAAATAAATAATAAAAACAAAACGCAAACAGAACTTAATACATAATAAAAAGCCTCCTGGCATAAAGGGCGTGCCCGCTTACATATGCAATGCTGCATTATGTTTATATGTATATAGCTGTAACTAATGATTAGGGATGTCTGGATCCGAGCTTGTGGAAATCATGTTTTATGGACTCCTAAACGTAGTAGCATTATTTGCTCCCAGCATTTTGAAACTACCTGTTTTATAACACAATCTAATAAAAGAGGAGATTAAATCAAGGTGCCTTGCCAACTTTGAAATTAGGTACCAAAGGTGAATCTTATAATGTTATTTACTAGTTTTTGCTTGTGACATTTTTCATGTGGAACTGGTCGCCTTAAAACTTTATCTCGCTTTTTTCAAGGTAGCTTACCTAATGAAAATGAATTTACCTAGTCCAAATTAAATGTGGAAGCTTGCTGATAAAATGAGGCTTAACCTTAGGCGCCTAACCCTAACTTTTGAAGTAACTTATTATACTTTTTTATTCATGTTTTATTTTAAACACGTGTCGCCTTCGAGAACAAACTGACCCTAAGAAATGTATTAGGCACATATACACAAAACTAATTCATTTTAAGAATCAATAGTGTTTCCAAAATCATTAATTAACATTTTGCTAATGCGCGCTATGAAGCTGCAATAACTGTAAATAACGCTTAATTTTTACAAATAAACTATTTTATACAAGTTGTTCTCTGGTTCTTTTTTTATGTTAAATCTCCAAAAGATACAGTGTAAATCTGTCGTGCGTGAACCGAAATTCAGACCAGTCATTCACGTGGGAAAAAAAAACCTGTTATCCTTTGACCGTCTGTCCAAAGATCGTATATTACGTGCATAAAAAGAATCCCTTTTAATAAGTACGTATCATGACATTTCATGTTGTATATACATATATCCAAACCACTCGATACCTCTTATATGATATACTATGGCCGCTTTCCATCTCCATCATCAGATCAGCTCGATGGTACTCGGATGGTATAATGCATTGCCATCCGAACTAAACCAAAATGTAAAAATTCAACTAATAAACTGATAATGGAAAGTGATTCTAAATCAGTTTGCGTGATTTGTCCTAAACATAGATATACTAACATACGTACCAATACAATCATTGCAAGTTAGTAAAATGCTGGTACAGAAACTTGATATTTAATTATTATTATAATTGGCACAAAACAAAATTCATCGACCATGAGATATCGATAAGTTTATTATTTATTATTGACATGTTCCTCGCACTATCGATGTTTACTTTGAGATGACGTCATCTCTTTCACGGACAGGTTGTCTGTACATATGTGTTAGTACACGTTGTACTTGTGTGAGTATAGTTTATGCTGGTGTTTGATAATTTTGTCGTGTGCGTGTATAGTGACGTTATCTGAAAAATGCATTGGTGTGGTCACTATTTGTGTGCGTTGCCTCGTCCCCCGCGCCGAAAACGGCAGACTTTTTTAGATAGAAAAGTGTGCGCGTGTCGTCTCCCGTTGGTTTAATGCTCTAAGGTGTGCCGGCCAACGGTCGGGAACCAATACAATAATGCGGATTTGTTTTTGTGCGTGTATATACACGGTGACATTTGAATCACAGTTTTGCTAGAACAAACGTTGTTCAGACCATGGTCTACTACTATTCTACAGCATCAAATATGTTATTAAAACAAACTAATCTAGGAGTTTTCAAATTAGTCAAAAGTGTAATAATGTTTGAAACATTAAGAGCCTATACTACCTCAAATGGCTTAGCAGAATCCTCTGGTACGCCGAAAATACTGCAGCATTAATTTTGAAATAAATATATGGTAAAGTTGAGGATTAATGTTAAGTACTGTGTGTGGCGAAAACACGATTCCATAAAATTTTCTCTATAGAATAAATCCCAAAGTTACCTCTAAATTGAAAAATAAACCGCTGGCAATCATAAAATACTTCAAATTAGATCATGAAACTTTGTATACTAACTGAATTAACTATAAAGCAGGTCTTATGTGTTTTATTTTTTTAAATTTCCTTTTTTTTCGCCATAAAATAAATAACCTATAATATCGGCCATATTAAAGTTTGTTCCCTGCCGCGCGCCACCCGCGCTTAGTCCTGCTCCGGCTTCCGTACGGGAGGGCTGTGTCATTTTGCGCTCAGGACACATATTACGCAACAGAACGACGTAAAATAAAAATATTGAATTGCATGAGTTTATAGTGTTCGCGTAATGGGCAATAACCGAAATAAAAATAAGAAGCGACGGGGTTGGCGTAAAGAAACAGGCAAACATATTCATGAACGAAATGAAGTAAGTATCTACCGACCTATCTATTTACAGTATTAGTGATTACAAACATGTAGGTAAAAATGTAGTAGGTATACACGTTTGGAACAGTTTCTGCATGTGTAGGTAGACCAGGTATTTACCGTCAAATGGGGTTACTTTGATACTACGGGGTTACTTTGATAACAACTTTAGGCTTATGAAAAACTTAATTTTATAATAACTACAACGCTATAATACAAAGAAACTATCAGTAGTGCCAAGTACTGATAGTTTATTTTTTAACTGGTGTTGTAGATATTATAAAATTAAGTTTTTCATAAGCCTAAAGTTGTTATCAAAGTAACCCCGTAGTATCAAAGTAACCCCATTTGACCGTACCGTACATACTTATATTTTTTTATAACTTTCTAAGCGCTTGGCGGCTACAATACCTACGGGTCGCGGGTTCGATTCCCGCACGGAACATGTGTTATTATGTGATGGCCTACAAATAGTTGTGACAACTTGTGATTGTAATCGCACCGTCCACGATTCAGGAGAAATCAGTTTAGGGCAACTTTTATAAAACAAAAGATTCCTAAGTAGGTTTGTTTTTGTTTTGACAATACATAAACAACAAAATATACTTATAGGTTTTATATTTTTTATAACTCCAGTACCTATTTCTCCGACTGCTCCTGAAAAAACAGTGCAATTACAAACACAAGTCTTCACAACTATTTGTAGGCCATAACATAATAATAGTTACATGTTCCGTGCGGGAATCGAACCCGCGACTCGTACTGCAGCCGCCAAGCGCTTAGAAAGTTATAAAAAAATATGTATAAGTATGTACGGTAAGTACCTACACTAACTGCAAGAAACAAAACTATTGCTTGCTGCACACACAATCGGACGTGCTGGTCACACCTTGCGCTTATCCGACTGTAGTGCTAGATACCTATGTATGTTGTAATATACATAAAAATTATGAACCTACTGGACGTACTGTAGTAGTTTAGCTAAATAATAAATATGATGATCTTTCCAGACGACGTCGATTACAAACTACTGAAGACGATGTTGATAAAGAGAATATTCCAGTAAATTCGTGAGTATCTGCTACCTACATATACATGTAACTGATCTCAGATCTGTTATTAGAATACACGGCTAAATAATAAGGTACCTATCAAACTATATATTTCCAGTATAAGCTGATCTCACATTGTATAGGCATTTAGCACAATGAGAGGTCAGCTTATACTGGAAAAGTACAGCTTGATATGTAGCCACGCGTACCCGCAACTTTATTTCTACGTATATAATAAACGTAGGTAAATAATAATAATAATTATTATAATTATTCATTGTTATCCATTCGCAAGTCTGATTTTATGGACGATTTCGTCATCTTTTTTTTTCTTGTACATTTTTAGGGTTCATTATCGAAATGATAAACAAAATAACCAGCCACTTGTGATTGTTACAGAACCCAAATACCTCCGATAGATGTAGAAATAAATTCGGACGAAATAAATGTTCATACATTACAAAATATTGAATTGTAAGTACCTATCTTACGCATTTGATCACCAAGATATTTTTTTCTGTGCTCTCCCACATTGCATTACCGTTTTGTACTAACGCGTAACGGTTACTATCACGAAATTGGCGAGTTCACGATAAAACTTTTCATAATGTTGTACTTTTTAGGGTTCCGTATTACTTATTCATGTTGATAAAAATATGCTTTCAGGTGTAAGTACTTTTATAATGAATGTTGCGTTTTCTTGCAGATCACAAGTACCACCTGAGGACATAAACTGTTCAATGAATATAAATAGTGACGAAAGAATATTGGATCCGTAAGCTATTTTTTTAAAATCTTTTTTACTCTTGATTTTATTGGTGACTAGCTTTTGCCCGCGATGTCGTCTGCGATCCAGGATAAAAAGTAGCCTATACCCATTTCCAGGACATGGCCTTTTCATGTACTAAATTTCACCCAAATCCGTTCAGCTACTTTAGCGTAAAAAACAAACTCACCTTCCACATTTATATTATTAGTTAGGAAGTTAGGATTAAGTTAGGAAAGAATTCTAGCTATCCGTAAAGTCATTCACTCATCCATAACTGAACACATTTCCAAAGACGCCACCGTTGACATAAAAGTAAGTAACCTATTCACAGACATCATGAATTCATACAATCATGCATTCGGAAATCACGAAAACTGCCAACCCTATTATTGTACTAGCCAAAACAATAGTGAAGACTTAACTTTAATTTTGAAGACGTGTGCTATATGGCATAGAATTAAATTTGTGGTTAACACTGTGGCAGCTAAGGCTCGAAGTCTTATGCACAATAGTGACAGTAATAGAGTAGTCTTTCAACAGTATAACTGCTAAATTTGTGGGCGGGAAACGCATAAACTTTTCGTTACGTCGGGGCTATGATGCGAGATGCAATGCTGCCGTGGTATCAATTAACACAAAGCGCCCACTTACCACTTTACACAGAGCCATTTTGGGGAGAAGTCCCAGGTCGCTAGTGAAGAAATTAGAGGAGAAGCGCTCAAAACAAAGACAAAGAGCATCGAAATATTGCAATAGAAAATGTAAAAAACTGTTTTTAAAAACCAAAGATAAAGATTATGGTGAAAATTGTGAAAAGCCAGACATGACAAGTCTGGAGTACAATAGAATCAAAGAGGACTTTTTGAAAAGTTTGCCCAGTTCAGAAGAAGATCGAAGACAAGTAGAAACGTCTACAATTGTACAAAGAGAATCAAGTGAGTGGTTAGAGCTCAGAAGGAAACTTCTAACGGCATCAAATTTTTCCAAAGTCAAAAAAAAAAATTAGTGAAAAATCTTATATATCCAAAGAATCTAAGCCATGTCCCATCTCTGAAACATGGTATAGAGCATGAAGCAACAGCAACAGAGCAACTAGCATCACAATTAAACATTCACATAGAGCCTTGTGGTCTCTTCATAGATAAAAACTTGCCTTTTCTAGGTGCAACTCCAGACGGAATAGTGGGAGAAGACACAATAATTGAAATCAAGTGTCCAATTACAGCATTTAAAACATCTTTGGACGAATCTATAGATAAGAAAAAAGTGAATTTCTGGAAAAAAACTATAAACGGACTTGTCATAAATAAAAAACATCCTTGGTATATACAAGTACAAGGACAACTTCACATAACTGGTAGGCAAAAATGTATTTTCGGAGTATGGTCTGGATGCGACAAAGATATCAAAGTTGAAATTATAGAGAGAGATGACCAATATTGGCAAGAAATGGAACCAAAATTAGTACATTTTTATATGGCATGCATGTTGCCTGAGCTATGAGATCCCCAGACATGTTCGAAATATGCCAATTAGAGATTTAAGCGAATTAAATGTTCTGTAATTTTGACAATGTGTAATAACTTATGGTAAAAACCATATCTACCCTACCTACCTACATACCCTATCCTACCTACCTACTTACTTACCCCCCTCCTTTCCTACATCTCTGCCTACCTACCTAACTATCTTACCTACATACATAACTACATACCTATCTAAGTATTCTACCTACGTACCTACCTACCTACTGATAGATAACACGAAAATGCATCACATTTTTCACATACATATATAGCTACATAGCCAACTATCCTACTTATCTACATAGTTACATACTTACCTACCTACCTACCTATGTAATATTCATAGTCATCCAAACCTTGCCTTGAGAATCACGAACACAAAAAAGAAACAAAAAAACAATATATTGCAGTCCTCGGAAGTTATACAGACATACATTTCGGTTATTTGTTTTGAAAATTGTATAATGGCAAAGCATTTTACTACCAAGCCAATGTACCCACAGAACCCTGAATGCAATGGTGACTCGCACTTGATTAGTTTTTTGTAATAGTAGAATTTATGCAGTGGCTCAGAATCGGTTTATAAAATTTCTTATAGGTAGGTATAGTAATACTATGTAGGTACTTACATAGACCTACTACTTACATAATTACATACAAAAACGGCTGTCACAAATGTATAAAACTCAAACTTACTACAAAATCAATGGGCGGAACCCTCACCGTAACGTTGGCTCGTCTATTATTTTGTAGCAGCTCTCCAATATAAGTTGATCTCGCATTGTATAGGCTTTCCGTACAGTGAGAGGTCAGTTTATACTGGAAAATTTTGCTTGATGAGCAACTGTTAGTAGATAGATTGAAATTCCTGCCGGGGTCGCGGTACTGTCCGAACGGGAAACCGTGACCATGGAACGTAAAGGGCTATTGAAGGTACACCGTGGATTTTAGTCAGTAAGAGTCTGACAGTTCCTTCCGCGCCACACAGGGTGGAAGGATTTTACCACGATAAAAAAGGTACCCACATTGAAATTAAAGTGATATAAAATTTTATTTTGATAATACTGTCAAATTAATACTATTTTAGATCATTGTATTACTTAGAACCTAGTTTAGAAATGTACTAGGTTAGAAATGTACCTAGTTTATTCTAACAAAATCGCATCGACCTCGCGGCGTGTCCGCGTGACCGCGAGCAGCGCGTGTGCGAGCGAGATAAAAACTTAGGCGGCGCGGTGAAGTGGGGGCGAAATTAGAATTTGAGCTGAGGTTGTATAGGCTCTTAAAAACCGTAACATCAAAGTACTCATCACGGTAACGATATTGCACTCAAGACGCGACCGCCGCACGTCGCAGCCGCAGTGTCTGTGTTGTAGGGCGTAACGATAATCCCGACATTTTTAACATTGCCTTTTTTGTGTTTTTTTCGAAAACCAATGACGTTTTTTTTTCTATTGGATGCTATAGAATGGTTGTAGACCATGGTCTGAACAACGTTTGTTCTAGCAAAACTGTGATTCAAATGTCACCGTGTATAAGCGCTTTCAGTATAGATTATTGAACCAAATTGATTTTCACACGTTCTGTTTTTAGAAGTGAACAGGACTAAACATTTTGTAATTATTTTGTATTTTTTATTTCATAAAGTCAAAGTCAAAGCATTTATTTCAAATAGGCACATAAAAGGCACTTTTGAACATCAACAAATTCTGCTGTTCCATACATTTTGTTACACATAGCTCAACAAAATGTATGGAACAAGAGATTTTATTAGTGAATGGATTTCATTCAAATTTTGTATATTGTCTAAGTATACAATGTAGTATACGTGGTATAATTGAATGTGATAAGGTACTCGCCACCTTGTATACGCCCAAAGTGATTTAACACAATTAGAAAGAAGAGTGAAAAAACAAAACACAGTAAAAAAAACTTACCTTATCAGGCAGAGGGATCACAGGAGTGAAGGGATGGTAGCATTCATCTTCTGCAGCATCCTCATTGCCATCACTTTCATCATCATCTCCTTGGCTATGGGGTGACTTCACCGGGCTTTTGCCCTTGGTTAGTGTTTTAGGTTTAAATACAAAATCAAATGTGCCACTCTCTTTGAAACCAAAAGATAAGTTAGAAGAACTGTCTGTCTCTGGTGTGGGAAGTAGTGCTGGTTTCACAGGAGTACTTAGATCTTCGTTCTTTTTGAAACTAAAGTCAACAGTCTGACATTCAGTGGTAGTCTTTACTGCATCAAACACAATATTATTAGCCGGATGTTTCTGGTTCCCGAAGGCTATAGGGCTTGCTGATGTTTCAATGTTATTTGATGGTGCACCAAAACTAAACTTGTGTGCACCAGTGCCATCAAAAATAGAAGTAGTCCCTGCATTCGGTTTTTGGTCATTTGCTGCTGGTGGAATACCAAAACGGAATTGTGGCCCAAGTGAGCCAGTACCAAAAATAGATGTTTTACTATTAACTTCCGAAGTTGGTGCACTGGTTTTAAATATGTCTGCACCAGTACCAACTGACTGCCCCTGAGTCGTAACAGGGAATGCCGAAGCGGGCTTTTGTTCATCACTTGTAGTTTTAGGAGGTATTCCAAAGTTAAATTTAGGTGCATTGTCAGAAGTAAGTTTAATACTTGTTTTAGCTTTCGTTGGATCTTTGGGACTGTTACAAGCACTGCAGTTTTCTAGAGTAGCTTCGTTTCGTAGAAAGCAATCTTTGCATTCCCAGCTACCTGCCTTGGGTTTGAATTTGTCTCCCCAGCCTACAGTAGCCACAGGTTTCTTCTCGGTATCTGCGTTGGTGACAGCAGGAGGGGCAGAGCTAGTAGTGGAGCTATTCGGTTTGGGTGTTTCACAACACGCGCACTTAGCGAAACTTTCCAAATTATTTGTATAACATGCGTCACAGTGCCATGATCCCACTTTAGGTTTAAACATTTCTCCAAATCCAGTTTGGTTGTTTTGTTTTGCAGCATTCTTTTCTTCCTTTGCAGCCTTTGATTCGTCTTTTATTTTTGATTGTGCAAATTTGACAGCTTCAATAAATTCATCACACAATTGAGTAGTTTTAAATCGTAAACAGAAAGTCTCAGCTACCAATTCACCTTCCGAAAAATCTTTAGCACACCAAGTTACAGCTTTATCCACATTGGGCATTTTTTCGAACACCATTTCATTAGTAACTGCATGATTACAACACACCTTCATAATCTGTTCACGCCGCATTAGCAGTCTTACTTTTTGGATGTTATCTTTATTCACAAGTAGTTTAATATTACCAAGGCCGCGTTCTTTCCATTCTTTGGCAGCTGCGTCAAACCTTAAAAGTTTAGCGCGATGTTCAAACAGTATAGCTTCATCTTCTTCGCCTGTCTTCTGATCAACTAAAGCAGGCAAAGGCACTACAGGCTTGAATTCAACATTTGGCTCATATTCATCTACCTGGTCCGAAGTATTTAATTTAGTGGAAACTGAAGCTTGTGTGGTATCATTAAACCTGTTTGTATCGGCGGAAGGAGTGCTACCAAACAAATTAGTGAATGGAGAACTCGTGGAAGTTTTAAAGGATAATCCACTAAATACATTAGCCTTACTAGAAGCAACTTCTTGCGAGTTAGTGTCAGGCTTTGCATCATCAGATACAGATTTGAATGTTGGTGTGCTGCTAAATGTGAATCCACCAACCACAGCCTTCGCTGTTGTCGACTGGGCGGTATTGACTTTATTAGGTTTAGCCAGCTGGCTGGAAATTATTTTAGGAGCTGCTAATTTTGAATCTTCGCCTTTAGGTGCAACTGGACTTAACGTTTTATTCAACATAGATTCCTGTCTCGCTTTTTCAAAGGCATTATAGAAATCTTGAGCTATATCAGCCGTTTTGAAACGGATACAAAACTTTTCTAAGACCACAGTCTCATCTGCAAAATCATTTGCTACCCAAAAGTAGGCTTTAGTTTCATTCATCATTTGTTTTATTTCCATTTCCGCGGTAATGATATGATTAGCGCAAATCTTATGTACTTGCTCTCGTCTCATAAGAACTCGAACTTTTCCTGTGATCTTGTGTTTCAGTAACTTCATTTCACCAAGACCTCTCTCTTTCCATTGCTTTTCGACAAAGCGGAACAGTTTCGATCTAGCGTTAAATATGACATTTTCATCTTCTTCGCCCGTAGTTACTTTCACTTCAGCAGGCAGGGGTACAATAGGCTTAAAATCTGGACATGGATCATAATTTTCCACCGATGTATTGCTTCTGTCTGACAAAGTTCTTGACTTATTGAGACTGGTGTTAGGAGAATAACCACCAAATAAAGGTCCATCAACAACAGACCTTGAAGTATCAAATGTATCACCGCCAATTTTAGGTGCAGGTATTGTGGGATTAAGTAAAGAACTGAAAGTAGATGTTGAACATACAGGTGTTGTTTTAAACACAGAAGATTGATTCCAATTAGTCACAGGATTCGGAGTTACAGTCTTATTTTGTGCTGGGAACACAAACACTGGGGGTGACATTGCTTTAGTGTCAGTTGTAGAAGGCAGTTGGATTTGATAGTTATGTGGTGTGTTTTTAATATGTTTTGGTGGAATTGTCACACTTAGGATTGGTGCTGGAGTTGTAGTACATGTAGGCAAAGGATCTGAAGATGTTATTACTACATTTACAGGCAAAGATCTCGAAATATCTTTGGATTCCATAGAAGAAGTTGTTTTACACATGGTAACTGACGCAACTGGTGGTGGCACAGCTACAGACGACACACCTGGCATGGTTGGTACAGAAGATAACGTAGGCGCTATCGGCACTGATGGCACTGTAGGGGCACTAGATAAATTAGGGGGGACAAGGTGAGCTACATCCAAATACATCTGATCTGGTGTTGGATAAACACCAGGATAATTTACTTGAGTTCTTGTTGGATCAAACATTGGCTGCGTTGCTGGTACTGTGGAAGGCTGAGCAAATTGAGAATACTGGTTGTAGAGGTTGTATAAGCTTTGATTATAAAGCTGATATGGGTTAGGGGGCACAGGGAATGGTGGTACAATCCGTTGATTAAAGGAAGGAATCACTTGCGATGGCCCAAATGGTAACTGAGCTGCAAATGATGACGTACTATCATTTGTTCTGTATTCTTCATCCAAGTTATATAAGTCATTATCATCTATGGCCTGTTCAGAAGAAGCTTTTTTCAACTTGCCCACTTCCTTTTTGAGCTCTGCAACTTGTTTTTTCAATTCACTAACATCTTTGCATTCATTTCTACATTCATCTATTTGGTCTTTAACTTGATCTACTGATATTTTAAGCAATTTAAATTGATCTGTAGTATTTTGCATATTGGATTGAATAGTGCTTATTATCTGATTGCCCAATTGACGGTTTTCATCAAACCAATTTCTTGTTTGTTCCATAAAGTCACCAATAGTAGTATCCCTTTTCTGTAAATTTCTAATTTCATTTTCGATTCTTCCCAAAAATTGTTGGTCAACCCTCGAGTTTTCAAGTATTTTGGAGTCCATAGCAGTTCGATAGTTTGTAGCATTGGCATTGTGAACAGGTTTCGGTGTAGAACTTATATTACGGAAGATATGAGAGCTTCCCCTGATTGGCAGCTCACTTTCTCCTGACAAATTTTCATCTGACGAGTACCTGCCTTCGCCGTCGTTCCTAACAGCGGAAAAATCGGGACCTAATTTATTCATATGGGTTTCTATATCCTCAATCAGTTCTTGAGTTTCAGAGTATAAAGGATGGTTTTTATTTGATTCACTATCCCTGAGCCTATCTAAAGCTTTGTATGCAAACATTTTAGCTTTAGACAACAATGCTGTATATTTTGATCTTGTTTCAGGATCTCTGGACAAATTGTTTTCTTCTGAAGCAATTTTGTTATAAGTTTTGCTAAGGTGGTATAATGCTTGAGGTGACTTTAAATTGGAAAGAATTTCAATTACTTTATCATATTCACCCTCACTGAAATGATTGACTGCTACATATAACTTGCATTCTTCAAGTAATGCATTGAGTTCTTTGGTGCCAAGGTCTTTGTGTGTGTATTCAAACATTCTTTTGTCAAGGAATTTAATTACAATTTTGCTTCTCAATTTTTCTAGTAGTGGTACAGCAGAAGAGTAATACAAGCCAGCCCTTATTTCCAGTTGAGCTTTTTCATCTACATTTGTTGACATCTTAGCTCTTTCATTAAATATGCGTCCAAGAGTGCAGAGAAGTTCTGGGTCAAGACCGTGATTGTCGACGCATCGCACGACTTCAATGCCGCGACTCAACGTGGCGCGTATGTCGGTCAATTCACTACCTAGTTCATTTTGACTGAATTTGAAGGCACAGTCCCACCATTTCATCTGGGTTAGGGAACACTGCAGGTCAGTAATGTTGGCTGGAAGTGTAGGTGGCTTATCGTTGGTCACATAAGAATCTTTCTTAGATATCTGTTGATTGGCTGTAAGAGTCGCACTGTAAAGAAATGCATGGATATCTGACCTATTCAATGTTTCAGGTCCACATGTTGTTGCATTATAAGTAAGCATATCAAAAAGTGTACAATTGAAATATGCATAATTTTTGTAATTTAGCAATGTCCAAACAAAGTGGTGGAGGGAACTACCATATTCCCTTTGAGCATCTCCATCATAAGATTCAACTTCTACCTTTCTTGGAAGTCTCAGAACTGGAGGAGTAAATGCATTTGATGCAAAATAAGATGTTTTCATTTTATCCAAATGACCTTTACTGGAAAATATCTTTTTATATAATTTGTCTCTCCAATGAGTACCAGAATAACATTGAGAAACCTGATCTAAGAATGACTGGTTTTTCTCTTGAATATTTGAAAGTAAGTAATGGCCAGCCTGAGAACATCTGTATGTTCCTTCTGAGTACCAACGATTTACTGCAATTGTTTGCTTTTCAGGAGCATTTCTCAGCCAATTCACTTTTGTATCTAAAGGAACTGTTTGCCAAGCAACTAACATCAGTGGTGCGGCAAGCTTAGTAGCATCACGCCAGCTCATTTGGTCTTTTTTTGCCTTTTTCAGTAAATATGTTGCAGCATGAAAAGCAACTTGTCCTCTATGATGTTGTAATAGTGCACTGTGGAACTCTCCAAAGCCAGGAGAAGCTCCCACCTTGGCAATACTCTCAATAGCTTGATCATAAGCATGAAGAAGCTCATTGGACTCAATTAAACTTCTGGATGAACCACTTGGTGTTTCAGTTAAACTCAACAAACAAATACGCTCCTTGACCGTAAGGAGAAGTAAATGATAAAGCCAATCACTGGTGTTATGCGAGTTATGCTTTAGGAGATCATTGAGGATTTCATACCAACCATAATTGTTAATGAATGTTTTGCCTCCAAACTCCACATGACATGCATGTTCAAAAGCTTCTTTGACTTTGTTGATGTTAAGGTAGTGTTTCAACAGGCGGGCATGAAGTACTGCATCCTTTGGTCTTATTGCCAATTCAGAATGTAACAAATGTACAAGTGCTTCAGGGTCAGGATTAGATACAGCTATTAGTCTCTCCCGTAGTCTAAAAGTAATTGGGTGTCTAGGGAATGTGGCTTCTGCTTTTTCACACCAGTATTTTGCACGACCTGGTTCAATGATGACCTCATCATCAGCAAGAAGTTCACAAACTGAAGCAGAAAAGAAATATGATCATAAGAGGTGTGTTCACTTAATAAAATGGAAATAGGGTAGGGCCGGGGTAAATTAACTAGGGTTTGATCTGAAAGACACCACATCTACTAAACAAGTGTTTGTAAAAATGTGGTAAACTAATTTTGAGGTAAGATGGGCAATGATGGTCACTTTTAACTATAGTGGGGGTAGGCTGGAATGGTGAATGTTTTAAACTCCATACAACAAATTAAAAAATAATAAATAAATTCATCATGTACCTAATGCTACATAAATGATTGATGAATAATGTAAATTCCAGATCAAACAGCCTATAGGCAGGCTATTTCTGACTCAAACCCAACAATCGCTAGCCAATCTTGAAAACCAGATATAACCAAACAAACACACTCTGTATAACGTCTTTTGATATAATGTAAAACTTCCTACCAGATAGAAATTAGTTCAATTTGGTTGGTCAACCTTAAATGTTAAAACCCACATATTGATACACTCTTTATAGCCCAACAGCCATTCTCTATTACAAAGAAATAACATCAGTAAATATATTATTTTATCAGCATTACTATTTGTTACCAGTTTACAAAAGGCTCAGACTAAATCTTTGAGGTGCCGAAATTTCTAAGAGAGACACCTGAGGTCGTAAACAGCCGCCTTGCTTTTGCTAGTGATGTTCATGTTTATTATGTGTGACATTTCTCTTGGATTGAATTGTCTCTAGGAATGTTGGGCGATCAAAAATAGATAAGAAAATACAAAACTAATACTGGCATAGCAAAAAACGTCAGGCAAAGATAACAGACATTATGTAATTTAGAATAATTTAATTACCTAATGAAACAAATTTAAAAAGTATTGTGATTAGTATTTGGTTGTTTCCCTTTTTCACTTCACTTATCGAAAAAAAAAATCGCTCGGTCCCTTCCCTTGAGTTTCGATAAAGAGTTTAAACTACATAGATGAATGTGAAATGTCATGCATAATAAACGAAATCAACAATATTATGTGTGTACTTACTGTCCAATATAGTACTGGTTTGTGCCGGATCGATGTCTAAAGATGCTTTGTATTGTTCAAGAGCTTTTTCTTTCAGCTCCATTTTCTGCAAAGCTTGTCCAAGCAGTTTGTACGCCGCAGCGTTGTTGTCTTTTAGCGTGAGGTATTGCTCGACATATTTCTGGCAATTCGAATAATCCCCCACTTCGAAATATAGTCGAGCTACAGAATAAGCTCGCGATTTAAACTGCAAATAATAAAATTGTTACAAAATGCCGCACAAATAGTAATCCTTGAAATAGTGGTCATGGTCTTGTTTTACTTGCCTCTTTCGCAGACAATTTGCTTAACAAATTCTCCACGTGTTTATCAACGTCTTTTTTATTTCTATACATTTTTACGAACTATTCACCAAATTACTAGTCTTATAAACCTCGAATCACCTTACACAGGAAAAAATCGCGTGGGGCAAATGGTGCGGCATTTGGTGTTCGTTTCGTCATTTTAAAGTTTTAGGGTTAACAGTAGCAAATATGATTTTCCCCAAAATTTATTAAAAAACAAAATAATTATATCGCAACAAATGCCGGCCGGTTACAAAAAATATTATGAAGTTTACAACATATAATAAAAACAAGAATCAATAATTATCATACCTCGAAAAAAATTATGTCTCTGCTTATTAATAAATTTGCAAAAGTTATCGTACAGATGGCTGAGACGTTACATGCTCTGTGGCTGAGACCACTAATTCAAGATTAATTTTCACTTGTCAGCGCCGATTAAACAAACGCTCTCTTTTCACTATGAGATATAATATAAATTATATTCTTCTGAGCCACTGGTCCCGGGTTCGATCCCCGGACAAGTCAAACATTTGTGTGCATGAACATGTCTGTTTGACCTGTGTCTGGGTGTGTATATGTATATAAGTATGTATATCAGTCATCAGGTTACCGTAGTACAGGCTCTGCCTAGTTCGGGACCTGAAGACCTTGTGTGGATGTTGTCTCATATTATTATTATTATTCCGAGACAACAAAAACCATTTATAGTTTTAGGGTACTAGATATTACATCACAGTGTAAACGGTTCCATTTAAAAGTATGGTGAGCGTTAATTTGTAACTGGTAGATATAATTACACTATAAACCCATAGTCAAAAGCGAGCTATGTCAAATTTCCCGATATTAAATTATACATTTGGGAAATGAACTACTCATACTGGCAAGAATGATCCCTTCTTACGTGGTGTTGGCTATACTGACAGGGCCATGGGAAATTTAAAAAAAAACGTCCATTTCTGGTCGTGCCTGCCCTGCAAATAAAAATAAATAAACAGCCCGATAGACGATAAATAATATTTTGTTGATTATTATTTTCTAAATACCACAACCCCGATTCGATTACATTAAGTCAATAATAAGGTAAACCTTATTCATATTTTTTTTTCCGCGGTGTGCGGTACTCCGGTCCACAGAACACTATATTACCCACAGAACACTATTACCCCTAGCGGAGCTCCGGTCCGCCCACAGAGGTGGCGTGGTGACGTTCTAGAGTATATACAGGGTGGCCGGAACATTGACGTCCAAAAATAAAATTTCGGTCCCTCGTATCGTGGGGTATTCGAATCACCCCCATGTATGTTCCGCGACTTTTCATAGTTTTCGAGTTATGAATTTTTTTCTGAATGTTTGAAAATTTTCGACCTGACCAACCTAAAAAAATTCTAAAAAAAAAAGTAGAGGGTTTTATCGAGTTTCTTTTTTTGCAACTGAATTTTCATAAGTAGTACTTTTATGCATAAAATAATCAGCTTCGTAACTGTGATGAAAGTTATGAAAATGTTGATCTAAAGTGAAAAATTTACGTTCGGTAAATTATGACTCAAATTTTCAACTTTAAATTAAAAATCTTAACAGGTGACTTCATAATTCCTAAGTAGGCTTCAAGAATGCGCCAGACTCTCAGTTTTCATAATCATAAAAAAAATGAAGTACTTAATAGGGCTACTTTGTTTAAAATCGGCCTTCAAAGACAGCGAGGTGGAAAAATTCTTAAAATTACCCATCTGAGTAATTATTTTTTTTTGGCTATTTTCTCGTTCCTAAGGTTAATTAATGATAAGAATACTGAAAACTAACCAACAAATAGTTTCAGAGTTGGGTAAGAAAAGTTTTACGTAAAAAGTGGTTTTGAATAAAACACAGATGATAATGTGAAAAAAGTACTTAATTTATTTTTAACATTTAGAAAAGGTTTTCAAAGTGGCCACCACCAGCAGCAATACACATTCTACACCTACGTAAGAAATTGTCTGGCAATCGTCTAAAAGCGTCTCTGTTCTCTCTCACAACACGTTCAGCTTCTGCAATCAACTGCCTCAGCTCTTGTTCACTTGAACAGTCTCGGGCGTATGCTATTTCCTTGTAATAGCCCCAAATAAAGAAATCGATGGGGTTGAGATCAGGTGAGCGTGGAGGCCACCTAATTGGTCCGCTGCGTCCGATCCATCTGTTGGGGTATGTTTCATCTAAGTAATTTCGGACCTGGGTTGCATAGTGACACGGGGCGCCGTCATTTTGCAACACCATGGTTCGTCTGAGTTCGAGATTCACATCTGCCAGCAACAATGGAAGTTCATTTTCCAAAAAGTTTTTGTATGTTTCTCCATCAAGTCTGGACGGCAGTTCAAACGGACCAATTAGTTCGCCATTGAGAATACCAGACCACAAGTTAACGCTGAAGCGATGTTGAAATGTCGAAGCTCTCACTTCGAGTGGATTTTCATTCGCCCACGTGTGGTAATTATGAATATTGAATATTCCGGATCGCTCAAATCGTGACTCATCTGACCATAAAACTTTATTGAAAAATCCAGGATCCTCTTGCTCTTTTCGTAACATGGTTTGGCAAAAATCAACGCGCAATTGGTGATCTGTAGGCAGTAAAGCTTGGACTCGTCGGATGTGGAACGCGTGGTATTCTTCATCGTGAAGAATGTCTTGGATAGAAGTCCTTGGGATGTTCAGAGCACGAGCCATACTTCTCGTACTCGTAGACGGATTTCGCTGAACTTCTTCCAGCACCATTTCTCTGCGATCCGGGTTAGCTCTAGGGATTCCTTCATGACTGCCGCGTCGACCAGGAATGCGGCCTGCCATCAAAGTGTTGTGCGTGTTAATAAAAACACGATGGTCGGGATATCGCTCAGGTTGCGGCCCACCACGACGTTGAAGTTGTTCGCGATACAGTCGCGCTGCTTCATGGCCGTTTCCTTGTGCAACTCCATAAAAATAATGCATTTCTGCATATTCACTTAACGTGTAACTCATTTTTTACACTTCCACGTAAAAAAAGTCCAAATCAGAATGCAAAACACAGTCCAATAAACGAGCAAAGTAGTCAAACAAGTAGGCAGCGGAGTCCGTGGGCAAAGCGAGTGTGGTAAAGACAAAATGGCGACACGCGTATAGCAGTAAACACAATGTGAGTACGACTGAGGTACTTGTTTTGCGTTGGCTTCGGTTGCGCGCCTTGCGTGAGAGAGATAGCAATAATTCGGTCTCTTTTCCTCTCGGTCCATTGTTATTGCAGGTAAAAGAGTTGCACCCTCGTTTACAACCCATAGTCCACGAGAACGGATCGCGCAAAATTCATTAAACTAACATTTAAAAAAATCTCCGTGTTTAAATCTTAGCTTTCCTGCAGTAATTTTTGGTTAGCAAACTAAATAACCTTAGGAGCGAGAAAATGGAAAAAAAAAAATTATTAATCAGATAGCTAATTTTAAGAATTTTCCACTTCGCAGTCTTTGAAGGCCGATTAAGGCCAAAGTTAGCCCCATTAAGTCCTACGTTTTTTAATGATTATGAAAGCTGAGAGTCTGGCGCATTCTTGAAGCCTTCTTGAGAACCATGAAGTCACCTGTTTAGATTTTTAATTTGAAGTTGAAAATTTAAGTCATAATTTACCGAACGTAAATTTTTCACTTTAGATCAACATTTTCATAACTTTCACCACAGTTACGAAGCTGATTATTTTATGCATAAAAGTACTACTTATGAAAATTCAGTTGCAAAAAAAGAAACTCGATAAAACCCTCTACTTTTTTTTTTGAATTTTTTTAGGTTGGTCAGGTCGAAAATTTTCAAACATTCAGAAAAAAATTCATAACTCGAAAACTATGAAAAGTCGCGGAACATACATGGGGGTGATTCGAATACCCCACGATACGAGGGACCGAAATTTTATTTTTGGACGTCAATGTTCCGGCCACCCTGTATAATATGTTCTGTGTGTTGCTCTATGTCGCAACCCCGATCCCTAAAGCTAGGCTACTTCAATGCCAATGGCATAAAAGGTGAACGTGCGACGAAATCGCCACGTTTCTCCGTGACCATCAAATAGACATTCTTCTCATTCAAGAGACATTCCTAAAACCCATCCACCTGACCCCTTCAATTGCCAGCTATCGCGTAGTTCGCAATGACAGGTCCCGTTGTCACTTGGGCGGCACCCTAATCTATTACAAAAAGTCACTCTACTGCATCCCCTTGGACCCTCCCCCTCTATCACGACTTGAAGTGTCTATCTGTCGACTAGGCTTAACAGGCCACCAACCGATCACCTTAGTATCGGCCTACCTTCCCCTCGCTAACAGTTCGGAGAACTTCCAACTTCTATCCAACGACCTCTCTGCCCTGCTTGGCTTGAGTGACTCCGTTATCATAGCGGGTGATCTCAACGCCAAACATTCCGCCTGGAACAGCTCTAGAACCTCCGCCAGAGGAAAACATCTGTTTGACCTCTGCCCCGTCCTTAATTTCGGTGTCATAGCCCCGATGACTCCCACGCAATTCCCCCACAACTCTAACCATACCCCCGACGTCCTCGATGTAGCGCTTCTAAAGAATATCAACCTACGGTTGGACTCTATAGAGGCGGTGCAAGAGCTCACCTCGGACCACCGCCCAGTTGTCATCCAACTAGCCCCCCGCATAGGGCTCCCTGACCCCAACCAACCCCCATCTACCAAAGTGGTAACGGACTGTAGGAAAGTAAGCAACTGCCTGAAATCCAACACGTCCCCCCACTTAGACTCCATCCCCGACCACTTCGACTCTATCGCTGACACGACGGCGGCGATCGACTCATTCACTGGAGACGTACAATCAGTCCTGAACGATTGTTTAAGGGAAGTTCCAGCGACGGATGACCGTCGCTGGAAATTGCCGGACGATGTACGTGAACTGCTGAATGAGAAGAACGCAGCTGTCCGTGCTTACAGCAGCTTTCCCTGCGACGCGAACAAAGCCCACATGCGCTACTTACAGAGATCTGTAAGGACACGCATAGCGGAGCTGCGTACTGCGGGCTGGGACAGGATGCTGAGCGAGCTAGAGCCTACCCATCTGGCATTCTGGGACCTTCAGAGGAAACTCAAATCCCAGGAAGTAGTCTCCATGCCCCCCCTGGTTCGCCCCGATAAGACAATCGCTTATGACGATGTCAATAAAGCTAAATGCCTCGCCATCAGTCTCGAGGCTCAATGCACACCCAGCTCTCAACCACTCGATCAAGCTCACCTCTCCGAGGTCGACGCTGAAGTTGAACGCAGAGCTTCCCTCCCCCCTGTCGAAGACCCTGAGTATCCTCTGCCTCCAGTCACTCCAGACGAAGTGCAGGATATTATCAAGGCACTTAAACCCCGAAAAGCTCCCGGCCTAGACGGAATCACTAATAGGGTGTTCCAACTATTCCCTGCCCACCTAATAATGCTAATGGTTACCATCTTCAATGGTGCCATAAGCAACAATATCTTCCCACAACAGTGGAAAAATGCTACCGTCATCGGTATCCCAAAGCTAGGAAAGCCAAAGTCCGAGCCCACCAGCTACCGCCCTATCAGCCTGCTCAATGTTCTCGGTAAGATCTATGAGAGACTTATTTATAAGCGACTCAGAAATTACGCCGAAACAAAGGGCCTCATCCCAAACGAACAATTCGGTTTTCGAACCCAACACTCCTGCGTTCAACAGGTCCACCGTATCGTCGAACACATAAGCGTTGGCTTCCAACGTGGCTCGATGACGGGCGCCGTATTCTTCGAATATATATATAGCCAAAGCGTTTGACAAAGTCTGGCACAACGGCTTATTATACAAGCTTTACAAACTTGGTGTGCCAGATCGTCTCGTCCTCATCCTGAGAGACTACCTGACAAACCGCACATTCCGTTATCGCATCGAAGGCGCGCTATCCTCCCCTCATCCCATACGTGCAGGAGTCCCCCAGAGCTCTGTGCTTGCCCCGCTCATATTCACGCTTTTCACCAGCGACATCCCAAAGAGAAAAAAGGCTCAGCTGGCTCTGTTCGCAGACGACACGGCCATTTACTACACCAGTAACGGCAAAGTTCCAATAGCTCGTATCCTTCAAACCGCAGTCGACAAACTCGGCGAGTGGTTTAAAAAGTGGAGAATAGAAGTCAATCCCGACAAAAGCCAAGCGGTCCTATTCACAAGACCGAGACACGGCCTCAGCCTCCCCCCAACCGATCACTATGTCCGGCAAGCCGATCCCTTGGGAGAAGCGAGCCAAATACCTCGGTGTCATCCTCGATGAGCACCTATCCTTCGCAGAGCATATAAGGAAGGCCCGCTCGCGCGCCACCTTCGCTCTTGGTATACTCCACTTCGTTCTGAATGCACGCAGCAAACTATCCCTCAGGTGTAAATTACGCATTTATACAGCGTGCATTCGTCCAATCATGACCTATGCCAGTGCAGTCTTCGCACACGCCAAACCCCATCACATCCATAGGATGCAGGCCCTACAAAATCGTGTCCTTCGTAGGGCAACAGGTTCCCCCTGGTATGTTCGTAATGAAATACTCCACCTAGACCTCAAAATCCCCACTATCCATCAATTCATGAACCGTAATTCCAAGCGTTTCTTCGACACCTCCGACAAGCATCGCAACCCTCTGGTTGTCAAGGCCGCAGGCTATGTCCCCTCTAAAATCAGTCAACTCCGCCGCCCAAGGCATGTCCTCACCGACCCCGATGACCCCATAACACTCCGCCAGGAGAGCAATAGGGCCACCAATACAGTGCACAAAATACACAAACCGTCATTCCGTCCTCACCGCCGAGGTACCTCGCGAACCCCCCGACTTAATCGTCCCCCCCCGACCCTTGCCCGACGAAGCGCCAGCCCGCGCCGTAGCTGAGCCCGTAAATATAAACCCCCGACTGTGACCCCTTAGGTGATAGTCGCTTAGTATGTAAAAATACGCCCCTGGCTGGAGGCTTTGAGTTTCACTTAAGGCAACCACAGGATAGTCCGGTTAAGTAGTAACGACCTCTCTAGGTCTACTACGGGATGCATTATTTAGGAAAAAAAAAAAAACTATGTCGCGTGATGTCGCGGCACCGCTCGACGCGGACGGACGTCTCGCTCATTGTTCATCCCCAAGATGACTAAAGACATCCCACACACAGAACATGATTATATACCCTGATTCCACAGAACACTATTACTCCTAGCGGAGGTTCATTCTGTTCCGATAGATTTCAAATAAAGCCACCCACCCAAAAAAAAACTGATGAAAACCAACCATACATACAACGAAATAACTCAATTACGAAATATCGAAATATGCCCATCTATATTACTATACTCTTTGAAATATGCATTGTTTTTCCTAGCTCAATGGAAATAAATGCTTTAAGGAAATATGCGTATTTTAATAGAGGTCAGTGGAAATATGGCACTGGCAAAACCACAGAACACATATACTGCTAGCGGAGAGCAAAACTATGGAGGGTAGAGACAAGGAGAACTATCTCATAAGGGGAGAAAGTTGAAAAAGTGTCCTAGTTTAAAAACCCTCTGAAATGGCGCTAGCGTAGGCAAATTGTGTGGTATAAATGTAACAGTTGTTATCGGACTGAAGTATGCCGAGTTAGAAAATTAACGGATTGAAGTAGGTATGTCGAGTCAGAATATTTTTAGTGACTATAGTTAGTGATAATCCAATATACCATACCTCAACAATTATCATAGTCCAACATTTTGTAAACATAACCTAAAATTATTGCTTTTAAAATTTACCCGGTGGCTACTGTAGCGCTACCCTTATGTAGCACATTTTGATGGACACTGTGCTTTTCATACACACAGATAGTTCTCCTTGTCTCTACCCTCCATAAGCAAAACACAACCACGAACACAACTGAACTGGAGGTGAAAAATGCGAAACTGCTGTAGTTTTTCGGTTCTTGATATCGATATTTTCACCGTGACATACTTAAAATAATTTTCTTCTGTGTTTCGGAATCGGAACTAGTCAATGCGCTCAGAAATAAACACAAAGTTATCAATGCGATCTATTGTACGCTGATTGCTAAGCCCTTGTCTATTGTAACATTGATGAAGTACAAGTTGAACTCAATATTTGATAAGAAAGTAAGATGAAGTGGTACTCGAAGTTTTTGATAATATTTCCTACCTAACCAAACTGTATGGATTATCAATAACTATGTGCTGAAATAAAGATAACCCTAATGTTGTTTCAGTAAAAACCGTAGATTATAAACGTATACAAAGCTCCGTTATTTAGATACATAACTTTTACCATTCATTCCGACATTTACCATTTACACCCATAGAGCAACACGGACCACCGGTGGACCGTGTTGCTCTATGTTTACACCACAGTAACATTTACACACTAAACTGTAAAACTGCAGTAATTTCTAAAAAAAGCGATGTTAAATGATACTGTTAGGTTGGTCTTGTGATATCAAAATGTGAAAACGTGGAAAATAATAGCAAATCCACTAACGCAAAAGTTCCAGGTTTTCAACATAAGTAGGTTGGTACATTAATGGTTAATTTATATTTTAGGGAATTTTCCCCATTAAAAGAACCAACTGTATTATGAAAACCTTAGTATTTCGCAAAAAAAAAAATGTGCTATCAGACTTAAAATTCGGCGAATTTAGGCTACTTTACAGAAAAAAACATTGGGTGACTTTAGGCTACTTGGGACAGTAATTTTGGCGACTTGGAGCTCAGACTAAGGAAAAGAAAGGACTCGGCATAACGAACAGTTTACAGCATATCTCACTGCGGCCGGTCGCCATGTTTTGTCACAGCCAACAAGCATCAGTTGTCATAGCAACTTGTTTTTTTCAGTGTTTTGAACGTAGACAGAGAATGCTATAGACACCTGCAAAGCGTGTCGCAGAAAGAGACAAAACAAAAATACGTCACACATTTAGGGTTACCGTGTGAGGAAAAATTTACCCCACAATTTAAAATGTGTATAAAAAATTTATTTTTCTCATAAATCGTCTTTAAATCAGTGTCCGTTCAAAATACATATTTGGGAACCTAGATATTCTGTAATACAATCGGAATAAATACACCCTAGCTACAGATTCCTAGATACAGGAATATATTTGATTTACAAATTATTTCGGTACTTATTACGTTTGCATGAACTACGCATGCTCCCTCAACCCCTTAAGAGCAGAAGAGAGTGACGATGGATGATGATGATGTGATTCTAAATACCTACATTTTCTTAGATGATAGTAGTATCTGGCTTTGTGAGTAAATAATACAACAAGTTTATTTTTAATTAGCTTTTATTGATTTTACACGTTATTGTCCTTAATTGTCCGTCAATAGCTTATTTCAATAAGTATATTATAGTAATTTGTAAATACAAATACTTGTACTTAGAAAGTATTATAATATACTGTACTTACAAGAATGCTTAAATTATTTTCAATTTCCATATTCGTTTCTTCATGTAAACTGATGGAGGAAGATGACGGAATACAGGCCTTTGATTCCTAAAAAAAAATTATTATCTTTAAGACGTTAATACAAAATAGATGTAAGATGTTGTTTACGGAAAAAGATATTTTAAATTCTTGATCGATATTTTGAATCGCGTTCAGAGTTTAAGGTAAGCCTGTCTCAGTCATTTATTGCACATAAAATGTACAAAATAATAGTTCGCAACAGATAATTGTATATAACAGTTTTAAAAACACTGAACATATATATAAAACATATAAAACCTGTATCGAAACATAATATGTTATTAACTGAATATTTAGCAGAACAGGTACTGTATTCGGTAATAGCAGTGTTAGTTTCTTCTTTTTATTTAACATATTTTTTATCAAAATGTCTGCTGCAAATTTTTGATGACGGTTTTGGTGTCCAATCTGTTCGTCTTGTAGCTACGATTCAATTCCGACGTAAATTATCATCTTCAGGAAAACTGCAACAAGCCATTAATCTTTCAGATATACAATTAACTAGCTGCGCCCCGCGCTTTTACCCGCATGTGTCTCGGTTCCGTGAGAATATTGCGATAAACAGTATCCTATGTCCTAACCCAAGTAATTTACCGATGTGCCAAATTTCATCCAAATCCGTTCAACCGTTTTAGCGGGAAAGCGTAATAAACAAACCAACAAATAAACTCAATTTCGTATTTACATATAATATTAGTTATGATTAGGATACACACTACAGAATACATATTTCCCATAAAAGTGGGTAATAATTTATGGAAAATTGGCAACACCAAAATCCTTAGGTTAGAATTTAATAATGTTAATTTTGTGCTTTTTTATCGATGAATTTACGTCTAGGGTACATTATTCACAATGTATGAACACAGTAAAATGTTATTGATAGCCTAGTTACTGACAAAAAGTGCTATACTTACGAATGAAAGGACAAGTCTGGCATTTTCGTTCCACCTATCACTTTTACACCTTAGATCGCTACACCGCACCATGTTTTTTTATTTAATGGTTGAAATATTAAGGCTAAATTGTTCACAACATAAAATAACATAAATTACTAAACTTAAAGCACATAAAACTGATTTTTTTATGAAGACGATAACTATCAGTCAAACTTTGTTTAGCAAAGTACTATGCTAAAACCGTCAAAACAGTGGCACGCCCCGTGAAACAAAAAATCTCATCGTTCTGTCTCATTTCTTTACACGACATCGGCGTAACTTGCTCTTTTTCTTGTGTGAATGCGACAAAACACATCAATTTGTCTATAGCATTCTCTGTCTACGGTTTTGAAGAAAATTTTGATATTATAATGCGCGCAGCTCTACCGCAAGCCGCCATCTTTGTGCCAGACTCACATTTTAGGTAGGCACGTTTTTTTCGTAGTTATGTCATGTCTATTCTTCTTTTCCTTAGTCTGAGACACAGAGCATGTAACTTTGTCTGAGACTTGGAGCCATGTTCTGTGCTTGGAGCGCACAACATCTGGCAACACTAGTATTCGTGCCTGTCTTTGCGCGGCGCTGTATACGTATGTTCATAAGTTGTGTTTACTCTGTTCGCAATAATTATCTATTTTCTATTGTGTTCCTAAAATTTTAACAGCGTGTCTGGATTTTGTGACCTATTAAACTTATATATTTAGAAGGACTCGTTCTTTTGCATATTATAATTGTACAAAAATCGTGACTAAGGAATTTGTTATGTTTAGTCTTTCATTCAAACACTGATAGAATGTTTTGTATTCTTCGAATGGATCACTCCTCATGTATTTTCTGCTAATTAGCAGCAAAACTAATAGTTTATTGTGATTCGGTGTGCAGCATTACTTTACAAGGCTTCAAGATGGGTGATTCAGAGTTTGCATACGGATCTTCCGTGTCAGTGGATTCTATGAAAACCATCGCAGAAAGTATAGGAATAGCAAGTTTGGGAGACGATGCTGCTAAAGACCTGGCAGACGACATCACTTTCCGATTGAAAGTTATAGTACAGGACAGTATGAAGTTCATGCATCACTCCAAGAGACAAAAGTTGTCAATAACTGATATAGATAATGCTCTGAAGATCAAGAATATTGAGGTATGTTTGTACCATGCACAATGCACATACCGCACACATATCATATCTTCCTTTATATCAGAATACGTGTGACAATAATACCACGAAAAAAACAGTATGGTTCTGTCTGTAAATTGAAAATTAGGAAACGCCTGTCATGCAATCTCTTTACAGGTTTAATTTTTTTAAACACTGCATAATTTTGTCCTTTCTACTGTTCACATTAGACACCAATTACCACCAACACCTACTTGGATGACTAAAAGGCTTGAAATTAATTAAGCTACTCCAGTGTACCCCCAAGCAACAATCCATTATGTACTATTAAGTGTTTTGTAATTAATAATGTTATTATTATTGATTTACGTGACATATCGTATAATATTTTTGATGATATTTAAAGAGAAAACTGAGTGAATGTGAGTACCATGCAGGCTAGATAGAATACATGGCTTTTATTTAATTATTTTATATATGGCCTATGCAAATGTCCTGCAGATGTGGTAATGTCGTGTGACTGGTTGTTGAGCTCCCTAAAATAGGGTTGAGCTACAAGATGACTGATGCATGCATGCCGTCTGTTAGGACAGGTCAACACAAAGCTGCAATGGCTCTTGTCTTCAAAAGGCCCTTCCAGATATGGCCCTGCATTGTTAGACTCACATAAACTCCTATTAATACAATGTTTGGACTTTAAAAGAGTCTCTGAGTTTGTTTCGGCATTTCTTCTCAGGGACCAGTTGGTTAGGAATTGCTGGCACCATCTAATTTTCAAAACATTTCATTTCACCCTAATGCAGTCTTGTTAAAAAATGCCACCACAATAAATTTAAATGGAAATAAACCATTTTATATGATTTTTTTCCAGTGTCAATATGGATTCATTCAACCGGATTCATTGCCATTTAGATTTGCATCTGGTGGAGGCCGAGAACTGCATTTTGTAGAAGAGAAAGAAGTGGATCTGTCTGACATTCTTTCGGCTCCTCCACCAAAGATCCCTCTTGATGTGTCCGTTCGTGCACATTGGTTGAGTGTGGACGGCGTTCAGCCTACCGTGCCAGAAAACCCTCCACCGCTAACTAAGGAGGCACAGAAATCGGAATCAGTTGATCCTATCAGTAAATTGAGCAAACCTACTAATAAGGATGCTGCAGGTATTCAGTCTCATTTATTTTTTTACTATTGTTATAAAGCATTTTCTAATGCCCATTGAATTTCAGCATATAATGTAATTTGACATTTTGAACTCTATTTCACATGTCTATACATGATGCATACAAATTAATGTAAGTTTTTTGTTTAATAGTGCATGACCACTGGATGGCATGTGCAGAGACACAAAATTAATGTGATGACCCTAAAAATATTGACTTAAGAGCATGCTAGTTGATGTTGAAGTTCAGATTTGAGGATTACATTCTATGGTCATTGCCAAAGCATGTTTTCTACAGTGGGTTACTTTTAGTTGCTACTTTAATCACTGTCAGTAATAAAATCTCATCTCTCTACTCATCCCAGCTTTAGAAAATGCTCACTTATTGTCTGAATGGGCAATGGTCACACCTAATAAAGCAAACTCTAAGACACTTTTGTTTCTTGTAACATTGTTTTGTGACCACTGAAAGTTTAACTTAAAATTAAAATAAGTAAAAAAGTTACAACTCTTTCTAAAGTATTTTATTGTTCACTGTGAACTTGAAACTTCACTTGTTTGTGTTCCATTGCTGTATGAAATATGTTTTTGTTATTATTTTATTGCCTATTAAGGATTAACCTAGTATGATTGTTTCTGAATTCTATTACTGGAATGTTTAGATGACTTAAAGACAAGAGTAACAAAATACTCTTCAATTTGATTTAGGTAAATAGTTAGTTTTTTGATAAGCATGGACCATCTTTGTCTATTTTTACTAGCCTTTAGTTCACAATGGGCTGGTTAAAGGCTTAGGCCAGGCGGGCAGTGCATGTTGGTATTGTTTAAAATCAATTTTTCTGTAGTTTGTTTGAATAGTAAAATATTCCATTTTATGTTAATATTTGTGTGATTGCCTATTGAATAAATCAAATATGTATGAAGCTCCTCTAATAATGAAAATGTGTAATATTTCAGGTAAACCTATGTGTGGCAAAGCAGCACGCCTGAAGGCGTCAGAATCGGTCCATGTGAAGCAGCTGGCCACTCACGAGCTCAGCGTGGAACAACAGTTGTACTACAAGGAGATCACAGAGGCTTGTGTGGGCAGCGATGAAGGACGTCGTGCGGTACGCATCATTGTTTATGTTTCTTTTTCTCTGATATTTTGGATCATTGTGAGCTTTGGTTCTATGTAAAATAGCTTTGTCAACATCACATTTGTGAATGAAAAGTAATATATTTTTTTTTTAAATGAAACATATGATTATTATATCTACTTATCGTATTAACTATACAATCTGGTTTGATTGCTATGTAATGCTAAATAGATTTTTATTTCTAAATCTTCATGATAAAAATCAGAAAGGTTATAAAAACATCTTCTTATCAAGAATATGATATAATGAATGAAATGAATGAAAGATAAATGTTTGTGATATTTTCTTGCAGGAAGCACTACAGTCGCTGGCCTGCGATCCTGGTCTACATGAGATGTTGCCAAGAATGTGCACATTTATATCAGAAGGCGTCAAAGTTAATGTGGTACAGAACAATCTCGCACTGCTCATTTATCTGATGCGAATGGTCAAAGCTTTGCTTGACAACCAGTCACTGTATCTAGAGAAATATGTAAGTATCACAACTTCTTACATGCATCATAATAGCTATATTTGTATTAGGACTGAGCCAGACCCACACGCAGCTGCTGCGAAACTTGTGCCGCCGAAGGCGAAAGGCACAGGCGATTGCATGCAATCTCTCTCGCTATAGGGGGTGGGGGCGTTTTCTAAGCTACAGAAAGGGATAGAGCTACGGGAAGAGGCGATCCCGAACGGCTAGGTCTCACTCAGCCCCCAATAAATGTTAGAGATGGTATGGTAGGGATGGAATGACAATTGCGATTGCTGTCAATTGCGTGCACTGACTGGACAGGTCCACTCTCAATCTGTGTGGTTCTTTCCTCAAAATACCATTGCAGACACCAATCTACATAGCCTTCACATGATCTGACCAAGATTTTGTCTGGACTTTAAAAGAGACTGTGACCTCTGAGTTTGTTTCGGCCTTTCTTCTCAGAGTAGTCAGATAGGAAACGCCGACCTCATCTAGTTTAAAAAAGATATATATGATTGACGTGTAAAAGTGTTTGTTCAAACCTACTTACAGAAATAAAGTTATTTATCATTTATCAATGTTAGATTTGTTTATTTTATTTATTAAATAGCAACATGCGTAAGTTTATAATATTATAATATATAATATTTATAATATTCATGTATTATACACATATACCTTCCGTAACACCTACTTTAGATTATAATATGTAATAAATAATTATAATAAGAATGACCAAAGAGAAGAAATATTCAGAAAATCTAATGATGGTATTGACCCTTTTTCTTAATCTTTTTACAATAACTTGTGCAGTTACACGAGCTGATACCGTCCGTGTCGACATGCATCGTGTCGCGACAGCTGTGCCTCCGTCCAGAGATGGACAACCACTGGGCACTGCGCGACTTCGCCGCGCGACTCATGGCACAAATCTGCAAGATGTTTAACACCTCTACCAATAACTTGCAGACGAGAGTCACTAGGTAAGCTGAAGTAACTCCCGATTGAGACTGACTGACTCAAACACTGGTTTTATCATAGAACAACAAAATAAAATAAACGCTTTTTTGGCGTACATATTACAAGTGTTTTACATTGGCCCCAAACTAGGCAAGCCTGTGTCTTGGGCACCAACATGGCCCCCATATCGAAAATGTAAGTCTATAGTCAATTTGCTAAGAAATCAGTTTTGCTGACTTTGCATCAGACTATGTATGAAAAGAAAAATGCGTTACCTCTAAAAGTAATCTATGAGGTAATTCTAGTTGATATTCTAAATGTTTCAACTCAAACAATGTATGTCCATCATACATCCGTTGACACTCATAATGGGTCCATAATTATCTAAATTATATAGTTACCACCTAAGTACACATTATGGTAAAGCAATAAAGATATTGCGTATTGCAAAGTCCATCCAAACAGGCTATTAGAAAATATAGGCAAAAATATACCTAATAATTTTACCCCCCAAATGCGTTATTATTCGTAGGTTATTCGCCAGAGCCCTGCAGTGTCCTTCACAGACTAACAATGAGACTGGCGTTGGGCCATCCATGGTTACAACTATGAAAGAGTCTGAGAAGACGCCACTGGCTTCTCTATATGGCGCAGTTCAAGGCTTGGCAGAATTGGGTCCTGAAGTTGTCAAGGTTAGTACTTATACGGGATCCTGCCGTTTTGCCGAAAAGATTTTGCCAAAATTTCACTACCCAAACAAGTTAGAGCAACCTTTTTTTACACCAATGCAATGTTTGGAATGATTTTAGTATGCACATTTTCATTTGGTAAAATTTTTACTTGGCAGAATATCATCAAGGATAATGTCATTTAGGCATATTTTGGTGTTTAATCAAATGATTCATTACAGCAAACAATCTTTAGACAAAATTTTGATGTCATTTGCGTACTTCTTTGTAAGTTTATATGCTTAAATTTGTCTGAAACAACTCAAATTTATTGTTACTTATGGAACTAGTTAGAGTAGGTTAATTAGTTATTAGGTTTGGTAAAGATTGTGACCCCCTACGCACGAGCCGAGCGAGCGAAGCGAACGGTGCCGCGGCAGCGGCCGGCGAGTGCCAGAAACGACTACATTATACATATAGAAAAAAATATGGAAAAAAACCGGCTACCCGAAACTGAACTAGTTGGACGAGATTAATTATTTAAAAAAATATAAAAACTAAAAAAAAAAACTACCAGAATAGGTAATATTAATATTATTTGCCATATTTTATTTTGCGTAAAATGAGTTATTCCCACGGAGCAGAAACAAAGGTTATTCCAACTGAAATATTTGACTACATAAAAATTGGTAAAAGTACTAGTTGGTAAACAAGTTATTGTTTAAACGTTCACTTGCCAAACATTAGGTTTGCGTTACAATTATTTGTGAAGAGGTTTTTTGCTAAGTAATAATTTGGCAAATGAAACTATGCGTAAAATTGTTTGGGAAGTGATAATATGGCAATTTCTTTTCGGTGAAACAAGGGAGACCCTACTTATACATTTCATCATAAAATCACTTACAATGGATAACAGGGAAAATAAGCAAAGACCTTGTGCATTTACAGTATCAAATTCCGATTAACTATGAAAAATCGCAACGAACGTATCCTGCGTTCGCAATTTACTTACCAAACATGTAAACAAATTATGTTATTTTGGAAAAATAACTTATATACCCTCACTTTAAATTTAATTCGCAACTAGGGTAAACTATACAGCTATTGCCCAGTTACGGATTTCAAAAACATTAAAATAAAATAAAAAAAATTGTTACCAACTTTTTATTACTATTTTCTAAGCTATTATCTACTAGTATCAACAGTTTTTAGATAAAACTATTGAAATGTGGAAACTGTTAAAATGAGCTGTGGAAACAATTAAAACACAATTTAAAACTTATTATTCACTTATTAATAAAAAGTATAGTTATTGCCCCATAATTACCATCATTGTCAACACTAGAGCACAGCGATTGCCCAGCACCTCAAAGTGATAAACAAAAAAATTTACATTACAATTTAATTTACATTTTGTTTTTTTTTTTTTTTTTAAACTTAGTTAATTTTTTTTAAAATCTAAATTTACTATTAAAAAAATCAACCATTACATGAAACTTTTGCACACTGTCTAAAATATCTCCTTTGTTCCGAGGAAAACCTTTTCGATAATTATCGAGTCTTAACTGGTTTTATGCCCTTGACCTTGCCCTAGACTGGACCTTGGTACACCATATTTATGTAATACCAGAGATTGGACCTTGGTACACCATATATATGTAATAACAGAGATTGGACCTGGGTACACCATATTTATGTAATACCAGAGATTGGACCTGGGTACACCATATTTATGTAATACCAGAGATTGGACCTGGGTACACCATATTTATGTAATACCAGAGATTGGACCTGGGTACACCATATTTATATAATACCAGATATTGGACCTGGGTACACCATATTTATGTAATACCAGAGATTGGACCTGGGTACACCATATTTATATAATACCAGAGATTGGACCTGGGTACACCATATTTATGTAATACCAGAGATTGGACCTGGGTACACCATATTTATATAATACCAGTTATTTGACCTTGGTACACCATATTTGTGTAATACCAGAGATTGGACCTGGGTACACCATATTTATGTAATACCGGAGACTGGACCTTGGTACACCATATTTATGTAATACTGGAGACTGGACCTTGGTACACCATATTTATGTAATACTGGAGACTGTACCTTGGTACACCATATTTATGTAATACCGGAGACAGGACCTTGGTACACCATATTTATGTAATACTGGAGACTGTACCTTGGTACACCATATTTATATAATACCAGAGATTGGACCTGGGGACACCATATTTATGTAATACCGGAGACTGGACCTTGGTACACCATATTTATATAATACCAGAGATTGGACCTGGGGACACCATATTTATGTAATACCGGAGACTGGACCTTGGTACACCATATTTATGTAATACCAGAGATTGGACCTTGGTACACCATATTTATGTAATACCAGAGATTGGACCTGGGTACACCATATTTATGTAATACCAGAGATTGGACCTGGGTACACCATATTTATGTAATACCGGAGACAGGACCTTGGTACACCATATTTATGTAATACTGGAGACTGGACCTTGGTACACCATATTTATGTAATACTGGAGACTGGACCTTGGTACACCATATTTATGTAATACTGGAGACTGGACCTTGGTACACCATATTTATGTAATACCAGAGATTGGACCTTGGTACACCATATTTATGTAATACCAGAGATTGGACCTGGGTACACCATATTTATGTAATACCAGAGATTGGACCTGGGTACACCATATTTATGTAATACCGGAGACTGGACCTTGGTACACCATATTTATGTAATACTGGAGACTGGACCTTGGTACACCATATTTATGTAATACTGGAGACTGGACCTTGGTACACCATATTTATGTAATACTGGAGACTGGACCTTGGTACACCATATTTATGTAATACTGGAGACTGTACCTTGGTACACCATATTTATGTAATACCGGAGACTGTACCCTGGTACACCATATTTATGTAATACCGGAGACTGGACCTTGGTACACCATATTTATGTAATACCGGAGACTGTACCTTGGTACACCATGTTTATGTAATACCGGAGACTGTACCTTGGTACACCATATTTATGTAATACCGGAGACTGTGCCTTGGTACACCATATTTATGTAATACTGGAGACTGGACCTTGGTACACCATATTTATGTAATACCGGAGACTGTACCTTGGTACACCATGTTTATGTAATACCGGAGACTGTACCTTGGTACACCATATTTATGTAATACCGGAGACTGTGCCTTGGTACACCATATTTATGTAATACTGGAGACTGGACCTTGGTACACCATATTTATGTAATACTGGAGACTGGACCTTGGTACACCATATCTATGTAATACTGGAGACTGTACCTTGGTGCACCATATTTATGTAATACTGGAGACTGTACCTTGGTACACCATATTTATATAATACCAGAGATTGGACCTGGGTACACCATATTTATGTAATACTGGAGACTGTACCTTGGTACACCATATTTATATAATACCAGAGATTGGACCTGGGGACACCATATTTATGTAATACCGGAGACTGGACCTTGGTACACCATATTTATATAATACCAGAGATTGGACCTGGGGACACCATATTTATGTAATACCGGAGACTGGACCTTGGTACACCATATTTATGTAATACCAGAGATTGGACCTTGGTACACCATATTTATGTAATACCAGAGATTGGACCTGGGTACACCATATTTATGTAATACCAGAGATTGGACCTGGGTACACCATATTTATGTAATACCGGAGACAGGACCTTGGTACACCATATTTATGTAATACTGGAGACTGGACCTTGGTACACCTTATTTATGTAATACTGGAGACTGGACCTTGGTACACCATATTTATGTAATACTGGAGACTGGACCTTGGTACACCATATTTATGTAATACCAGAGATTGGACCTTGGTACACCATATTTATGTAATACCAGAGATTGGACCTGGGTACACCATATTTATGTAATACCAGAGATTGGACCTGGGTACACCATATTTATGTAATACCGGAGACTGGACCTTGGTACACCATATTTATGTAATACTGGAGACTGGACCTTGGTACACCATATTTATGTAATACTGGAGACTGGACCTTGGTACACCATATTTATGTAATACTGGAGACTGGACCTTGGTACACCATATTTATGTAATACTGGAGACTGGACCTTGGTACACCATATTTATGTAATACTGGAGACTGGACCTTGGTACACCATATTTATGTAATACTGGAGACTGGACCTTGGTACACCATATTTATGTAATACTGGAGACTGGACCTTGGTACACCATATTTATGTAATACCGGAGACTGTACCTTGGTACACCATATTTATGTAATACTGGAGACTGGACCTTGGTACACCATATTTATGTAATACTGGAGACTGTACCTTGGTACACCATATTTATGTAATACTGGAGACTGTACCTTGGTACACCATATTTATGTAATACCGGAGACTGTACCCTGGTACACCATATTTATGTAATACCGGAGACTGGACCTTGGTACACCATATTTATGTAATACCGGAGACTGTACCTTGGTACACCATGTTTATGTAATACCGGAGACTGTACCTTGGTACACCATATTTATGTAATACCGGAGACTGTGCCTTGGTACACCATATTTATGTAATACTGGAGACTGGACCTTGGTACACCATATTTATGTAATACTGGAGACTGGACCTTGGTACACCATATTTATGTAATACTGGAGACTGGACCTTGGTACACCATATCTATGTAATACTGGAGACTGTACCTTGGTGCACCATATTTATGTAATACTGGAGACTGTACCTTGGTACACCATATTTATATAATACCAGAGATTGGACCTGGGTACACCATATTTATGTAATACCGGAGACTGGACCTTGGTACACCATATTTATGTAATACCAGAGATTGGACCTGGGTACACCATATTTATGTAATACCAGAGATTGGACCTAGGTACACCATATTTATGTAATACCAGAGATTGGACCTGGGTACACCATATTTATGTAATACCAGAGATTGGACCTGGGTACACCATATTTATGTAATACTGGAGACTGGACCTTGGTACACCATATTTATGTAATACTGGAGACTGGACCTTGGTACACCATATTTATGTAATACTGGAGACTGTACCTTGGTACACCATATTTATGTAATACTGGAGACTGGAGCTTGGTACACCATATTTATGTAATACTGGAGACTGTACCTTGGTACACCATATTTATGTAATACTGGAGACAGGACCTTGGTACACCATATTTATGTAATACTGGAGACAGGACCTTGGTACACCATATTTCTCAGCAATTTGCCTAGTTGATAACCTATTACTGGTCTTGAAGTGGCTATATTTATTTATTTAAATAACATGGGAGACTTACAGCTAAAACAAACACGTACCGTACGTTGTATCGTTGGTGGCTTCGGGCATACTGAAAATTTAACAATAAGAATTTAAAAACCCATAAGGGCTGCAACAGAATTTAAATTAACAAAGTATTGTCCAAGGGTTAACTATGCTAAGTATGCATAACAGTTATTGTCCGGGCAATAACTAGACAATAACACATGGCAATTACTAAAATCAGGGTGGGCTTCTGTTAATATTCAAATTCGGGTTCAGTAATTCATCTAAAATTATCGTTACGACTACACACGACGTTTAAAACTAACACAGTTTTCAATTAAAAACAAAGGAAACAGTTTACTTTTTATCGTAAATATGCTACAATACTAATATATTTATTAAACAACATTAAAAAATTACTCTTGAATAAGCAAATCATTAAGAGCGCGGCGAAAGCTCTCAATTGCAATTGCAACGGCTCGAACACATTTCTATTTATTAGTAATAATTAGGTATGTTTAGTATTTGCTTTATTTTTGTTGACTACTTTAGGGAATCGTTAGTCAATGTACAGAGGTATCTCAACAGATACCAGATATATTAGGTTATCTCGATATCTAGGCCTTGTAGAGAAAATCTATCAGATACGTCATTATGTATACCTTTCCTAACAAAAGTAATACAAATAGTTCGAAAGTATTTAAAATTTTAAAAATCAACTTTATTTTTTATTTCTGTTTTTTTAATACAATCGCCTAAAATAAATAAAAAGGTCTTCCTATATTTGTAATTAAATAAACTTTAATTTAATTTTTATTTTAAAAGGACTGCCCGAATATTTTAAAAGTTGTTGTATTTTAAAAAGTGCGATTTCTTTTAAAATATATATCATTGGGTAATACTTACTGTGAAATACATCCCAACGTTCGGAGTCAATGTCGGCAACCAAGCCAAATCGTAAATAATATATCCAAGTCCGTATGAATGTAGATTACTCGATACCAAATCGCAAAGCAAATCTAAATCCAAGTTCATAGCATAGGTCAATAGTGTCAGAAATATTACAATACAATTGAAAACAAAAAAAATACGCACGCACAGCACAGTAAATTAGTCGTCTAACACTGACAACAAACCCTACACAACGCCGGCACCGCGCCTGCTCGGCACTGTACAGTCACGAGCAGTAATAGCTATACACTTGCAAAATTTAAAAGCGATTTTCTCGTGGAAAATGTATTGCAACTTTGAAATAAGACTTATTTCATAACAGTATAAATTCCAAAATAACACGAATTCGTAACAACATAAAATTAAAATCAATACAGTTGGAGAAAATCACATTTACAAGTTGCTTAGTGTAAACATATTCGTGCTCGTGACTGTACATGCACGCTGCGCTACTCGCTAGTGTGAGTACCTGTCCGAGTGATACACACCTACCGTGAGCACTGAGCAATACGACCACACACATATACACATTTGCTTGACGCGATAGCCCTACTAGCTGTTGAAAATGTATGATACATTTGGATGTGTTCCGTAATTTATTTATTTTATTTATTTATTTATCTTTAATTCAGGTATAACCCATACATTTGTTAGTATTTCTTAACCTATGTTAGTATACTAGACTAAAAATACTTAATTAACAATGAACACACTAAATAATAATACTCAATTACGCCACCTCACGGAGGCACCTGGCAACAGTACATGCACTGCGCACAGGTGCCCCATAAGGCGGCCTTCAGCCTTACTAGCAACAATGTTCAGAAGACTGTTGCCGCTGCCCCGCATCCGACGTAGTAGTGACGCGGATCTTTTACGAATGATCGCAAAGAAGTCGTCTGTACGCGCTGCTGCGAACATGCCTGACGCGCTACAGAATCGAGGCAGCGACAGCAGTATCCTAAAAGCATTGTTGTATTGCACACGCAGGGCATTAAACGTTTTCTACGTGTATCTGGTCCACAGACTGCAGGTATAAAAGGTCTGGCAATAAGCCCTAAACAGAGTTATCTTGACATTGCTGTCGCACTTTGCAAATCTGCGGGCCAGCATGTTGCATCTTACGGCCAACGCCCTACGCTCCCTCTCAATATCACAGTTGTCAGTGCCATCCTCTGTAACCCAGTGACCAAGGTACTTGAACTTTTTGACTCTGTTTAGAGTGACACCACATAGCGAGACTGGTGGTACCACTTCATAGGTCTTGTTTTGAGCCATAAAAACTAACAGCTCGCTTTTCTTGGCATTATACCTTAGTCCATGGGCTCCAGCATAGCACTCACAGATATTTAACAGCTTCCTAAGAGCGCTGATCGACGGACTCAGCAGCACCATATCGTCAGCATAACTGAATAGCAAAAGTGATGAATGAAAACTTTAATGTTTTTTAATTATTTTTTTTCGATAATTTGTAACTCGATAATATGAGCTATGTGTCTATACTTTCTGCTAAAACAATAATACAGATATTGTTGTTTATGATAAAATAAAAAACAATCAGAAAACGTGTAATTTACGCTGTGCGAAATGCAATTCGCTTCAACTTCATTTCAGGTAAAAAGGTAAAGGTTTTTGATAAAAAAAATTTGGATAAAAAAAGTTATAAGAACCTAGATAAATACTGTCCAAGTCCGAATAATCAACCAAGTCAGAATAATATGGTGGAAATGTGCTCAAATTGCAAATGATTTAAGTATTGGCGTTTTGGGGGGACTGTCTTTTTGACGTTCAAAAAGTGCTGATTCTCAGCCTAGTTTGAATAAATGACTTTTGATTTGATTTATTCCGCAGCACTTTTACAGAAATAATTAAAATGTTTACCATTTTGAGTATTACGTGCACTTGTCTTGATATAATCCGCCATTACTGCTTTTTTTTTAAGTTTTGCTACTTGACTCTTATTTAACTTCTAGCTTTACACGAAATAATGTTTTCCTTAAGAGCGTTTACTCGGTCCGTGCGCTGCTTGGCTTAAAAACGTGATTTTTCAAACCAGATTGTCCAACAACCACTAATCTTACAAACATAAGAAATACTAATAACTTTAGGAAATATTGTTGTCTGTTTTTCTAATTAAGAGGTTTTTTCGATTAATACAACACTTGTGAATACCATCAAGATAACTGAACAGAGGTTTACTTGATTTCACTTTCAGTGTCAATTTCGAAGCTAGTAATATCTGAAATTACTAATAGATCTAACAAACAAAATTTTTTATCTAACTGGAAATATCCGTAACAAAATTTTTAATTAGAAGGATTTTTTATTTTAGACTCATATCTTAAGAAATAAAAATCCAAAGAATATGATTTTTTTAGAAATTGCAGTCGATAAAATGATTATTTTCACCATCTACCTTACTTAATTTAATATAATTTATACTTATTTTTATTAGAAGAATGTCTTCTTTATAATTTACACCAAAAAAAACTCTATTATTTTTCTATAAATATTTTAAAACTACTATAAAACTCTGCGTACGAACCGATTCAAATCAGTCAGTCGGCAGTGAGCCTTTCCAGAGAGCGGACACGTCGCTGGGCGGTCTCCCTGACCCCTGTTGACCTTTGTCGTGCGTACACGGATAGCAAACGTAAAGCGTGACCGTTAAATCTTAGTACTTTGGTAAGTAAATTATTTTATTTTTGATGACCAGCAATATTGTGTGATCGTAAGTACTTCCTTACTACATATAACCGAATTTATTTGATAGTGACAACAAAATTATGTTTCAGACGGAATGGGAAATAAATCAAAGAGAACTATAAGAAAGGGAAAATGGAAAAATTTTGAAAGTATGACTAAGGCAAGAGCTAAAAGGTTGGTTATGTTATATTAACTTCCACCCGCGACTTTCAACCGCGTGATGTACTGATGTACTTATTTTCGACTAGTCAAAAGCGCCTGTACCACAGATTATTATGTGCAGTTGATGGCGCGAAGGACCCTTGCGCGAAAAGACAAATGCGCGCATGGACTTTTGCGTGACATGGCCACCGAGGTTTACTCAGTAGAGTAACCATAACATCACGCCTGTTATTTTTATGTACTTGAAGGTGGTTTTTTTTTTGATTTTCCGTTATGAGTGTCGTTTTCATGGTTTTCGGGGTCGCTGATACCGAAAATGTGGTCAAATTGAAAATCCAAGATGGCGCCGAGGAAAATTTTCGGCTTTCTCATCATGGGTATCGTTTTCATGGTTTTGGGGTCGCTGATAACGAAAATGACGTCAAAATGAAAATCCAAGATGACGCCGACGAAAATTTTCGGTGTTTTCATCATGGGTATCGTTTTCTTGGTTTTTGGGGTCACTGTTAACGAAAATGTGGTCAAATTGAAAATCCAAGATGGCGCCGAGAAAAAAAAACGGTTTTTTCATCATGGGTGTCGTTTTCATGGTTCTTGGGGCCGTTGATTACGAAAATGACGTCAATATGAAAATCCAAGAAGGCGCCGAGGAAAACTTTCGGTTTTTTCATCATGGGTGTTGTGTTGTTCCCCCCCATGTTCATAGTGTAGTAACATAGTAGATAACTATTAGTTACGCTAATTACGTTAATTAAAAACGCTACGCACGACAACCTACCCTATTAGAGTTCACTCACACATTTACACGTGTACTTGATGTGTATTTGATTAAGTAGTAGTAATAGATATTATAAATAATATTTTACGAGCGTTGTATGAAGTGTCCGATGTGTGATTATAGTACAAGTGTAACGACTGACGTTCGGTTGACTGTGCGTATTACGTAGATTAATTACGTTTAGTCATTGATAGAAATGCATTTAATTTTTTTTTTCAGTCAAACAAATGTTTGTTGTTTGCGGTGTGGACAGGACAGGAATTCGCTGTGAAGACCACAAAAATTACTCGAGATGACGGCTTTTGGAAAACAAAAATGGAATCCAAGTTATTGGAATTCTACGATAAATGTCTATTGCCTGAGATGATCGACCCAAGAAAAAGTCGGTCAATGACAATTAGAGATGTGCGATTTTAAAATTAAATACTTACTCTAAAGTTAGCTTGTTTTAATTTATTACAACAGTTCGATCCAAAAAATAAAATCATAAAATACATCCTAAATAAATAAAAGTATCAAAATTATTCGTGCTAGCTGTTTAGCGCTCATGCACACAGAGAAACCATTGTACTATTGTAGTGTGCCGCAGCGCGTACGCCGTTCGATAGATCGTGTACATTTTGACTTGGGCTAAATCGAACCAACGCTCTTAAAGTAGACATTCACTATTCGTAGGCAATCACTCTCTGGTTTACCCTATTTAGTTTTCATGCTTTTTCATTAGTACTAGTCATTCTAAAATCAACTTACTTTTCACCGTAATAAAGTTGATATTTGTTTAAGGCGAAAGCGTCAAAGAAGGTCGTAAATTCAAAATTTCTTACGTTTGTTGCAATTTGCAGGTCGGTATCAGGTTGTATGTTGATCAAATTAATATGATTCGCGACCGTAACAAATACATCTGTATTTACAGAATTATAATAATTAAAGTATCAATACTAAATTCTAGTTAGTTGACGTAGTAATTTCATTCGAGGTAAATCCTAACTTATAGAGTTGTATTGATGATTCTAATGATTTAAATTCTGTAAATACATTTAAGTAAAAAACAACAACAACATACAACCTGACACTGACCTGCAAATTGCAAAAAACATAATAAAACTAGAATTTCGCGTACTACCTTAGCGCATCCATCCACCTTAACCCATTGACTTATAATAGTATGGACTGGAAATACCAACAAAAAAAAGGTGCCTACCTACAACTCATAATGTCTCATAAAATGGCTGCCATCGCTAGGGTTGTGGAAATCAAGGAATATTGGTGTTACTATAACGAGTATCGATACGATTCTTACTTGATATCACGTTTGGTTCATAATTATATACTTACTTAAAATCTGTTGTAACAGCAAAAGATGAGTAGTTTACTTACGGTCTGTTATCTGAGAATAAAACTCATATCAAGTGTTTTTTTCTGTACAGAATTAAAAACTTTTGTATACAACATGTCTGTGTAACATACCTAACTATGTATTAAAGAGTGAGTAGTGGAGTAAAAATAAAAATAATATTTTTTTTACTTAAAATATGTTTATTGGTGTGATAATAATTATAAATGATAAATGATTTTATTTCTGTAAGTAGGTTTGTACAAACACTTTTACACGTCAATCGTATTTTAAAAAGTAAATTAGGTCGGCGTTTCTTATCTGACTTCTCTGAGAAGAAAGGCCGAACAAACTCCGTGGTCACAGTCTCTTTTAATGTCCAGACAAAATCTTGGTCAGATCATGTGAAGGCTATATAGATCGCTGTCTGAAATGGTCTTTTGAGGAAAGAACCACACACATTGTGTGGACCTGTCCAATCAGTTTCTTTACAGTATTTTTTTGATGCGGGTAAACCTTTGGACTTATTAATTTGTCTTTTTAAGAAGTTTATTGGTCCCGCCAATTCTTCTATTACAACAGTCTGTTCCATGTTGATACAATTTTTTCTTCGAAGGTCTTCTATACTGTCTTTCAAATTGGCAATTTTTTTTCTTTTTCTTTCGAATCATTTCTATAAGGCGTTTAACTTTTTGTTGTTGATTGACACATTTTTCTTTCTTTTAAGGCGCGGTGTTATCTCAATATTCCCAAAAATTGGTTTCTTAGAACGTCGAGTATGACGTAATGTAATAAAAATAAGTAACGCGAAAAATACAGTGAACAGAGAAGGGTATAAAGAAGAATTTAAACCGAACAGAATAATAAATAATAGTTTGATATTCCCAATAAAAAATTGGGATGTTGTAGCACAAAAATAAACTTTGACGCCGAAGATCTCTGTATTTCCAGCGATAACAACAGTTTTTTTTTTTAAGAATTTAGTAGGTTTTCCATTTTTTTAAAACTTTAACCAAACCATTATTTAATTTTATGTCTATATTTTAAATAATCTAAAGAAAAGCAGTAAAATAAATGCCCATTCGCAGCTTACGTCACATTTCAACACAAATATCATTTTCAATTTTCAATCTTATTGACGCTCCATAGTGGTGACAATAGTTTACGCGGTCATACTTTAGTCGTCGGGCAGCGCTCGACTTGGATAGTTGGCACCGGACGCTCTGTGCATAATTCGATTGTAGTTTTCAAGTAATTTATGACTGAAAACAGTGTGTGAATTGAACTAAAGTTCTGTGGCGGACCACTAAGGCTACTCACTGCCTAATATTGAAGTGAAAATTCAGTCTCAGTGGAAATATGGGCAATAAAAATAAAATGTTGCGAAAGAGTTTTACAAGAAAAAGACGAAAAACTCCAAAAAATGATGGAATGTTTGGGTAAGTAGGATGATTACGGTATTGTATCATAACATTTGAAATTTGTATTTAGTTTAGTTTACTTACGAAACTGTATAAATCTATAGAAACGGTATTGACAATTTCTACAAACATTTTGCTAAATCCAAAAACAAATAGGTGCACTCTATTTTGATGTCTATAGAATGTATATTTGAATGCGCCTAGTGCAAACGTCTCTGGTCGAAGCAACCATCGAGGCGATAGCCATATTGCAATAGTAGGTATAAGTAACAAAAACAAACTTGCAGATAAATCAGAGTGCGTTCGTAATTATTATAATAATATAAATATTGCACTAGTTATATATAAAGCATTTTGATTCTTTTGTAAGATTATTTTTATAATATTTATTGAGTCATTAGACCAGTGCCGATAATTTTTGAAAACGAAAAAAGTCACTGTAGGATGAAACCCATTGGAAAAGAAAGAGAATACAACAAAAATGAAAGGAAAAATAATTTACGGGCGATCCGAGGTCGGGAAGTGGGGGTTTAAGGGTAAAAAGCGGTTTATCTCGATTTCCGGCAAAACTACAAGTCTTAAGGAAAAAAGTGTAATAGCAAAGTTGTAGGTAATAAAAAGATCTACAACTTTTGTATTCACACTTTTTTCAAGTAACCTCAAAATTTATGTGAAAAATTCAAATAACCAAGTTTTTGGTTTTATATTTTTATCTTTTACATATTTACATACGTATTTATTTATTACATACATATAAGATATTAGGTCATATCGAAAAAGCACCCTAATTTTCAATCGAAAATTCTCACGTGAAAATAATTACAGTCAAAACTGCTTATAACGACATTGAAGGGACCGTCCAAATGCTGACGTTATAGCCGATAGTCCTTATAAATATACATATAAGTACATAGGTCCTTATCGCAAGACTTCTAACATTCCGTCGTAATATCCGGTACGTCGTTTTAAGTGAAGTCGTTATAAACGGTTTTGACTGTATCTGCTTTTTTAAAAACTCGGTAAAAAAAATAATTGCTGTGTAAAAGATAAAAATAAAAAACCAAGAACTTGGTTATTTGAATTTTTCACATAAATTTTGAGGTTACTTGAAAAAAGTGTGAATACAAAAGTTGTAGTTCTTTTTATTACCTACAACTTTGCCATTACACTTTTTTCCATAAGACTTGTAGTTTTGCCGGAAATCGAGATAAACCGCTTTTTACTCTTAAACCCCCACTTCCCGACCTCGGATCGCCCGTAAATTATTTTTCCTTTCAGTTTTGTTATATTCTCTTTCTTTTCCAATGGGTTTCATCCTACTGTGATTTTTTTCGTTTTCAAAAATTATCGGCACTGGTCTAATAATGACTCAATAAATATTATAAAAATAATCTTACAAAAGAATCAAAATGCTTTATATATAACTAGTGCAATATTTATATTATTATAATAATTACGAACGCACTCTGATTTATCTACAAGTTTGTTTTTGTTACTTATACCTACTATTGCAATATGGCTATCGCCTCGATGGTTGCTTCGACCAGAGACGTTTGCACTAGGCGCATTCAAATATACATTCTATAGACATCAAAATAGAGTGCACCTATTTGTTTTTGGATTTAGCAAAATGTTTGTAGAAATTGTCAATACCGTTTCTATAGATTTATACAGTTTCGTCAGTAAACTAAACTAAATACAAATTTCAAATGTTATGATACAATACCGTAATCATCCTACTTACCCAAACATTCCATAATTTTTTCGAGTTTTTCGTCTTTTTCTTGTAAAACTCTTTCGCAACATTTTATTTTTATTGCCCATATTTCCACTGAGACTGAATTTTCACTTCAATATTATTAGGCAGTGAGTAGCCTTAGTAGTCCGCCACAGAACTTTAGTTCAATTCACGCACTGTTTTACCAATTTTAGCAAATACCAACTAATATTCAGCCAGCAGCAGCTTCCATTCCCGTGGATGATCCCTCTATCGTCTAAATTTTTCAGAATTCTAGCTTCCGTCCCGGCTCCGCATTTTCTTAGAAACATTATGGCATTTGTCACTTTGGAGCTGTGATATTATTGCATTTATTTAGAGTTTATGTGATTTGTAAGTGGTCCGAGGGCCTTTATGTTGGTTTTATTTTCTATTTTTTTACCGCACCTACTAAGTACCTATCTAAAACACAAACATTAGTTTGAAATGGCATAACTACCCATTTAATTAACCCTTCCATCCCTGATACTGACTTACACCCGAAAAGCATAATTCCCCTTCTAGAGCAGTCGGGTAAAATTCGGAATGTTTATAATTGACCTGTTTATCATGTACTGTAATAAAAATAAACAGTATTTGTTTTTTTTTATTGTTATGTGTAATTATTTATTGTATCATATTATGAACTGACACTGTAATTACATCGAATTTTAGAACGCACGTCATAAGTAAGTATATTCAACAGAAAACATCTGATTTCCTTACGTATACTATGCAACTTTCCTTGAGCACACAAACGCCCGTGTTAGCGTTTGCGAGTGTGTGCATTACCGTAAAACGCGCAGATGCGGTCGTGTGAGTGCGGTAATAGCGATTAAAATCGTAGTCAGTCCGCGCCTTAAAGCCTTAACTTTTTGAATTTGTACAACCTGAAAAAATAAATGAAAATTACTTCAATCATCAACTTGCGTCGAAAATCCTGCTTTGTAATATTTGTATCATGCTAAGTCTATAGATCCTAAAAAATCCGAAATTTATACTTTAGCACGAAGATCAGAAAACGTGCTGAGAAATCACTGACAGGTGGACCTGTAGTACAGCTACGGTATAGAGAGGATACGTCATTGGTACTGTAACCACACCTTAAATAAGAGAGAACTCGGCTCATTTTATCCCTCCATTTCATTTTTGATAATATATATAATATATATAATGTTTATATGTATATAAGTATGTATATCAGTCATCAGGTTACCGTAGTACAGGCTCTGCCTAGTTCGGGACCTGAAGACCTTGTGTGGATGTTGTCCCATATTATTATTATTATTAATTTATCCCCTGTGGGTAGATTTTGTTCCAAAAATACTTTATTTTTCTACTTTGTATAAATGTCTCATTTGGATTTCAATGTTTTCTGGAGACTTAACTTAGCATTGTTGTTGTTGTAAAATTGTAATTTTCGTAAGAGTCTCCTGTAATTTTCTAGCATCAAACACGTTTGAGGAGATACATATCTCTTTGTGCACTGTTTCGTCTGTTTCCACAATTCGGTGGGGGAACTGTAATGGAGGCATTACAGTGAATGATGATATGTGGAGAAACGTCCGTATTTTAAATGTTTCTCGTTTCATATAATACAGATGACTCGTGACGTTGTTTTTTGCCAGGTGCCTGAAAAAAATAGATACTAATAAGCAATAAGCAATTTACAATATGATTTATTTATTTCAGGCCAAAGGGCCGGGTTATTATTAATCTTTACACTTACCGAAAATACTGTGGGAACAGAGTTATCATGTAATCTCATTACATCAAGTGTTCTATTGAAACAGCTTTCTTCAAAGTGAAGTGAACAGAGGTACCATTCTTTATGTCGCGGATTAATATTTTCTTCACCAATAGCCTCTAAACACTTTTACTTTAATCCTTCATTTTTAGGAAACCTATAAAAAAGTATTTTGACCAATAAATCATTTTGGTTAGAGCTGCTGCTAATATCTAACTAAAATAAATAACAAAATGTCGATGTCTTATTTTATCATCATATAAAACTCTGTGGAACGATTTTCCGGTGCTGTGACCAAGCAAAGTCACTCGGACCGATTAGGACACGCAGGACGATTTATGTTAACATCGCTGATTGTACCGATATCGTTTCAGCGCAGGAACTAGTTTCGGAAACTATTACAGGAACGGTACAACACTATTCCACTATGACATATTATTGTAAACAAACGAATGAAATAATAAATAGGTCTGTTATACGAAAATGACCCCAAATATACCTTACCAAATATACTTTAGCCACAAAATCACGAGTGAGTAACAATTTGTTCATCGAACGTGTATGAATGTATGTAATATTGCATGAAAACCGGCTACTAACCTATGCAAAGACAATTGAGGTTGATTTCCATTCTTTCTTGCACCACACTTCACAATACAACACACAGGCATGTTCGTTTGCTGTTTTCCAACATTTACATTCATTTTTAAAGGTAAACTCCTCGTAATTTTCTCGCAAATCTCAATAACACAAAAAATAAACAACCATTTGACAGCACAACTACCAATGATATATAAACTATAGATACGTTGCCCGCACTCTGTAGTGGCAACATGAATGCAAGGCAATTGCCGTACTTCCATTTAGTCGCGTACCAACCAGTGCCGCGGCAGTACGTGACATTAAAATAACTTTTGTGTATAACTTCCTCAAACAACGAAAAAAAAATGCCGTCCTGTGTTTTTAGGACATGTAAAAACTATACTTTAACATTCAAGAAAACATTATTTTATTTTATATTTTTCGATGCCTTCTAATGGCGGCTGGCGCCTGAGGTAAGTCACGTGGCGTTAAGGGAAGATGGGGTACTTTGCATCAATGTTTATGTTTTATAACATTGTTTTTATTTTGATGAATTATATTGTTTGAATATAATATTATGTGTTATGAAACCTAATGATCAATATTATTAATTAAATTTTAGTAATTTAATTTAAACGATTGTTGTACCTACTTTTTATTTTCAATTTTTAATTATTGACATTTGTTTAATAAAGATTTTTATGTTTATAATATTACATTTTGTTTTATTAATAAGGTAACAATAATTACTCTTGCAAAATACTGTATTCATATTTTTAAGGATCGAAATTAATATTATTTTACCCGTAAATCTACTACCTATATTAACACAAGAAAATCGTGTGTCCATTTTTCCCCACATGCCTCCTTTTGTTCGCGCTCGGCCAATGAGCATGCACCACAGAATGACAACGGAATTAAAGAAATATATAGTATTTACGCTGTTTTGACAGCCGTGATGTTCATGCATGACGCGTCTATTTATAATACGTCATTGACAACTACCACGAAACTCGTCGCCACAGACCAAATAGATGTCGCATAAGATGGCTGATAGGGCACTTACCTACAAACAACTGTCACTACGTCACGACAAAATGTTGCCATAATGAGCAACAACTTAAATATTTTTGTCTCTTTTATCACATAAGATTATTTCATTAGAAATAATGAGACAAAACGATATTTCCCAGTCTGTATCGTATTTCACTCATATTTGTGTGCAAAGTGTATGTCAAATATAACGCGGCGCCTCCATGTTTTTCCTAGCTCAATGCCTTAACCACATTCTCCGTCTAGGTATTCATCCTGCCGCGCGTGCGATGGCTGGGTGAACGCGTGGAGGGCGCGCTCAGCGGTCTGGGCGGCGCTGACCGACTGGCGGCTGGTAACCTCAAGCATCAGCTGCTGAAAGTATTATCAGCCGTCGTGCGACAACTGCGACAGCCGCCCGACCTCGCCGATGAGTACAAGTTAGTATATTTGTAGCTATTGTGTGTCTACGCAAGGAGTAGACAAGTAATGAGGTCTTTTTTATTTCTGAATGGGTCTGCTCTTGACCTCGATCACGCCTGATGGAAAGCGATGGATGAGGTCTATGATGGAACGAGCGTGCCCAGAAGATGCTTGTTCATTTTAGCTTTGACTTTTCTTGTTCTTAAACCTCAGTTGGTATGATAGTGTTTTGATACTTATAACTGGATCGATTGGCATCAAAGTTTCTTGCTTGCAGATGCAGATCAAAATGTTATAACTTTTTGAAAAATTTTTTAGACCTTTCAAGGCTGTCTTCTAAGACCGTTTTCCTGTGGCTACAATGGTTAAAAGGTCCTGCCCTTACTGTCCCGTCTCAAAAATCCACCCTGTATAATAACACGTATTTTGCAGGCGTGACTACGGCTACCTGGGCCCCAGCCTGCAGCAGGCGGTGAGCAAGGTGCGCGCGTCGCCGGCGGGCGGCGGGGGCGGCGGTGCGGTGGCCGTGGTCACGTGCACGCCGCCGCTCGTGCCCGCCGCGCCCTCGCCCTCGCACCACGCGCACACCTCGCACCTGTCGCACGCCGCCAAGACTGTGGGTGAGTATTTGAATTTATAATTTCAGATAATGATCAAGTTTTGGGAACACAAACTGTACAACTATGTATACAAGATAAAAATGTAAAATTCAAATTCCATTGCAACCGAAATTTATTTATTACCAACGGCTAATTAAATATAAACTCAGACTACACAACGCTAAAGTAGAAAGTTGAATAAGGGCTGATTTTACCAAAGTCAGATATATTTTTTCCGTGGATATGGTGGAGTGTGGTTCTTCAAAATTTATTCTCGGCGTAGGACTTATTGTAGGTATATAATAATAATATGAGACAACATCCACACAAGGTCTTCAGGTCCCGAACTAGGTAGAGCCTGTACTACGGTAACCTGATGACTGATATACATACTTATTTATTTATTTATTTATATATTCTTTATTGTACACCACAAAAAACATAACAACAAAAATTAAACTGAACACTACTTAATATACAATGGGCGGCCTTATCGCTTTCTGCGATCTCTTCCAGGCAACCTTGGAATGGACAGAGATTTTCCTGGACATAAAATGGGGCTGTTGTTGGTGCAAATAATAAGTATGCATACAATACACTAAAATAGATACACATATATACATATCCTAAATAATAGATACACTTATATACATATCCTAAATAATATATACATAAATACGTACATACTAAATTTATAAGCAACGAAAATAAATGAAGACTATAGATAATTACAATTATTATGAGAACACGATCACAACGACAAGTAATGTTCCTTCACGAGTCTTTTAAACACAAGCAATGACGGCGCGCGTTTAATTTCAACTGGCAATGCATTCCACAAACGAGCGGCCTGGACAGTAAAGGATTTGTCGAGGAAAGTTGTGGAATGCATAGGCATTTTAAGCTTCAAGTTATCTGATGACCTTAGAAATTTCGTGTGGTGTGAAACTTATATACATATACACACCCAGACACAGGTCAAACAGACATGTTCATGCACACAAATGTTTGACTTGTCCGAGGATCGAACCCGGGACCAGCGGCTTAGAAGGCAGGGTCGCTACCAACTGCACCAACCGAACAGTCAATATAAGTTTGGTGAAATTCACCCTTAGTGGCAATACATGCAATGCAAGTGATCTAAGATTATGTATTCAAGTTTATACAGTCCGTTACAGCGCCGCAGCCTCCTTATAAGCCCATTCCCACCGGCTTCCCTTCAGAAGTTTGGAACACAACCACTCTCTCAATGGCACAATCAGTACTTTTAAAAGTAGAGGAAAATTACAAAACGCCTACACTGATGGACATTAAATCAACAAAATTTGCTCTTTTACAACATATTGCTATAAAGTAAACCGCAGGAGCGATTGGATTATTCGCCGATAAAATCTCTTAGCAAAAGAACGTCATGACGTCACTTGAAGGTCACTACCCAGCCCGCCATATTAGAACTAAAGTAAGCCGACTCTGAGCGTCTTACTCGGATAATCGAGCGAGATGTATATAGGAAATATGTGCGCGCGAGCGGGATGGGTCGTTATCCGTCGTTGAATTTCGTATCGAATCGGACGAATGTTTGACAATTTTATGTTGACAGACAATTTGACGTAATTAAATTACATTAAAACGACCATAGCTTGCATGCGTTGTTGATTGAATTTATATTTGAATTTAATAGTTAGCTATTTTAGAATTTATTGCTTGGTATAAAATAGTGATTTGTGTATTTTTTTAGTTGAACTGTGTTTATTTGTGTTGTTGTTGTGTGTAGTGAAAGCAGTTACATACAGACGTACGTTGAAATTAGGTATTTGCGGTAAGTAGATAGTGTAATAAGTTGAAATTACTAATTTAGAGTAAGTAGATTAGCAGGTCAGTAGGATGGCGGGTCTAATAGCTTTAGATTGCTGCTGACAGATTATTTGCTTTGTGAGGAAACATGCTTTTCAAGGTTAAGTTTTCAGGCTTACCTCTCAATATTTCACCATTCGCCACTGGTACGTTATATCTGTGCAATACGTTATATATGTGCAAACTGCGCAACAGGGTTTCGATGTCGGTTGTCGATCCACTGCTCTTTGCGAAAAAGAGAGTGACTTTGAAATTAAACCTCAGGTCTGTATTAATAACTACATCTACTAATAGCCTAATTCACCACCACCGAATGTGTTCTCGTTGAATTACCTCGCACATAATCTCTGTTCCATTTTTAACCGACTTCAAAAAAGGAGGAGGTTTCTCAATTCGACCGTATATATATATATTTTTCTTTTATGAACCGATTTTGATGATTCTTTTTTTGTTGGAAAGGAGAAGGGTGGTACCATGATAAGGAAACCAGGATCTGATTATGGCATCCCAGAGAAATCGAGGAGAACCTTCGAAAATCGTAGTGGCGACTATTGCGTTTGTTAATTTTTTTCATTACAAATTTTAAAGATGAAACTATTTAATGAAGGTCTGGAGTCGATCTGATGATGGAGACGAAAGACAGTCGAGGGAACTCCTCAACGATTTACAGCAATTACCTGGTGTTTGGGCTTGATTAATTTGTCTTGATGAGAACTTTGCACCCATAAGGGTTATAAGTGCCATTACAGGTCTGATGAAGGAGACCATAGACAGTCGAGGGAATTCCTCAACGATTTACAGCATTTACCTTTTGTTGGGCTTACTTCATACGGTTCAATATGCCAAAATCTTAATTTCGTACAAAAATAATACCTAATTAAGATTGAAGTTTTACATAGGAATACCACTACCCACTAGGCATGCTGATGCGTCAATTTGACACTGAATTTAAGTTGCGTAATCGCGTCATCTCTAGCTATGCTCTTTCGTCGTGTGGCCTTCTCAATAATTTGTTTGAATGTAAGTCAGACAACGCTATTCCTTCCAAGGTTTTAATATGTCTCAGAGCAACATACACCTGTCCTTGAGCGAAATTTTTCTTGCTCAGATCTATAGCAGCTTTTTCTAGTGTAGTTCCCTGTAACTTGTGAACCGTAACTGCCCAACTTAAAATCAAAGGTAATATTTGGCGCTCGACATCTCCGTATCCTTTTGTTGCCTGAAATGTTGCAACAGTAGGAGTAATCGGTACCCAGCCATTTTCATCTTTAATTCTACTTCAATCGTATCCTTATCGGAACCGATTACTCGAAGACGCCTGGACCGATTAGGAAATTTCTTTTTTGTTTCAAAGGGTATACTTCCCGGGTGGTCCCATTTAAAATTTATCGAAATCGGTCGAACGGTTTAAAAAAAACCAACAATATTTTATTTTTAAATAAAAAAAAACGCCTTCAAACGGACGTGAACGGGTAAGACGATCGTTTTCGAATTGGTCGTTAATATAACTAAAAAGTGAAAAATAAAACACTCTTTTACAAAAAAAATACCACTAAGTACAAAGTGAAAAATAACTTTAATTTCGGAAGTCGGTGGCAAAAACTAAAATACAGATCCAAGGACACCGACTTCCGAAATTAAAGTTATTTTTTCACTTTATAGTGTTTTTTTTTGGAAGTCGGTTGTTTTTTTTTGGAAAAAGTTTTTTATCTCGTTATTAGACTTACCTACTTAACAGGACACCGTAAAACAACTGACAATTACCAACATAAACAACCTACTCGATACATATTAAAAATTAAAGTCGCTTTTCCTGTGTCTGTGTGACCGCGTTGTTCTTTTAAACTACGCAACGAATTTGGGTGCGGTTTTCACCATCATCGTTAAAGAATTTATTCCGGAAGGAATTAATACATTAATATTAAACTTACGAAATCTCGATTTTTTTTCAAAACCGTACAAAGCAGGGGCGGGAACTAGTCTAAGGCCTCGTTTACGGAGACGCGGGGCGTCGCGCGTCGAGTGCGGCGTGGCGTCTCGCGTCTCTCTCGGTCTCATACAGCGTGGTCGAGAGCGAGAGAGACGCGAGACGTCACGCCGCACGCGACGCGCGACGCCTCGCGTCTCCGTAAACGAGGCCTTACTCTAAACTAATATAGATGATATAATCCTAACTAATATTATAAATGTGAGAGTAAGTTTGTTTGTTACGTTTTCACGCTCACGCGGCTCAACGGATTTGGATGAAATTTGGCACATGGGTAGACCTTGATTAGGAGATAGGATACTTTTTATCCCGATATGCCCACGGGATCGAGGGGTGAAACCGCGGGGCGCAGCTAGTATATACTATAAATGTAATTGCAACTATTTCCTCGTTTGGCAGAAACTATGGCGACTCGCAACGTGATGATCAGCGCATCTCCTGCGCCGCAGTTGCCCGCACCCTCCACGCCGCCGCCGCAGAAGTTCGTCATAGTGTCGCAGCAGAAACCACCGCAGGTTACTGTGAGTATTACAGTTAAAGATTGGTTAATCTTAGGTATACACTCCAGTAGTCGTAAAAAAGACATATTGGAAGTAGAAATAATGGTAGGTGGGCATAATCTTTTACAAACGGTGTTCGAGATACGGGCGAAAAATTCGGGGAGGGAAATAAAACTTCGGCCTCCTACTGCATCACAGTTGATGACATTGGATGTGTCCTTCCCGAATCCATTGGATTGCCACATATTATTCATTTGCAAGATTTGTCAGATCATCAGTTAAACTATCGCTCAGTAGAATAATACAGCTGCTATTTTTTTTTTGCATAGTTCTAGGCTGCCTCCTAATTTGAGTCATGGCCCCTTCGAGCTCTTTGCTCTATTTCTCATAGATCCAGTTATGAAAACTCACCCGGTAGAAGGTAGATGTCACATGTCTTCGAATGTTTTTGTTTCTAGGACATTCAATTTTAAATGTTTGGTTGGTTTTCGGTTCACACACCGTTTCCTCGCGATGCTTCCCTTCACCATTTTGAGAGCGACGGTGATGAAATAATTTATACAAAGTAAAGCGCCTGTCAGATTCACCATAAATAATACTAGTTCCCACTACATCAGACGCTACCGGCGAGCGGCCCCGGCCACATAGTCGTCCACAGCTCGCAGCCGACCATCGTCCGAAGCCAAAACGTTCAGGTATAATATTCATCACATACTATCGTATCATATACGTGTATAAATACAGTTATATAGGTAGTTCAGTTGTATGTTTGTGACTGTGAAGAGTGAGGCCTTTGCGTATGTTTGCATGGAGAAAATTGCATGTTTGATATGTCACGTCTTAGCTCGAACAAGGACATATAACCTATATGTTTGTATCCTGAAGGCGGTTTACGGTATCGATATCTAAACATATTATAATAAAATAGTACATTGAATATTTTTGAAAAACATCATTGCTACGAAGTGTGGGAACGAGTCTGATGCCGAAAATATGGTTTTTAGAATTTCTGTCCGTTTGTTTGCTTGTCTGGATGTATGTTCCAGATTGGTGCAGAAACGGCTAAATGGATTTGAATGATATTTGGCTGGAGGATAAGGATACTTTTCATCCCGGTAGTTCGTTCCCGTGTGATAATTTCCGACTAGTACGCGGGTGAAGCCGCGGGCATCGATTTCCACCAAGTCAAGAAGTCTATGCCTAGCTATATACAATGATTGGGTATTGCCAATACAAGCAAAAGCCAATTTTAAAAGGCGTTAGTAAGCTTATAATATTATCGCTATCCCAGAAGCGTGGGCGCTGTACAGATCGAAACCCTCGCTGAATGAATTAGGTCACATGTCGTAAGGGAAGGAGCCGTGACATTAATCAGATCTTCTGCTTTTCGAGTCGATTGACTACTACAAAAATTCTTGTCTCACCAGTATGATGTCCGACGACTCAAACTCAGACAAAAACATGTTTCAAACTGCGCAACTCCGAGTAGTGTAGGTGCTCTAATTGTACTAGTATAGTTAGTAAAGTATGTTGGTGAAGTTGTTGCATTTCACGAGCGCGCATCAATCAATGCATTTTAAACTTTAAGTCTCTATGTCATAAAACCTACATGACGCGCGCTCGTGATTTTGGTAAAGGCCGAGCTCAGTAACAACGTGGTTCTGATGACATAGGTCAGTGTAAACGCTAAGACGAAAGTAGAGCGTAGTGATATATCGGATGTAAAAAGACCCTTGACGGAACCGAGAAACCCGAGTCTTGCGGTCGTCGTTATGATTTTTCTTATGTAAACCTGCTGGGCCCTACCTGGGACCAAACTTGTTTAAAAAAAAATACAAATTTAAAAATATTTTTCTTTCTTTCTATCTTTATTTAAAAATATATTGGGTATCAATAACTCACTTTTTTTTAAATAACTTTTTCTGTAAATTAACTTTTCCTCCCCCGTTCTACAAACGCGTAGCAGGCTAAAGTCTTTACGTGAGTCCCATTGCCCGCTGTTTTATTACCTTACAAAGTTACAATAATGTAAGTGGTTTCCCGTCAATTACACTTGAGAGCAATAAAATCGCACACCCCTTGTAATTTGGTTTATTACTGATTTTTTTCTTAAATCTAAAGATATTGAGTACAAATCATTAGGCAAAATTAAATAATACAACCTTAGCTTTAAAAAAACACAAAATTAAAATCATTGACCTTCACGTAACTTACAGAAACCAGCCGTACACCAAATTAGCCCAATTCACACGGTAGCATTGTCTACTTGCACCCCTAACCCGCAGGTTTAAAAGGGTCGGTTTTTTTTGGGTTTTTAATCAGTTGCATACCGAAGGTCAACGTGATAACATCTCAAATGAAAGCATACGGAGAAATATGGATACCACGCCCGCAGAAGCCGCTCAAGTTATTGCCTTGCTCGAAGCAGGCCATAATCAAAGTGAAGTTGCTCGAAATTTGAGCCGCTACTCTGTTCGTCGTGTGTACCAGAGGTTTCAAGAGACCGGTGGCTACATTCGGCGACCAGGATCTGGCCGGTGACGCAGAACATCAGAGCGTGATGACCGCTTTCTTGTGTCGAGGTCTTTAAGAAATCGGCAACTGAATGCGGCTCAACTGGGACAAGAGCTTCGAGAAGTTCGCAATGTCAGTATAAGTCGGTGGACAGTCAGAAGAAGCCTTGGTGAAGCAGGACTGACTTCACATCGACCAGCATATTGACCACGGCTCACCTACAAGCCAGACTACAATTTGCCAGGGAACATTTAAGTTGGACGTATGACCAATGGCGGTCTGTTATGTTCTCTGATGAGTGCAGAATGACATTGCATGGTCATGATGGACGCTCTAGGGTCTACAGAAGGTCATCAGAGCGATTTTCACAATGCTGCATAAGCGAACGTGTGGCTTTTGGCGGTGGATCGTGTGTTTTGGGGTGGCATAATGTTGTACACTAAAACTGACATTGTATTCATCACTGGGGCGAATACCGGCCCGAGATCGAGAGGTTTGACGTCGAAGAAGTGCTCGAAGGACATGTGAGGCCGCTTGCGTGGCTTATGGGAGAAGATTTTCTCCTAATGCACGACAACGCCAGACCGCATGTCGCTAGAACAGTTTGTGACTACATGGAAGACGTTGGAATCACCGCGATGGAGTGGCCAGCTCGTAGTCCTGATCTCAATCCGATTGAGCATGTCTGGAATGACCTAAAAAGAAGAGTTCGTGCAAGAAGCCCTGCTCCTACGCGCCTCCGAGAGTTTCAACTTGCCATTGAAGAGAAGTGTTACCACAAGATTTCATGGTAAAATAAATACGGTCCACGAAAAACCGATTAAGAGCTGTAATTAAGGCTAGGGGAGGGAATACACTTTATTAATAAACAATTTGATCAAGAATTTTGAGTTTGATTTTCATTATTTCTTAAGCGAAATTGGGTAATTTTACCCGTTTGTTGGGTTTTGTGCCGTAAAACCTCTTATGGGTATTTTTTACACTGTATTTGATATCATTAGAAAGGTAATGAGGTAGACTTTCAATTAGTGTGTGTTTTTAAAAAATATTTATTCAGATTCATGAAAAAAAACTGCCTTAACAAAAAAAAGTCAAGATGTGCGATTATATTGCTCTCAAGTGTATTTTTATTCAATGTTACTTGGTTGGATTTACAGTCAAGAAAATGCTACGCACCTTTAGGTTAACATTTGCTTCCATCAGACATTATCTTTTCGTACTACGCAATGCCAAAATTTTAAATATATAAATGATAGTTCGAAAATGTGACATGCGCCCACTATGGGAAAGGAATGTGTTGGACCGTACGTTATGTGTGGTATTCGGCTTCGTGGTTCTTTTTGCACCCTGTATTTGACGTTAGGTAGGGTAGGTGGTACTGTGGTAGCGTAGCGTTGTGTGGGAGTAGTGACGTAGATGCATGTGTCTGCGTAGTCGGTGGTGGTGACGAGCGGGCCGGCGGGCGGCGCGGCGCCCCCGCAGAAGGTCGTGGTGGTTGGCGTGCAACCTCAGCACCACCTCGCGCCGCCAACCGGGGCCTCTGCCTCGCCCGTGGCCAGTATAGGCCTCACATCCGCACACGTCAGCCAGGTCGGTACACATTTTGTTCTAGCGCTATCCTGATCTGTTGTCCGTCAGCCGGCCTATTCTGTAAAAATCTCACCATGACAACATAGGTGAAGTGAGCTGTCATCCCACCAGCCGGTCGATTCTGTAAAAATCTCACCGTGAAGTCTTGCGTGGAGTGAGCTGTCAGTGTCATCCCACTGATGCTAGGGATTGACCAACGTTACATTTACAATCATAATCGAGATTATAATAATATTTTCTAATCACATTCTATTGATCATTTTATATTATTTCAAAGTTAGTGTGTAGTTAGGTGGCTAAACATTACTATTTTCGGGGTTTTTAAATAAAATAGCAAAACAGAAATTCAGTTAGAAATTCAATGCTGTTTTTTTTATTAGACACATAATACTAGCTTTAAAATAATATGAAATTATTAATAGATTTGCATAAAAAAATATTATTAAAATCTGGATTATGATTGTAAATGTAATGCTTGTTCAATCCTTAGCATCAGTGGGATGACACTGGCAGCTCACTCCACGTTCACTTCAACTAAGTTTTCACGGTGACATTTTTACAGAATCGATATACAGATGCTGGGGATCGACTCTGCTGACAGCTCACTTCATGTTCACTTTACCTTAGTTTTCACGGTGACATTTTTACAGAATAGGTCAGCTGTTGTCCGCCTAAACATTACTTTGCTCCCTTAAAATAAAGCTTCCCGTTGTGCTTGTATTTCGTCAAGTGGCGTCTATTTTAATGAGATAACGATACCAACCTGATTTTGTACTACTTCTTCTTAGCGTATGAATGAGAAAAAGTTCAGATATGTTACGCTGTTATGTTGTCCTACTGCAGAATAAGCACTTTAAAAGAACGTCATTGATATTTGGCGATTTCAGACCTTTGAGTCCAGAATAATAGTGGTGTCCATGATTAATTTAGAAAGGACATTTGAAGTTAAAAACCCTCTTGAAACTCTCTGAACAGATGCTAAAATCTTTAAGTGATAAGGGTGTAAGCTCCAATATTATTTTACTGGTGCTAAATTAACAAATGTGTTGTTTATTAGTGTCGCTGGCTTCATTTATTACTTAAATTACGTTGTCAACCTTAGCTATATTTTGGTCTACCATTTTTTTGTGAACAGCAGAAAACTAGTTTCTTGGCACTATGTCCTGCTGTTGTGGAGGATTATGCAACCGTCCTGGCGTTTTTCCTGGTATATTGAAAGTGATCTATACAGCCACGCAACTAACTGTTAAATCGTAAAAATATCTCATGCCTCATGTCCCATTCTGCTACGGGTGAATTTTAAATGACAGAATTTGAGGATGGTATTTTTATCAGATCATTACCTAAATTAACTTTTTTTATGTGTAAGACCTTAACGACGAATTTCAAAAACGACGAATTCGACGAAACATTCGTCGCAATGTGTTCCAAAGTTACCGGACTGTATTTTTCGAATCGAAAACCCATGTTTTGTACAACCTTGAATGTAAATGCTGAACGACAAAAATATATTACGAGAGTCGTGACCAAGTGCAAACAGATACCCCTGAAATATATTTTTGTTGATATTTAGTGCTAACAAAATTTTGTTTTCTTTTTTTTTTGCCATCAACATCCTAGTCGTGGAGACATCTGGTAAAGTCTGTAATTACGATACGTTTGGGTGACGCGGTTCTTTGCTTCATACAAAATAATATTTCTCAAACTACGAGATAATCAGTACTTTTTGTTGCATTTTATTATTCCAGTGAAACAGACAGTTAATTTTTACTTTCCGATTATGACATGCGTAATAGAATAAAATTTCGTCAAAACTTAATTTTATTTAATTAATTTGGTTTTGCTTACACAACAATAAAAGAATACAATTTCGACCAAGAATGTAAATTTGAGATTATTTTGCGGAATATTAATTTGTATGAAGAGTAGACAGAACGTGTCGCCTATAGGGGCATGCAAAACACGCTGTGTATATGTTTCAGCTAACGTTGTTGTTGACGCTAAAATTAAGATCAGCTGTGTATAAATTTGTTACAATTATAATTCATTACAATATTAATGGAATGGGTACAATAGAAGTGTAGCCAACAATTTAACAGCTAGTATAACAATTTAAAATATGCGGCCATGTTTATTATAGACTTCAACAACAACAGTAGTTGTATTAGAATCACTGTACACACTAAACTGAATTCCAACGCAAAAAAACTTGCAGCCACAATCCTGAAAGTAGTGAATACTTTATTTTTTATTTTGTTTTTTGTTACTTGCTTAAATGAAGCATCTGAGACTTTTTTAAACTCCCGAAAATAAGGTGTTAGAGTTGATAACTGTGGAACGAATGGCGCCACTGTCGTATGCAGACAGATGATTAGTTTAATGTTGTCTTAATTAGTGTTCACTGGCTGATATTAAAATGAGCACCACCACAACTGTTTTACATAAAGCCACAATATTTTGTAATGTCCTAAAGTCTCATTAAAAAGAGTACCAGAATAAAATTACTGTTTAGTAAACTTAGAAGACACTATAAAACTGCTTAGATGTTTAATATGTGACACTATTTGCTAGTATATGTCTGACTGTGTGTTCTTACACGTAGGCTCCCGTGTCGTTGGTGGCGAAGCCCGTGTTCGCGCGCACTGGCGCGGCACCCCCTCCCCCGGAGCTGGACGACCTGTCACATCTCGCCTGACCCACACTCTCGCGCGCCTACAGCGTGGCCATCATCAAGCAAGCCGCTAGCAAGAAGAATCAGTGAACTATCTTTTGCTAACAGTTTCCGTGACATTATCAGAGTGGGGACTAAATGGATTTAGAAGTAAGATGAACTATTTTCTGTTTTAGTAGTTAGGCTTTGATGAATTTTATAATCGTTACTTGACAGAAACAATCGCCGTATGAACTTACATTTAATATTAATGTGCGCGTTTAAGAAGTTCACACGTTTGGTACCCCTAGTGATTAAGTTTGTAATTATATTTGGTGACATTTTTGAATTTGAATTTAATTCGTACGTCGTAGCCTTACTATGAATACTTTGGTTAAATAGTTTTAGGAGTAAATGGTATATTTACAATTACAATAACATAATATGGATTGTCAATTGATGTTATTTACTTTAGTGCATATACCTAAGACTTGTTTTGGGTGCCCAATGTATCATAATTTAAAAAAGTGCGATCCACTATTTTAAATATTGTATTTTATTTCTGTATATTATTTCAATTTTTATTCTATGTATGTAAAAATAGCTGATACAAAATATATGATATGAATTAAAAGTAAATGTACTTTCAATTGGTTTATAGTTGATTCCCATATAGTAGAGCTCTATTCTAATGGAAACAGTAACCTTCTTTTTCAGTGGCGTGCACTCCATACATGCAAATAAGCTCTGCATACCCTGTAGTCCGATACATACATGACCCCTTTAAATGTTAAATAACTATAATTTAAAAAAAATATGGTAATTTAGGTTCCGCGCCATCAATTTTTTTTTTGGAACTAACGCGCGGCGAACGCCCGCCTTCACCGCCGCGCGCCGCGGAGGTAGCGCTCCCGTGAGCAGAAGCAATATTACGGCTTGCTTTTTTGTCATAGAACGCATCTCGTGTAGTCAAGTGTAGTACACAGCAAAAGTGTGACTGTGTGCGTGAAAATGTGTGCGCGTGTTGTGTTTTTTCGTCCAAATTGAGAACCCGTAAAAGCACCGCTTAATATTGTTGATTGCAGAGGGTCTACTTTTTTTAGTCGGATTGACCAAATGACCGACGGCGGCTAATTCATTCGTTCGTATTATTTCGTATCGTAATAAATTGCAATGTTTTTTCGCCATATTGTTTTTCTTGGCGCTAAGTGATTGACTGTCGAGTAATTATTTAGTAAGTTTATTGTAAAAAATAGAAAATTATACCTGTGCGACCTGTGCTGGTGAAGTGTGTTTAAATAAATTAAAATCGGCCGCGTTTTCGACGTTATCTTTTGAGGGAAAACTTAAATTGGTTTCAAAGGGAAGATGTTTACCGGGATTGCATTTAACCCAAAGGAAAGGTACTAATACTCATTATTTTCATAAAAAGTTTTATGATAACTATTACTGGCTAACTGGTTGTGTACACACAAACACATTGTATTGTTTCCCTTGCATTTTGTTTACAAATCAAGATAAAAATAATGTTTGGACATATAATGAATACTCAGATTTAAATAATTTTCACAAAGCGGCTGCTAAGCATGATATCACTCTCGAACTGTTTAATGTGATTGCCACAAATCACATGTCATCATCATCCACAAATGACATGCAAGAAAATGTCGATGAATGGGACGGAGAAACATTAACACAAGTTTCTGCCTTTTTAAATAGTTTAAAGGAATTTGATTTTTTTTTTCTAAATACGTTTTCTGAAATATTTTCTGAGACAGACATTTTGTATGAAATATTGTAGAAAAAGACTAGTGACATTGTTTACTGTGTCCGAAAAATTAAAGAGTTTGAAACTTTCATGGAACAGTACAGAACTAAATTTATCATCAAGTACTCTGTTTTGGAATCTAATTGCGACCGACCTAAACAAAAACGCGGTATTGATGATGTTCAACAGTATTACAGGCGCGTGTTTTGCGAAATTATTGACAATGTGTCGTACTCGTTACAGAAATTTAAAAGACTTGATTTTTTTTAACCTAGTTGCTTGCGAAAACTTTTCTTCCTATTGTATGAATTTTCCAGAAGAATCTTTCGTTGACCTAATCAATACGCATAAACATTATTTTAATGCCGATCGCCTCCGGAATGAGCTCCGATGCGTTTATAAATCTGACGAACTTAAAACCTTGGGCATATTCGATCTTATTCAAAATTTACATTCAAACCATTTGACTTCCTTATTTCCTGAAGTTTACAAATTAGGAAAATTAATAGTTACGATTCCAGTCAGTAACGCATCTACCGAACGATCATTTTCTAGTCTTAAAAGAATTCATACATATTTACGAAACACACAGGGCCAAAACAGACTCACAGATTTGTCTATGATTGCAATCGAAAAAGAGCTTTTATTATTTTAAAACGATGTAGCAGTTTTTACGACGACGTTTTGCAAAACTATCTGAAAAAAGATAGGCGCGTCGATTTGATTTACAAACATTAACTTGTAGAAAGTAATCAGTTCAAATTATAGTAGTAATTTATTATTAAATTTTAATTAACTTGCGCAAAGAAAACAAAATTAACATCTCCCGGCCTTTTTAAAGGCCACTTTGGATATCATTTATGTGACCTGTTATGTCACCATCAATCACTTATTTAGATATTCATGGTAGTCTCAAACAAACATCATGCAAAGCCAATGGCGATGGCGCCTGCGGTAAGAGTCAGGTAAGTAGGGTAGGTACAACAAGCTGAAACTGGTATGTTTGTTTTATTTTTATGCATACCCTGTCTGAAATCTCTGTGCACGCCACTGCCCTTTTTGTAGGGTAAAAAGCAGGCCTACCTTAGACAAAACGAAATACTTAGCGTATCTATTTTTGCAACATATTTTCACCCAAAGAAAAACCTACTACAGCTACTTTTAAACCTGAATTGAATTATTGAAACTTTGAATGTATATGAAAAATACCGGTCAAACTCTTACCAGTATAATTTTAAGATATTTTCAGGTGTTTTTGGGATGGTAATGATGGTGTAACACGGGACATAGGATTGATCCTTGAGGTACACCTCATCACCTATGTTTATTTCTTTAAAGGCCAGGAATTCCTTTATTCACCCGTAAAAAAAACTTTGATAAGTATCCAAACGTGAAAACATTTTAAAAGAAATTAGCGAAAGTCTCTATTATTTAAAAGTCTTTCAGTCAACCCAAAATGGATAGTTTGTTAAGTTTTATGGAAAATATAGGATTTGCCGAAAAGGCCTATTGCTGTCCAAATAATTATTTCAGTACTGCTCTTATCTTCGAACTTTCTGGGATAGAAGTAGAATACCTACGTAAAATTTTTGAGACGGAATTAGGTACATGGAAATTACGCTTGAACATTCTGGTTAATGTACCAAGACGTATGTTTTATTAGGGTTAGATCCATAGCTAAAGCCAGAAACGTAAGCGAAGCCAATCCCTTCGGGCAAAAAATTGTTATTTAATAAAAATAAATATAAGGGCTTCAAGAGATAGTGATAGTTACTGTGACGACTATTCTAGTGGCATGTGAACGGGTAAATAAGCACAGAATCCGCGCATAATAGGCACAATGCTTCACAATGAATGAATGCCCACTCGACTGAATTGATAAGTGGGTTGTACCGCTTGCGTGGGGAGCGCGTTCGCCCGCCCGCCCGATTCGCCGCGCGCCACTGTCAGGGGAATGTAAACCGGTCACATATTTGTGCCTATGAGAACCAGATCTCATAGAGTACTGAATATGTGAGTTAAGAGGATTATTCAAGGGCAAAATAGACTCAATAGAATGCTTCGGAACGTGGAGTGACGAGCGTTCATTTAGGTTTCTGAAGGGCAGTCTTTAGAAATGATAATTAACCGTTAAATCTAAGTTACTATAGCTTAGATTTATTCAAATTACTGAAGATAGAGGTCGCCCACAAATAAACAAACATGTGTCCCAAGACCCACAATGTGACTATAGACCCTTATTGGCCCATAATAATAGTATCGAAAGCAACCTTTACAAGAGAAATTGAAGACTTGCTATTTTTTTTTTGTCTGGGCATGTTTCTTGGAGCATAATCTTAGTCGAACTTTAATAAACTCTAGTATAACAAATGCCCTATCTGGGACTAGCAGTTTAATCTTTGGCGATTCTTGCTAGTTGCGGCGGCGGCGCGTTTTGTCTGCCTGACCACTGGCCGAGAGTGGCAGAGGTGGTCGTAGCCGTGCATTCTGTCGCAGTCGCAGCTAGAGAGCGCTCATCCCGCACTCGCTGCCTGCCGGGAAGCACGACACACGACGTTTTCCCGCCAAAATATTTCGCGGACTATTGTTACTTTTTTTTTAATTAGAAAGACTTACTGACATGCTCTTGTAATGCAGTGATCGATATTATTTTGTGATGCGTTCTTTTATTGCGTTCATTTTGTTCTTTGTGTTTTTGCCGAAGTCGACGAAGGCGATACGATGGCTGTAAGTATTGTTTGGTTTTACATTTTTTGTTTACTTTATCGTGTATTAGAAAACTATTCGGGCTATACAAGATAAAACTTATCAAATATATTTTTTTTCCGCCTAAATTATTCACTAGGCGTTTCGCGCTTGCTCTGAATTTATTTACGGATATAGTTATTATTTAAGTTATGTTATGAGTTGCATCGAAACAAACTGCTATGCTCGTTGAAAAGAAAAAGACGTCTCTTTATAGGAATGATGACTCATAATTTCTAATGAGATCTTTATCTGAAAACAAAAACTTTACGATGTTGGTACTTAATTATTTAGAACTAAGTATTTAGGTACTGATTTCGAGACCCTTACAAATAATAATTATCGCATTAGCGCGGATTTATTTATAATTTATATAAGTAGCGTGGTTTTTTGTTTTGTACGCCATAAATGCCAAAACATGCAGATCTACCTGTTATTTTAAGACCTTGCACATATTCTTTGATGTATACTCATGTTTTACAATAAAAATATATTCTATTCTATTCTATTCTAGCGACGTACTTTTGTCTAACAGTCGTAAACTTGCTTGTTACATATAATCTTGCTACGGATAATTTTCGATATAGTTTCTAGCCAGTTAAATATAGTCCATCACCGGGAAAAGACGGGAGTCTGGCGGAAACCAGTCTAGGGATAGTGTAACCTCCTTAAATAATAATCAAAACACTTATTTCAGGCTACGATGGCCCATATACCTTAAAAGCTAACATAAGTACCTATATAAAGTATAAAACAATACGTGTGATAATAAATATAGCTTTAAACTATGTTAGCAGCACTTCACTTTGCACTAGCTTGTCCTTGTGCTGTCCCCTGTGGTACTTGTCCATGGAAGCGACGGAACATCACGTCTTGCGGCCAACAGTCTTCTTCATCGTGTAAGGTATACGCCGAGGGTGCAGTTACTCGAGTCATCTGGCGCACGTACTCCATGATGTCCTCCGTGGTGTGTCCTTATTGGTATAGCGCAGGCGGAATATGCACCTACACCGGAGTGTTCCATAGGAGCTTTGCCGCAGCGGTTCTTATTCGTTCGCGATCGGCCCTTCCTCCTTTGTACCGTCACGAAACCCTCATCATGACAGTGACAACATGATAGTGTTCAGGAGTAGTTACCGCGTTCTCTTGATCCAACTCCATAATGAGAGCCTTTCAGGTAGTCAGAGTAGAAGTTCTGGCCACCCTTACCACAGAACTTTCACCACTATGGTTTCCGAGTCTACATCCCAATGTCGCCAGACTCGCGTACGATTTCTGCAACATACTTGTATTCTAGTCTTTCTAGCAGACCGGCAATAACAGCCCTTTTCCTTCATTAGTAAACTTTTTGAATCTTGATTTCTTCGTGTCGATATTTTAAAATTGTATCGGGCCAAAGCTTTTCCACTTATACCGCCGTCTATTGTCCGTTGCAGCGCAGATATCGCGTATACAGCAGATGTTGGGGCACAACTACAAGACGAGATAGCGGGTGGTTTGTTGTCACGTTCGTGAACAGGCGCCGCGCGCCTTCAGTAGGGACTGGTCATCTCATAGCTGCCACGGCTTATTTTATTTATTGAATTGTTTACTATGGACGCTTTTAAAGTTCTCATACGTATAATTTCAACATTATATACCAAATTTTGTAAGTAGGAAGATGTAACTCCAACCTGGTAAAGTGGGGCTACTTCGACGGAACGGCAGCAGGATGTAGATGTTGAGCTGTCGCAAACTATGCTCCATCTCATATCCTGCCCTCTGTGTCCCATAACTTGCAGTCAAAGTGACCTCTGCGCTGCCACCGACGACGTGACGCCGTGCAAGTGGTGAAGTTTTGGGCTAACAAGGTCTGAGAAAAGTCGTGCTAGCGACACGAAGAAGAATTCCTTTTCCATGGGAACCAACTACGCTTTTTTTGGATAGTAGAAGGGTGGAAGAAGTATCTCTTGCCACTGGGAATCCTGTTAGGGCCACAGCTGATTAGAAAAAAGTACCGGCTTTTTAATTTTTGCTTTGGGAGTTGGGCACTGACAATTATTAGATTCCTGTTTGTATTTTTTCACTGAACATGGGACTTCCCTTCGAACTTATGGAGGTACTATACCGGCGGTCTCCCGGCGACTTCTGCTCTTTCTTCTGTTCTGTGCTGAAAAAGAAAACATAGACTATGTACGATCATTTTTTGTTTAAAATGCATTCCAGGTGATTTTCAAGAAAAATGCACATGCATAAGCAGAGTCAATTTAGGAAATTACCTAATCCATAATCACGTTATATTCGGTATAATATCGTTGTATAGGAAGTTATAGCAGATTTCATTACGTCAATAACGGCACATTCAATAATTCTTTGGCAGTCTATCTAGCTTAAGAAGTCCGATATTTCTGGATAAAACATCAAAGTCGATAATCCCAGCGCTTTATTCGATCAAAATAGCAATGTCCAATGTTGATCACTTTTCTATGAGTAGGTACTTATGCTTCATTCGCTATGTACCTACTACCTAGGTACAAAAATACATATCAAAATAGTGCGTACCTAGTGGCCGTATAAGTATGCCTAACAGAAGCAAAAGCCTCTATAGGCAGGCATCGGTAAACAATAGCGATTACGGTCGAATTCCGGCAAACAAAAACGTACGTTATTATTAATTACCATGTACAAATATTCGATGTTAATAGGCCAGTAATTTTAATGAACTTATTCATTAATGTTGCGATACACACTGAAAGATGAGGTAAGCCCCGTAGATTAAAACTTATTGTAACGGATTAACGTGCAAATATGAAAGGCAAAACAGATTAACATCGCCAATTACGAGAGTCAAACAACAAAGGCCGAACCATTACTAGTTCCACATTATTAACGAATGCTTAAAGCGAATTAATCAATACAGCCATCACAACAGCACAAAACGGTACGAAATAACATTGTTATTATACCATTTGAAACATCCACAGGATTTAAAGCGGTTGTAACGGGTCGGCTCCCCGTCCATCGACGCTCCCTAATTGAACATTGCACTAATGAGCACCGTTGTTCAGTTGCAACCCGCAATTATTCGCCCCCGAGATTACACCCGGTAATATCCCGGGAAATGTGAGCTTTGGTACGAACACGATTTTCGGCAAAGCTCTAAGTACCTACTTATTTCAATATTACGGTTGCTCGTGTTTATGTTAATTGCTAAGTTAATGTCCTCTGGCGCCTCGTAAAACTTGATACGTATAAAATGAAGATGAATTTTATTAATTAAGGTAATACATACTTCATTGTTTTTGGTTCGTAATGTGCTAGTTATCTTACACCGAAAATGTCATCGCGTCAATTATTATTAGCTTAGAGAATTAGTTGTACGATGAAAATGATGTTTATGTGGTAATTAATTTGTAGTTTGTAGGCCACTATTAACTAAACCGCTTCTGCGTTTTTACATATTCGACTTGACTAAGACACATGAAACAGTTTCGTTCCCCTTTGCTTTGCTAAATTGACAAGTTGGATACAGATAGGCATAGCCGGATCATGTCAAATAAAATATAAACTGATAAGCAGTGTAGACGCTAGCAAAATTAGCTATATTCCAAATTTTTAAACTTTTTTCAATATGGAGTACTACAGGGACTAGTTCTGGGCCCTTTGTTTGTCTTGACTTTTACAAATAAAATTACTGCCTCATTAGAGTAGAATACTCTTTGTTATGTACATCATATAAATTACAAATATAATTGTAGAAATTGTACATATAGTGACACAGTGGGCGGTGTTATCGCTAAAAACGACATTTTAAAGACAACCTTTGGATGGATTAAAAAGGGGAAGGAGAGAATACTGTAGGTAGTCTGTGGTGCACGATTTACATATACAATAAATACACACATAAACTATACAGAGTTGATATGATAGAGGGGCAGTAAATTACACTACGTATTCTATGTATACGTGTTTAGTATTAATTCGATACAGTATAAAAACAAAAAGCACAAAAAATGAGTTTTTTTTTTCAAACAAACTAAATACCGTAAAATGAGGCTACTTTGCTCCGTGAAGGTAAATATGCTCCAAATTTAAAAAAATATTATTTCCTTCAAATCTCTAAATCTACAAGGAAATTGAAATATTTTTGAACGCATCCGATAAATGTTATATATGATTGGCAACACTATATTATTCACTTCCGGTTTCCGCCATTTCTTTTCTTTGGTAGCAGCGATTCTTTTGGAGTTAGTGTTTTGTAAAAAAATTAATAGTCTGCAAAATCCACCCCCATCGACGAATCTTCTTGGATATTTCAGGTAAGGAGGGTTTAATGGTATTGGATATGTAATTAGCTAACGTTAACAGGTACCTAATATTTATTTGATGTGTAGATTCATTTGGAATTCTAACCTTTTTTACTTTCACGTTCCTACTTTGCGCCATTTTTAGGGATATTTTGCTCCTGGAGCAAAGTTACAAATTATGTTTTAAATACTTAATATTTCAACTGCTACGTAACGCAAAATGCAAATGCTTTGTTGGAGAGATTGCCTTAACCTGTTGATAAGATTGCGGCAGAAGATTCTTTTCTGGAAACACTTCAAGCAAAGAGAGTGGAATGGACTGGAGGCGTTAACCCAAAAAGACGACGTACAAAACTCAACATAATTCCAGGAAGAAGTGTCACTGAGCTAATAGATACTCCACAGGACGACAAGGAAAACGAGGAACCAAATTTTGAAATTGAAGCCCTGGCCTCAACTTCAGAGCCTCATCACACAAGAATACACAGTGACAGTACGTATGCCGAGAGTGAAATATCTCTTCACGACTCTTCAAACGATGGTTCAATGAACGATATGCTGGAATCGATGTTAGAAGAAGAGACAAACTTGGATAATGTCGCTGGAAGTTATAAAACGAAAAATCTAAAACCACTCATTAAGACTGAAGGAGAGTATGTAGCTTTCGCGTACGAAGGGGAGGTTTTCCCAGGTGTCATAACGAAAATAAGTGATAAAGGACCATACATATCCTCAATGAAAAGATCTCTCAAATATTGGAAATGGCCAAACCCAAAGGATGAGATCCAATATAATTGGAAAGAAGTTCTGGGATGTATATCTGCACCAAAGAAAATTGGTCGTCGTGAGTTTTATGCTGTTCCTGAACTCGATCAAATTTGGGGGATCTACGATTTCAAATATAAATTAGAAATATGATTGTTCTTAATACTTAAAGAGAAAATACGATTATCTACCTATTTTAAGTTTTTAGAAGATATTTTCAGTTTTTATATGTGATTTTTCATGGCTTTAATTGCTAAACCAAAGCAAAAGCATTTATTATTATTTGTAAGCTATTCTTTTTTTTCACACGATTCTTTGATAGATGCCTTTGGTGATTTAAATAATTTATTAGAGTTAAGAGAAAATTATTCTGATGATGATGATGAGACTGATTTAACTGATAATACAAATAAAAAAGTTCCTTAATTATAAATATTTTGAGTTTTATTTTATTCAAACCACAACTATAAGATGAGAAACACAAAATTTGCTTGCCCCTTAATATCTTTTGGAGCATACTATAGCTGAAGGTTGTTAACTTCGCCACAGACTCTAAAATGTGCCTATTTTAGAACAAGTTAAATGTTTCCGAAAAGGTTGTAACATTGCTCCATTTTTAAATAAAAAAAATAAAATAAAAATAAAAAACTGTTTTTGGCTTTGTAATATTAGAGTCTGAATGTTATTTAAACTGTGTAAAATTTAACGAAACCCATAACAAAGAAGGATTTTACGTCAGCCACACTTTTCAAATTGTGGAGCAAAAAACGGGGCAAAGTAGCCTCATTTTACGGTAACTTACAAATCAGAGTAAAACGCAACCACCCTTTGTAATGAAAGTGCAAGTGTGTGTGTGTATTTATTGCTTCCTTGTTTGCATTGCCATCTTTTTAGCGAAAATATTTGGTAGTACTTGTGTCTTGCGTCAGACATAATCAGCTGTTAGGAAAGATACATCATGTTCAAACGGGGCAAAAACTTGAAAAAATCATTTGCGACTAATTTACTGCTCCTATTTAATTGATTTTTGGTACAGAGCTTGAAAATGGTATCTAGTATAAGCAGTTTAAAGGAAAGCCCCTCTGTCGTATCAACTCTGTATATTATTATTTTTTTAAAGTTTGAAAAACAGGCTATTTAATTTATTTTTTATTATCCCGTAAACAAAATGTTTTCTTGATTTTTAAAAGTTTTTAAACTTGAATATTGCGTCGAATGTGTATCTGATGACACAGAATACAGATGCTTGGAAATGTTTAGCTTAATATGTTCTAAATGGTCTAAGATATCATATCGTCCCCTTCAGGCTTTGCACCTATCTCCCAAACATCCAGTATATCAAAGAACTACGATCACTTGGCGATGTAAAGAAAATCAAACTACCAAGTCAACGCATTATCAAAACAGCCAATTATGCCGCACATTTGAGACTTGTAAATAAACCAAAGCCTATAAGGTACTTCCCATTGACCTAGCAGAATGAAGTTTGGCGAGAAGCAAAAGGTCTTACAATTCAAGTAAAGAGAAAAACCCGTTTATTATTTATTTATATATAGTATTGTAACACAGGAAAACATAAAAAAAATACATATAACACTACAAAACATACAAGTAAAAGTTTGTAATTGATAGTTATAACTGCAAAGTTAAGTTTGTCAAAAATTCATAGGCCGTGTCTTGAAGTAACATTTAGCCTGTATTTCATTCAAATCGGTCCTCTCCATTCAATGTAAAGTTATTTTTCAACTGAAAAGTTAAGTCTGTCAATACGGAATTGGAAATTCGGACAGCCGAGGGAGCACTACTTTGAGACGGGAACCCCCAGGACGCAAGTCCTACTGAAACCAGTGCGGTTTTTTTTTAATAAATAAAACAGGCTTTTATAATTCTAAATGTGTTACTTAAAATAATAATTATTCATCTTAATTATGATCACTATTCGTTTGTAATATCTACTCTAGGACCTCTTTTGACCACGTAATACCTACATGCTAGAAAGGTTATTTTATGACTTTAAATTGTAAACCGGCTCACTCAGTTTTCACCGGCCAAATTTAATTAAATAATCCCCAATTTTACCCCCTTGGGGAATGATTTTACAAAAACGCTGAAATACATAATTCATTATTTATTAACAGAAACATAAATTTAAATTTTCATATTCTTAACTTAAGCTTAGCCTTAGCTTAAGCTGGGTTTCCCATACAAACTGTCTTCCCCTACCTCCTTTAGGATTATTTTTGAGACAAAAAGTAGCCGTTGTCCTTACCCAGGATGTCATCTAAGTATCTCCTTGCCAAATTTTATCAAAATCCATTCAGTAGTTTAAGCGTGAAAAGGTAACATACAGACAGACAGAGTTACTTTCGAATTTGTAATATTAGTATGGATTATTCATTAGTTAGAATTCCTATTTATTTTGAAACATTATTTACTAGTAGGTTAAACCACTGGCTTCTAGGGTTAGCAAGTTCATTTATTAATAAACAAAATACTTAGTAAGACAAGGATAGTAAGCATGAATCATTGAGATGGGCCAGTAAGTAGAATTCTTTCATAAAGCTATAAGAACTGATACCTACATTTTTGTTTTAGGAAAACATTGCTTCGAAAGCGAACCAAAAACCTTATTAATAAAAAAAACTCATATCCATATCGTGTAGACATAGTACCGAGCTTAAAATTCTTTAGTAATTTTAAAATCCACAAGCCCAGCTAAAGACATACTCGTAATTTGTTCATTCGAAGTCACCTAAATATATTCAATATGTCCGGGGACATTTCCAACTTACGCGTATTATACTTTTTTAGTACACTTTCATATCCAAAGTTTTACAGTAAAATGTCCTCGTGTAAGTGATTCCGGTGAGAGGATCGGTCTCAGTTTTCGCTGAGTTAGCAAGGGCCGTGTGTGGCAGACCGAAAAAAATAATTTCCTTCGCTCGAGTTCCCACTGTGACTTTTCCAGGCGGCCGTCCCGTGCATCTGGCGGGACCTATTATTAGGGGACGGCTCTTAATGCTTTCTTAGGTATTTTTATATGGCTGCCGTCTTAGTTTTTACGATTGTGATTTTTATTGAACTCCCCCTTAAGCGTAACGTATGTAGGTGGCCGACGTATGCCTGCCGAGTGCGGACGAAGGTAAAATATGAGCCACTTAGTACAAGATTTATTTTATTGCACTGTGCTGGACACACGTTTCTACCAATTTAATTTTCCACATAAAAGAAGGATTTATGTCATCGACTACTACCTTGATTGAAAGGCAATAAATCTGTGACATTTCTAACCAACTAATTGATTGAAATAAATCTTATTGATTTAATTGAGTTTTTCAAGATAGAGCGTTTCTGTGGGTTTCACATTTAGGTATGATAATATTAAATATTTCAAACCAACTTAGGTACGTACCTACTTCATCGAACGAAATCTGTCAACTTCCTCGAAAGCCTACAAGGCTGGCAGCACGAAGTTAATACACTGTAGGTGTAGGTACTTGGCCAAAATATGAAGGGCTTCGCAGGGCCCAACTTTGTACTGTTACTTGAGTTCGCAACTTGTACGTGAATGGGTAGCACTACAAAATTAGCTAGTGCTTATACTGTAGCAATAATATATGTTACTTCATAATATTATCGGGTAGCTAGGTACATATTATTAAGTAAACGCAACTTCAGACACCGGAGGGCGCGCAGACTTTGATCGTTTACAAATAGATTTTATTCATGTGCACTATTGAGTGGTACATGGAAGCTCTCCAATTTATCTTAGCGGAGGACAAACGGCTTAATTCTTTAACATCTCGAAGGATTGTTTTTGTTGGTCGCTCGAGCGTGGAGCGACCAACAAGGCAATAAGTGCAACAAATCGTTGTGTGCACGATTCATTTGATCTGACACAAATTTATCCACGCCGCGGTGCTCTTTATTTACACCGACGGCAGCGATGTTCAGTTTGTCCTGACAAATTCATAAATTACCGACATCCTCACCGCCGTATTTGTTCGCCTTTTATTTTTGTCACACATTTCTTGTTCGGCCGTATCGACGGCAACCTTTTTGATGTATGCTTCATTAATCAATTGTACCCGATACGGTATAATATTTTCAACGTTGGATTATGCTGACTCGGAATTCGGTTGATATTGTTGGCAGTATCGCATTTTCCTTTCTACAAAATATGAAAGGTTTGTCATATATTAAACCAAGAAGTTAGACGCGCAACACAGATATTTGTTAACGAAAAGATGAAAGAAAATGCTCAGTTGTCTGTAACAATTAGTAAAATCGAAAAACTACACACCGCGACCGGTCACCAATTACAACAAAAGAAACAAGCAATGACAAAGAAAATGTAAGTCAGTCGTAGGTAAGAGGTGGCAATACTAGTAATTAGCGCTCATAGCTGAGCACGTTGGTGTGGGGGGAGGGGGGGGCACGCTGTCTGGCTGGCGTTGACTCACGCGCGTACTTCCCGCGCGGTGCGCTCCGCCCGCCCAACGCGCCCGCCGCCGACAAAAGCTCTCTATGCGATTATCCGCGTTTACTTTTCGCAGTCGCCACGTGCTGCCTGCAATCAAAGATCTGTTATGCAAAGCAGGTTTAATTATTTGAAAGAAAAACACTTTTTTTTTTTTTATATTTCCAATTTTAAGCTTATTTAGCTACACCACTAGAACGCGTGTAGCAGATGCACTAACAAACAAAACACTCATTCAGCACATTCAAGTAACAGTGCCAGCATAAACAAAACTGAAAAATAAAACGATACAAACTGGCAACAAAATAATTCTGTTGAAAACTCACACAAGTACGGGGCTATCATATTTTAATATGTCGTTTTGTCCAGCGTGCCACAAGCTTTTTCTCTATAAAGATAAGGCACGTCTCGGCACTCTATTCCCTCTCACAACTTGCAAAAAACACTTGTTATAATCTGCTTCATTTCTCTTGCAGGATTAGTCGACAAGATTTATTGACTGATGATTTTTTTTTACTTTTTTACTGCCACACAAGCACAAACCTCGTATTAACATCTAAAATAACGCAGCTGCAGTTTCTGAATAAGTGTCGAAACACGTCTCGAAATATCACATGTTTGGCTATTAACGACAGTTGAGGCACAGCCCTTAATTTATATATGTTTTCATCAAGTTATTAAAATAAGAAAACATTTGGGAAATTTTAACAAGCCATGTTGATCTTGATAACAATCAAGTTTAATTATTAATTTATCATACGAGTATTTACTGACCAAGATTATGTCTGGACTTTAAAAGAGACTGACTTCTGAGTTTGTTTCAGCCTTTCTTCTCAGAGTAGTCAGATAGGAAACACCGACCTCATCTAGTTTAAAAAATATGACTGACGTGTAAAAGTGTTTGTACAAACCTACTTACAAAAATAAAATATTTATTCCAACACCATTTAAACATTAATCGACATTTTAATTTCTTGTCGTCTCTTATTTCATAACATTTCCATTGCATTGGCCGTCGGCCGAGAGTTCGAACGGGTACAATTTTACCCTTTCTTAAACTAAACTAGTTTTTTTAGTTTTTGCAGTATTCATCAAGATTACCACACTACATTTTTAAATAATCAAGAAGTCGCGTATGCTCCTTTGTCGTTGCATTATTTTTGTAAGTGCATCACAATGTCATACCAATAAAACGAAACAATTGTTCGTTTCAGCTCGGTGACTTAGATAAATAGCCCTTGTATTGGACAATTTGTTGAGTAATCCCTGCATTTGTTTCAATTATTCCGGCTTCCTCCTTGATGGCCACTTACCTACATTTAAATCTAATGGCTTTCTCTGACACGTGCTTGGCATATAAACTCGTTGAATACTACATAGGTACCTAATTACACTGTTGATATTCCCGTACAGTATCCATTTTATAACGTTTTTGATATGATATCCCTCATATTAATGTGCTATTACTATTCTCGAACGCGAATATCATATGAATATAAATTTTGCAAATTTTCATTTATATGCGCACATTCACCGAATATAAATTATACATCTAGATTACGGATAGTTATTAGGCATTTTCTATGTGAGTGCGTGTGTCAAATGGTTCATAATTAGGGTATCATTGTCCCGTGTGTAATGGAGCGAAGCAGTTAACGGAGACTGGGAGGAAAGCCAGCCCTTGTAAGTGATTATAACAAATTGTGATCTTTCGCTTACATTACCTATATAATTGTTGATTGAATGAATTGCTGAGTCGTGTAGGTAGGTATCCGTAGTGGATGTGGGCTTGGAAATGATTTGACAATTCCACAGTTGCCGTAGCAAATGTCATTTAAAGTTAGTAAAGGGGGAACCGAGGAATAAATGGAATTTACCGTAACCATGTACGGAATGATTGGATCATAAAGGAGCTTAGCAATAATGTAAACTGCTGGGATATGTATAAATATTATGTAGGTACCAATTAGTTACATTTCGAAGCATGTGGCTTCCTACAGCTACAATGCTTTTAAGGAGCTTTTCGTCGGACCTTCAGGAATTATGTAGCGCTAGTTAAATTCGCATTTAGAAGTTCGATACTGAAAGTTTTCTCTAAACTTCCCTTGCGCTACGATGCAGGCCCGGTGGCCGCAGGGGCGGCTACACACGCCACGACAATCATACAGCATTTAATCATCATTAAAGCGAAATCAGCGACGCGCCGCTGCAGCCGCGTCAGCTGTATTGCGCCCCAAACGGGTTTTTTGCCTCATCGCGGGTTTTAGACGATGTTTTAAAATGTTTTTTATTTTAACAATTTTAAAAGTAGGTACCAGACTGCGCACACAGTGCAAAAATTCAATGGTGTTTTTATGTTTCATTCAATGAACTGGCGTTGTTTGTTTGAGCTTGGGCACCTTTGTTTTTAAGCTTGTTACAACGAGGGCTTATAAAATGTTGGTATTTAGAAATTAAACAATAAGTGGCTGTCTTTTAAAGTTAGGGCCTAGGGAAAACAAATCACAAACATCGTTTGTAAGCAGGAAATTAGAAAACGTTGTATGCAGATGTACGGTTTATCTACCCTTTTATTTAATTCAAAGACATGGTCGTTGTAATATTAGCCATTTTGAATACCACTATAGTCCTGTTATTGCGTAGACATGTGACCCTTTTCGGTATTGGAAAAATGACATTGTAACTTGACGGCCTATTTTATCTACATGCACAACACAAAGAGATCTACCCGAAAAATGCTGGGTGGTCTTTTGTGCCGACGACCAGTTATGACAAAGCGAGACCCTGTGCCCCTCTGCACGGTTCTTTGTCTACCAGATCGAGATAGGCGCGTAAAATTTGATACGGGAATTATTTTATTAGATCAAACGTACACGTGCGCGGCGTGACGAATGCGATAATGTTCCCGGCCGGAGTCCAACAACGGAACAATTACATTCCACATGAATTAACCATAATAGTAGGATTACGGAAGCTTCGGGCTCGTAGCACCGTGACTTGATGTCCGGAGTCAATTGGTGTTGCGCTATTCTGCGGATGCATGTTGCGTAGCTGTTTCCAAGTTTGCCGGCTGGTAGCTATTACTGTTAGTTGCATGCGGGGCGAGTGACGTGCCCCGCCGCTCGTCATGATAGCTGCCGTGAGTGGTGACGTCGCGTGCGCTGTCCCCCACTACATTACACGGATATCGGCTTTCCAAGGGATACAAAGCAAATATTAAAATACCTTCTTTAACAACTTTTTAGTTAATACCGTTGTAAGTTACATCTGTGTCATTTTATGAAATTTTCGCATTGATTGAACTTTGTTGTAGTCTTCAGGAAAACGTTCAGTTACGTAAATGGCTTTTAATTATGACGACATATTTGTGAAAAGGTGTGCTCCCATATTTTTCACAATTCATCGTTTGGGGAAGATAGAAATAAAGCAATGCTCTGATGCAAAGACAGCCTAGAATTATTCAGAAGTAATAAATAGCTGTAACTAACAACTATCTTTATTTAATTCTCACGAAGACAATTTATTTCACCAAAAAGAAAGCTCATAAATGTGCCGTTTCACATAAATCATAGTTGAACGAAAAAGAACCTCACGAAACTTTGTGGGTTTCATCTTTTCGCGGTCCTAGATTTAAATTCGACCAAATCTTTGCAGTTTTCGTTTTTGCTTATGAAGTTAGGATCTTGTTATAATAGGACACTATATCTACAATAGCCTAATGATGGACCTTTAAAAAAACAATAGGTTTTTCTGTGCAATAAACTACCTACGAGTTAATTGGGTTACTAATTTCATAAGAAGACTATGGACACGATTAATGGTTTGTGTGAAAGATGATATGGATAGAAAGGGGATACTAACAGAGATAGTAGCTGATAGAGTATGGACGAAGAAGACATACTGAAGCACTGCCATGACTTCAAATAAATTGGCATAAGAGCAGTAGGATGGTGAAGTACCCAAGTTCTTTACACTAAAAGCAAAATTAGTTTTGGTACACTAGGTACTCTCTAATGTAAAATGGTTTCAGAAAAGGCAAATCCACTGCAAGATTAGCTTGAAAAAAAAAATGGATACGAAAATGTGAAAAGTTTCACATTGTGTGAAACAAAAGACACATTCTCCATACTTATTACCACGGACGTAGAGCCAGTGTTAAGCTAAAAACTTAGCTAAAAAGGATGGAAGGAAGGACGGTCGGTTGTTTATTGTTCGCTCGATCGCAAAGATATGCGCAACCGAGCGGCGGCCGGTCGCGGAACTAATGCATCAATAATGAATTTGCAGTATACTTTGTAATAACCTTAGCTTTGAAGCCATAATTACCTCTGTCCCCAACCCTATTCCGTCCAGTAACAGTCGTTACATACGTTATTAATATAATTGAATGCATCGTGCATTCAAATTCGTTTTGATATTGTTGCAAAAAGTTAGTTGCCCATATCGATTAAGTAGTTTTTTCATAAAATACACCCTAACGAACAAAACTTTATTTTTATCATTACCTTGATTAGCATTCAAGTTACGTACGAATAATGCCGCTGACTTTACGAGCGTAACAAATTCAGTTAGTTACACCACTATGGGTTCAAATTCAACCTAGATATTTGAACAAAGCGTGTTCCCCTAATATTGGAATCGGTACCATCGGCAGCGCGTGTCCTTGGCAGGCACGACGAAATGTCAATGAAATTTAATATACCGTCTACGATAACCCAGTTATTGTATCGTAAGCTGTATATAAAAAGCGGCAAGTACGCCTGTCGCATCCCTCGGTAGTCAGCGGTAGCCGGGTAGTACGGAGTGCCCGCCCGCCGCCGTCGCACGTAAGCTCCTTCTGCTACGAACTTTGCTACGCACGCTTTTCCGCCCAGCGCACCGCTGAAAGGCAAACATGCTTGATTATTGAACTTGAGTAATGAACAGGCACATTAATTATCGTAATCGTTATAGCATGGTAAATAAATGTAGACATTTATTCCAAAATAAAGTATTATTTTAGACGTGAATTATGGAGTGAACGAACCTTTTACAAGTTTGTTACCCTAAAGGAGGTTGTTTGCACCTTTTAGACATTGATTTAGATGTATGTACCCATAGGGTGCCCTGCTGCACATACAACAACGTGTTGAATTACCCGGGGCAATGGTGCACAAACAGTGACGAATCGCCCTCCATTGTAGACCACTCACGAGCATTACAGCAACGTTTCACATGGTTAACTCTTACGCTGTCTGTACACAATAGCCCATGTTGGACACACTTCTACCATCGCTCCAATCTTGCTAAAGACTCATCAATCAAAATATCAAATAGAGTTAAAAATCCATCAATGAACGGTGAAATGTGACTGACATCGTTATTTGTGCACAAGAATTATTGTGCTGTAGAATTACACGAAACGAGTGAGTAAAATAGTTTTGTTTTTAGATTTGAAAATGAGTGAAATAGATTTATTTATAGATCAGTTAAAGTATTTTATTGAAATGCACTTATATGCACACTTTTTATTTAGTTTTTTTTTCTGATACAGATCACAAACGCCTGTTCCTTTTTGTTTCAGCCCATGAATTCAATTTTCAATACCTACCTGGAAATGAATTTAGCAGGCTAAACATTTAAGAACTTTAACAATGAGTTTGTTCGTTGATTTACGTCAAATTAAATCTTCAGTAACAAACCTATCCGAGATGGTTGACAAGATATCTTCCTCTGTTGCAAAAGAAAAGAAAACAGAAGAACGTCCGAAGAAAGACGACATAATGTACAGTAGTTCCATGTACAGCAGCTCCATCCACAAACCCACAACATTGGGCTTCGGCGTTCGTTTTTCCAGCCAAGAAGACGTTTACCAAAGCCTGCCTATGCCTTCGTCTAGACTACGCAGTCACATGTCACTGCCTAATTTGGGGAAAGATGAAAATGTGTTCGATAAACCGTCCGCGTCAAGACAGGACGACAGGACAAAAATTTTTGAACTCGACGAAAATAGACAGGATAGACATAAAACGACGATACATTTATCATCGGAAAATCTCAGCGATTGGATTATTGCGTCCATTAATAAGAGACCACATTTTGACGACGTTGGAGACACGCATCCGATGGATTTCTTAGAAAGTATTCAGTATTACATATCTGAATTAAAAATGGCAGAGGAGAAACAGCTACCGTTCATAATATCATGTTTAGAAGGAGTACCGCTCATGTGGGCCCGCTGCTTCAGGAGTGAGTTCAAAGATGTTGAAACATTCTACATGGCTTTCGAACAAGAATTCTGGGGCCCTGACAGACAAAAGGCAGTATTATACGACATGAAACTCGGCAAATACGATGACAGGAACCCAAGAGTCAGCATGTCAGAATATTTTTTGCACAAAGTATCGAACTATCGGCATTTAACGCCACCGCCATCGGACCTGGAAATAGTTTATTCTCTCGCAGCTCATTTCCCTACTGCCGTAGAGCTAGAGTTACGTCTTGCACCAAAACCAACGCTACGCGAAGCGTACCACGTGCTACGGCGTAGAGAGGGCGAAGGTTCCGATTTTCTACCAAATTATTTGTATGAAATGTGTGAGGCGTTTCAACGAGGTCAAAGACCCGAATCAGCGAGACGTGGTGACGGATCATCATCCTCTTACAATTTAGAACACGAAAAGAAACTAACTAAATAGTGTAGTTAATATGTATCTAAGTGCACTAATATTTATACGTACCACTCACTGCCATCGAATAATTTAATTATGTCATGAAAGGTAAAATGTTTTTTCAAATAAACACTTTCAATGAGAAATTGGGATGTTTTATTTATTGAATAAATTAAAGCTTTGATGAAAAGGGTTGCCTCTCCCCGTATTTTTTTTTTCAAGAATGAAATTAATTGCAATAAAGAACACCCGTTACGATAATAAGTATTATTTTGATACAGAGCGTTGCATGAGAGCGAAGGCAACTGGACGGAGAGCGAATGCTTGGAGGCGCGGCGCGCGGGCTGGCTGTGGGGCGGGCAGGCGCGCGCGTGCCGACGTCAGCCCTCCGCCATGCCGCACGTGGCGGGCGCCGCGCGCCTGGCCCGCGCCGCCTGCTTGGCCGCGCACCAGGGCGAGCGCTGGAACTGCTCCTCTATTGAACTTGCACCCAGATTCACCCCTGACCTGCTCACGGGTGCGTACCTTTTACCTAAGTATTTTTAATTTAAACTAGGAACTTCTTTCTACGACCTCAGCAGTTCAGCACCTGATACTATGGAATCGTGATATACAGTGTCGGTACCTACATTTTCAGTGCTCTTTGTTTCCACGCTTTGGAAGAACCTATTTTAGTCCTTATTAGAAAAAAGCTGCACCTTCCATCACTAATGTAAGATAAGGGAGACAAGTTTTTAGAGTCTTTTATATCACCGTGGGTGTATTGTGCGAGCGCGGCCGGCGTGACGACAGCGCCCTTTCTTTCAGCAACGGTGCGCGGGTACCGTTCCGCTCCGACCATTCTTTTTATTTACATGACACATGAACATATTTATCACTTCTCGGGTAATTAATTTGCAGATTACACCATTGTTTCAATTTAATTTGAATGCTCTATTGTTAATTACCCCCTAATAGAGCTGAGCGAGTAGACAGTAAAGAGCAATCGTTCCGATGCCGATCGTACGGCCGGCGCAGGAACCTTTATTAAATAACAGAAGACGTCACGCGATGTCTTCATAACTCTATGCCAGCACGAAACTCGTTGAACGAGCGCTGGCGTAGGCCGCCAGTACAACACGGTGGCTCTCATAGCGTGACGCGATTGCATAGTAAGTAGGTAAATATTGATCTAATAAATGAAAAAGAGATAAGCGCACAGGCATATATAGGTATTTCGGTCAGGAAATGTCTTTCGTCACCGAACCTTTCATAAAAGTTCGTAGAGGAACAAGCTTTTCCGTTGATGTTAACGCTATCCAATACCTTTTTGCGTCGCTCGTCGTCGTGTTTCAAGAGAGACGTTAAAAAAACAACTATCTAAAAGTTAGGAATAGAAAAGAAAACAAACAATGGGAAAGTTTTTCTAGTTTTAGCATGGTCGGCGACATTGTGTAGTTGGCAGCGAGTGCGGCCCGGATGCCGAGTTGCCGACGGTCGACTACTGCGAAATACGGCGCATTGTTTTTGGTCACCATTTCGGCGTCCGTCTGCCCACTTTAGGAAATTAATTGACACGGAACGTTGTCGGCTACAAACAAAACCGTTAGGAATCTTCGGAGCGCTCCCGGCTTGATACATTTTAATTAAAAGTTTTACGAAGCGAATAAAGTCTGCGGTCGCTGTGGCAATGAACAAAGAATAACTTTTCATTAAGAACCAAGGTGTCTACTTAGATAGGTGTCCGTCTAATTTTTCATGTATAATTAGCATTCAGTAGCATGAATAATTACTGTTTAATTTTTGTGATCCCACCATCTTTATGTCACTGAATTGGCAAAATGTAGGTACCTAGTTATATTTCGGATCAGATACCACAGAAAGGCTGAAAGTTAAATTACAAGTCAAAGTAAAGGTCCACTTTCAGAGACCTACACTGCTACAGGTACACAGAATTGGTTGAAGCCCCGGCACTGGATATAACCACGTCATTCGTCATCCGTGCTCGACGTAACAGTTAGTGCCTATCGCCGGTGTCACGGCATCGCAAATATTTGATTTTGTTATGACCGGGTTTCCGTGACGTTTTCCTTTACATACGAAAAATATACCGGTACATACGCAGGATCGCCCGCGACATCGCGAAGTCGCGTTTCAATTCAATGCGTTGCCCCCAGAAAACGCCGTGGTACCTACATGTCAAGTTATATTGTAGTAATGGTAGGACACTGAAAGAGATTAAAGAGCTAAAGTTTGGTCCAGGACACGCAACCACGCAAAAATAGAAGTTTAGAGATTGTAAAGGGATATAGTTTGTGCTGTTTTAAAGTTTGATATGTGATGATTCACGTAATTTAACCAGTGTCTAGGTATATACTAAGCAAAAATTTCCAGTTGTCACCGGCTCTTCAGAAAAGCTTACGGTTACCATCAAATAAATCTGTCTACTTGGAATTCTGGTGCATTCGCATACTCTAACAAAACGATATAATATCTGTACCCTCTAAGCCGGAACGCGCCAATAAAGCCTCAACTCGGGGGATTTTTATCGTCTTGAATTGCAGCTCGCAAAGGCATAAAGTTATGACGACAAAATCTACATCTCGATAACTTGGAAGGGATCATAAACTTTGGTACACTACCTACAGACAGTGAACTTTGTTTTGGATAAGTTGATGTAAATGATGGACACTCGCCCAAAGGAGATTTGAGTCTTAAAGTTCTTTGTCATCATCAGATCGACATATTTTTTTAAATAGAATGATGAGTTAAGTTGCCATCGATATTATCGTCGTGTCTGTTGTAGATACCTAAGTATTTATTTTACGGTTCAATCTATATGTATAAAAGGAGAAACTGACTGACTGACTGACTGTTGATATATCAACACACAGCCCAAACCGCTGGTCCTAGAGACATGAAACTTGGAGGGTGTGTTCTTTGTGAAGAGTAAGTATCCACTAAGAAAGGATTTTTGGGAATTCCACCCCTAAAGGGGAAAAATAGGGGATGGAAGTTTGTATGAAAGTCCGTCAGTTTTGAAGTTAAGAAGTTAAGATCTTCAAATTTTGATTTTAGACTGACGATTGAAAATTAATGAATACGTATCTCAAAGTTTTTGATAATTCTACCCCCGAAGGGTTAAAACGGGGGATAAAGTTGAAAATCCTTAATTTTCGAAGAAAAATCACTACTATCTAACGCAACGGTGTTGTTAGAATTTCAACCCTTAAGGGGGTGAAAAGGGGGATGAAATTTTATTTTTAATTAAAGTTCTTTATTTTTTTATTTAAAATCACTAATATTTCGGCTTATGGTTGGAAACTAACACAACCTAAATATTTGTTTTTTTTTTTAATTTCAACCCACAAGGGTCTGAAAGGGGTATGAAGTTTTGTATTGAAGTTGTTCATTCGCAAAATTTTGTATTCAAGTAAAAATAATATTTATAAGTACACGTGTACTGTTTCTAACTTTACAGTATTTTACATGGAGCGACTGCCTATCTGACCTCCACAACGCAGCAGTTATTAGGTAATACGATACCCCTTGGTAAAAATGGTTGTCAGACTTTCGGGCTTCTGACTTCCCGTAACGATGTCAAAGATCCACGAATGACAGCCGGGACCAACAGCTTAACATACTTTCCGAGGCACGGACGGGTCTCTTACACAATTCCATCGACGACGATATGGACGAGTCGGTTAATTATCCTGTAGAATTTTTAAACTCTCTTAATCCGCCAGGTCTTCCGTGTCACTGACTTATGTTGCGTGTAGGTGCTCCTGTCATGTTACTTCGAAATTTACATCCTCCAAAATTGTGCAATGGAACTAGACTCCAAGTAACAGCTCTCCGCCGCAATGTTATTGAGGCGAAAATACTAACTGGATCTGCCAGAGGAGAAACAGTATTCGTGCCGCGTATACCATTGATACCAAATGACCTTCCGTTTGAATTTAAAAGATTGCAGTTCCCAATCAAGGTTTGTTTCGCGATGACTATTAATAAGTCACAGGGACAAACTCTAAAATTTGCTGGAGTTGATTTGCGGCAAGACTGTTTCTCCCACGGCCAATTTTATGTGGCTTGCTCACGTGTTAGCTCTCCAACTAGCCTGGTTGTTTTAGTGCCCGCTTCCGAATTAGTGAAAAACATCGTATATAGAGAAATACTGTGAAGGATTTAGGTAGGTACCGGTCCTTTACAGCAGGTATTTCTTTACAGTATTCCTCAAATATCACACGTAGTAGAGGACAATTAGCCATGAAGAAAGGTCTATTGTTATTGTTATAATACCTAATTCATAATTATCTAGAAAAAAAGAATTTATACTCTACGCAGACGACGTAAAATAAAATAGTAACGAAGTCAAATATTACATTGAATATTCGAGTCTGATGTTGAATATATAGTTTTTAGAATTTTTGGTCTGTTTGTTTGTATGTATGTTCCGGCTTGCACAAACACGGATGAGCGGATTTAGATGATATTTGGCACACAGATAGTTTATAACCTGGATTAACCTATAGGTTATTTTTTAATCCCGATTGTACGTTCCCGTCGGATATTTTTCAACATCCACGCGGGCGAAGCCGCGGGCAAAAGCTAGTATAAAATAAAATAAATGACTGAATTACATGATTGCAATAATCAATACCCTTAATTGGTTTTTCCCGGTTTCCTTCTTAATAAGATTGAAGTTTCGAAGTATTAAATTACATTGTTAGTAATAGCTACTTCATCAAACTGTATGTCTGCAAACTGCAACTACCGAGGAATCAGAACTTCCCAAATTAAACAATATCTTTAAGCGCTCGAGGGCAGTTTCATCGGGAAAGCGTACAAAGTTAAGAATATAAATCAATCTCGCGAATCCTTATTGATGAGATAAAGCTTTTCTTCTGAAAACCATGAAAGTTATCTTTACTCTGTTAAATTAGAAAGACGATCGAAAGCTCGTCTTACAATGCGATCAGTGGTGAGGGTTTAGGGTCGAGGTACAGCGAGACGGACAAAAGATTTAATTACACGCATGAATCAAGCGTGCAGGGTGCGGGGGGTGGCGAGTGAGGGTAGCAGTGGGAGGGGGAGGGACGTCATTCAGCGATAACCGTGAGCTGTGCACTCACGCGCGGTCTGCGCTGCCGATGTGCTGTGTGATAAGCCCGTCAGATGCCATTGTTTAACTCAGCTAAGGACGTGCGGGCTTTATCGCGCTGATATAGTTTGTAATTAAAAACGATTCTCTTGATGGAAAGTGCCTATCAATACAGTACCTACTAGATATGTAGGTATAAGGATTCGGGATTAAAGTAGGGAGTATATTATATATCGGGTTAATTTAGCTTAACACAACTAAGTACAGGTCATCGTTACGCTTTTGCCTCTGCAACATGAGCCACGACAGTGCAGTTTTTCGCTTTCTGAAATGCATGCTCTTAGATCTGACTAACGCAGCTGAGTCAACCTGTGATGATCATCATCATCTGCTTAGCCATTAGCCAACTATGTTGCGGTCGGCATCCAGTCTATCCGGATGCAGCTGAGTCAATCTGTGATATTGACACGCTCCGAACAATATTTGATCGAAGTTGATACGACATTCAGAACGTCGCACTGTTTCTTTTAGTAGGTACATTTTAGGTGAAAAAAATTCACTATCTAATACCTATGAGGAAAATTCTTCCCTATTATCATAGACATAACCCACGAACCTTCAATTCCAAGTATTTTAATGCACCTGGGGTTGCGTAAGTAATCTGATTATCATTGGCAATTTTGCATTCGACGCGAATTCTTATGAAAGTGATTTTAAAAGTGGGTTTGGTTTAGTTTAGTGATGGATATTGTAGTTAAAGGTGTGTAGGTAGGTTTTCTCTTATTCTACAAAACAAGTTAGCAAGTTACTGCTAGTTTTTAGTTTTGTTAAATCATGTCTAATTTTTTTTTTTAAGTAGGTACTCTATTTTCTTATCTATTTTGGACAAGGAAAGCATTGCCAGCGCGTGTCACAGACCTAAAACTTACATATTGATATTATTATAAATGGTAGCTTGAAACCGGCATCATCGAAGATTCTTCGAGGGCTCTGAAGAAGTCAATCAGCGCATTTAGCGTTACTAGTTTAGCCTACTCTTAAAAAGTGCCGCCATGTTTTTTGTCAAAAAAATTAAGATGGACATCAAAAAACTTCGTCTTTAAGGTGTCCCTTCGCCACGTACAGCCATATCCTTCCACTGCACCTTCAACTCTTGGACGTCAAAGCAAAGAATTTGAACAGTCAGAGTGATAAAACGAAAAGGAGAAGAGTTGACGATCTGCTAAGTACACGCGACACAAATCAGTTAGTGGCTGCAGCAGAATTCACAGCGCGGTTGTCTGGGCACTGGACCTTGGCTGCTGTCATAAGGGGCGCAAACGAAAGTCCCTAAAAGTATAGAACCGTGAATAATATTGTCAGTTACAGTGAAACCAGCAGTCAAATGTGTGTAACGATGGAAGAGGCTTTGGCATATTATGTGCACTCTAAATCATCATTTACACGTATGCCAGTAGGAGTGGCCTACAAGCAGACGCGTAAATGGAGCATGAAAGCTAAAGAAAAAGAAGGTATATCTATCAATTTATAGTCTTAGGAAAGCTAAGAAGAAAGAATGTTTCTCTCCCGAGGAAGATTTATTTGTGGATGAGACTCGTGCAGATATTAAACTCCAAATTGTTTTAAATAAAACAGTTGAACGTTTAGTTATTGCGCAGCATCATATTATCAAATTTTCATCTCTTGGGGCATCATTCACTCTTATTAGCAAGTGGGGTTGTGATGGCAGTTCCGGCCACAGCACTTACAAACAAAAATTCTCCAGATATAAAGCCACTGATGAATATTTGTTTGTGTTTTCTTTTGTGCCGCTTCAATTGCACGATGAAAGTGGTAAAGTTGCTTGGCAGAATACTCGGTCATCTTCCACTATGTATTGTACCAATTAAGTTTATTTTCTCCAAGGAAACTACTTATTTTACAGTTGCAGAAACGAATAAAGTCATGGAGGAATTAGACCAATAAAATTGTTGCCTGTTGTATGTAAGATGTAAGTTTCAAGCACACACTACTTTTCACGATGATTGACGGTAAAGTGTGCAATGCTGTGACTGAAACTTCCTCATCACAAAAGTGCTATATTTGTGGAGCTAGCTCAAAAGTTATGAATGATATCTCTAGAGATTATGTAGTGAACAGGGACAACCTTGGTTTTGGTTTATCTACACTACATGCATGGATTCGTTGTTTTGAATGTTTGCTTCATACAGAGTTGATACGACAGAGGGGATTTCCTTTAAACTTAATACTAGGTACCATTTACAAGCTCTGTACCAAAAATCAATTAAATAGGAGCAGTAGTTTAGTCGCAAATGATTTTTTAAGTTTTTGCCCCGTTTGAACACGATGTCTTTCCTAACAGCTGATTATGTCTGACGCAAGACACAAGTACTACCAAATATTTTCACTAAGAAGATGGCAATGCAAACAAGAAAGCAATAAATACACACACACACTTGCACTTTCATTACAAAGGGTGGTTGCGTTTTAGGTACTATGATTTGTAAGCTTGTCTGTTCGAAAACAAAAAAAAAAACTAATTTTTATACCGTATCGAATTAATACTAAACACGTAATTTAATGCCCCTCTGTCATATCAACTCTGTATAAGCTATCGTCTCGATGTAAAAAATGTCAGCTACGAGATCGAGCTGATAAGACAAATATCAAGCAACATTCAGAACCGAACCCAGGGTTTGGAAATACCAATGATGGAAATACCGCCCGTAGTTTTTTTTTAAATCCTGGGCTTAGCTCAAATTAGCTAATTTTACAGATATAGATGTGACTCTCATCAAAAAAATTGACAACATACCTTTAACCATATCTTAGCTTCCGGTTACGATCTTAACTAGATACTAGACAGTTGTTTATAAATCTTTATTCGTGGTATACAGCAGCTTTCTGAGGAAGACCAGGAAGCTCGCAATAAAGATTGCAAAAGATTTCGAGAACGTAATACTCGAAAGCGGTCACGTATTACCACGAATAAAGATTTACTTAGTATGTTGTTGATCACATCTGCCCCTTTAATAAACAGTGGATATGAGGTTCCCAAAAATAAAACTGGTAGCCTGCCTTCTGCAGTGTTAGATTTAATAAAACCCCTACTTTGAATCCTGTTCAAATTCCTTATAGACCCAATGTTAACATGCAGCTGCAAGATTATACGGCTGATGATTCATAAGAAGAGAAAGAAATAAGCGACAGCGACAATTAGAGAGTATAAATACATATTAATTTACAACACTGTCTATAAATTAGATTAATTAAAACAATTAGATAGTTATCGCTAATTTCTACCTGCTAGACCTTTTTTGTGACTACCTGCTATGTGCCTGACTAATAGCCGCTTATCTGTAAATGTGCAGATTGCTCATGGTCGTTTGGTTTCCTGTTTTTTTTTTTTTATAATATGTAGTTTTTTTAAACTATGAAAAGGTTATTTTTTACATAGTCTATAACCACCACTCCCTCTTCCCCCCAAAATGGGTCCCCTTACACCAAAACGAATGAATAGGTAAGTCATAACAGATTATAAGAAAGACCCCCTTTGTTTTTTCGTGTTTTGGATATCACCAAATAACTTCTCCCGTTCTGGGGGGAGCGGAAGGGCGTATCAGACTCTTACTGTCTAAAACGTGCTAAAACCCACCCGTGTTCCTTCAGTTGCCTGTGCCAGGGGCCACGGTAACCCTGTCGGACTTTCCCGCAATCCTGGCAGGCATCGGTCCTAGCGGACCCCGTCATTTGGTGCTGACATCTCTGCCCCGCCCAAGCCGAGCAGACCTCCACCGTATGCTCCACCGTGTATTCCGGGCGATCCACACAATGGTGACACCCGGGCGTTTTCTCCCGCCTTATCCGGAGCAGGAACCTCCCGAAGCAACCGTGTCCGGTGAGGACCTGCGTCAGGCGGAAGGTGAGGACGCCGTGGCGCCTCTCTAGCCACTCCTCAAAGAGGGGACTTATCGCCGCAATTGTTGCGTGCCCAGCACTGGGTTGCGACCGTCGCGATCTCCATGCCGCCATGAGATCCCGCCGGAGCTCTGTCCGCTGTGCCGTGATTTCTCGCGGCAGCGGAGTTACGCCCCGGCGTTTTGCTTCCTCGCGCCACTCCCTTATTTGCGCGAGGAATTTTGCCTCCAGATCCCATGGCGGTAATCCGGCAAGGAGGCTCGCCGCCTCACCGGAGACCGCACGGTATCCCTGGACCAGCCGGGTGGCCATGACCCTTTGGGACACGTTCAACTGGCGGGCTGGCCGCCGCCTCAATGAACGCGCCCACAACGGTGCCCTGTAAATGGCCATTTACCGCACGACCCCCGCGTAGAGCCTCCGGCAGGAGGCGTTTGGACCTCCTAAATTGGGCTGGAGACGCTTCAAGGCAGCCCCGGCCCTTTCCAGTCTGGGAGCCAAACGTCGGAAATGCTCCACGAAGTTCCACCGGCTGTCGAGGACGAGTCCCATGTACTTCATCGTCGACTCGACGCCGATGTGAACCCCTCCTACCGTTATTTGGGAACCCGACGGTGGCGCGTTCCGAGGACCATGAAAACACATGGCCTCGGACTTGTGCAGGGCCACCTCGAGTCCCAATTGCCGGATCCTCTCGACGATGGTCGCAATACCCCGCGTGTCGCTTGTTCCGAAGGAAAGTTCCGCTAAGAAAGCCCCTGGGAACCAAAAACCCAAAAAAGTTTTTTGTCCAGCTAGCATGTTCTAGAGACGAACCAGGGGGTGTCGGTTCATTTAGCGGGAGGTACTCTCAGACTTATAAAATTATGTCAACTGTTGTGGTAAGTATCATACATTATTTGATTCATTTATACTCGACTGCTAGTATTAGACAGATATTAAATCGGACTGCTATACGAGGTAGGGAAGTAGGTAATAAAACCACCTGGAGAAAACTTATAAAAAAATAAATTTGTTTATTTCAATTACAAGGTACATACATACAAGATTGAGCATTGGTGGGCTTGGTGGCCCAGTGGTGACGGCCGCGACTTACGAGTTGTAGGTCGTAGGTTCGAACCCAGACAGACGCTTTACTTTGTTTAAATTATTTCATGACCATCTGCTTTTAAAACGGTGAAGGAAAACACCGTGAGGAAACCGGCATGTCCTAGAACCAAAAATTCGAAGACATGTGACATCTACCAATCCGCACTAGGCCCGCTTGTTGGATTATGGCCCACTCCCAAGAAAGTGACGACGACGACACAATTACGTGGGGGTAGTGCGAGGGACCTCGGCGGCGAGATTGGAATGACGATTGATGTATCTTGTGTACTGTACTGGTGGCCCTGTAGTCATATGTGGTCATCGGGGTCGGTGAGGACATGCCTTGGACGGCAGACTTTACTTATTTTGGAGGGGATATAAAGGGCGGCCTCGACAATCAGATGGTTGCGATGCTTGGCGGCGGTATCGAAGAAACGTTTGGAATTGCGTTTCATAAATTGATGGATTGTGGGGATTTTGAGGTCAAGGCTTTTCATTACGAACGAACCATGGGGAGCCTACGGAGGAAACGGTTTTGGAGGGTTTGCATTCTATGGATGTGGTGAGGTTTTGCGTATGTGAAGACTTAACAGGCATAGGTCATTCGTCTAGAATGCACGCTGTGTAAATGCGCAATTTACACTTGAGGGACAATTTGCTACGTGCGTTCACAACGGAGTGGAGTCTACCGAGAACGAAAGCGGCGCGCGAGCGGGCCTGCTTTATGTGCTCTGCAAAAGAAAAGTGCTCATTGAGGATGACACCTAGGTATTTGTCTCGCTTCTCCCAAGGGGTCGGTCGGGAAAGAGATGAGTAGTTTCAGAAAGTAGTTCCCTTATATATATACAAACTCACAAATGTTAACTCTTTTTAAATAGTATAGATAAGTACTGCACCCGTGCGCGCCGGGACCCGAGTAACAATAGAAAATTATTTGTCTCAACAGAAATGATTACTTGCATTTTTTGTGTTCTGAGAGTCATAACCCTGTTATCAGTGAAAACCATAGAATCATCATATCTTCAATTTCCTGATAGATTTGTATCTGATTTTTTTTAGTTCTGAATAATATTTTAAGATTAATATTAGGTGCCGATGGCGGAGATAAATGTATTATATTAGATAACACGAATTGGTCCTTCGAGCCGGATTAGAATATAATATACGCACCGATCGCACACATTGGTTCAGAACTTTATAGGTCTCAGTCCTACAGGTTATAAAAGATGTGCGAGCGAAAAAATAAAATGGTAAAACATAAAATCAAGCATAATCCTTTATATTTCTATTATCGCGAAATCTTTTTGGTTTGGCTGTATATGGCAATTATCATCTGCCATCAAGCTTCAAAAAGATGTTCAAATATTTTAATCATTTCGCTTATTATTGCGGATTTCTGAAAACCCAAAAAAATCTAATAAAAATTATTACTCTGTTCTAAAGTATAGTTATTTCGGATCCGGCAGTTCCTACTCTCCCATTAAAAATAGTTTATACTTTCGTTAAATAAAAAAGTGATGTCCGTTTTTTAAGACATTTATCATACTGTGCGCGGGTGACAATAAACAAACGCGAGTTTACTGAAGACTTGTCTACTTCGAAGTCATAGGGTTCAACAGCAGGTCGATGATATGAATATCTTAATTTAAACACCTGTAGAGTATCACTAGCATTACTTTAATTTTTTTTTATAAACGGGCTGTTGGTGTTAACGACCTTTAGTTAACAAAAGAAAATATATGTCAAAAAAAAATCACTACAAAGTGAAAAATAACTTTCATTTCGGAAGTTTGTGTCTTTGGTTTTGTATTTTCGTTTTTTGCTTCCGACTTAAGAAATTTTTAAAGTTATTTTTATTGTTGTTTTAGTTGCTTGTAATTTTTTTTTTGTTGTTTTACTTTGTAGTGTTTTTTTTTAAATAGTTTTGTTAGCTACCCCACACAAATTCATACACTTCACTTGCTTAGAAAATGTACCTACCCCAAACAAAGTCGTATACCACTACTTGCAATGTAAATGTGTTTGACGACACGGTTGGCGCAGTGGTTAGCGATTGACTGCTACGTTACGTGTCGCGGGTTCGATCTCCGCACGGAACAAATATTTGTATGACCTGCAAGTAGTTGTTCCGGGCCTGGCTGTTTGTGTATGTGAGTTTAAATGTTTTTAAACGCACCCCACGATACAGGAGAAATTACTAGTGGGCCAACGTTTAAAAAAAAAACAGTGACAGGAAGTTATTAAAACATCATCAACATACACTAAGAAGAAAAAATGCGTATTATTGAAGCCAAGTCAAAAACCACTCATCACAATTTGACCAATTTTATATGGGTGGTCCCATATAAACTTGTTTAAGTTTTGATGAGTATACACCTTCAAACAAAAGAAGATTTTTTCAAATCGGTTTATAAATGACAGAGATGAAAGAAAAAAAAAAGCACCGGTTTGAGAACCTCCTCCATTTTTTTTAGTCTGTTAGGCTGCCTGTCCTTTGAAGCGGAGCGAGGTTGCGGAGCGGAGAAACGGAGAAATATACACCAATAGGAATGCATAAAATCTCCCCTTATGGAATCCTATTGGGTAATATTTCTCCGTTTCTCCGCTCCGCAGCCTCGCTCTGCTTCAATGGGCAGGCAGATGATGGCTATATTATAACCCAACAGAGATAAGAGTAGAACCTATGTTCAACAGTAATAGTACATGCAACCACACCGCGTTTCTGAGGATGCCCTTTAAATAAACTAATGGTGAACTCACTGGCATTTAGATTTGCTGACATAATTATAGGCGGTAAGCTACGGGTGGTAAGTAGTTCAATAACAATGTACCACTAGCTAATGAAGGGCAGCCTTTACAGTGTCACCGATATCAGAGATCAATTTTTGGTATATGGTCCATTATGCCCTTGCAATAGTTTGACAGCACAAAGCACAAAAATTACCTCGGGAGATGCCGTTATCCAGCGTTGTAATTCAATAAGCAAAGACGAGCGAGCAGAAAGTCGTAATTTGGGTCTGCACCCATTCATTGCACTTTTGGCGTTTTGCACCGCTCTAGCACAAGCATATTCAGCTTAGTAACAGGAATACCAGTTATTTGTAACCAACAATGCTAGTAACCACAAAAAAACTGGCCTAAACTTCCAGTTCCAAATTCGAGTTTCCGACGTCCTCAGGCACTCGCGAGCAAGCATACGTGTACGCGATGTCTGCGGCTGCGCTGACGTGGTCGGTGGCTCGCGCATGCGCGGCGGGCTCGCTACCAGCCTGCTCATGCGCCGCCCCACCCCGCGCGCCTCCACGGCCGCCGCGGCAAGCGCAGATCACGCCTGCGGAACCACATGCACGGTTCAAGTGGGGTGGATGTGGTGACAACTTTCAGTGGGCGGAAAGGTATGAATATTGAGTAATTTATTACTAGTGGTAATGCTAGAGACTGAAGGATTAGCAAAATATAACAAATCATTTTAATGTACTTAGTCTACAGTAACATATAACTGTGATTTAAATAAAAAAAAACAAAATCCTGTTTTCAGATTCGCGAAGCAGTTTCTGGATACGCACGAAATAGACGTCCGAGAAGGAAAGGTGGAAAATATCCTAGAAATAGAGACGACGACCACAGAGCTACCTACTACTACAACAACCATGGAGCCGACGACGATGCCACCCATAGTCATCTTAGTGGATGACCAGCCCGCGCCAGCTAACACCAGCGTGGCCCCGAAGACAAGAAAGAAAGGACGTCGCGGACGGAAGCGTCTGCCGCGCTCACCGCGACGAGGAAGACCAACACGGAAAAGGTTCAGATCTAGACCGAGGTTAGCGTATATGAAAGCGTTTTTGCACGATGCTCACCAAACCGAAGGATTATGGCAGAGGTGTATGAAACGCATTTTCACCCTAGGGTGTAACTGGGGCATTTTTTCAGCAAAACGCAATTTAATAAGTCTTCATCCGACCTTTGATCACTCTTGATTCATAGTAGTAGCAATATAGTCAAAAATAATATTTATATTTTCTTTTGAACAGGTACGAATATGAAGATAGAGGCTCCAGGTACCGCAACATTGAATACCGGATGGCGGCTGACGACCCGAGGTTTGACCCTCAAGTGGACTTGCGAACTCGACTCGAACGACTACGAGAGCTCATTGCGTCCGCTAACCTGATGAACGGACGATTTGGACGAAAGGTAAATAAGGATGGAATTGTTCAGTTTCATAAAAAAAATACTTTCTCAATTACATAAAGATCATCTACGTCTTCTTAGCCCGATTCTTGAGTGAATTATGATGACCTCAATATGTTTTCTGAGACAAGAATTGCTGTAAACCCTACTGCCTGCAGCCGAGTCTTCAGGATCTTCTCACATCCACATATAGTAGTTGTGAAGTGGATGTTCTAGTGAAGTAAAACTGATGTTACGAGTACCTTCGCTGATATGCTGACTATATGTCTCAAACTCAAAGCATTTATTTCAACTAAACCATTTACTTTTGAATTGTCAAGGAGTCGGTCAGACAGAAAGATGAAGCAGTTGGCCATTCCAAAACGAAGTAGATTCCTATGGAGAAGAACGGGCAAGAAACTCCATGGACACTCTTTTAAATCACTTACATTTATGTATGTTGTCCAGGCGGTGTCATCAGGCATGCGCACGAAGTGCACGTGTCACGGCGTGTCGGGCTCGTGCTCAGTGCGCACGTGCTGGCGCTCACTACCGCCGCTGGCGCGCGTGGCGGCGGCGCTGGCGGGCGAGGCCGCGCGCGCCGGCCCGCTGCGCCCGCACGCCCGACACGCGCGGCGCGCTCGACCGCGGCTGAGATACGTCACGCCTAGTCCGGACTATTGCGAGCCTGATTCAGCTGCAGGATCGCTTGGGACACACGGCAGGTAAGACCTTTTAGCTGGTTTTTCTAACGCACCCAAGGCCTGTTAAGATGTTCCTAACTAACTATCTCTGCCCAGCCATATCCCATTTTATTTCAGGTCAGTTTTAACTTTCCACAAAACCAGTGGCAGTACTAGTGTTTCTATACTAATACGTTAGATATAGAGGTTCACAGTCATCCTTCGCAATTTTTTGCTCGTACCTATCCTGTATTAGCAACATTGCAGACGTGGTTCTATCCAGTGCAAGAGAAAGTTGGAACTATACAGGACGTACAGCGACATCAATTTTACTCAACGGTACAACACTTCATAATACGGCAACAGCTCCAGGCACAATTAAAAACCTATTAATTCCGGCTCTCTGGGGAGGCCATGAGGCTCGAATGATTAATAGTGTTTGATATAGGTACTTACCATTAAAGTTTGTTTACAGAATATGTAACGCGACCCTGGGCAGTGCATCAGGCGGTTGTGGCCGGCTGTGTTGCGGGCGCGGGCGACGCGGCGTGCGCTCCAGCCGGCTCGAGCGATGCCACTGCCGGTACCACTGGTGCTGCCGCGTCGACTGCCAGCTGTGCCGACTTACCACCGAGGAACACTACTGCAACTGAACCTTCTTACTTGATCTTCATCTTAGCTGAACATAGTATTCAACACCAACATGAACCTAATGTTTTGTCTCTGTATCCCCGAAAGTTTGTTGGCAGAACTAAAATAGACTATGGCAATGAGACTGCCCATGTACTAAAATTGTATTGATAAATTCAGCACCCAAACCGCGCTTCCAGCGCAATTAAAACCTGCTGCAGCTATAAAGCCACAGATTGTCATGAATGTACATAAATATAAAAGACCCCAAAATTTACATGACGGGGTGCACTTCTCAGCTAGGATATAAAATATTCCAACTTGAATTCACTCTACTCTACCCTCTATAAATTTTTGATATAGAATTTATAGTCAAAATTTAACAAGTTTAAAAAAAATACTTACTCGTACTTGGTTATCGAATCCTTGGCCTATATTAAATAAGTAGAAGTCTTCAGTCTCAATTTGATTTTCCAGAAAGAAAAAGAAATTGTGTCCATTTGATTTGCTTGTATTTGCATTTTCGAAGATTTTACCATAAATATGTATATAATTGGACGAGGAGCCCAGAGGGTGTTTGAGCAAGCATATGCAGGGCGAAAACTTGATAGCTGAGTTAGTGCGGCATGAGGAGGGAACACCGAAAATATATTTGAAAGCTTCAGACAGGAGCCACTTTGTCAAGAGTCCACTTTCAGATTTCGAAAAACGACCAAAAATAAAGTGATCTTCAGAGCCGTTGATTTCCTTATGATCGTGTGCGGTCTAACCCATAATGGCTTAAATAGGCAAATCCGAGGAAGAAATTGAGGTCTTTCCCTTAATCTGACATACTCAGATTTGGACCTTTTGTTAATAGGATATTCAGGGCGAATGAAAGTTATTCTGTGCAATAGTTTTACATGTCCTGATAGTAAATATATAAATATCTGAAGGATTGATGGAGCCTTTTGGCAAATTGACGAAATTTCATCAATTCAGAAAATTACCCAAGTGGTCATAATTTTGCATTTATCCCTAAATCAAGAAACCCAGTAGCTTCGACTACTATTTGAATTTCAAGCTGACAAGTTTGTGAAGATTTCTCACTATTCAGAAGTTTGATTCATTCTAAAAAGGAACAGTTATTCTGTGCAGTAGGCACAGTTTTTTTTTTTAATAAATTATTATACGCCCTGAATATCTTTTTAAAAAAGGTCTAAATCTCAGTTTTCAAAGTCCTCAAATTTAGGAAAAGCCCATAATTTCGTTGTCAGATTGGCCTATTAATTGTTAATTAATTATTAATTCATTAATTATAGGTTAGGTCGCACACGATCCTATCAACGGCTCCGAAAACCACTTTGTTTTTGGTCCTTTTTCGAAATCTGAAAGTGGACTCCTGACCACGTGGCTCCTATCTGAAACTTTTCAAATATATTTTTGGTGTTCCCTCCTCATGCCGCACTAACTCAGCTATCAACTTTTCGCCCTGTAGGTATATGCTTGCTCAAAAACCTGGGCGGCGCGGCGGCGTCCAAATTTTAAACAGAATAAATATTTTCCCTTTTTAACCAAAGATTGATTAAGAATACAATTATATAAAATACAATACTAGTCATTATACCTTCGTAAGTTACTTGTGTATAATACTCCGTCTATCCACAAGTCGGATAAAATTTGGCGATTAGCGATTATGCTATTTGCCTCTCATGAAGCCATTATGTGTCCAAGCGAGAGGCAAATAACGAAAACAATAGTGGAGCTGCCATAAAGTAATGCCATTGAGTTAAAATATTGTATTGAAGGAGAAATCAAGTAGAAATTAAAGTTTAAATAGTAGCATTATATTCTCAGGAGCATCCTACAGTAATTAGAACATAAATTTTTCATCCCGTTTATTTTGACTGTTTGTTATTTTGTGACATAACGGAAATTATGATTCTAGTATGAATAACTTAGCGTGTATTTTCTAATATTTCGACAATAAAGTGAATTAAAATGTTTAATGTAGCCTACCAATGCTGTATATTCAGCTTTAACAGTAATTATTGATGTTCCCCATTTTAGGGCTAATGATCAACCACATCGGATGTTACTACATAGGTAACATTGAAGTAGTACGAAAATCATTGCAGTTAGTACAACAAAATAATACAGGAAAATAACTGTACAATATTTTTATTCCTAGTGTCACTTATTACTTACATTGTTGTACATATTTTATATTTATTGAACTTATAAATAATAAACTGGTACATGTAGGTACTTTTTCTCTGTCAAGGTAATTTTAATAATACGTAGTTTTAGTTGTACTATCTTTAGTCGTTTCATGTCAAATGATAATGTTATTACATAGTGATGTTAAGGATTCTTGTAAATAAAAGTCGTACTTAGAAGATTTTTTTTTTTTTATTTGATTAAAGGAGAATGAGTAATGATGGGCCCACCACTCAATAGGAATAAGACACTCATAAATGAATAGGTATGTTTATGCAGAATAAAACTTATTATTACGACTAAGGTCAAAAGTCAGTACTTTCGGAGTTATACTACTTATTATACTGCCATAAAAGTGATCGTAGTTTACTTCGTTATAAGGTAAACTATGGCCAGACTCAAAACGGACGGCACCTATCTGCTTGCTCCTTACCTGCGCCCCCACCCTACCCGCTGCGCCCACCGCTTGCCCAGGCGCATTTGCAAATGGCGATCAGTCATATTGCAGTGAACATCTTCGAGACGGTTTATACGTTATAGAAATATACAGACAAAACGATTTACATGATTTAATAGAATATAATATACCAGCAGAGAATGTGTGGTTGCTGCGTGGTAGGATACAGTCACGCCACGTAAGAGCAAGAATATACTATTGCTATATATTAATTGATCGAAACCAAGTTGGAAGAAACGCGATATCACAATATTATTGCTCTTGCTTGACCGGACGGCGAACTGTAGGAAGTTGCGCTCACACTATTTCTTTGATTTGGTACCTAGGAGTTGGGAGACATCAACCATTCGTGGCCCCCGTGGGTTTTTTAAATGATGTAATTGTCTTTGATGTCCAAGACGAATAATAAATCTCTTTTGTTTTAAAGTGTACTTATTATTACTATTTTACCTTATAAGTATCCATAAAGAATATGTTAGACTGACGACTTTATGACGTAATATCTCCGAAAGTACTAACATTTGACCATAGTTATATCAGTAACTAATGTTCCACTTAAAAAGCCCTATCCAACAGTATATCAGATGTTACTATTGAAGGGTGGGCCCAGACTCCATACATTCATTTCCCATTGTCCTTTACTATTTGAGACACGAATGAGCATGGAAGCATGAGTGATTAGTTAATTAATTTATAAATACACCAACAGCACCTGTATATATATGAAGTATTAATTAGCGCGAAAGTAACCTAGATTTCGCGTTATAATACCGACGAGGACAGAGCTGTGTAAAGCTGATAAGCCAAGCGCACATTACAGCCACAACGGGTCGCACGGCAACGCATTTTCATACAAAAAAGTGCGGTGCGGCCCGCCTGTTGTGTGCGTTGGTTTCATAGAATAAGTACGAAAGTGATTAAGGAGGATTTTCCAATGCGTTGCGGCGCGGCTCGTTCTAATCTGCTGTAGCTTTACAGCACGCTATGCTCAATGGTGAAGGTGAACGCGCACCTAAGCGCGCCGCAGTAGGTAACAGTATTTTAGAATTCGTTGTATTAAATTAAATGCATCCTACCGCCCGCGACGACAGCAGCAACGCTGAAAGTTTAATATTGTGCGAACAAGTTTAAATTCTTAATTCAGCAACACATAGTATAGTCGTATATTTTGGTTTTATTTGAAAACAAGACAGGAAAAATAATATAGTAGGTAATGAAAGTCAATATAAATGTGAAGTAAGTTTATTTACAATACTATTGTATTTCAGCAATGTATTATCAATTAAATATACTGAGCAATATAAAAGACACAATTTAAGGAGCATGTTATCTACGACCAATCTAAAGAAATTCACTGTATAATATAATATTCAATTCACTAACTTGTGAGATCTCGAGACTGCTTCATTACTTAACCTTATACATAAACACGGTAGTTTTAATCACTATAACTATACAGAATTTTGGAATTTGTTACTGGGAATAATATAAAAATAAACTCTTGCTAACATAGGATTTCAGTCCAACAGAAAATCCCTTCACTTATGAACTAAAAAATCACATAACTTTTACTTATTTCTTAAAAATGGTGGTAAACGGCTTATGTAAGTGGTATAAGTGAAAACTTACTAAAAAATTACTTACTGCATACAGAAGTCAAGTATTATTTGTGTGAAATTTTGCATTGTTATAATTTTAGACGCTTTACAGAAACGATATATGTCGCAATATGGCATCGCAAATTAAAGTAGGTACTTACGATATTTGAATAATATTTAAATTACTAACGTTTTATAACAGAATTTATTAAAATAATAAGATAAGAAATTACTTAACAATTTCAAATAGAAAACAAATATTTTCGATATATTTAAAAATAAGATTTTCATATAAGCAACCGCCAAATGTTTTAGTCAAACGCTTGTAATTATTATAAATGTGTGAAAATATATACATATCGTAGAATACATGTAATAATTGAATTGTTCAGCTACGTAAAACGCTGAACTGTACATAAACAGTGAGCATGTACCTACTTACACATTCACTCGAACTCGGCATTCAACAAAATTGGAATAAACTAATAATATCAACACTTTAGTTCATCATAACTCAGAATGCTCGTCGTGTTCTGAAACAAGAGATTTACATCAATAAATAATTTTCTTGAAATAAGGCTTTGCTTAAAATTGTTATGATTGTTCATGACACTTACTTGATGGACTTTCAGCTGGAGTTTCTTGATGATCAGTACTCTCGATCTCCTGCAACAATTTTTTTTTATAATGTTTCTGATTTGTCATCACATACACCTAGGATCTAGACCACGGTCTAATACAGTTCATAGCTCAAAATTAGCAATACTAACCATGGAGGCGATATTTACAATACTATCGATATTGGAACTAGTTTTCCTGTTCTCTATATTATCGATAAACTGTGGATTCACTCGCAAACACAATTTTACTCAACTCCAACTGTTGTATGTATATGTTGCAGTTGAGTAAGGGTCTTTTCGGGCCTGAATGACAATGACTGGGAGCCCGCTTTTGGTAAACGTTTGTGACATTGTATTCACAAAACCAAATGACGGCGTTAGCTCCGATTTTGGCCACGAGCCAAAAGAACCTTGCATAATCAGCCTATAATATGCCCCTGCTGGGACACAGGCCTCGTCTCTGTGAGAGGGAGTGGGCTGTAATCTACCATGCGGGCCCAATGCGGGTTAGTAAAAGAACCTTGTAGCGTTGTATAATTCCCAACAGTAGGGTGCTACAGTCAGTTCAGTAATGCCTCACCTGTTCATGATCAGCGGCTTGGTACAGTCCGCGTCGCACGCGCGCCTGCAGTCCTTTTATCTCATCGTCGTACTCGCTCCACTCCGGTACGATACGCATAGCGGCTGAGAGCTTCGCTTCTTTCGTCTGCGGGTTATTGCACTGAAAATAAAAGAAAGATTATTAATTACCCATTACCCTTTCCTATTCCTAGAGAGGGAGAGAGAAAGAGAGAGAGAGAGAGAAAGAGAGAGAGAATATATGAGGGAAGGCCTCGTTCCGTGCCGATAAACCGCCACGTCCGCATTCACGGACAGCACGTTTTTGAACTCTTTGATCAGCGGTCGCGACTGACGTCTCATTTTGTTTAACGCTACCACAGATCAAAGAATACAAGTACAGATACCCAATCTTATAGAGCAAAAGCGTGCCGCCCTAATGTAGGCAATTGTGTAGGCAATTTTAGTCCCGTAGTTACGCCAATAGATGCAGTATCTAAGCTACCACGGCTATGCCGCTGTCAGCCTACCATTGTTTTAGTAATATATTGAGATATCACCAGATGGCATTGACTTCCCGGGCAACAAATAAACGCACGATGCTCAGGAACTTTTTTGTTTTTAATATAAAAGTAGTATTTTTAAGACTATGTTACGCATCACACAAGAATATACAAAAACGAAACGCTTAGTGCCTGTGGTACCACAGAACTTTCGCGATCCGTGATGGCGCCATCTAGTGCCCAGTATCGTAGCAAGCTACAAAGTTATGAGTTAGATGGAGTTAGTATCAATTTTATTGCTTTTATTAAACTTATAAAATATACCCTTATTTTATGTAGACAAGGATGTTTGTTGAATTTATTAAGGTGTAAAAATCATTCAATCTTCGCGATTTATAGTTCAAATGTTTCGCTCGATATCTGTGACGCCATCTATGAAGTTTTTTTTTTGTAATATTTATAAGTTGTTCAAGTTGGGAGGCCATGGCGCTACCGTTAAGTCGCGTTAATTGAGCCATTATCCGCCTGTACATGTTTCTGACTGTTTTATTTTGATTATACAGGGTGGTAGGGAGGGACATCGACCCGCCACTTGTTACCATGGATTCAGTACATGATCCTGAAACCCTCAGCGCAGAAATTTTTCGCCGGCTATTTAAAAAAAAAACTATCTATCTATACATTTAGAACGCGTCGTAGGTATTGCACTTTTTTATGAAACAGTATTTTTTTTGAGAACCGACCAAACATTTCTACGCTAGGGGGTCTAGAATCATGTGCTATAAGTGAATTAATATTATACAAGGTGTAACAGAATAAACGCAAGTCCTGAAAGTAGTTTGCTCCTAATTGACTACTGAATCAATTTCAGTAAGCAGGCAGTATGCCTCAGGCATTAAGTCCGCCTTTGTACAGTATTATTTTTTACTTGTGCATAAAGTTTTAATAAATAAATAAATATAGGTATATTTTTCAAATTTTATTAATTTTGCAATACTGACCGCCGATTGAGCCAAAGAAAACTAAATCCTATTTTAAGGCAATAAGACTCAATTTTAAATGCATATAGCAATGCTAGGGTCAACACCATTTTCTTAAATAATAGTTAGCTTTAAAAAAAATGTTTTGGTCATTGTATTGTGCTTTTGACGACACGGTTGGCACAGTGGTTAAGCGATTGACTGCTGCACAGCGTGTCGCGGGTTCGATTCCCGCACGGAACAAGTATTTGTATGACCTGCAAGTAGTTGTTCCGGGTCTGGCTGTTTGTGTATGTGAGTTTAAATGTTTGTAAACGCACCCACAATACAGGAGAAATTCCTAGTGTGGGGCAACGTTTTTTAAAAAAAGAACAAAAGAACAAAGACTCTATTTGGGGAGCATGGGGTCTTGCTTTAATAATATGTTACATGTTGTATAGTTCATGTTATTACTGTGACTTACCAAATCGATAGTCTTGGCGTAAGTCTTGGAGTCATTGTCGCACCATGTCTCGCACCACAACCATTCTTGAGGCAACGACTTAATGGCTACTTGATGAATCATATTGTTCGGCAAATCTTGATCTGTAACAAGATATTGTATTACCGATTAGATCATCAATAATCAATACCGATAGAATTATATCAATGTTTTACAAGAAAATCCCACTTCCACTGTATTGTACCCTGGCTGGTCCGTTTCAACCGGTCAGGTGCCGTGTTTGAAATAATTATCACTCATGTTCGACTATACTGAAGATCGGTATCGTGGAAAGGATAGTGGAGCTCCAAGGCAGTAATCCTAAAGTGTAACTATACTAGCGAACCGCCACTGCTTCGCGCGATTTTTACGACTTCACAATACATCGAGATTTCTTTATTATTATAGTAGATTATGCACCGAGGGGCTAAAGTTGTGTCTTATGTCACGGGCGTCATATTGAATCTCGAGCGCAATGAAGGATCGGGATTTAACTCACGAGCGAAGCGAGGGAGTTAAAACAAGAATCCTGAATGCAGCGAGGGATTCAAGCTAGCCCAAGGCAAAGACTCCTTTAGCCCAGAGGAGGATACTCTACTTTTTACACCTACTGTGAGAAAACAATAGCCATAGTACGAAAAACAAAGTATTTATTAAATAAACAAACAGTAAGAATAACATATTTAGAACTAGATGGTTCGTAGTTATCTAATTATTCTTACAATATTATGTCTTCGAAAACATGGCAACGATATGAAGAAGCAGTCGTTATGATTTTGTAGGAAATCGAGAATATCATCCACGCGTAGTAAGGGTTTCGAGAATAGCTTTCCTCTTTCTGGCACCAAAGCGTGTTTGTTAGTACTATACCTACTGCCAATTTAGCTGAGCATGTGAGATTCCAAATTCAAATCACATTATTGACCAGCGTGTTATAATGAAATCCAGTACAACATTATTGACCGGTTGTGCCCCCGGCCACTAATGACTCACTTTGGGTTAAGGTTGCTTGACATATAATTTGACATTTTCGAGCAGGTGGTGTGAAAAGTTTATTATTATACGCATAAAACTTCTGGGTTAAATTCTCTAATTGCTGGTGAAAGCCGCATCGAATCCGTTGCGCAGTTTAGAAGCACCACGCGGTCACACAGACAGACACGAAAAACGACTTTCATTTCTAATATGTATAGATAGATTCATACTACTGTAACTGACCTAAGTTAGACAAGCTGTTAGGATCCTGACTGAGCGCCTGGTACTGCCCTCGCAGTCGGTCCCCGGCGGCGATGCGGCGGAACCTCTTCAGATCCACCACGTACAGTGCGCTGATGTGGTAGCTGCGGCCCTGCAGGTGGTTGCGCCAGTAGCCTTGCTTCCAGAACCTGGCACATCACACATATGTAGCCTTACTTACTATGCTCATACCCATACTATACTCTGCTATCGGTCTAAAGATGTAACTATAGTCTATTCGCGTTATGAAAACAGTGACTCATCGTTGTCACTCAGCTTAGCCACGCCCCTTGACCAATTAGATCATAGTAAATTAGAAAGCCGTGTTCACATTGACCAGTCTGTTGAAGTAAGCCCTTCAGACTGCAGACAGTACGGACGTGTCGTTTCAAAAATGAATACCTCACCTATTCGTAAAAATAAAAGTGGATCAATAATTCATAGCGGAGAAAGACGAGTGATCTACATATAATGTTATTAAGTACATACTTTAAAAAAACAGTGTGGTGATCAAAACGTGACTATGGAGAGTACAGTAGTGAAAACAGCTAGTGCATGCCCCAGTATGAATACGCCTTTACTTTGCAGTTACACTGATGAGTCACTGTTTTCTTAACGCGAATAGACTATAGATTGCAGTCGATGGATGACATCGTCACATAATATTTTGAGGTCGTCAATATAGATTGGCCGATATCGACAGAAAGCATCTAGCACCTTGATAGCTTTTAAAAGTTCGCGACATTTGATGGTAAACTAACAGATTGCATGAACTTCTTTATGCAAAATATATGAAGTGAATACAATTTTGGAATTTGATCAGTATACAATTTGGCAGAATGCAGTGCAAACAGAAGGGACTAAATAGCCTCACATGTCGAATGAGGTCGAATTCAGTGGCATGCTAGGGAAAGCATACGTGCACCATTAGGCTGCTATAGCCTGATGATAGCAAATAAACTGTTACCTGAACCCTTCCATCTCTCTTCTGCTGTCACAGAATGGCGTGTATCCGTATGGCGCACCGCCCAAGTCCAATTCAACCAGCTCTTTCAGGTCCGCGCGAACAATCTGTGCCATACAATGTTGATAATTAAGCATAACTCAGGGTGAACGCTATGCAGATTAAACAGAACAAAGTGAATTTTATCATATTTAGATTTTAAAAGCCAACATTCTTAAAATAATAATATTAATATGTACAAGTATATAAAAAGGGGAGGGGAAAGAATCAAAGGCCATAAAAAAATTCTTCCGTATCGCTGTCAACAGAAATAGTGCGCAAAAGGCTGGCAGCATTGCCACGTTGTATGGCAATCCTGATTCTTTGGTCAAAAAATAGGCCAGCCCTCTGGTCACGTGAAGAGTCGACGAACCGCTTTCGAAAAACTTAGTGGGCACTCGGACCCCATGGCCCTAGAGTTTCAACCCCAAAAGGCTCGAACAAATAAGTTCCAATTAAATTGGAATTTTTGCACTGTTTGAGATTTTCCGCACCTGCAGCAGTCGCCCAAGCATAGCCTGCCGTGCTAGGAAGATGGGATGACGTAAGGCTGTCGCCACATCCACACAATGTACTATAAGTACAGCCCGCGCCAAACTTTGTTACCGCCTTGAATATAGTCGCGAGTCCGAACTTGCGCATGATACAGTCGAGTGGACAATACGTAATCAACCAAACAATTTTCGTTTTCTAACATTTTTAATACTTATTATATTATGTCAATTTATTTTTATTGGATGATTATAAAGTTCGTGTTTATTTTTGAATTCGCGATTTTCTTCCGTTTTTTTTTCATTTAAATCCTATTTCATTTATAATTCTCCTCAAACTCGTTGCGGATCCTTCAAAGTTTATATCTTCTTTTACTTTTTTTTAAAGTTGAGCAATTGTCGGCAACTCTTTCTGTGTTAGATGTTGTGAATACATCTTTTGATGACACCTTGGTCAAAATTGTCGATTCCGGTTATCATTTTTACCCCTTGCCTCTTCTTTCCGGGTGTACGAAAAACTGCTAATAAATCGGAACTTGGTTCATTAGCAACCGATATAATACGTCGTACAGTTCTTTCTGATACTCCTGTAGCGGCTGCAGTCCGTTTATGTACTGCCTCCAAATCGTATTTAAGGCCTTCTTCAGCTTCTTACTTCATAAATTTATAAACATCGTAGACCATTTTACGAGCCTGGCGTCGTAAAACATTACAACGTCCGGTAGGCATTTTTATAAACAAATAACAACGAGTAACAATAACAACAAGTAACAATAACTAAAAATTATAACAACAAATTAACGAAACGATCGAACGAATTCTGAACGCGACAGTACTCTCAGAGCTCAACAAGTGCGTGATTTGTGTATTGACGTAGCACTCACACTAAGGCGTGGGTGCTAGCGCGCGTCGCGGGGGAGCGGTGCGTACGCGTGTGGACCTGCCCCCAAGCTCTTGTGCGTCCCGCTAATACCTGATTTCGTGTTCTGCGCAATGCAATGAGCCTAGTTTCGGGGCGGTCACAAAGTTTGGCGCGGGCTTTATATCCCACACCAAAGGCCGACCTAACTTCCAAGGCATTATGGTAATTCCGTCAGGTCTCTTCCCATCGTCGCGTGCCAAGCCATTGGGTTCTAGAACAGTTGGCACCCAGGCGGTGACAAGAGCACGACTGAAGATGTCATTGATGCTGGCATGCCGTGCTATCTGGCCTGCGCTCATACTGCAGGACAGGCCATGGTGTCCGAGGCAGTCGACACCTTCAACGCATCGGCAGCGATGCATAGCCACGCAAGGAGCGCCAAAACGCAGACAAGTAATCATATGCATCGGACTTATAAAATGGCCAGTTATACACTGACGAGTTATATAAAAAGCCACTTAAAAGTACCTAAAGAAATCGAAATATCACCTAAACCACACAAGTTAGTTTCATGAAGTAATAAAAATCTTGTAAACAGTATTACATATATATTGCACATAAAAACCTTATAACATACTGGCCTGTTTGAACTCAGGTATAGAGAAAGTGAAAAAAAATAGTCTCATTTCATAATTTTGGATTACATTTGAATATTTTAATTTTCACGTTGATTGCGTATCGATTTTTATAACTAAAAGTGCTTACGGCAGACGTTGACTTGTAAATAAAGGTAACATCATGCCTCTCACACCCGAGGAATGCCAAAATGGGTGTGAGACATTCTACTGTCCAACAAGTGGTTCGGTGTCTGGACTTAGCCTAAAAAAGCAATACATATTGAAAGATTAAAAAATGTCGTACACTTAACTTAACGTAACTTTAAGAGTTAATTGTTTTTTTCTGTCCAAATGGCCCTATTTTGTTTTTCCCTTCTTTAACACATTTTTGTTTTTGTGTTTCAACTTGGTGTTTTTTTAATGCGTTCACTTCGAGTAGCTATATTGCGTGGTTTCGGAAATATTTCATGATAAGTTAGTGGCTCTTTATATTGCTCATGAGTCTATTATAAAACCTAAATAAAATCTTTAGTAATTTAAAGAGTAAATTCTCTGCGCTATCGCAAACAATGTCTTTTTAGCGTGACAAGGAAAGTCCCCTTAAAAAACTTGGTAAACAAAGTCATAGCAATGCATGGTGGAATGAGTAAACGAAGCCCAGTAGGAACGGCCTGTTTCCCACTAGGGTTACTGGTACTGAACTAACTGCTTAACGCAATAATAATAACCAAACAATAAACAAACAACAACAATACGAATAATAATAATAAAAAAATTAAATGCATATAATAATGTAATAAAACATTTTATAATAATACCTGGTCAGCATCCACGAAGATGATCTTCTTGACGTGCAGCGGAAACAGCACGTCGAGGAACAGAATCTTGTAGCCCCAGATGGTGCGCTGCCTATCGCGCTGACGCTGCAACCAGCGCGGCCACTGGTACTGAACTAATTCGTATTGGAACCCGTACTCTTGTGCCATGTATGGTAGGATGTCCTAGGGAGCAAAGTACACAATGAGATAGTGGTCAAACCCGAGCTGAAAAGACGAGGTATTTTTTTTATATCTCTTTGTCTGTAAGCTGTATTCGTTTAAGGACTGTAGCACATTTTTCTACAAATACCGCAGTATATAACTTTTCAGAGACCAATTAATTGAATAAGGAATCACAACTCCGCAGCAATCAAGGTCTCAAATTAAAGATAATATAATCATCTTCAGAATGGCACCATAAAAATACGTTTTCACCACCACATGAACAGCAGAAAATGAAAAAAAATGGGGTCTGAATAGGAACCAGTAAAGCTAGATCAACTACATATTAAAACTTCAACAAAAAAAAATATGGCTTATATAGTCCTCTATACGTACCTATACTAAATATTTTGTACCTAAATAAATAACTTTTCACACCACCTGCTCGAAAATGTCAAATTATATGTCAAGCAACCTTAACCCAAAGTCAGTCATTAGTGGCCGGGGGCACAGCCGGTCAATAATGTTGGACTGGATTTCATTATGACCCGCTGGTCAATAATGTGATTTGAATTTAGGATCTCACATGCTCAGCTAAATTGGCAGTATAGTACTAACAAACACCCTTTGGTGCCAGAAAGAGGAAAGCTATTTTCGAAACCCTTACTACGCGTGGATGATATTCTGGATTTCCTACAAAATCATAACGACTGCATCAACATCTATAAACGTACCAAATAAAAACTTAACTTTATCTTTGCAGAACTGGACTAATGTCTCAAATGTTACCATTAACTTCAATTAATATGTAAGTGCATATAACTAACTAGTTCTAAATATGTTATTCTTACTGTTTGTTTATTTAATAAATACTTTGTTTTTCGTACTATGGCTACTATTTTCTCACAGTAGGTGTAAAAAGTAGAGTATCCTCCTCTGGGCTAAAGGTGTCTTTGCCTTGGGCTAGCTTGAATCTCGAGCGCAATGAAGGATTCTTGTATTAACTCCCTCGCTTCGCTCGTGAGTTAAATCCCGAATCCTTCATTGCGCTCGAGATTCAATATGACGCCCGTGACATAAGACACAACTTTAGCCCCTCGGTGCATAATCTACTATTTTCATTTAGGAGATAAATAAAGAGCGCTCTCAAATTTCTTTATATATTTTCTACCCGCGGTTTGATATTCCGCGCTCAGATGCGCTCTAGAAAGCAGGGGTGTATCGCTTTCTTGTAAAAAATAAATACGATTAAAATAATAATAAAGTGATTGCCCTGCTGTATAGTATGGTTGGAAAAAGTTGATACTTTTCGGACCAAAAGCATAACTACCAGACTTATTACCAGAAATTGGTTTAGAAAGTAATAAATAAAATTTAAAATAGCGGTAAATACATGTTTTTTTAAAATCCATATTGATGTCATTATTGGGAATTTTTGAGGTAGTGATGATTATGAACATGTAATCAGTTTTAGAATACAAGATGGATGATGATTTTTTTAATTAAAATTGACATTATTATCCATTTTTTGTGTGTTAATTACGCATGTGTCATGAATTTTTTCATTCAAAATGGCGGATATGTTCTTATTTAATAAAAAAAATGGACACAGCTATGAATTTTAGGGATTTTTGGGATAGTGATCACGAATGTGTCATCCATTTTTATATTAAGATGACAGAGATGATGAGATTAGATGTAACGTTTTGACGAAAAGTCGACAGTTCATTTGGAATGATTGATACCTAGATAGTAGCGTAAAAAAACCGCCTTCATATAAAATACATATTATACTTTCTACTTCTCAACTTTGTGTTTATTAAAAATTCTGAACCAGCGCCGCACCCCATTCTCAAAAAGGCGGATTCGGACGTCACACATTTTTTACTTAGTTTTCTTAAGGGAATTAATGTCCTGTTTATTTTAAAGGATCACAACGATAGTCTACGGTTACGCATTTGTTTAATGTCATGCTCCAAAAATGGTAGCCAAAAATAATATTTATAGTATTTTATTGTCAGCCCTCAGAGCGCGAATCTTACTCGCTCTTGTCCGGTTTTTTTTCTTTATGGCTTGAAAATATTTTGTACCTACGTATTTTACGTAATTCCAAAAATAATGATGATCATGACGGTAATTATGTTACCAAATGCAATACAGTTTAGTTACTTTACTCAACAATGCTAGTAAAATCTAAAAACAAATACCTTCAAGTACCAAGATTAGTTAAGTAATGTATAAAATCCCGGTCAGCGGTTTCAATGTGTGCGTGCGCGTTATGTTGTTGGGTGAGTTAAACTGTTTTAAATTACTTTTGATTCGTTTTGTTTTATTTTATTTTTACAAAACAACAAGTTTTACTAAATAGAGTTCATTATTGATATCTAATACCAACATGCAACTTATCAGTTTTTGGTGTGTAATATCTTTCCTCTCGCTTTCCCACAATCTGTGGGAGTGATTTCGTGATTAAAATGCGACGGAAGTGTGTAACAGGAAACCGGGGAAGCGTGCGCTATTTGATTTGATCAATGAGCGCGAGCGGTGGTAGAGTTGGCCGTCAGATAGTAAAAACCCATTTTCCGAGAGGTTGGTACTGTCAGCCAACAGTCGCGTGTGTGCGACGAGAAACGGAAATAGAGAAGGTGAACGCATCAGCTGTGCGCTTAACCTCAAATAATCATTTCAAATAATACCTGAATATTTTTTTTAGGATATAATGTTAATGTTTTGCTTATTACCAAGGTGAGATGTCAGATGTTACACCTCATATGAGACTACTGTAAGGTTCGCTCGTTTTTTTGTAACTATTACGATCAAACATACATTCGTGTAAATTCTTTAAATACGAAAATCACCCTTACTGCTATAAAATAAGTCAAATTGTTACCATGGACGTGCGGTTGACTGTATTAAGAAATCGATTTCTGTCTGTATTTTTTTTCTTGGTCATCTTACCTTGAGCGAAGGACTCAAGTAATTCTTCAAAAACCAGAACTTGACGGGCGACTTGGTATTCTTCAGTACGGACAACATCATGATGCGTAGGAATCTTTCGTACAGATGCCCCGACGCCACTGAGAACACGTTGATGGTCTCTTCTTGTGACTCCGACTCCTCACCGCCGCCGAACGAGCTGAGAATGCGTTTCATTTGTTGACTTGTATGAGAGGGCAAGGGAAACAATTAAATTAATTGTATTTTTCAAAAGGTTGCAGTTGTACACATATGTGAAACGTAACATGAAATGTAATATGATACGTTGAAATGAAATGTATGCATTGCAACATGAAATGTAACACTACAAGGCGAATTTGTTTCAACATGCGTAACATTTGATATTGCACTTTGGGTGTTCTCAACATATGTTGCATTTCTTGTTACGTTTCACATATCTGTGCCCACCATAACACGGCTACTCCATGCATGCATGCTTAGACCTACTTACTATCCATGAATCTTGATGCTGTATTGTATCAGTTACCGAGTTACGTTAATACTTCATAATACGGCCCTACGTAATATGAAGTATTAACGTCATAATTACTAAGTTGTGAACAAGAGATGGTGGTGTTTCATGTAGGTATATCTGCATCACGATTTTGTTTTGGTGATGCCTATTAAGCACGTCAAAATACGGCCCTGGTTGTTCTTAACACGCTTAAGAAAAACTGGATTGGGCTATTAGCCGAAATATTTTTTTCAAACGCGCTATGGACGAACCAAATGGCCTAGGCCAAACTCGGTTAGTCGGTTTTCATATTCAAAGCTTGCCTCCAAAGCACTTTGTCCATCACAGCTGTGCATGCTTACTTTATATTTTAAACTTTATCTACCTGGCAATAGAGTTCCAAATTCCACCGGAGTTCTTGTCGTCATTCTCGACGAGTAAGTCAAGGTGTTGCTTTTCAGGTTTCTTGCTGACTCGCAGCTTGATCACGTGGCTTCGGAACGAACTCATCAGCACTTGTATGTCTTTGCTGTCCGCTGGGGTGTCGGTGTTCTCGTGGCTGTGTGAAAGAAGGTATTGGCATTGTTAATCGATTGGGTATTAAATTTATCAAAAATGGCCAAATGATTTTTTTAGAAAACCATTGTTTCTAAAAATGTAAGTAAACCACAGATTTAGAGTAGGCTAGATACCATAAGCTGTCCGACCAAGCGTGCTCGAAGTTTGTGCTATGCACAAACTTGACGCGCTACTTCTTTAGTTTGTGTTCGATCGTTCCAGTGGCGAGTTGTGTCGTTGAGGATATAAAATGCCAAATTGTTCCGTTATAAACTGTACAAACTCTTCTAGGGTAGTAAATCGAGTCAATGGAGGTATAACCTACCATCGGTAAGTAATTTTGTTGCTCAAATAGCTGTAATATTTTTTTTAATAATTTATTGTGATGTTCAAGTAACTATTAAGATAAATTCCTCCTTCACACTATTCAGTTCACATTGCTGGCATTGCTTTGAGGGACTATCATTGCGCGCTTTGTCTATACGCAATGTAATGCAAACGACAGAAACAGTGTAAGTTTCGTGGTACAGACGCTTTTCTGTCAAATGGTGATACTAGTGATGTACGACTTGTTACTTTTAAATCGATTTGAATAATCGAAAATCGATATTGACAAAGTTATGAGAATCGCATTTTTAAAAATAAATAAGTAATGTGTGTTTGGAATATAAGTACTTACCTATTTTGAATTTAAATTTCATGTTTCAGTTTTCCGCGAGATCCCGTTTTTAAAGAAAAATGGATTGAAGCGACTGGTAAAATAGACTGGTTTACTTCAAAATATAGTACAATTTGCTCTATACATTTTAAAAATGATGATTTTGTAATAGCCAAAAATATGCAGACGATTATGTGAAAGAGCATATCCGACAATTATTATTCTAAGTATGACAACTAATGGAGAAGTAAGTGAATAAGTTTTCTAAGATGATGAAATGTATTATCTACTAATTTTAAAGTAATTCTGAGATTATATTATTATTCAATTTTCAACAAAATATTAACAAGAGAAAGTTAACAGAGGTATGTCACGAAACACAGTTTTTGGTACAAACTTTCGCTCAAGTAAATGTGTTAATTGTTCATTTTCCGTTATTTTCCGTTAAAATAGCGACAAAAACAAGCTATTGAAACGATTCTGTTTACGTTGAGCACATCCCTAAATGGCTGGGGTGACGTCATCGTAGGTATAAAAAAGATGACACGCTCGGTTTCCATACTATCTAATGAACATGCGGTATCTAGCCTACTCTAAATCTGTGCATTAAACTATGTTTTTTACAAAAAAAAAATACATTTAATATCTTACATTAACATAAAATATGTACATGTGACGACACGGTTGGCGCAGTGGTTAAGCGATTGTCTGATGCGTTACGTGTTTTGGGTTCGATCCCCGCACGAAACAAATATTAATTGTATGACCTGCAAGTAGTTGTTCCGGGTCTGGCTATTTGTGTATGTGAGTTTAAATGTTTGTAAATGCACCCACGATACAGGAGAAATTCCTAGTGTGGGGCAACGTTTTATAAAAGAAAAAAAAAAAATTGTTCTAGACAAACAGAAATCTAAATAGAACACAAAGTTCAAACTCACCCAACAATCTCATAGATATCATCAGATCGTCCAGGTCTTAGCCTCAGCAACCAGGCGCCAGGAGTGGCCTTCAGCTGGAAGTATCCCAGGTTGGCCATCACGATAGTGTCCATGCGCTCAGGGTTGTCGCGGGTGCCCAGTACTAGTTGCAGACCACGGGGAGGCGTGCCTAGGGTTGTGTCCCACGCGTGGCCTTCTAGGAGAAGGTATTCTAACTCGAACTCGCTGTTGAATAAATAAATAAGCGATAAGACCGCCCATTGTGTCAACGTATATATTTTTTTAAACAATTATATCGGTAATGTATATGGTGTACATAATAAAGAGTATTCTATCTATCTATACATGAAACATTACGCCTGTATCTACAGATGTAAACTGAGTTCACAATTTTGTTTCTAATTTATATGATATCAGATAATAGAGTGCCGCGGTCTCTAATGACTGCGTTGCTGGCAGCGCTAATGATGGCCGAGAGCGCAGCGTAGCGCAACTCCAGGCTAGAGACTTCCAGACACGAGATTCGTATACCATTCATTTTATCGAAACATATTATTTTGGTTTTTAACATATTTAAATTTTTCCCTTTTATATCTTTTCGGAAAACTCGTTCAGACAGTATACCTATCTCATAAACAACATGAGAATGATAAATGAGACCACCTACGTCCTTTATGTATACATGAGCCCTTTTTGGCTTCACCATAAAGTACGGTCACAGTATAATAAAGTAACAGTATTAAGTCTTCATACAAAACGGCTGAGACGACGCGCTTCAAAATCTCAGTGTATAGCAGGCCGCAACAGTCTCGAGTGCGCGGCAGTTACACACGGACGCGGACAATACGACATATTTTACTGACGTGAAATATGGAACGAAGATATCGACTGTATTGTTCAGTGTATGGATGTTTGAATTCATCAATATCGAAACCAGGAATATAATTTTTTAAATGTCCAACTCAGTCGGCAAGGTAAAAGCCTATAAATATAATTTCAGTTTTATTTATTATTTATGTACACACAATAAAATACAAGAGATATGACATAATTATAAATTGAGTACAAAGGTACTGCTTATTTCTTAAGAAATTTCTTCCAGCAGACCTGCGAAAGGAGAAGTAAAAAAGAAACGTAGACAATAGTGCGGGAGAACAAGAAGAGAAAAAAATGATTGTGTCAAAAAGTCTAAAGCTAAAATATTAAATATACCTACACATATAATGCAAAAAAAAAAAATTAACATGTATACCTACTTAAATAAATACATAATGCTAAAATATATAAGCATATATATATATATATATAAATACTCACAGTATAGAGGAAAGGTAATCCTCTTTTTCTCTCTTTTTTTTTAGTTTTATTTATTTCTGTTGCATAAGTAGTTGTATTTTTACAGATATAGTGGTTAGTATCTCTTTTTCCATGCTATCGGTGCCCGAGTGTTAGGAACGAAATATAGGGGAGATTAGTCCAAAACCGAGTATGGGGATAAAATATGGGGTAATGCAATTTAGTCTCTTGCATGTTTCAAAATAAAGCGCGCGTTTGCCCGCTGCAGCTGGCCATTTTAATTAGTTTTTCAACAAACATTTCAAAATACGACGAGTAGTTTACGAGTTATGAGGGAACAGATGAACATACATACATACATAGCCTGTCAAAATCATAACTCTCCTGTGGCTTTGATGCAGTCAGATAAAAATTTTAACTTTCAAGATTTGCAGTAATATATTTTAACAAACAAATAACAAAATAAAAAAAGGAAAGAAAAAATTCAAGAAAAGTAAGTATTAATAAGTAATGAAAATATAATATGACAATTTAATATAACATTATCAATACCGTCCCCCAAGAGACACAGTCTGTAAGTAACCGTAGAGCGTGTTTATCTACCGAGCGGCCGTAGGCAATTATTTCAAGGTCACTGCTGATACGTAATACTGTTACTTTATTATACTGGGGTATGGTCACGCACCGCATATAATTTTCTTTGCAATTTTTTGCACTAGTCGTGCGAAGCTATTCATTAAATAAATCTTGCACTTTTTGCATTGCTAATCTAACGCTAGTAGTATATTACTAGATCTATGCATGGAAACAAGGACTTTAATAAGGGTTTTCTGAAATGACGTTCACTAGGTGGCAGCACTGAGACGTCAGGTCCAGGAACCTATCAAAAGTGTCAAAGCGCCTATGTTTTCTTCAGTTTACTGAATGATGAAAGAATCAATGAAACGAATGATGAACATCATCATATATTTTATATTCATTGTCAAAATGGAAGACAGACCTCTTGTCAAAGTGGCGTCAACTGGTGGCGTGTTTTTTCAAGAAAACCCTTATTGTCGTTATATACCGTGGATTTGGTGCTGTGGGGAAAACCTGCTTTTCCAGCGTATTGACTACAGTAATAAAATATATTTGGAGACTAATACAAGACTTAAAAATGTTAATAATCCTTACCTATGCACCAGCGTATCAACATCAGCCAGTCGTATGTTGTCGAGATCGTACACCGACTTGACGCACTCGACAAGCCAGTTGGGTGGCGTACGCAGTTCCATAGACAGGAGAGGCGCGTGAGGTAAGCGGACGAACCGCGCGAGGGCACCACCGGTTAAAGCGCCTGATGACGTGAACTGCAGCTCTGGTTCTAGCACGTAGCGGTAGAAACTGGGTGGGAGTGTACGGAATATTTCATTATGTTGTTAACTCTGATAATTAATGTACCAAAATATTATAAGTTTCCTATAAAAAAAAGAAGTTAATTTATTGCTCTAAATAAATATTATTATGGAGTGCTCTAAATAAATATTTTTTTTTCTTGCATTTGAGTGTGAGACTCTTCAAACACTCAAATACAAGAAAAATTGTGATATCCCTCTTAATAAAAAGTAGATTACCTCTTAAGCGGCATATCGGAGTTCTTGTCTTGCGGGTTGACGAACAATTTGATGCGACAGTTGACGACGCGTCGCAGGACGAGTAGTAAGGGCGCTAAGCGTTGAGCTGCGGTCGATGCCGGGTCTAGTACTGCTACTATCTGTCGTTGCAAATTGTTTTGTTAATATTAATATTACTTTATAGCTGGCCAGCAATGTTTTATGAAGCAAGTAAACGTTACAAAATGTTTTTATACTATGCTTTACAGGTTTCAAATGCCTTACTTAAACTATAGCAGAAGTTACCCGGCGAGAGGGCGTGAAACTATTGTATTCAAAGTCAAAAGTCAATGTAATTTATTGGCCAGAAACACGGTACATAGGATGTTCATACATTACGGATAGGCAATTTTACAGGGTTATTGGTAAAACACCATCAACCTCTTAAGGGGCCATTGTACTCATCATTATGAACAACTTTTACTATGGGACCAAACATGAAATCGCGAAAAAAAAATCTGCTGTTCCCTACATTTATGTTTGCAGAACTCGTAAAACTGTAAGGACCAGCTGATTTTTTTTCTCGCGATTTCTTATTTGGTACCCTTAAGAGGTTGATGCTGTTTTACCAATAACCCAGTATAAAGGATGTATTAAAGCGAAAACCCTGGGCATGTGCTCGATCGCGAATTTGAGCCTCCGACAGCAAAGTATTTGTTAGTTAAACAAACAATGCGAAATAGGCAAAAAAAAACAGCAGCTTTTCATACCTCAACAGCAGCCTCATCTTCCCGCAATGGAGGCAGATCAACGAGTGAATGTTCGGTCCTCAGACCAGCCGGTAGTGTAGTGCGCACGCGCGGACTGCGCGCTGCTACCACTGATAAAACCTTCAAACGATCTTCTGAGTTTAAGTCCTTGGTGTCGAGGTCTGGAATAAATATCTGTGGTGAATACTGTGCTAAGACTGAAAAATCATTATTTTTTACGAAATTGTCAGGTAAAATAATGACTAATTGAATGCCTAATTTTATAATCTCAAAATATAATTATGTTATTTAAACAATTATTTTTGTTATACGAAGTTGAAACCTTCTGGATCAGGGGTTCACAACCTTTTAATTTACGCCACGCCCCCTATCTTTTAAAATCAATACGCCTCCCGATTTACTTGGTCGACTATGCAGAAAAAACCAAGAAAAATGAGAATGCAAGAGCGAGCGAAGTGAGCTAAAAATTTTAAGCCTCGGATACGTTCGGTTTTCTTTTGACCATTCATACAAAAATAGGAAAACTTATTTCGTCGGCATATGCAGAAATTCTGAAGCTCATTTTACAACAGCAAGTATTATGAAACGTTTGGGCGTGTATTTGTCAAAGAAATGAAGTTTAATATAATACAGATAAGTTCTGCTGCCGCCGCGCCGCCCGCCCCGCTGCCCCGTCGACGTCGATCACTCTACGCGCTACCTGTTGGAAGCCTATGTTCTTGTTACAGATTACAGAACCTGAACACTAAACAGGCTTTGTTTACACTATACATTTTCATCACTTACATTTGGAACAGACTATTCTAGAAACTGTATTTCACAGGTTGAGTAATGGTATAGTATTTTCATCTCATGAAGCGAAGTGTACAAACACGCTGTGAATGTATGCGCGAAGAAAAGTAGCGTTAGCACATAACACTTCCGACATCGACACACTTCCGACTGCGATTGTCCCGGACGGTACCGATAACTCCTGCGCTTAAACAGACATTCACAGCGTGTTTGTACACTTGGTAACCACAAGTAAAGCGCGCGTCGCTTCGTGAGATAAAAATACTGTAAAACCATATAATTTTAGGAGGCATAATGTTTTCTTACCTTCGTCATCATCTTCGAAAGTAATGCTGTCCGGGTCTTTTGATTTCTTCTTAGTATCCAATTCTTCTGATAGTTTGTCGGCGTACATTATGTTGCTATATCTATAAAAACAATGATATTCTTATAAGTAAGTCATTTATTTCGTAACAATATACATTCGTATATTCTTTCTAGTGGAGGCCTATATCCAGTAGCGGCCGTCTTTTGGCCGAAATGATGATGATTCTTTGAGCAATAATACTTTATTTAATTTAAAAAATGTAAATAAAATAACATTTTTTTTATTTAACTTTGTGCATACTATAGATACAGAGGCCGGCTTAATGCTTAAGGCATTCTCTACCAGTCAACCAAGGTTAGTTAGTGGATAGATAACATGGCAGGTGCACAATTAAAGGGTAAAAAACGAAAAATAAGTACCTCTCGAGCAGCGTGAAATCGTCAAGCGTGAACCGCTCGTGTTGGTGCAGCTGCCCGATGAGGCGTGCGTTGTAGATCAACGCGCGCGAGCCCGCCCGCAGCTTCAGGCTGCGCGCGCATAGTACGCGGGACGCTTTCAGTACCCACTCATATTTGTTTAGTGCGGGGACTATCTCCGGCTGTACCGAGAGAAATTAAATTCTATAAATTATTGTGGATAAGAGCAGAAAAATACTGATTAAAAGTAAATTCAATACCATCGTATACTGTTACCCAAAAGTTGCATAAAACATAACGCGTTGTGATATTTCAAGACGACGATTTAAATCTCCGATATCAAAGCAGACAGAGGTCCGGCCTAGTTTATTATAAAACTTTTAAAGGGCAAAAAAACGTACATCTACTCATAAATAATATACATTTTGTCCACATTGATCATGTCATACTACAAAAAGTTGTAGTGCGTGCTAATTCCATTCCAAGAAAATCCTTTTTATCCTCGATATTTTCAGTCTGAGTTGGTGCATCAATGATCTCAGTGACAAGTACGTATGACAGAAAAAAGTGCAAGTGCAATTAGTACTAACGAAAGTAAATCCTAACAGTTATTATCGAGTCCTTTGACAGACATGACAAAGAAGAACGTGGGTCAAATTGTGATAGATAAAGTGGTGGTTCTCACACTACTTCAGCGAGAGCACTAGGGTAGCCCGCGGAATTCAACATTTCTTACGTTTTTTGCAATTTACAGATCAGTATCAGGTTGTATGTTGATCAAATTTGATTTACGAACGTTATCGTCAACTGTGGCATCTTTTCTTTACATGAGCAACTTAAGAGCGTTTATACCTTATGAGTGGCAACGTCGCAATTTAGTGTCATATTTCGTAGTTTTCAATTTTTATCATTTGATTGGAGCTATATTTTAAAAATCTGTTTAATTAACTTTTTAGAATTACGTGAAAGTGTTTAAATAGTAAGTAACCGTAATGCTTACAGTTATTTTACAATGAAAATAACGCCCTGCAAGTTTCCAATGTATTATTTGCATATAAATAGAACTGTAAACGCAACGATTTCTTACCTTTTACACAGTTATCACATAATTCTAAAAAGTTAATTAAACAGATTTTTAAAATATAGCTCCGATTAAATGATAAAAATTGAAAACCAAATATGACACTAAATTGCGACGTTGCCACTCATAAGGTATAAACGCTCTTAACGCATGAGTATACTATTCTTAAATATTTCTCGATTACTAAAGAACTGTTATAAATACTCGATTTTCTGCTTTTGTATCGCTTTGACATTAAATGGTGGCAACAGATTGTTTGTAAGCGAGAGATCAGATATTTAAGTACCTATAATACTCATGGGTAAAGTTGCTCATAGAAGGTAAACATGCCAGCCACAGTTGAGTGTACTTAAAATTATTAATTACTTTATTATTTACTTATTTATCCTTATGTAAAATCATCAATACAACTCTAAATAAATAAAAATAAAAGGTTTATTGCAGAAAAATAAAACTAATAAACTCTGTAAGTTCAAATTACCCTATTGAAAGACTATTTCATGAAATCGTGGCATTTGAAGTAAATTGTAACTTAGAGAGTTGTATGGATGATTTAATTTCTGAAAATTTAGACATACAATTTTGATCAACATACAACCTTATACCGACTTAAAGAAGTAAGAAAATTTGAATGTCGTAGGCTACCTTGGCGCATCCCCTTTAATAAACACCTTGTAAGGGCGCACCACGATACTTGTTTTTTGTTTTGGAGCGTGCGGCAAGCTTGCGATCAAATATAAAGCTTATTTACTCAAAAATGCTTGTAATGTGGTCATTATTTTGACAACCTTCTTTGAGAAAAGTCGACCTTTCCGCGATACTCGAATGGGCGCCAGCAAAGTTGTATAGAATTTCATTGCTGTTGAGTTTTAGTCACCTTTGAAAATCCATTATTGTCGAATTTAGTCAAAAATTGTCAGGTGCAAAAAAATTCAGAATTTATATTGTATAGGTACAGGTAGTACAATCATCATAGCCTAATAAAACAAAAACAAATGCGCGGGGAAGAAACAAAAGAGCGGCGCAGTGAACGGTGAACATTTTTGCAATTCTTCATATTGATTTCCATAAATTTTCGTGATATTTAAAACAAAATTGTAAAAGTGAACTCGAAAAGTGTAGCAAAAAAGTAATATTTAGAAAAGCTACTACTATCATAAGTTCAGCTGAAAATGAGATCCACAAATAGATCCACTGCCACACAATCCGTTTTCAAGAGGATCGCGAAAATATTATAGTTTTCAGATTTTTTGGGTTTACTAGTTGATGGAGGAGAATATACTCACCAAGATGTCACAGGTCTGTGTCTCGTGGCAGCCCTCATCTTCCAGCAGTCGTAACATGTACACAGTGGCCTCCGCTGGCTCCAGTGTGGTCAACGCCGCTAACACTACTTTGTTCAGCGACTGGTCCACATTGGATGAACCGTCCACGTTAGGAATGAACGCCACACGAACGCCGCGGGAATCTTTCTGTTAGGTATTAAAACGAAAGTTTTTATTGCTATTTGAGAGTTAGTGATAAGTTCCTTTTTTAATGTAATGTATTATACACAATCTTAAAAGTCAGGCAACACCATTGCATTAAATTTCCATCTCTGGGGTCGTATAGTCAAGTGCTAAAGCCAGCGTTGATCCGATGCGAAAAAGGGATGACGCTATTCGTCCTGTCTAGCTAAAAAAAATGGTTCTAGCACTTCACTTTACGATCCCAGGACATCACAATGGCATATCAGGGTCAAAAATAATCTAGCATTTCAACAGCGTTACAAAGAATTTGTATATTCACCATGAACGTCAAAGCATTCTTCAGTAACTCCCTGGACTCCTTGTTGTTAAGATCGCCAGCTACCCATATAGTTTGCGAGAACTTTTCCACTTTTCCAGACTTCGTGAAGTATTTGAGAAGAGGTAGAGCAGTTGCTAGCGCGTCTCGTCCTAAAGGCAATATTCAAGTCAACATTAGAACTCCATCCATGTGCATTTAATTTTTCGCAAACAAAAATCATGCGTCGATCTAAGTTTTCGTTATTTACCTGTCAAATGCATAAGTTTATGTATTTTATCTTCGGCGAATAAGTCGTTGGAAGATGCAACTCCTGACAAATCCAGGTACTGTGACGGATCCGAGCTCAAAATACGACGGTTCAACCTGTAGAATGAAATTGAAAAATGATATTTTAGTGATAATTACAGTCTGTTTAAAAAATAACTTGTGGCAGTGTTTTAGCTGATTTCGAGCAGACCAAATAACTTAGAAGAGTGGTTTTGAAAAACGGATCGGAAATCAAACTGTGCAAACATAATAATAATAATTTGGCTCAATCTCGTATGTATAACATACTAACTAGCCTGAAGTAGCCTGTAAACCTATCTGATAAGTAAGAAGTGGTTTCTTTTTTAAAGGTGGTCAAAGTATAAATAAAATTTGTGAGAAAAAAACCGCCTTATTTCAACTTGCATAGAAGCTTTTTACATATTAAATTTGTGAAGTATTTACAATTTAGCATTATAGAAAGTAATATATTTGCTACATTAAGTTCATGAACAGAACATTGTTGGTTTTTCACCAGATACCTCCAGAATTTTCTTGCGATGGTCTCTACAAGAGACTTATACACCTTGTACTGGGGGTTCGTCGTTCGTGACGAGTATTCCTTATAGCTGCATACACATAAACAATAAAGATCTAGAACTAAACCATAAAGGTTCAGCGGAGACCATCAAAATGACAAAGTTGACTATGGTTGGAATTAATTTTAAGGACTTTGCATATGGTTGAAATTGGTATAACAGAACAAAGTTACGGTTCGGCCAGGGTACGCTTAATTATTAAACGCCTGATGAAATAGTCAGTCAGACAACCGAAATGGCGGAGAATCAACAAACAGTTGAAACTCATATTTAGCTGCTTTGCGTACGGTTGAAATTGGTATAGCAACGCACATTGTTATATCAGCTTTGTCCCACCACTGCTTTTAAGGTCTTAATTAACTTACCTGGGCATAATGTGCGGCTGCTTCATGAGGTAGTCTAACGCGTCATCAGAGTCAGACAGTTCCCCACGGAAGACGGCGCGCTGCAGACGTCCCGTGTGACGAGACAGCGCCGTCACCAGCGCCTCCTCTAGCAGTTCCACTGATGACGTCACAGGGGAGTGACCTTCTTCCACTAATGGTACGCCGTTTATTAAGACCTAGAAGGATATCGTGTTAAGTCTTGGACTTCTTTGAGGATAAAAAAAAACAATTTGATAAACTATCAGAAATTGCTACTTGTTCATCTTGATCCATCAAAATAAAAGGAAAAAAATCCTACCTTTATTGAGCCAAATTCTAGTCAGATAGGAAATATTATGTAAACATTGCTTTGTTATTCAGCATTTAAATGTCGCAAATTATTCTAACTTCATACCTGAGGATACTTGTTGGTACCGATTTTCGATACAAACTCATCAGCCAGTTGTCTTCCAAAGTTGTACTCCGAGTCTTCAGAGAGTATGTCATCAATATTAGTATTGAAATTAGTGTACTTGGTCAGCTGTTTCTTTACAAATTCTATTGATAGTTTCTCATCTTGTGGCGGGTGTAATAACTGAAAACGAGAATATCATCAGCTCTATCGTAACACAAGATTCGATTTTAATTGTTTACAACTACAGACAGTGATTTTCAATGGGTTGAATAACAAATAAAAAGTGCGTACATAAAACGTCGCAAAAATGTATCACGACTTAACCATAATTATGCGGACGAGGATTTAAATTTGAATCCATATTCAATGAAGTCTTCCATTTTTGAAGTAAGATTCAAGAGTGTTCGGGAAAGCGATGTATGAAACATGCCATGCTATTTGGAGTTTATAAAAGGCACGTTGAGACAGTTAAATTACATCGATTGCAATAAGTGTAACGGTTATTAGCATAGATAATGAGTCCAACTGTGTAAGCAAAGCAAAAATTGTGTAATTGTTTTCGAACGTCCTTACTTATCGGAATACATAATTTCAACAAACCTGAGTAAGAAAATAGTAGGCTTCCTTGTTCGAGTTCTTCTCCTGCGCCACGTAGTTGAAAGCAGACCGGACGGCGGCTTCAAGCACCGGGTTGTCAGTGCTGGGCGCTAACACAAGACCTACTCGCACCGGTGTGGCGTGCTTCAGTAACGTCTCACCTAGCTTTAGTGGGGGCCCAGACGCGGTTGATGTTGGGTCTACCACGATTATCTATTGGAAAAGTAAAACGCAAATGGTGTTACAGATAGTTTGGGCGATCTAGCAGACTACCCCAAAAGCTGCCTTATTCAACAAATCAGTTTTTAATTAAATAACTATCAGAAGTTATAACAAAATCTATCCATAACAGTTTTTACACAAAAAAATAAATAATTGATGGTAATTCTGACCTGATGATGAAGCGATCAATTTGTGCCTTATTAACGCACGTCAAAGGTAACAGCTTGACATTGAAAGTGTCTGTATGTCGTAGCCGTTTTCGTAATTCGACAGTTACTACTTAAAACAGATTAAAAAAAATGTATTGACGCTTTTACTCTGTACAACTTACGTAATTATAAATATTTCTTCTCAAGTTCCTCAGCATGCCCGGATACGTAGGTCTCAGTAGTTCCATAAACGACGAGGGCCAGCGTCGATACCTTTCGTCAGTCTCCAAGTCGTTGAGCCAGGTGATAGACGAGTCTCGGATGTCCAGGCCATACTCCTCCCATGTGTAGGCCTCGCCCACCTCCAGGGCCATTAGCTTGTTGATCAGCTTTTTGGATAGGCCTGTATAGGGATAACATGATTGTTTATTTGGGAAGACAGACAACTTTTTTTATGTATTGAAGCGGTAGGAATGAAGAATGTGAAGTCCTGAATCGAGTCGAATTACTGTCCAATTGACACTAATCCGAATCAAATTCGACTCGATTGTATTGTATTCCAACTCGAAATGTCTGGTATAAAGTAGCTGTATGGAAAATATAAAAGTGACCACTTCTCGTCTCATTCGCCACTGAATAAGAACACTACTCATTGCAAATCAGGTTGGTGACTCGATAAAACTAATGAAATCACGCAATAAACTTACCAAGTGCATGTAAAGTATTCATAGGTCCAATATCTTCCTTCAACGCGACCAACAGGGCCATTACATCGACTTCTTCTGCATCATACTGCGCCCCTGACACGAGCAGCAAAGGTTCCGCAGGTCGAAGCCCTAGCGACGACGCCCACAGGTCTTGGTTGTACAACACCTCTTCGCGGAAAGTACGAGGGACATTCACGTGGATAAGTGATTTAGTCTAAAACAAATGACGAATATGATCCTATGTTCCGTCTCGCGTCTCGAAGAAAATGATGTTACCTTCCGTTCATTTTTAATAGTTTTATCATTATTTTAGTCATAACTGAACAAATAAGTTAATTGAACAATCTACTCTTCAATAAGTCAGTTATTAGGGTTCCGTACATCCGAATGAAAAACGGTAGAATTACTCGTGTGTATGTCTGTCCGTCTATCACAGCAATTTCGCTCCAACTCTAATGGACCGATTAAGTTGAAATTTGGTACACATATGAATTTCTGTGAAAAACACGGACGTTTAAATTAAATAAATGAATTTTGAATATGACTCCATATAATTATGTGACTATTAGGACCAAATAAAAAAACGTTTTGCAAATCGTACCGTGACATATCAAATGAAAGGACTTACTGTTAAGGTATCAAATATTTTTTTTTATATGAAAACGTATAAGAAGTCTATGGTCTTAAAATAACATGGTAAATCTCTCAATATTGTGTGTACAAACTTAGGAGTTGCAGTTGGAATGTATGTTATGTATGTATAGAATAATTTTTTTAAGTACAATGTTAAGTTTGTTCTTGGGATAAATTCATCCCAACTACGGAACCCTTCATTGTGCGTGGTCCGACACGCACTTGGCCATTTTTTTTAAATTGCCATTTACCTGCATAGGGAAATTCTGTGCGATAGACGTGAGCACTTTGAGCGACTCGTCGCCTCCCGCATCGTTAGCATCCACGACGGCCACCGCAGCTTGCATACTTAGCGCCTGCATCTGCCATACTTTCAAAGGTTCCAGCTCTTCGTTTGATTCCGACAAGTGACGGCGAAACCGTTCCAGCGGCGAACGGAGGCCAGGGAACAAATTCCTGCGTAGAAGAAGTTATATTATAGAGTTAAGCTTAAAGCTACGCGCAGATTACCTACAGCCGTGGCGAGCCACGCCGCGTCGCAGAAATAGTTTCAAAGAGATTTAAATTTAGAATTTGAATTCGAACTGCATCCAGTCCAGTACAATGAGACTAAGCAACGCATTGCAAAAATCCTCATTTTTTTACCATCGCACACTACAGGCAGTCATCAGTGCAACGCACTGGCGAATCTTTTGGCATGAGTATTTTTGCGGCTGCTGTTATGCGTTGCGATGCGGCCCGCCTGTAGTGTGCGATGAGTATTATTGCAATGCGTTGCGTCGGGTGCGGCCCGCCCTAATCTGCATTAGCCTTAAGAGTTCTTGTTTCGGAGGCAGAAAAACATCTGACTATTTCCAGATCAACGGTTAAAAAAAAGTATTTATCGCTTACTTGAGCCTTCCAAAGTTGAATCCATCAATTTGGTTCTGAGGGTCATTCTCGTCTTCTTCCTCGGAGAGTTGAGCACTTGAGTCTCCGTCTTCTGATTCCTTTGGTGTTGAGTCATCCTGACTCTTGTACTCTGTACTCTTCAGTTGTAATTCTACCCCATAGCCTGATAGGCGTAACTTGGGCTTGCCTCTTGGCTACAAGAACAATAAAGATTTGATCATCCAAAAACGGCAAAATACATTGTGAAAATAATTATTGTCTTCAATGTTCATTGAATGAATGTGTCAACGCTACCTCCGGCTGTTGAAACCAGATTCTTTTTTTCAATCGTTTTTTAAAAATTTTATCATATTTAGATATAAGTACCCATCACGTCAGCGAAATTTTACTAACTACTTTAATTTTACCCTGCATAGAGGTATGAGGAACAGGGTGTAAGGTTCCTCATCCTCCATAGAAAAGGGAGGATCCTCCGAGCAGAGGGGTATTGTGTCTGTCGACGATTGATGTCGGGACGCTGTACATACTCGTATTCTAGTCCCGCGGATAACTTTGCATGCGCGATGCAAGATTTGCTAGACCCCATGTTGTTTATACGTAGTTCGCATTTGGCGTTGTAGATAGCCGCCACAATACAAACTCAACATTTTAAGTATTTCTTTAGAGTTCAACTTACCTTAACATTCCATCTTACAACATAATTAATGGCACCACTATCTGCATATCCAGTCAATATCTTGTGTTTTGTGGCGAAATCTTTCGTTCCAAGCTCTCCATATAAAATGGCAGTAAGGCTCTTATTGTCACTGCTTGGATATGAGTGGTCCAACAGATATGTTTCCAGCTTATGCTCGTCCTAAGATACAAATAATCATAATATATATTCAGAAGACATTCCTCAAGTCATGGGGCAAACAGAAAAGGACGTGATGTGCAAGCCAAAGTGCCTCGTCGAATTCGACGCAAACTCATGTTGTGTCTTTGTAAGTCTCAGATTGGAATAACTGTGATAAAGACTACAGAAAACAATCTATTGTTCAGCAGACATATGCATTTATGCAAGTCAGGTTGTTGCGGACCTAATGGCCTTGGGAATATGTACTAGTTTATAATATTATAACAGCAGGGTTATCAAACTCAACCCCCTAACACCATATTTAGGTGATGTGTTTTTTTAATAACCCTTCCTCCCCTTCTCTTTTAACAACATCCCAATATAGGGCAAGGATAAAGGCCTAAATATTGCGTAGTTTAATATAGCTTTTAGTAAGTTGATGCCATTTAAGTAGACCATTGTATGGTTCACTAGGCATGGTTGCTACATGACTTAATAATGTATGTACATTTAATGTAGCTAGGTTCGTATTAAAAAGTATACTGCTAATACTATTCATTGAATAACACTGTTAGAATGTGCTTGATTTTTAACCGACTTCAAAAAGAAGGAAGGTTATCAATTCGGATGTTTTTTATAATTTTTTTATGTAGGGCTTATCTCCGTCAATAATAATAATAGACGGAATTGCAAAATTCTTCTTTTTGTTTGAAAGAGTTTTATTCTGAAATGGTCCCATTTAAATTTCCTATAGATCTGGTGATGAGTTACGGAGACAGACAATGGAACTCTTCAAAAAATGACAGCAAATCAACCGCAATTGCTGCTATTGCTTAGATAATTACGCATTGTTTACGCAATCACACAACATAACATCACATCGAGAGGGTTATGCAGATGTATTCAGTATTGACATAGTAGTGAGAGAGTAGAGTGTAGAGTCTGTGTAGAGTAGGTATGTAGGTGTCCCATCAGGGTACATTTTCTATCAAAGTTAGTAGCATATTTTTCGCGTCTGGAAGCTAGTTGTAGCACAGTATTCAAGCTTGATTCATAAAAAATTACATAGCAAGTAGTGGTATACGAATTTATTGTGGGGTAGGTACCACACCAAAATAAGAAAAATGGAAAAACATTTTTATAAAAAAAACAACCAACTTCCAAAAAACCACTACAAACTGACGTCGGTGACAAAAACGAATATACAAAACCAAAGACACCGACTTCCGAAATTAAAGTCATTTTTCACTTTGTAGTGTTTTTTCGGAAGTTGGTTGTTTTTTTTTTTATTATAAAGTTTTTTTTACAATTACAGATAATGAAATAGGTAACATACACAGCATTACATTATTTGTATGGTTGTAAGAAGAACCATTGTTATTTAATTTTTACCTAAAATAATTGGATTATTATGTTACTACAGAAAAAAAAATCAAACAAATTTGTGTCTGTTTATAACCATCAACAAACAGTACCAAATGTCCAGTAACCTTACTAATTATAGTTGAGATTTCAAGGCTGATTTCTATCATTCAGGTAATTGAAACTCAACCAACCAACTGATACCACATTTTTACTATAGGTATATTCAGTTAACAATACAGTATAATAGATACCGACTTTTGGTAATGAGATTAAGAGAAACCATACTGTCCAAACAATATTATTTTGAAAGAAAATTAGTAATAGGATTTGAATAGAAAACAATACTTACCACATCATAGTGATTATAAGATTTAAGAATATCTCTTAAAGCATCATTATCACATATTTTCCTTGAAGCTATTGACACAAATGTGTCACATGTGACTTCTTTTGCACCACTTCGGATCGCAATCTGATCAAACATGCAGACTGTAGGAGACGTAAGATGCATTGAGAGAGCCAGTTTAGCCATCCGCAGCTGTGCGGGAGCCAGCAGTGTAGTGGCAACGCCAATGCAGGCATCATAAACTTGTTTGTCAGTCTCTGAAAAGTACTTGTTAAGTTAATATTATAAACAGACAAACAGAAGCAAAAAAAGAAATGTGCTGTCAATGAAAATAATTATTGACTAAAACAGAAATTAAAAACAGTTTTCAGTGACTTTGTTCTAAACTATGTATAGATGGGCAACTTTTCATTAGACAGACAAATTTTAATGTACACCACCAGCAGTATTGAAAAGATCAGTCTTGCAAAGTTTGCAAAGTTGCAGGGACAAAGTTTTTCTACTATTAGTTAGACAGAAAACCACTCTGTTTAAAACATTGTCTTCCTTTAAGGAAAACCCCAATAGTATGGTCAGTTGGCACTCCTAAATGTTCCTGTAACATGACCATCTTAAAAGTAAAGTACCTAACAGAAAAACAATGGATTGGTAATTCTGTAGAAAACTACCCAATTACTATGTATGACAAATAAAATGGAAACTCAGTATTGTATATCACTTTTTTAAGATTTAAGCTTAACACAATGTTATTTTGAAATAAAATTGGGACAAATTATCACCTCAGGATTTCAGAAAAGACACCAAAAACCAAAGGCAACTACTATGATCTTAACATAGGAACACACTACTTAACAAATTATGAACACATGTTTAATTTGTATAATATGGTATTGAATAATAACTTACCTAGGGTGTCAAGACTAGATTTCAATGAATTTATACCATCTAAGAAGGACCAGAATAAATCGGCACTTTCGCCTGCCAGATATTCGGCGAGCTCTAACACTATTGGAGTAGCTTCCCATTTTGCGCTTACAAACGATGTAACAGATTTAGACTTTTTTTCATAAGGTTTCGCAGTATCATCACTAGAAACCAAATTAATTAAGACGTAAGCTAAAATAACTAAGGAAATTCTAAAGCCGGTGGCTCTCATCGTGTTCAGGTACTGCAACCACTAATTGAAGAATTCTTAATTAAATTATCTACAATTGCCACATAAACACAACACTTTACATAAGGTCATACTTTTCAAGTTATAATAGAGAATAATTATGAAAACTTCATAGATTTCGGATATTAAAACTCATCAAAGAGGAGACAACACAACCACCAATTCACCAATGACAGCTGGACACGGTGTTTCACAGATAATTAAAATATTTTTATTTGACAGTTTCGCAGTAATACCCACAAACAAAAGTTTTTTTCTAATTTTGATCTTTTACACGCAGATTTTTTTTATCAACCAATAAAAAATCTATAATTTTATCCTTGCAGAAACGATATTAGTAACTATTCGGATAGGGAGGACATAACACGATTAAATCTGGCATCATTTCAATCCATGATAACGCAATATTGACACAAAATATCAAACTAAGAAATAAGAAACAGTCGTGCGAAATATCATCCATACATTTTGATTCGTATCCACAGAATCATGTAACTATGGCTGCATTCCGAATTAGACCATGATCGCTCACAGCGATCACATCGATATTTTGCGTTCCGTATTAGATATCATGATTATGACAGTTTAGAACTATCATCAATTCAGAACGCTCGTGAACGCGCTCACAGTGGTCGCTCAACGTCAACCTCAAACCTTGCACAAAAAAGACCGATTGGATATTCTTCTGCAAGTGGAAGTTCAACGCATTGGCACTTCTATGTTGTTGGATTACTCTATCGACTCTGATAACTCAGATTTTGAGTTTGAGAACGACAATTCGTCCAAAGATGAAACGGATATCGAAGTGCTTATATTAGCGTATTTACATGCTCCCGGCAAAGATTTACCCCGAAGTAAAATGCCATGTTCATATTCATTTATTTATTGTTTGTCACAGGTGAAAAGACAGTTTTTACAGTTCGCATTATTGTATTATTTTGGCTATGTTAAAAAAAATTAATAAAACTACAATTACACTCTTAATTGTTACCAAGAATTACAAATAATACGTCTTGGATTTTACAGCATAATTTCGAAAATGTCGTTTTAGTTTACCATCATTTTTAACAGCGCTCAGTGTGATATTAATTCAGGGCATAGTCGGCGTTATCGCAAGATGGCGCATGTCATGACGTCATATATGACGATTTACGGAACATCATTATCGCGCTCACGCTAATTCGGTACGGGTGTTAGCGCGCTCAAATCGATGACAGCGCAACTCGGAACGCTCCCTATATTAGATTTCTCTGTCTACGACGTATTATAATCTCAGACTAAAGAAAAGAAATTAATTAATTATTAATTATTAATAATTCTTCTTTTCCTTAGTCTGAGATTATAATGCTAAACCACATTGAGCTAGGAAAAAGTCAATGTGCTAAACGGGGAGACCACAGACTAGGATTATAATATTATAGATAAAAAATACTCTATGACTCCTGAGCGCGCAAAATAAGTCTGTGCCACAGAGTACTATAATAGGTCTGTGCACAGCCGATATCGGAATCGGAAATAATCGTTTGCCGCCATCTCGAATTCTCGGCATTTCTGTCAGGTGTTGAAGAGAGTACCGTCAACTGCCCTGATTTTGCCTAGCGTCCTGTGTTTGCCTAAAATGAAAAAATGGTAATATCTTTTTCAATTTACTAGCTTGGCAATCGAAACATTTGTCAGTTTTTAGAATTATTAAGTGGCAACACTAAATTGGTCACGTTATGTTGGTGACATGCATAATTTTTGACAGATGTGTGTCAAACTAGAGAGCGCCAAGTCTGATATTTTTAGTTTCGGAAAAACTTTTCAAATAAGTCATTAAAATATGTATATTTCTATCTTGTTCTGTACTTATTCTATAAAACGTTGATAGCTTTATCGTTTGTCATTGTAATTGATGAAAAAAACACGGCATTTAGCGAGAAATGTCGAAATAGGCAAAGTCAGGCAATTTTTTTGAACGAGTGATCGTGACTTTGCCTAGGCTAGGGTTGACACCTTATTAATTATATGTTTTTTGAAGGTGTACTGTTTTTAATTAATAAATGAATATCAACTCAATCAACTTCTTGTTTTATGTTAACACGATGAAAAAGAAATATATTTTTAGTAGACTTGAATTTTTTTTTTACTAAATATCTAGATTCTGGTTCTTTTTGTTTGAAGGACGACCAAAATGGACAAAACTCAACGAAGAAGATATAAAGATTATGATGAGAGCATTCTGAACATCGCCGTTGGTCTCGTTCAAAACAAAAACATCTCATCATATGATGAAGATATAAATAAATTCAAAACATTGAGTAAATAATATTTATTTATATCTTGAGGAATACAAATTGTACATGTTTCCAAAAAATAGACCAACAAAAAAATACTCGTTTCCCATATTATATTATAATATGGGAAACGAGTATTTTCAATTTTAAAATCGAAGTATTTACTTTAAGTTCACGTCACGCACTCGTGCTAGTGCCTCTGATTGTTCCTAATAATACTTCTCGAAATACCTACTTAAAAAATAAAAACAAAAACATATTTCGTTTAATTTTCTTATGACACAACCCTACCCATTCTTTGTCAATGTATGAAGATTGTTTAAAATGGTGTCCAGACATTGCCTAAGTAATTTTACCTACTAAAATACTCCCAAAATCTGTCATTTAAAATTGGATTGTATTCTCTATGAATTAAACTACATTTTACACTGTGCCAGCATAAAAATCGAATTGTTTATTTTGGAGTAAATTTATTAGGCAATGTCAGAGACATGAGCCATTACTTTGCCTAATTTGAAAAATACCTCAAAAACTTTCATTACCTACGAAAATTTACTGATACAAATTAAAATTACAGAATTCTTGAGTTTTTTATAAGATTATATGTGTACACAACATGGAAATCGGGCTTATTTTAATTTTTATTTCACGTTAAAGGCTAAAAATATCAAAATCCGGGCAAAGTCAGGGCAGTTGACGGTACTGTGTTCCGTGTTTTCCAAAGTAAATAATCGCTGTCATTATGCCGAAAGTGATTACAGGTACTGGCAGGGATATAGCCTTGAAGGTCAAACACGCGCGCAGATTTATCTTGCGCGCACTTTTCTAGCCTACTCCTCATGGTGCTGCCACTGAACGAGCGCAATCCCCTGCGGATTGCGCTTGCGCTGCGCTCGCCCACCGCTCGCCTATATTAGAATGTACCTATTATGTGGCGCTCTAGCGAGGGCAACTGTCAAAATGGCGCTGTCGTAGCTAGTTCCCAAAACAAGCTAATAAATAATACAAGACGTGAGGTGATTTTATTAAATTTTTTTAATAGATTTCAGCGTGCTAGTAGCCGTTCCGAATTAGCGTGAGCGCGATAACGATGCTCAGTCTTTTTTGTGCAGGTTTGGGGTTGACGTTGAGCGAGCACTGGGGCCGTACTATGACGTGTTAATTCCATCATTGTTCCAGCGTGGAAGAGAGACGGAGCTATACATGACCGATAGCACCATCTCTTTTTCTCAACGGAATCATGATGGCGTTAACAGCTCATAGTACGGCCCCTGTATGCGCGTCACTGATGTATAAATAATTATACGTCAGTGGTTCACGAGCGTTCATTGAGCTAGGAAAAACACGAGCGTTCCGAATCGTTGACAGCTCTTAGCTGTCATAATCATGATATCTAAATCGGAACGCAATTTATTGATGTGATCGTTGTGAGTGATTATGGTCTTATTCGGAATGCAAGGAAATAGTTTTGTTATGACGAAGCGCAGCGGCCTATGTACATTTTAGGGTTTTCACTACTGTCGACAGTCCCCATGACTGCCTTTTATTTTATAATAATACGTGAATTTCGAGATTACGACAGAAACATTCTGAAACCTGATTCTGAAGTGATTACGAGGAATGGAATATAAGGTTTTAAATTCAAAAATATTGTAATAAAAGATAACTCATGGATTACTTAAAATGGAATAGTTTTCTCTGTCTACGCAAACACTACTATAGTATAGTGTGATGCGACTCAAGTCAAATTTTACCACTCGAGTCATTCGAGTCATTTTACAATCTCACTCGAATACCAATCGAGTAGTCGAGTCACTCGAGTGGTTATTTCACTCACATAAAAGTACAAGGTTGATTAATATTAGATGAGAGGTTTATTGCAAGTATTGCACAACTGGTTCTTTTTTCGAAATCAGCATAAATAATAATACTATTATTCAAATAATGGAAATTTAAATAGAATATTCTATCAGGAATTAGGTACAACAAACTCAGTAATGTTGCATTATATACCTATAGTATAATATACCTAACTTTATGGATAGGCAGTCTCGTGATGAATAACATTAGTTGAAGAATGCACACATTAAACATAAATAATTTAGAAATCAAAAAGTAGCTCTACCTGTTTTAATTAATTTGTTGTCTGTAAAAATCCGCTTTTAGCGATAAGACCGCCCATTATGTCACCCTATGTAAAAGTTCTACATTTATATCTGTAATTTTTGGTGTACCTACATAATAAAGAGTATTCTATTCTTTTTCTTTCAAAAAACGGTTCCACACTAGTGATTTTTTCGTTACCGAGTTTTGATCGTCACTCATTGTAGATAACACAAGACTACGTCTTTCTTTACAAATAATTATGTTTATAAACACCGCCGGTAATAGAATTAGAGTTAAACACCAACACAAATAACAACAAACACGCACTCCACAGACTACAATATAGTATAGGACGCACTCTTTACCTCAACTCGTAGTTACGTTCGCCGCGGCGGAGCCGCGTGCAGGTTGAAACCTGTTTGTCTAGTTGAGTTATGAGCGAGTGACTCGAGTCTGAGTGAAAAACCGAGTGAACTCGAGTCCAAGTGGACAATTTTTTCACTCGATTACGAGTTTTTCCGCTGTCACTCTAGTAAAATTGGACTCAAGTCGCATCACACTTTACAGTTTACATGCTCTGTGCAATTTAGCATGTCAAAGTTGTCAAATCGACTGCTCTTGTAATAAATTTCGATTGTCTTAATATTTTCTTTACATACCCAGATGGGATAAACTGTTCGAATTAAAATAAAAAACAGTAAGTATGTCAGCTGTATAGTTACCATTATATCTGTGTTGCTATCTAAAACATGCTTCGGATTTCACATACTCACAAAAAATTATGCGATTGCGATATGAATCTTAGTGATAAAAACTTAATTGCACTTGCATTAATCATTGTTTTTGTTGGAATAGATCATTTTTGCCCCTTTTGTGGGGTCTGTTGGTTCATGGATTTCGGTGTACAGTTCAAGCTATGTAGTTCTGATCAAGTTCATGAATCGTTTCGTCGTACCTATATAACTACGTCTATTGTTTTCCCTATTAGGCTTATACCGCCACAATGCAGTACACATCCGACGAAGCCTATGCGCGGCTAATCAGCCACCACATGACTGTGCCGCAAAGGATCAAGGTAATGACATAAATCAAACTTTTCTCTGTAAAAATGTACCCATGTTCAATTTTATTCTGATAAACGACTCGTAACTACTGCTTATAAATAAATGACTGTTATCATTCCTATGTTACATACTTTTACCTACCTTTGTGTATTATATGCCAGTATGACATGGTAAAGCATGCACTTGATATAAATATAAAACAATATAATGAGTGTTAACAATCAAGAATGACTAGGTATATCTTTGATACCTGAAATAAACTCAGCAGACATTTAATTATAAGAGAAAAGCCCTGTAAATAATAAGAATAGAAGTATGTACTATGAAATGACTTTATATTTCCAGGCTACTGGTGACATAGTGGATGAAGACAGTGCTCCCAATGGAGTGGTGTCTGGCTGGGACTATGCTAATGAAAAGTTTGACATGAAAGTACCTGAGAGAATACTTGTAATGGGGCAGGATCAACATGTTGGTAAGGACAGTATATAAAATTAAACTTTATGCCATAAGTACATAGGTGAGCCTATAGACACTGCCAGTCAACTATAAGGTGATGAAAAATGAATGTGGTAGGTGCAATATTTTTCAAATGAATGGTATTGTAGGGTAGGTATGTTACTTTTGAAAGCAAGGTTTTTATAAACTTTATTTTTATTTTGTTTTTGTACTTAAAAGTTAAGAATATGGCTCTGTTTCAAATTTGTCATATTCTAGTACAGGTGCCACAGAATTTTAACACAAAAAATATTGATGAACTTAATGCAGGTGAAATTAAGTTCATCAGTGTTTTTTGTGTTACATGTTAACACAATAGATAAGATTACCTTATCCAATACTCACAATGAAATTCAAAGCATGGAAGCTGGTGCCTACTCCAATAGGAATAAATGATAATATCATTAGAAAGGTATTAAGATTTAGTATAAGAATTCGTACCGAATATATACATACCCGTTGGATGCGGGAAGCACAAAAGCGGTCGAAGTGGAGGTGCTTGGGGGAGGCCTATGTCCAGCAGTGGACGTCTTTCGGCTGAAATGATGATAAGAATTCCAAAGATCCTTGTCCGATCTGAGTTATATAGGGTGGAAGTTGAAACGAGCCAGTAAGAGAAGCTAACCTTAACCATTGTAGCTACAGAGAAACGTTCTTAGGAGACTGTTGTTAACTTTTTTAGTAATGCTAATCGCATTCACAGATTTTGGAAAAATGGTACAGTCAGCTAGAAAAGTAATAATTCTTACATTTTTGTTTTATGTTGCCAATTGATACAATTTAGTATACGGATTCAAAGGCACTTTTGACCAACTGAGGTTAGAGTACAAAAAAAATCAGATATTGCATAAAACTTTTCCCATACCTACATTATGTAGTGCTCGATCATCTTACATGATCCTCAATCTTTTAGGATGTTTGCTTTTAAATATTAAAAGAAAGTCGTAATGTTATGTATGTAATGTATTCATTCATCATCTGTCTAGCCTTTTCCCAAATATATAAGGGTCATCTTCCAATCTAACTGGATGCAGTTGAATATTAGTCTTTTACATGGAGTGTTTGCCTATCTTACCTCTACAACCACGCACTGGGAAACACTTAAGAGCGTTTATACCGTATGAGTGGCAACGTCGCAATTTAGTGTCATATTTTGTGATTTTCAATTTTTATCATTTAATCGGAGCTATAATTTAAAAATCTGTTTAATTAACTTTTTAGAATTATGTGAAAACTGTGTAAAAGGTAAGAAATCGTTGCGTTTACAGTTCTATTTATATGCAAATAATACATTGGACACTTGCAGGGCGTTATTTTCAAAATAACTGTAAGCATTACAGTTACTTACTTTTTAAACACTTTCACGTAATTCTAAAAAGTTAATTAAACAGATTTTTAAAATATAGCTCCGTATAATGATAAAAATTGAAAACCACGAAATATGACACTAAATTGCGACGTTGCCACTCATAAGGTATAAACACTCTTAACCCATTGGTAAGACTGGTTATCAGACTTTTGGGCTTCTGACTAGCCGTAACGATTGTTAAAGATCTACGAATGACAGCATAACATGCTTTCCAAGGCACGGAGGTGCCGGGGTATGTAATGGATAGTCACCCATCCAAGAACCGACCGCGGTAAGCATAGCTTAACCTTCGATCGACAACCGTGCAGCTGTTATTAATTAGCCACAAACCAGAAATACATGTAATGTATTCATCTATTAAAACAAAACAATTTTCATTCATCGTCTACTATGACATCTTTAAGAAATAAGGCAGGGACAGTAAATCCTGCATGCCAGTAGGGGTACCATAGGCGCTGAACAATTGATTTTATATAATAATAATAATAAAACTTCATTGCATATAAGGTGTTGCGGTAAATACAATAAAACCAGTTGCACTTTACAATGAACACTGGTATACAACATAATATGGTTGGGGTACTGTCCTCTTAGATAGGCTACATAATAGCCTGTAGTAAAGAGAAACAGTGCCGTATCCCTCAAGAATGGTGAAATCAATTGCTTAGTGTTTAAAATTAAAAAATAAAATGATATTAGTTTTAACAACATAAAACAAACAAATATGGAATATGCCTGAAAGTATTAAAGTCTATATCAGTTAAGAGTAAGTGTGGTGTGTGGATGTATGTGTTTGTGTGAGGGTGTGTGTGTGTGTGTGTGTGTGTGTGAGGGTCGGAAGGTGTGTTTGTGTTTTGAGAGTATGAGTGAAGCGTGTAGTATTCTTGTGATAGTGTAGTTACGAGTAGATTCAGTGTGGAAGGATAAATTTCAGTTTTGCCATACGTTTTGTCTAGTAGGAAGAAGCGGACTGCTGATTTACATTCTTGAACGGATAAAAAGTATACTGAAATATTTGCATTAATTTTGTTGTACAAAAAAGGGCCAAGATAATAGAAAAAAAAATTCGTAAAGGAGTAGCGGGGCTGAGGGAGGGAACAAATTAAATCTTTACGTCGTTTTTTAAGTGTAACGAAGGGAGTAAGGTGATGTTGAAATAAGATTGCATGAAGAATAAACAACTGTCGTACATTAAGAACATTACATTCTTTATATAACATAGTGGTGGAGAATAAAATTGGACGAAAGGTTGCAGTTTTTAATATCGCTCTGTGCGCAATTTCCAAAGGAAGTAATGCGGTTTTAGAAGCCCCACCCCAGCAAGAAATGCAGTAAGATAATATTGACTGACAGAGCGCACAGTAGACATTGCGGATAATAAATTGGTTAGCTACAGTTCTAAGTGTTTTGAAAATAAACATCAACTTACGCACTCTGCCCGTCCATACATCCACATGGGCCTTAAAGTTTAAGGTATTATCTAAAATTACGCCCAGGTATCTAATACTATTTACAGACTATTTGAGCGTAGTTACAATTTAGTGTAGCTTGTGTGGGACATGTGTGAGCTGTGAGTGTCAGATTATTTTTTGGCTGGGATTTTGATTTTAATAGAAAAAGTGATAAATTTAGTTTTGCTTGTGTTGAGTGTTAGGGATATGAATACAAATACCTGTGCACACAGTACCTACGTCTTCCAGTTAAGCATGTATGCACTATTGTTATCATTGTTAAGAGCGTTTATACCTTATGAGTGGCAACGTCGCCATTAAGTGTCATATTTCGTGGATTTCAATTTTTATCATTTAATCGGAGCTATATTTTAAAAATCTGACCAATTAACTTTTTAAAATTTTTCACATGCTGCGATCAAATGTGCAATTCAATTTGAATTAGTATTAAATCAGGTTATTTTTTTAAATGATGTCCTATTCCTGGGTCCATATTGGCTCAACTAAAGTTCTTTACCCGAAATTGTTCTTCCTAACGATTTGTAATCCGAATGATCACTCTTCCTAAAATTTTTCATCCTAAAGTTTTCATTCATACTATTTGTAGTGCTACCGGCGATGTTCATAACACTCATGTTTCCGAAAATTGTAATTAATAATATCATTAATGTAAATATATTTAAACTCCTACTGTTTTTTATCATAACGCTTTTATCCCTAAACATAATTACCATAATATTTTCACTCATACTCAGAAAGAAACATTTACCAAGTGTTATAAAAAATATATGTGGGTAGATGATATTTATAGTTTTAGGTTTTTTTTTCTGTGCATGGTTGATGGTGGGCTAGGTCGACGGAGCCCCGCTTCGCGGGGCTCCTACTTCTGTGTGGTTTATAAAAAAATAACCACGAAGGGGATGGCGGGGTCTATTCGCTCGCTTCGCTCGCTCACACGACCCCGCCATCCCCTTCTAACCTAACCTGTCCGAGTCGGGGTGCCCTAAAGTCCCAATTGCATCCAATTTCTCTTGATATAAACAACCGTTACACACCCGATGTCGATGGCAAATTATGTTATGGCATATCATAATTATGGCATGTGATAATTAGGGCTTACAATGATTAATGTATATAATACTGATTATTATGAATAAAAAGTAATCTAAACAAAAAAGATATGACTTTGAATAATAGTATAAAAGATGGTTATGTTGAGAAAATATAGGGAAACAAATAAAAGTATAATAGATGTTTATTGCTACTGACATTATGAAGTTGAATGCCTCGGAATTATGAACATTAGAGACAGAGTAGTTAGGAATTGTGATTGTTAGGATGAAAAATGTTAGGAAGAACATTTTCGGATTTCCAATTATCGGAGTTGAAAATTTAGGTGAACTTTGGCGCACCCCCTATTCCTGGTTGATGTTGATCTGATTTATCAGCAATATTGGTTGGCATGCGTTCCTGCACTACTGATTTTGGAAAAAGTCGAAATAAAACCCTTCAAAGTGTTTGAAGTGTTATTGTGCATAACTAAACCATAATAGGTGATAATTAGGCATAGATTGGTATGAACTATGCCATAAAGATACTCTGGCTTTCAATTACAAAACAATAATAATAAATGGATTAAACGGGGAATATTTCAGGGAGACAGTTTGAGTCCAGTTTGGTTCTGCTTAGCCCTGAATTCTACAAGCACACTACTGGAGGATTCAGGTCCTAGGTTATCGGTTGAAGAGTGGTGGTCAAGTCATATCTCACCGTTCTCGCCTCTTCTATATGGATGACCTGAAACTCTTTGACCCCAACAAATTGCGACTGATGGAGCTACTGAAGGAAATTGAAGCTTTCAGTAGCGCCATCAGGATAGAATGTGCAGTCATGCGTGTAACGCGAGGTGAGATTATGGAATCCGAAGGAATTCATCTTTCGGATTCCATACATCATAGATACCTCTCCTCATCCGAAAGGTATAAATATTTGGGTATGTCGGATGCATTAGGCATCAACGTTACTGACATGAAGCAATCGTTGAAGGAGCGCTTCGTCGGTCGCCTGAAGAAGGTATTAATTAGTCTTCTTTCAGGCGGAAACAAGGTGCGTGCCTTCAACGGTTGGGTCATGCCGGTTTTGCTGTACTCTTTCGGCATACTCAAATGGACTCAGACCGAACTCGACGTCCTGGATAGGAGGGTCCGTACACTACTGGCCGCAAATCGGATGCATCACCCACGTTCATCGGTGATGAGACTGTACTTCCCGCTGAAGTGCGGGGGTCGAGGCTTTTTAAATGCGAAGACCCTCCACAACCTTTACGTCTGCAGTCTCAGGGAATATTTTTTAAAAGCTGAAATGGGTATGCACTGGGCCGTGATGTGGTCGCAGTGGACAAGGGGCTCACCCCGCTCTCCATGGCTAAAGAGAACTGGCGCATGGACGAAGTTATCTTGACGAATAACTACCGGATACATTATGAAGGACGGGATGGTTGACGTGTGTCGGGCATGCCACCCTCCAGGTGAGTCCATCAGACATATTATCTCTGGTTGTTTTCGTCTGGCTAACGGCGAGTACTTGCACAGGCATAACCAAGTAGCCAGGATTATTCACCAGCAACTTGCTTTTAAATATAAACTTGTGGATACTGAGGTGCCGTATTACAAGTATGCGCTCGACCCAGTTCTCGAAAATGACCAAGTCACATTGTACTGGGATCGGTCTATCGTTATTGACAGGACTATTGTCGCCAATAAGCCCGATATAGTGGTGATAGATCGATTAGCGCGCCGCACAATGATTATCGATGTTACCATTCCACATGACGAGAACCTCGTGAAAGCTGAGAAAGAGAAACAAATTAAATATCTCGACTTAGCACACGAGGTTGTTGACATGTGGAATGTGAGCTCGGCTGTCATTGTGCCGATTGTCGTATCGGCCAATGGCCTGATGGCCGAAAGCTTCGATCAACATCTCTCGAAGCATTCGTTAGTCAGTTGTCAGAAGGCAGTACTCCTCGATACGGCTCGTATCGTGAGGAGGTTCCTGTCTCTGCAGCCCTAACCACCGGTAGCTTGGACCCCGCTCCCGATACCGGCGGACTACTATTTTTATATATATTTTTTATGAAAATATTTAAGTAAAAATGTATTTTTAAGTATGAAAATAAATAAACGGAATAATAATAAAAAAATATTTATTCAGATAACTTTGATCCATACATTAGACATAAACTAGTACAAAATAGTAAGCAGAGATTTGGTCCGCTGCACTAAGATCCATGTCAGATGACAATCGTGCCTAGCAGCAATGGCACTCAAGATGTCGTGGCGACTTCCACGCAACCGGCTAATGAATGACGCGGTCTTTTTGCGCCATAAAGCTGCAAATCCATCTGTGTGTGCATCAGCAAACATTTCTGATGCGCTACAGAAACGTGGAAGCCGCAACAGCGCCCTGAACGCATTATTCAATGGGATAATAATTGATAACGGCTTTAGTACGATAAAAATGTGTACCTAATAGTTCAAAAACATGGATAAGTATGTATTCTGTTTAAGTTCTACGTAAAAAAGACCTCAAATAAAGCTTTCATAACATACATATATGTAATCTACCTTAATGTATTCAAAGTCGAGTGTGCCGACTTTTGAAGCTGAACTTTGGGGTCTTTATAGTCGAAACAAACGCCCCACCTTATATCTATAGTTTGTAAAAGGTATATGGTACGGTATCTTTATATTTCAATAAATATTTATTCCTAATTTTTTCGTAATTGCACCCACCATTGTTGTCTCTGCTTCACCCAAAGGTTGACTAGTAGAAAATGTCCATGGCGTTAAATCCGCCTCCGTACATTTTTGTGCTACAAGTATTAATAAACAATAGGCTTCTGTTTGACCATTGTCTCATTTAAAGCTGACTGTTGAATGGATCCACCATGCTTGCCTAGATCCAAATTATTCACTTGTGACTAGAAAATGGCAGGAAACATCCTCTTCCATCTTTTACCAATAAAGTGAGGGGTGCAAACCACCACACATTTTCATATTTTAAAAATGGTTCGATTTTAGTTTGTGTACCAGTAGTTTATACTTTCGTTGTTTATGTCTAAAGTGGAACTATTTTAGGTACAAAAGCAACACCTCGTGAAATCCAGCTGGACAATGCAGTGCTGCCAACGGATCCTGGGATGATTCGTGTCAGCACACCTCCTCGCGTGATCACACTTGATCAACACTACTTCCCATCTGCTGATGATTTTCCACAAAGAATGCCAAACAACTCTCCCCCAAAGAATTCAAGAAATTACCGCTCTCAAGGAGATGGTGCACGCTCAACCACGCCCCGTCCTAATAACTTCAATGAATCTACTATGACTGAATCACGTTTGGTATTGAGGTAAGATAACATTAGTTATTCCATTTCAGTTTCTTGATAAAACCTTTACTTTTACTTTTCTACCACAATTGCCAACAATATCTTTATCTATTTTATTCTTGGGCCTTTCCTGCACTGCGAAAAACGAACAATTCGTTTTTATCCGAATGCAGCAACCCCTATTAGGTCAACTGCAGGGAAAAAAAGTAAGAATGTGCAATACGAAATCGTATGAATAACTCTTTAGAGACTTAATTATTTCGCAGATCAGGGTAGACCCAGGCATTCAGAGTTTTATTTGGCGCTTTTCCACTGACCCAGCAGCCAAAGGAAGCAATGCCTCGAACCTTTGCTTGTGGTGCCAGTGGTTAAAGGCCATAAATGCCACTACATCTATTTACAATGAGAATAATCCACAACAACAAAACCACAAAGTACACTCCTATCTCGAAGAGAGGAGGCTTGTGCCCCAGCGGTGGGAATATATAGGCTGATTATGAATGAAACCTAATTTTTTCAGAGACCCAACCCCACCAATCGGTAGTGGTGAAGGTCTGTCTACTTCCGAAGAGTTGGTACACCTGCGGCGTCAGATTGTCAAATTGAATCGTCGTGTAATGTCAATAGAGGCCGACCAACTGCAGCGACAGCAGAAAGAAAAGATTGCGTATGCTTTTGGTATAGCCTACTTGTTGTTCAAAGTTATTGCTTGGCTGAATAGATCCTAAGCAGTGTTAGGAACAGCATCATTAAAATGTAAGATGAAGTCCTACCCTTGTATTGTTGACGTTATGAAATTGAATCACTGAATTGTTCGTTTTAAGGGGCATATTATGTAGAAATGTCACTTTCTGATTGTAGTAAAGGTGGAAGTGTTATAGTTCATCAAAGATTATTATTTCTTAGCATTTAGGTAACACTTTTTTATATGATATGTTGTACGATTCTGTAACTTGTGCAGTGAATTCTCACATGATATTTGATAACTTTTCTTGCATTCATCTACTTTTAATGAATTGTTGAAAAGTAATATGACCCTTCCTTTTAGTGTATAGATGTATGAACTGGGTCATTTTTATTTGAATAAACGTTACGAGTTCACATACAGCTATTTGTTTTTGTTGAAAATTTCAACGCTAATGGTAGCGCGTTGATGTCCCTTTTGGTTTAGAATGTCTGTAATCCCATAAAAGGTATGTACTTAATAATATAAAATTGCACATTCCTGATGTATCAAATGTTACACATAATAATAAGAAAATAAAAGTCATCATCAGGATAACACTCAATATATTCCGAAAATCACTATTAGAACATCAACACAAGAAGACTTCGCATTCTAAAATATGAATGCACAATTAGAGATATTACTACATAGAAATGGTTTCAAAAGATCAATGTCTTACAAATCCTAAATGAATACTGGGTACAGTCACATAATTATGTATTTCTTATAAGCTTGACTTATTGATTGATCTTTTATGTTTTGGTCTGTTTTTCTTCATATATAAAGATAACAGAAAACAGTGGTCCTCCAAGTCTCTGAGCTAACCATGCATTCTTGACAACGGCTATTTTCAATGAATCTACAGCAAAACGAGCATTTAAGTTTGTATGTAGAGCTCTGCCCATCCCTTCTAATATGACCAAGTCTACTCCGCGAGCCTTCATTTCAGTGCATAAACCTGCAAATAACAATTTGTTATTAATGTTCTTTTAATTACATCAATGATTCTGAATTTCAGCAACTTACCTACACTAATTGTCCTAAGGTCCAAACATGGGCCTCTTTGTCCACTTGATCTTACTATTAAATCTCCGGTGGAGATGGCTGCTGAAATAACAGGACAAATTTGGGAAGCTCCCTGTAAAATCTCTTCTAATTCAACATTGGTAACATCATTAAGTGCTGGCCATTCATTAGCACATAATATGACTCCGGTGCCTCTAAGTAATAATGCTCTCACAAATGGCAAAATACCAAGAATTATATCGACACCACTATTGTCAACAAACACTGCAGCACAATGGTGAACAGTTTTCTGTAACAATGAGGTACATTTTTTTAAACAATGTTATTCTTTCTTTTATTATCACTGCATTTCATGCTTCAAACAAAATTATATTCAGTACTCGGGTCTCTCACCTCCAGTTTATCAAGCCATTTATCTAAGCCATCATATAGCCATGGCCTCTTCTGAATTTTTTCTAGTGCTTCATAGAGTCCACAATCTAGAATACTGGTTACTGCCTGGGCTCCCCAATCAAACATGTTGCCTAAAGAAACCAACTTAATGAATTAATTAAGATGCCAGCCCTTGTCAGCTATTCATACTTTCATTACTCAGTATTTTGTAAGTATTCAAGTTTATCTATTATTACAAAATATGTAAGTTCATAAATATTTGGCTGGCAACTAGTCCACTACATACTATACCCAGAATAGCTATTTATTTTAATGACTAGCATAGTAACATGCCAAAAGTTGCACTGGGTAGTGCTTTGGCACAAGGTGTAACTCTACTACCTTACCACATTAGGGCAGCCTCAGGCAATATTGAGAACATGAAATCATAATTATGTAGTCCACATAAATATGATTATATCAACAACATAATTATGTATTATATTAGTCTGTTTTTGTTAATATATTATGGGGTTACCAGCTAATACACCTCTGCTTAGTTCTGTCCACCTCTGTCGTTCATCTGGCAGTGCATCAATCTCTGCCAATCGTGAACCCAATGTTGACAATGCTCCTTCATTTTCATATTTCTTCTGCTGTTTCCATAAATCAAAGAAACCCTGGGAACGAAGGCATGTTTCGTTGATGTCAAGGAGTAATCGTATGGTCAACTGCCCATGAGCACTAAAATTAAAAAGTAATAATTAGCATTCAATAATACTGTCAATTTTTTTTTTTCATCGTTTGTGTTAGAAGACCAATAGTAGCATATCAGTCTTACTTTAATCTGTATAAAACTAAGTAAGTTACGATTAAAACAGTAATACAAAGTAATAGGGAACAACAGAAGCAGACAGGCAAATATGATTTGATGATGTATAATTTTAATGATTACCTCAACATGCAACCGAGTTGAATATAATTGTAATACTTACAGAGGATTAATTCGGATTTCTTTCAGTGCTTCTACGTAACATGTTTTAAATTTAAGTGCGCGTATTTCTACTGTAGGGTCTTCATTATTCAAAAGAGCGAAATTTACATATTTTTCAGTCAGTGTTTCACAAGTATTAAGCCAATACTCTCTTGCTTCTTCGTCGACTAGCAAGTCCAAAGTATCTGGATTATATTTATCTGGCTCGAGCAAAATGTGTGAGAGACCAAAATGATCCATTCTGTAACTGCTACCAGAAAATAAACCAACGTCACGTATAAAATAACAATCTAAGATTCACATTTGCTACAGTTTTAGCCCATTGTATTGTTTTATCATTATGCAAATACAATTATTACATTAATTATCTTTTCAAAAACTATCTATATCTATCGCGACATAGACATAAAAAATTGAATCACAGATTAGATAGATATCAAAAATATTGTTGTAAATTAGTTATACATATGACGTTACCCCCTCTCCTCTTCGTCCGTTCCTATTTTTGTGACAACTGCCAACAGAAATTCAAGAATATTTTCGAAAATAGAAGGATGTTATAGATTAAGAACAGAACGTTTTAAAAAAGAGCGTGCTATTGAGCTAAGCTAATAAAAGTAAATTACTAATTACTTAATTAGTCAAAGTCATCGTAAGAGTGTCGACACAACTGCAACCTATATAGTAATTACTAATTCCATGACAGCACATAGTGCTATATACAAAATCATCAGAGTGCTTGAAAGCTTTTTTTACATCTGTCTTGTTTATGGTTTGTCTGACGGACTTCAATTTGGTTCGTAGATATTGCAACTGAGTTTAAAAAATGTGTTTGAAATGGATAAAACTAAATATTTTCAAAAAAGACTGAGTTTTATACGTAGTGAGTTATAGTACAATATGTGTCCCTTTAGTTTATTGTAATTTGTGTTGTGATTTTAATGATTGATGTAACGAACCAGTGTACGGCAAGATGGACGAATTGTCTAAGGGCATGACACAAACAGGAAACACCGCTACAACTGACAAAATTCAAGAAAATGATGATGGTAAATATTGCAATGATATATCTTCTCCTAAAACTTCTGTGTAAAGGTTACTGGCAGTGGTTTACAAGAAAAGTGCTTGTTTCGAAAATAAATAGGTAAACAATATCCAATCATTCAAAAAAGTGTTGAATAATGTATTATAATCTATCGTTCAAACGTACTTGAGGACTACAACATAAAAAACAAACGTTTCAAGGCGATTCTTTTACTTAAAGGCGCAACAGGAGGTAGCAGTTTTCTTGTAGTTAGATATAAAAAAAAAATATGCTTTGCTAAGTGATAATTGTACATAAATATTGTTAATGTTAAGAAAAAATCTAGTATCATGTTTAGGAAATACCTCTTGACATAATAGTATCTACTAGAACTACAAAAATGTTGATATTATTTTCCCCTTCTTATTAATCAAGTAACTGTAAAACTATTAGCAATGACTCCAGGCATGTATGTAGAATGCCAATTACTTGAATATTCGGTTGAAATTAAAGTTTCTCAGTTTGTATGGTGATCTAGTACTGATAGATTCTGTTGGTCATATTATCCATTCACTGTTATGTTATTCATGCATGTTTACTATATTATCCAGCAGGCACTATAGTTATTCCTGTAGAGCAAACACATTATATTTCAAACATTCTTTTCATACAAAAACAAATAATGCTTTTCATGTTTTATTAATAAAATTGTTTAATGCAAAATTAATTGGAAATAGCAATTTTTATTTGGTCTGTCCCACTACTCTTGATAATTATTATCAAATTTAGTACTTTTATTAATTTCATCAAAACAGTTCATAAAAAATAATACTTCCAAAAATTATTACTTTAAATTGTAAATAATAAGGCCTCAACTGTAACAAAGATCCTTGAAGGCAACGCAATAACCAAATTTAATTGCTTTTCAAATGTCTTTTCAATGCCATCCTCTTCATAAATTAATTTAATGATATACTATAAGGAAAGTCATTGCAGATTAAATTATAGCAAACAGGGATATATTCTGTCAGTATATTATTATTTTACAATGTACACAAAATAATAAATTATGTCAAAACTGTCATTGAATATTTTTGAAAAGAAGTAATTGCTGAGGCGTGAGATTAGGATTTTTTCGAATTTCAACAATTTGAACAGTCAGGACTCAGAAGAGATAATGAGTTACAATTATTTTATATCAAGTTTTATATTAAATTAACAAAATCAACCACTGCTGCAGATATACTGAATATACTATGATGTCACATTCCCATTAAATTATAATGCCAATGAAGACAGGGTCACTTGAGCGAAGCCGCAGGCACCGCTAGTCAATATTATTACAAACCCTGCCCTACAATATGATGTAAATGTTATGATAATATGGAAAAGGAAATAATGTATTTATCTGGCATAATAACATAAATAATTACCAATAATTGATGTGTTTGATTATATCGACGGGTTCCGGGCTAATTGTATTAAGCGACACTGAGCGATATAGACTTTTATACATATTTGGAAGCAGCGAATTTTTCTGCGTCATTTGAGCTGGGTTTGGTGACGATCGGAGCACTTTTTTGTCGCTTAATACAACCGCATTTTTGGGCCCATTTTGGACTGCAATGTATGAAGTGACAAAAAATATTGGCAAATTTAGGAACTGTGTACTTAAGCTGACTGCCAAATACCAGGCAGTCGCTTAAACGTTTTTTTTCCTGGAGCAACAATTTACAGGCAACTTACGTTAAAGCATTTAGCCTGCCTTTATAAATACATTATAGAAATGTTGCTTCATACAATTAGCCTCTTTGTTAAATTCTTATCCAGTGTCGCTTAATACAATTAGCTTTACCTTGTAAATATACAAGAATGTAATGTAAAAAAATCAGTCGCATAAACTAATTAGCCATACATTAATAAGTTTAAGATATGGTATTTAAACCAATTAGCTTAGGTTTGAAATATGACCAACTCTTTGATTAAAGCACTTAGCTTAGAGCCATTATTTGCATGCCTAGGCGGTTAAGTCATTTAGCTTGGAACAAGAAATAATAAACGTAGGCGGCTTAGTCATTTAGCCTGGAATAAGAAACAATAATCATATGTGGTTAAGTCATTTAGCCTGGAACAAAAAAAAGTAAAATATGGGTCATTTTGTATTAAGCGACATTTATCTTCGTTAAATATAGGAATATTCGAAAAAAAATTAATCTGATTGTGGGGAATATGTTATAAAAACAGTAATATCCTTCTTTTTAAAAAAATAATGCGATTTGCTAAAGTTATATTTTTTTTTCTAAAAATCGTAACTTTAAACTGCTCTGGTGTAAAGTTTCAAAAATGTTGGTTAATACAAATAGCCCGGAACCCCTCGATATAGGTATTGGCAGCCCCTCCCCAATCATTTATAGTATCTAGTTTCAGACATAACACCTCAACTCTAAGAAGTCAAGGTGTTATTGTAAATGTATTTAATACAAACAAGTAGCTTAACAAAGTAATTAAACTGTAAAAGTCTTGACCCCTCTGTGTGGTGATAACATAATATACAACCTCGCATAATATTAATGTGATAAGTAGATAATTATGTAGAGATTCACTGATGATTTGTAAACTGCAATAAATTAGTTTGCATTTAGTTTAAGTGTTGCATACAATAACATTATCAAAGTACCATACCCTAGTAGATTTTATCATAACTTGCAAACATAATAACATTGACCCTATCCCTTTAATATCTTCAGTTCTTCCACACTGTACATATATACTATAAGATACCATAGGTATAATAAATAGGTCTAAATATGAAGTTTCTTGTTTTTTACCAATTCAAAACTACCTCTGAATCATCAACAACCAACATTTTCCAATTTTATTTATCTAGGCCATAGTGTAGTAATTATTAGCCTTAACTTAACATCAACTATGGTTTTAATCAAACAAAAACATACAATGAATTTGTGTTTTTTAATATTATTTTGTGATAAATGTCCTTTAAGATTTGGAGATTGTCTTTAACCACCTTGAATGTCAAAGCTGAAGTCAATAACATTGAAAAAACTAACAATGTGGTTTAATCTACTGCTCACCTTAGTAATACTGCTATAACATGTTCCGTTATGTTTGCATTCATTGAATCTAATCGTGTTGTACCATATAATCTCGTAATAGTTCATATAATATTCTTAAAAGTAAGAAGAAATTGATAACTGTATGTACCTATTTGAGCTTCTGTGTTATTATCACAGCTTTGGTTTTCAGTTTATGTAGAATTTGTGTATCCAACAGTCACTGCCCTTTTACCAAGATTGTTGAAGAACACTGCTTTTGCAGATGGCGTAAAGCGTGGTTTGCGGCACGCACGCCAACTATGCTAGCGTTGGTAGAACAACTGCGGTCATACCTCGGTGGAGGATGTGAGTGCGAATGCGTTTGTAGCATGGCGTGTTCTCAACAATGTCCCATGATCATTGTGTAATTCTACCAATACTCATATTAATCGCAAACTTAGTCAATCCGTTCACTTTCCCTCCACAACTACTCCTGAAATAATTTCTTTCAAGATTATAATAAGTTATTGTTATGAGACCGTAATATCGACGCTTTTCGTCGTGTCTTATTGGGACTAGAACATTTTGTTAAACTGTCTAGCCTATTGAAAATGTTTTTTTTTTAAATTAGTCTCTGATTAATCAATTAATCATTCCCATTTTTTTTATCATGTCTTTGCTCACATTACAATGCAGTAAGACGGTAATCATCGCCGTCTGTACAGTATCTCTCATGCACCGTTTTACGTTAATTTTATGCAGAATACCCAATTCGTAATTTTGTGCATGTTTTACTGAATAAACAACCATAGAATTTCTTCTAAAGACGTGATATATGAAGTGTATTTATGAGTGTTTATTCATCTATAGGATCTATTATCACCTTTTTGATACCACTATCTCAGCTAAGTTGCTGACGCACTCATCTTGAGTGTGTTGTGTTGTATGATTGGATTGGATACCACAGTGATCAACCTACCCAATTTATGAGGTACGGGCAACAGCATTTTGCGTTTGCGTGGTGTTGCATGCCGAGAGTGCCGGGTGTTCCCTGTGTCTCAAGCGTGACTCAGCGACCCTGAACCATTAACGATAGAAGACGTGTCCCTAAAGGTCAAATTTCTCGTTATTTTGTTCAAACGTTTTCACCCACTAATGAAATTCTCAATCGAGGGCGTATTCCTAAAAGGAAAAGAACATCGTTAGTAATATTTCCGTGCTTCGTAATATTCCTAGTATATGTACCTACCTGAAACTGAAACCAAACTGAAAACCAAAGCTGTGATAATAACACAGAAGCTCAAAGCTTCTGTGTTATTATCACAGCTTTGGTTTTCAGTTTATGTAGAATTTGTGTATCCAACAGTCACTGCCCTTTTACCAAGATTGTTGAAGAACACTGCTTTTGCAGATGGCGTAAAGCGTGGTTTGCGGCACGCACGCCAACTATGCTAGCGTTGGTAGAACAACTGCGGTCATACCTCGGTGGAGGATGTGAGTGCGAATGCGTTTGTAGCATGGCGTGTTCTCAACAATGTCCCATGATCATTGTGTAATTCTACCAATACTCATATTAATCGCAAACTTAGTCAATCCGTTCACTTTCCCTCCACAACTACTCCTGAAATAATTTCTTTCAAGATTATAATAAGTTATTGTTATGAGACCGTAATATCGACGCTTTTCGTCGTGTCTTATTGGGACTAGAACATTTTGTTAAACTGTCTAGCCTATTGAAAATGTTTTTTTTTTAAATTAGTCTCTGATTAATCAATTAATCATTCCCATTTTTTTTATCATGTCTTTGCTCACATTACAATGCAGTAAGACGGTAATCATCGCCGTCTGTACAGTATCTCTCATGCACCGTTTTACGTTAATTTTATGCAGAATACCCAATTCGTAATTTTGTGCATGTTTTACTGAATAAACAACCATAGAATTTCTTCTAAAGACGTGATATATGAAGTGTATTTATGAGTGTTTATTCATCTATAGGATCTATTATCACCTTTTTGATACCACTATCTCAGCTAAGTTGCTGACGCACTCATCTTGAGTGTGTTGTGTTGTATGATTGGATTGGATACCACAGTGATCAACCTACCCAATTTATGAGGTACGGGCAACAGCATTTTGCGTTTGCGTGGTGTTGCATGCCGAGAGTGCCGGGTGTTCCCTGTGTCTCAAGCGTGACTCAGCGACCCTGAACCATTAACGATAGAAGACGTGTCCCTAAAGGTCAAATTTCTCGTTATTTTGTTCAAACGTTTTCACCCACTAATGAAATTCTCAATCGAGGGCGTATTCCTAAAAGGAAAAGAACATCGTTAGTAATATTTCCGTGCTTCGTAATATTCCTAGTATATGTACCTACCTACACAAGCGGTCTATTCATAATATTAACTGCTTATCACACCTCTTCAATCACGTCAGATACTGTCTACAAGCTTAAATAACTAGTGTAGATGATTTATTATAGAGAAAGGTCATAATTCACTTGACAGTAAAGCGTTAAATTGTGACCGGAATAACAATAATGTGTGCCGATGACCGATGTTTACAAGAGTTGGAACTCGATCGGCATACCTCTGCTGTGAATTCTTGAAGGATCAAAGGAAGCGCTGGTTGTCAGCATCTGTTTCTTTTCAAGGGGGATTTGTCGTAATCAGATAAATCGTGCTCATGCCTCACGACTTCCTTACGCGAATAATGTTTAGTGCTCTTCTTTAGGACGGATCTCATCTCAATACGTTAAACAAAAATGTTATTTATTCACATGCACATTAGGATAAATACCTGCCTGTTAAAATTATAAAACTTTGCGCGTAGGTCCCGCAACTTTATAAAACTTTCTAAAGAAAACACAAACGTTTTGATTTGATATGCCTTTATTAAGAGTGAGTACCAAAACTTGCTGACTATTTAATCTATTTACCTATGGCGTATTGGAAGTTTCTCTTTAATTTTGCTACCAGTAGTGGAAAGCGATAATCCTAATTCAATCCGCGACTTCACTGTTTTACGAAATATCGATAATCAATAAGATTTGCTATGCTAAGTTATGTAATGTTATAACAAATTACACAATACTGCGTTCAAATATAAGGTTTTGAGATTGTAGTTTTATCAATATTCTTGACAACGTTCACGAAAATGACTATTACGAAAAATGCGATCTTAAAAAGATTTTTCTTTATGAATTGAATCAATCTTCATATAATTATCTAAAGATATACATAGAAGGTACTCGTCGCAGATTGTGAAACCATAGCGCCTCGGTTTTGTCAAGGGCTATTGGCAGCCCCAGTACACCCAAGAGCCCACAGCTAAGCATATGGCGACATCATTTGAGGTATGAAAGGCGTAACAGACGACTTTGACGCAAGCGGTGAAACTGACACGCATACACTCCTATAGGCAAGGATGAAAAGAGAGGACCAAATATCAAACCATGTGGAACCCCACAGCTGCTCTTGCTGCGATAAACGTTGTGGTCAATATTAACAAAACGATTGGTTTTTGCGAAGATAGACGCCAACAATCCCTTACAGGGTGAGAGTAGACCAGTGAGACACCCTGATCCCGATGGTGTACGGGCACCTATGATCGTAATCCCCTGGCTAGCTAAGCAAGTTGATACTTGTCTGTGAGGACATTTAGGATTATTGTAACGTTCCACAAGCGAGGGCAAAATACCGAACCCTGTGGAACCCCACACCCAATCTTCCTGGTGCCGTTCCCTTGCCTTTCGCGAAGACTTTGACAATGCCTATAATCTAGGACGTTTTTAAATAAATGGGTCTTAGTACCACATAATATGAACGACTTCGATCGGTACAAACGGGTTCATAATGATCTTGTAGTTTCTAAGCCTGCCATGTATTGAAACATTTACACTATGGAATGCAATAAATATTCGAGTTTAGTCGTAATCTGTCTGAGCCCCAGTCTGTACTATTTTAAATCGGAAAATGTGCGCACATATATCATCATAGCAATTTTCTTGGTCGAGAGTTTAATCTAACTAAACCAAAACAATCAGCAATAGCTCTCGTAATTTTGTTCGATTACGATGTAATACGTTATGTTATTGTGGGTACTAAGAATGAACCCTGAGGCTACTAAAATCATAGATGGCATTTTTTTTATGCTTTGTTAATTTTCTGGCTTTACTATTGTAAAGGAACAGATAATTATAGCAGCAACGGGCTAGGGTTGGCATTAACTTGCAATAGATTTTACCTATCTTAAAAAATCAAATGATATCGACTTACTTCCAACAGTTACTAAAGCAATTTACTTTTAGAACAAATGAACAACTTCCTTTAACATTGTGATCATTTAGCAGGCTCGTCGACTCCAATAGTGTACGTGAATGAGACGTGTTTGGAGTGTGAGAGGGTGCGCGCGGCTTGCGAGCGGCTGGGCACGGTGGCGGTCGCTCCAAGCCCAGAAGCTCTGCCGCCGTCTCAGCAACCCCCCGCCCCGCCCTCCTACGTCATCACCTCACCATTCGACGGCGATCTGTTTGACACTGCACATAGAGCGAAATACAGGTCAGTGGTTATTGCAGTTTCTGATAAGAAAATATGCAGCTATTAAACGTTTGCTAGGTGAACTCGTAAGTGAAAGTAAACTTTACATAAAACAAATTGGATAAAATACCGGACATTGACAACCCAGAAGAAGCAATTGACATCACTATCATATGGATTTGCCGATACGATGTTCATGGAATTTGAAAAATACGTAGAATGTAGCATCCCATGAAATTAAGCAAATGTTCGAAACGTAGAGTTGACGAACAATTCGTTATTGACATTTATTTTGGCAACGCGTACGGCCGATTGCTGGACCAGACTACTAATAAGCGCGACGAATGCTTTGTTGCGAGTTTACATTAACGTCTTTTTGTGTTACACTCACCTACGCTTTTGTACGTGTAAAAGCAACCGTAGATACGTCTCTTGTGACGTTCAGTTAGTCTAAAATAGTGCTCGTTAAGATGAACGTTATGATAAAATACGCTTAAAAAAATTATATACTAAGATAATACAGTTTCTGAATTACTTTTAATCGTAAAAAGTATGGGTACAACTGCTACAACTGCTGGATACTCGGCAATAACTTCCTTTATAGTCAATTTTATCACTTCAGCATTCATGAATTATCGTAACACAATCACGATAGTAAAAGGGGCGACATAACATGTTCTCATTCAAATGCTCGTGATATACCAATACCACAAATCGTACAAAATACCGATGTCGTCGTAGCACCTTGTTATTTAGTGACAAACAACTAGAGATGCTTATCAACATAAAATAATGATAACAACACCAAACTACTCGCAGAACTATAGACTTTCTACAAAAAGAATAAAAAATATGGCAGTTTTATTTTTTTACTTTCTCTGAACATGACTCGGTGAGTTATCGTGTAATAGGTATGAGTATGTCCAATAATGCACAATGAGCATGCCTGTGATGAAACGCGAACAGCCGCGTAGCCGGGGCTGCTGTGGGTGATGCTTGGCTTATTGCTGATTTACGAGCACTGTAAACAACCACGCCACCACATCGCCTACATAATTATAGTATACATCGGTCCCTTGATTATGAATCATTGATTTCAATATATATATAAGTACCTGATTTTTGCCAATTAAACCGTACTGTGTATAATTTTTACGTGAACTAGATGCCTGAAAGTATTTATTATTGTCAGTTCAACAACCCTAGTTTCCTTCAAGCTGTATATTGTTTGCATCGAAACTATGAACTGTCTCGAGTTTGATTTATGAGTGGTAATTTGGCTGCCCCTTATCATTCAATATGTTCACTTGTGTTCATTAAATACAGCCGTCGTTACATTCAGCTGTACTGCGTACGGCATCAGCACGGGCGGAGCGGCGCTGTTTCGACGCCGCTGTTAGGATAGCGGGATATTAATAATGCTATTCTTGTAATTCCTACACCATTCCTTGAGCTGAATGTGGATGCAATGCATTCCTTTTGAAGTGCTACAGCTGCCACGTTACTGTTTAGGCGACTCTGATGAGAATTAATTGTTTATTATTTCATGCCTCCTTGTCCTGGCTGAGCGCATACAAGCGCCGCTTCGCCAGCGGGCATCGAGTTTTCTGGGAGAAAATAAATTGTGAAATTTTGTAGAATTATTCTTAACGGAATAATCATAACACGAATGAAATTAAAATAAGCTGAGATTTCTCAGAAACGAACGGTTTCTCTTTAGTCTCATACATAAAGTCTTGTCGTCTTGCGTATAATTAAATAGGTACGCTTAACACATAACTCCACCCAACACACAAAGTCGGGGTTGTTTATACACGCGGGACCTTCCACTCGTAAAGCGGTCGTATGTTAGGTGACTGTTTCATAGAAGGATGGATGTAAATAAAGGTGCGTGTAGTGTGTGCGGGCGCGCACGCCGCTGCCGCGCGGCGGCGCTCGGCGTAGCGCGAGGGTCGCCCTTGTGGCCGCGCGACGCTCCTTGCTATTTTCGGCCTCACATTCCTCTCGACTGTTTTTCAATCTAACGTGAAGCGCATAACGCGCACGCCGCTTGTGCCTTTGTTTTCGCGGTTGCCGCGATAAACTATTAAACTGTTTCTTTTCTCGAATTAGCACGAATTAATAGTCAACGAATACGCGAAATCAAAACGAGAACTTGTATGCTAAGATTTCTGATAAAAGTGAATGAGGTTAGCTACATGACGATGATAAAGAGTGCTAGTGAGTGGGTCCAGAGCGAAGCGATAGTGTCGAGAGCACGTCGGACTAGTGCCTGATTACCGAGTGTGTGATAGTGATGGGGCCCACGCGGCTACCTCCTACACCCGAGGAGGAGGATGCCCCGCATCTCGTTGCCCGCGCCGAATCAAAACTTTTGGATAATATTCAGCCCAATTGCGATGTGTAAGAGTTTATTTGAGCTGAGTGTGTTCTAGTTCTATATGATCGGTTTAATGTAGTACATCGGCAGCGGACACTGCCTATTTTTTACTCCTAACTGGAAAACCTACATTTAGAAAAATACCTACCTATGCCACTAAAAGAGCAATAACATAAATGTTAACAAATATATTATTTGATTAAGTGCAATTGTAGATTGCAGAATAATGATTTCTGGTTTCTCCATCTGTTCAGCCGATCTTCCACCATCAAAAATAAACAATAGAGCCTCATTGTGTATTTTTAAAACTAGGGAGATTATCTGTTTATTGATACAACTTCAATGCATTCATCAAACCTAAAATCAATTCTAAATGTAACATTGATACTTCAATCCCCGGTTACCTCCCACGTTTCCTTCCCTATCTGCGATGAAGAGCATAGCATTATCACTATGATACATTTGCAATGTGTCAAAATTATGTGCACATTCAACTTGTATTGACGGGTGCTAAGCCGTAGCTTTCTGAAAACCGAAATACCACATTTCGCTCCCCCCGATACTAATGAATAGACACGAAGGTGTACAAGCAGGTGAAGCTGCATTATTTCCAAACGTTTACACACGGTTGCTTGAATGAATCGGAGAGAGCTACAGCCAACTCATTCTAATGGCTTTTATTTTACAACCGTCACTATAATTTACTATTTTAAGTTTTTGCTGAATCGTTTTAGTTTATGAGTAATTTTCAGTTCAAAAATATCCTGAAATTTTTAATTTAATTGAATCGCAATGATTGTTTACAAATTCGTGGAATTCGAATGTAACTCATCAACTATTTCTATAGGAACACGTAGATATAGTAGCGGTGTATGCGGCATCCTGTGACGTCAGGCTCACACAGTCCCAATAGCAGCGACCGCCTCGTCGTCAGAACGCACTTTTCTTTCAGAGAGCGCGCGTCACCGACGCCCACCACATCCAACAACAATTTTAATTCACATCTTCACGGATAAACTCCTTGCCCTATTAATATTTTTTCTACAATGACATACATCTGAATAAAACGAATTCTATAATTAATTCATATGACTAACAGACGCGGAACGTTCAAACAAAATATTTATCGCGATTAATGTTTGTGCTATCTGCTATGTGATGGACTGGTCACATAATATACCGTTGGTCTGGTACATTGTCGGGTTTTATTAGAATGATCTGCGGAAGTAAATGCTTGTCTTGTAGTTAAAGGTATTAAAAAGACAACTTTGAATTAATTTAAAATCAACGTGCTTATTTTGATGACATGTTTGTTTTAATTTAGTGATCCTGATTAAGCTCAGAATATAATTAATAATTATTTATCGTTTCATTTCCATATTCTATGATGCTGTTCAGTTGTTAGTTAAAATCGGGACAAATGATTTCTGTTCCTACTTGTATTTACATTAGATGTTTATAAAATACCTACTAATATGTATGTATGCCAGCAGTGGTATCCCTGGTCGAGGGATCGAACCCAGACAGGCACTTTACTTTGTGTAATTTATTTAATCACTACTGCAGCTGCTCTTAAAACGGGCAAGGAAAACAATCCGCACTGGGGCCGCGTGGTATTGCAACCCACTCCCTCACGAAGAGTGGTGGCCTGTGTCCCAGCAGTGGAAATATTATAGGCAGATTATGTTATGCTTTGTATGCCTTGTGAGGATATTACTGTTCGCTAACGATTGTTATGCTGATCAAGCGGTTCGCCGTAACATGTGCTGTGCCTCAGTACATAACATTGAATCCATACAATAGACTGAAACACAAGGTTATTTCATAACTGAAAGAAAATATTTAAAATATGTTTTTTACTTTTTAAGTTAAACAGTAAGACTGGGCCTCCCTATGCTATGTTTAACGATGCTTCCTATGTTTGTTAGCAGTCTCTAATTGCAGTTGGTTGGCAGCGACTATGTGTGCCGAAGGGTTGATGACCATTGATTTGTTGTTGAAATTAAGTGGAGATCGCGAATCGGTATGGCAAAGTCGATGACTAATTGTTGAAAACAAACTCGATAACTCTTGAAATGATTTTGAATGTATAATGTACCTGACTGCAACTACCTTTATATTTCTGACTGACTGACTCCTGACAAGGACGAAGGGACGGCGTCGACCAAACAAAAGTTTGAGAAATACTTCCCTGTCACGGTTATGGCCTGTCTTGTCCAAACATCAATCATTGATAAACTGTTAAAGAATCACCCTGTATTACGCCTCGACGCAGATGGATGGCTGGTCTTCATCATAACTACCTTGAATCGGTACGATCAAAATAGAGTTTCTTTCAAGCACCTCAACTCTTCGCTTTATCGCCACTCGGTGTAACATTATTACAGAGCTTACAGATCTGACAATGATTAGATGCGAGTCGAAGGAATTTTTGAAAGCTTTTCTTAGTTCGTTCCGCAATTGCCATACAAAGCGGCTGATTATGTTTCACGGTCTTCTGTACAATTTGCCGGAATAGTATGAATTTAATCTACAATACTGAAACCTGTTCTGGCTGGAACTCGTCAAGTATTCTTTCAGTACTCAATTCACAAAACTAAGCAGTTTTGTCACCTTTTTTTAAAAGAACAGTAAAAGTGCTCCAAATTAAATGACCTAAGTAAATATGAAACTGTGTTGATCAGTTAGCCAATAATGAATAGGTGGTCGTAAAATGTAATCGAAAATTATTTACAATTCAGTGCGAGGTACACCGGACATGGACCGTTAGTTTAATTACAAAAGGGGACGAACGTTGTATCTGTTGTCCAAGTTTTGAACTACGAACTGACATAAAAGGGAAGGACCGCCGCCGTGTTTTGACTCGGTGATGTTTTCGCACTTACAGATAAGGTCAACTAATTAATCGGATGTAAGCAAATTGCTAACTGTATCGATGTGCTAGTAGCACATCGATACAGTTAGCAATTTGCTTACATCCTACAATTTTATATATACTATAATTAATAATTTTAACATACTATAATTTTATTGATAAGCATTAAAATAACCTAATAACATATTGATAATATATCTTGTAGCACATGCGCGAGACTAGGTTTTCTATTGGGCATTTTACTTTAAAAGTAGACTGTTATTAAATGTGAGTCTGGTGTTCATTCATAAAAAAAAACGGAAATATATACAAAATTACAAATGCATATTCCGCTATTTGCATATTTTTGTAATTTTGAGGCATTTAATGGTATTTCTAGTCAACATAAAATAAAAGCGTACTACAAATGTCGGTTTGACCTGTAAACCAACTACAATAATAAATACACAAAACACATGAGTACACGTAGCAGTAAATATGAGTTTTACGACCCATAGAATTTTTCTCCATGAAATAATGCATAATAAGGCAATATTTTTTTTTAAATCTATATATATAACATTGTTATTGACACAAGTATGTACATATTTATAGTGGCAGAGTTAGTATGTTTAAATGATTTATTGGACATGTTGCCTGTCAGTAGCGTCAATATAGTGACTGTTTGTATTGGCACTAGCGACTACTCATGAACAGATTCATGTTTGATTTCATTACAGTCGTAGACGACTTTCGTAATTAATTAAATTATACTAAATGACATACTCATTGTTATTATTTAGTTAATCATTAATTGTTTTATTAACTTTGATAGATCTAGGTCAACTTTAAATATTTCACCAAGTATTTTAGTTGCTGTAATAAAATAATGACTATGTAATGTTCCTGAATGCACACATTAAGCACACACATAGTACAGAGGCGGACTTAATGCCATAGGCAGTTTCTACCAGTCGACTATCAGCGCGATATTGACGAGATTCCTGTAAATAAGTATAGGTACTTATTTACAGGAAACTCGCCAACATCACGAAAAATCCACAGGAAGTTCTGAATCAGGAAGCGCGGTATCACCGAGGGGTGTTCCACTCCAAAAGTTATTACGAATCATGAAATGATTCAAAATTATTCGCGGCTTATATGAATCAGTCAAGAATTAATTAGTCATATCCCAAACAGCAAAATCAAATCATTTATTTCAATTAAACCATTTACAGGCATTTTTAAATCAGACAAACAGCAAACACATAAGAATACATAGCGGCATTCCTATTTATTGTCGATGGATGATCACAAAAACGTACTATAGATTCATAGAAACAAAGGAGTATTTCCTTTGTTTACGCGCATACACCAAATGGCATAAACATGCCTATATTTGTCGCCACATTCGCTAGTTTCCAGCATTCATGACTGCAGCACTTGATGGACCAGTCTAGCAAAGATTCTGACGATGATGTAATTTCTTATCCACGAGACCACGACTAGATGTCACTCAGAATAGTGCAGTGACTTCCAACTGCTGTTTTTTCACCTAAGACCTGTAATTAATGATTATTGTTGGTGTATTGCAGGGTGCTGGGTCCAACAGCAGTCCTACAGTTGTCGGAGCGTGATGAACCGCCGCCGGCGACCGCGCGTCCCCTCTACTCGCTGGCGATGCGCGGCGCCGTCATTTGTTTCTCAGGATTCCGGAAAAAGGATGAACTTGTTAGTACTAAATATGTTTTGTGATAGTTGATGTTGGATTGAGTCGACTGTGTGTCGATAGTCACATGTGATTAAAATATTTCGTTTACGTTCGTTACATAATTATGCAGTTTGATAACTATCTACAGCCAGACATCTTTTCATGCACTTTCTTACGGAACCAAAAAAAAATTGAGCACTTGTCGGATGACGATATCGATCTACATGTCAAATTCAACTTCAGCAAATTTATTGGCATATCGTATGAATAACGATTGTTTAATTTTACTTCATTTGCATAGGCACAGTTACAGCTCAGTATTTATGGTCATAATTTTTAAGATACACAAGTTGATATTTTGTGTTCACCCGATAACAGCATGCTGATGAAATGCGTGTAGGTCAAATATGAATGAGTTCCCTGTACAATAGCTGTATTATTCGGCAGACGTACCTGATAACCCTGATCCACTACATGGGCGGGTCGATCCGCAAGGACATGTCGAGTAAAGTGACGCACCTGATCGCGGCCGCGGCGACGGGCGACAAGTACCGGTACGCCTCAGGGTTCGGCCTGCCCGTGCTCGCGCGGTCCTGGGTCGACGCCTGCTGGGAGCGCCGCGATGACCCCGCCTGCCTAGCCACCGATGATGACGTCATTGTAAGTACCTTCAAACATACATAAATAAACTCACGCCCTTTTCCCATGGAAATAAACTCCGCCTGTTACGAGTGTTACATACTCCTTTTGCTTCATCCACGTTCATACATCTGGCCAACACACGCGCGCCGGTTGCGAGTACTACGCACCTGACCGTTTTGAAGGACATGCTTATAATTTATTCCGAATTCAATTTTGATGGTAATGTTCCTACATCTGTAATATTATAATGAATAGTAAATAGCGTGACTTCTTCAAATAAATGAATGTTTAAATTAACATCACCGTGGCGTGCAGGAAGAGCTGTCCTCATTACTTCCGTATATTTATTATTTACATCTTTATTTTCTTATGATCTATGCAATATGTCATGATTACAGAAAGAACACAAACTGAAAGTGTTCGCGGGCGCTCGCGTCTGCTTCGTGGGTTTCCCTGAAGATGAGACCCTGCACATGGGCGAGGTGCTGGCCAGCAATGGCGGCGGCACCTGCCAGCTCGACGACCCCGACTGCACGCACGTTGTGAGTACTGCATACCTTCTATATACACACACACACATACACACAATAATCCCGCCATAATCACATTCGTGGTTTACTTAATGGTGTGCGCACTGCAGCTGATAAACCCTTATAAACATTATAAATCTGATAGCACTCTATAGCTTACACTAGACTCTATTGTCCCCCTACGACGAAGCCAAAATGTTTACAAACAAAATGAAGCTGCGGTGCAGTCACACCTTTAACAATGCAGTAGCCCTTCCGTCAAGGTTAATCATATTACAATTTACTTCAGCAAAAAGCCTCCTAGTGTTTTGTTAACTTACAGTCTGCCGAGAATCTGAGGACATGCACTCAGTTTGTTAACAATGTAATGATCATTTTAGAACCTCCCAAATGGCAGTAATTATCCCACAGAACGTTTACCTCTGCATAACATGCATACCTGTTTATTTATATACTTCATGCCACATTACACATTATTAGTAACTAATTTTAGCATTATGAAGTCAGCATGCACGTAGATATATTTGGGTACACATATCACTCTTAGTTAGATACATTGTAGACAATATAAATTTGCTAGTAGCACACTTCAATTATTATGACATATTTTTTCTTCCGATGACTGCGTATTTATTATCAATGCCTTCAATGCCAGCAGGTGTTTGACTAACAATTTATCCGTACAAACAACGACTAGATGAGAGCGGACTCAATGTCACTTGCGTTGCGTATGTTTTAAGCACACGATAGATATTTCAATTTTAGAAACTCTTGTGCGTTTCCTTTGATTTTTTGTTTTGTTTTTCCCCTATCCCGATTTGGTCTTCCGCCTCTCGGGATAACCCGACTTGAACCACTTCCACATCCCTCACCGCACGACGCAAAGTCGACCCATTGTTTCCTTTTCATTATTTAATTAACATTTTGATGTTATCACGAGTTTCATAGTATTGTTTGTTCACTCACATTCGCTGTTGTACAATAATTGCGCACATACCTCATTCAGCTTGTGTTTATATTACACGACATCCATATAATCACACCTACATACTTCTAGTGTTGTTAACATTCGTTTCATTTGTTGTGTCTTTTGTCCACTTGCTTTCTTACTATCCACGTTATTGCACTAGACTTAGACTTCTGAAACACCTTTATGTTGTAGATGTAACTTCACGTACGGATCAGTTTCATAAATCACTTTTTCAGACAATCATCTCTCTTCATACATCTCAATTATGATCAACAACACTTTGTTTTGTAAACTAAAACTGTACAAGAATATAATCAAATCTTCGCTAGGCAGTCGCTTTCTGTGTTTAACTACCTCTATCACGATAATAGTATATTATTATCGTCGTGCATGTTTGTATTGGAATGGCTTCATTACATCATTGCGTGGTGTGTTTCACACATGTTTCAGGTAATGGCCAATGGGGAGACTTTCGGTCGTTCGCTTATCCTATCACCCCATCCGAGTACACCTAACTCAGCGAAACCATCCCGCGCCACTCCCAATCGCTCCCAGTCTACTCCCAAGAGCTCCCTGTACCGCCGCCTGTCGGCGCGCCTGTCGGGCCGGCGCGCGAGTCCCGGCAAGCACAGCGATAGTAGCGACATGTCGCACGACGAGCGCGAGCAGCGCGTGCACTGCGCGCGAAACAGTATTAGAGAAAAGCAAGCCAAAGCTGTTAGCAAAGATCAAACAGATAACTGCAATATTAGTTTCGTAAGGAAATCATTCACTGACGATTTGTGTTTCAATTATGACAACATTAAAAGTCCTCCGCATGTTGAACGTGTGGAATTGCGCAAATACAATATTTGTGACAAAGAGAACAACAAAAACATATCTCAGCTTGTCCACGGATCTGATAGAATTAACTCTAAAGACAAGAGAGAAGTTTTTAGAAATAAGTCCATGAACGTATTCAACTTAGTCGATTGTCTCACTGAAGCGGGATCCTTGCACTCGTCTCTAACGAAAAGTTTGTGTGACCTCGACTCTAAAGATGAACCAGTATTTCTGTTGGCCAGCTCAACTGGCGGCAACGATTTGCAACAGTCAACAACCACAATTTCCTCCGGAAAAAAAAGGAGTCGTAACTCCACAGATTCTAATTTCCAAGTTAGTACCGTTGACGCTAATTTATCCGCTGATAAATGTGAAGAGAGCAACTGGAAGTCTATTAAAAGGCTCAAAATAAAAGACTCTTTCAAGTTTAAAAACAGACCTACTATTTTCAAAAGGACAAAAAAAGACTCTGTTTCTAAAACAGCTGGAGAAATAGTAGTAGAACCCGTGAGTCCAGAGAGCGTGAAGCCGACCGACCCGGCCGGGGAGTTTGTAGCTTCCACATCTTCGCCTATCAAAGAAGATGACAACGCATCTATATGCTCCATGAACACAAGTAAGCAGTCGGGATTCTTCGATATATCATTTGCTTCAATTAGGAGTTCTAAAACCGTCAAATCAGCCTCAAAGTTACGACGGAGTGTTAAATCGTTCACAGCTTCGTTCAGGAGTGAAAGGAAAAAGAAGTATGAAAAGCGTGCTGAACGTAATACAGTAGAAGTGGACGCATGCCACCTACCTTCAGATCACAAAAACATTTCGACACCAACGAGGTTATTCGATGGAATGCATTTAGATATTTCACCAGTTCAAGTGGATACCGTGGACAGCACCGAACTAGCCACCCCGGTCAGAGATCGAGACGCCGATGTAGACGAACTTGACGATTCCACCGTATTTAAAACACCTCAAAGCGTGTGGCTCCGTACTCATCGTCATTCGAGCAGCGCGCTGAGCCTGCCGGCAGGTTCGCCCCGCGCGCCGCGCCCCGCCCTGTCCCTCGCCCCGCCCACCGCCCCTCGCCCCGCCCGCGACCAGCCGCCGCCCGCCTCGACGCCTCCCATCCGCGACGCCCACACCATATCGCAATGCCATGGAATATCGCTGCCGGTACTAACACTATTTTATTCAATACTACTAAAAATATAGTAGCTTGTCATGCCATCGAACATCAGCGGTCATGGTCTGTGTCGTAACCGCGGAGAGGCCCCCTCGGCCTCGAAGCGGTCCTCGCTGGTATGCATGTCATATAAAATATATCTTGCACCTTGAAAATTTTAGACGCTTAAAGGGGCGTACACACATGAGTACGGCCTCACGAGATTTGCGTAGGAATCCCGTTCGACGGGTCTAGTGGGTATTGGTGGAGGATGAGAACGTCTAGTCTTCTGTTAATGATTCCTAATGTGCAGCTGTGTGTATGCAGGTCGTCGACGAGCACAATACGGTAGTAGCGCCGGATTGCTCGACGCGGGTGCACGTCGTTAAGGCCGAGTGGTTCTGGGCCTCCGTACAAAACGAGGAGGCGCAAGACGAACGAGATTACCTGTTCAAAGACGTAAGTAGCAATATCTTAATAATTACATTAAAGTGAATTAAACTCAATAATGGTTTTGGTTTTAAAGTACCTGCACTTGGCTGTTTCACTTACATGGATGTTCTCACAGTAACCGTGTGGCATAAAAAGTATTCTATGTCACTCAGGAACAGTGTTGTTTGCTATCAGTGAAAGAGTATTTGTAATCGAAACTGTATTTTCAGAGATTATCCTATACTAACACACAAATGCCAATTTTTTTAATTAGTTGAAAGTATTAAAATGCAATTGTCTGCCTTTTCAAATACATTTGTCGCGAATTGTATTAAGTTTTACATGACAGTATCTAGATGAGGTGTCACGGCGGTCGTCGGTGGGCGGCGCGGGCGCAGGCTGCGCGGCGGCGGCGGACGAGGCCGCGGCGGTGACGCCGGCCGGCGACGCGGGCACGCCGTCGTCGCACCTGCAGCGCCTGCGCAAGCGCAAGCTGCGCGGCGGCGACTCCGCGCTGCACAAGCGTCGCTCGTCCGTGGGCGACGCCGTGCTGCTGAGCCTGTCCGGCAACCTGCTGGACTGCACGCCCTCGCCCGACGGCAAGCAGCTGCTTGAGGGTGAGTAGAGTATTTTTTTTATCCGACGAAAAAAGGATGAGTTTCTCAAGTCGACGAATATTTTTCTTAATGTGTACCACGTTTTTTGACCACAAATAACTATTTATCTAGTAGTCCGATTTATCGATTCTTGTTTTTTGGAGTGAACAAAACCAATATTAAGCTGGACACTCGTTCCATTGAAACTCCGTACTACGCTAGGCCAGCTAAAGGTCAAAATCGACTGTACAATGATAGAATTATAAAATTGTTTTTTTTTTAAGTTATACTCCTATAAACATATTCATTTAAATAATATTAAGTTGGAGAAGAAATGTCTGTCATTCCTGAATCGCCGACGTAAATGTCGTGAGCTTTTGATACAGAATGACGACTCTTGCGACGACGTGCACAATGCATTGCAGATGTTGAACCCATAATATATTTGTTATTCTATGACCATTAACTATTTTTGTTGACTCTTAACGACAATATTATGTTATTATTACCTTTGCCTTGTCGGCCTGTCCGCTCTAACCGTCGTTTTTGTGTTCATAGAGTCGGAGGTTCCCGATACGGTTGTCCGGAAGTTGCTGTCGCCAAGGCAACAAGTGTTTATGGAGCTTCTACAGACAGAATCCAATTACGTTGGGATATTACATACGATAGTTACGGTAAGGGAAAACACCTTGAAAACAAGAAATGTGTGTATAGATTTCCATAAGAACGCCCACTGTGTCACCCTATGCAAAATTTCTTCATTTATATGTATAGTATAGTATTCTATCTAGTTATCTAGATTTCATATTAGGGACAGCATTGATAACAATGGTTTCGTCTACCCTGTTTCAGATGTTCAAGCAACCGTTGGAGGAAATGGCTGAGGACGACAATAGTAATGGCAAAAATCAAGCATTGCTCAATAATACTGAACTCAAAATTATATTTGGAAACTTACCGCCTATTTATGAATTACACCAGTAAGTTGATTTTTCTGTCAATGTATAATAAATATGCTATGAAAATAAAGCGCTTGTAAAAGCCGATAAAAAACAAACGCCACCCGATTATTCAGATTTCGTTTCGATCAGTTAGACCGTCTAGTACTGTTTCTATCAAGTGTTCCATATTTTCTTACTGTGTCACATTTATGATTAAAAACCCCGCGACACATCTATTCTCTGCCTGTGTCACCGCGTTGTTTTTCTAAACTACACAACGGTCTTGGATGCGGTTCTCACCATAATTTAGAGAATTTATTCCAGAAGGTTTATGTGTTTGTTACATATTTTCAACAAGATCATATTAATATATAAGATTAATATTAAACTTACATAACAAAAATAATTCAAGGGTGTTTTGTCAAATCGTAAGTACCGTGCGCGTCGCTTCCTAACGAGTGGAAAAATTCTCAGGCGAATGTTAGAAGAGCTGCGCTACGCTCAAGCACACTGGAGCGAGGAGACGAGCATCGGTCGGCTGGTGCTGCGCTATACGCCCGACATGGTGAAGGCATACCCGCCCTTCGTCAACTTCTTCGAAAATACCAAGGAGATGCTGCAACAGTGCGACCGTGAGAACCCAAGGTCAGCCACAATCAGCTTAATATTTCGTTAATTGATTGAGCTTGTAGTGTGTCATGTAGAAAGTATTTATTATTTATTTACTTAAGCTTGAAGTTAAGTTGAACTTAAAAAAACTAGGCACACTATTCAAATCAATGAAAACAATATAATAATACTGATCATACTAACAAAGCAACAGATCAATTCTCAAGCGTCTCAGCCGCTTGTGACAACTGCAATAGATGAAGTTCACACTCAGACCACTTCCTAACATACCAACTGTTACATTAGAAACGAGTTTGAGTTTTAAAACAGATTAAAACCAAAGCATTATATTGCTAGAATACGCCCAATAATAATTCCTGTTCTTCAACCATTCCACTAAATAAGAAAAATATTTTACATGTTCCAGATTTCATGCATTCCTGAAAATCTGTCAAACCAAGCCAGAGTGTGGCAGACAAAGTTTACAGGAGCTATTAATAAGACCAGTGCAGCGGTTACCTAGTATAAGTTTATTACTTGACGGTAAGTTTTACTCATTTATTTTCTATTCATCTTAAAATTGTAATTACTTCACAATACGGACTATTAGCATGCAAATTATGTGTTTGCACCCTTTGCACTATTGGCTTGAACCAAACTCAAGCATAGTTAAATTTAAATCACGAGCGTTTGTCATGTGACTTTAACCCGTGGATATAAAGTTTAAATTGCACTGATCGCACACTCGCGAAGTGCAACAATTAGCCTACGTATGCACGGACGTAACAATATCGCGGCGGGATTTTATAGCGCAAACGATTTTCAACTCTGTGTTGAGCCGTGCATTGAGAATCCAACAGAGTGCATCCCAGAAAAAAAAACACGGTTAGATTTTCAGCTCTCGGCGCTAAGCAGTGCGGTGAAAATCCAGTACGCGAAAATAAAATTGACAACCAGGCTAATTAGTAATGTGCAACGAAGATTCCTTTGCTACACACATTTTCAAAATTAAAGTAAAATCACTCTTGTTACAGACATATTAAAGCACACGCACAAAAACATCCCGGACCACGGCGCTTTAGTGCAGGCGCTAGCGGGCCTTCGCGAGGTCATGTCGCACATCAACGAGGACAAGCGCAAGACCGAGGGGCAGCTACAGATGTTCGATATCTACAACGACATTGATCAATGCCCGGTATTATCTACTTATTAAAAATCTTAAATTTATTCAGCATTTTATGCCGGTTACAGAAGCATGAAATTTTGCACAAGAGTTTCTTATACAGGATGATTGGACCTGGACCCGCCATAGCAAATTCGCATATAAAAGAGGTCATTTACTAATTATTGAACTTTACTTTCCCCAGCTAAAGTTTTATAGTATGGGCGTAAAAACGTGCTATCTTATTTTTTTACCTTGTTTTGAGGGAAGTTCCGACGTTTTTTAATCTTTGTGATTAAAAAACGTGTTTATGACTACCAACAAATAAAAAAATATACTAAAATAATGATAAAACTGAAGTTATGAATGCTTGAATGTCAAATTTTGGAAAAATACATACTTCTAAACTATAAAACTTTAGCTAAAGTAAGGTCTAATAATTAGCAAATGACCTTCTCTATATGCGAATTTGCTATGGCGGGTCCAGATCCAGTCACCCCGTATAACAAAACAAAGTAAGGATTTTTGAGTGGCAAAGTTATTTAACCGTTTTACCTAGCGCACCTTGGTACAACGTACAGTCGACCGCGCGACATGTAAATCGCCCTTATATATACAAAAAAAAAAAAAAAAAAGGTTCTGTCAATGTCAAGTTGTTACTTTGAACATCCGCGACTAAGTTCTGTGCGACAAGGACAAAATATTCCCCCGCAAAAACTTATAAGGCGTGTAGCTCTTTAAATATGTTCGCCTTTATGTAGTTTTATCTATTTATACATGTGGGAATGGTAGGGCAAACAAAATTCAGGAAATCACTCAATACAATTATATTATTTAAAATACATAAAAGTGAAGAAAAAAATAAAACCATCTTGGCTCATTCTGTCAAAAACAAACTAACACCCTATTTCAAAATTGAAAAAAATTTAAGCCTAATAGCTACCGTTTGGATACACAACAAAAACATAAATGAAGCCTGCTATTCAATCAGTTATTTTCTATACTGACATATTGTCTCGAATTGGACATAAATGAAACCCCCGGATAGTTTTAAACTTGTATTTCGACACAGAATGGGTTTTTTTACATAATTTAGTGGAGTGATCAAAGTTGTGCAAGAATGAATATAATAAAAGGTAATGTGGGGTACGATAAAAAAACTAAGAAAAAAAGTAAACTCCTAACTATTTACTGCGTCTCATACGAATTAAGTTTGTTGCTATGAATGTAGCACTAGGCGCCAACACATATTATAAATTAAATCCGCTTTTCGCGTGTGTCTGTGTGACCATGTTGTTCTTCTAAACTACGCAACGAATTTTGATCCGGTTTTCACCATCATTCAGGCTATGTTTAGGGTTTATGTTCATAATACATTAATATTAAACTTAGCGGGTCGCTAGTTTTATAAATAATTTAGTACCTTCATACACAACGCTGATTACTATCTAACGCTTGATCTGTCGTATGCAGGCCCACCTAGTGTCTTCTCACCGATCGTTTGTGTCTCGCTGCGAAGTGGTGGAGCTTTCCAAGGAGCTGTCAGGCCGGGGAGACCATCTCGTGCTGTTCCTCTTCACTGATACCATGGAGGTCTGCAAGAAAAGATCCAAAGTGAGTATGTTGTCATGACCTTCATTACTTTCTGGCAATGTATGATATTGGCGCGTAATAAAGAATGGCTGCGCTACATGGGAAGGGTTTCATTAAATGTTAGTTGAAGTGAATGATTAATAATGTGTTGTTTGTTATTTCAGGCTTTTAACAGTAAAAGCCCAACGAACGGCACCGGCACGATGCGGATAGGCTCGAGCAAGCCCTACAGGCATATATCGCTGATGCCACTGAGCACGGTCAAACGCGTCGTCGATATTAGGGAAGCTGAAGGTAATATCATTTTTTTATTTTTTTTTCATGGCGGGACGCAGCTAGTAAGCTGCGCCCCGCCATTTCACCCGCAAAAGTCTCGATCCCGTGGGAATATCGGGATAAATAGTATCTGCCCATACCCAAGTCATAGTCTACCGATTTCATACAAATCGGTTCAGCTGTTTTAGCGTGATAGCGTAACAAGAAAAGATACAAAAAAACAAATAATATTATTTTAGATTTATTATTCAAGAGACATTGATTTGACAAGATTGTATTTTTTTTTTCATTCATTGGTGTCGACTGACATTTGCTGTCAGCTGGGCCATAATGAGGGAAAATAACTAATCAATAGCACTGCAAATGATCGCAGGCGACAGTTATTATTGTGCTGTTGTGTATGTGAACAGCATAATTTAAGCTACGATACTTTGCACGCCACTAGTATCTGACGTCACGAGTACGACACCAAACTGGACCAGACATCGAGAAATAACTGAAAACAATTTATAATCATTATTCTTTCCTTCGAGCTTTGTTACAAACGTGTATTTGTTCACAGACTGTCATAACGTATTCGCGCTGATGTGCCGTAATAATCAGGAGCTCAAAGAGAAACTCTTCTCGTTTATGATTACCGACGAAACCGTAGACAAGTCACACTTTCTTCGACAACTTTGCAGACAAATGGCCAACACCGTCTGCAAAGCTGATGCTGTAAGTTTTCTTTTTAGTTTTTTTGTTGCTATGTTACATTCAATTTTATAGAAAATATGATAGCTCTGTTTACAGACACGGTTCTAGATCATGTGCCTATGTTGGGGTTGGCTTACAGTCTAACCAGATGTACCTGAAATTCCAGTATTTTACATGGAGCCACTGCCTATCTGACCTCCACAATCCAGTAACTGGGTAATACAATATCTCTTGGTACGACTGGTTGTCAAACTTTCGGGCTTCTGACGATCCGTAACCACTGTCCAAGATCTACGAATGACAGCTGGTACCAACGGCTATCCGAGCCACGGAGGGTTCTTGGTATGCAAAGATGGTCAACCATCCACGGACCAACCGCGGCAAGCATAAATTAACCTGATCGACCGACCCGTGCTCTGTTATTACTTAGCCACAAGCCCTTCCAGGCTCGGTTTTGAATACAAAACTGCAATTGAAAAATGTTTGCAGGATAAATTTCTGGCGTGCCTAGAGTCGCACCAGCTCGATATCGACACGAGCGAACTCGCGCTCAGCACACTATCGAAAGTTTCCAAATTCGCAGCGCGCACCAGAATCAAGGTATGAATTATTTCAATGTATTCATGATAAAACATAACTTTAATTTTAAATTGAATGATATCTTGATGAGAGCCCGGCTGGACTAACAATACACCGACCCAAAACAAATGGGATTGTTAACCTCTTGGCTCTCGAAATCCTTTTTAAAATATGTGTACATGAATAAAGCATGAATTAGATGATTCAGATTAGCTTAGCTTGGACATAGAAATAACAAGCACATAACTGTTATATTGGTAAGTTCTACAACATTTCAGAATGCTACTTAGCTCAAAGATTTCGTCACAAGCATTTCTATGTAACTAAGGCATGATATTGTAGTCTGCGGTCGTTTTGCATTCGATTATGTCAACGTGTTATAACAATAGTCATACATTCAACTACTCGCCGAATTTCAAAATTCGAAATAAATTACTTAGGGATTTTATTATTATCAATCCACAATTCCACATGCTGCAGGTAATTTGTAAATATGTTGTACCGTCGACACGAAAAGGAGGAGAGGAAAAAGGGTTGCGACCACTGAGTATACGCATATTTGTCCTACGAACCAGACTCGCCACAGTCATGTTTGAGGGACAATCTTAGGAATAAAAAATTGATAATATAGCCAATTCTGTGATGTTAAGGTAAAAGGGGATAAGTCATAATTTATGACTTATCCCCCTTTACCTTAACACCACAGGATTAACAATTTGTTATTCGAAAGATTGTGTTGATTTTGTTAAAAATGGTCCACCATTATGCGGACTATGTCCCAGCCAACCCTCGAGCTTTTGACCTGTTTGTGTGCAATGAGTATGAGGGGGGTACCATGGAATCATTATTTGTTACTCTGTGGTCGCTAGTATCGACAAGCAGCAACGTGGTGTCCTATGTGGTAGTGTAGCACGTAGCGGTACAGTGACCCCTTGTACCCACGGGCGATTTTTTATCGTGCACTGGATTTTCAACTCTCGGTCTTGAGCCGGCCATTGACGATCCATAGAGTGCATCGCAGCGCGTCAAAAAAGCTGTTGGATGTTCAACTCTCGGCGCTAAGCAGTGTGTTGAAAATCCCTCGGCCGTGTATACCTGGGCTTACTCGTAGTGTGTAGTTAAGGGCAGGTGTAGTTTAAGGGCAGTTGAGCGCAGTAGTAGAGCGTGGTTGTGTTGTAGCTGGAGGCGCTGGCGGGGCTGACGGGGCTGCTGCGGCCCGAGCCGGGCTCCGGCCTGCTAGACACATGGGTATTGCGCGCTCACTTACTCGCACAGGTCTGACGCGGCTCTGCCACACTCCTCTCGCTCCGTCCCCAACTAATACGTTCATCCGCACACTGCTTCCTGTGTATGTTACCCTAACATGTGCGTGACGTCTGCATTGCTCTGTCCATTTAGACGTGTGTTGGATTTTAACCGATTTCGATGGACCTACTTATCTGGTCTTCTGCTTCTTTATAAGCGGCCCGCATAACGCGATGAAAATTGTATGGAACAATCGCAATTCTAACAGCGGTCGCTTAAATTGATAGTACCACACACCTCCGCCCCGATACACTTCTATTTGAACACATCATAAGCATTAACATACTCATTATTCAGTACTCATGTTGGGTTAAGGAGCATTATTCATTTAATAAATATAATAAGCCGAGGGACACCGCTTAAGTGATAACGTGATTATAATTAAGTAGCTGTTTGGAACGGCATGCTTGTGTTGAGGCGGGGAAGCAAGCTGTCGCGTAAGTAGGTGTCGGTTCTTCAAGCTAAAGCACAGGAATCAGTGTGTGCGCACAGTAAATAGTCGAGAGTTGCTTATTTCAGCAACATTGTATTGTCAACAAAGCTTACTTAATAAATTGTATTGTAATTTTTCCTGCTGAACTCTATCTTGCTTAGTAAACACCTCAATTTCTTCCCGGAGAGAGCGAGGGTCGAAGGAGTGAATGTCTTAGATAATGCTTAGCTTCAAATCCTTTGTGATTAACAGTGTCGTGAGCGTGCCATACCAGAGGTGTTTTAACATGTCATCCATACACACATTCATTATTCTATATTGTTGCTAAAAACATGTTGTGTTCTGTTTTTAAACGGGCATGGTTTTGTCTTGTAATAATATTTTGCTTAATTAAATTAATATTGTTTTTAAGTCAAAAGTTTTCTCTTGAATTAGGATTTTAAAATATAAATTAGAAGAAATTCCGGTTCTGACTTATGCCCGGTTTCTGAAGTTCCCAGATAAATTGTCATTAGCTATTGGTTCAATAAAGTTAAGCTTAAGATAAACGTCGGTCACTGTCACTGCGTTTCTGGATACGCAATAAACCATTCAATAACTATGAAACCGATGACTAGTTCCTTAGTTGCCGCTAGATGGATATGTATAACACTTTTATACTAATTTTAATAATAATTATATTTTTCGAGGCTAAATAAGTTGCTTAAATTACTATTAGAAAGTCACCGACTTGCTATTATTTCTATAATAAATAAATAGTGCATGTTTGTTCAACAATCAGCAAAAACAATGCCAGTGTTTTTTTTTTAGAAATTAGTATTGTTTTATTTTCTTAAACTTTTTTTATGAAAAGTTTTACAGGAGTTAATTCATTTACATTTGAAGTAATTTTACTTAAATAAATGCAACAAGACGTTAATCATCTTAACGACACTCAAAATAAAAATCAAACGAATGTTCAACAGCTTAGCTGTGAAACAATGGGTGGGTCGACTTTTATGATGACCAGGGTACGTACTATGACGTGTTAATTCCATCATTGTTCCAGCGTGAAAGAGAGACGGAGCTATACATGACCGATAGCACTATCTCTTTTTCGCAACGGAATCATGATGGTATTAACTGGTCATAGTGCGGCCCCAGTATAGTTATCGAACCGATAAACGGCAAACATTGGTCATATAAGTTAACTTAAGTTTAATCAATCTGTTAAGAACTTGGTACTACTAAGTATTTATAAGTGTTTAAGATGTATTACTTCGTAAAAGGACCTAAATAAAAGTTGTTATGTTATGTTAAACGGAGCTTGTCCTACATTGCGGTGTTTGGAAACGCATTTTCGCAAGTTATCGAACCAATAGCGCTATTGGATAGATAAACCACCGTTAAAAGTGCCTCAGAAACCGGGCATTAGATGTCTATTGAACGTAGTTTTTTAGCTATGTTTGGTTTATAAATTTTATATTGTAAAGTATTTTTTGTTTTAATTTGGCCCTAATCAGAAATATATATATATCGGTTTGTGTGGTAGTACTTGTAAGTTCATACAATAATCGTAACATATGCTATGCAGGTGGGTCGTGCGTTTTCGTTTAACAAAACGCCGTCGAAGCTGAAGCGCGCGATGTCGTCGATGATCTCGCCGTTTGGCTCCACCTCCAACCTCACGCCCGCCTCGCAACTCGCGCAGATGAGGCTTGCCAGCTGCAATAATATCAACGTGAGTGTTCAACATCCTACTTTCGTCATCATTATCATTACCCTCATGCCCTTATCCCATATAATTTGGGGTCGGGTCGGCGCAACATGACATGTCTTCTTCTTCTATATCTATATGAGTCGTCAACCCGGTAGTTATCCCCCCCCCCCCCCCTAGCCATATTATCTTTCACACAGTCTATCCACCATCATTTTACAGGGACATCGACGCACAACCTGTCACCACGGATTCAGTACACGATGACGAACACCCCCCCCCCCCCCCATGCGTAAAAAAAAAACTTCGATTATTTACAAAAAAAAATAGCTCTGCTATACAGTTTGTCCGCGTGCGGTCAAACTACTTTTCTATGAAGCAGCAGATTTTGTCTAGAATGTTGTGCTGAATTCATGGTTTAAGTTGGCGCGTCGATGTCGCTGCCACCTGTATAATACATGAATGCGGACGTATGTTTGTTGATTTGATTGTTTGTCTTTGCACGCAGCAACGGAGCAGCGGATCGACGTAATTGTTTGCATAGAGACAGTTTATGGGCTGGACAGTGACATAGGCTTTTTATCTAGAGTAATTACACGGTTCCTGATGGATTGGCCAAGAGAGCGAAGCCACGGGTAAAATCTAGTTACTTATAAAGACATCGCTACTACGGTATCGGTAAGGCGCCATAGACAAATATCATCTACAGCAACTTCCATAGCGCAAAGTCTTTTGTCCATGGAGCCCTGTCGGAATTATAAGGTACTACTGGCTAGTGCTCGCAGTAGATATTGCCTTTATTGACGCAGAAATACAACAGAGAGGCAATTCCCGTATATTTAAGAATGTTCGCATTCCAACCTCAGTGTCAATTTGTCAAAAAAAAAGCGCATTTGCATTAAAACAACAACACAGTCATTATGTTATGAAAAACACAGCGTTGGTTGAAGAAGCAGTATTAGATCGTACCTTAATTAACATAATTATCTTTTATTCCCCCTTCGTTACCTGTGGTCTTTCACTATGGCAGAACTCGCGGTGATCTATGGTTACAGCGAGCTGGATCTGTCACTTGTCAAGTGTCATTCATAGAAGTTTTCAAAACTCAACAGTAACCAAATTGCTCCAATGCTATTTGTTTTTCATAACATAAAAACTATTTTGTTTTAATGCAAAACAGCTCTATTATGTTTCCTTCAAAACACGTAGCATTGGTTGAAGACCTGTTTGTTATCTGCTGGTGAAAGAATACATGAAAGATGGAGACGCTATTGGAATTATTATATTATATAGAATGAACTTATATTTCGATCCATATTCATTAACTTTTCAAATCAACAACTAAGAGTTTTCAATATATTTATCCTAGAAAATGCAGAAATGAAAACATCTTCCATAAAATGTTATAGATAAATGGCAAATCTTTCTGCCTTATTTTCTGTCTCGGTCTGCCCTTCTCAAATATTTTTCTGACGACGAGCATTCCTTTACAAGGGTAGTAAAATTTTGGTGCTAATAAGCTTTGACCTTGTTTCAGGGAACTAAATCTCTTTTTTTTTTAAGTGTTGTTATTATTATCTTCCTTTCTACCTTGCCTGCAGGCAGGGCCTTGCGATTGGTATCAGTTTTCAAAAGAAGGCCTACTTATTCTAGCTCCTGATTGAGATTTAGAATTGACTAAGAAAATTAATTTGTCACCCAAGCTTTGTTACAGTCTCTGAGACGGAAACAAAAAATATAGTTTTCCTGTCAGACAGCAAAAAATAATCTAATAAATAAACAAGAATGCAGACCACAGGCTTGCAAATTCTCTGCTACTCGATTGTTTCTTGGCCACTGCTGCGATTGTGCAGGGTACTGAAGAAAAGCCAAAAGGGTGTGCTGTCAATTCCCATATTTTTCTTGGCTCTAAAAGACTCGCCGGAGTCGTTGGTGTGAACTATTTCATGAACAGCTACCCTTCATTAACATATCATTGCTTCCGTTTTACTTTTTAGTAATGTCGGAGAGTGTAAACAATAGGCTATTTGTTTATAATATCATAATCTTACATATCCGATTAGGTTAATATTATGGGCTTAATAGAGATTTGCATCCTCATTTATCATGTTGTCTAAATAAACTAACGGTTCCTTATATAACCAGCCTTAAATAATATATTATCAGTTTTAATTTGTTTTGTGGATGTATTTGTTCGCTTTCTTATTTTGATAGACCAATTGTCCAGATGGACCTGGCACCTGGTCAAACAACAACCAACCACCAACATATAACCACCAACTGGTCAACATACAGCAAAAAATATGCAGTATAGCGTAATAGGAGGGTCGGTCAATAAGTCTTCTTTTTTAATGAAACAGGTTTTTGGATAAAAATTCATTTTATTTTTCAACATCCTTTGAGCTTTATACACTTTGTCCAACGTTTCTCCAATTTTTATATCCCTTCCATAAAATAAGATTTGCCGAGGTCTTCAAAATAGGTATTTGTTTGTGAGATGATTTCATTGTTGGATCTTGGATCATTGAGTTCCCTTCAAAATGGTTGAGCTGAATGGTGCTGACCCATACGTCATGTTGGTGAACGAGCGCCGTCAGTAGGCACTGGTCATTTCTTAGCTGCCACGGCTTATTTTAATTCCATAATTGTTTTTATCTTTTTATTACGTACGCTTTTAACGTGCACGTCTTTCTACATCGTTCTCACATGTATAATTACAACATGAATGATGTAACCACTTTTTTGTAACAATATTTTGATTTAAAAGAGTGTCCATGGAGTTTCTTGCCCGTTCTTCTCCATAGGTACCTACTACGCTTTGGAATGGGCAACTACCTTCATATTTCTGACTGACCGACCCCTTGACAATTTCAAAAGTACCTGTAATTGGTTTATTTGAAATAAATGCTTTGAGTTTGAGTTTTGAGTTGGCGTCGAATCTCTTTCCGCCGAGTAATTTCTTTAGGTTTGGGAACAAGAAATAGCCACTCGGGGCTAAATCCGGAGAATAGATGAGGGAGCAATTCGTAGCCCAATTCATGTATTTTTGCCATGGAAACTGCACATGTGTGCACCCTTGCATAATATTCGCCATTGATTGTTTTACCCTTTTGAAGGTAGTCAATGTGGATTATACCGCGTGCATCCCAAAATTGGTCGCCATGACTTTATTGGGTGACAAACTCACCTTGGCCTTCTTTGGTGACTAACCCACATTGGCCTTCTTTGTTGCAGATTTACCCCGAGAAACCCGCTGTTGTGGGCAACCTACCCGTTGCTGCTCTGTAGACTTGCTTTACAAGCTAGCTCCTTCTGCTCTAGACCCACATTACAGATCCCTGCCAAAACTCCCTCTGCGGGGGCTAATTAATATTTAGTTTTGTTTAGTGGCATAAGTAGGTACTCACTTACTTCGAATTCAGTGTGTGAGCATAAATGTAAGGTTTTCTTATAACGGATTGCATCTCATGATGAAATGTCAAAAAAAATACTTCTTAGTAACTGAGTAGTTTTAGCTCCTCAAGGCCTTCTGTATTTGCTTCAGGAATTACTACCTAATCATCATATTTTACACTGAAATCCTTAGGTTGTTTTATTTCTGTCTCTTCAGACACGACCTGGTTGCTTATAAAACATAAAGCACCTCTGAAGTAGATACTAGCAAGAAGCAGGTTAGAAGTGATAGTGTCTTGAGTAAGGTTAATGATGGTGTCATATTTAACACGTACTTGGCTACTCATTCAATTGTAAATGCGTAGGTCCGACTCACAGGAAATCGTTTCGATCCCTGTTGTTCAGCGGTGAAAAAAGAGTGCCATTTCCTCCGAGGATGAAGAGCGTTCTTTCCCACTTAGGAGAGTCGCCGCTCAGGTTCGCTACAAACGGTTGCTCTCCGAAGGCACCAGCGACCACGAATATAATGTGAGCCTTGATATTCATTCCGGCATTTCACTGACTAACGATCAGCGTAACACTATATATCACTTACCACAAGCACTATTATTCACTTTCTATACCTGAAACTTTATAATATTCTTAGAAAATTAACGAGAGATTTTTTCTTCCGTACGTTGGCGGAAAACTTTGTAGACGTTATGAATGACACTTGACAAGTGACAGATCCAGCTCGCTGTAACAATAGATCACCGGGAGTTTTGCCATAGTAAGAGACCAAAGGTAACGAATGGGGAATAAAAGATACGTCAATTAAGGTAAGATCTATGACTGCTTCTTCAACCAGTGCTATGTGTTTTGAAGGAAACAATCAACAACCTATAATTTCCCAACATATTTGGCAATTATTTATCGTTGATAGTAGCTGAGATGAAAATGTGACTAAATTCGAACGTTTTTAATTACGGGAATTGACCTTCAGATAAGTCGTAGTCACCAGTTTGTTACGTGTGTTGTGGCAGGAGATGGGCACGAGCGGCGGCGGCGCGTCGGGCGGCGGCGACGTGCTGGTGGCGCCGCTGTCGGTGCAGCCCACGCGCAAGCAGCCCGCCGCGCTCCGGCGCTTCTGACGCAGCACGCGCCGCGCCTGACCGCGCCAGGCCGCAGGCCGCCAGGCCGCAGGCCGCGCCGAGCTCGACCACAACCAGGGACGGAAAGATCGTCTAATCCAAGCCCAGCTAACTCTCCGTGTTGAGCCGAGCATTGAGAATCCAACAAGTTAACACAGAAAGACACTTGGATTTTCAACTCTCGGCGCCAAGCAGTGCGTTGAAAATCGAGTGCGCGAAAAAAAAATCGCCGGTAATAATAATAATACTAGGGCTAAAACTGAACGACCTGCCACTAATCCCGATTGTTTCAATATATTAGAGGAACTACTTATTGCTACACTTCACTTGCGTGCAGCGATTTTACTGTGACTGACTCGCCCGCGCACTGAGAGGATAACTAATCGTGCGATCAGTCCAGGTATGATGGGGAGCGCGAGCGCGCGCTTTGTGTGGAACGAAAAATCCGCTCTGTCGTACGTTCACGTCATCTATGCACTAGTTGGCCAACAGATCCGGCCGTTCGAGCATGTAAAATTTCCTATATGGCCGGTGATTGAACTACCAATGACGAAGACCAATTTGTGTGGCTTGCATCTACTTTGCACCTACTTTGCATGTGAGCGTAAACACATTGGAGGTGCCTTCAGTTTTAAATAGACGATCTCTAGCAATGTAATTGTAAATTATTTTGTTATGAAGCGGGCGGGCGAGGCCCGCTCGCTGACGTGGTGCGAGGAGTGCCTTCGAATTGAACCGTGACCGGGTTTGAATGGAATTGATTGTGCAGATTTAGTAAATTATTCGAAAGTATTAATAAGTTGCAGTCGACCGACGGCCTATCGAGATCGAATACGAGTGTCGATCGTTAAAAAAGTGTGCTTAGATGTTGTCATTAAAATGTATAAATTCATAATTATACAAGATTTTATTGTGAATACGCATATCGAACCGATTACTCGGCTTGCTACTAGTGAAACCCCACTACTTTAATGAATCTTGTAGTTTTATGAACTTATAACTAAATCTAACTATCGTCGTTATAAACTTTGGCCTATTTGTGGCTTAGCCAACTTGCTAAAAATGTTTCACATCAACAAATCAATACTTACCACTTGCAAGCTCAATAAGCGCTGATTCTCATTGTCCCATTTCGTTAGTTCCATTAGGTTATTCCAATAGTTGTATATGTAACTGTTTGCACAATCCGTTTGTTTGATTATCATTGATTGCATAGAGATCTTGTCGATGCTATGCAGAATTGAAATATACCTATTGATTTGTTGATTAGTGATTTTAGCAGGTATAGGTACTGTGAATATTAAATATAGCCATACAATATTAATTAAATACGATGCAATCGATGGCCTAAGTTTAGCTAACTTACGAATTTATTCATCTGTCAACATGTCACAGAAACATTGCTGATATTATTGAGATTTAGTTTTGAAAATAATTTGTACATATGTGATATTTTAAATATATTGTGAAATAGATCATAGCATACACTAGATCATAGTAGAATACCCATGATATCAATCTGATGCAGATTCAAAGTTTTCCTAATGTTTGCATTATTATTTGCTAATGGACAATGAATTACTCAAACCTTTGAATCGTTCAGGCTGGGTAGATAGGTGTTGTGTAAATAGTGTACGGAACATGAGCAGCTTATGTAAACTAGGCGCCCTCGAATGTATCTTTTTAAATATATTAATTCGCGTCTGTAAGTTTTATGAGAGTCTCACTTAGGCTACTATCATCAATCATGTGTACACATGTTGCTACATTGTACAAAAGAACAATATTTATAAATATTTTAAATGATTGATAAAATAAACATTTATTTTCAATCAGTTTAGTTTTTTTTTTGTGTTTTTTGTTTCTTGAAACCTTTACTAACGGATAAGTAATAGCCATTTCTTTTATAAATAACATTTATTTCGATTCAGCGGTCGTTGTGTATATACATGTAGTTATTTGACTGAGCCCTTGTGTCGCATAAACTTGAAGGCGTTATGCATCGCGCGCAGTGGCAACGCTAAAACCAGTGCTGCTAACGGTATTGCGGCAAAGCCCATGTACTTTGGACCCATCTCGGCATCAGGTAGCACTGATAATTTCATACCAAGAGCGGTCTGAAAAGATTCTTTTAAGATAAATTTACATTATTCTCCAACTATCTATGTATGTTCAAAAAGTAGATTTAGAGAAAAATCTGCTAAAATTGATATATAAATAGGTACTTATAAATTTATGTATTTTATTTTCTCTTTTACTCTACACAAGCTGTCTACTACACCCCGTTAATCTACCCTCCTATCGCAGATACGCTGGAAGTGATTTCTTTAGAAATAAGCATCACCTTTGTACCTATGTTTCTGTCCTTTTCTTCTTGTCTGTTTACATGTGTATTATGTGTGTGTCATAAATGTTTAAATAAATGGACTAAACAATCCTTCGTGTAAACATGCATACCAGTGTAATAAATGGAATAATTTGCCACTGCAGTCCAATTCGCGAAGCGCACGTGTTATCTTCTGTGGCCAGATGCATGTCAGACTGGAAGTCACGACTGCGGTACACGAACAGGAGACAGATAAGCTCCATTAACACCACAAACGACATCCCAACGCCTGTCATTATCGCATCAACACTCTCCAGCAATGCTATGCCGCCCTGTGCATTAAAACAAAACATTTTATTTTGCCGTAATACGTGCTAGTTCACCGTATTTTATGGAGAATACTTACACTCGTTGCATATAACAAACTTAGTCCCATGCAGCATAAAATCAGAACAGCAACGACGAATTGTTCCCTAATCCTGGAAGATAAATGGGAGTTATATAAAGTTTTAGTTATGTAACAAATTCTAATATCATACCCACTCTTTCCACGACAATCTGACACGTTTCCGCGCAACAGACGTGTCAATAGCCAACCTAACGTACACTCTGCAAAAACTTATGGGGAAAAGCTTTTTTTTTGTATGGCCTCGAAAATATACCTACTACAAAATACCACAGACCTAAAAAAGCTACGACAACAAATCAATTTAAAAATATAAGATTCGAAATCTATTAACAGACAAGACAAGTGTTATACAGATCAGTGATCGGATAATCGGGCGCTAATATACCTAAACTTCAACTCATATTCCCACGAAAGAATAATACGGACATGCCTTTCAGAATCCCGGATCCCGGTTAAAAATATTTTATCTTCTGTTCGTATAAAATACAATAAATTAGTCGATTCGATCACTAATCGTAATCTGTTAGATAAATAAATTTCCACTACATTGTGCACATAATTTTTTGTTGATATTCCATTCGTTTTGAATAAAATAAAGATACTAAATCAAAATAACCACTGCTATAATTTCATTAAGTTTGTTATAGTTGTTTTTACAAAATTGTTCAATCCCGGGAACCCGGGATTACTTATTTATTCAGAAAGGAATGTCCATATTATTCTTTCGTAGGAAGAAGTTCAGGTAGTATAAGCGCCCGATTATCCGATCACTGGTTATTATAATGTAAATAACTTTTTGACAGATATCTTTTAACGTTCATGAACGTTGTATTATTATTATTTCGATAGTAAATAAGTCTAAATCTATATCATAAGTTTAAAGTCGCTCAGCGAGCTACGGAGAGAGCTATGCTTGAAGTCTCTCTAAAGGATAAAATCCGTAACGAGGTGATCCGCCAGAGATCCAAGGTAACCGATATAGCCCAAAGACTAAGTAAGCTAAAGTGGCAATGGGCTGGTCACATCTCTCGAAGAACCGACAATCGTTGGGGAAAACGAGTTTTAGAGTGGAGACCGCGTTTAGGGAAACGTAGTGTGGGACATCCGACGGCCAGGTGGAGTGACGACTTGCGAAAGGCGGCTGGCAGAGACTGGATAGGGAGAGCCGAAGATCGGGCTCAGTGGCGTATACTAGGAGAGGCCTAAGTCTAACAGTGGACGAATATAGGCTGATGATGATGATAGTATTATTATTCTCAGAAAATTTAATAATTAATTTTAGTGAACCTGTCTTTGGTTTATTGAATTAATAATGTGATGACTAGAATATAAAAAAACAAAATTACTCCTCGTCAGACAAAACATGAATCCATGGTTACATGTTGTGCGTCGATGGCGCTGTCACCATGTATAAATAAAAATTAAATTCTGTTCGTCGGTAAGCGCATCACTTGAGAACGGAGTACGAGACCGATTTGGCAATTTTTCGTTTTAAAATGTTCGTTATAGTCCGAATTAGGTTTAAGTGGAAAGAAAAATTGGAATTCAAAGTTTCCCGGAAAATGTTCAAATTCGGGAAAAAATTGCGTCCGTTTTCTATGGGAGTTTTGTATGAATGATTGCTTGGACAGGACACCGTCTGTCGGGTCAGCTAGTGACGTTTATGGAGGGTAGAGGTAAGGAGAACTATCTCTTATGTGGGGAAAGTGTCCAGCAACAGTAAATAATAGTTCAAAAACCCTCAAAAATGGCGCTAGCGTAGGCAAATGGTGTGGTCTGAATGTAGCAGTTGGACTGAAGTATGCAGAGTTAGAAAATTAACGGATTGAAGTATGCCGAGTTAGAAAATTAAATATTTTTAATGACTAGAGTAGCGAGTCTGTCACTCGCTACTCTAGTTTCTTCCAGTATACCATACCTCAAATAATTTACGTAGTCCAACATTATTTTGTAAACGTAACCTAAAATTATTGCTTTTAAAATTTACTGTAGCGCCACCCTTATGAAGCACATTTTAACGGACACTTTTTCATACACAGAGACGGTTCTCGATAGTTACGGTTTAGAACTTCAACATCGTTAACTACGTTACAAAGTAAAGATAACGTTTACCTACTTACACAAGTTTTACTCTGTATTCGAAGATTGTATGCAATACTGTTTTCAACAACAAAAACGCCACAACCAAGTAAGAAAACACCAAGCCACCAAATATTAGAGTCGACCTAGAATTAATTAAAAAGTATTAGATACAATAACAACTATCGATGTATGATCGAGTATTTATGATATACTTATTATAGGTAGGTAGGTATTGTTAAGAATTAATTAAGTACCTACTTAGTTACAACATTTTTGGAGGTGGCCTTCACCTATCTATACTTAGAAATTAAATAATATAAAAACAGTACCTAACACACAGCTTACAATATAATTATCTACTAACACGTAGTTTAACTTTTAATTGAGTTATTATTTTTATTGTGTAACTAGTTAAGTTTGGCAAGAAATATAGGTAAGGCTTTTTTATTTTATAATTAGGTAAGTACTTACTTAAAATAAAAAAACTTACACTAGATGGGAGTAGCTGCCCATCGATGTACATTTTGAGTACATTGGCATTATCCATAATGTACCTGTACAAAGGGATATTATAATTATGTAGGTAGATACCACAGAGATGCCTGGGCGCCGTTGGCGGCCGCTGCTAGAGGCGGCATTGTCAACACTCCATACAACCACGTGAACCACGCTTGTCACCGTATACTCCGAGTACGACACAAATGACGTATAGAACTGATGGCTTTGAAGGCGGTCCGTGACAGAAGTTATGTGTACAACGCACTTTCAGCACCACGATTGTTTATTAGTACTGCCGTCTCTAGACGCTGGCGGCGCACCGCCGAGCCGTGGCAACTCCGTGCAAACATCAACAAACATCTTAAATTTATTTACTGACAGATTACGCACAGCATGAACCGCGGGGTCTAGAAGCAGGAAAGTTGACAGAATAGTTCCTTAAGTATAGCGAGCATTGAGAAAGGATTTTATAAAATTCATCCTTTTAATGTGTTAAATAGGAGATGAAAGATTGTCATTTTGTGCTGAAGGAAAATCCCGTCGGGGACACGGCTTGTGATGACGATAATATTCCCGATGACATACTCTCCTTCATGTCATCATGGTCAATTGTTGGTTTGAAGTGCTTGTAGTCGACAAGCGCGCACATGGCAGCGCCGCCCGTGTGCAGGCCTGCCAACATCAGCACTATCCCAGAGTGCCACACGTTCTCACCGCTTAGGTTCGGGTCTATGTGACCAGACGCTACAAATACAACAGTTATTACAAATTAACAGTTCTAAAAGCAGGTAAAGCTTTTTATTGTTCAAAAAGCACCATAGTTATCAAATAATAATTAGGTACTCCGTGCTGAATCTTATGAAGGTTAAGCTTTATTGACAATCGAATAAATGAATGTCGATAGAGTAGCTGAAGGTTGCTCGATTGTTGTTCCACGTGTTTTATAGGCTTTCGATGTCGATCGTGTGGGTGTAATAACGAACACCCGTCCCTAAGGTCATTTGTCCACCTCCACCGTCAACGGGACTTCAACGAGAACGATATGACGGCGCCGAAGTGGCAATACGTACCTACATTTACTATGGCCACGTGCTCCCGATAAGTCCGTCACCCGAATTTTCAAGTAGTTTGGCGTGACCGCTAGAACTCGGGCCGATGTGCCGGCAATAGAAAACATGTTTGATCTAGTCCACACACTGCCGTAGTCGCACCGGGGTGCCCGCCGTTTGCTCGGCTTTTGTTTTGTCTATCATAATCGTAACATACTGGACCGCCGAGGTCGGTCGTGGTGGACAAACGATCACCGTGACCGGGACGTCACGTTCGGTTCGAATTATCTCGTTGACGTCCCGTTGACGGTGGCGGTGAACGTTTTATCGCAGTATTCATGAAAATAAGAACCTACCTAATAATGAATATTTGAATATGAAACCTATATCTATTGTATTTATACATACCATATCTATTTAATGCTTTGCCATGTATCAGCTCAGTTCCGACACTGAGAGAATGAATATATAGTGATATTTCAAAGGCATCTGCCAAAGCCTATAATTAATAATCAAACATTTAGGGCGTGTGATAAGAAATGCAATTATAATATTTATAATGATCAATTCAGACTACACAATGTTACCATACATACCGCTACTGTTTCCTTACTATCACCGAGCTTGAAGACTCTACGTAAAGTTTGAGCTATGGTCAGGTTGGAAGCACACTGAGCGAATAGCATTATAGACCATATCCAAGGTACCAGTATAAGCCACGGCTTAATGTTGTTATAAATAAGCTAAAAGATTATAACAATATTATCATGTCACTGGTGCTGTTCACAAAAAAACGGTTCATAATATGAACTAGTCAAAGAGCATGTAGCTGACTACGGTCTTTAACTGAAGTGTATACCTACTCTACCATATGACATTTTTTCTATAATCATGAAACTCCACAAAACAAGCCAAGCAACAATGATGGCCACCCCAAGTGGTATGTTAAATTGACCCATATTGTTCTCCGAATTTCGGAACTTAACCACTTCCACGCTGCAAAAGACAAGACCATGACAATAAATTACTACTTTATCACGAGGGCCAGGTAGTATAAAATTACTTATTTTAAAATATTGGAACTTACTAGAAATAGTTATATGCAGGAGTGGTGTACAGAGGAGGATAACTTCCAGCATATTTTTCCTTGCATACTTTAACTTTAGAAGGAAACTGGTATTTACGTCTGCAATAAGAAGACTAAACTTGTACTGAACATTAAATGAAGACAATAAATTTATGAATATGTAGTGAAACCCATACCTATATCTTAAAAACTTATGTTAGCTACTTATATTCTTGCAAATAAATATACCATGATTAATTCAATGTAGGTACTTAAATTTTGCAACATTATTATTTTTCAAACTAGGTAGTAGGTACAGGCAACAATAATGCTCGGAATTGAATGATTGATACCTGAAGTCACATTTTCGTAGGTAAGTACCTGGTAAAAGACGCGTTCCTCCATGCTTTATGTGTCAAGCTCAATCCGATGGTGACGGTTTCATGCTGAGTAAAATTTTTTTCTATTGTAGATCTCAACTAGAACATAATTATATCACAGCCGCCATAAATTATCGAACAAATATATTTTATTTAGATTAGGCATTGGTTCATTTCGACTTGCGGTTAATCTTGCGTTGTAATGGCGCATGCCCTGTAGTCAAGCTCAAAGTCAATTTTAAAAGCATGTCAAGGGAGAACTCTTTTTCTTCGTGTCTTATATAGGTATGTGTAGGTACAAACGAAATCAAAAAACGTCAAAACTACGTTTTTTTTATCTACATCAATACCTACCTGGTGTAGGTACTTAAATCAAAATCGTTTTTCCCGTTTGTCCGATTAGTTCCTCATAATCAGGTACGTACACAATATTGCTGAAGGGACAGATATATACACGCCTAGGTGTAATTACTCCAAAACACAAACATTGATGTAGGTAATGAATCTAAGTATTAGGTACCTATATTAAAGAAAAACGATAACATGGCTAGTTCTACTGGGTAATTGGGAAATTTTGGGTGGCTCAGCTCGTAGCTCCTACATTTAAAACAATAAAGATTTCATTTTATTTATATTGAACCTGCGCTGCGGGGCGATTTTACAAAATGCGAGTTCTAAATTAAGTACCTACTACAAAATCGTTCAGTTCCCTGTCACCCAAGAACACGTTTAATCACCTGCAAATTGAATAGAGTGTAGCGTTTCCGTTCATAAACATTTCACTGTAACACACCCATGAAGTACCTATACAATATTTATATGCATGTCAATATTATTGTCTAATTATGTTAAAAACAATTAATAAAAATACAATTGCACTTTACCAAGAATTACAAATAACATTCGTTTGCGTTTCCGTTTCCGTTTACAGGCTTCTACATCATTCCGTTTTTTATTTTCTAAAAACTTTCAGTGTGATGTGACTGTGTGACCCACGTAGGTACATATTAGCAGCCAAGGGTATGATAATCTTACCGTTACCAGGGAACTGAGATAACCAAAAATCGTTTATATTAATATATGTTTATATTTTAAAAATTAATATTTTTATGATATTTACTCTTCGAGGCACATTGAGCAATATTTTTCCCCTATCAAGAATACCTACACAATATACTAAACAGTCGTGCGCATTCTCAGTTCCGTTTTCAAAAAAAAAAACACGCCTATAAAGTGAATATTATCTATCTTTTGTCTGACCTGCACCCTAATTGCGTAACACACTATCAATCAGAATATGAATAATTTTGAAGGATATTGCTAATTCATTGCTTCATAGTTCGAAAAATTCGTCTGCCCTACGCAATGAATGTTGTTGAACTGTCAAAATGAAAGACATTCTTACTGTTAGTGTATTTACGCAAATACCCCGCCGGATCACGTTAGCTAATAAACGGTATATTCTTTGCCCTAAGCCGCTTTCAAGCCATACATCGTCAAAAATTGCGTGCAAAGTAGACTCATTTTATTCCTCCATATAGAACTAGCCATAAGTAGGTATTTTTTTAGGTTTTATTTTTTTAAACTTACGCCGTGTCGTAAACTTGAAATATCCACCTTATCCGGAGTATATCCTTTTAAATCAAAATCCCTAAAATCAAATGAAATTGATACTGACTTAGTTCACTCAACAAAGTTTTGAATTGTAATAAACAAATAAAGCTTGGCGATCCGCAACACTGTAACAGCCTCCTCAAGTAAATAAATAGGTTAGACTTAGGCCTTCATCCGCCAAATTAATATTATCTAGAAGAGATCCCGGAGCGGAAGGCGGTTAGGTTTGCGAGCATAGCAAATGTATAGCTTTAATTATGGAAAGTAGCTCACCGACAGTACGTGAAGGGTAACTGGGCATCGGCCACAGAATCGATCACATACGACGCAGCTATGGCGGCCGTGGTACAGCAAGTGATGGCGCGCACTATGGCATTAATACACATTGCTATACCAATACCTGTATAGATAACGCAAAAAATTGATTATACCATATTTCCTAATTGTAATTTTAGTAACTAAGTACCTAGGTAGGTATTTATCGTATCTTACCGTCTAGCATCGGAATAATTTGGAAAGCACGACCAGGGCCGCTGATGCTCCACTGTCCAAGGTACACTTCAAAATGTCGCACTGGGTTTGCAAGAGCTGCCACAGCGCCAACCAGGAACACCAAAAAAAAAACTGAAGGAAAATTTAATAACAGTACAATTTATAATTGAACTGACACGGATTTTACCTACTTGAGGATTTTTTTCAAATGTTCTTATTTTCAACTTGCTGCGTCCCGCGGTTAGACCCGCAGTCTCGATCCCTTAGGAATATCGGGATAAAAAGTATCCTATGTCCCACTAACAGTAGGAATGGATTCATTGCGTTATTTACGTTGTTGAGCACACACATTTTTCGAACATATTATGATGCAATGGATTAGCAATATCCTTCAAAATGATTCAGATTCTGATTGATATTGTGTTACAGAATTAGGGCGCTGGTCATGGTCTACCCGTGCACCAAATTTCATTCAAACCCGTTCAGTCATTTTAGCGTGAAAGTTCCCTTTCACGCTAAAATGACTCAAACAAACAGACAAAAATCAAATCTTTTCCTGTTTATAATATTAGTTTAAATTAAACTCCCGATATTGCAACGCTGTTGCCTTCACTGCAAGCACCACGATTGCAGCGTGACAATAATAAAGAAAACAAAAATGTATGTTCCCACAGCCCAGTGGCCGGAACATAGGTCCATTTTTGTTCAAAGAGGCTTCCGATACAAACTTTAAAGTCGAGCTAAACGAACAGCTGGTGACCGCAAAAGAATGTGACCTGTGACCGTACTACGCATAAGAATAACTTACAGAGTCCGCCTGTAAGTGCTGACGATGGTAGTCGGCAGTGCATGGTCATGAGCGCGCTGAGGGCGAGCGAGCCGATCCGCAGCCGGCGCCGGCCGCGCGTGCGCCTGCGCGTAGTGCGAGCCGCCGCGTCTTCCATGTCCGTTATATGTGTCGTGGACCACACCACCGACCACTGATCTTCCTAAACTTACCCATAACACTACTGTTAATGTATTGTTGTAGGCGATCATGTCGGTATGTCTGGAGTTCTGAGAGATGAGTTTATGAATTTTGTCTAATTTTATGTAGGTAACTGATATATTTGGCGGACCGCCGCGCCGTTTTAGTTTACAGTAGAATAAATAAATATATAATAAGCAATGTAAAAGCGTAAGTAAGTAGGTATCAAACATTTAAATTGAATTGTAGGATTCTTACCGACTTTTCCAATATAACATCAGTATTGGGGGTATAATATGCTTCATGACTTGAGTGTTTTCAAGTTTACCCATTTATTACAAGTTCCAAGTTACTCTTAACGGATAAGGTTCTGGTTTTTACGATTACACCAGAGGTATAAATTGCTGGATATTATAGATCGATCCACGGGGAACTACCAATGGTTGTAACCTACGAGTAAATTGGGGCGGTTTACAAGTAAACCTCGAATTAAAGAAAGTCCATACCATATCTGCATTGTTATATGTAAGAATTGTTTCCATTGATTGTCGCCTGCCTTGCACCGCCATTATTACTATAAATTTTAGACTTTATTAAAATAAAAAATGTTAAGCTAACTACAATTTCGTATGTGAAAAATTTGCATTGAAAATATCAGATTCACAATGTGTCAGACTGCACCAAAACCAAAAAGGAAAAGCGTAAAAAGCATATAGTATTGTCAATGTACATTTAGCAATTTAGTCATTTAGTACTTTATCTATGGTAATCCCTACCTTTTTAACTAGCCTCTCGAATTAAATGAGGCTTAAAAAGTATCGTTGTTTCAACAGAGCAGAGGTGTGATGTGGAACATGTGGGACTCAGAGGAAGAGAAAGAAGGCACACTGGGTTCCAACATGTGGAACTTACAGGAAGAGAGAAAAGGCACTCTGGGTTCCAACATGTGGAACTCACAGGAAGAGAGAAATGGCACACTGGGTTCCAACATGTGGAACTTACAGGAAGAGAGAGAAGACACGTTGGGTTCCAACATGTGGAACTCACACGAAGAGAGAAAAGGCACACTGGGTTCCAACATGTGGAACTCACAGGAAGAGAGAAATGGCACACTGGGTTCCAACATGTAGAACTTACAGGAAGAGAGAAAAGGCACACTGGGTTCCAACATGTAGAACTTACAGGAAGACAGAAAAGGCACACTGGGTTCCAACATGTGGAACTCACAGGAAGAGAGAAAAAGCACACTGGGTTCCAACATGTGGAACTCACAGGAAGAGAGAAACGGTACACTGGGTTCCAACATGTACAACTTACAGGAAGAGAGAAAAGGCACACTGGGCTCCAACATGTGGAACTCACAGGAAGAGAGAAAAGGCACACTGGTTCCAACGTGTGGAACTCACAGGAAGAGAGAAAAGGCACACTGGGTTCCAACATGTGGAACTCACAGGAAGAGAGAAAAGGCACACTGGGTTCCAACATGTGGAACTCACAGGAAGAGAGAAAAGGCACACTGGGTTCCAACATGTGGAACTCACAGGAAGAGAGAAAAGGCACACTGGGTTCCAACATGTGGAACTCACAGGAAGAGAGAAAAGGCACACTGGGTTCCAACATGTGGAACTTACAGGAAGAGACAGAAGACACACTGGGGTCCAACATGAACTCATAGAAAGAGAGAGAAGGCACACTGGGTTAACTATATTAACAACAAAAACTGAGATTATTAATTTGTTTATTAAATAATAATTTACATAATAGGTTCTTATAAAAGTTTCATCTTCTTAAGGTCTAATTCGCTAATTCATGATATCCTACCACCACTGATTGAACAAAAACTTACTTGAAATCAGCGATAATAAGGACAAACCTCCCGCTAGAGTTGCATTTACAAACGCGCGTCAATCATTCCAAAATTATACCTTAATACAAAGACATAAACCTCACATGACGCGCGCTCGTGGATTGCATTATCTATAACAATGAGTAGCGGCAATGCTTACATCTAAACACTCTGTACAAACATAAGTATTACAATAAGGTACGCGTGTTCTCGACATGGCGCTTCCAGCGTGCAATGCAGCGTTGTTATAACATGTCTCACATTGCAAGCGCCACTAAAGGTACCATTCGGTACTGTGGCAGCAATTAATAATGAACTGTTGCGCAGCACGTACCGTTGGATCCGAACGAGCACCCATATTGCAAAGTATTTCGCAATAACGCTGCGGTATCGAAGAGTACCTTAACCTGAGGGTCACGAAACGAACACTCGAGTTTTTCGCTTTGAGCTTCTAATACTAGCATCGAGAAGAAAACAATAACATCTTTATTTACACAAGGGTAAAGTTGATACCTGTTAAAGTGGTTTCGCTTTGCACTGTAAAGACTGCATCGAGCAGTAAAACCACATCTTTATTTACATAAGAACAAAGTTGATGTCCGTTTAAGTTCAAAAAACAGTTTTTGAGCGATTAAACGCCCTATGCTTTATTTTGGCTAAGGCATAATGGCCACAAAACACACACACACGAACTTGACGCCGCCTTCGACTTGCTTCGACCACTTCACAACATGAGTTTATCCCACAAGTCAGTAGCACTATACTTGGCGTCAGTCCGGTGTGGTAGACGCTAGGTGGCGTCGTACGCGTGGTGCTAGGGCGGCGGCGGCGCGGCCGGCTGCGGCGCCTCCTGAGGGAGCGTGAAGTTCGTCAGCAGGTCGCGCACGGCCGGCCACAGCGTGCACTCCGAGTGCGACTGGTTGAACTCGTTGAACCTGCGTACACACATCTTCTATAGGGAGTGTAGTTGTATGTGATAAAATGAAAGTAGGTAGTGCAGTTCAAAACGTGTGAAGGGAAATGATCTACCTTTGAAGAGTGTCCGGAGACAGTTAGCTTCGCAATATCGATTGATGACGGTGGAAAATGAGGAAGAATGTTGGAAGAACTTAAAAAATTGTGGATAACGCACACGGGAAGTCTGATAAATAAGTATTCTTTTTCGACAAATTAAGGTAAAGTAGCCATATACAAATCAGCTTCTAATTTAAGAATTGTGGTACCGTTTCAGATGCAAGCTGACGGCGATGAGGTGCGGCTGCGCGTTCTGTTTATCGGCCAGCTGCGTGACATTCAGCTGCATGTCGTATACGATGGGCAGCACCAGTTGTGTGTCGCCGCGGGTCAGGCAGATCTATACACAAATATACATCATTTTCAATGTTCCACTCCACATTGAACGATAGGTGCAAGTATTTTGTTTCGGATTTATACAAAGACTTGTAAGACAAATTAGATTGATTTTGTGATCTGATCTGAATCTCAGATTGAATTTATGTAACAATATAATTTAAAAGAGTGTCCATAGAGTTTCTTGCCCATTCTTCTCCATAGGTACCTACTACGCTTTGGAATGGGGAACTAGCTTCATATTTCTGACCGACTGACCACAAGACAATTTAAAAGTGTCTGTAAATGGTTTGATTGAAATAAATGCTTAGTGTTAGAATGGTTTTATAACAAACACAAGGTACAGCTGTATTTTACCATGGCCTCCCAACTTGAACAATGTATAATTATTACAAAAAAATACTCATAGATGACGTCACAGGTATCGAGCGAAACATTTGAATCAGTAATCACGAAGATTGAATGATTTTTACACCTTAATAAATTCAACGTATCTTAATTAAGTATATCAAAAACATCCTTCTCTACATAAAATATGGGTATATTTTATAAGTACTAATACTAGTACTAGTAGTAGTACTAGTAGTAGTTTTGATACTAACTCCATCAAACACATAACTTTCAAGTTTGCTACGGTACTGTCACTAGATGGTGCCACCACAGATCACGAAAGTTCTATGGAACCACAGGCTCCAAGCGTTTCGTATTTGTATATTCTTGTGTGATGCGTAATATTGTCTCAAAAATACTACTTTTATATTAAAAACAAAAAAGGTCCTGAGCGTCGCGCGTCTATTGTTGCACGAGAAGTCAATGCCATCTGGTGATATTTCAATATATTACTAAAATAATGTTAGGCTGACAGCGTCATAGCCAGTTATAGTGGTAGCTCAGTTACTGCATCTATTGGTGTAATTACGGGACTAAAATTGCCTACATTAGGGCGGCACGCTTTTGCTGTATGAGATTGGGTATCTGTACTTGTATTCTTGGATCTGTGATTTTACGCAGAGTGAAAGTTTGAGTGCATTGGTCGCGCAAAGGCTTTATTACCCGGATCTATGCGCACAATATAGGAAGGCCAATTCTCGTAGTTAAAAAACGTTCAAATCTAAGCCGCAATCTCATCTCAGCGACAATTAATGTAAAAAACTTGTCAAAAATGTATGTAAATTGGTTGTATTTTTGACAGATTGTGATTAGAATGCGAACGTTCTTAAAAATACGGGAATTGCCCCTCGGGTATCGTGAAGGCCCGAGGTCTTAGGGTAGGTCGGTCAGAAGTACTGCGTAAGTATATCATAAGTATCTTAAAGTACGTACCACTCTCGCGAAACATTTTTTGTTATTGTAATACTCTTTTGTTGATTGATATCGTTTAAAAGTGTTTAAATCCTTCGATCGTATTCGGGCGTCGTATTGAAATAAATAAGTGTCGCCCTCACAAAGAACAGGATCTTGTGCTTGGCCAGCAGCACGCCGGGCTGGCCGGCCGGCACGATGGGCGGCGCGGCGGGCGGCACGCGCAGCGCCCAGTGCAGCGCCCACAGCGCGGGCGCGGCCGGCGCCAGCTCGGCGCGCATGAGCGCGGCCAGCGCGCCCAGCGCCGCGCCCGGCGCGCCCCACGCGCGCGCCCAGCCCTGCAGCGCCGTGGCGCGGTACGGCGCGATGGCCACGCGCTGCTCGAAGAACTTCTCCATCACCTGCACGGATTCTCACGCTGTCATTCCATCGTAACAAAACGATATACGATTCGGTTACGAAGGACGACACGAAATGACTGACGGCGGCGGCGGCGGCGTCGGCGCCGACCGGCCGCCGTTCGTTCTAAGTCTGCGTTCACGATAAGTATATAAGATATTCCTGTATAATTTTGAGATTAAATGATAGTTTCATACTGCATTTCTTTTTAACCGAATGAACAGTTGAGGTGTTGGCAAATGAACTTTTTACCGTATATTATATCGTACAGGTCAGCGCTATGTAAACGACCGCTAAAACTGATCGGCTACTGATCCACTCAGCACCACGTGGCCTTAAATTTGGTGCACTGACGCCTTATCGTAAATGTTCCCAGCTTGCCGTATGTATGTACACGTTACCTGCAGATCATCAGCAGACCAGGCCTCCTTGTTGTGCTCGGGCAGCGGCGTGAGCTGCAGGTGCAGCGACTGCATGTGCTGCGGGTGCAGCGCCACGCGCCCGACCAGCCCCGCGCTCTCGCACCGGAACGTCAGGCTCGTCGCCTCCACCGACACCAACGTCAACTGTACGCAGACACAATAAGCACTGGGTAATGAAATAGTAAAGATATAATGTAGCAAAATATATACTAATAAAATAAATAAATATAAAATAAATAAATTTTTATTTAACTTCAGTTGTACAAGAAAAACACTTATCTTAAAGGGGAGTCTAAACGGGCTATATTTTACGACAATTTGTGGCTGCAATTATTGGCAAACATTGCCCAGCCATCAAAAAAACATTTTAGTGTATTTTATGGCTGAGCAATCAATTGCAGGCAACATGTTGCAATATGGCTGCAATAGTATGGCCTTTGATTCAGAACCCTTTAATGAGCCACACAATCCAGCAACAATGGCCGACGAAATGACGCTAATCGCAGCACATTGTTTTGGAAGAAAAACGAAAAAAAAGAACACGAATGTGGATTCGACCCTACCTAAGTAGGCGTGACACTTTGGATTCCGTAGACAAGGAATTAATGCTGGATAAATACTTATTTAAAAATTTTACAAGAATGTCTAAGAGCGACTTCGAATTTCTTGTGAACAGAGAAAGAAAAAGGTTCTTGTGAAAGAGAGAGGGAACAGAGGAAAGCAGAGAAGCACAAGAATGACAGCTGCTGACAGCACAGAATATCGCCACACCACAGATTTATACACGATGGACGTCGCAGCACTCGCTATAATGCCGGGCCATCCTTAAAATATTGCATAGTGTGGCTGGTATTGCTAGCAATGTTGCCGGCCACAGTATTGCAGCCACAAATTTTCGTAAAATATAGCCCGTTTAGACGCCCCTTAACACTATGCGGCATTACAACTAAGGAAACAGAGTGTTTTCGATGAACTCTGGCAGCCAAAGTAAGATTTAACTTGTGTTTAGGGTGCCAGCGTCCTCGCCTATGATTTGAACATACAGCAGTAATTGTAAGACGAGCACAGAATATCATGATTAAATTATAATAATAATATATTACTTAGCTAATGCAACTATGATGTATCCTGTTTATCTACCTATATATGGTTGTGTATATGTGTGTTACGTGCCCTGCCTACACCAAAACGGCTGAATAGCGACATGATAGCCATTTACCTACAACGGGTGTTTTCCACATAAAATTGCAACACGAAGACCGCTGACTCGACGCCTCGTGTCGCGACCGATCACCTACTTCCAATCTGCTGATGCCGCATCCGCACTTTGCAATCGTTTAGAATATTGTATTTTTTATAATAATTATTTCGGCACTTCGGTACTAGCATCGTCCAAGTCTAGACTTAAGATTTAGTATAAGCTAATATTGTAATTTTGAGTAATTAAACTTTTATTCTAAATTAAATTCGGTTTTTTTTAAGTCCTCCGGCTGTCACCTTCGTAATTTGTGTGTGAGCGAGAGATAATATTATGATGAAAACCTGTGTATTATGAAAGTCATTATAAATATAATTCTGAACATATTACTTTATTTTATATATATAACATTAGGTTAAGCGATCGATATCCGTAGTAGATCTTCAGTCTTATTGTAAGTCAATGTCAAGAGCCACTTTGTGACTTCGGTTTTGCATTCGTTTAGACACATGGGAGCAATGGAACAGAGTTTACGAGGTGCATTCAATAAGTACCTAGCCTCATCGCCAGAGGGCGCTGTAGTTTCAAAAGAGTTTTACCACAGTGTAGCACATTCTTTTTTAATTCTTTTTTCAAATTTTCATTCCAATCCCTTCATTTGTTTTAATTTGACAACTTATGGATGCGAACGTGTCGATCGGTTTTACAAAAATGGAAAAAGGGCAATATCGTTCGGTGAATCGATTCCTATTTTTGGAAGGGAAAACGCGCATCGAAATCAAAGAGCGCTTGGATGCTGTGTACGGTGACTCTTCTCCATCGATGGCCACCGTCAAGAATTGGTTCAACGAGTTTGCACGTGGCCGTTCGTCGGTTTTTGATGAACCACGTCCAGGTGCACCGAAAACAGCTGCTACGGAGGAAAACATTAAAAAAATCCATGATCTCGTATTGGCAGATCGCCGATTGAAGGTTCGGGAGCTAGCTGAGACTGTAGGCATTTCAGAAGGAACAGTGCATCATATACTTCACGAGGTACTCGGCATGAGAAAGCTGTCGGCGCGATGGGTGCCGCGTTTACTCACACCGGAAAACAAGCGCAACCGTGAGACCACATCGGAGACGTGTTTGGCGCTGTTTAAGCGGAATCCAGCGGAGTTTTTGCGTCGTTTCGTGACCATCGATGAAACCTGGATCCACTGGTACACACCAGAGACCAAGGAGCAATCAAAACAATGGATTCAGACCGGGGAACGTGCTCCAAAGAAGGCGAAAACTGAAAAATCGGCCGGAAAAGTTATGGCCACCGTTTTCTGGGATTCACAAGGTGTGATCTACATCGATTACCTCGAGAAGGGTAAAACAATTACAGGGCTTTACTATGCCGATTTATTGGGCCGATTCGACGCCGAATTAAAGAAAAAACGACCCCATCTGGCGAAGAAAAAAGTGCTGTTTCACCACGACAACGCACCGGTTCACACGTCTGCCGTTGCCATGGCCAAATTGGTCGAATTACGCTACGAATTGCTGCCCCATCCACCGTATTCTCCAGATTTGGCCCCTTGTGACTTCTTTCTGTTTCCTAATCTGAAAAAATCACTCGCCGGGAATAGATATGGATCAAATGAGGAGGTCATCGCCGCCACGGAGGCCTATTTTGCAGAGTTTGACAAAAACTATTTTTCGGACGGGTTAAAAAAGTTGGAGCATCGCTGGGCTAAGTGTATTGAACTAAAAGGAGACTATGTTGAAAAATAAATTGCCACTTTTCCAAAATTTTCGTTTACTTTTTGTAGGCTAAGTATTTATTGAATGACCCTCGTATATATTCTATTATATAAATGGTTTGACAGTACACCAAAATGACGCTGAGCAATGGCCGTTCTACAACCGTGAGTTGGGCATACTTCGAAATGTCTATACTGCTAGCGACCCGCTCCTCCTTCGCACGGTTTTTACGCCATGAGATAACATCGCGCTTTATTAGAATTATGTGAGTTTAATATTAATGTTTTACACACATATAAACCTTACGGAGTAAATAATAAAGAACAGATTGGATGGTGACCCCCAAACTAGGCATTTCCTGTATTTTGTAAGTAATAAGTAAGTAAGTACATTGTGATTATTATATAACAGGAGAACATAAACTGAAATTCAACTAACGAAAATCATTTTTTTTTTTTTTTTAAATATACATTGCAATCAGCGTGAGAAACGTGTAAACAAGAAATACAAAAGTTGAACTTACAAACTCCTCATTCTGCACAAACCGCTGCAGCGTGCGCTTCATGTAGACGCACGCCAGGAACCTCTGCACGGGCGCCAGCGCGGGCCCGGGCGGCGCGCCGGGCGGCGGCTCGCTGGGCGAGCAGAGCGTCTCCAGCTTGCACACGGCGAGCGGCGTGGCCGTGGCGCCCGCCCAGCCGCGCCCGCCGCCCGCCGACGCCGCGCGGGAACTGCTGGAGCTGGCTTGAGGACCTGTGAGCGGATGTTGCGTAGTGTTCACGGGTGACTTTTTTAAAGGGTTTTGCTAAAGACTTCAATGGTTGGATGTTCTCATCGTACTAAGGTCAAGCGAAAGTGTTTACACTGAGAAGTGTGAGTTCGCACATTCCGCATGGAACGATAGATACGATTTTCAATATTTTTCGATTGAGTCAGTGAGACAATACCAAGGTGTCAGTGTAAACGAAACGTGATACTTTTTTGTTTAAATCCTTGGGTTTTGCGTGTTACTGGCAGCTACTCAGGAGTTGGTTGTTACTTTATTGGGCTATTGATAAAGATATTCAAATAGTAGTTCGGCAATGCCAATAAAATCAAAAGTAATTTATTCAAATTAGGCTGAGAATCAGCACTTTTTGAACGTCAAAATCACATAAGACAGTCCCCCCAAAACGCCCACCCTTCACCACTTCCTAGTGCTTTAGCTGGGAAGAAGAAGTGGCGGAACAAACTCCCCAGCAGCACTGCTGTCTGTTCAGTTAGAGGAACTGGATTCTATACACGGTGACATTTGAATCACAGTTCCGCCAGAACAAACGTTGTTCAGACCACGGTCCACAACCACTCTACAGCATCCAATAGAAAAAAAAACGTCATTGGTTTTCTAAAAAAACACAAAAAAGGCAATGTTAAAAAAATCGGGATTATCGTTACGCCCTACAACACAGACACTGCGGCTGCGACGCGCGGCGCTCGCGTCTTGAATGCAATATCGCCACTGTGTTGAGTACTTTGATGTTACGGTTAATGTTTCCAACATTATTACACATTTGAGCAACATAAGACTAATTTGAGAACTCCTAGATTAGTTAGTTTTAATAACATATTTGATGCTGTAGAATGATAGCAGACCATGGTCCAAACAACGCTTGCTCCAGCAAAACTGTGATTCAAATGTCACCGTGTATAGTATTATGTAATTAACATTACCAAACACAAAAATATTAAAATTATTTGCCATTTGTCAGCTAGCACACGCCAATATTTAAAACTATACTCAAGCAGAAATAAATAATAAAAACAAAAACGCAAACAGAACTTAATACATAATAAAAAGCCTCCTGGCATAAAGGGCGTGCCCGCTTACATATGCAATGCTGCATTATGTTTATATGTATATAGCTGTAACTTGTTGCCACAAATGATAAACTAGGACCTTCGAAGTAAAATAAAAAAAACATTAATTATTATTACTAATAACAATAACAAAACCATAGTCAGCAAGATGACCTGTCACCACAAGCAGCACCCGTTCACGAGCATAACGCAAAGATCAGCCATTACCCCCCTCGCCATATTTGAGGGAAGGAGGCAACCGGACCCCCGACGCTACCGCAAGCATTGACATCTAAGGGAGCATGACGAACTTGCTGCCGGTTGCTCAAAAGAATAATATGATCAACTGTCGAGGTCGCTAGCTAACCATATATTGCAATAAAACATTGAAATGAGTAGATTATGTCAATAATAAATAAAATCTAAATTAAACTAAATTGACTAATATAGTCAAATAAAATAAACATTTATATGAACTCGTATAACTTGTCAGTAGGTAAGCCAATTTTGGAGAAAGAACATAAACATTGTCTTGAGTTAATCACAGCGACCAACTATTTTTATCGTTTAAGTAATTGTTGATTGACTAGTATGCCTTTGAACAAAGGTTGGATTATACTTTAGCTTTAAACGCATTAAAAGGCAATTCTAACAAAGAAGAGGGAAGCTTGTTATAAAAGTTTATACCAAGCCCAACAAATGAGTTATGGACCTTATGAAGCCGGTGAAAGGGAGCACGTAGTTTGTCCTTGTTTCTAGGGTTAATATTATGAATACCGCTGTTTTTTGTGTATAAGTGTAAATTTTGCCTAATATATAAGATGTTGGCGAAGATGAATTGAGAGGCCACCGTGAGAATACCAATCTCTTTAAAAAAATCTCTCAGAGTAACTCTAGCACTAATACTGTAGGTATGTGTATGAAGCATTTCCATTTAATAAAAGCTTGAAGAGTTGAAGTGTTTATGCCTCAACTTGGCTAGATTTATAACAACCAATTAGAAACTGACTTTCAATCATATCTATACATATAATAAAATTATAAATCATAGTTAAGTCAAAACTGTACAAACGAAAATTGCTATGAGGTCTGGCGGGAACGATTCAAATGCTGAATATTTTAAATTATTTTTTTGGTATGATTTTCTGAATGTATGAGGAAGCATTACGCAAATACTACTGGCTAGATTCTGTATAGGTCTGGTCAGTCTATAGGCTATAGTCGACTATAACACGGTCAGTGTAACTCACCTTTATGATCAATATGGTGCCTCGGCGACGGGTGGTGCCCGGGCGAGGGGCGCGGCAGTGACGGCGAGGCGGGCCACGCGGTGAAGGGCGACGTGGGCGGCGGGTGCGGGGACGCGGCGGGCGCGGCGTGCGGGGACGGCGCCATGGGCGACGCGGGCGACGCCGACACGCCGCCGCCCGCGCCGCCCGCGCTACCGCCCGCTCCGCCCGGGGGGGACGTCAGGTTAAACGAGCTGCCACCCATCTATAATGTACCCCAAACTTATTATTATTAGCCTTTTATAAAGCGGCTTTGGATACGTTTTCACGATAAACATTTGAGAATTTTCTCAGCAGCTATCTCGGAATTTCATTTTGACCTCACTATCGGCTTTAGAACCCTCGAAAACAATGAAAATCATTTCTCTCTGTCTCTTTCTAGTATATACATAATAATAAAAAATCGCATAATGCTTTTACGTTACGTGACGATTCCTAAAATTTTCGTTACGTGACGATTTCTAAAAATCAAACCAAATCATTTATTTCCTTGCAAACATGGGTACCTATATAGTATACATAGGTGTTTTTTTATGATAACGTTCTCCATATTTTACCGTCACATGGGCATGCTAGTTTACTCCTACCGCCAGTGGCGTTAAAGAACTTCTAAGACTTCCCGTTGACCTAGAATCATGAAATTTGGCCAGGTCTCACATTTAGCACATCTATATGTGTATGGAAGATCATTTTTTCAAGTTAAGTTTGCTCTTGAGATAAAGTCATGCCAACTACAGAACCCTTCACTGTGCGCGGTCCAACACGCACTTGACCGGTTTACGCACCTGATGCTGTGCCGGCGACGCTGGGTGCGGTGTGACGGGCGCAGAGTGTGGTGTATGCGGCTGTGGCGGCGTCAAAGGCGCCGGGAAGCGTAGCCCACCTGTTTGTCAAATACAGAAGAGTATTTTATATCATAGTCAGTTTTCAAATTCTTTCCTTTATCAAGTCAAAACACATATGTAATACCTTTCGATGCTACGTCACTAAGCAGACTGTTGCATATACACACATCAAAAGGGTCTAGGGATCAGGCACGTTTTTGCTAATGGCTAATAATCTGGTTTTTTAATTATATTTTTGTAACTCGTATGGAATGATGTAGGAAATAGCGCCGATTACGTTTTACTGGTCAATACCTCAATTGTATAATATAATACGAGAATTAAAACAGTTTTAATAATAATTTACAAACTATAAAATAACAAGATTATTTTACACAAACATTTATTTATGAAAACCTGTTGTTTGATTAAATTCCTTGAACTACGGAAATGTTGTTAAGTAGTAACATTTGAGCTGTAAAAACTATAAAACTATATACCAAATGATATAAGCATAAGAAATCGCTTGCTTGAAGACAATCTCCGTTTCCGAAGGCCACTACGTGTACCCCTCATTGAGCCCCGTAATCGCAGAGCCCATTTACAATGGGCTCGTGAACACAGAAATTGGGCAGATACTAGACGTACACGGTATTTGGAGGACCCCTAGACGCCAAGAACGTTTAAAATCATGCCAGGAAGTCGCATAGAATACAGTGGTGTAACAATCATGATACGGGCGGGTATTTGAATCGGCGGAAGAACCGGACTGATTTGGATCAAAGGCAATCTCAATGCGCAATTTACGCTGAAACGTACAATCGTTTCACATGTTGTCATTCCTTTACGGACTCAATTTGGTGCTTATGCATGATAATGCACGTCCGCACACTGCCAGAGTCATTGCAAACACTTGCCGCAGCTAATGTCAACGTCCTACCATGGCCTGCTCAATCGCCAGATTTGAATCCCATTGAGCACGCATGGGGTATGCTTCAAAGAAGAGCTCTGCCAAATATGGATGCCGAACACACACCAGAAAATATTTTCGCCTGTTACAACGGACTTGGGTGGCGTGATTTGGATGCACTCGTATTGAGTATGCCGAATCGCTGCGATTGTGTTATACGCGTTGCCGGCGAAAATATAGTATGTGTTTTCGCCTTTAATGCGTATAATACAATATACGTATACCTACTTGTTTATTTGACGCAATAAAAACCTTTAAATACTTATCTTTTTATCACATTTTAATGTCAGGATTAACTAGGGTGATAAATCCAGCATAAGTAAAAATTATGAAAAGTCTTTATTAATGCAAAAGCAGAGAGTGCTGCGTCGATCTACACTTATGATACGAAAACATTTTATTTAATCAATCTAGACATTTTTATTTAATTTTAATAGGGCAAGAAAATGACATTGTCCAAAGAGCTGCTAAAATGTTGGGTTTCATCAGACGTAACACTAAGGACTTTATACATACAGCCTCAAAGATTGTGCTTTATAACGCTCTGGTACGTAGCGTACTCGAGTTCTGGATATGGAATCCGCATTATATGGTTAATTTTGATCGTATCGAGTCAATTCAACGATCCTTTACGCAGCAACTTGCTTTCCTTGCCACTGGCTTCAGTGCGAGATGCTCGTATGACGAACGACTGCGTTTCTTCCATAAGTCAAGCTTACAGCTACGCCGACGCATGATAGACTTACTATGCTTGCGGAGTATTGTCAGGCGTCCGTCACTCGCTCAAGGCCACGCGTTATTTTCCTACCGCTTCGCGTATCGCCGTCGGTACAATGACAGTGGGTTGCCGCACGCCTGTCCGAGTGCTCGCTCGCACGTCACGGTTACCGCGCTGAGTATCATATTCATATTTATTTGCATTCCATAAAGTTTAAGAGGCTTAAAGCTAAGGTACAGTTATGGACCCTGTAGGGCACAGCAAAAAGTATAGGTAATTCTTAAAATAAAAATTATATTCAAAACACAAATTAACATTAGACAATTTTTAAACTAATATATGTTATCAACATTAAATAAGTAAATGTAACATTTTATTATAATTAGTCAATGTTTCAGTCGACGAGGGTATTCTCTCTACTACCGACCGAGATTTTAGCTAGAGCTTTTGTTCTTATATTGTTTTTTTTTTTAACCTGAATACCGTGTTTTTTCTTCTAATTTGTTGTGAATGCTGGGCACGTCTGTAATTGACGTAAACACTAGTCAATGTCTCTGTTCTCTGTTATTTGTACATTTTTGTGTTTGTGTTGTTCTTGTGCCTTAATAATAAATAAATAAACATTTTTTTAAAATACCTTGATTCCTTGACTCTATTGATGTGTGCATATTTAATTACTTGATAACAATAACAAAGCACAAAATAGCATACACCTTTGACCAATGTCGAGTTGACATAAACCTAAAACCTTTTTTAAGGCCTGGTCATTTGTATGAAAAAAAAAACGTTTACAGAGTCTGTCAGTATCACATTTTTACGTAGACAGAGAAAACTATTTTTAATTCGGTCTGATATGTAAAGAAGATGGCTAAATGTCATTCTCCGGTAATTATTGAAATTACGATGCTATATAAAAAGTGAGCCGGTAAAGCAGATTCTATCGTGCAATGAGCAGACAAAAATAGCCCTTAACGTGACGAACATATTTTGGATGTAACTGTACAAAGACAAAATAGCTTTATCAGGACTCTATTGCTCGAAGAAATAATCTATTTCTGATCTTTGTGATGCAAGACTTAGTAGGTTTTTATTTTATTCTTACCTGGCGGCATTGGCGACATGGGTGAGGGCGGGTTGTCGTCCTCAGCTAGCAGTCTTGCGCTCATATTGTCTTCGACGTAGCGTGATAGGAACGCCTGAGAATCAGTTCATAAAATGGTCATCGACGATCTGCGTTTAAATGATAAATGATTTTATTTCTGTAGGTTTGTATTGTACACACACTTTTACACGTTAATCATATTTTAAAAACTCGATGAGGTCTGCTTTTCCTGACTACTCTGAGAAGAAAGGCCGAAACAAACTCAGAGGTCACAATTTTTTTTAAAGTCCAGACATAATTTTGGTTAGATCATAATATGATGACTGATGAGATTGGTGTCTGAAATGATCTTTTGAGGAAAAACACAGATTGAGTGAGCCTGCCCAGTCAGTGCACGCATGTGTCAGTAGTCGTGCAGCTCAACTCAGAACTTAAGAAGCTCGACGATTCGACGAATAATACCAAAGAAAACGCATTTGGGTAGGCCGCATAAATTGCTCAAACTGACAGATCATGATCAAAAGTAACTGAGAAAAAAAAAAACAAAAAGCCATGACCCACATTGCTTTTAGCTCACTGACATTTAATGTTATCATATAAATCGTCATGCAATAAAACCCACTATTGACCCTTTAGCCGTGATTTGTCAAACGCTTCGATTAAAAATAAAAGGAAAACGAACCACAACTCATTGCTCAACTGGCCAAGATTGAAAGTGCTTGTACCGTTCAAATCTTGATTAAAAAAAATATTAATAGATATTTTTATTTTAACTTTAGATTATTAGCAACCCATTAAATCAGAGAAAACGTAAAAACCAATGATATTGATCCTTGATAATAAAGTACATAAATATGTACAATATAAGGCTACGTTACCTTATTTTTTGGGCGGTAATCCTGAATCTATTGTATTCTTGATCGAAGGTCAAACGTAATAGTCTTCAAACATTTAATTTCTAACTAGTAAGCAGATGGATCGCAATTCTTTGTCTGTAATATAAACTTTAAAGTGTTTACCTTCAATCCGAGAGCAGGAGCGAACTCGTCGACGACAGTGTTGCGCTCGAACTTGGAATAAGATCCGTCGCGTATTGTGATGACGCCGCCGCCGCGGATGCCGACTTCCAGAGAGTACGCGCCCGCGTACACTACGCGGATCTAACACGAGAAATATCAATATTTAAAATAAAATAAGTTTAAGATCAGCGAGTGATTCAGTGAAAAGAGCAGTGGTGGCCCAGTGGTAACGGCCGCGACTTACGAGTTGCAGGTCGTAGGTTCGAACCCAGACAGGCGCTTTACTTTGTGCAAATTATTTCATCACCATTGCTCTCAAAACGGTGAAAGAAACCGCAATGTCCTAGAACCAAAAAATTCGAAGACATGTGACATCTACTGTGTGGCCGTGGGCCGTAGTAGTTAGAAGCAGTATTGGCCAAGAGAGGAGGCCTATGTCCCAGCAGTGGGAACATTATAGGCAGATTATGCTTAAGTTAAAGATTGAGGTTGTATTTTCATAAGTGATTTTAGATAATTACGCTGATGTTTTATGATGAATGCTGCATAAACCTACAATAGGCATACATACCAGTACTTTTTAGGCTCAAACAATATAAAAACAAAGAAGACCATCGTTGACATAAATAGAAGAAGAAGAATTTATTATTTGTATGTACTCCTGTTGGTACATCAAATATATATATAAGATTGCCGGCACTAAACTTTGAGCGCGTGGCAGGGTTCGTTTACAGGGGCTTGCAGTGCCAGGTGACTTCACAGAATGCTACTTATCATTATGTCGTAATAATACTATGCTACGTCTTAAAGGCGCTGTCCAACTCAACTTGTCACCAAAGTCACTGACCTTTCTCCAGGAGTGCGCCAGCAGCGTGAACGTGGGCGTCGGCATGAGCGTGCGCACGTGATGCAGCCCGAGTTGCGGCAACGTCGGCAGCCGCGACAGCGCTAGCAGCGGGCCGTACGTCTCGCGTAGAACCACGCCGAATGACAACAGATCTTTGTGACTGTGATGAAATTAGACAGATTTGTAAGTAATATCAATTTTAATGTTTTATTCCTTTGATTTGACTAAAATTACAAATTCGACAACATATTGATATTGACATTGAGAAGACAGACAGGTAAAATATATCAAACAGGAACAAATAAGGAGAAAAAACGATAAGGGTGTAAGTCTCGAGGTTGTTGGTCATATGAGTAACCTTAGCGATATAATACGTAGCCAATGAGCATGATTATTGACGTCGCGTTGCATTATGTTATAATAGTTACCCTAGTCATAAGTTAACTTGCTGCGCCCTAACAGAGTCATGTACAAAATATATTTGTCACCTTAAGGGGTATTTTTGTCTGCTCATTTCACGATTGAATCTGCTTTACCGGCACACCATTATATATTGCATCACATGTCAATATCGCAGAATAACATTCAGCCACCTTCTTAACATGTCGGAGCGAATTAAAAATGTGACACTGACAAATAAATATATTTAAAAAAAAACAAAATGACCAGGCCATTAAAAAGGCTTTAGGTTGATGTCAACTCGACATTGGTCAAAGGTGTATGCTATTTTAATCTTTGTTTTCATGTAATTAAATATCGTTTTCTATGCAATAATCTGCTCAGTGCCATAGCTTCAAAAGTTACTATGTGTCTTGACTTGATAAAGCAAGGAATTTGAACTACTATACTGTACTCATTAGTTAAGCCTAGTCTTAGTTTGTAACATTGTGTACAATATGCAATAAATATATAAAATTGTTAGCACCCGTACCTGTTAATATAATGGTCTAAATGGTGATGCAGCAGATGATGCGCATTGGCAGCAGGTTGGTGCGCGGGCGTGGCGACCGTGTATCTCTGAGTGGCCGCGTTCCACTGCAGCACGGCCGTGGCGCGCTGGGCCGGACCGAAGCCGACCACCAGCGAGCGATACGTGTATGATCGTATGCACACACCGGACCAGAGGGTCTCACGTTCTGTATAAAAATGTGTAATATAATGTTCACAATATATTGTAATACATTTAAAAAAAAGGAACTGTGGAGTTTCTTGCCCATTCTTCTTCATACGAAACTACCTTTAGGAAGAATCAATTCTATTTTCTTGTAAATTGTGACATTCAAAAGTGCCTTTTCTGTGCCTAATTGAAATAAATGATTTGACTTTCATAAGATAATTTATTTGTGTGGCTAATATACTTGCCATCAAATTGTAACAAATCTGGTATCGAGCATTAACCTAATATTAAAATAGACGATTTTTGTTGATGTTTTAAATATTCATTTACAGAAATATTATAATCATTACTATCATCAACACATCTCTCTAAGTTAGAATTGGCCTCAAATATCATGATTTCATGAAATTGTCATTCAATAAAGTAATAAGAACTTAGAGAGATGTGTTGATGATTTTTATGATTATGTTTCTATAAATAATATTTTTTTACGGTCGCGAATCATATTTTAATAAACATACAACCTGACACTGACCTGCAAATTATAAAAAACGTAAGAAAATTTGAATTTCGCGGGTTACCCTGACGCATTAAACAGTCTCGGTAGGCACATAAATAGCAGGCAGTAGGTAGCTCATACTAAATGGCACACATAGGTAGAGAATTACTTTAAATCGTTCATATACGCACCTTGTGCTGGTCTGAGCATGAACTCGTGTAACAAAGTGTGTAGGTGTACGATAGCGGCCCAGTCGGCAAGGAACGCGTCAGCGGTACGACCTGCGTCTGTTCCCAAGTCGTATTGTAAGTACACGCAGCGACGCTCACCTGTTGGACACAGATAGACGCTACGATTAAACACTGTCAAATAGCACTGTCAGAAAGAAAGATTCAACTGCGATTCATTTGTAGTTTTTTTTAACTATAATTACGCTCGAATTGCAGCAGTGGTCGCCCAGTGGTAACGGTCCCGACTTACGAATAGTAGGCCGTAGGTTCGATCCCAGCCAGGCGCTTTGCTTTGTGTAAAATAATTTCATCACCACTGCTCTCAAAGCGGTGAAGGAAAACATTGTGTCCTAGAACCAAAAATTTGAGGACATGTGACATCTACCAAACCGCACTGGGCCCGCATGGTAGATTACAGCCCACCCCCTCTCCAAGAGAGGAGGCTTGTGTCCCAGCAGTGGGAAGGCTGATTATGACTTTATGACACTCTCTACAATGTAATATCTAGTCATATGATACTGAAGTAGGGGCCTTTTGGCCTCATAGAGGACTTAATTTTATTACATACTGTTGTTTAGTTTTTTATTTGTTGTGTTGCATTTCGATTTAGTTTGTGTTATAATTATAATACCGTGCGAGGCCCAATAAATACGTTTTCTTTCCTTTTCTTTGTCTGGCTATTTTTTAAGTCAGCATGAGTTATTCTCAAACACTTAGTCCCGATACGTGAGAAGAAAGCTTACCCTGTTCCCGAGGATTAGGCGTGCGCACAGGAGATCCATGGAACACAATCTCAGCAGTCCACACCCTCGATTGGTTCTTGTTAGTGAGCCGGATAGTAGCGGCTAGCAGTCGCTCGCGCAAGGCGGCGGCGGCGCGCGCGCACGCGCCGTCGGGCCGCGGCAGTGCGACCACGCGCATGCCCAGAGCGGAGCCGCTCCACTCGGGCTGGACGCCGCCGTGCGTGACGCCGCGACTTGCCAACTGGACATAAGAACAAGCGCATACATTTTTTTCAGATGTGTGACAAAATGTGCTCAATACTCCTTATATTTATTGCATTCCATAATGTTAACTTATGTGGTAGGTTTAGAAAGACATCATTGTGGGCACTGTCGGGCACAGCAAAGTAGGAGAGAGGAAGAGAGGGCTTTAATTTGACAACTTTGTTGTTACATCTAAGTACTATACAGAGTCAATAACATTTGCCAGCGAAATTCCACTGACGTGATGGTTATCGGTATCTAGACACGATCAAACATATTTTCTCAACTCATACTTCAAGTAACAAAACTATAAGCGGTCGTTGACCCCGAAAAAAATTCAAATCCATTTTATTTTATCGCATTTAGACATCGATACCCATCACGTCTGAAGATTTTCGCTAGCTAACTTCATTTGACCCTGTATATTATAAAACATATATTTTCAAATTTTTCTTTTATTTTGTTTTCATTGATATAATGATGTATTACATAACGCCATCCACTTTTCACCATCCCAGAACCGATTACAAAAATCTATTTATCCTCAAAAGTCGAATTGCGTTAAAATGTTGGTTCTGTAACCGTTTACCCAAAAAAAAACTGTATTTGTGTGTAATCTCTGTAAATTGGTTTTAACAAACACTTTCACGTCAAAAAATAAAATAAATTGATCTATTATTGAATTTGTCCCCCTGGGCACTACTCGCATTGCCCCATTATCAATACAAAAAACATATTAAATTAAATGTTTATTTCTGTAAGTAGATCTTTTTAAGACACTTACACGTCAATATTTTGTTGGTCAATATTTTAAAACTAGATGGCACCGGCATTTCTTAGCCGACTGATCCCTGAGAATAAATGCCGAAACAATATAGGGATAAGAAACCTTTTTTGCACAAGATTTTGTATGATAATTCTTACCTCTTGCGCTAGGCTTACGAAGGGCACCCGTTCGTCTGCAGCAGCCACGACATGCGCCAGCTCCGGTATAAAGTACGCAGGTTGACGAACGCGCACCACGCGCTGTGATGCTGCTGATAACTTCCGCTTACCCGGCTGCATACCTACATAATGCAACATTTTTATATTGTGGGCAGTAATTACTTACACAGAGAAATCTTGCGAATATAAACATCTAATTATAATTTGGGTACAGTTAATATATTACGAATGCAAACATATACTTGACTATAACACCGTCACCGTTTGTCCACCCCCCACCCTCAAACAGACGTCAACGAGAAACAAGATTATTCGAACCGAGAGTGACGTCCCGGTGACGGCGTGCGGTGGACACACGGCTATAGTAAATGTATGTATCGCTACTTCAGCTCCGTCCTCTTGTTCTCGTTGACGTCCCGTTGACGTGGCGGTGGAAAAACGTCCTAAGAGCTGAATTTTCAATAGACAGATAAATTTTATCTGAAGAATAAATCCGACAGTTTGACATGTTTTCTATAGAAAAGCTGTCAAAACGCAATATTTATTCCTCAGATAAAAGTTATCAGAATATTGAAAAATCAGCTTTTTTAAGAGTGTTTAAAATAATAGTACTTACTTGTTCTTGTCATAAAGCTACAAGTCCCAAAGCTGCATGTCGTAACAGCCATTAATCTACTTCAAAATACTTATTAGCTGCTGATCTTAATATATCGAAATCGATCTGGCTTGGAAGCGGACGATGGAACACCGATATGTAGTTTTGATACAGTTTCCAACTAAGCTTGCATGAGATACAACAATTATTCCAAGTATTTCGTTATTATTAATCTATTCTTACTGGGTGTATCAAGCGGTGTGAACGGTCCATGTGTGACGGTGAAAGTGTCTAACTCGACCAATGAGTGCAGTTTTATGTAGACACGTGGTGCATTTGCCGGCGTTGACGAACTGCTGGCGGAGCCCTAAAACATTCAAATTAAACAGTAGTACTTTTAGTTGATTTTCTCAAATATATAAATCCTTAAAATAGTTATATATCCCATTGGATTATAAACTTTATAAACAGTGTCTTAAAGTTCAAAAGAAATTTGCGAGACGGGCTTAAGAGGGCTATCACAATTTTTCATGTTTTTGAGTGGTTGAAGAGTCACACACTCAAATACAAGAAAAAAAATATATTTATTTAGAGCACTCCCGAGAGAAATAATCAAACTTTCTCAGGCATATTTTTTTTTAATTTTGTGGCCATATCTACACCATAATCACACATCTAAACTGGGAGTTTTTATGTACTCAAAAAAATTTATTTTTTCTTGTATTTGAGTGTGTGACTCTTCAAACACTCAAATACAAGAAAAATTGTGATAGCCCTCTTAAGCCCGTCTCGCAATTTCTTTTGAACTTGAAGACACTGTTTATAAAGTTTATAATCCAATGGCATGTGACTCTTCAAACACTCAGATACAAGAAAAATTGTGATAGCCCTCTTAAGAACGCCCGAATACGACCAAAAGATCGTTTCATGTTTGTACTATTTTGTACTTTATGTTACCGATTTTAAGGTGTATTTTTGTATGCGTACCTCATCCTCGCACTCTTCAGGCGTGCAGTGCTTCGCGCCGGCGAGGTGGAAGGACAGCGCTACGGAGCAAGCGCTGCCGCTGTTGGAACTGTTGCTAGTCGTCGCTGTACTGCCCGCAGCCACTTCTTTCATCTCCACTATCTGTACCGAAGATAACACTCAGAATTATGTAATATACTAACTAATTTACTTCTACTATACAGATGTTTAAATAGACTGAAGATTTAACTGACAAGAGTTTTGATCTTGGTAAAAAAAAATCCATATAACTTCTACTAAGGGCCTGTGCACACCACGTTTTTTTAACGCGCCGTCGGCGTCGACGCGCGTCGACGGCGCGCTTTTATCCTACAGAGCAGTTTGTAGTCGTTTGTATCGATTCTAAAGTGCGGCACCGGCGCGTCTCTATCAATACACACGCGCGTTAGTATAGCGTTTGTATCGAATCAAACGCGCGACACCGATGCGACCGCTAGCGCGCGCGCCTTCCCTACGGGCGGGGTTTCCCCCGCAACGCGGGAAGTGTGAATCTACGCTAGTAGCAATCGAGCAATTTGGTGCACCGCACGTCTTTGGAACAAAAAAATGGAGCCTTTCGACGCAGAAAACTTCATAACTGAAATACAAAACCGGCCAATATTGTGGGATTCGCGATTGCCGGATTATTCGAATAGTGTTAAAGAAAAATGCCTGGGAACAAATATGTAGTCTATTTTGTGAGAATTTTGAGGAAAAAACAAATAAAGAAAAAAAACCTATTCGGTAAGTTATTCAAAGGATTTATTACACTGTTGAAATGCTTATATCGGCAGCCTTTTTAAATAATATTTCGTAATAATTGAGAAAATAAAATTAAATAATAGGAGCGTACTTAATATTGCTTTTGCCATTGATATATGTATTACTGTTCCTTCGCTGTATTCGTTCATAACCATGGTTTTATTTGACACCTATCAAAAACACTGTAAGTACCGATTAGAAGTCTAGCTAATATTATACCGTCCTATTATTACTTAGTTGTAATTAATGTGATAAGGTCACACCCCGGACACCGATTGCCAATAGCAGTCAGTGTCGGCGCGATGAATCCCATCTTAAAGCGACGGCAACACATCCCATCACAGAATATGTCACGAAACAAACATCTTGTACATAAGCATCGACAAAATTTTTACTTTGAAAGTTTATTTATTTATTTAAAACTCTTATACTATCATTACAGGTTTTGGAACCTAATGCGATAGATACAACTACTTATAATATTAACTATTTTAAATAACATCTATTACTAACAATTACCCTATACATTAATACAAAATTACTTATAACTAAAACGATAAACATACGTTTTTGTTTATGGAGATATTTCGCAAAATTTAGTCTGAAATGAAAGGTACATTATGTAAAACCAATATCCCTAACTTTTGTTAGGGATATTGGTATTACATAATGTACCTTTCATACAAGCATGTAAATATTCCCATTTTTTAGTTTTATCGAAAAATGTACAGATAGGTATGTAAGAAAAAGTTTGTTTACATCCAGTTTTTTGCCAAGAACATTTTTGTTTTATGTGTTACGGTAATTATTGTTATTTTATTAGATAGGTTAGGACATAAGGAAACTAAAAATAGTTTGTAAGGGTTTAGAATAAAGGAATAGAAGTTAATGGCTCCGAAAGGTCTCGGTCAAAGTGAAAATTAACATTGAAATGGGCTCAAAAAACGAGGAGACATAGACATAGGATCCACTTTTTTAATACACCATACATCCTTTTTTTAGTACTATGACAAGATTTCAAATTTTTGCACCTTCTTCGCTATTAAAATAATCAGTACATATTTTTCGAATTGCAGTTCCGCTTATTTGAGATCGTCTACCAATAGAAATCAAACTTCCTCCATTAGGCCGGTCATCTAATCCAGCAATGCTCAAAGTATGACTAAATTTATAACCGTCACGCTCGCGTATAAAATTATGTAATACACAACAAGCGTTAACTATGTCCACACTGAAGTCTACGCTTACGTTCAAAGGTAGATTAAAAAATTTAAATTTATTACTCAGCAAGCCAAATGTACATTCAATAAAACGTCTTGCACGTGTCAAACGATAATTATATATTCTCTTTTCTCGCGGTAAAAACTTTCCAGGGTATGGTCTCTGTAAATGTTCAGTTAACGCAAAGCCTTCATCCCTAACAAATGTAAATGGCACAGGTACTCCGTTCTCAGATGTAGGTCTTGGATTTGGTATTCTGTTTCCTTGTTATATCTTTTTGGTCCATTCACTAAAATCATTTATAGTCGAGTCTGCACTCTTCCCATAGCATCCAACATCTATGTCAATGAAATTGTAATTTACATCACATATTGCAATGCGAGTAACACGATAGAGAAGAAATTTTTATTATTGTAATATTCTGATCCAGTATGTTGTGGTTTTATGATTTTTCCGTCAATGGTACCTATTAAATTGGGAACATTTGCGTATTTATTTAATCCTTCTGCTGTTTTAAGATGAGATTCTTCAGTGGGTTCTGGCATAGAAATAACTTTCAATTTTTGCCACATAACTTTCACTGTTTCACGGACATTAGTCATCATCCCGGGCAGTAGTTATTCCGCACTTGAAGTCGTAGTGAATATCTGAAAAATGGCACCCTGTTGCTAAATACCTGTAAAAAATTATAATATTTTATTTTTCAGCAATTGAACTCCAAAAAAAATGGAAGTGCATTAAAGACTCCTACAACCGAGACAGAGCGAAGAGTAAGCATTGCGCAAGTGGATCTGGGACTAAAGCAAAGAAACCCTACATGTACTCTAAAATTTTTACCTTTTTAGATCCACTTACTGAAATCAGACCATCAAGTCAGTGTTCTGACAACTCTCAAAGTGATGTGGAACAAGAAACATCCACTGAAGGCTTGGAGTTTTCAAAACCGATGCCACCAAAGAAGCCTACAAATAATGTAGCCCATGAAGACCGACAAGATAAATTATTTGAAGCTCTGACTGCTCATTTTGAACGGTCTGAAGCAACAAATACGACTGATCATCCTGATAAATTATTTTTATTGTCATTAATTCCAGATTTTTCTACCATCAAGGAAAAATATAAGCTAGATGCAAAAGCAGAGATAATAAATTTAATTCACAGATACAAAGCAATGGGAACATCAAACATCGCGCCGTTTACCGATCAGTATGGATATAATTCTGGAAGTCAACCAAATTGCTCTTCTGGCTATTCAAGTTATCAACAAACACAAAGAGTTGAACAAGAAAGTACATTAGGACCTTCTGGCTATAGAACTTATCAACAAACAAATATAGTCGAACAAGCAAGTACTTCAGGAAGAACACAAATAAACATAGATAACATTGATTCCCCCTCAAATGATTCGGAAATACTTACGAGCATGTACGATTGAATGAAACATTCTTATTTTTATTTTCAATTTAAAAAATAATTATTAAGTACAGCTCGCGCGATAAGAGTTTGGCTTTGACCGTTATTGCGCAGAAATCAGAAATTGGGTATCAACGGGCAATTAGCGGGGTGCGGGGCGGGTGTGTAGGCGCACGCGGTGCTCTGATTGGCGCTCCAGTCGTTCCCTGCCTCTCGCATCGATACGACGTACCGCGTACTCCTGTTGTACAATCAAAAGTTCAAAAATCCGAAGGTCAAAGCCAAACTCTTATCGCGCGAGCTGTAATAATGATTGATTTGATAATTCACCTAATGGTAAAATTTTAGTTTTGCAATATTTTGGCGGTGCACTATGGGTGAAACTTTCCAAAATAAACATAGGTCATCAAACGACAAACTTATTTTTTACTCACCCATAGTAGCCTGATTAGCAAGCAGTTTTGTTTAATATAGAAATCTCAGATCAATTTCAACATACACAGCATTAAAATATTTACTCTCATTAAAACTCTATGTATATCAAATATTGTTACCCAAACTTTGTTAATTCTATAAGCATTGATAAATAAAACTATTTGAATAAATTGACAAGATGTCTCTCTTACCTTATTGTTATAAGTAAACGTACTTACGCCGATATACATGATCTTAGCACTGTATTTTGACGAGTTAAACCCGGTTTAAGAATCTCAAGAAGTTCTTAAAATTATGAATACGACATTCGATAACAAATTGCAATTTTTTTTTCATGTCCTATTAATTTTCTAAACGTTGTTGTATAATGTCCACACAATCTTCTCTCGCTTGTAAATGGGTGTACCCAAAAACGTCGGTAATTTTTCTTCATCCTTTTAAAAAAAAATTATAACAAAGCTCATCCAATCAATGCTGTCTCGACCGACGCCATCTTGTTACTGTTGACGAGGTTCTGCTTAAAAACGCTAAATGTCAGCGCGTTTGTAAATGATAAATGATTTTATTTCCGTAAGTAGGTTTGAACAAACACTTTTACACGTCAATAATGTATCGATACACACGCGCGTTTGCATCGCGTCTGTATCGCTACACACGCGCGTCTGTATCGATCCAAATGCGTATTTGAATCTATATAGGTGTGCAAAGGTGTACAGGCTGCGTCTGACTTGCGGGCGTATCGCGTCTGTATCGCTACAAACGCGCGTCAACGGCGCGTTTAAAAAACGTGATGTGCATGGCCCTAATTTAATTGTCGGTATGTGATGCGGAGAAATGAAGATTTTGAGATTAAAGAATGAAAAAGATCATGCAAGGAAACAATGGATGGATTTGAAATGATGATTTGGTTAAAACGAAGAGGGTGAATGAATACTGATGAAATGATGGCTAATATAGTTGTGAATGAAAAACAAAGATATATTGAACTGGCAACAATTAAATTGGGATATGAGATGGGAAGGAATTTACGCGACGGAACACCATGTGAGCACCATGTATCTATCAAATAATTTATTTATCTGTAATTTTTCATTCTTTTTACCTATTGTGATAAAAAGTCAATTTATTCTAGGTGCATCATCTTCACAGATATTGATATATTTAATGTATACAAACTATTGTAAAAAAAATAAAAAAAGAAACAGTGCAGTTTCTTGCCCATTCTTCTCCATACAAGACTACCTTTTGAAAGGGGCAACCAGAATCAATTTAATCTTCAGGTTAATTTTGAAGTTCAAGTGCCTCTAATGTGCCTATTTTAAATAAAATTTGACGTTGACTTTGGAACGTTATACAGGTGGCAGAGACAACGTCGCGCAACTTGTTACCATAGATTCAGTACATGTTTCTAAACCGCCTGCGTTTAAATTTTTAGTAGGCTAAGAACAGTTTTTTTTCCTTTTTACCGCGTAGTTTCAGCACTTATCGTTGAAACAACAGATATTTTTTTTGATAACCAATAAAAAATTTCTACGATATAATACGATTTCATGTGCTGAATTTATGATTTTTATTTTATTTTTAAACATTGCATCACACTAGGAATTTCTCCTGTAATGTGGGTGCGTTTACAAAAATTAATTAAACTCACATAAACAAACAGCCAGACCCGGATCAACTACTTGTAGGTCATACAATTATTTGTTCCGTGCGGGAATCGAACCGGCGACACGCAGCGCAGCAGTCAATCGCTTAACCACTGCGCCAACCGTGCCGTCAATTTTTATTATTATTACCGTGAATATAGTTTGCGCATCGATGTCCCTGACACCCTGTATTATTTTTACAAATTATTCACTTCTAAGGGGATCATCAGAATGGGTAGTTCAAACGAATCTGTTAATAGACTAAACAATATTTGTGTAGCTTACAAGTACATGATCCATATGTCTATGCAGCGTAACGTAGAGTCTGTCGGCCGACAGTTTATAGAGCGGATGGTCGGGGCCGTGCATGAACGGGAGGTGTTCGCAGACGCTCGCCGGAAGGTGCTGCAGCGTCTTCTCACAACGACGAGCTACAAGCCAGAACCTGCGGAAATTATTATGAGTTGTATAAAGTTTTGCTAACTTGTTATAAATAATACACATACAAACTGCGAATTTTAGGAAGCCAGAATAATAGTAATAATATAATACGCCTATATTTTTAAGCATGTTTCGAATAATCTTTAACATTGATAGATGATAGATTATGCATTATTGTCCATTTAACAAAGCTCATTAATTACGGTTTACGGTTTTAGACATTTATTTTCTCAAAAGATTTACAATCACTTACAGAGAAAATACAATATTATAACTTAAAAATATATGAGGCCGATTTGCGTAGTGGGTTGGTACAATAAGTCAATAACAAGAATGACACTAGAATTTCGTAACAGTTTTAGTAAATTCGTAAAGGGTAATTGTAGAAAATAGTTGAACTAAGTGCACGACATCTTATGCGCGAATGCGGGTAGGTGTGCATGAGCTGAGGAGTACAGTCATATAAAAATACAATAGATGTTTATTAAAGCCCATGACACAGTGATTTTCTTCACCGCGTTTAAAGTAGGCACATAGTTGTTATATTGTTATGCTCGTAAATTTATATTTTTATCTTATTAGTAATAGGATGTTATAATTATAACTAGGTACATTGAATTTATATATTTTGATTACTTGAGTTTGTTTATGTATTTATGTATATAATTTTGTGTGTTAGGTTAGCAGGAGAGTGGTTTTTATATGCTGCACTATAATAATTTTCAATTTTTTGTTTATTCATGTATATAGTAGTAAGTAGGAAGTGTCAAATACGAAGAGTAAAATATATTAGTTTAAAGTATAGTATATATTCTGTTTTATTTACGTATACAATTTTGTGTGTTAGTGTGTGGTTTTTATATGTTATACTATAATATTCTAGAATAATAGTGTGTATTATATTCATATAATTATGAATAATTGACGTGGGAGTGAATTTTGATTTTTGTGTACAATGCAATGTAAATTAGCAATCGGTACCACTTAACCCAATATTAGTTTTTTATTAATGAAAAATCCTTTAAAATGTGGCTTTTTAATAGTTTTTTAAATGTAAACAGAGATTTTGCTTCTTTTATAGTTTTAGGTAATTCGTTATAGAGTTGGGCCCCATCATATAGAATACTCTTTTTTCCGTAATTTGTTCTATGGCTCCTTAAGCACAGGTTATTAGCCTGTCTTGTCATGCGTTTATAGTGATCTATCCTTTTTGTGAATGTAATTTGTGAGTGGATATCTTTAGTTAGGATTTTTCTAATAAAAATGCAAGTATTATATTTATATATTTGGGCCAGATTGAATAGTTTTGTTTCTTTATAAATTTTGATTGTTGGTGTCAGATAATTGTATCGAAATAATGTTTTAATAACTCTATTCTGTGCAACTTGCAATTTTTGCAAGTTTGTTTTAGTTGCTGAACCCCATACCTCTATTAAATAATCAATACGAGACTTGACCAAGGAATTATATATCGTGTATCGAACTTGTCTCGGGAGACATCTCACTATACCCTTTAGCGCGCCAGTTAGTGAATTAATTTTATTGCGGATTTTTTCAATTTGCGGTTTCCAGGTAAGCTGACTGTCAAGAATAAGGCCTAAATATTTTTCGTTGTTAGCTTTAGTTATTTTTTCACCGTTAATAGTAAGGGGACTATGATTACCAATATTTTTGTTTTTAGCATAGAAAATAACGTATTTCGTTTTCGATGCATTAATAGTAAGTAAATTTGACTGTAACCAGATGTGTAACAGATCTAGATCATGCTGAGCTTGGTTCACTACTGTTTCTAATGAGTGACTAGAGTAAAACAGGCTAGTATCGTCGGCATATAAAGTAATATCTCCCTTTAGTCCAATTTCATAGATGTTATTGACATAAATGAGGAATAACAAAGGTCCCAAAATTGAACCTTGAGGAATGCCACAAGTAATCAATTGAGGGTCACTTTGGTGGTTATTAATTTTGACAACTTGAGATCTGTCTGTAAGGTAAGATTTAAAAACCGCATATGCTTTACCAGTTACACCTATGTCCTTAAGTTTTGATAGTAGTATGTTGTGGCTTACGGTGTCGAATGCCTTTTTTAAATCAATGAAAATTCCTAATGTAATTTTTTTCTGATCAATGTTAAGTCTAATATTGGTTACTAAGTCAACAGTCGCGGAAACAGTGTTCGATTTGGGGTGGAAGCCGTATTGCTTATTGTAGAGGTAATCAATATTAGTTAAATATTCATACAATTGTTTATGAAGAATCTTTTCAAACATTTTCGACATCACTGGTAGTACCGATATAGGTCGATAGTTACTGGGGTCCAGTTTGTTGCCTGACTTAAATATCGGGCTAACCTTCGCAATTTTAAGGTGGTTGGGGAAATGGCCTTCATTTAAGCATTTATTAATACAGTTTGCTAAGCTTTCCGCTATACTGTCTTTAACACATTTAATGGATTTTGTAGTAATGCCATCTAAACCGGAGCTAGTGTTTGAATTTAAGTTTTTTATTATTTTAAGTACTTCGTCTGCAGAAGTTGGTTTTAACTCTGACAATTCATGATTGTTATTTTTCGATTTATTATATGTTAACGTCTGAGTTAAGTTATTATGGTATTTTTGTGGTATTTTATTTGCAAGTTCAGTACCTATTGTCGCAAAAAATCTGTTAAAGTATTCGCAAATTTCTTGAGTATCTGAGATTTCTCCATTAGAAGTATTGATTTTTAAATGCCCAAGGTCGGCCAACTCTGTTTTATTATTTGATAGTCTATTAATTAGTTGCCACATTTTTAAAGGATATTTCTGACAGTTCGCAAAAGCCTTAAAGTAATATTGATTTTTAGCTATTCGGATATTTACAAAGGTATGATTTCTTTGTTTTAAGAATTCTTTACGCAAGTCTTCGTCTCCGGGTGTTTGATTTAAACTGTGCCACAATTGGCACAATTGCCGCTGAGATAAGACTGATATTTTGAACGTTTTTATGTACGAAAATTGGCCTTCATATCTAAAGACTAGCCAGTAAATCGAAATTAGGTACGCGTTGTGTTTCGTCGAATGAAATAAACAACGCCAGCCGATCAAAACAATTGAATAGGCTTTCAGTAAACGTTTTCCGAGTGCGAACATACTTTCTTCGAGTTGCATAAAACAGAGCTGATAAAAAGAAGGAAAGAAAGACTGTCGATGTGTCAAGCTTCAGGCCGACTTGTTTTCGCCAGTTATGATAAGAATTTTAGAAGGTTGCAAATCATACCTGAGTTGTGTTAGCAGCGTCTTGATATTCGTGACGTTGGTAGCGCCGAGTGCATTAGCAAGTTCGGGCATACGTGGCGTACCGGGGTAGGCGGGCACGCGAGCGCGCAGGCGCCCGCCGTGCGCTCCCACGCATACTAACAATTGTTCGGCGCGCAAGCATGGTGACACTACCGAGCATGCTAGTACGCATGGCCATCCGCTGACGCTGCATTCCACCTGACGAACAATAGCAAATATTTATTGGTATTCCAAACAAAAACAAACAAACAAAAACGCGCACACAAACACGCACGTGCGCGTGCGAGTTCTTTCTTCTTCTTCTTTTAATTAAGTTCTATCATTCAATAACCAAAATACAATCAATATTGTAAATTTGTAACCACCGGAAGGGCGGAATGTAACACAAGCATTTATTTTGCTTAAAAGGGCATTCTTATAAGATAAAATGTAACAAATTGTAAGTTATTGAAATAAACATTTAATATTTATTTAATTATTATTATTTATTCTGTTTGAACAAAAGTCAAAAGTAATTTGTGTGGTAAAGAGTGTTTACATCATGCAGGGTCTTCATAAAACTGATAGAAGATTAGGTTCAGCAGATCTGCTTTTTCACTATACAACAGATCTGCTTTTTCACTATACAACAGATCTGCTTTTTCACTATACAACAGATCTGCTTTTTCACTATACAACAGATCTGCTTTTTCACTATACAACAGATCTGCTTTTATTAAGCCACTACCTAATTTATGATCGGTGTGTTCCGAATACTTGAACGAAATTCCTAAATAGTAATGTGGAGCATCATCGCAATTCGGGTTGGATAGAAATAACACTTAAGTTTATTGGATTATTTTTATTTGAGTTATAAAAAATGCAAACTTCCCTTGAATCTAGCCATTACACTTATTTGAGTTACTTATAATAATAATAATACAGCCTATTTTTGTCTCACTGCAAGGCACATACCTCTTCTCATGCAGAGAAGGCACGAGTATTGCTCACCACGCTTGTTCCAGACCGGTTGACGATTTCAGGGTTATATGTATTAACTATAAGTCCAGATTTCCTCACGATGTTGTTCCTTCACCAACAGTTAGATTGTTAGTTACTTACCCCCATGTCATTGAGCAGTACTTTGAGGTCGGTGAGCCTCTGTCGCGAGCGCACGTGCACGGTGTGCGCCAGCAGACGCTCCATGGAGGGCGCGTGCGGCGTCAGCGCGCTGGCCACGCGCTCGCCGCCCGCCAGCGCCGGCACGTGCCACACGCACAGCTGTGATCCTTCCGCGCCGATGATGAGGCGGTAGCCCAGTTCGCAGCCTAGCTCCCTATAGAGACACGTTATAATTATGTCAATAATCCATAGAACAAGGCAATCTATTTCCAAAAAACCACTGACTTGTTCTTGGTTGTTGCCTTTGGAGAATTTATTTATTCGTTGTTTGCCACCGAGTTCCGAATTTAAAGTTATTTTTCAGTTTGCAGTGTTTTTTTTAAGTTAACCTACCCCAAACAATTGCAAAAAACCAAAGAATTTGAATTTGGCTGGCTACAACTGAGGATTCACCTTAATAGGCTGGATTAGGCTGCCTTCAGCCTAAAATAGCAGCTTACCTCCAATAGGAAACCTGTAGCTTCTGTCCGGGCGTGTACCTATCAACTTGCAGATGCTTCGACAGGCGGTCGCGACAGAGCCTCAATGTCTGCGTGTACAACAGTTCAAGCGAGAGCGAGCGACAGAAGTATCGCAGCGCAGTCAATGCGCCGCTCAGACCGGCCGCAGCCAAGCGCGCCTGCGCCACGCCGCGTAACCATGCCAGTTGCGAACTGTGGACTAGGGGCTTGCCCTCTAAAATAAATATCCTCACATTAGGATTTATACTAATTTTTTATTTAATATTTGGTGTACAATAAAGTATTAAATAAATAACACTAATTAGTGACTACTCAGTAGTAAGTTGTTCTAAACAAGTTCATTCCTCAAATTGCTTGAAATCTAAAGACTAACCTCCAGTTTCACTGTCTTGTATCAATATAGCAATATCCAACAAACGCCAAGGCAAGTTGGGCGCGTCTCCCATGACAGTGAGGGAAACACTGAACTCCTGGCCTACGGTAAATGTAGCACGCCCATTCTCCACCTACAAAACCAATTTCTCATAACTCGAAATATTTTTCATTTCTGCTTGATTATTTTCCAGATTGATTTGTAAAGAAAAGTAATCTACAAATTAGTCAGTCAATTTTATATTGCACCATATTATTATACTTAGTCAAAAACAAAAAATGAACCTATTCATAGATCTTTGTTGAAATTTGGACTCGAAACATACCTTCAAATTCCTAATATCACTGGGCAAGGATGCAGTGGTAAGACGTTGACGTACAACATGTGCAAGAGTACGCAATGTAGTGCGTCGCTCACCAGCTGTCAGTGACGGAGGGGGGACCAGCCGTTCTCTGATAACTGCAGGCAATCTGCTGTATGTGCCCAGGGTCAATACTTCCACTGCCGCAGCCATGTGGAAAGTTGGTAACCTGTGTTTAAAAAATAGGATAAAAGTTTCTTATCAGTCATATCCTAGAGGGAGAGAAGACAGATTTTTGAAAGACACATTATACAGTTGTAGATTTACTCGTGTTGTCAAACTACGAGCGCAGTGTTTAATTAAAGTTTTAAAATAATTCACTCTTATTCCTTACTGTACACATAAATTTCAAAACCTTGTTAGAACAGTATACGGACAGCTTATGTACAAAGGCTAGCTTAACCCAGAATTGGGTTCTCTATAGTATAGTTAAAATCTCGCTGCAGATTCCGTCATAAATCATTTGAGTGTTTCACTCTCTTTCCCACTCACGGGCCTTATGGGCAGGCCACGCCCACACGTAGTCCTGTGTATTACTGCAGTCGATGAGTGATATCGATAGTTTTATATATTTATAAATGGGTGATAGAAATAAATACACATTTTTTTTATTTTATTACCAAATTTACTACAAAGCATATTAAATATATTATAAACAAAAGAAAACATTGTTGATAACAATAGGCGCTTGAACAGCAATGTTGTCGCCAACAGGTAAAACGTTACTTTGAAAAGCCATTGTGTCACTCTTGTAATCAAAAATAGGAATGATCTAATTTATTTTTGTAGCGATTTATATATACTTAATAGCACGGCGCAACTAGCGGGTATAGTCGCCGGCACGTAACTTGGCAAGAGTTGTTAGATGCGTTTTTGCTTTCTTTATCTTTCTTCTAAACAGACATGTTTCAAAATAAAATATGGCAATGAACATAGAATAATGACAAACACTAAAAGTGTAATTTTTTTTGTTGCACTAAGTGTACATGCGCAAACTTACTCCCAATACACTAAAACCTTGCCAAGTTACGTGCCAGCAACTATAGCAAAGGAGACAAAAACATATTTGTTAATTACCCTCTTTTTATGTAATTAAGAACGTAAAAACATATTAGTTTTTATATAATTACCTTCTGTTTATAGAATTAACTAATGGATACTAAAGTGTTCTTACGAGAAGGAAGTCTCGTAAAAACACATTAGTACTCATTAGTTACCCTGCATACTTAATGAATGCAGTATGTTTACGTGATAATCTTAATGATTCTGTTATCGATAATGGCCTTGAGCGCGCGCAACTAGCGCACATCCCTACTCCGATTATGATTTATGACCAAGTCTGCAGTGAGATTTTAACTATACTATAACAGCAAACCTCAGTGTGTGAGAGAGAGAGAGAGAGAGATTTGTAAATGAGGATAGTAAATAAGGGCACATTCTTACTAAAATTACATAATATTAACAAGTCACAACTAGTAACAGATTGGGCAGCAGTGTCTTCTTCTGCAGACACTGAACAAAATTCATATTTTTTTTTTTTTGTATAGTTTTACCTGCATTGGGCTTTCCAATTTTCTTTGGATATGAAAAATGTTCAGATAAGAAAGATTTTTGATCTCTAAAGCTACAACTTTCAATTTGATTAAGGGCATATGTTTAAGTTGTTAAATTAGTAGTTTCTTACTGATTGCCACCCATACTTAACAGTGCTTCCAAAGGTTTTCGTTTCTGAAGAAATTAAAGCTCTGGTATGTTGGAATTACTCACATTTAATTTAGATTAATGACTGAACTGACACCTGAAACCCTGATCACATCTCTGTTCAGTACACTAGCTTAAAATTCGCATTTTAGCTATATCAGGAATATGATTAATTCGCAAGTCCTCAGATAGGGACCATAGTACACACCATAGTACTAGGGACATACTATGGCATAGTCAATATCACCAAAAACACTAACCTTGCATGTACTAATGTCTCCCGGGCGACTCTGGCCAAAACATCGGCTGTCTCAACAAACAGCAAAGCTTGCTTATCGAGAAATGCCATAATATGCGCAGAGCGGTCCACTTTGGTGGCACTGCTTGCCCACTTCACTAGGGCCAGCAAGCGTACAAACAACTGCCGTGTTCGAGCACTGAACTTGTATATCTCAATTTTGCGCTCCATATCCGTTTTACGGGGTAAACTGTAATCAAGAAGCATCAATCAACCATGTTCAGAGATTTGATTTAGTGTATGTTATGTTGACTATAAAATGTACTTACAGCTCAGCCAATACCGTGAGTTCATCGTAAGTCCTCTGTACGATAAAATCTATAAGTAATGCCAGAGATATGGAGCCGCCCCGGGCTCCTCCACCTTCAGCACCTTGGGTGCATCCTTCTATTGCCACAGGCACCATGGTGCTGGCTGTTGATTACTGGAATAATCAATCCTAAATATGATAATTTATATGCTATTTATGAATGAACACACATTGTTTCCAGTGCTAATTAACAATATTTTATTTTACATGGATAAAACACTGAAATAGAAACGCTTAACGCAACATTTTTAATTCTTACTGTCACAGTGAGTGTCACCATTGAGTGAGTGAGTGAATTAAAAATGCGAATGACTTTCGGCGAATGGATCTAGGGCGGCGCCAGCTTTATAGTGATGGTCAAGATTATCAATACTCTTTTCAATTTGTCTTTTGGCATGATCGAATAGTGTTTAAATGAACGAGAATGGGCAAATTGGCCCAAGGTGGAAAAATCTGCCCTCAGAGTTAACCTACAGTACGTTTGAAAGAGCTCTTCTCTATTTATAAAAAATGTATGAGTCCATAAAAATTCAGCCTGTAGAAAAAATAATGATGAAGATTCAAAACATTTTGTTTTCCAATATTTGTTTGGCTCTCTATGTTGAAAGTTGGTATTTAAAATAGAGTTTCATTTTTCTAGGAACCGCTATGATACAATTAGTCACCCAACAGCTTGTTAAGACTTGGTGATTATAGATATAACCCGGTTCATTAAAGAAAGGAATCTAAAATGGCGGCGCTTATCATGTTCTCTCGCTCGCACACTAGTGCCGTCTATACTCACTCTCGCGCGTACCGTAAGCAGAAAAAATATTAGTCTTGATTTGCAAGTTTGCTTCCACGCTGTCTTGACGCGCTCAGTGATCCTTATTACGAATAATTCCTTGTTATAGTTTTCTGTTATTTTTCCGTTGTTACCTGTGTGTTACTGTTGTTGAGTTTTGTTTTATTGTTAAGTTTCGTTGTTTGGACGTGTGGACTATGCGGAGACAGTAATCATGTCTCCTCGAAAGCGAGGAAAGATTATACATAGTGATATACGCCAAATTGTGTATAATGTCATCAAATATATTGAAGAAGAAAAAAATCTGGAGCGTTATCATTCATTCGAGCATAGTAATGCTCGAGCTTCCATGGCCACGGGATTACCAGTTAGCACAATAGTAAAGATTAAAAAAAGAAGGTATGTTTGTATGAAGCTATGATGCAACTTTTTTAGGTACTTATAATGTCTGAATCTCCTTTTTGCAATTTTACGTTCTTTTTATGATATTGTATAACGTTTAAGATTGTTAAAGATAGTTTTTAAAGAAATGTTACGCGCTCAAACAATATGTCGTATAAGTAATTTAATTACGAGAGGAACTTGAAAATGTGTTTTTTTGTTTGTTGAGATATCTTAACGATTTTGGTGTCAAGTGAAAGGTATAGGTCTACAACCATTTTATTCGTTTAAATTATGTAAATCGGTCGATGTGTTTACGAGATAATCTCTTATCATTTAGTATAAATTCATTATACTAAATTAATTAAATGTAAGCAAACCTGAATATTTGATGTTTTCACGAGGGCGAAGCCGCTGGTAGAAGCTAGTTAGAAATTAATACGACCCGGTCTTGTTTTTATTATTTATAATTTGAAAAAAAAAAACTGACTTTTCATTTTTTATGCTAACTGTACTATCTGTCAACGCAAGTACAAGCCGCCATTTAAGATTCCTTTCTCTATTGCATCGGCTTATAACAATATGTAATAAAAATGTATTTTGTTCTCTTCCGAAATTTCCATAAACATTTATTTTTCAAACACTGCATAGCATAATCTTGTTTTTTTTTTGTCTTTAGCTCTGAAATCATTAGTTCTTAGACAAATCTCTATATGAAAATAAAAAACTAAGTTCGACATCTTACTGATAATAAAAAATGTTACCCTTATGTCTCAGAAACTACAGGTTTTAATTCAAAGAGTTTTGATAAACGGAGATCTGTGAACGAATGGTGTCAATCGGCAGTAATACATTATTACAATACATTTTTGCTCATGCTCCCTTCATCTTTTTTCAATGTATTATTTCTGTAATCAAATAAATAAAAGCTCATGGTCATACGGGGTCTTAACTTAGCCACGAGCCCCTCGGGTGTTCATCATCTGTGGCACAGAACACTATTACTCCTAGCCAAGCGGAGATCAGAGGGATAATTCCCGTAATTTTAAGCACGTTCACAGTCTGATCTCAGTCTCAATCTGTCAAAAATACAATTAATTTCCATACATTTTTGACAAGTTTTTGACATTGATTGTCGCTGTGATGAGATTGCGACATGAATTTGAACGTTTTTTAAGCACGAGAATTGCCCCTCTGTGGTCTTGAAAGAATGGTCATTGAATGAAACCGGAATCAAAACGTTCCGTTTTGAATTTTTTATTTTAGGCTCCTAAAAACTAACGTCAAAACTTCTTATGGTCTCGGCGTACACGGAGAAAAAAATACATCTTCATTCTTTTGTTTATTTGATAAAATTTTACGTACATACGTACGTATGAAAAATGAAACGTTGGTAAAATAGTGTATTTTTATCATCATAAATGAGCTTCTTTTTGGAATGGAACGTTATTTTGGCTGTTTGACAGAAGACAACGATTCTCCAGGTTATCATGGTGGTTCACGGCGGCGCTGCTGGCATGGGATAATGTCAAACTAATGTCAAATTCAGTACATTTCAATTTAGTTACCCATTTCGCCGCCTTCCAAGGTGTACTGGATTTACAATAGACGTTCCATTGATAAAAAAAATTGGTGAATTATTAGTGATTACCTACAGAACAGCCTTGTTCGCTGTATAACTTCATTTCTGTCTAGCTAGTTCTATCTCTATTTATTATGAACAAATAGAGTAATCGGTCGTCTTTCGATCTCAGGATCAAGATACTTTAAAAAGTGAATTGTTAAATTGTGTGTTGTTTTCTTTCATATTAAATTGGTTTTAGGGAATCAAAAGTTCCTATACCTATTTCGGCGTGATTATAAGTTTTTCTGTGGTGCACATTTTGTGTCTTAAAACAAAATTTTACGTTGCAGTTTATACAAACTTGTGATATTTAATTTTCCTAACCGAATAGCAGTTACATGAACAGTATCTTAAAAGGGGGCACGTTTGTTTGTCGTAATTATTTAGCTGGGAACGCGTGCAGATCACGTGTATTTTTTCGTCTCGTTCAAGTAGCTAAGATGGGTTTGCTAAGTGAAGGCAGTCCCCTGTCTTGGGATGAGACGAAGTCTTTGGCGGAGCATGTCCGTCAGCACGGCATCGAGCAGTTCATCAACCTGTACTGCAAGCTGCAGGAGCGCACAGGAGATGTGCTGAAATGGGGAGATGAGGTTTGTTTACATTTAATATTGATCCTTTACTTTTAAACAAATGGCTGGCTCAGAAATCACTTTTGTATAGTTATCCTTAATTATGATTTATCACTTAATGGGTAGATCCAAAAACATATTTAATTAGTCTTGGCAATACTTTGAATTAAGTATGTTGCAAGATGAAATAAATTTTTTTGGTCATTTCAATTCAATTATAAATAAAATAAGGCTGTTTTTATTTCATGATAATTAAACTCAACAATCATTTCTTATAATTGGAGAGAAAAAAACACTGCTCAACAAGATGAAATAAAATTGATAATTTCAATTCAATTATAAATAAAATAAGGCTGTTTTTATTTCATGATAATTAAACTCAACAATCACATCTTATAATTGGAGAGAGAAAAAAACACTGCTCAACAAGTAGCAAGTAGCATTCTGAAAATACCAAGCATGTTCTAGAAGTACCTACTCATAATTTAATATTTGTATAAAAAATAATTATGAGATCACCTTCTATTTCATAATACTGAAAATGATGTTTAGGTGAAGTATATTTTCATTAGCAGTGTATTCCTGAGTACAATCCAGAAGGAAATTCTTAGTAATAGCCCAGAGTTCTTTTTATTTTTGTGGGTGGGAAATCATCAAATAACTTCTCCCGCTCTGGGCTGAGCAGGAGGGTGTGTCAGACTCTTACTGACTAAAACCCACCCGTGTCCTTCAGTTGCCTGTGCCAGGGGCCACGGTATCCCTCTCGGACTTTCCCGCAAAACTTGCAGGCATTGGCCCTAGCGGACCCCGTCATTGATGCTGACATCTCTTTGAGGCGCGCGTGGAACACAACGCGCCGTCGACCCGGGCCTGGTCCTTATCGAACGGCGAGCTGCCCATTGCTCGCCGCTCGCTAGTATGCGCCTGCGGTGGCTGAGAATCGGCTTGCGATTCCAGATGCCCAGGGAGTTTCCTGCGGCGGCTAGGAGCGTGAGGGCGCGAATTCTGCCTCTCTCTCTCTCACGCGTTCCGCCTCCTCCTTCGCGAACATTACTGTTTCGCAGACGGAGGTGACGGCTTCTTAAGCCCTCTCGCTCCGTACCATGGCCTGGACCAGGGCCGGACGCGAGAGATCGCCACCGCCAATCGCCTCCACGAGGACACGGCGGTGCTCCGCCCAAGCCGGGCAGACCTCCACCGTGTCCTCCGGGCGATCCACACAATGGTGACACCCGGGCGTTTCCTCCCGTCTTATCCGGAATTGGAACCTCCCGAAACAACCATGTCCGGTGAGGACCTGCGTCAGGCGGAAGGTCACTCCTCAAAGAAGGGACTTATCGCTGCAATTGTGGCGTGCCCAAATAACCCAGAGCCTGGATTTGTGCCCAGTTAGTACGAATCAGCTCCCTATTACATGGGACTTATAACTAACCACATTTGCAAAATGTGGGTGTATTGTGCTCCACTGCATACCCTTTCGAATTACCCCTTCAAATTTGATAATATGTCTGAATTCATTGTTACAGTTTTAAATATTGTTTAAAAAATAAAAACAATTATTATTGAAATAGTAATTAATGTAAACTCTTTTAGGTGGAGTACATAATAGTAAAGTTTGACGATGAGAAACAGCGAGCTACAGTGAGCCTTATAGCTGATCATCTGCTGCCCAAACTGCAGCAGACAGAATTAAAAGATCCTCAAAGTAAGTACAATTTTTTCCATAAAACAATATTTATTGATTCTCCAAAATCAAAGAAAAATGCAGAACTTAAGTGCATTGTTCCATTTGTTTGTTTCATGTGAAAAACAATCTCAAATCATTATCAATATTCATATTGATACTGTTTATTAAGCCATTATTAATTTTGTATGAAATATTACTTTAAAAACACTATTACAATAAATCATTAAAAAACAAAGTAAGCACTTAGTCTACAACAAAAATATTGTTGTTCTAATTATAAATCTTTATTACTTCGTAAATGAATTCACATAAATCTTAATTGTCACCCCACCAGTCACTGCAATAAATAACCACCAGACAACTACCAGCAGGCTAAGAAAACATTATAATACTTAGTTGCATTGAAACAAGGCTGCAACTAGTATAATAATAATTATTATATCAGTCCTTTATCACACTACTGGCCAATAAAAAAAAATACTATTACGGCCTTATTTAATCTAAATATTCTCAAAAGGGAAATAACAAAGCCATACTAATTTTTAACATACCTAGAGCACATAGTAAAATGCTGTAGCATGAGCCAACATTAGGTTGTTGTATTACATACTTATAGTTTCTGCCCCAATTTCAATTTGCCTGCCATTATACCCCGCCCGCGCTACTTCGCTTAGCGTTCGTTGATGTTTTTTTTCGGCTGCTTGTACTCGTTGCGTGATGTTAAATAGCCTTCCTCAAGAATTGGGCAATCAAACAAAAAACGAGTTTTTCAAATCCAACTGGACTAGTTCCAGAGATTAGAGCGTTCAAATTTTTTTTTTGTATGACTCTTACTGTGGAAAAAACTGATATGATAATAAATAAATGTATCAAGTCATGCCATCAGAGTTAGTTTTAAGTACCTAGTTACATTGACCTAGCAAAAACTACTATGCTATGGCCTTGGAGTCAAGATCATGACAGACAATTAACATTTTGTGCCAATAATGGCTAAACATTATTTTATTGAACTTATACAGCGCTAATTTCTTTTTGTGGTGCCTACCAGGCCTATTTGGTCAGTAAACCAGAGAAAGAGACAATATTGAAAGCACTTTGATTTTCATACGATTCTTATTAACTTCTCATCCATACTATACCAATATTATAAATGCGAGAGTTACTCTGTCTGTCGGTCTGTCTATCTGTTACCTTTTCGCGCCTTAACGGCTGAACGCATTTGGATGAAATTTGGCACACGGATAGACCTGGGTTAGGACATAGGATACTTTATATTCCGGTAGTAGGTTCCCGTAGGATAATACTCGACCTCAACGCACGTGAAGCCGCGGGCTAAAGCTAGTTTTGCTATAAGGTTCTCACTAAGCGATATGCCTACTTAATAATGAGTAAAGAGTTCCCTCGAAGAGAAAAAGCTAGTTTTGCTTTTTGGCTCGAATCTCACTAAGCGATATACTTATTATAATTATCATTATTGAGTAAAGAGTTCCCTCGAAGAGAAAAAGCTAGTTTTGCTTTTTGGCTCGAATCTCACTAAGCGACATACTTATTATATTAATATAATATCATTAATGAGTAAAGAGTTCTCTCGAAAAGAAGACAATGAAAGTAGCGAAACAGTTTCGCGTTGTTACGAATTTTAAAAACAATTTGAACCAGCTTCTTTAGCCCGCGTTTCGCCCTGGTGGATGTCGGAAATTATCCCACGGTAACATGCTACGGTGACAAAATGTAGCCCATGTTACTCCTTATAATATCAACTATTTGCCAGTGTATAAGTCCTGTCGAAATCGGTCCAGCCGTTTCGGAGATTAGGCGGTACAGTCACGAGCACCAATATGTATACACTTAGCAACTTAATGTGATATTCTCCTACTGTATTGATTGTAATTTTATGTTGTTACGAAACGAACATAGTATTTTAGGACCTATACTGTTATGAAATAGGTCCTATTTCAAAGTTGAAATCAATATTCCGCGAGAAATTCGCATTTAAATTTAACTAAGTGTATACTTATTGGTGCTCGTGATTGTACAAACAGACGCCTGTCTGTTTGTACCGGTATAGTTATTATACTCTTTGGGCTAATCTCCCAAACGGCTCCGAAACAGACAAAATGAAAATAGTTTTTTGTTATAAGCCCGTATATCGCCCGTGCTTTCATAAGCATTTAGTAAAAAGCTGTTATTTTGACATTAGATACAAACAGACACTTCTATTTTATTTATTTATATAGATGCCGCCCAAAATCTTTCACCGATCAGAAGAGACTAGCCGGGCCGGGGCAACCGCAAGATTCGTATCGCCTCATATTGCCTTGCTGACTTTAGATCTAGAATAAAAGTAAAAAAGTGATAACTGCTCCACTGAGCGTTTATGTTTATCATATGAAAATATCAGACATATGATTAATTGATGATTACTAATCAAATCCTTTTGATTTGTTTAGTTATCATTTTGTCATGTCTTCTGTGTTAATAGATAACGGTGGGTGACACAGCAGAAAAAAAGACATCAATCAATTTCCCGTATAAGGCCGACGCGGGCCGCTTACTGCAGTCCCTTTGCTTTGATTATCTTTAGCTTAGGTACACAAAACATTACATAAAGGTAAACGTATTATAACCTCAAAACCAAAAGGCTTCATCCCGCGCGGGCTGGCAACTGCGCATTTGTAGTGGTTTTTCGTGATTATTGTATTAAATTTAAATCAAATTACTTACAATTTTTTTTCAGCCAAGCACTAGATCGTACGTAATTATAATAGTTTTTAACATTAACTCCCCTATAAAAAATATTGAATAATAATAAATACTTAAGTACTGCAAATAGAAAAAAAAATACAGTAAGTACTTAAGTGAATTTTTATAAGAAAATACAAAAATAATTGTAAAAAAAATAGCATACAAACGTATAACAACAATTAAGTGCTTGGCTGAAAATAAATTGTAATTTGATTTAAATTTATCTAATAAAATAATCACGAAAAACCACCAGAAATGCGACGTTGCCAACCCGCGCGGGATGAACGCTCTTAAGTTCTGCTTGACAGTATGGTGTATTTCAAACTCTCGAGGAAACATCTTAGGATAAACGCTCAGTGTGAATATCCTTAAAAAAGTGACGATTCATTAGTTGGTTTCTGCTCCGTGGTTGGACCACATACATTAGTACTCGTTTAAGTAAGCACTCAACGAATATAACAGATAAAAAAAACGATTTTTTTATGTTGTCATGCCACATGCCGTCCATGTTAGTTACGATGACACAGCAAAAACGAATTTTATTAAATGCGTCATCATGACATAATATGGCTGGGACAATCAATATTTTGTATACGACCACTGCAGCAAAAGGTGAAAATTTGTGAACTCACTTGCTTGTACATATATACTTATTGCTACTATACCTGATCATTAGCACGTATATCTCCTGGCGAAATATGAGTAGATAGAAAACAGAGAAAGGACAAACTGTCTACTTTTCGTCGTCTGTCGTCTTTCGAATGCTGCCTACTGTCGGAGTACTGTTAGATAAGACTTGAGTCTATTCTGCGCTAACCGCTTTTCCAACCATCTAGCGCAAGGGTAGTTTATAATTTAGTCACCAGACTCCAGCATCAACCATTTTGCGCTCGGTCCTCATCTTCTGCCATCGGCATCTGGCGACTCTAGCTACATCTAGCATTAAAGGCTACCTAATATAATTACTACTAGGTACGAGATGAAAAACTGGAGTTAATAATCATGTGATAACATCTTCAAAATTAGCATAGATTGCAGTATTACGGCAATAAAAACAATGCCTATCTAGATTTTAATATCTCTAGTGTTGTTGTCAACAAAGTAAGGCACTCACATGTATAGAATACCTACTTCATTACTATTATTATAAACCTGTATCAGTAACGGTTAATTACCAAGATATAAGTAACGTGCTTGATTGATTGCGTTACTTACAGAGTGGCTACTTCATCCCTATGTCGAAATGTATGTACTTACTTGAATAGAATTTGCATATTAAGTACCTACATGTGGGTAGTATTTTTATAATGTCCTTAAAGTTGAAGCTTTTGATTCACACGAACTATACGCGCTACATCGCTAGCGCTACGTTAAAACTTTTCTTCTACATAACTCACTATAATATGCATTCCAATAATCATTACTTACGGCCGAACCCAATAACAATATCACCAACTTTGGCGTACTGGAGATAGAAAAACCTATCTATCTCTGGTTTTAACATCCCAATAACCTATCAGAACTTAAGGAATCTTACCGGCTAACGTTATCTATCGAAAGGAGGGTATATCTCTTACTACAGATACCTATTTGTATGAAAAAGCCAAAGTATGCGTCTCTAATACCATGTTGACAGGACAGTTTCTAAAGATGACAAATAGGTATATCCGCCGAATTGCAAGAGTATCTATCTTATCTATACTATCTTACCAATATTTACTTTTAATAATACACTTTATAAATAATCATTTAAAACATGTCTGATTCAAGTGAAAGTACGTTAAGCGAAATTGATTTTGAAATCGTATAGAATTATTCGATTGGAAAAATGATTTTGAGATGAAAATGATCTTCAAAATCTTCAAATCAAAAGAACTTAATTATAAAACTACTACTTATTATTACTTATGTATTTGTGTATTCTGTGTGTGTCTATCTGGATTTATTTTTAATTTAATTTGTTTGTGTTTCATTTTTAATTAATTTTTATTTGATTATTGTTTATGCTTGACATTATGGATTGTAATCTGAAATAAATGAATTATTATTATTATTATAAACTTAGAGACAATAACAATATGAGCAAATTATGATGTTATGAACTTACATATTATTAAATATTTCGTTCAATTATAACAGCAGTGAGTAATTTACTCACCGAATACTTACCTACTTATGTACAGACTTTGATATTTACAACTTAATCAAGTAATTTAAGAATTTAAATTTTAAGAAAATTTTAAATTATAATTAAACACGTTGTTTTTAAAGTGATGTTGGTTGTAACGGAACGCACGGAAGGGAAAAGTATAGAACCTTAGCTATTGTTTTCATTAGAAATACAGCTTTTATCGATGATTGTGAGAAGACATTAAAGGACGGATAGAATTATACTGTCTATCATCAATATTATAGCGATCTGTCTTTCACTGAAAATAGGTTATTGGAGTCGGCCGTTATAGCCATTAAGTTTGTGTTGAATAATAGGTCAAAGAAACATTATTTACCTAATAAAGCGAAACTTCTTAAAACTGAAGGTACCTCGCTTAAGGAAGGAAAACCGACCATCACGTGGAATGAGTAATGTTTTTAGATACATTCTTAACAATGACTTTCATTTACCACATGAACAGCTCATTCTTAGTTACTGAGCTACCTAATAAAATAACTAATTATTTTACCTAAAGTATTGAGTCATTCATCAGTTGAAGTTGAAATGTTATCCATGAGGACCTTTGTGTGAAGAAGTCATAACTTACGGAAAATGTAATGTACAATGTACAAAGTCGACGCATGATCACTTTTAAAATTTTTTGTTTGCACGAAGTGACCATGCGCTCAGTCCCGCCCACAATTTTGTATTCAATAAATAAAATAAAAATTGTTTTATTTTATAAAAAGAAACACATGTTTTAACCTTTTGTCTGGACAAAAAATATTGACATATTTTCCTTCCTTGATTGGTTGGTCAAATTGGTTATGGCGGGGGTTGGGTCTAGTCGCTGTAAAGAAATATAAGGCTTAAGGTGGTCATGCGTCAACTTTGGTGATAGAACATTACAAACATGATACAAAATACCTTTGAATAAATAATAAATATGTGATTTGCTTCATTAGTATCGGCTGATTACACCATTGCCTGCTTAGTGCATGTCATGCACTTGCAATCTTGCATCTATATCTTCATTACTCAATGTATAACTAATTCGTAATGCGTTGGACGGAAGTGTCGCGTTGCGTGTTTCATAAACCGTGTAGCCGTGTAGGTACTGCTTATTTACAATTCATCAACATCATTGTGACTGTCTTGATTTTGTTTGTCTTACGCAGAATCTAACTATCTGTATTTCTTTCTATGCAACGCCTAGTTACCAGGAGACGTGCTGCTTCCATCCGAAGTTAACCAATACTGAGCTACATCTTGAAGTTCTTCGGGTGCCGTAAATGGGTAGTAGGATATAATTTCAATGATGAGCAAGCTGCATCTTTTTTAGCATTGATATTTTTACATTACTGCAGTAGATTACGGACCACTCCCTCTCACCGAGAGGAGGCCCGTGTCCCAGCAGTGGGAACGTTATTGGCTGAATATGCATATGTTATGCAGTCATCAAGCCGGTTGATGGGCGTCTTACTGTGGTTGTTAGCTTAGCACATATCGATCCTTAAAACAACAAATGGCGTAAAAGCCAAAAAGCTACTTTTCAGGAGAGCCAAAAAACTAAAATGAGTAACTTTGTTTCCTCAATATCTCTCAAAGTAGTAAAGCTATAATAACCAATTAAAGTTGTATTTTCTTAGAATTTTCATGTGTATAATTATAAAAACCTAATATTGTAGGGCCTATGCTAGTTTCCGAGATAGCATGTCTTTTACTACAAAAAATTTTGCTCTAACTGGCCTTTACGCCGTGAATTTTATACTTTGCAAGTTAAACAGGTTATGCGCACTTGGAGTAAAAGACTTAGGGAACATCTATGTTTGGGTTTTTGAAGAAATAAAAGACAAATATAATTACCGAATGTATTAATTATTGCAATAAATACAACACAAAATTTTGAAAAAGTACCAGTAAATCTAACATTTCGGATCAATGTAGTTATCTAAATTATGCCATGAACGCTATTTTTAGCGAAGAATGAATTGAGAAATTAAATTCAACATGAACATCAACATCAATTAAACAAACATCAACGAAATTGAAAAAAATCAACGAAAGTATTAAATATTGTAATAAAATAATACAAATTTTGAAAAAAATTAAAAGAAATAAGAAAATTTGAAATTTCGTATCAATTTACTTTCTAAATCGGTACTATAAATGCTATTTTTTAACGACGAAATAAAAAAAAATTGAACATCAACTATTAAAATTTGGATCGAACTTAATCAAACACTTTCACCTCGTACTGATGTTTACAAACAAATCAGTCTTAAATTTACCAATTACAGTTTTAATAACTAAATTGCGATTATTATTATTTTATATAAACTAACTAAAATACCACTATTATTAGAATCAGTCTAAATAATCAGTCCTTGCGGTAGAATTTTAATTAGTCTTAGAATGCAGTTGTACAAGAAAATTAAGTATTAATTACTTACTGCATAAAATATTTAAATAAATGAGTATTTTCTACCAAACTATCTGCTTAAAAGTAGTTAAAAATATAATAGGTAACAGAATTGTGGTACCTAATAGGTAACAAGTTTAATAATTAGTCGACATCATTATTTTCATCATTATCATCTTCTTCATCAGTTTCAATCAGAGTATCTTTCTTATCACCGATGTAAGGTAAGTCTAAGTAGTCTTTATGGAACCTCTTCGGTATTGTCCCATCTAGACATAATTTTTAAAAATAAAAACAAGTTGTCTTTGATATTATTTACTTCGATATAATCGTAAAATGTAATATTAACCACATCACTAAGAAATTAAGTCTTTTACGCCCCAAATTTGCAGTTTTCGATTTTAATATTGGTTATAACGACACAAATCATAAAATTATTGGAATTTTTTCTTAAAAAATATTGGATGTAAGAGCCATTTTTTTTGCGAATTTGAACATTTCAAATATACAGATCGATAGAGCTTCAAAAACTGAACAAAATGGCATTTATAAGTCATTTTGGCCAAAATGGCTTTTACGCCATTTGTTGTTTTAAGGATCGAATAGGTATACCTATCACAAAAACCTAAACTAATTGCAAAGAGATTTTTCCATGTGCCCCACCCATGTTAGTACAGTTACAAAAAAATGATAGTCTAATAAACTACTATAAAATGTTTATCATATAACATAGTAAACACAATGGGTCTTATTGACATGGCTTACATTATGTAGTAAGCTACATAATTTATTATGCATTGTATAAGTCATGGCCATTTGCAACTGTGTTTATTTTTTAAAACAACTAAGCTATTAATCATTTAAAAAACCATAAAGGATGCATGCAAATAATGGCCATAATTACTTTATAATATTTGTTTTATAACAATTCCGAAGCTTTATGTTATTTTTGCGTATTCCAGTTTCTTATCATCACAGGATAGAATAATGATTATTTGCACAATCCTTATCACCAAACATTGCCATCAAATTATAATCTAAGACAACAGATGTTAAACAAAAAACAGATAGTAAACTATGTCAAATAGAGCGGAAAGTATGCGACCAATGACAAGACGCAAAGCTGTTCTGGGTAAACCAAGGCTATGCTAATATCTTCACATATTGTTTAGGCCATCGAGTTTCAAAAGTGTAAACGACATAATAGTAATATCAGCCTGTTACTTACAGGGCTTGGGAAGCCGTCACCTCCTTCTGCGAAGCAGTAATGCTCGCGAAGGCGGAGGCGGAACGCGTGAGGGAGAGGCAAAATTCGCGCCCTCACGCCCCTAGCCGCCGCAGGAGACGCCCTGGGCGTCGGGAATCATAAGCCGATTCCCGGCCACCATAAGCGCGGCCTTACGGACGGCGAGCAATGGACAGCTCGCCGTCCGATAAGGACCCGGCCCGGGTCGACGGCGCGTTGTGTTCCACGCGCGCCTCATAGAGATGTCCGCACCAATGACGGGGTCCGCTAGGGCCGATGCCTGTCAGGGTTGCGGGAAAGTCCGAAATGGTTACCATGGCCCCTGGCACAAGCAACTGAAGGAACATGCGTGGGTTTTAGTCAGTAAAACGTAGATATCCCACCCTCAAAAAAAAAAAAAAAACCTGTTACTTACCACTGCAAGGCAAAGGCCTCTTCTCATAAAGAGAAGGCACGCGTATAAATCACAACGCTTGCTCAAGGCGGATTGGCGAATTTGGCCTCACGATGTTTTATTTTACCGATGTCAGTGATAGTTATAAACAGTACTTAAATTATGATTGTTTTAGATGCGAAGTCCCTGTGGCGTCCTGAGTATGGATCATACATGGTTGAAGGCACACCTGGCCGGCCCTATGGAGGGCTTCTAGCACATTTCAATATTGTGGAAGCGAACATGCAGTACCGCAGAGCCGAAGTTTCACATTTACTACCCCCGGGAGAAGTTATTATGAGCATAACGAACTTTCCAAGGTAAAGTAAGTTACTTTATTAAAATGGGTTGTGTGATTAAATTCATCATTATACTCTATTAGGCGCTATCTCCACGGACAAGCAAGACATTCGTGGATAAAGTCATGCGGTGCCGTCAAATTAACGTTGATATCGCCGTGTGGAGATTGATTCATAGTTTCTATTGAATTAGATGGCATGGCGAGACTATCGCTGCGATTCACTCGCTCGTGCAGATGGCGCTTTTAAATGTATTATTGCGACTTCAATTAGTTAGAGGCTACACTGACAGTTTTTGTTAAGTCAAGGCACAAAACCGAACAAACAGGCGGTTTTTGTGTCAAATTCTGCAAAGATTTGAAATTTAATTACGAACCTATTGTAACTTTTGTTATGGCTTAATACTATGGATGAACCACAAACTAAGATGACCAGACCACGAATTTGGTAACAGATTAAAAAGAAACGGGTCATCAACCGATTAGGGAAAAATACTTACTATAAAATCGTTAGCCGTCTGAATTCCTTATTCAGCTTCGTATATTTACAGTCAGATTATGATGTAACCTAATATTTGTTTACAGATTAGGTTGTCCAAATTTCACAAGCCCACCGTTCCCTCCGAACCCACGCGATGGCGTCTCGAAGTCCTTGTTCTTTCCCGACGAGGGCATCTTCCCTGGACACCCTCGCTTCAAAACGTTGACCTCTAACATCCGAAACAGACGTGGAGAAAAAGTTGCCATTAACTTGCCAGGTGAGTTGCAAGAAATCCTACAAAAATCATCGTGACGATTTACATAATTATATTATTAATTCATTACTTACTTCCTTGTTCGTGATAACGCATACAACATGCCTGTTACGTGAATATAACAACCATGCTTTGGTATAATGAAGGTATTTTTCATTGCAGTTTATTCATATAATAATGACTGATTGATTATTGAATGGACCATTATAAGTATTCATAATATTATGCACTTGGACAGTTTTCCATAAACAAAGTTTACCTGCCTAACGTTTTTACCCATAAGCAAATGTATTCTTGACATTTTCGTATTTTTTCCTAGTGTTCAAAGATGTGAATACGAAGATTCCGGTGGATAACTCCCATCTACTGGAGCCGGGCGTGGCTAAGCCTGACTGCGTGTATATGGACGCGATGGGTTTCGGCATGGGCTGCTGTTGTCTGCAGCTCACCTTCCAAGCTTGCTGCATTACGGAAGCGCGCACACTATATGACCAGCTTGCACCACTCTGTCCTATAATGGTTAGTGGACTTGACAAAACATCAATATGAATATTGATTTATAATATTATTATGTAAGTTTATTATTAATGTATTATACACATGAACCTTCCGGTTTTTTTTTCTAAATTATGGTGAAAACCGCATCACAATCCGCTTCGTAGAAGAACCACACGGTCACACAGAGACACGAAAAGCGACTTTAATTTATAATAGGTAAAGATTTCTTGGACCAAGACTTTGGTATACTTACCTACAACTTTATCCACATAACAGATAAATTAACACTTATTTAAATGATAATATTTTACGTTATGTATATTTAATCTATAACCCGCCGTTAGCCGGCGTTTAGGGAAAAATTACGTCTTGTTTTTCTTATTATCTATTTAAAACCGAATACCAAAAACAATTTCAAATATTCTACACAATTATCGAGTTTTTGCGTGTGACCTTGTCTGCTTGACTGCTGAGTCATGGAGTATCAATAAAATGATAAAAATAATAACTTTCATGGGTATGAATGACGTACGGTACGATCTGGACCCCGCAATTAAGAGGTCAGTATTGACATTGGTCACGCTTTAATTACACTAATTATGTATTTATGAACAATTTTCTGATAATTAGCAACAATTTAATGTTCATTATGAATACCTATAAAATTTTTATTTTATGTTCTTTTATCTAATACATCGCATGATAATTGTTACGAACCAAAATATTAACGTGGATGAAATATTGCATCAAGTTCATTGTCACTGTTCCCTTAAAACTGTAAATTAATGGTCTCTTGTTAACTTTATCGTTTTTTTTAACATACACGTAGGTACTTAAATAAACTCCCACTTTTTTCCCATGGGGGTCATTTTTAATGTGAGAACTATGCCGGTCATTGCTTTTATTTGTATTTCTCTCTCTTAGTTTAATCATGATCTGGCAGGAGTAATTTATGCGGCCTACTCAAATGTCCATTTATTGGTATTGTTCGTCGAATCGTTGAGCTCCTTAAGTTCTGAGTTGAGCTGCACGATTGCTGACAATTGCGTGCACTGACTGGGCAGGTCCACTCAATCTGTATGGTTCTTTCCGCAAAAGACCTTTCAGACACTGATCTACATAGCCTTCACATGGTCTGAACAAGATTATGTCTGGACTTTAAAAGAGTTTTCCGAGTTTGTTTCGGCCTTCTCAGAGTAGTCAGATAGGAAACGCCGGCCTCATCTAGTTTAAAAAAATATGATTGACGTGTGTTTGTACAAACCTACTTACAGAAATAAAATCATTTATCATTTGTCAGAAACTACAAAATGCCCAAGTACTACAATCTATGGATCGTAGTAGGTGGTGTTCAGTAGTTTCTCATCATACTCCTTATGCTTCGTTTGCGTTCATACATCAACACACATAAAATGTCAATCATTCACAATGCCTTTCATTTTGACAGTTCAGCCACGTTCATTGCGTTATTTACGTTGTTGAGCAGGCGCATTTTTCTAACTTATGAAGCAATGTATTAGGAATTTTGTTCAAAACTCTCGGATTGTAAATGAAAGTGTTTTACGCAGTTAAATAAATAAATAAATAAATAAATAAATAATAAATATCGTCTGACATTGCACACAGCACCATCTAGTTCCAAGTTAAGCACTTATTAAGGCTTGTGTTATGGATACCAGATGGTTGATACACTACTTAAATACATTTTTTTTTTCGTAAATACATACATATTATAAATATACATCCATGACTCGGGTACAAATGTCCATATTCATCATACAAACATTTGCCCCTACCGGGATTCGAACCCAGGACCATTTGGTTTCGCTGACTACACTTAGCCACTGTAGCCACTACAAGCACGCCGGTTGCGAGTACTACGCACCTGACCTTTCTTAACAACATCACTAATAAGGTCAGTATAAGCCTTCAAGGGCGTTATTTAAAACTATTTGTTGTTTTGTAGCTGGCTCTATCAGCGGCTTCACCCATCTTCCGCGGGTTCCTGACCGACGTGGACTGTCGCTGGAACGTGATCGCCGGCTCCGTGGACTGCCGAACGCGCGAGGAACGCGGCCTCGAACCACTCAAGAACAACAAGTTCCGTATCAACAAGTCTCGCTACGATTCCATTTCCTCATATCTGTCGCCGGAAAATGAAAAGTAAGTTCAGTCAAGTCATTTATATCCTCTTTATTTTTCAAGTAATTTCCTTTATAAATACAGGACACAATACCTTTTGAAGCTACAAAACAAAGGGCAACTTTCATTAATAACTCAGTCATGTTATCTCCACAGCAATATAGGTATTGGGTAGTTAAGAAAGCTGGATATAACCCGTTTCTTTTAATTATCTGCGTTGAGTGAATTAATCAATTCACTGTCTTAAAACAGATAAGAAGTGAAATGTAATGTTTGTATTGCCAATATCTTGGCAAAAGATTAGGTATTAAAGGAGTAATTAGTAGCTACTAGCTGACCCCGCGAACTTCGTCCCGCCTAACATTTTTTTTTTAATTTTCTCTCCGTTGAACCATCCTCGTACTTCAAGGATTATTCTAAAAACAGAATTAGCAAAATCGGTCCATCCGTTCTTGAGTTATAAAATTACAACGAAAAGTGGCATTGATTTTTATAGATAAGGATTACGAAGCTATAGGTCAATTAACCATAAGTATTATCACTTATCATTACTGTTTCTTCAAATGTACAATAATTGCCTATTTATACTAAAAACATATTTTACTTCTTACCCCGCGGCGAAAAACCGATTAGGCGTAGTCTTAAAATTATTAAAGTATCTGCTTTGGTTTTGAGGCGAAAGATAAGATACGGTGGCGCCCTTCGATCAACAACAGCAACTAGATAAAGGGTCACATACAAAATCAAAGCCAAATGCTGTCCGCGTGAATATAGGTAAATGTTATTTAAAATTTTCACTTGAGTTTCTCTCTTCACTTACATCCAAGGCGATATCCTATCGAGGTGTTATTAATCTTATCGAGAGATGGAGCTCCAGATAGGATTGTTATATTGTCAAGTGGAAGACAATTGCCAGTATATTTTGAACTCGGTTCCAAATGAGACAAAAGTTTTTTAAAGCTTGCTTAGAATTGTTGACTGTTCGGGTTATTATTATGCCCACCTTGACTTCTAATAGCGCCAAAAAACAAGTCAATATGGTCCTGACTGAATTTGTAGGCTAATTAAAATGAAAGGATGTCAGTTTCAAGTAAAGTTTTAATTAAGTATGTCAAGCTACTGATGCACGTTAGATGTCCCAGCAAAAAATATTATTTTTGTCTTAAATAACGGTACTAATTTATTCTAGAAAATTTATTATTAATTAATAAAAAAAATACTGTTAAAATAGGCAATGACAACTACAGTACCTACACACTACAGACAGCCTATTTTAACAGTTTTTTTTTTGTATAGAACTTTAATGGACAATTTAAATAATATTTTGCTTTTGACAAAAACAACAATATTTGCACACAATTACTTTTACTAATAGGTTTTTTAAAACCATAGTCTTTCAAATTTCGTGTGTTAAAGATATCAAATAGATAATTTAAAATATTTATGAAATCCGCAGTACTATAAGAATCTTGGAATTCGGCATTTTCAAAGTTTTGTCACAAAATTCACACACACTCCTGCTGAGTAACTGTGTGGCCAATCTGACGTTCATTATTAGATTTTTTTAATATATGTGCCTATGGGATAATTTATTTGCTAAATGTAAACTGTTTACCTATTGCAAATTGTGTAATTTAGTAATGTTACTGAAATTAACTACATGTCAAATAGAAGTTGAATAGAGTATAAGAAATATTAAGTCCGTTTTTTTTTACTGAAATGATTTTGCGTAAATTAAAATGAAATTAAAAAAAAATATATAATACATAATTTCAATAAAACAATAATTATTTATCATCTCACATAATAAACTGGCGACACCTACTGCAAAAAAAAATTACTCACCGGGCACTTCAATTTCAGATACTGAGAGTTTAGTATTGTGTGCTGCCAATTGTGGGTCCTTCGACGGGGGTTGAAACTGTGTTTTTGAAAAGACTCTTTATTAATAGATACATGAATAAAATTCCAACAACACAGTGATGTATCGTGTCACAAATACATTTAAGCAGAAAAGATAAACAGATAAAAAATTATATTTCGATTGTGAATCATTAATGAATGTTCCTGTAATTTAGGAACTGCTGTTTTAACCAATCGACCTCGGTTAATATTTATATTGGCTTGTAAAAGTCATCTCTTCTTTCTCTGGCGACAATCGAGATCCATTCTGCACACGTAAATGGATTGCTAGGAAAGCTAAAATAAAAATGGAAAGCTAAGTATCTAATGAGAGTCCAACGAACAGACACAAAAGTAGCATTAACCAATTTTGAAGTTCGGAGATTATTTTTGCAACTTTTGAATACACACTGCGGTATTGTGAGACGTGTTTACATTGGCAGTGTTTCAAGCGAACTAAACAAAATAAGAGCTCACGTCTCAAGTGCGCTGTTATTTACCGAATCGTATTTTTTGCGCCTACCCGATATCTAGTTGCTATTGTTGATCGAAGGTGGCGCCATAGAAAATATTTTTTCGGTCAATCAAAACAGACGAAAGTATTAGCAAAAGATAAGCTGAAATAAGCAACAGCTAACCAACAAAAAAAAGAAGGCTACTACATAATTATAAGATAACAGTTAACTCACAATAAGAAATATACAATTTGGGACTTGGCCCATTTGCACTGCAAATAACTAAATACGTTTCGCGCTATTATTTAAAACATAATTCTTTCTCTGTTACCTTCAAACGATCGACAGAAACATAACGATATTTTATAATCGTATAGCGCTAAACGCATTTAGTGATTTGTGGTGTAAAGTGCAAGCAGGCCCTAGTATTCGTCCATAGAGTGTTTCAATGGGTGGTATTTTCGAAACAATGGGGTACCGTTGGTAACACAGTGTCGTGTGTGTCAGGTACAACGACATCAACATCGTGCACGACAAGGCGCTGTACCGGCGCCTGCGCGAGGGCGGCATCGACCACCCGCTCGCGCTGCACGTCGCGCACCTCTTCATTAGAGACACCGTGTCCCTGTTCTCTGAGAAGGTTCATCAGGATGACAATAATGATACTGATCATTTTGAAGTAAGTGGGTCTTTATGACATTCTGTTGATTTGCATCAACAGAATATAAATATGATATTTACGGTATATAATATATATATTATATATAATAAGTAAATATCACGCCCTGCAGCTACTTACATAAGATGACATGCAACGGCCTAACTCGATTTCTATTTTATCCTGTATTGCCCCACTGCTGGGTAAAACCCGCCCTCCCCCTTTTCCACACACTTGCTGTCTTTTGCTATTGTGGGCTAGTCTTTTTGGTTTTGATTTACATCCCGAGAATACGGAATGTCAAGAGGTTTAGAAATTCATTCGTCATGACTACTCTTCGTCTACGGCATCGTCACATTTGGGGAAAAAACAGTTATTAGGTAAAATCCCGCTTCCTTTCTAAACAAATCCTCATACTTATTGTACAGAACATCCAATCAACGAACTGGCAGACGATGCGCTTCAAGCCGCCGCCGCCGAACTCCCCGATCGGCTGGCGCGTGGAGTTCCGTCCGTGCGAGGCGCAACTCACGGACTTTGAGAACGCCGCGTACGTCTGCTTCGTCGTGCTGCTCACCAGGGTCATACTGTCCTACCGACTTAACTTCGTCATGCCTATTAGCAAGGTAAGGTTCTTTTTACATATTATGTTCTTCTTGATGAAAATTTGTTACCGCCACCTAAACTTTTCGAACCATCTATCTTTTATGTTGGTTGACCTAAGGTTGACTGGTACAAAATGCCTCAGTCATAAAGTCCGCCTTTGTTCAGTATTTCTAACCTGTGCGTGTACAGTCGCCAGCACATCAGGTTATACGAAACTGTCTCCAAATGATTTAAAAACCTTAAAATGTTGAAGGTTAAGTTCAAAATCGAATGAGAAAATTTGACAGTTTGTGGTAACTTGATCGGCTGCTGTGAGTACATAAATAAACGCGACATCTCAAGGTATTGTAGGGGGTAGTTGAATAATGATCTAGATATTAGTTTGTTTTGTTATATGTTCTAGTAAATTGAGCGTATGGTCTGTCCTGGGCTATGTCTGTACTGGGGCATCTCAATTAAACTTGTAAGTAATATAATCGACATCGTAGCCCCCTATCTAGCTGTTACTTTTAATAAATGTGTTGATTTAGGAACTTTTCCTGACCTCATGAAGAGTAGTAAAGTCATACCATTATTTAAATCGGGTAATAAAAATAACGTTGGCAATTTTAGGCCTATTTCTATCTTACCTGCATTTAGTAAAATATTTGAAAAATTAATACTCAAGCAGTTACTAAGACATTTTAATTTAAATAGCCTCCTTCATGATGAACAATATGGCTTTACAAAAGGTCGTTCGACTACAGATGCGGGTGTTGCTCTGCTGAAACACATATTTAGCGCATGGGAGAGCTCGCAAAATGCTATTGGAGTTTTCTGTGATCTCTCCAAAGCCTTTGATTGCGTGCACCATGACACGCTTTTGCGTAAACTAATTCATTACGGTATTCAAAACGAAGCTCTTAACGTATTAAATTCATATTTACATAATAGGCACCAATGTGTAGATGTTAATGGTGTGAAATCTTCCGGGCTACCAGTTCAGTTAGGTGTACCTCAAGGCTCTATACTGGGCCCATTTTTATTCTTGGTGTATATAAATGACTTACCATTCTATTTAAAGGGCATCTGTGACGTTGTACTATTTGCTGATGATACCTCTCTTATCTTTAAAGTAGACAGGAATAGACAAAATTTTGACGACGTAAACAGTGCACTATCAATGGTTACAGATTGGTTTACCACAAATAACCTAGTTCTCAATGCCAAGAAAACGAAATGTGTAAAGTTCGCCTTACCGAATGTTAGAAATCTAGGACCCAACATCGTCTTAGATAAAGAGGTACTTGAAACTGTAGACTCGGCAGTATTTCTGGGCATAACAGTTGATGCCAAGCTTCAGTGGGGATCACATATATCATGCCTAGCGGGAAGGCTCAGTTCGGCCGCCTATGCCGTCAGGAAAGTAAGACAATACACTGACGTTGATACAGCTCGGCTAGTCTATTTCAGTTATTTTCATAGCGTCATGTCCTACGGCATTCTGCTGTGGGGCAAAGCCGCTGATATTCAAAATATATTTGTTCTTCAAAAACGAGCTGTACGAGCAATTTACCAGCTAGGTGCTAGAGTTACTCTAAGAGATTTTTTTAAAGAGATTGGTATTCTCACGGTGGCCTCACAATTCATCTTCGCCAACATCTTATATATTAGGCAAAATATACACTTATACACAAAAAACAGTGATATTCACAATATTAACACTAGAAACAAGGAGAAATTACGTGCTCCCTTTCACCGGCTTCATAAGGTCCATAACTCATTTGTTGGGCTTGGTATAAACTTTTATAACAAGCTTCCCTCTTCTTTGTTAGAATTGCCTTTTAATGCGTTTAAAGCTAAAGTAAAATCCAACCTTTGTTCAAAGGCATACTATTCAATCAACGATTACTTAAACGATAAAAATAGTTGGTCGCTGTGATTAACTCAAGACAATGTTTATGTTCTTTCTCCAAAATTAGCTTAGCTTACCTACTGACAAGTTATACGAGTTCATATAATTGTTTATTTTATTTGACTATATTAGTCATTTTAGTTTAATTTAATTTTTATTTATTATTGACATAATCTACTCATTTCAATGTTTTTTAATGAGTTGTATTGCAATATATGGTTAGCTAGCGACCTCGACAGTTCATCATATTATTCTTTTGAGCAACCGGCAGCAAGTTCGTCATGCTCCCTTAGATGTCAATGCTTGCGGTAGCGTCGGGGGTCGGGTTGCCTCCTTCCCTCAAATATGGCGAGGGGGGTAATGGCTGATCTTTGCGTTATGCTCGTGAACGGGTGCTGCTTGTGGTGACAGGTCAGCTTGCTGACTATGGTTTTGTTATTGTTATTAGAAATTAATGTTTCTTTATTTTACTTCGAAGGTCCTAGTTTATCATTTGTGGCTACAAGTTACAGCTACTACAAGACAAGTTACATATAAACATAATGTAGCATTGCATATGTAAGCGGGCACGCCCTTTATGCCAGGAGGCTTTTTATTATGTATTAAGTTCTGTTTGCGTTTTTGTTTTTATTATTTATTTCTGCTTGAGTATAGTTTTAAATATTGGCGTGTGCTAGCTGACATATGGCAAATAATTTTAATATTTTTGTGTTTCGTAATGTTAATTACTTATTACTATATGTATAGAATCCAGTTCTTCTAACTGAACAGACAGCAGTGCTGCTGGGGAGTTTGTTCCGCCACTTCTTCTTCCCAGCTAAAGCACTAGGAAGTGGTGAAGGGTGGGCGTTTTGGGGGGACTGTCTTATGTGATTTTGACGTTCAAAAAGTGCTGATTCTCAGCCTAATTTGAATAAATGACTTTTGATTTTGATTTTGTCCCAAAAGCCTCTGATGGAAATGTAAACAAATGGATAAGAAAACGTATCTGTGGATACCAATGTGTAGTGCCACTTACTAATTGAGTGCTTTGATTTTATTATTTCAATACTGAAACCCAAAATTCTAATGTTAAATCGTCGAACCTGTTTTTCATTTCAAAGTGTAGGTTAATTTTATAACCTCAATTTTCCTTAACGGTTTTTCAATTACAATCTAACAATGTTATTCGAACAGTAATTTTTAGACAAAGTAAGATATAAAGTTAAAACCTTCTAAATACAGATAATTTGAAATAACAGAATAATTTGTTACCGTTTCCCTTTAGTGGGTGGTTGCGTAAGAATTTAACCAGAACATACTGCCGTACTAAGATACAGGCCTAGCCTAGTTTAGGGGACAGGGTTGAACCTATTGTGCTTATCTATATAATACTAAATTAAGAACTCTAATCTGTATACAGTGCAATGTACTTGACCTTTGTGGTAATAAACAAAAAAACAAACAAACTACGTCAACGTTGATTCCGAGATCATTGAAGTTTTATCTAAAATGAAGGCTTGCGATTTACTGAATGGTTTTATTTAGTGATTCTTGTTTTTTAAGACGTCAAAATATACAGGATGGAAACTTTCAGTCAGGGAAAAGTTTTTTGCAATTTGTGACTTTTTGAGTACTCCAACGATGGTTGGTCCAATAGAAGTTTTTGATCAGTATTAGAAACAGGATCGATTGGCATCAAAAATTGTGTAAAATGGTTATTTTCTTGCTAACTGTACTTATATTTTTTTGAAAATCTGTGAATGGGGATCAAAATTCCATAAAAAATTATGGATAGTCTCCTAAGACCATTTTCGCGTAGCTGCAAAGGATAAGGTACTTCCCCTTACTGCCCCGCTGAAAGTTTCCACCCTGTATAAGCTTTATAGTGAACCATAATTGACACAAAAGGCCATTAGTGTATTTAAGGCTTTTCAGACTCAAAAACCAGAATTTATGTCGTAGTTTAGGCTAAAATCCTTATGATATCTCTAATATAATACGAGTTACAGCTTTGTGTGTAAGACCATAAGATAGCATTTTCTTTGCTGATTCCGAATATGTTAATAACTCATTTTTGATAAATTGTCTGTTACGGCCTTCGTTCTTATGACGGCAGCGTAGTTCACTCAAAGCCATGTTATTATTTCACATCCATGCGGGTAGGTATTTATTTTGAGCTATTTTCCGACTTCTACGCGGACTCTGGTAAAAACATAAATGTGTTTAAGTTAAAATGTAAAGAACGATCAATGTGTCATAATTATATGCTATTTTATCGACGCCTTACAAACCGGAAACCGGTGGTGGTGTAGTGGTGAAATAAACCTTGTGGTTTTATTGATAGCGTCACGTCCCCATAAATATAATATATTATAATATGAGACAACATCCACACAAGGTCTTCAGGTCCGGAACTAGGTAGAACCTGTACTACGGTAACCTGATGACCGATATACATACTTATATACATATACACACCCAGACACAGGTCAAACAGACATGTTCATGCACACAATGTTTGACTTGTCCGGGGATCGAACCCGGGACCAGCGGTTCAGAAGGCAGGGTCGCTACCAACTGCACCAACCGGTCAGTCATTATGCTATTCAGTTTAAAGGTCGTCGAAAGTAGTCATACTTATAATTTCCCCATTACCCGATTTCCGATGTCCCTTAGAGGTGTGACTACCTAATTCAGAAAAAGCTTGCGAATCCCTAATTGTTAACGTAAAAAAGAGTAAAGTTAATATATTTAATAAAGTTACACTGCCGAGATTTTCGACAAACGACTAGAGCATTCTTCATCGCAAAACAATTCTAGCCATGTATCCATATTTTTTGTACTATCAGGTGGATGAAAACATGCAGCGTGCACAAAGGCGTAACGCTTGCCTTACCGAGAAGTTCTGGTGGCGTCGCGACGTGGGCGCTCCCACCGACCTCGCGAAGCAGACGTGCGACCCCGCCGAACTGTACACCGAGATGACCATCGACGAAATTGTTAATGGAAAGGTAATGCCTTCTATAATTCCTGGTAAATTTGTGCAGATGACGTCATAGAAAACTACAATTAAAAGTATTTCTTCTTTTCTCGTATCAAATTGAACTGTTATTTTAGAAATTTGCCCATTTCAATTACTATTTGGTTGGGGTGGGTGGGTTATTCAATTATAATAGGCCTTTGGGCCTCATACAGAGAAGGCACGAGCATTGATCACCACGCTTGTTCAAGACAGGTCGGCGTTTTCAGACTTATTTTAACTACTAATTGACAGGACAGACGTTGTCCTATTTCCTAGAACTCGATTGCACCGCCACCTACCGGGTCTCATTGTGAATCTAAACCATCCAGGGTTCCACAACACACAAAAATTCATCAATATCGGTCCAGCCGTTTAGGAGGAGTCCAGTGACATAATATACACGTACAGAAGAATTAATAAAGATAGGTTTAGGTCTCCTCACGATGTGTTTCCTTCAACGATGTCAGTAATGCCCAAGATAAACTCAGAAAGTACATATGGATTGAAAAATTACACGTCATGCCGTGAGAAAGAAAAGTTCTAGGAGCCAGGGTGCGCCGGACGTTCAAATGAGCATCGCCGGTCGTGGTGTCTTATGTATTGTACCAAGAAATATACAGGATCATCCATTTCCTGCTTCTGGCTCTGAATATCGCAAGTGGTAACTTTCTTTGGTAGAGAATGATTGACCATGGAGGGTGTTCTTAGGGTCCTTGCAAAAATATATTGTTTTATCCGGTCCCAATTTGTCGGTAAAGGTCGGTACTGATAGGTACAGATCAACCTACGAGCGCCGCCGCCGGTTTGAATAAGTGTCGTCGGTACCGACAAGTTTCAACCTGTGTCTATAATTGCGAATGCATACAGAAAGTGTGGACTATTTTACCCGCATCCATCGGTACCGATCCGTTCCAACTTGTTCGTATTAGAAACCTGTATCTTTATGCCGCACATTATGGCGAGGCGCAGCGCAGCGCATTCGTTACTGCCAAACAAATATCGACCTTGCCGCAGTTGAAATAAAGTTGAAAATAAATAAACTTCCATTACTAGCTTAAGAGCGCATTTAAGCGAAAAGAGGCGCGCGTCTTAGGTTATTTATTCTCAACATTATTTTTAGGCATGCAACGTTGATATTTGTTTGGCAGTGTCAACCGCGTCGCGCTGTACCTTGCCAGGTGTGCGCCGGCCCTTATATGTATTATTAGTATGGGTTTATTTTAAGGATAATTTGAAGTATTCATAAGAGAAGGAAAGTGTGTCTGATTGATGATGATGAAAACATGAATGATTTACGTTTGAGGAAGATAAAATATTGTTTTCCTCTCCAATAATATTTAAATATCTAGGTTTTTTAACGTGACACCTGCGTAAATAAACCCATTAGGATCGAACAGTGATCAAAACTCCCCAAGCTGCGGTTGGTAATCCGCCCTATTACTTGAATCGTCTCAATCTCAACACAACATTTGCGCGGCAAAAAACATGTTCATGTTTACATTCCTTTACAATCGACGTGAAGATAACGCGTTCAATGGTAGCGATAAAACATACTTGTTTTCTAATTAATTGAAAGACTTAGTCTCTAAGGCAACGCCACAGTACTGTACACATAGGTGCTTTATCGACCAAGTGCAATTAGTAATAACGAGACATGTGATAAAAATAATATGAAGATCTAATTTAACCTGCTTTACATACTTGAGAGTAAAACAATCGAAATACTTATATATGGAAACGTTATTATAGTCCGTGATGAGTTGTGACAAATCAAGGGTAATAAAGACGATAACTATACACACTGTGACAGGTATTTAGCTTGTCTTGTCTAATGTACTTTTTTTATTCAAACTAGTGTAGTGTTAGTTAATAAAACGAATAGCGCTAAAACATAACATGATATCTGTACAAAGCGTATAGCGTTTGTTATTTCGGCTGTGATTTCGCGCTATAATATAACGCCTCAACAGACTAAACGTCTCAACGCGCACAACGAAGACAGAACGGGATAGCAACACAGCGCGTCGGGCGAACTCTGGCGGCAGTCGGCCTGCGTACGCGTTGTTTGTAACCACGGCGTTCGCGAATCGCGATCTCGTTTGATCGTTTTGTAATTTTGTTTTTGTTTAACTTGTATTGTAAATACATATATGTACGTAATATGTTATAGTAAATAATGAAAGTGTAATTATGGCCACACTATTGAATTAGGAGATTCCTGTAATGATAGTGATGATGATATAATAAATAAATATAATTCACATGTTAAACAAAATGGGAAAAGTGATTTTTACATGATCATAATTATTTCAGAACATGTAAATAGTTGAATTTTGTACATGCAAATAATACAATCAATGAACTTTAAATAATACAGACTTATTTCAAGTTTCGTCAACTTAAAAAAAACATTTAATCAATTTTATAATAGACACAAATACGCCAGGAAAGTATGGAGAAAAGTTTATAAGATATTTCATTCACATTGCTTCATGATAGTTACTTCATACCCTTATTATAATATTCGTAGTTCATACTACTTCTTTCGCGCACAGCGTGTTGCGAGATAAGATTCACCGCGCTTCACTGCGCCCGTTAAGCATTTTGCGGAATAAAATGATAACGCCTCCGCGTTTAGTTTGCGCCCGGGTTTTTGTAAGAACTTGTTATATTGATAGCTTGTAAAATAACGCGCTGGAAAATACTATTTTATAGTACGCGTCTATAGTTTATAGCGGATTTGAACATCACTAATTAAAACATACATAAAATGAAAGAGGCACCTTTCGGCGAATGGATCTCTCGTCATTCGATACAAATTTTACAGAAACCACTCTGTGCATTCAAAAATGGGTTGGCTTAGTAGGTGCTAGTGTTGACACACCTGTACAACATCTAAAAAAATAATTATTTAAGTGTGACAAGAAAAAATATTGTCTTTAAAAGATAGAAAATACTTTGTTTTACTTTTTGACTTTAGTTCACATTTATTTGCTGTTCATCTTTCGAAGATAAATAATTCTATTAAATTCAATCAGGACGGCGTGTTCCCGGGCCTGATCCGTCTGATTGAGTCGTATTTGTCTGGCATGGACGTGGACGCAGACACGCACTGCTCCGTGCAGCAGTACCTCAAGCTCATCGCGCGGCGCTCCTCCGGCGAGATCTCCACCATGGCATCGTGGATGAGGAACTTCGTCACCTCGCACTCGCAGTACATGTGAGTACATCTTGCTGACAGACTCGTGCGGCATGTAAACCACACGCAAAAGCATCTGATGAAAGTGTAAATAAATATTGTTCAGGTTAAGTTCTTATAGGGAATTAGTAACATCCGTAATTAGAAGGTTTCAACTTAATATCCGTTTGATAAAATTGAGGGTATAAAATAAACCAGAATTGTCAAATGAAAAACATATTTAAGGTGATTTAAAATTATAATTTCGGGTTTTAGTATTCAAATAAAAGCACTCAATTAGTAAGTGGCACGTCAAATTGGCATCCACAGATACGTTTTCTGATCCATTTGCTTAAATTTTCATCAGTTACTTCTGGAATAGAGTATACTGCTCCGAGCACCTAAACCATCCGCCTCATAGGTTGAACGAACTTGTTTCAGTGGTGGTGAAACATGTCTTTGATCAGACCGAAGTTATTCGGCTGTTAATTGGCAGATTTTTGTACAGCTGAAGATTCAGGTCATGTAACGAAGTGGGCATGTTGTGTACAACTAAATACAAAACAGCACTAGCAAGGAAAAGTATTTTGGGCATGGGTCCGGCTGTATACAATAAAATTCCTGATAGCATTAAGAATGAAAATTTGCACAACTTTAAAAGAAAATTAAAGATTTTATTAATGGAAAAATGCTATTATTCTATCACCGAATATTTGAATGACATTTCATAAGTAACTAAAGTGCGTTTCACGAAAGAATTCCCTTCGCCGTTATATTGGCACACCTGACTGTCAAGAACGTCAAACGCTAGACGCATCGTAGGCTTTGTTGAGTTTTTCCAAGATTTATAGTTGTTTTACGGTTTTAATCACGCCGAAGACACTTAAAAGTGGCGAAAGAGAGTTGGTGTTGAAAGTCAAAACGTTTTGTGAGAGTGAAAAACGTAACAAAGCGCCAATAATTCCATTAGAATGTGTGAGACTTGGCGTCGCCGCCATAAAATAGGGTTGCCATTGCCAGAACTAGATGCTCCCTAGTCCCCGCTGCTACCCGTAGGTGCCTACCTACACCTTTTAAAATAATTAAAGACCATAAAGAACCACCTATCTACGAAGTCGATTCATTGTTAAAAGAACACGGTCATAAAGTTGTAAGACTTCCTCCTTATCATTGTGACCTGAATCCAATCGAACTCATATGGAGTCTTTTGTAAAGGCGGATTGCTGAAAAAAACGTGGGTCAGGAAGCAAAAAATATTGTAAAAATAACTGAAGTGGCAATTTGCAGTAGCACGCCAGAAGAGTGGATAAAAGAATGCAGCCACGGAGAAACCATAGAAGTTAAGTACTTCAACAATGGAGTAACTGTTGATAACAAAATAGATCGATTTATAATAGAAGTAGGAGATGACTAGATATACTAGATATACTATAGGAGATACTTCAGACGATACTGACCCTGGAGATAGTGCTATATCGGGTGTAGGTCCTTTGGAGGAGCACAGTTATTTTAAAAAGTAATTTTGTTGTTAATCATTACAGCTTATTAAGAAGTTTCGCAAATAAATAATTACTATGGTTATATTAAGAGTTTAATTTTATGAATACTTATCTTTACACGTAAGGTATAATTTTCTATAGACCTTTGTTGAAAGGTGACCAAACAAAAAGAACAACCAAAATAAATTTTCGTTTTCAATTTATACCTACTGATTTACTGGGTAATATAATTTTCACAGCCTGGCAGCACTCATTTAAGCGCTACCAACATTACAGCGAAGGGACTTCTTTGATGAAACGCACTATACTATTGATCTTCCTTAGTGACATTTAATTTTAATTTATGACATCATTCAATTTCTTTGACATTCTTTATTTAAGTGATGACAATCTTCACTTAATTAAGTTCAATAACTGTGGACATTTTTTTTTTTTTTTTTGCATGTATATTACTTGTACGCCCTTGAGGCAAAACATAGCGCCCTCAATGTATTACCTAATAAGAGCTTATAATGTATCTATGTTTAACAAGGAATAAATGAATCTGAATCTGAATCATGCAGAAATAAACTGTAAACTATGATGGTTCTGATTATATTTTTTACCTTCCAGGAAAGATTCAGTGGTCTCCGAAAAGATAAACTACGACCTCCTGAAGACTGCTCACAGCATACAAATGGGAACGTTCCCTGCCCCCACACTCTTGGGTAGCAGCACCGTGTCGAAGACCAACGAAGACATTCCAAAGGCGTTCAGCAAGATGATGAGCAAGGAGTGTTCCTAACCGCGGCCGAGCCGGCGCCGTGCCTTCTGTGCGAAGCACTTCTAACTACTTGTTATACAACGACATCTGTGTACCTATTTACAATGCGCGTTTTTGAACAAACGCTCTGCCCCATCTAGCAATTCCAATAAAGTGGTTAATCGTTAACATTCTGTTCAGTAGGAAAAATCTGTTCAGAGCGCAGAACAGGAAAAACTAATACAAATAAGGACGAAATAATCATATCGTATAAACTCGCACACCAAAGACAGTAAGAAGTCAAACTTCTAATTGAAAATGTAAACATGACAATCAACGTGTGTTGGAAACATTTAACATGGTGGGGATCGACTTTTTGTGTTTTTCTGTTCCGTAATTCGCCCTGACGCGACTAGTTTAGGACATAGATGTCGTTGTTGTTATTTGTAATTAGAGTTGCCTTACTTTGTTTACTCTGACGAGATGTACAGGACGGCATCGATACCTTAGTCTACTATAATAATAACCTAATGTTCGGCACAGGATACAAGTGAAATCTAATTCGTATTTATGTTAACATTCCCCAGTGTTTTTGTGACGTCGCAGCTTTCCGTCACTGTTCGCCCAGTGACAAGTTTGCAACTCTTATCTTGTGACAAGATTTATTCGAATTAGAATTGATAATTATCTTAAATACATTTAATATTTCACACGAGTTATTTAGAATAGAGACCCCAATGTGACCTTACCTTAGATTTAACAAAAAAATTTAAACTTGTACGGCTCCAGACAACTGCAAAGTGAAACCTTTTCATAATCCGAGTCGGAGCAAATTTCCTAGTGATTAGAATCGTGAGTCAGTGTGATATAAAGAAGATAATCCCAGTTTTTATTTAGAATGTATATTGGTTTTGTGATACTTTAAATATTCTGCTAAATGAGTTCAGCTTGCACATAGGTTGCATGAGGTATAATGTTAATGTAATAAATTAATGGTTATTTATAATGTCAGTTTTACTTAGAGCAACTACTGTACTTATATATATGTTCTAGATATAGTTCAAGGTTTATTCATTTACAGGAAACGAGGAATTTGTTATTTAAATCATTTATTTTATAAAAATTCTGCTAGTTCTATTAGAATATATTTCTTGAAGTTGGACAAAAGTTCTTTTTTTGTGCTGTATTTAGTTATTTTTAGACACACACTATGGTGCACATATTTGTTTGCGCCTGTTGGCATTTAAAGCAGTATTAGCTAAAACATTTCCAAGGCAGTGTATAACGAATTGTCATGTATGTTAAAATAGACGATGAATTCACGCAAAATGTAAATATGTACAATGACAAGAATATAGAATGGTTGTGAATGGTGAAGGGAAAATTAGGGCATTTTGGAGAGGGTGATAAAGCTGGTCACAATTTTATATACCGGCAGCGTAGCTTATAAAGTAAAGTTTTCGACAAATTATGTGATAGGATCAGATACTGGACTGGTTAAAAAATCTTTCAACTTGAAATACTATCCGATGAAATTCAGATCTCTATCTAAACTGAAACATTACTTTTTATGTCTTCGACAAAAGACGATGCAATTTATAGTCCAGTGATAAAATCATGTATTGGCTCGCCACCGCATCAAAATTCGATTGTGTGCCATAAAGGTTCGCAAACCCAAGACTGGCCTACTTGCGTTTGAGGCGTGCGCCAACGCAAGTCAGTAGCGCTCGTAATTGCGTTAGAACGAACGCCTTGGTGAGATCCAACTCCAAGTTTCAGTTTTGGCAGAAATGTACATTTCAATTGGTTAGTAAGTAAATACTAGTTCAAATGACTAGTAACATTCAGATGGTTGTTTTCATAAAATGAAAAGCTAGCTAAATAGTGGGAAATAAAATGTAAAGTTTAATAGGTATAATTACTATAAAATATTACATTGTAACATGTGCAGTATGCGTTTTTTTTTTTCGACCAGTGTATCATTTGAATGCCAAATCAATGTTGCATACTTTCAAGCAATGTTAGTGGCACTTTACCGACCGACACATGCAACATGAAATGTAACACATCTTGAAACAAATTCACCTACATACTGTGTATCATTTCATGTTATGTTTCACATATTATGTGTACCCACCATAATAAACGTAAATCATTGGAATGTTGTAGACATCAACTATACAATCGATCGTAATCTTCTATTTTTATTCTTCTTTTTCTTTGTATAATTATTCTGTTGGAGGTTATCATTAGTCAATTAGGGCCGGTTTTTGATCCGTAGTTGAAAATAAAAAATTGCCAAAGTGCTTTGATCAAATCAAATCATTTTGCTAAAATTTTACCATACATTTTGGACAAATGTGTTGGATCTAAACAACACATTTTGGCCTTTTTTTAAAGTAATTGTTATTTATTTATTTATTTAACCATATAAGTACACACATAACTATACAGTCAAGAAGAAAATAACAGAGAAATAGGTACAAAGGTGATGCTTATTTGTAATGAAATCTCTTCCAGCATACCTGCAATAGGAGAGTAGATTTAGAGATGTAGACAGTGTGTGTAAGAGTAAAAGAGAAAATAAAATACATAAAAGCAAAAACAATTCACTTAATAAAATAAAACAAACAATATGAGAATATACATACATACTGTACTGTACTTGTTGTTAGCTGCAGATCAAAAAACCGGCCTTAAGACTTAATTTAAAGAGTTCCTTAATGAACTGGGGCATAAGCGAATTACAAATTATTGAAAGCAAGTATTTTATGTTAGCACAAAAAATAGTTTGTGTAAAAGGTTTATATTTTTTAACAACGCATATCTTTATTGAAAAAGAAAAGTAGTGCATTATTCTATTTTTAAATGCAGAATTTAGTTCGTTATTTTTTATTGGTCACTGTGAGTTTTATAGTTATTGTAATTTTAAATTAATTATGCATACAATAAAATTATTCGATTGTTACCTGTATTTTTCATTTAATCACAAATTACGCTTCTTCTATTTTGCATGACATATCATGGCAAGATAAGCAGTCCACCACAGTATTTCCCAAACTATCAACTGTAGTTATTCTCAATTGATGTTGATAGTGTAACAATAAAACAAACAAGTATAGTAGTAGGAGACAGTATAATATTTAGAATTTATCTACAAGTTGCAGTATATGTTGTTGCTCCTGTTGACGCCACTCCTCGCTGCCGTCGTCACCGAGGTTACCCGCGTACTCTGTAACAAGAGCATTATTAGATATCGGCCATTTAATTACACATTAAGAGTGACGACCAAAACGACTTGCCAATGAAGATTCTAACGATTTTCATGTGAATGTAACAGGTGGACTAGAATGGTCGCGGATCAAGATCAATGTGTACGTTACCCTAGCAGGAAAGTGAATCCTAGAGTGATATGATTGAAACGTATAATTAGTGCATAATCTGCTGTGTATGTGCAAACACATAAAAAAATTGTGCGCTTTGAGTTTTGGAAAAAAACGGAAAAAACGATTCCTGCTAGAGAAACATTTTTCCAGCAGGAAAATTCTAAACGAATGATCGGAGAGAGAAATATTGTGCATGGCCAGAGAGCTTATATTTGTGTAAAAAAAGTGCACCGAAAATATAATTTGTGCGTCTTCAGGTTTTCGAGTTATTGCATTTCCTGCTGGAGTAACGTTTCGCAGAATCGTGTACCTCTAAAACCATTGCATGTGCGCCTGTAGAATAAACATACAGGAGTAGCTCTTTATTTGTGCGTATTTGTGACAGAATGAGATTTAAGAATATATTTATAATTTCCAAGTAATCGCGGTTTTTTGAAAACCCGAAAATATATCGCAGCGCCTAAATGAGAAAACGTATAAGCTCGCTGAAAACTGTATTCGGTCCTTCTTGACGCTTATAATAACCATAAAAAGTTTCAAAAGTGTACAAGCATGCGTTATTGAATAATATTGCTAACAGTCATAACGACGGTGTCATAACTTTGACGACAAAATACAAGAAACCGGCTCAACCCAAAATGTGTAGGTGTAAACCAAAAACTAGGGTAATTAGTCTAAAATATATAGAGAAAATATTCAGCTTGGAATGTTTCGCATTAAGTAAATATAAACAAAAAACAAAACATGTAAACAACGGGTGTTTATCCGACCAAATTCGAATGACTACAAAAAAGCGACGGATTCCTACATTGTATTTTGTCGTCAAAGTCCACACATCCACACCGTCGCGTCGTTTTGACTGTTAGCAATATCATTCAATAACGCATGCTTGTACACTTTTGAAACTTTTTATTTACTTGACCATTACCTTAATGGTCAAGGCCATGTGTAGACAAACATCCCGTGGGACGTATTACAAGGGGAGATGAAAATTTAATTATATTTGACCTAGGACATCTAGTTTTTGAGATATATGCGAAAAATCCAAATATAAGATTCTAAGTTATCCATTTTAAGACGCAACTTACTTGTCTGAATTCATAGACGACAAAATTCAGCCAAGTGGAATAAGAGATTCTCGCGACATTTTAAAAATTCAGCTGCATATTAAACTTACAACAGTGTTAACGTTAACCCAGCATGAAACAATAGTTAGACAAAGGTCAAGGTCAGAGGTCATCCATTAATCTGTAGACAAATCGTAAACTCTGTAGACAAACCGTGTTAATACAAAACAAGGTAGCGTTTGCGTCGTTTAAAGCTAAGTTTGTGTAAGTAGAACCCTGTTTAGTTATTTAAACGGCTTTTAATTGACGCAAACTGAGCACGGTTTTTAGTGGACATGTACCGTGCTACAAAAGGGTGGTGATTTAACGCAACGGGTGTCTCGAATTGAACACGGAAAGGAAAATACGCGACTTACCTCTCATTACGTGTCGAATAATCTTCAACGATCCTCCGCGTAGAGACAGCACACGTTGTACACGCTGTTTTACTGACGCCGAGCCCGCAGTACAAACCTAATAACAACAAAAAATAGTAAGGCAAGTCGAAAACAACTTGTACTAAAGAAAAAAAACGAATAAATAAAGTTCACCTCCAAAATAATCCTGTCAATGAGTTGTAATGTGAAGAGTCCACCAGACAACCTTCTTAGATACTGCGCATCATCATCCAACTCGTCTCCTTCTTGCTGTGATCAAATACGTAAAATATTAAATGTCTCTTAAACAACTACAAAAACGTGTAAGGGGGTGAATATTGCTAAGTAGTTTTTTTTTTCTCTAATATTTATCTCATGGTTCCTTTCAGTGTTTTTCTCAATGACCTGTCTGAAACTAACGCATACAGGCTATAAACAAAAATCACCTGTAGAGGGTTGACTGTCGTTTGGCTGCTGTTCCCTTGATACGATACAAGTGATATAAGTATTTAATAGCATCCTAAGAACTTACAAAACAATCGTATTTGGTATGGCACTTTGTAGTAAAACGTTTTATAGATATTACCTCCATTTCTTTTTCGGTGCGATCCACTTTGTCCATATATTTGAAATGCAACTCTAGTAGCCTGTCCACCTTTTCAAGGTCATTTTCAGTAAACTTCGCTAGTAACCGTTGTCTTTGGCTGCCTTGGCAATTGCGCAACATTGAAGCGATTATAGAAACTACATGTTCTGAAAACAAAGTGAATGTAAGTGTTGGACTCAAATTAAAATCAGTTGGCTTTTTCTTTTGTGAATTCGCTTTTGAAAATGTACTCTAAGCCATGCACATAAAGGTTAAATTAGAATTTCGATTTTCTGTGTATTTCAGAGTTTATTGGCGATACGAATTAATTTATGCGAAACTACGAACCTTCATGTTGATCGACTGTTAATATTCTCTTCCGTTTGGGAGTTTTCATGAACAGTGGGAAGACAGTTCGCAGTCCTAAAATGTCTACAAACTTATTGCAGTTGTCGCGACCTTCGGGGCCTGCGAGTGCATGGTCCAGCACTTTCAGTGATCCATTCCGAGACATTTTCTTTTCCCTAAAAGAAAATTTTTATGAAGCACTCTTCCATTCTGGGTTTAAGTATGGAATATATTTTTCGCGCACTACGGCATAAAGCGTCAGGTGCAGATATTGTTGTCGTGCAGTGTTCGTTCATGCCCTTTTTGCCAGTCGTAGTTTTCGTAGAACGGATTCATGATTTACAAGTATAACCTGAGTGGAGTGGCTGAGAGTCTGAGAGTATTACGAGAGAGAGTAGTACGAGAAACGAATTAAGATGTATAACGGCCATGTGTAAATATAAATACTATACCTGAGCATAAGATTCATGAGCTGCAGCCCCTCTCCGCGCAGGAAGCGGTCGCGGTTGTACGGCTCCATGAGCGCGCAACACAGCGAGTCGAACATGTTCTCCATAGCTTCTTGTTCCTCTGCACCGGCCGGGTCGTTTCGTTTGTAGAACTGTAAGGAAATATGATTTTACAGTACACCTACTAGAACATTTTGTATAATAGAAAAGGTTTAAACAAACTATATATCTTTTACTAATGGCGAATTTCACCAAACTTTTATACCTAGAATTAGTCTTATCCTAAGAGAACAAATTGAATTTTTGACAGTTTTTCCATACAGAATAGACTGTCAGACGTTAATTTTATTCCACGGATAAAAGACATCCTGACTTTGGTAAAATCAGCTCTTAGTATTACGGCATAATCTCACGATGCTATGCAAATATCGTCCGTAGTTATAATAGCCGGCAAACAACATAAGCATGCGCGGAAAACTTTAATACGGTATCATTTGAGGAGCTTTTCCATACAAGACTGATACGTGCAAAATCGGTGCCATTTGTTCAAGAAATTTCCAGCCTATTGTACGTACATTCGTGTTGAAGGCAATGCAGTCGAATCGAAATGCGATGTAATTTTGTTCCTGCTACAAATAATATTTGGACACTTACCGCCAACTGTTGCAATAAAACATCAATGCCATCAAGTTCTCCCAACAATTTTCTATTATCAGGAGTATTTTGCAACAGAATTGATAAAATTTCTGTGGCATATAACTTGTTACCATCAAAAGGCACTTTTAACTGTAAAAATAAACAGAAATATTTATGCAAAATGCATTAAAAGAGATTAGACAAAGTTGCCCAGAATGATGCATACCTTCAGTCTTTTGAGTATCCATTGCATGAAACCCTGTTTAGCAACTTCTGAACTCAATTCAATTCTAAATTCTGTTAGGTTTTCTATGATACCTGTAAAAAAAAATAGTTATCTAAAAACAAGAAGTATGTTAGAGCATAAAACATGCAACATGGTATATATGTAGTATGATAAAAAGTGTAGTCAAAATACCAGCACCCTAATTGCGTAACACACTTTCATCACAATCTGAATCATTTTGAAGGATATTGCTAATCCATTGCGTCATATGTTCCAAAAGGGGTTCCAAACGCATACAACCCTAATCTCTTCAAAGTGAGAGTGAACAGGCTTCTTCTGGGTAAGCTTACTCTACCGTCGACTCTGTCTCTGTCACCACTGACCTAGACTAGAGTCAAGAGCAAACACACCATAAATAAAATAAAAAAAAGCGGGCACAAACATTTTTCTGTGGAAGCAGGCATATCAACCCGAGGCCATTTTGATTTTTTTTCAAAGGTTCTGCGCATGATGAAAGTAGTATACAGGGTGGTACAAATAGTGCCGTGAATAAAAAAAATCATTATTCCTCATACGTAGGGGTATCCGAAAATACCACATGTATGTTCCGGGATTTTTGATAGCCAGGAGATATGATTTTTTTTTTTTAAATTTTAGGGACATTCTTCAGGGATATCTTTAAAAATGTATAACTTTTTTTCGACAAGCTCTAATTATGTTTTTTTTTTCGATGGGACTATCATGAAATACCCTATCATGTATAATTTTTTTATCTTCCAACATTAGTGCTTTTTCATCAAACAAAAGAGAAATTATAAAAAGAGGGTGATATAAAATTCTCCTTTTGTGTAGAATGTAGATGGATGAGTGTGTGTGGGAGGGTGAGTGCGAAGTTTTAATCTAATGTGGTACATTTAGGAGGTTTTCGATTTCGTCATAGGTCAGTTTATGGATATACTCAAAACAATTTTTTCTTACATGCTTTGCTATTTAATGCATGTATGTCGATAACGTTATTAGTTTTGTTATACATATATGGACCTAAGAAGCAGAAGTAGATATTTATTTACGAACGGGTGTTTAAACAAGGGTCTGACAGGGTAGGCTACAGGTTTTCTTCGCCTAGATGGAATAATTGCTTAATCGAAGTAAAGCAATTATAGTTATTATTAGTGTTATTTTATTAGCTGAAGACAGTATAAAAAAATTTTTGCTCGAAAAAGTTCGAGTTACATACCTACCTACTTTGATAAAACAACATTTACGATGTAATATGATTTAGTGACTTAATTAATAAAAGTAGTTTTTTTCGTGCAAATAATTAGTTTATTGTATATTTAGCAATTATTTGCTTAGTTAAATCAACCTGAGAACTATTATTTGAATACAATGGATGAATGCGAATAGATACACACTTAACTACTGCATTTTTAATGATTTTTATAGTTCTCATCTTTACTTTCAAATAAATCGGGAACGTGACACTTTAGGCTACCATATTACTAGATTTTTTTTGTTTTTGTAAGTGTCCCCTACCCATATAAAGCGTGGCGCTACAATGACGACATTAATTTGACACACTTAAAGAACTGTCACGCAGCGGTCTTTTTCCGCGGTCACGGATCATAACTTCGCATCAATGAAATTAAAACGAATAAGCAATACTATTAGGATGAAACAAATGCATAGAGTAGGCGAATTTAAGTAAATTTTCTTTGTTGGCGAGCGGCTCAGGCGATGCGCACTCTCCCTTCCACCCACCGCCGCACCGAACTCAAATTCTTTTTGCTTTTCTAGAGCTAGCGGAACCCGCGTCTTTGACGCACTTTTTCACACTAGTGCGCATAATTACGTCGCGAAAAAGACGCTTACCTTTTGTTTTATTTATTTATTTTTGTGTAATTAGGATAGTAATTAGATTATGCTACTGCGATAAACACGCTTTGATTTGTTTTCGTTTTCTTATCTAGTAGGTACGTTTACATTTCTTGCGATACGGACGCATTTATTTGTGCTATTAGTGCTTGTGTTAACTTGTGATCGTGATAGCAGTGATTAGTGATGACAGTTATACTAATAGTAACGTGAGAGGGTGATAATTATGATAAGTGTTTGACTAAGCACCTCCGCTGTAGGTACCACTTGCGCCGCTCGGTTTCTTTGATAATATGCCGTCAAAGAATCGGACCGATCACGAGTGGTACAAGACGCGATGCGCGGTTACCAGCGCGCGAATCGACGCGTTGCCGCTCCGAGTTAACGTAACCCAGCTAGGTAAGTAATTTCATGAAAGAATTTTTGCAAGGGTGATCCCAATTTTAGTTATTTTTTATTATTTAGTTTGTTTGAATTTTAGTTTTTTTTCAATTTACGAACTATTTTAACCTATACATTTTTTTATGATTAATGGGCAGTAGCCCTACCCGTGTGTTAACACCTCACCATCACACCACCATGTCATGTCACCATTGTAGCGCCACGTTGTATGCTACAATAAGTGCGCGGAAGCGTTGAAGAAAAATCAAAATGGCGGCGGGTCGGATATGCCACATAGGTTCGCACCCCTTTGTCTGCTCTACAACGTAAGTATGGGAATGTATGTTGTTGAACTGTCAAAATGAAAGTCATTGCTACAGTTCGATTCTAACTTTATGGCGGCTCGGAACATGAGGAGAGTCGCTACACAGTAACAATTCACGTGTTAGCGGGAGTGACGGGTGCGGGGTGAGGTACTGCGCAGCGACTAGCGCACTTCAGAGCCGCCAGAAAGATGGAATCGGGCCGTCCTGTAAGTGTGTTACGTAATTACCGCGCTGGTTGTTCGTGGTCAAATATAAAGATGCACAGCCTGATAGCATGGATCATTTTAGTTGACCATTATAACATTACCTAGTGTGTCATGTACAGCATCTCTTTCATCAGGCACTGTTTCATCAAGGCGCGCAAGATTGTGCAGTAACAAGGCTGGTGCCTCTGCTTCTGCCAGAGCGTTGATCAGCTCATCGGCACCCTCCTCACTCTCATGGAGTATATCCACATCTGTCAATTCCTACAAAATATTGATCCAGTAGCCAAATATGGTAGACATGGAAGTTTTATAGAACATGCATGATAATACAAGTATTCTTATTAACAAAATTAAGATAATACTAGTTTAGATCAAAGCAAGTTAGTCTTTTGATGATGTCACCTTCAGCTGTGCTGCAGACTCCTTGACACAAAAAGTCTGTTGTCTATGCTTCGCATTAATGTCAATATAACTGTTAAAATACAATACCAAAGAAAGTAGACCAACCTGCAGCAGATGCACAACTTTGGTAGATATATCTGTGTTATCATGTGACAACAACTCCAACAGTGAGTTTATACACTTTAAGTCTACCAGTAAGGGGTACTGGTCCGGCACTGTAGCTACTGCACTTAGCTCCTGAAAACAAATGTTTATAATAAAAACTTATTATTGACAAATCTTTCAAGTAACTTCTGCCATCTCACAAAGGTTCTTAAGCCCTGAGTTCAAATAGCAAACTGATGCATAACTAAGCATTCTCCTCTGCTAAAGTACACTAAAACTATGTGTGCATGTGTGACAATATATCAAAACTATCAATATTTGTGGGATGGGATTACACTTTAAAACTGTAGGTTGAAATATTGTAAAACCTTTTAAAAGAGTAACTGCAGAGTTTCTCGTCCATTCTTCTCCATACCAAACTACCTCTTGGTAGGGGCGCCTAAAGTCAGTTCTATTTTCTTGTAACATTTGATGTTCAAAAGTTCATATTAATGGCCTACTTGAAACAAATGATTTGACTTTAAAGCTGCAAGGGCTTATCAGATATACCATAAAAGCTCTTGCAGCATTCAATTAAGATAGTTATACCATACCTGTAGTGCTTCATGTAAATCTAGTTCACTGTCCATAAACTTCTCTGGTTGATCTGGAAACTTAATTCTCATCTCTCTGTTCCTCAGAGTTTTCTTCTCGAAATTCAATACTAATTTCTTCACTGCAGTTTCATCAAGAATATCTCCCTAAAAATGATAAAATGTCAGATTATTATTTCAAAAGAATAATCAGACCTGTATTTTCAGTATTACAGATCTATGCGAAGAGCGAACTAGCAAGGAATTTAGTTGTATCTTGCACAAACAGATATTGTGAACAACTTCAACAAGATCAAGATTACTTACCTCAGTTGCTTCAGTCTCAACAAATCGCAGAATATCTTCTCTTTCCTTGTCTGTGATGGTGGGTTCCTTTGGCAGGGTTGTACTCAAAGGCAGTAACACACGATGATTGGCTTTAGACCTCGCCATTCGCCGCATTTTGGAAGCCTTCGCACCATCATCGTCAGATTCCCCACTGTCATCTTCATTCGGTCTCTTGGGCGTTGGAGTGGGCTGTTTGGTAACAATAAACATTGAATAAAGGTATTGCTTGAAATAATTTTCGATAGATTACGTTCGGTTTTCTATTAAAAGTAAAACCAGTGAATCAAATCCTGGGTTTTTTTACTCGAAGCTATTGAGTGCTATATATTATTTACCTTAAATGAAAGCAGTTCTCCAACATCCATGGTCACACACGTATGTGTCTATTAATGTTTTAAGATATTTACTAACTTCTAATCTTCAGTTTTAACCAATTAAAACAGTAAACACTACAACAGAAATTGGTTAGAAAATTAGAAAATAAGATGTGATTTGACATTGACAGGCAGGCATACCAGCATAACATAGGCATAGGCTGCAGGCTGCATTCCGAATTAGACCGTGAGCCCGTTAGCGCTCACAGCGCTCACATCAATAATAATTGGCGTTCCGTATTTGATAATTATCATGATTATGACAGCTAAGAACTGTCATCAATTCGGAACGCTCGTGAACGCGCTCACCGCTTAAACAAAAAAAAAAAAAAAATGCTTTTTTATTCGGACTAAGTCCATTGGTTAGTACCACACACAACTTAGAAACTAGTGTTAGTACTTATATCTACCCTAAGAACTAAAACTAAACCATTATTACATATGCGCCACAGTGGCATGTAGGTGCATCCAATGCTCCAGTATGGGACTGTCCCACCGGTCAGCTATAGTTTTCAGGATGCTGTTGGGGCTGACGCGTACCCTGCGCATGATGGAGGCGCATCGCTTGCGCATGATGGCGGGAAAGCCATCAATGCCCGCTTCTGCGAACATACCGGAAGCACTGCAGCAGCGTGGCAACCCCATCAACACCCTGAATGCATTGTTGTATTGTACGCGCAGAGTGCTGTATGCCCTCTGCGTGTAGCTGAGCCACAGACTGCATGTATAGAACGACTGACAGTACGCTGTGAACAGCGTAGCCTTTACGTCAGTCGAGCATTTCGCAAATCTGCGAGCCAACATATTGCAGCGGACAGCCAACGCTCTGCGCTCACGCTCAATGTCTAAGATGTCCTTTAGGTCCTCGAAAACCCAGTGGCCCAGATACTTGAAAGATGTGACTTGGTTTAAGAGACTTCCGCAAAGTTTCAGCTGAGGCGCAATCGGGTAGGTTTTAGTGCCTGCCTTGAATACTAGTACTTCACTTTTCTTAACATTGTATCTGAGCCCATGGGCCTCCGCATACCTTTCACATATCATGAGCAGACTCATCATTGAGTTAATCGATGGGCTCAGCAACACCATATCATCAGCATAACTAATATTGTTGACACATGTTCCGTCTACATAACAGCCTTGATAAGTGTTGCTGAGCTCAACGATCAACCGGTTTATGTACAGACTGAAGAGGCGCGGGGAGGTCAGGCCACCCTGTCTCACTCCACACTCCAGCCTGTACACATCCGATAACAAGCCTGCCCACCTCACACAATTGGTCTGGTTGCTATACCAGTACCGTAATATAGCTATAACTCGCCTATCCACTGTGGTATCGTTCAACAGTTTCTGCCAAGGTTCTTGTTCTGTGCCAAGGTGCCAACAGTTCTTGGAAAGGTCTAGGAAACATGCGCTAACAGGCGTTTTCCTAGACGTATAATACTGGACAGTATGCTTGAGAGACAGTATGGCACTTTCCGTGGAGAGACCAGGTCGGAACCCAAACTGCGCATCATGTAATTCGATGCGGCTCGACATGTGCCTATCAAGCAAACTGTCCAATACCTTGGCAATGACAGTAGCAAGGGATATGGGTCTATAGTTTGAGATATCTGATGTGTCCCCAGTCTTATCCTTTACAATAGGCACAACCACAGTTTTCATGAGATCGCTGGGCAGATGAGCGTGACTCAGACAGAGCGAGAAGAACATCGCCAACACCCTTGGCAGGTGAACTCCTGCATGCTGCAGGTACTCGATGCTGAGGTAGTCATGCCCCGGAGACTTGCCCCTAACCATATTTTTCACAACAGTAGCGACATCAACCTCAAACTTTGCACAAAAAAGACTGATTTGATATTCTTCTGCAAATGGATGTTCAACGCATTGGCACTTAGAGTTTGTTGGTTGACTCTATCGACTCCGATAACTCAGATTTTGAGTTTGAGAACGACGATTCGTCCAGGGATGAAACGGATGACGAAGTGCTTATATTAGCCTATTTACATGCTCCCGGCAAAGATTTACCCTGAAAAAAAATACCATGTTCATATTCATTTATTTATTGTTTGTCACAGGTAAAAAGACAGTTCGTACACTTAGCATTATTGTATCACTGTAACATACGCATGGGTGTACAATATTTATACCTATGTATGTCAATATTATATTGGTTATATATAATTAATAAAAATACAATTACACTCTTAGTTGTTACCAAGAATTACAAATAACATAGATGCAACAATAATTAAACATAATGCGCACGAGTTTAAAACCCATTTCAGGTATTCTGTTACGTGTTGGATTTTACAGCACAATTTCGAAAGTGCCGCTTTAGTTTACCATCATTTTTGACAGCGCTCACGATGATATTAATTTAGGGCATGGTCGGCGGTATCGCAAGATGGCGCATCTCGTGACGTCATATATGACGTTTCACGTGACATCATTATCGCGCTCACGCTAATTCGGTACGCTCGTTAACACGCTCAAATCGATTACAGCGCAACTCGGAACGCTCCCTTACTTTCCTTTAAGCAGCATAACTATTAGTAGACAGAGAAAACTAAACTATGTCTTTACGTAGTTATGGAGGGTAGAGGTAACTATAACTACCTACCTCATAAGTGGGGAAAGCTGGGGAAAGTTAAGAAGCGCCCAGCAGACCAGCATAAACAGTAAATAATAGTTCAAAAACCGTCCAAAATGGCGCTAGCAACGCTCGCCAAGGTCGGACCGGATCATCCATGTCATGCCAATGTCAGTCTAGACCATATATTTCATACCACTGACCTCTATTAAAACACGCATAGAGGTCAGTGTTTCATACCGATAAGAAGAGCTATGTTTAGCCGTAGGGTATCGTGTTACCCAGTAACTGGGTAGTTATGAAGAGACTGGCACTCACTCCATGAAATATAATACTATTCAGCTGCATAATGAGTCCGTGGGTGCATTCGTAAAACATATAGAAAATACAATATCCAAAACACGGTAATGTATGTAACTTTCAACCAATGGAAAATCGACTAAATGCTTATTTTAAACATGTCTTAAAAGACTGTCATCCGTTGCATCAATTTATTTGCATTGCGTAAAAAAAAAAAATTGGCGGTAAGCGGTAAACCGAAAAAAGTTAGCTTTTTTGAAATGTGCTGTGCAGATTTTGAGAAAAAAAATATTAAATGGATAGGGTGGCACAACGCTTGTTGTATGAAACAATGGAGCATAAAGAGAGTAACCAGTATGCAATATTAAAGGTGATTACACGGTCTTTCCCATAGTATGGCTCTGCTGCTGCTAACGTAGTACCTACTCTCAAATTATGCATGCATTCATAGCATTCTAATAATAATTTATTCTTTAACTTTGGTTCCTTATCATACTTTTCGTTTACCCTTACTGCATAAATTGTATCTGACTAACCGTACTTACCAACAGCCAATTTATTTTATTTCATAGTGCTACTTTGGCAAAAGTACTTAATAATTGACTGAGAAGATAATAAATATATATTACCCGTACCACTGCTTCTAAGAGCATTACCTGAACCTTTAAGCAAACTGCATTTATTTACAGGATGTGGTGTCTTCAATGAAAAATGGAAAGGCGTTCAATTTGTCAGGATTACTGGAAATATTAAATAGTAGTACAGACGTCGATGTGCATGTTAAATTATTCTCAGTCTTATCTGCCTATTTAATGTTAAATGTAATTTGAAACAATTTTACTTTAATTTATTTGTAGCCTCTACAAGGTTTAATATAATTTTATGAAAAAGCATAACATCACTAACTATGGGTGGACCAACGTGAGTGCAGGCAGGCTAGGGAAGCACTCCCCACAATCGATGGCCGCTTCACGAAACAGGTTCTTCGACTAATTAAGCAACAGCTGCGTACAGTCACAGCAGCCGTAACTGCTCACGGGTCATTTAATAAACACCTCTTTGTATTAGGAGTCACAGACAGTCCGCTGTGCAGGGCCTGCATGGAGGAAGACGAGACAGCAGCCCATGTGCTTCTAAGCTGACCGGTGGTCACCACATACAGGGCAAAGTACTTCGGTAACCCAGGTACCATACGTGAGATTGTCAGCAACACCAAGGCGTTGCTGGCCTTCCTCGAGGAGCTGGGGTGGATCGAATAACCGATTTTCCCACCCGTACGCAAAATACGCGCATTGACGTAGAGTTGCGGACACCAGCCCGTATTACCTAGTACCTATGAAAAAGCATTTTTTTTTTGCAGGATCATAATATTGAAGCAATTGTTACATACAACCCCATATACGACAAAATATGTAAAATCTTAGCGAATTGTCCTTCAAGAAAAACTACTGTTGCATTTAATTTTCTCTCGGCCCTTTTGTACGTCGAAGACGAAGATAATCATAAGAAAAACAGTCTTGTCGCGTATGCAAGGAATATGATCAGAAGCAGTGGTTGTTTGGCTACCATGTGTGATCTCTTTACTACCTGCATGATGGTAAGTCATCAAGACAACTTGACAACTTATGATTGACTGGTAGAAAATGCCTATATTAAGTCCGCCTCTGTACATTGGTGCGCTTACAGAATTAATATTTCCAGCATCGGGACGCGTGGTGTGCACTTTGCCGATGTCTCGCTGAATCGTGTCGCGGTGTTGAGGCTAATCAAAGCTATTGTACGCATCTTGTTCCAATGGTAAGTTATAGGTACTCACTCGTTCATACTGACGAGGTTACCGTCATTCACTGCCCGACCCAAATATACCCCTAGATCATACGAGAACAATTTTTCGTTAAGAGCAATTCGGCCTCTTGGCCTTTAGTAGTCGGACTTGATTTTCTTATTGTCTCTTTTTGAAGAATCCTATGGTCAACTTTGGTGAACTAACTAGTTAACTGCTTAACTAGTTTTATTTTTTGCAGTGTGTCCAGAGGTGCACTCAGAGGAATACCGAGGTGCTGCTGGTTTTACAGAGCCTGCTACAGCACCACAACAGGAACATTACCCTGTTCGTGGAATGTAACGGAATTTCGCTGTTTCAAAGGTCAGAAAAAACTGCAAAAACTTTCGTCTTATTTGTTTGTTGGTAGATCATTTAAAATACCAATGGTGGTCATGTGGTGGTTGTGAAACCAATTTCCATGATTCAAAATCTTAGTTTAAGAAAACTATCAACAATGATGGCCTCCTTCACCTTCGATAGATAGACCTACAGTACAGATATGAACTGTTTAACTCGTAGGGAATTCCTGCAACACGACATCTGCCTGCAGCTACTGGTCACAATAGTGCAGAGTTCCACTGAAGCAGTAGCACTTATCGTCAAGACAGACATTTGTCTACAGTTACGAGACTTCTTGCAGATGTATGGACCACAGTCACAGGTATTATTGTTGCCGATGTTAATTTTATCAACGCCTTTCTTGCTAATCTATAATTTTTAAATAATGTTTTTTTCTTTTTCAGTTGGGACAATGGGCTACAATCGTCTTATATCATACGTCGCGAGTTGAAGGTACATGATATTTATAGACCTGTTTTATGTAATTCAAAACTAGCTATGATAAATCGACTTGCAACTTTTCATTTTAGCACCATGTGAACACCTAAAGATAGACGAAGTAGGAAATAAAAATAATAAACTGAGTGAATCTTTACTGGCTAAATTGCACTCTGCTGACCATAACCGTCAAAAAGAATGCAGTGCAGATACCACCAAATTTATCCAGAATGTTATGAAGGAAATACATCAGTGTGGCGCACAGACGGAATTCAATCATTTGAAAGCTTTCTTTCCACCCGACATTATGACGAACCGAAGTCAAAGGAATATCGTTAATTACGCCTCTAAAGTCCCATTTCATGATGTTCCACAAAGAAATAATTTCTGTATGTCTCCTCAAGATCTTAATAAGTTCAATGCAAGAAGTGTTAAAACAACTGTTATTCAAAATAATAGTGCAAAATCTAATAAAACAAATGAACTATCCTTTTCCTTTTTACGTAACCAAAATTCGAATAGGAAACACATTGCAAAGAATTTCGTCATAGCTGATAAAAAACCCGAAAGTATTCAAATAACATTTCAGACTAAAGAAAGTAGACTAAGAAAGAATGCTGCTTATGAATCTCTTATGCAAATAGACGAATGTACACTAGGTACGAACGATTTCAATCCACAATTTGCATCTACACCAAAGAGAGATGATTTATATGAATACTCTAGGTACGAAAACCAGCGTTCGAATAATTACACAGCGAGATCTATTCAAAAGTCTGTTACAAACCATAAGATCAAGCGTCAATTAAAGAAAAAGAATATAGCAAAACGTTTAGAGCGAAGCAAAATCGATAAAGAAATCAAACACAAGTCATTTAGTGGGCGATTCTTTGACGCAATCAACACATCCTGCACTACTCTTGTGAAAACTGTAAAAAATATATTTAGACCTAAGAGTGGTTTGCACGAAACAGAAAATGATACTGAGAGTTTGAACGCGACTCCAAACCGAGATACACTATCCTGTAGCTATAGTTTCACCAATTACATGCGTAGAAGAGATGATGCTTTAAAAAATGATTGTACTAATAAGTCTGGTGGAGGTATTGAGATCTTGAAGCCAAAGTCAAATGTTGAAGACTTAAGTTTGGAGATGAGCAACTCGTGTAACACCTGCAATAACACCATTGAACTTAAGCGAAAGTTGGTCAGAGATGATAACTTGAAGCAGACTATTAGAAAACTTAAACTAGGAATTAACTTGTATGGATGTAATTTTAAGGTAAGTAATTTAAGTTCGACAGGTTTACTTCGGCTTTCGTTAATTTAAACGTATTTTCGAATGCGACATTATGCGAAATCTGTCAGTTGTAAGTAAAGTAGTTTAATTATTTCAGAAAATATCTCGAACAATGTGGCCAAAAGAAAATTACATGACGCCTGCGGTTCTCTACAATTTGTACCGAAAATTAATTATAAAATAAGCTGCTCATATTTCGTTTCATTTAGTTAACCTATGTAGAAACACTTTCATATCTTTGCTACATCTAAAAAGACTACCATAAAATTAATGACTACCTAAACAAGTTTTGTCTCGATACAACAAAAACAAGATAATTATTCATGGTAATTTTGTATTATCTTAAATAAATAACATAACATGATAACACAACATGTAATGACGTGGTGACTGGTGGGAGCTCGTCTTATAGTTTACTGTAGGAAGATTCATGGCGAACCATATCTTTTGTGATATCAGCAATAGTTGGAGTCCCTGGGTGAACAGAATAGACAATAATTATTATAATAATGCTAGAACGTCAAAATTAAGTTAATGCACGATATGTACGGATAACTCATTTTCCCGTGTTCATATAGATAGAATGAATGACTATTAGCTATAGAATCAAAATAAATTAAGCCTTAGTGGTGTGATAACTTAAAATTGCTCAGAGAACATAAACCGACGCATACCTGCTATTTGGAAGGTGTATTCCAGCTCAGTCCGGAAAATATTGAGCATTCTTTGGACACCAGCTTGCCCTCCAACGGTTAAACCCCACAGCGCAGGACGACCAACGAAGACCTGTGTCCACAAACGTTTCACAAATATTTAGTTTAATATACATGTCCCTAAATAAATAAAGAAACAAAAAAAAATATATATTTAGTTTCATACAAAGACAAGTTATACAATTAATAGTAGAAGAATAAAGAGCCTTACCATTTTTGCCCCGAGTGCTAAGGCTTTGTATACATCAGTTCCCGTTGACACACCACCGTCCAAATAGACCTCGACATTGTAGTTTCTTACAGCTTCTATTATTTCTGGTAACGCTTCAATCTGAAGTATTCCATTAATTACATAAGAACCATGGAATTTTTAAAATAGTTATTTGTTTACCTCATCGATATTAATATAATTACCGTAGAAGGAACGCCGTCCAATTGTCTCGCTCCATGGTTTGATACTAAAATTCCTGAACAACCAGCTTGCACTGCTTTGACTGCATCATCTCCGCGTAAAATGCCTTTTGCTATAATAGGCAGTGTTGTAATGCTATCAAAAGAAAACAACATTAAAATAACATTCGAGTCTGTCTCTGTCACCACTGGCCTAGACTAGATTCAAGAGCAAACCCATCTTAAATAAAAAAAGTTACGAGCGTTAGTTATTTAAAGTCTATTCAAATCCTTGTTTCCAATTGATATTATTTCCATTTTAATTAATATCAACTCAATGAAAGTTTTTCACGTTGATTTCAAAGTGACTAAGTAGTACTAAGTTACTTATTGAAAACGTCATAAAATTTTTGAAGGTAGGTAGTACAGCAAACTGAACTTTGTGTGGATTTTAAAGTAATTTTTCCAAAACACACATGTTTACGTTGGGAAACTAAATCGCAAACTCTTATAATTATATTACCTTTTCAGCCACTTCACCTCATCCCATGTCAAAGATTTATCGAATAAGTTCTCGACGTACTTATTCAAACCGCTGCCACCTTCTGTACTGTGAATCTTAGTTGATAGGACGCCTTCAAAGTTTGCCAGCCTATATGCAAGTTAAGAATAATACTTATTACTTATGTACTAAAAATTAAAACACAAAAATAAATTTAAGCAAGTCTTTGCATTGTTATGTTTTGGTATTAATGATTGTGTAATGTCTTGATTACCTCAAATGTGGCGGCAAAGTAAATTTATTTCGCACGTCTGCGCGTCTTATTCCGAAAAGTGGAGTATCGACAGTGAGTGCTATTGCTTTAAAACCAGCTTGTTCAGCTCTGAGAACTAGATTTTTGGTCACTTCCCTGAAAATTTAACATTACACACAGTGAATTTTGTCCACACTTCTACTCATTTCTTGGTACTTGTGATAGAAAAAATATATACCTGTCATTATAAATGTACAACTGGAACCATTTTACGGCATCAGGTGCAGCTTCAGCGACTTCTTCTATAGAACTTGTGGCTATAGTACTGAGTGTAAAAATTGTCTTTTCCGCTTGGGCAGCTAAAACACATAATTACTAAATTACAAAACTGTTTATTTTTATTGTGATGACAGAAGTTAGATGGGGTGTGGTACCTCTTGCATTCGCTAGTTCGCCTTCAGGGTGTGCCATCCGCTGCATAGCAGTCGGTGATATACCCACGGGAAGGGAAACTTCATGTCCCAATACTTTTGTACGAAGATCACAACGACTTACTCCTATTAGGCACTTTGGACGAATCCGTAACCTGTGAGAAAAAAGCTTTTATCGAAAACGAGAAAACTGTAAATTAAGAACTTGACGCTTCCTCTCTTTCTTGACCCCGATTTTTTTAAACATAACCATCAATATCCACACAACAAATAAATTACGACTGCGATACGCCAGCAGGAATGTATCGCCTAGAATGAATTCAGCCAGACCAATACTTAGTGCTTCATCCGTCAGATAAGCTATGAATGTGCGCAAAAAATTAAGTTTGTGCGTCATAAGGTTTTAGAGATACCCATATCCATTCCTGCGTGGGTAAAGTTTTGCAGGACCTTGTTTCTCGGAAATTATTCAATGTGCGACCGTAGAAAAAAGTATAAGAGTAGCTCTTAGTTTGTGCTTAATTAGAGCAATCATAGATTTTCAAATAAATCTACCGTTTTATTGTAATCGGGTTTTTCTTTAAAACTGAAAAAAAAACATAGCAATTAAATGAGCTAAGTATCGTACCTATACAGGGGGTTTGGCGCATGGACCGACACAATTTTTCCAGGGATTTGGGAGGTCATTAGCTAGGTTCTACCCATACACCCTTTGTCCCAAATGTAACGGTTGGTTACTTACATATAATTTTTTTTTATGAAAAAATACCCCAAAATTTTTCCTTTAATTCGAAATAAGTTTTTTGTTCGTGGGAATAGTGGCAGTGATACAACTGGTTTCAAGAAAATTCCTTACAAGCTTCCAAAGTTTAATTTTTATTTAATGTATGAAATTTTACAACTTCTAAGTTCGTTAATAAAAAAAAAAATTGGGACAAAGGGTGTATGGGTAGAACCTAGCTGATGACCTCCCAAATCCCTGGAAAAATTGTGTCGGTCCATGCCCCAAACACCCTGTATACTGACTAAAAATGGTTTTCGGTTCTTCTTGCTATTCAATAAATTTTGAGAATGAACATGCGCGCGTTTTGAAATTATACCAGTATAAACAATGACGTAACTTTGAGCTCGAATGCTAGAATCTAATTTATCCCACAATGTGTCGCTATAAACCTGAAGTGTGTGTTTACCGTGGTGTTTACTGAAGAAGAAAAATAGTAGTAAGAACTTACTTAGTTTGTGTTAATATAAATTCGAGTACGAATGTGTAAAGTAGGTACCTATCTATTTTTATAGATAAAATAACTATGTATTTATCTGCCTACGAATAAACATAAAACTAATTTAGATTAACCATACCCTTTGACCGCTTGGTTATAAATCAATTGCCGTGTCCCCAGCGCCCAGCTCATAAATCGACAAATAAATACCTACGGCGAATAGGGTCTTGCAATGAAATAAATAACAAGAAACGAACACAGGTTCTCAGTCTAGATACGACTGAAGCGGCACGGGCACGAAAATATTTGTCGTATTAATCAGACCGAGGCGGCCAATATGTTAACGACCAAACGGTGGTGATGAGTTAATTAAAGGTACAAACTCCAATACTTTGTTTCTCTCTCGAGTCATTAGTTTAGAATTTCCATGCTAGAACAGCGTTACGCAAGCAGCGAACGTTTTTCCCGTTTTATTACAAAATGTTAAGGCGCACAAACTCTATAATTGGTGCACATTGCTAGCAGATGAAGTACTAAGTCTTTGTCTGGCTGGATTCATTCTAGGAGACTTTCCTGCTGGCGTAACGCACTCATTAAATTAAACTTATATAGCTGCTTTAACATACCTTTGGAAAGCTAGTTTATTCTCAGCTAAGGTTTGCTCCTCTGTTGCGCCACTTTTGTAATAGTCTCGAGCTGATTTCGGTAATATCGATAGAGCAGCATCCTCTATATCCTTTACACTTATATATTTCTCCATTGTTTTTATGAAGTAATTTGCTACTTATTATGAAACTCCACGAGCTCCTCACTTGATCATAACTTGCCGTCAAATGCGTGCAAATGATAACACGCCATGCATCTTATCTATTTATGAATTATGTGTAAGGGCACAGGTCATTATAAGTCGTCAACACTATGAACACCCGTTGACCCGATCGTGAGTTTTTACATGGGAAAATTGCGCTATTTTGACTATCTAATCTCAAGAAATATATGGTATTATCCTTATGTCATTCAATAATATTTAAATATTGGTTGCCACCTTGAGTATTAGGCGAGAGCTAAAGATATCGCTAGGGCAGGGTCAAGAACAGCGGGGTGAATTGACTGCAGCTCATATTCGCATCGCCATCAGCATAGCCTCGGTCACTGCGCCAGCGGAGCAACGCAGCTAGTGGTGTTCCTGTCCATCTCGTTCATTTGTTTCTTGCTTACCTATCGGCCTATACCACGTGGGCCACGAAACTATCGCTTAGGGCATCTATCCGTTACACGCGTCAAAAAAAATTATTTCCATTATATCAACTTTACAGTAGTGTAAATAAAGTATTTAAGTATTTCGTTTTTTGTTGCTCGACGCTGCCTTTTGAAGCGCAGAGCAAATACCCTACTGGCATTCGTTTCGAGGCCCTCAGGTAACTCACAAGATGTAATAGCGTTGAAAATATATGCGTTGGCAAAGTAAATGTATTGATCAGCTAATTTCTTTCTTTCTTTCTAATATGTCGGGTGTACACACAAACACACACACACATTTACTTATGTGTGTATGTTTTTGTTTGTTATCTTTTATCTTGGATGAATAAAAACACCAAAAAGATTTTATGAATTTATTTCTTGATTTGAATAGAATAATATCTGTATGAATGCTTTTTTGAGCATTCTTGTATAATCTTCAAATGCCACTTCGTTATATTTGCCATAGAAATGTTATACAAAACTCAACTGATCTTACAATAATTCTATCAATACACATTTTACACTATTGTGAAAACTGCATGCGTTGAATTACAGGGAATAAATCCAACATATCATTATATCTGCCAAATTAATTGGTATGTATTAAGTCAAGTTTATAAATATGCTACATTACAAATTTTCAATATAAAAAAAATTGCATTTCTTTTTTTTAATCTTATTTGTTTGGGAACCCACGGCTATTTATTTTTAAGATCTATTTACGAATTTCGTGAATATAAAATAGAATGTAATATATGTTGAGTACGACTTATCGCCGGTTGATGATATTTACAAGATTTCGAAACTCGCTCCGAGAATCATACATCTACTACACATGTGAATAGTTACCAGTATATAGATTCATTTGTTTCTAAACACGAATCATAGCGGTTCACCTATCTAAGATCAATCACATTTTTATCTCGTTTCAACATAATATCGTTAACTTTGCATTTTATAAAAGATACAAAACATTTCAATTTTCTAAAAGCTATTAAGAAAAGGGCCACCATATTCCCCTCTATCTATAACTCCATCTTTGGTAATAACATTAACAACAATCAGCGGTTTATCGACCAGGTATCTAATTATTCACAATGCTATTCTGTACTATATCAATCATTACAACTTGTGATTTGGGTGTTTCTTTTACTTATAAAAACCATGATATAAAGCGACTTTTAAAAATTTAAAGCCAAAATAAAATCACGACTTGACATCATTCACTTTAGCATATAAACAATGCTTGGTGTTATAATAAGCAATAAAATTTAATTTCTATTTTTATCACATTGTTTAAATACTTTAGTTATTTATTTTTTTATCGAAATATGTTTACATGCAAAATGAAAGACATAACATTCTTTTAAATTAAAACGTGTTAATAGATCAATATACAGACTACCAGGTGAGAGCATTGAGCAAATAAAATTAAAATAAGGCACATGGTCTATGCGACCAAAATTTGAAGAATCATTAATGTTAAAAGTAAATTATGAAAGAATAAATACTCACAGAATATCACGGTGGTTTATATTTGTAAAATACTAGAATGCGAAGTGCAAACGTTAATGGCTACAAGTGACTATGAAAGGGGCGTACGACACGCGACGTGCATGCGAGCGTGCGCGATGCGGCCGAGCGGCTGCGTCGCCTGATAGCCTGGATGTTACAACAATTTTACCACTAGAAAAAAAGGAAAATATTATACAACCGTCGTGAAATATAAAAATAAATAACATTATATTACAAAGCAGTACATTGACATAGTGGCAACATTTTCCTGTTAGACTAGTCGTTAATACCTATATCTACATTTTCCACTGAATTAAAACTAAGTTTATTTTATTATAATAATACATCTAGCAAATAAAAACTGAAATATTAAACATTGTTTACATAGTCAGAGTTAGGCCAATATGTGTTATCTGGCCTCGATCATTTGTATTGTTTTACTATGTACATTAAATTTTACTTCACTCATAAACATTGTGTACATCATTTTTTTAAACATGACTCAGTTTTGAAAGGTCTCCTACAGTTCTTACCTAATATAAAATGACTGTTGAATAGGTCACAGTATTTAACAAAATTTATAAGTGAATTTGTTTGCGATTGACTCGGTCCCTAAATATTGCTGTCTATTACGAATTGTTTGTTTTATAAGTCATTGAGTTTTGCCAAATATCCAACAGGTTCGACCATAATATGAGAAGTGTTTTAGTGAATTAGTTTAATTGATCGGAATACAGAAAAATGTCATAATAGTTTTATCTCTCATTTATCACAAGTGTAGCGACTGGAGGAAATATGAAGGTTTAATATCTGACAAAAAACATGAACACACAGATCTCATATTATTATGAATGCAAAATAAACGCCGAGGATCACGTGATCAAAACGTACATTTCAATTTCTTATAGATTTCATTACACTGACATTATGTCATGCTGTGGTTCCTAATTAGTGTTCCTTTCAGTTATCAATATAATTATGTCATTCAAATGTGTCACTATACCACTACAAAATTATTTACGCCAATGTTTTGTAACTTGAAACAATTGTATAATTATATAAAATTTTACTTGGAAATGCAGCAGCTATTGCAAATCATCAACTAGATATTACTGCACTCTTATTTAAAATTATTACAAAGTTGAACGTCAAAAGCCAACAAGTTCTCACAAAACAAATTAATAAGCGAGCGAGCACAATCAAAATCAACCACGTGACTCTAATAGATAGCACCTAGCTTTACATTTGTTACACGACGCTTTAAATTATTAACTGTGAATGATTTCTCCTAATTCATGTCAACATCTCTGAACTAAAACGTAAAAAATTGCTATTTATCATTATTTTAAAATGCATCAGATGAACTATTTTAATAAAAGCATTACTTCAAATATTGTTCATTTCATATAGATTAGTTTACAAAAGTCGGTCTCGCAGTTTAAAGAACATGTTGCAACTTCACAACTCATTTACAGATATTTTGCACAGATAAACAAACTTACGTCTAGAGGAGATTGCTTCTCGTCGTGTCGGTGAATTTAAAAAGAAAAAATATTTGGGTATCAAACTACAATCCGAACTGACCCGGAAAGTGGCCGTCCGTCCATTTATAGACGACGCACGCAAACGAGAAGCTCGCATCGGGCCGGCCGAGCGCGGTCTGCGAGGCGCGAAACTTCGGCACGAAGCGTTACGACCAATAAATTCGACCGCCGAGAGAGCACTACGACGAATCCTAACGGCGAATAATAAATACTATGGTACTTTTAAAGCGGAACATGTAAGTTACATGAATAAGTAATCGCGGGGCGGGGACTAGAGACGCGTTCACAGCGGCGGGAGAGGGTCGCGGGTCGGCGCAGGAGCCGCATCGGGCGCGGGCGGCGAGGCCGGGGCGGCCGGGCCGGTGCCGGACGGGACGGCGTGCGGCGCCGGGCCGGCGAGCGTCGCCGGGCCGGCGGACGGCACGGACACGGCGGGCGGCGCCAGCGTGAGGCGGCGAGCGGGCGGCTCGTCGTCCGGCGGCTCGTCCTCGTCGGCGCTGTCGTCGGCCGCGTCGCCCGAGCCGGAGCCCTCGGCGCCCTCCCGACCCTCTTCCTCTTCTTCGTCTTCTTCTTCAGGACAAAGTTGGTACGCCCTGCGAGAGGAGTTCACATGAGTAAGACTACATCCATCATTGGGGTCAGCTTCCAGTCTAACAGGATGCAGCTACTTAATACCACTACTTTACATGGAGCAACTGCCTATCTGTCCTCCAATACCCAGTCACTGGGTACCCCTTGGTATACCCCTTGGTAAGATTGAATGTCAGACTTTTGGGCTTCTATGGACCTGTAACGACTGTCAAAGATCCAAGATTGACTGCCGGTTCCAGCGGCTTATCGTGTTTTTCGTTAATGTAGACTGCATCCACCATAGGTATATTATTAGCTGTCATCCTTTATGACAATTATTATAAACATCACAATCAGAAAGAAGACTTACTTTTCGAGTGTTTTCCTCGCAGAGTTGCTGCGCTCGAGGAAGTATCCGCTAGAGGTCTCGTTGGAGGTGCCGGGCGGAGACCACGTGCCGTATGAGCCGTAACCGCCGGGGCCATACTTCTGAAAGCATTCCCGCTAATCAACTCCACATCATCCACTTTGATTTGATCCATACTAACCCGAAATTCTAATCGAGGTTCATTTTATAGCCTCAATTTTCGTTGATTATTTTTCAATTTAAATTTAATTATATTATTTAAACAAAAATTGTTGAAGAAAGTGGCGAGATATCAAGTTGAAATCATTTAAACATAGATTATTGTGTTACCAAATCCCATTAGTGGAGCTATGCTATGAGCATAGGTAAGTGTAAGTTAAAAAGCAGTAGTTACGCGGTCGAGCTCGTCCTGCAGCCAGGCCAGCAGCTGGCGCCAGCGCCGGCGCGCGTCGGGGTGCGCGTGCACGGCTCGCACGGCGGCGGGCGCGCGGCACATGACGCCCACCAGCAGCTTGACGCACGCGTACGCGCGCTTCTGGTAGTGGCCGCGCGCTCGGGCGGCCGTCTCCAGCAGGCCCGGCCGCTCGTCCGACACGCCCTACGGACGACATCAAATGATATTTATTTCTGTAAATTGGTTTAAAAAAAAACAGTTTTAAACGTCAAAAATAAATTATGTTTTAAAACTAGATGACTTTGGTGTTTGCTATCCCAGGCCATATGAGGGCGCCGCGCCGTGCAGATTAGTGTTCGAAATGGTCTTGTAAGGGAAGAACCACACCACGAATGGACACATTTGTCAGTAATCGTGTAGCTCACTAAAATTAGATTCACAAATAAAACTAAATGTCAACTTTCAGGCTTTTATGAGTACAATTTCGTCATGTGCGGAACGCATACAAAGTTTAAAAGACATCATCGAAAATGGCCCCAGGACCAACAAACACCTGACGTCCATAATAATTATAAATATATTTCATACTAATTGCGAATATCTGTATGAAACGGACATCCTGCGTTCCTTAATGAACAATTAAAAGAGCTGTAACGACAATGCATCAAAAATGCTAGCATCTTTGACAATTAGATTCTACATGAAATTAGTGATGCCCAATCTTCCATTTCACACATCAAGAGCGAGATTGCTTGACTAGACCACCTGCTCACAGATGTCTTAAGCATCCGTACCTATTTACTTTCCTTTTCAATCTTTTTCGTTCTAGGGTATGACGCTTCTGTAATGATTTGTGCGACGTTTTTATTGGTACCATATGCTTTAGGTGCGAAAAGAATGGGTACGTATTGCAATATCTAAAATTAAAAGAACTAACGTAAAATAACGTACGTTCTAAATCTCTAAAATCTAAATACCTAATGTTTTGAAATACTTAAGCAACTAACACCTACCTACGAATTACCTACGTTTAAAATACCGATTGGACTAATAACTAATGCACAACTCGCCTAGTTTATTAATACTGTGTATTCTAGTAGTTTTCGGCCGCTACCGCAGCACGCTCGCTTCACTCGCTCGGCTCGCGCGCGGTGTATCACAGTTTTAACCTTTATTTTTATTTTTTTGGTCGCGGGAACGTACGATCCTTCCGCAACCCCCGACTGGTCACAGTTTTAACTTTTCGACTTTTCTTTTCTTTTTAGATCGTATGATTAGTCATTTTGAAGTGAGTGAAATATGTTAGGTTAGGTTAGAACTGTGACAAACCAAGTTGCTCACAGAAATGTTTTCACGTGATATTTAGGATATTCGATACTCTTTACTTCGATATTTAGGTCATTAGATACCCTGTATTTCGATATTTAAGCCTTTCGATGTCACGTTTGTCGATCATTAGATTTTAGATATATTGGACGTAGGCTATCTAATCATTCGACAATATAAACTTGCGTTATTTTAATTTTATGGTGGTTCGATATTTAGATTTTAGGGATTTTGAGCGTAGGTTATTTTACGTTAGTTCTTTCAATTTTAGATATTGCAATACGTACCCAAAAGAATTCAACAACAAAATCGATTTTCATAACCTAATCCATGCATCCTAAATAATTAATTAACTTTTTCTAATTACTTTACATAAGGGCGTTTGTACACTACATCCTATTCGATACATATTCGTGTTTTTTGTACGAACAGCATAAAAACGGATTAGAAATTCACGAATGGGCGATGTGCACTGACTCATAGTCGATTCGTATCGTATCGTGATTCGTTTTGGGGATTTTTTCAGCATCTGTTTTAAAAACACGAATACGAAATATCAAATATCGGTCCACCGTGCACCGATTCAAGATTCGAGTGTTCCACTAAAAACTGTGATCGTAGGCAGAGATCGCGTTCATAATGCGTGCAGCATTTGCGCTGAGTGCTCAAGAGTGAGTGCCCAAAACGTCCTATATTAAGCATGATGGCTAGTTCGATCCGTAAAAACTGACTCAATGTGAGAAATTCAAGAATATAAAAACCAAGCAGTGCACAAAATACCATACATTTACTCGTATTATGAAGGCTATTTCGAATTGTATTTTAACGAATCAGGAATATGAACTGAATATGAGGTAATGCACAAACTCCCTAAGTGAGATGAATTGTAATATTTCAAATAGAATAACACATTGGGTACTGAACGGTATCGATTTTGTCTAAAATATATTGATATGGATCTAATGTATGGGCATCCTAATCCTTGTCATGTCATTTCAATTGAATTAACTCAACTGTCAAGTTATTGCACTCGCTCGCATTTCTTCGTAATTACATTGTGTAGAGATTTAAATTAGCTATAATTGCTTTTTTTTTTTGGTGTGGGAAATCATCCAATCTTCTCCCGCCCTGGGCGGAGCGGGAGGGCGTGTCAGACTCTTACTGACTAAAACCCACCCGTGAACCTTCAGTTGCTTGTGCCAGGGGCCACGGTAACCCTTTCGGACTTTCTCGCAACCCTGGCAGGCATCGGCCCTAGCGGCCCGGACGGCTGACATCTCTTTGAGCCGCGCGTGGAACACAACGCGCCGTCGACCCAGGCCTGGTCCTTATCGGACGGCGACATAAATAAGTACTTAAATGTTTGACTGAATTTATTAGCTTCGCTAGCCATATACAGGCAATAAAAATAACATTAGTGACAGGCATTTACTAGCATGTATTTTTAAGTATTGAAAGGATTGTTTCTTACTAAATATAACCTCAAAATCGTTGTTTTCTTTTGAAATATTTGCTTTCTGCAAGTTGTCCGTCATAAACTTTTTTTTTTCCATCTTTTTGGGTATTTACTTGTAATTTTGAACACGGAAAGTCATTTTCCTTCGCTGTTGGTTCTGGGGCAAAAGATGTATGGATGCAGAACAATCTCCTTACATTGATTGACGCTTCTGAAACGTATTAACTAAAACATGACAAAACCACAATATGTGCTGAAGATTAGAATACGTCTAGTTTATGTTGCTTACTGCACCACACTTTACCTTCTTCTTTTCGTATCGATGGTACTTTGTTTTTATATTGATTGAGCCTAGTAGGTGGTCACGTTCTTTGCGGTATCAGTAGCATTCTTTAAGTCATCAAAGTTGCAAGTGAACACTTTACCTTAATAACATTATGTATCCTATGCTGCTGCCAGCTATCTTCCATCAGCAGCAACGCTGTAAGAGCATCAGAATGCCGGCGCAGTTCGTGGCAGTAAGCGTACGCCATCTGCCACAGTAGCTCGGCCAGCGCTATGCGTGACCAGCCCGCGTGCTCCCAGCACATGAACTGGAGCAGTCTGATGCCTTCCTCACAGCCGCAGCACTCTTCTGTCAGCTTTTTCATGTAACTTCTGGAAGACATGCTATATTGTAAGATGTGGTATGTGTAAGACCGTTACAAATGATTCAGGAGACAAACTCAAATATTTAATAACGTTTTAAATCTAGTCTCGGTCTGTATCTCATCTTTGTGTCAATCGATGACAAAAATAACAATGGCCAATCTCCTAACATCGCCTAACATGCTTGGACGGCACTAAGTCCTGGTTTTTCCTTTTTCACTTCACCTAAGTATTCCGAATAGATCTGCAGTGCGATTCTGTAACCATCTCACCGTGAAAACTTAAGTGAAGTGAGCATGGAGTGAGCTGTCAGTGTCATTCCACTGATTCTATGGATTGACCAAGCATTACTTTTACAATCATAATCGAGATTTTATTAATACTTTTTATGCAAATTCTATTGATAATTTTATAATATTTCAATGCCTGTATATAAGCGTCTAAAAAGAAAAACAACATAGTGTTTCTAACTGAATTTCTGATTTGCTATTTTATTTGAAAACCCCAAAATTGGTAATGTTTAGCTACATACATAGCTTCGAAAAAGTATAAAATGATCAATAGAATTTGGTAAAAAAATATAATTAAAATCTCGATTATGATTGTAAATGTAACGTAGATCAATCCCTAGCATCAGTGGGATGACACTGACAGCTCACTCCACGCAAGTCTTCACGATGAGTTTTTTTACAGAATCGACCGGCTGCAGGACTACTTGTACACGACTTACCCAGTCCTATTGTAGAGCACGTCAGCGGCGGCAGGTGACAGCAGCGGTCGCGCGGCGTGCGTGTGCTGCTCCGCGTAAGGGTTGGGCAGCGGGGCCGCGCCCTCCGCCGCGTTGGCCGACTGGCACCGCATGCTCACGTCGCAGCACCGGGCCAGGGCACATACCACCTACAAGATCATGTTGCTAGAGTCAAATAGATACTAAAGGAAGATGCGCTAAGGTAACCCGCAAAATCATCAATACGACTCATCTAAGTTCAAATTACCCACCCTATTGAATTCTATTTCATGAAATCATGACATTTACATAGGAGAGTTGGAATGATTATAATTCTGTAAATAACACCATAGCAATATTAAAATAAACGATTATTACAAATATTAGAAAAACGAAAAGAAGTAATTAAATATATTGATATTATAGTTTTTTCGAGTTGCCTCTATCTGGCAGAATCTTGTTGCTCCGAAATTTATTTGGCATAACACACTCGGCATAATCTTCTTTAAACGAATATTTTTATGGCATACAAAAATATTTAATATAATTATTGTTTGGCCGAATGTTTATAGGTCCGATTATTGTACCTGTGTTAACAAATGATTAAATGAATTATTATTATTATGTATTACAATGGCATACTTTTAAGATGGCAGAATTTTATTTGGCAAAGTTAAAATTCTGCATAATTTTGTTTAGCATAACTTTTTTATTATTATTTGCTACAAACAAACGTTAGTGACAGAAACGAATCACTGCAAAACCGACTCCACGTAGTCTTGTCTACCCCTAGAGTGTCATTTAAACCCGCGTAGGCGCGGAGGAGCGAGGGGGCCAGCAAGCTGAGGAGCAGGTGGTTTCAACGCTCGCCGCCGCGGCTGATACTCGCAATAAAAGATTAGGTTAGGTTAGGTCAGAACTGCGACCCCCTGAGCACGAGCCGAGCGAGCGAAGCGAGCGGTGCCGCGGGAGCGGCCGGCGAGTGCTACAACCAAATTACTTTGTTTACTTGGTTACTACCTACTTTACTTGGTTAGGGAATCGTGTATTTTAGGTTAGGTTAGGTTATATTATGGATTCGGGGGTTGCGGAAGGATCGTACGTTCCCGCGACCCCCGGCGTAGGTGTGAGATGGAACACCGGGGTGGTTTTTAGTCAGTAAGAGTCTGACAGACCCCGCCGCCCGCCCCAGGGCGGCGGACATCCATGAGGATTTTCCACCCCGGAAACAAAAAAAAAAGGTTATATTATGGATATTAAATATACGCCAAAAGGTGATTCTTACTGCAAACTTTCCGAGATATGATAGTTCGTCCTTTTAACGACTATTGAGAAATGTATGCCAAAAGACGATTCTGACTGTGAACTTTCTGCAATATGATGCTTCTACTTTTTAAATATTATGTACATGAAATTTATGCATAAAGATGATTCTGACTTACAAACTTATGAGTTTTGAATGTATGCTATATGAGTGTATGCCAAATGATTTTCTGCGAAATGAACTTTATGCTATTCGCTGTTATGCACAATAATATTATGACATAAAAAGTTCTGCTTTAAAGGGTAGACCCAGATTTTGCTTAAAATTGTCAACCATTGTAAACCGGTTGGAAGACCATTGTGAAATAAAATTTTGATTTTATCGTATTTTTAACATTTTGATCATCTAATAATATACTTTCTTAGATATTGTTTTTTATATTATATTTTTATTTTATTTATATTTATTTGTGGCAATATCTATGTAAAATTTTAACAAACATTCAGACAAACAGAACAACTGACAAAAATACATTAAACTATATTTTCGGCATTAGAATCGTTCCAAGACCTCGTAACAAATACGTTTTTCTAAAATATTCAATGTACAGTTTTGAATTCGCTACAATTTTATTACATGTATACTTCATTCAATAATAATACTAGATACACAATCCCATACAAAATTTCACTTTAAAACTGTCACCAATTGTGTTTACGGGTGTCTAGTTGAAATAAATATATATTAATGTAAATTCAACCTTAAATGCAAAGCTTAAAGTAGTATTCACAAAGCTATGTACACAAAGCAATACATTTTTACGACCGAAGCTCGCTGGTCAACATACATCAAAACAGATTGAACCTTACACGCATGATTTAAAGTCAGAATTACAAAATGCCAAAAAAAGCAATTAAATTTTACGACTGTGGTTCGCCGCTTGGACAAGAAGTGAGTGCAGTCGAACTGTCCAATATTTTTTTTTGTATATATCCATAATTTAATTCCCTCTGTTATCGGAAAAAGGTTAAAAGCAATAAATTTAAAATGTCGGTTGAATATAAAAAGTAATTTTTATATAAGTACAAAAATATAAATTCTAAATTAAAACTTAAAACCTAAGCAATAAGGTTAAAAACATTATGTTGACAATTTCGTGCTTACTCTATTTTGGAACTAGACATAGTTCTTGGTATTCCATTATTGAAATGTAATACCAAGAACTACGTCTAGTTCAGTAGCTCAGTATTTCATGAAAATAACCACAGGAATAGCTTACTCCAAATAAAGGATTAAAAAAAAAAATACCAGATTTGATAAATCAATCGTCAATTTTGAACATATAGCTGATTACACTTTTAATGGTCGATGAATCTTCAAAAAAAAAACGTAATCAAATTAGTATTTTATCAAAACGTTATCTTACTCCAACTAAGCATTGAAATACTTAATGATAATTGCAATAAACCTGCAATTTGGGAACCGCTGTTTTTAGTCACGCTTTTGCATGTTTCCAGTTATGTCCAATAAATATATCATAATAAATCGTCGAATTATTATAAGGCTGGTTTATTTCTTCTCTTTCTTTCGCGACAATAGATACCTATTCTGCACACCGAAATGGGTCGCTAGGAAATCTACAAACTAAAATAACATACAAAATATCAATACTACTCCATGCATTCCCTGTTCCAGAATAGTCGATGCCTGTTACAATAGTTGGCGCGCTGTCGCAAACATTGGTCAAACAATCATAATATTTGCTAATTGATTTATATTTACTATTTAATTGTTTTTAATTTATGAAAAATACTAATTGATATAAACTTAACGAGAAAAAGACATTTCTTCCAAAATCTTGGTTTTACGGTGGTTAATTACACAATTTTAGAACGCGTACTGCGCCATTTTCACGTCTTAACGTTGGCTATGATTGGACCAGACTAATTTGAAGTAGTAATAGTAATAGTTTAAGACCACAAAAGTATTTGTGCTCTTATTTTTCGGGCCGTTTTTGGAGCGCTCATCGGGAATCTAGTACTATTATTGATCGAAGCATGTATAGATAACCCAAAACCCATGTTATTCATCCGTTTTAAATTGACCTTACCTGATGAACTTTGGCCGACTCGGGATACTGGTATTTCCCCATCGACGTGTTTGATTCATCCATGCAAACGGATAATACGATATCGAGTAGTTTTAGCTGAAAAGAAAATAGTTTACATTATGATTTTATTTTTATTTGTGGCACATTAAAGTTTGCCAGTTTATTGTATCATCCAAATTTCTATCCTCTAGTTCTGTGCAAGATAGCGTGAACAATATCACCAAAAGGATTGTGAAATAAAGCAATCATATTCATTAATGTTCCATAGTTTCATCGCACAGATCTAAAACGTTTACTACAGCTCTAAAATTATTGTTTTTTTGGCGATAAGACCGCACATTGTGTCACCGTATGTACAATTTGTGCATATATATAATTAGGTGAGGTGAGCTCGTAAATCATATGGTGTGCATAATAAAGAGTATTCTATTCTATGATTACTACTTACCCTCAGCAGTTGATGTTTCTCACTAAGTCCGAGAGTGGCGTATGTATGGAATAGGTTGAACAGTAGTGGCAAGTGTCGGTGCGTGTGCGCATCTGTGTGCGGCGGCACGGCAAGTGCACGTGCACTGCATAGTAGCTGGTCTGAGAGGGACGCCGCCTCTTCGCGAGTGCACCATGACCCGAAACCGTTGCTTACTGTGACAAACAAAATCTCCTTATAAATCCAGTTGTATGCAATAAATCTCTAATATTTTAACATGAGAATGATTTTTAATTCGTGCTGATAAATGAAAACCAATGTTTTTAATTTTGTGAATTTATAAAATTGGAATTATAATTTAATAATTTCTATTACTAAAACAAACAATGTGTCATGTCAAAAAGAAAGAAAAGGTTTTATTTACGAGGTTTAAAATTAGGGTATCCGATAAATATCGACTGAAGCTAGTACTTTTTTTTTGCGAGGTTTAAATCGGGGTGTCCGAAAAATATGGATAGAAGCTAGTACTTTTTGTAGTAGTTTATGCATCACGTTTAGCAATTTAAACTATGACTATTTGCAAGTTTAAAGTACGAGTACGAGAGTAATCGGAATACCTGGTGGATCTTGAACTGAGAAATGCGCTAAGAAGACGATGATTTTCATAAATACTATTCTCACTTCAGCCGTTGGACTTGATAACAAGTAGTCGCACAGTCTGAAAAGAAAAGCATCATTATTTATTATATTTATATATTCAAAAGCGTCGTAAGTTGAGATTGACAAGAGCGCGTCAAGTGACTTTTATATTATTGACATAAGCATAAAATTGCAAAATTAAATACTCATTCGACTAATATAGTACCTGTGCGGATGTTTGAAGAGATCAGTCGCGAACCACGCTCTAACTACTTGTGAGCATCGTAAGTGTTGACACAGAATGTCATGCCAGTCCGCTGCGGGGCCGCGCAGTGTCTTCTTTGTACGGAATCCTACTTGGAACAAGAATTTCGTTGCTAGTTGTACCGCTAACATTGACATTTCTTCGTGCTCGGGCCCCTGTGTGATAAAACTTGTATCAAAAACCGAAAATAACAAGAATAGCGGAGAAAAAAACATTATTGTTCGTGTTTTAACATACCCAGACGGCGCTTTGTGATCCTGGTAACATTTGCAGTCTCATACAACAAAGTTTCTTCATAAAATTGAAATGCTCTAGACTGAATTGGTCTTGATTGTGAGAAAATGCAATGTTACTGCGGCGCACTGACAGCCAGATCGGTCGAGGTATAATATTTTCTCTAGAAAAAACAAAAAACAGTTGCATAAGAACTCATTGGTGTTTTGATACGGGAAATATGTCACTGGCTTGAAACACAAAAACAAACTCACTTCATAGTCAAATTCTTCATGGATACTTCTAGAGCCGATTGAGTTTCTATTGTGTCTTTCCTTGTATAGAACAGCATGTAGGCGTTCCACCACCTCTTCTGCCTTTTGTATGACACCCTCTTTACCATCGGATCGAACACCTGCAACATGATTTAAGTCAAAGCACAAACAATTGTAATGCCTTTCATTTTGACAATTGAACAACATGCATAATTTATGTTGTCGAGCAGACAATTTTTCAAACATATGAAGCAATGGATTACGAATTTCCTTAAAATTCCTTCGGATTGTGAAAGAGAGTGTGTCACGCAATTAGGGTGCAGGTGATGTAACACCCTTGGCTCATAAACATTGTTATTAAGTGTAATTATACAAAAGTTAGCGAATATTACACGATCTAAAGTATCGACACAGAGTAGTTAGCAATGGAGTGATAGTGTGCATTGGCGATTTGCCCAGTCGATCGATATACTAAACAAATAGCGTATGTCAAAAACGGACGTAACATCATACGATGCGTCGGCGATCATTGTTGAGGTGATTGATTGTCTGTAATATGAGGACTTCATTTGTTAACTATATAGCGGTACGAGGAACAGGGTGTAAAGTTCACTCATACCTCCATAGAAAAGGGAGGATCCTCCGACCAGACGGGTGTCGTGTCTGGTTGGCAACTGCCCAGGTGATTGATGTCAAGAAGTTGTCTATATGCTAGTTGCGCGCTTAACTGCGCTTGCGCGATGCAGGATTTTGCGTGACGTCAGTGTGATGCGTGGTTCGCATGTTGCGATGTAGATACCGCTACAACTACTCCCAGCAGAGTACACATTTTTAGGGTTCGGTAGCCAAATGGCAAAAACGAAACAATTATAATTTTTGAATATACATTTTATGAACAAGAGGGAAAGTGTCTGCGTGTGTAGCAAATGCAATTTTTCTTAGTTTTCTCTCGACTTACTTCGCCCATGTATTCTCCACCGAAGCACTGCGCCTTCATTTCCTCGTCGTCGTGCATGCCGCACTCTGATACGTCGCCGTCGTCTAACTTTACCCACCGGCCTGTCTCACTGCCATTGTCCCTGAAAGATATTGAATCAATCTTCAAAGCCGTAGGGTTATCAAAAGGTATAACGGTTAAGAAGGATTGTGACTTTAAAAATGGCAACTCAGACAGTAGTACCAGTGGATGGCTAAGTGCGAGTCGGACTCAAACACGAAGGGTTCCGTACCACCGTACAATGTTGACACAATTTTTTTTAAACACCCCCTGCTGTTAAAAAAACGACCCCTTTAATTTTATTTTTTTTATAGTTGTTGTTATAACGACAATAGAAACACACTGTGAAAATTTCAACTGTCTACCTATTACAGTTCATGAGGTACAGCCCGCTGACAGACAGACCAACGTACGGATGGACGGAAGGACGGGGAGATTTCATAAAAAGGTCGAACCATTAAAAAGGTTTTAGCTTTGTGTCAACTCCACAGCGGTCAAAGGTGTATGCAAAATTTGCTCAGTGCCGTAGCTTCAAAAGGTATTATGTGCCTAGACTTGATAAAGGAAAGAATTTGAAAACTGACGAAATTATAAGACTTACTGTGAGTATAAGACAACCTTATAAATAACTACAGAAAAGTATTGGTACCTACCTAAGTAACACATATGAGTAGTAGTGTCCCCCGGAGGCCTGTCCTGAGTGTACGACGATGCCACTGAGCTGATAGTGCGTCTCTTGCGCCTTCTCCTCGCCACCCTCCCACAGTGACGAGTCACCCTCGGCCCGGGCCAGGCCCCAAGCTAAAGTTGATATATTCAATCAGTATGCAGAATAGGACTCGGAATAATAATTAACTTTAATTTCTTGGGCATTAAGTGCAATGTTGAACGATAAACTATGCAGAAAACGAATGTATCCATGGGTGTTCTGTATAGCATATCACTGATAAATTACTAAAAATGTGTGTCAAATGCCACCTTACTAAGCCAGCGAATATAAAATAAGGTTTAAGAGGTGAACAAATTCAATTAAATGAATTAAGGCAATACGGACATAGGCTTCACAAACTATCTTTTACCACTATTTTGGTAAGAGATACACTCACCGGCACGGAAACTTGGCCACATGCGAATTTATCGATAATTCGTATTCAAATATATTTTTAACACTGAATTAAGGGTAGGTATACTCTATAAGTGTTTCTTATGCTTTTAGAACTTAGTTATCACAAAATGAGGACACCATTAAGCATGTTTTCGAAATTAGGCACTTTCGCAGAAAAAAAGGATAATGCACTATCAATTTAAAAACACTACAAAATGAAAAAAGTACCAAATTTCATAATTGTCTCTACGTTTTAATATCGGGTGTTTCCTCCTCTTGCCCTAATAACAGCTTGCATACGATCTGGCATGCTTTGAATGATGTTTCTGATATCAACTTGCAGTATGTTTTCCCAAGCGTCCAGTGCCGCATTTCTAAGTTGATTTAGAGTTTCTGGTGGGTCGGAGGTGGACTTAATCTTTCTTTTGAGCATGTCCCAGATGTGTTCTATAGGGTTTAAGTCTGGACTACGTGCTGGCCACTGCAATTTTGTAATGCCAACATCTTGAAGGTATTCTTCAACGCAACGTGCAACGTGTGGGCGAGCGTTGTCGTGCATAAGAAGAAATTGGTCGTACCCAATGAACCCCGAATATGGCAAAACATGTTCTTGAAGGACCTCCTCGATGTATCGGGTTGCATTTAAGCGGTTATTAACAATAACTAACTCCGTACGAGCATCGGAACTTATTCCTCCCCAAACCATTATAGAGCCTCCATGAAAACTCACAGTTTGTGTGGTGGTAATGGGTAGAAACCTCTCTCCTCTTCTTCTCCACACTCGCTCCCGACCATCTGGAGCACGCAAAGCGATTCGACACTCATCTGTGAACAGTACTCTAGCCCATTGCTCATGCGTCCAGCTGGCGTGTTCACGTGCGAATTGAAGTCGAGCTACTCGATGATGTCTGAGAAGTTCAGGACCGCGTGCTGGTCTACGGGCTTTTAGGTTTACTTCCTCCATTCGTCTTCTCACCGTTCGCTCACTAACATTTATACCTCTTGCGGTTTGGAGCCGCTGGCGTATCTCAACAGCGGTAAGGTAGCGATTTCTTAAAATTTCCAGGACAATAAACCGATCGTCCCGGGCCGATGTGCATCTGACACCTCCGCTGCCTGGTCTGCGGGAGTAGTGGCCTGTCTCCTGGTATCGTTTCAGGGCATACTGCATTGACGAACGTGGTACATTAAGCACCACAGCAACTTCGCGCTGTGTCAATCCTTGATCGATTAAGGCAACAGCCTGTGCAACCTGTGCAGGTGTTAATGGCATTTTTATTGTTTATAAAGCACCTTTAGTGTTTAAATTAAAAGCACGAAAACACAATTATTGAATAACTTAACCGTAAACATTCACAATACACAAATTTAAACGTGCAACTTAGTCGCTCAAGACACGGGATTCAAATAAAAATTAAAAGTTATGTTACAGTGCACTCAAACATAATGAATTACCCACTTCAACTAAGGGTAAACATTTTTTGACCTACCTTCATAAGAAACAACCGTTAGAAACACTTAAAGCTTGTGTTATCGCAACTATACGCGAGATAAGCGTTTGGCCAAGATTCCGTGCCGCTGAGTGTAGTTTGTGAGGCCTAGATAGATCGTAGTGGAATCGTCTTATCTCCTACCTGTGTAAGGTTCCACGTCCAACTCCCGCGGGAATTCGAAGTAGTCATTGAATTTTATTGCACATACTTTCTCGAAGTCATATTCGAATCTCTTTAACTGTATGACTAACACTGGAGGTAGTTTGTTTAGACATAAACGTTTCACTGTCACCACCTGAAAAAGGAAATAAAATATTCTATCACATAGCTTGTTTTCAATGTTACTCTAAAGAGTAGTATGCGAATGCAATGACAGTTAAACTAAGGCAATATCAATCAGGGGAAATTACCAAACATTTATGGCATGTAAGGACCATTAGGTGAACCATTTATTTAGTTATTTTCTATTATTTATTTTTACTAAGTCCACAAAATGGATTTTATTAAGCCACACAGATAATTGTTAGTAACACATACCTTTTTATTGCACTTATCACAGTGATAGGCATCTGCACCCTCTAGCAACTCCCCTCGAACATACGCTTCTAATGATTCTTGCAAACGAGACATGTTCCTGATATCCAGTGACACTACACTGAATGGTTCCTCCTTACAATATCTGAAAAAATTGCCAACCATGAAAACCAACAAACTTCTTTATGGCTTGACTAATTTTTATTAAACTGGTAGCTTAATTTACCTGTGTGGGCAGCCCTTACAATTTTTCTGATCGGAATATGTTCCTCCCATAGTCTTGGCCATTAGTTGCTCCTGACCTAACGATTTCAAGGCTTCGTCTAGTGATTCAACCAGCGACATAAAAAACTCCACCGCGTCTTGCTGTTCACGCAGGTTCACGGGTTCGCCTTGAAGCCTAGAATGACAAGGTTATTATAAACTCTACCAACAAAAAAATTGAGTTTAGTATTGAGTGCAGTCTGTCGTGATTCTTACTTAAAATGCGCCCACAATCCTCTTGGGATGTAATATTGTAGCTTACTATAATGTAGATGAGCAAATATTGCTTGTACTTGTTTTAGAATTGTTATATTGTAGTCCGTGTTACTCTGAAACAAGAAAATTAAGGAATTTAAATACATTAATAATATGGTAACAAGTAAAAATCGGTACATATTGTTTGGCATACATACCTCAATATTATTCTCTACAATACCAGGATAATGGTTTTCTCCAGAAAAATCTTCATTGGGATCTGTAGCAGCACCTACAAAAGAGAATTTCATTATTTTCAAACCTACTGGCTCAAAGAGACATTCGCATTTGGTGTTGACCCAGCATAGGAGTTGAACGTTTACACGGCGGAGACGCTGCGCGATCGCGACGTTAACACCTCATCATAGTCAAGTATTTTCAATTGCGGCCACAGTTCTTTCAGTTATTTTAGCTCAGATTATGCATCACTGTCAAAATCACAGTGATGTTCATTGTCGTTGCAATAAGGTTGCTGCCTTTTACAAGTCTGTCAAAATCACAGTGATTTTTATTCTCATTAAAATAAGGTTGCAATTGGGTTGGTGCTGTCAGAGATAAAATAACTACGAACGGACTAACGAGCCGCTAGGGCAGCGATGTCTATGTCTACACTTGACATAACAGTCAATGCAAAGACCCTCACGCATTTGCTGAAGCTACGTTGTTACCTTGCACAGTGAGCAACGCGTCCCGCACGGCGCGCACGCAGTACAGTTGCTGCAGCACGGAGTTCATGTAGCACGTGGCGCCGGCGTTCTTGAGCCCCACCAGGCCGGCCGGCGGCCGCGGGCCCACGCACGGCATGTACTCCCAGTCGGCCAGCGGCATTGTTCTGTCTGGTGAGTATTTTATTTTGTCAACTTAGCATAATTTTAGCAATCTGACAATTTTTTTGGTGAAACCTATCGTCTAAGCCCTATTGAACTCACTATCTTTAGTTTTTGGTAACAAGAATTAAAAAAAAACTGGTATACTCGGGACTTTATGATGATTATAATGGATGAAATAATAGAGCATTAATCTCTATAAAATCAAATTCTTACTAGTTAATTTTGTTAGCGTCTGGTATATGCCCCGACACCTGCTCCGGAGTTACTGCTCTTGATCAAGATTTGACAGTTTCGGAGCACAGGCACTAGATTACGTAACGTCACGCCTGTAATTTCCCGAACGGTCAGGCAAAAGGTGTACTTTCGTATGTGCACCCACATTTCGCCAGTCATGTCTAGTCCTACGTCATAGGGGCTCGCCTATCCCTCGCGCTAGACGAACACAGTGGGCACTGACCGCTGTAGAACATCGTCTCCAGCAGGTCGGCGAGCGCGGCCATGTTGGGCACGCAGCCGTGCACGAGCGCCAGCAGCAGGTCGGTGGCGGCGGCGGCGGCGCCGGGCGTGCGGCACAGCGGCGCGGCGGGCTCGCGCGGCGCGCCCTCGCCGCCCGCCGCGCGCGCCGCCGACATGCTGCACCACGCCCACGAGTACGGCCACAGGAACTCGCGAGTCACTTCCTGTTGGAATTGTAGTCAGTCCAAGGATACCAAATATACAAACAAAACTAGAACGCGGTGAGGTCGCGCGATGCTGGCTGCACGAAATGATCGTCGTCCGACGATGATGATGATAGTGAGCATCGCTGTAACATGATGATGATTAAATATGGAGAGAGTGTAAGCAAAATAGAGATTAAATATTTGTAGGAAAACAGCGTACTCTTTATTTGCCAAACAGTGCCTAACGCTGAATCAAGTAATTTTTAGTTTGAAAACAAATCCAAAATCTTATAAATTCAAAAAACAACGAACTATGACGGTCGAATTTACAAACTACATATTAACCTTGATAAGTCCCGCGTCAATGTGGTCGGGATGCGCACCGTACTGGTATTTCACTTGCGCCGGAACATGCGCAAACAGCTCTTTAGTGAGGTTGAGGTGCCCCTCCAGCAATGTGTCGTCCAGGGACAGCGGGCTGGCGCGTACTGCGCGTAGCCATGTCACCTAAACAACAAAATTATTCGTATAGGGTTACAAGAACAAACGATTTTTCTTTTTGTGATAATAAAAAATAACAGGTAGTATAACTCGGGAAATGATATTTAGAAACCCTCAGCCGCCGCCCCATATTCATGGAAAACACAGGTTACGCAACAATGTTACAGCAACATCATCTTGTGTTGCTGTTTTATACAAAAAAATACGCAAAATATTATATACAGTGTTGTTTATTATGAAGACGAGGCTTGCCAGTACTAAAGTTGTTTTATTCTCTATTTTCTGGATTCGATATATCGATTATTGATGTCTGAAAAATAAAGAATATAATAATATGGCGCACGATAAAACTCCAATGAGTTTATATTTGCATCATCTTAAAAGTATAAATGTATGTGTACTACAGGATAAATAAAATGAATAAAGAAACAATGAAAATAACTTTACCTCAAGAGCAAGATCATCGAGCGTGCGAGACGTAGGTCCAGCGAGCGCAACTAATCGACACAGCAACTGTAGGAACTGCTGCGCATGCCTCGCATATCTCGTGAGGCGCGTGGCCGTGAGCGCGCGCGGGGCGGCGCCGCCCAGCGCGCCCAGCGCGGCGCGCGCGCCGCCGCCGCCGCCCCACGCACACATCGCCAGGAGTTGCTCTGCGCACGACACGCGCACCTGCAACATACAGTTATTATATACTCTGGAAGGCACCGCGACGATACCGCGCCTAAACTTTAGAAACTTCGTATTGAAAGAACGCGTTCAGATTGCGTAATTAGCTTTGGGTGTCTGATACGCCCCATGGTCAAACGTTTGACTAAACCCCATTAAGTCTATGGATATGTCTTGAAAAAGGGTAAAAAATAAATTACTCATTAGTATCAATTTATCATAACAGATATTAAGGCTTGTAGCAATGCAACATCCCGAATGACAAATGAAAATAAAGGATAGTTTACTGAACAGTATAGTTTGGGAAGCCCTATATTTATTTGTTCTCGTGTTGGAACTAACCTGGGGGTTGGGGCAGTCGATCATGAGAAACAGCGCGGTGTCCTGCCACCAGGTCTCGTTAAGTAAGTTGTCCTCCAGGTGACCGCCGCTTAGGGCCATGCAGATCGTCACCACCTCCATACATTCTCGGACAACTACAACAGTTTTATTATGACAGCAAGACAGATAACATAGCATCATGCCTGTATCACCTGACGGGACAGGCAACAAAACAATACACAAATAAACAGGAACAAAGAACTATGTATTGGTCACGAGCACATAGAATGTGACTTTTATTTACATTGCCTAACACTTAACGGATGAGTTATGCTGCATATTTATATTCATACTACACAGTGTGACGCCCGTGTCACGGACGAGGTTCGACCGTGCGTTTACTACGGTTGGAATAAATAATCCTAAAGGTTTAAAGACTTGAGTTTTCAAGACAACACATAGCACTATTCTTAAGATTTTTATCTAGGGAGGCAAACTGTCTCTCCTTAATACAGGTTGCTCAGGTACCTAGTTAGGAAAACAGTAGTTCACCCCGTACAAATATTGTTAGTTTAAGTACTACGCTTACTTAGTTATTTAACTCTAATATGTACGAAATACAATTACCCTATATGCAATAAATATAAAAAATAATAATATATATATAAATATAAATAACAACTAGTTATGAGTTCTATAGTATTTTTTTTTTTTTTTTTTTTTAGCCTTAAGAACTGAGAGGTGCAAATACTGTTGGACAGTTGCGATCCCAACATAGTTCAGATATAACTATAGTGTATGACAATAAATAACAGTTCAACTTACGTGTAACATCATCAGGGTGCACAATACCGCTGAGCTCGGATGGTTGTGCCACGGAGTAGGCAAGACTGTACAGAGCACGCACCGTGGCTGCGGTAGGGACGCGCCACCACACTAACGTCGATACTGAGTCACTATCCTCTCCGCTGATTACCACCTGGTTTGCAAATAAACATTTAAAAAAAAAACAAGAGAAAACCAATGGTACTTAGACTAGAGTAATATTATCGAAATCAGAGCATTTTGCTGTCTAAAGTGAAACAGAAGAAATACTTCGTAAGCAATAATAATTACCTGTTCTCCTAATGCATTGGCCAACTTCTCAGAAATAGCCTTGACCATCAGTTCACAGCTATGGTTTGGCACAGTCTGCAGCGCTTCGCGTAATATCGTCACATCCCTTCTACTAACAACAACAGAACAGTTAAAACAGGCAGGTCTAACACACACAGGCCAATACTTTATTATAATCACGGTACACCGTGATTATAATAAAGTATTGGCCTGTGTTTCCTTTTTACTTAGTAATAAGGGAAAAGTTAGTCATTGGGCAATTTGCAGATATCACACAATTTCCGAAAAGATATAAAACGGCGTTACGCGTAATGATTTAGAAAGTATCGTTGGTACACAATTCATTATCACTCCATTTATTTGCGTCTCCGTGGTAATGATTAAATTAAGAATCAGTAAGGCAACTAACCTGAATTCTTTGTCAAGAGTTGTGTCGGCCCCATCAGGAGCTAGAATTTCAAAGAGGTGGCCAAGCGTGTACAACGCCAGTTTGGCCAGCCTGACTAGAGCTAAATAACCAACTCTGAAACAAAATAAAACATTATTCGCCTATTCCCTGTGGGTTTTGAAAAAATCACATGCTCAATAATTATCATAATACTTGGGAGTCGGGAGTACTGAAACAGAACTTGAAATACCGGTAATTTTGGGAACCGATACCATTGGCCTTGGTGTGATACCGGTACCAGAGTAGAACATCTACTGTAGGTATTTCTAATCATTATCGGTACTGTACCGGTACCAAACAAATATTTCCGTATGTTACAGTGAAGAAACAGAAATAGTAAGTAAACATAAAAGTTAAATATGCATTACAAAAATAACATCAAGGCACAAATACGAGATTTGTGGTAGGCGGCGGGCACCTGAATTTGGTACCGGTACTTGTTAGGTGGAGGACCGGAGCCCGTCTGGGACCGGTATCGTCTGGATCGGTACCCGTCTGGAACCGGTATCGTCTGGATCGGTACCCGTCTGGAACCGGTACCCAGGTACCGAAATGGCATGAACCGCTAAGTACCGGTGCAGAACCTATACTTATAATACCAGTTCCAAGCTTTGGACTGAACAAGTAATAAAAACAAGTGCAAATTCCCTATTTAAAAATAAAAGTCCCCAAATCTATGGTTTAATTACGTACCTCCGCGTATGCGGCGCAGCACCTTGTAAAAAGTCATTATCGGACAGACACTGCACTAAGAGCGGTGCTTTCTTGACGCAAGCTATCTGGAAGCTGCGACAGCGTTCCAGTCGCGTGTCTGACGATGGCATTACCATGCTGTATAACACCTAGATATAAATAAAATGTATTAGCTTTATGTCCATTTGCTTAGACATGTTTTAAATCATTGGCGATTCAATTGGCGCCATAGCACTCGGCCTTTCTCGATTTGACAGATGTTGAGACGAGTATCACATCTCCGCCGCGAAACCATAGCAGCGAAACCGCAGTAGTTCCGCCACGACTTGTCCGTTGTACGACAACCGAAACACAAGCGAAACTGCCTGTTCTAACGCACAGATTTGATTATGATTCTATATATTTCCCGTGTGATTTCGCTGATCTGCTCGGAAGCCGGTTACACCTCTGCGCTCAGACCGCTATTTTGTTGCGTAGCCGCGTTTGTTTCGCACGTATAGTCTGTGGCAGTCGAAAGGTTTATAAAGCGATTTTTTTTTAATTTGTTGTTAAATGGGTGTTGATTTTACGGCAAAACGAATCTAAGTGGTCCGAAGTTGACATATACTTTATTAGCGACGACTCATTATGTTCCGCTACTCGAATCGCGATATAATGATGTAGTAATGTTTCTAAGCGGAATTCGTAAAGCTGTTTCTCAACATTAATTTCGCGGCGGAGGTCTGCTGAGGCCCTCAGATTCTTCTTGCGTCTCGATCCCCAGTCTAACGTATCTAGTGTGCTTACTCGCCAGTGAATCACCTTCAAATTACTCGTAGAGTACTTACTTCTACATTATAAGCTACTGTAGGCGGAGCCGGACCATAAAGCATGTCCCTCAATTTTGTATCTTCCCTGCATAGCAACGCTTCTGTCAATTTTTCCACCTACGAAAACAAATCATAACTTAGTTCCAAATAGTTCTTTGAAAATCAAATAGTATAGTGGATACATTTCACGAGCGTGCGTTAATTTAAACCTTATTTCAATTATATAAGTTCGTAATTTGCAACGAAAATAAACATTTATATAACGTGGCGCTACAATGGTGACATTAATTCAACACATACGTTTTTACGTTTTCGTTTCATGAAGAATAGTAGATTGTTGAATCGAGCGCAAAGTGAGTTATTAATGTACGAGTGTTATGTTGGTGACCGAGCGCATGCGAGGGCACTAAATAACACGAGTGCATTAATTACTCACTTTAGCGAGGTGCGTAATCTACCTTTCCTTCAACTAACAATCTACCTATCGTGATAAAATATAGGTACCTACTCAAAAAAAAAGTCATGTTAATGAAAACCAAGTATAATTCATCTTCTCCTCAAATATTTAAAACTTAGTTATTAAATGTGCAGTTATTAAAAGTGAATTTTGCACTTTTACTTGGAACATTTATTCTAGTATTAAAATGTGTTTGGTTTATTTGTGAATAATAATTATTCTACAACTGAATTCATATCGCTATCGCTGTCTATTTCCATTTTTTAAACTTTTCTTGCTAAATATAAAGTATCGTTTTAAAATGGTACAAAATGCGCGCCATTTGTTTTTTTTATTCACCAAGTCGGTTTTATTCAGCCGATTTTTATTTTCAGCCAGTATATTTTTGATCTGCATACATTTTATGTATACACTTAATGGGAGACATTAAACCTCTGTGGTAAATTTATATCTAAATAAAAAATAAAAAACAGTGCATTAATGAAAAACTGTGCAACCATGAGATTTCATATAACATTTCTGCACTGTTTTGGTTCTAAGCAAAAAATACGTCCCTTGTGATCGGTTTTGTAGTAATTAATGATAGCATTACTATGTAGTTGAAAGAAAATGATATTTCCATTAAACGTTATTACGTTATTATTTACTGACTTATTTAAAATTTTAGAAAATAGCATTTTAGAGCAACCTGTACTTAAAGAACTGTCGCGCAGCGGTCATTTGCCGGGGTCACGGATCATAAACATCGCATAAATGAAATTAAAACGAATAACCATAAGTAATTTCGTGAATCAATTTTTGCAAGGGTGAGCCCAATTTAAGTTAAGTTTTTATTATTTGATTTCATTGTTTTTTTTTCTTTCAATTTACTAATTATTTTAACGTATCAAAATGTATACAGCCGTGTGTTAAATTAATGTCACCATTGTAGCGCCACGTTGTATGTATAACTTACCGTTTGCTTGTGCGCAGGACAGATCTGAGAGAGTAAATGCGCCGCTTCGGTGAGCGGTCCGTGCCCTTTGGTAATTCCAATGTGTTCCAAATTTAATACAAACGGCAAGTACCATGAGCCTTGTGCAAAAAGCTGGGAAAAGAAACATTTTATTGCAACAGAATCATCACATAGCCAAAAATGGTGGAGTGTTATACAATTGCGTAGATGATTTATCAGTCAAGATTGTCCCCGATTGCTAGTTAATTAATTAAATTTTCTCTTAGTTGTTCTTTGCTCTAACATAACACATATTTATGGTATGAGTGAGATCGACTGCGAAATCCTATAATTAATCTACATAATATTTGGACGCGCGAAATCAGATCATATTTCTATCGTATATGCACTCTACTACGCAATGTTAAGGTCCAAATTAATTTGTTAGTGTACTTACAACACCAGGTAACGCATGCTCCGGTGTCGGTGACAGCGGAGGCGACGATGTACTAGAGTCACTGCTGGACTCGTTTGACGAACCACAGCCGCCACTACCACATACTTGCCCATCATATACCTAAATAGGAAAATACCGTGTGTTGAAAAAAGTCTTTGTAAACCAGTAATGATATTGTTTATAAAGAAAATTGGATTATTTACCTTAGCAACAATCACAGTTTTGTCACGAAGCGGTATTTGTGACAGAATTTTTCTATCGTGACTAGAATCTAATAGTTCCCCATTAACATACAGCTCCAACTTATTTACATATAGTTCTAACTTTATATTATTTTCTGAAGCACTCTTCAGCCTAAAAAAAGTAAACAGTAATTTTTCAATAACTCTATGTAAAAACAAGCAGTTTTAAAATGATGTCACAGAGTAACAGCACCCACCTTCTTTGAATCGTCGCACGTAACGAGTGCAGCGTCTCATTGGAGTGCGAAAACAGCTCGATATCATCAACTTGTCTTTGGCCAGTTTGGAAATTAAATCTGACTATAATCGTACACTGCCTCCCCCGACCCGACCTATAGATAGGCAGGATCTGCCGCTCCGCCGAAAATCTTCTATCACATTCATTTATATATTCTTGTATGGCACGAATAACTCTACACATCCTCGTACAACCCTCTGACGAATCTGAAAACGACCGTATCTATTTAGTCACTTTCGCGATTACAAAATCCTTTAGAAAGTATTAAAACTTTACAATTTTTGGGATGTTACTCAAAGTAAAAATCAAAAGCTGAAAACCGTTTAGCTACTAAAATTATTTCCGGAACGTGGATTCACGCAAGACACAATGACGACACGGTTGGCGCAGTGGTTAAGCGATTGACTGCTGCGCAGCGTGTCGCGGGTTCGATTCCCGCACAGAACAAGTATTTGTATGACCTGCAAGTAGTTGTTCCGGGTCTGGCTGTTTGTGTATGTGAGTTTAAATGTTTGTAAACGCACCCACGATACAGGAGAAATTCCTAGTGTGGGGCAACATTTTTTTTAAACCAAACCAAACAAACAATGAAAGTTGAGTCTATGACTGCGGCTTAAGAGAGGTTAAATTAATCGGTATACTGTCCCCGGAGTGGTTTCAGAAAGAAAGCACACATGCACCACAAATCCCTGAATACAATTTCAAATTTCAATTCAAAATATTTTATTTCACATAAACCTACCTACCTAACTAACATGGGCACTTAAGAAACGTCAGAAGGCAGGTGCGCGGTTCCATTTTGTTGTTTCCTGTGGCGAAGAGCCAGCACAGGAAACAACAAATTCAAAAAAACTGCACGGTTACTTTTGTTTTTGCGGTATCGATATTTAAATCATCAGTCTGTCTCTGTAATCTTCAAACGATTGACAGAGACCGACCGGTGTATGAAATTCGTTCAGCACTATAGCGTATTTGGTGCAAGCCGGCTGCGAAAACACTAGAACGTGAAGTATAACTTTCGTTTCGGAAGTCGGTGTCTTTGTTTTTTCGTTGTTTGCTACCAACTTCCGAAATCAAAGTTATTTTTCACTTTGTTGTGTTCTTTTTGAAAGTCAGTGTTTTTTTTTTTTTGTGAAAATGTTTTTATTCTTCACTTTTTAGTTGTTGTACCTACTCCAAACAAAGTCGTATACCATTACTTGCAATGTAAATAACAGTGACAGGAAGTTATTACATCATCATCAACATACATTATGTGTAAAAAATACGTATTATTGAAGCTGACTCAAAAACCACTCACCAGAACTTGACTAAATTCATAAGGGACCATTCGGGAAGTTATACCCTTTCAAACAAAAGAAGATTTTTTCAAATCGGTTTATAAAGGATTCAGTTCTAAGGCGACAAACATTAAAAAAAAATACAGCCAAATCAAGCACCTCCTCATTTTTTATAAGTCGGGTAAGCAAACACACCTTTCTCGTCTTGATAGGATATGCTATATTTGGTAAAAGTTGAAGTCTTGAATTATAAGGGAAATAGCTATATTGGATCACATTATCATTTGGTTACAAGAAATGGTAAAAAATGGTATATATGGGTAACTAACTTATTGATAAATCTATGGTGTTGTGAAATTGTAATAGTTTTTGAGTAAGTGGTATACGAGCCAGATTCTGGTAAACGAGCGAATGTGCATACTTGCGTTCGATACAATTATGGATTTTCGCTGAGTGTTCCGATTAATACTCGAACGAGAAGAATCTTTCGTAGTATACCTTCATGCGCCTCCATTTCCTTCTGCATGCGCTGCGTGCGCGCGCAGCACTGCGTGAGGAAGGCCTCGTGGTGGTGCGCGGCCGACAGCTGCGGGCCCACGCACGTGCACACCTCGCGCAGCAACTCTATGCCACGCGCCGAGATATCGTCGTCACACTCTGTTATCACCTGCAAAGTTAGTAAGTTGTAGCTTAATGCATACAGTTTTGAGACTTATTTCCTAGGGAATAAGGATACATCATAGCGCTGGCAAATAAAAACAGTACCCTAAAACAAATGTCATAACGGCTGATGATGTAACTCTCTCATTGTAAATCTCTTCGGATTCCATGACTCATGTAATTATGGTCAAACTTCACTCAGGTAAGTTTGTTTAATCTTTAATTTTGTTAAGTAACAATACATTCAGTTTTGAGACTTATTCTTTAAAAAGTAAACTTGTTGCTTGCACTTACCCTCCATAAATAATCTAATCCTATGAGATCTGCATCGTTAAGTAAAAAACTTCGTCTCTTAACTTTCAGTTTGCCTTCTTTGGAGTTAACTGCTTTGAAAAACCTGTAAAAATTTAAAGTATTGTTGAGGGATCTCCTGACGCTGTGTAGTTTTAAGAAAGCCTTTCGGATCAAATCTTACCTTTCAAAACACTTGATACCAGCGTGGGTTAGTAAATTTGGTGATAATGTCATAATGTTCCGCCGAAAAAAATGTAGGTTAATGTTAGGATCTAAGTCGGGTTCCTCCCCCATTAGTTTGCTGAACCATCGGAAACACGCTTCGCGGTCGCCGAGGTGTGCCGGCTTCTCAGCCAAACATACCCATATCTGTTTTGCCTAGAAAATAAGAGCAGGGATTACACAACGAATAATAAATTTAACTTTTAAATAAAGGTAAGTAGCCCCCTCACTTGTTCCGCACACAGCCACAGTTGTCCATCTTTCAAGAGGAATCTCAAAAAACTGAGTCTTTCATGAACTTGAGCTGCATGTGGGTACCTGCCGTCTGGTTGCCAGTTGTCCCAATCTATTTCCCCCTCTTCTGTAAAAGATAACATCGGTTTCATAAAATATTTTCCATAATATTTATGTTTTTTTTTAAACTCGCCTCCCGCGTCTTACGTATGAATGTAGGACGCGGGAGGGAGTTGAGGGCACGCGAACGAATTATCGTTGCACACGGGAGCCGGGATTTTGGCAGCGAAAGTGTTTAAACAACATATATTTCGTTACTTTTGGTCACATTTGAGCAAATTATTGAGATAGAAATAAAAACATTACGTACCCGTTAGTTTAGTTCGCACAGCTTCCATATAGTGTGTGAGTGAGTCAGTAACGAGTATTACAAGTGAGTGCTGTGTCTGCAGGCGGTCGATAAGTTCCTGCCTTGTCACATGAGGCCGCAGTCCGGTCCCGCCACCTGCCTCGTATAGGCAACATATCTCACGCATCATTTTTAGCGCTGGCAACACCCATTTCTCATTGGTTTTCAGTTCTTCAACACACCTGAAGAGAGAGTGAAATTACAATAAGCTCCTTCTGAGATAATTAAACTGATTTCGGGTAAATGGGCCCCATTGATTATATCTCGCAACTTTAATAATGACATCCTTTTTAAACAATATAAAACTGAGAGACGAAAAACTACTTACTTGTCCAACCAAAGAGTCTTTTGCGCGTCACGGTCTTGACTACAACTATAGTCCAATATTTTAATAAGGTTAGCTAACGCCACGTCCATTATCTCCGTACAAACTTCATCTGAGTGTGCCAAATTCCAAAAAAGCACTAATACCTGCAAGGAAGTCCAACAATTTTAGACTTGTCTTGAAAATATTATTGAAAAATGTACCTTATAGCCAAGTACCGTACCTTGTTTGCCATCACACCATCTTTGTCATCTTCTGCAAGTCTTCTTATTACCTCTAGTAGCTTATCACTTTGTTTTTTGCTGGATGTGGCCCAACTCGCCTACAAAATGCAGATAGTTGTGTTATCCCATTACATACAAGATTACTATTACTTTTTAAGACTTTGAAAGTAAAACTTACCTTAAAACAGTCAAATAAGTGGTCAAGTTGATCAGGAGTGAAGTCCCAAGCCAGCTTGGCCAATAAGTCATGCAAGTTTTTGACAATGGCCTCATGTTTGCCATGCTGAGCCTTCCATATGGCATCCAAATCATCTCGAGTCAATGAGTTCTCTTTTATCATAAACCTAAGCATTTTCTCTAGTCTGTCTACATACTGTGGCTGGTGAAGAGAATCTCGTAAAACTATGTCCACTACTTTGTTTTCACGGATCCAAGTCTGGAATAAGATTTTACAATTTAACATCACCCCGTAAGTTGGTTGATCAGTGAAGATTTCAAAAGTGTGAAAGGAAAAAAAATGTGTATTAATACGAAAAAAGAAAGTATAATGTAAATACACGGATAAACTCCAAAGTGGTTATGCGTGTGTAACAAAAAAAGTTATTAAAAATATCTTACTGTTATAACAGCAGGTGTAAGCCACTCTGGTTTCGGTTGCTGGGAAAATGTACTGATAAGTTGATTGATTTCGTTCAGAGCTGACATCTTTCCATTGAACGAAGACATTTGTAGCAATCGCAAAATCATTTTTAATCGAAACATTTCAAGAGCTGAAAGAAAATGAATCTATACTCAATACCATACTTCAATGCTTGGGTTTTCCAATGTTGTAAAATTTTAAACACAGATTTAATCGGATGAGATAATAATATCATTTGTAGCTGATGAAAGTGAACATTTTCGTTTCGATCCAGGCATGCTTTTGGACACGTTAAGCCATTTTAACCGTATTGCGCATTAACCCGTTTCGAATTCTGGCTTAACAAAAATCTTTTACTTCCAGCAATTTTTTTCATCAAGTTTTGCATCCTCTTCTCTGTTGTCATATAGGGCTCGGTAGCGTACAATGTAGCGGCGCAGGGGAGGTATAAAGACTACGCCCCTTAGCAGCTACAGGGTATGCTACCGACCCTCGTGATGTCCGGCGGTGTAGCACGACATGAAGAACTTCCGAATCAACATTACAATTGTCTTAGGGCCTCTGCCTCTGCACACCACGTTTTTTAAACGCGCCGTTGACGCGCGTTTGTAGCGATACAGATGCGATACGCACGCGAGTCAGACGCAGCTTGTAGACCTCTGTAGGATAAAAGCGCGCCGTCGCCGTCGACGCGCACGTTCCTAAAACGCGCGTCAACGGCATGTTTAAAAAACGTGGTGTGCACAGGCCCTTAACACTACTCTCTGGCTTGCTTGGTTGACTTGAGAACATTCCGAGTAAACACTGTATTTCACATAACATTTCTTCTTGGCTTACTTTCTCCTCCTTTTGAGGATTCTTCATCAGAGCTTAAGATTTCAGGGTCAATACTGACTACACCCTGACTACAACACAACTGCCAATGTTTAAATCTATTGCAGTTGCTGCAGTAACTGAAGACTGCCTTTGACAGTTGTAATTTGACTTTTGAGCATAAAAACTAGAGAAAACCGCAGCCAGTCTTGACCCTAAGCACTTGTAAGCATGAACAATATATTATGGAAGCAACACATACATAAATTATAGTATATCAGCATTCTCCTAACTTATATTATGTTACTAGCATCTGCCCACAACATCGTTTGAGTGAATTTTGCTGTACCTCCGTCCCACCCCGTCGCATCGCATCGCCAGCATTCGTTTTCGCTTAACGTTCTTTCTGACATTTTTTATTTCTGCACGGCTCCTATGGGGCCTGGCGTGATGTCAAATAGCCTATAACCTTACTCAAGATTTGGGCTCTCTAATGCAAAATTTTTTTTCTAAATCCGACTGGTTTCCAGAGATGAGCGCGTCCAAAATAAAAAACAAACTGTAGCTTTATTATGTTAGTAATTAGTATTGATGATAATAAGTATTCGGGCCAATTTTTAAGTTTATAGATCAGTGGAATAAGGTTTTTCAAATAAACAGTGTCCTCCCTTTTCACCACTACAGCGCTTGTTTTAAAAAAAGCGTTTGGTCGTATCTAATATTATTTGTACCCATTTTCGAGTTAATTGAAGCAAGCAGTAAAATCTAAACTTTATTACCCTTTTCCACCCCGTTAGTAGTTGATTTTTGAATTATGTACTTTTTATTTTTTGTTTTAAATATTAGAACCGAGTTTCGAGTTAATCCGACAGCGCCTTTACTTACTAACTTTGACACCCTCTAAATTCTCTTTCTTTCATTCTCAATCTTTATTATTTGCTGAGGAGAATATTGCCAAATCTTACGTTTATTAACCAAAGGAATAATATACAAACAAAATCCCCCTTTTAACTGTCGAATTTCCAAAAACCCCTTCTTAGCGGATGCCCCCGTCATAGTAACTACATGTGTGCCAAATTTCAGCCCAATCTATTCAGTGGTTTGAGCTATGCGGTTGATACTCGTAGATCAGTCAGCCATGGTTTCCTTGTTTAAATAAAAGATAAGATCATTCAGTGGTTTGAGCTATGCAGTTGATACTCGTAGATCAGTCAGCCATGGTTTCCTTGTTTAAATAAAAGAAAAGATAAATGCGAAAGTGAATTTGTTTATTTGTTTGATTGTTACGCTTTCACACTAAAACGGCCGAACAGATTTTGATGACATTAGGTACACAGATACTTTATAACTTGACATAGACAAGACATAGGATAAGTGTTGTCCCAGTAGTACTTACGTTCCCGTGGGATAATTTCCGACCTCCACGCGGGCGAAGCTACTGGCAAATCTAGTACGACATAACTTGAGTTGGACTTACATTTGAGTAAACTGTGATGCTGGGGCGTTTTCACTGAGACGTATTTACAAGCGCGAATTAAACAAGAAACAGTATCAGTCTTATTTTCACTACCGCGCGCCTCCCTCTTCAGTTCATCGTCGGTTAAACTTTCAAGTAGTGTGGGAATACATTCCTGGGAACAAATCGATATATACTGTTACTGTTAGCGTGCATCATCCCACTGCTGGGCAAAGGCCTCTCCCCATGACCTCCAGTTGTTTCGATCAAGGGCTAAAGTGGACGATATATAAGCACCCAAAAAGGAAACTGGGCAAACTAAGTATGTACTTGCCAATAGCATTGTTTTAATCACAGCACGAATTTTGACTTGTTTTACAACTTCTGCCAAGTAAATGAAACCATTTATTCCACTGCTGATTTTGTTTTTAGGGCTGAACCAGAAAACATTTGCATAAACATTCGCCAACTGCACAGAGATCGACATATTATAGTTAAGTTAAAGTTAACAAAGCATACTTACAAGTACAGGTAACAGGTATGTGGTAACAGTGTGTGATGTGAGGAGATCGTGGCAGAGTCCTAGAGGTCGCAGTAGCTGCCACACAGTCGCCACGCGACTTTCTCCGCTCGTGGACTGTTCTAGCGAAGATGGCTGCTCGCTACGTGCTGGTATCGAAAACTAAAACGATAATATAAAAATAAGGTTCATGAATGTTTAAATTTAAATGTTTATTGTGTTAAAACTTTTACGTACTTCTCCACTGTCAGCAATAACTGGCACTACTTCTGTACTTTCAACTTTATCACATTTGATTTCTTCATTTTCTTTTTCGATTATTTCTGTGGAAACTTTCTCTTCTGGGGTGATGGATGTAGTCAACTCTGCCTTTTGAAACCCCATTATTGTTTCGAACCTATCTCGGATTTTCACAAAGCCACCTGCTTGCCCAAACCTGATCAAAAAGAAATAAGTTATATACACTAAATCCAATTAACATAAGCTTGAACATGGTTGCACAAAATTAAATTAATATTTCAAGTGGTAAGTGATAAAATACATACACATTGACAAGATGGACTAGCCATCCTCTCGGCGTGCGGTGATCCTGTGACTTTGCGAACACTTCAGCTTCCTGGGTAGTTCCCTGTCCAGGAGGTGTGATTGACAGACCTTCACAAGTTCTAGATGCATTGAAAGTGTGAAATCTGTAAACAATAACTATCTATGTAGAACCTGAACTTTACTAAATCCATAAACAGGCAGTTATTACCAATATGTCCATGAACTATAATTGGACAAGAATTCACTAATTAGATTATTATGTAGTACGAAATTATGTCCTCAAGTGTAAATAAAACATTACAGATTAAATTGAAGATAATACATACAGCTCATTAATAATAAACTAGTTATTATTAAATGCATGCAATGATTATGAAATATTCTCTTACTTGTTATTTGGATTGAATGTCATAGATAATAAATGCAGAAATCTTGGATCGTCTAGTTTCATTGCACAAAGTTTGACAAGCTTCTCGCAGTTTGAACGGACACATTGTTGTATGTTGTTTTTCCAAGATGAGACTGCGTCATCCGTTAGTATCTTTGTAAAGGACACTGTGAGGGCATCATTATAGAATCTCTGACATGCTGGGTGGGTCGCATCTTCACCTGTGATAAACAATCACTTGTCAACAAACTAACAGCTGTTTCAGCATTGATATAAAAATAACTTAAGATAAGAGAGATAATGTAGACAACAACAGATAAGAAGATTGGGCATATGACATTCATGCAACAGTTAAAAGTACTGCACAAATGTAAAAATTTATAAACATTCCAACACTCTTAACTTGTGGGGATTCCCCAGAAATAAAGTGCCCCAACCTAATCTTTTGTAACAATCTTATAGGAATCCCTCTAAGACAAAATAAGTAGTTGACCAAAGTCCATAATATAATGTATGAATAAGACTAACTCCTATACCTATGATACACACTTGTTCCACTTAATGGTTCCTAAATTGTATTATTTTAACACACATTACAAAAGAATATATTTTTCAACAACATCCTCTGGGAAATCCCCTATATTTTAGTGTTATTATATCATCACAGATCACATCCAAAAACATGTTCATGATTCTATTCACCAATTAAAGACTAAATTGATTTAAATGCCACATACCTTTGGCTGCCAATTCAGTGGCAGCAACCAGCAGTGCCTCCAGCTCCTGTTCAGGCAACACGGGCACAACCCAACGGGGATGTGAAATCTTCTCTTCCAGTGCCTTTAACTTGGCCTCGGGGAATGCCATCTGGTCAAATATTATATTTTATAGGGCTGGTTTTTTCAACACCTGATTGATATATTTTCCCAAGGAATAATTTGGAATATTTTTAGTATTTTTCCATTCACAAGTTGTCAAATTTCACAGATTAAAGATATTGTGTTGGAAAAATCAGTCCCTAGTCTAATAATGTGGCAATTTTAAGTAACAAAGATGCACTGGAGAAGTACTGCATCAACCGCAACAAAGTTGACAAAGACAGTCGAATATGAAATCAGGAAAGATGATAGTTCTAACAAAGTGCCAATGACTAAAGATTAAGAAAACTTGCTTACAGATAAAATATTTTCATGTTCAAAATCAATAAATAAGTACCAAATTTAACAAAATGTTCATTGTTGTTTTCCTAGTATCCTTAAAATGAATCAAAACGGTTACATATTCGCAATAAGGAAGTTTTACTTTATGTATTACCCACATTGGAAAGTACAATTTTACTAACTAACTTATTGATTGTAATTACAAAAATAATATTCTTACCTCCCCCGGCATAAGATCTTGTTCTTTCATTGATATAGTCATTATTTCAACATATGATTAATCATTGCACCCCCTGGAAATAAGGATGATAATGCTAATTAAAATTATTTGTCAAGTTTAAATGATATTTTGTCTAAACCTTGATTTTTCTTTTTAATACAAACAAACATTAAGGAAATGTATCAAAATAAATTAAGAGTTGATAGTGATAAATTTGTGTACATTGTTAGTATTACAGCACATTTCTTAAAAAAGGTGTGTCAGCGATAGGATGTACCAGAGGTGAATTCATTAAAAGTGAAATATATTGGATGATCAGTACATCTAATTATAATCTACCACAAAACGAATTCGAGTCATCTAAACCTACACTTATCTTGGTAAACTTTTGACTTACGACGCATGACGAGAATAATATAAGTTAAATGCTGATACAGATCGTATTCGAATAAACATTGGATGTTCGTAAACAATTAAGTAGGAAAGTAATATTTTATCGCTATACTGGTGCGATTCATAGATCAATCAATTTTCGTTTTTAGATTTTAAAGCTTATGTAATTTTAATCCTTCTAATGAATACTGCTAAATATAAATCTGACTCCAAAGAAGTATTCTAATAATAAATAATTACAACACTTGCCCTACCCACAGAAGAAGATCTACAAAATAATAATTCATAAGATCAGCCGGCGCGACAAAATGGCGTCATTATCCCAAACAAGACAAAGCAAAAAATATAAATTTGTGGCTACTGAGTCTAATTATACAAAGGAAAATAACAAATACATAAATGTTTTACCTTTACGTTTACCCTATACTCAATTTACTGAAAAAATCTTGAAATATACCACCGAATTTAATTCACTAACACTTTTTTTGACGTAAGGTAAGTAAGAACGAAAATAGTTTTTATTTGTTTCGGTTCCTATGAATTTTGCTAGGCAAAGGTACTACTATACAGCCTTCTTTTTATTAAGATTTTTATTGACTGCACACTGTGATTCGTTTCGAAAATTCTGGTGGACATAGTCAGAACTAACTTGTCTTTTTGTGTTGAAGGTGGTACTAAGGGCCTGTAAACACCACGATTTTTAAACGCGCCGTTGACGCGCGTTTGTAGCGATACAGACGCAATAAGCACGCGAGTCAGATGCAGCCTGTAGACATCTGTAGGATAAAAGCGCGCCTTGCGCCGCACCGAACTCGAATTCTTTTTTTGCTTTTCTAGTGCTAGTCGAACCCGTGTCCTTGACGCACTTTTTTACACTAGTGCGCATAATTACGTCGCGAAAAAGACTCTTACATATTGTTTTATTTATTTCTTTTTGTGTAATTAGAATAGTAATTAGATTATGGTACTGCGATAAAGACGCTTTGATTTGTTTTCGTTTTCTTATCTAGTAGGTACTTTTTTTTTTTTTTTTTTAAACGTTGCCCCACACTAGGAATTTCTCCTGTATCGTGGGTGCGTTTACAAACATTTAAACTCACATATATACAAACAGCCAGACCCGGAACAACTACTTGCTGGTCATACAAATATTTGTTCCGTGCGGGAATCGAACCCGCGACACGAAGCGCAGCAGTCAATCGCTTAACCACTGCGCCAACGGTGCCGTCAAAACACCACCGCACACCGCTACACCGCTTGCGATACGGACGCATTTATTTGTGCTATTAGTGCTTGTGTAAACTTGTGATCGTGATGGCACTGATTAGTGATGAAAATCATTACTAATACTAACAAGAGAGGGAGTAATCATAACTTTTATTAAGGTCCTTTTACAAAGTAATACATCTAAACACTTATAAATACTTAGTAGTACCAAGTTCTTAACAGATTGGCTTAAATACTTATTCAAAAGCTAGTTTAATTTACATGTTTTTAATTACATAATTATGAAAGGTGCGTTGGTACTGATATTCTATCTTGTGGTGACCTGCCTGAGCTAGGTTAATAAAAACCTGTGTTTCAGGCCATCCCCATACTAAGCGATATACAATAATACTATCTAAACTAGGTAAACTAAGGTAAACTAAAGTAGGTACTTACATTTTTTTACTTTTACTAGAGACAAATTACCGAGACACAAACAAACAACCAATGACGTATTATAAACAACAGTGCGAAGGCAAACGTGACAAATCTCTATACAAAACAATAGGTATCTATTGAGTAATTTCCAGATAGTGCGAATGCAGTCAACAAAGAATCTCGAAATCTGTTACCTACCTACTTATTACTATTACGACTTAGTAGTCATGTCATGTTTCGTGCGTGCAGTGCGAACGCAAATTCAACAACAAATCTTAACATCTGGTTTGAGACTTGAGTACGTAGAACTCATGCATGTTTTGTGCAGTGCGAACGCAAATTCAACAAAACAAGTAATGAGATCAAATGAGATGTGTTTCATGCTTTCATGTGATCACAGAGTACCTATATTTTAATATACTGACATTGTGAAAACTTTCGTTCGAAACATCTGTACCTACCTTATGGCATTAATTTAATCATAATTTAATGCTCTAAGGTACCTACGCATCTAATCTACGTCTCTAGCTACGTCATGTGGAATGTTTTCTGGTGCAAACGCAAAGATAGTTTAATATACAGGCGCTCGACAGCTTGAGTGATTTCGGGGCGATCATGACGCAAAAGTTGAGATCCGGGGAACTTGCCTAAGCAGCATGCACGCCAAGTGCAGCTAGACTGCTCAATCGATCAACAGACTCAATGTTTTAAAATACTGCACCAAACTGCAGCTTCGCGTGTAAATTGACCTGTGCGGTGTGCCATACCGGGTGTGCCCCTCGAATCGACGACAGGTTTTCGAGCATAGTATCGAAACCTGTCTACAATTATGTTGATCATTGATGTGAGAATGTCATCCGGTTATCGGCGGCCATGACAGCCACAGATATATAGATTATTACAAAAATTTACAATCGATGATCTGTGTATCTGTGCGAAGTAAATATATGGGGTTACATGTTTATGCCGAGTTTCTAACTAAAATTGCTCATATTATTCTCTTTCTATGAATATATTAAGATTTAATACAAAATGAGTTTTTCCAGTGATGAAGTCAATTTCCTTGTGTATCGATATTTACAAGAATCGGGTATGGTTCAATGAACTTTCAGACGCTAACTCTATCTTTACATGATATATTTCGTTATTTCTTCTTATAATTAATATCCATTCGTAGATTTTCACGTACTTCTATAATTGACCCATTGAAGAATTAAACATTGTCAGGCATTTTAAGTAGTTTACATTGGCAATTTCCAAACTATTTTGCAAATTAAACAGCATACAGCCTGTAAAGTTAGTGTAAATATAAACTTTCAGGGTTTCATCATTCTGCTTACACATTCGGCATTGAGTCGCATATATCCCAGAGTAACATCAATGGAGCCCTAGTACCACCAGCAGCATTACTGAACATATTGCAAAAAGGATTACAGTACACAGAAGCAGAAATCACAATAGGTGAAGATGGTATGTTGTATTTAATTTAACAATACAAAAGTGTTCTAACATTACTCATTAAGTGATAGTGAATCATCAATAAAATTTAGGGGATTTCCGCATATTATCTTTCTCAATTTACTCATTATTTGGTCCTTATTAGTCTCTTCTTCCTAATCTTGTCCAGGAGCAATTATTGCAATACAATTTTATTCTTTTAGGCACTGAAACACGCCTCACAGAAAGTTTAAGTTTAATTGATGCAGTTACACCCGACATTGTAGCTGCCAGGCAAAATGCACATAATGCTCAAAAACAAGCAATTAAAGCTGAACCTGGGTCTGGAGGGGAGCAGAATGGTGTTGATGTAAGTATTCACAATTGTCTCAAACAGAAAAGAAAACTCAAAATATTTTACTGATTACGGTCAGCCTGCATCATACCACTGCTGGGACTGGCATCCCCTCATGAGCTATAGCTTCCATAGGATGACTTCCACAGCAGGATACTAAGCTGACACAGAATTTGTATATACAAAGGACTTATTTCAAGAGTTTATAATATTTTTTCTTGTTATCCAGGGCACAACATGCAGTGCAGTAGTAGCAGCACCGGGAGGAGCTGCAACTCCCGTTGCTCCAGAGGCAATGGATGTGGATCAGTCCATAGAAATCCCAGCCAGCAAAGCCACAGTGCTTAGAGGACATGAATCTGAAGTGTTTATCTGTGCTTGGAACCCCAGCACAGACCTGCTGGCTAGTGGATCAGGAGACAGTACTGCAAGGTATGTAATTACATAAAGTAATTATTGACTTTTTTTACACTATTATCTTACAGTAATTTTTGCAGTTAAAGGAATTGGTTCTGTCTAAGTTTGAAACCCAACTGCAAGTTATTTCAGCGAGTCATGCTGTATAAGGTCATCCTTTATTATTTCTCTGCCATTCATTTCAGAATATGGGACATGTCAGACAATCCAGCAACAACTCCCAATCAGTTAGTATTACGACACTGCATCCAAAAAGGTGGGGCTGAAGTACCTAGCAACAAAGATGTCACATCTTTAGACTGGAATGTAAGTGATCAAATCTTTGAATTACATATTGCAGTTATGATCTTCAACTTTTATTTTACATAATATACATGTTTACAAACAAACATACCAGCAGTGCTCAGAAACTATAGTATTAACATTTATATCAATTTTCTTTGCAGTGTGATGGCAATCTATTAGCAACTGGTTCATATGATGGTTATGCCCGTATTTGGACCACAGATGGAACACTGGCGTCAACACTTGGCCAACACAAAGGGCCTATATTTGCTCTGAAGTGGAACAAAAGAGGAAACTATATTTTGAGTGCTGGGGTAAGTATAAAGAACAATTTTTAGGATTAAAAAAAAAAGACACCTTCAAGATCAAGGCATCAAGTTTTCTGGAAATGTGTGTGTAACCAGCTGATAATTTGCAGGTTGACAAGACAACGATAATATGGGATGCCTCAACAGGACAATGCACGCAACAGTTCTCCTTTCACTTGGCACCAGCCCTTGATGTTGATTGGCAAACCAACACTTCGTTTGCATCTTGCTCTACTGATCAGTGTATTCATGTGTGCAAACTAAATGCTGATAAACCAATCAAAAGCTTCCAAGGACACACTGTAAGTATAGCTGTAACATAAAGCATTTTTAACAGTAAATATACTAAACAATATATTGTTACATTTTAAAACATGTCATCATTACAGAATGAAGTTAATGCCATAAAATGGGATCCTCAAGGACAATTGCTAGCATCATGTTCAGATGACATGACATTGAAGATCTGGTCCATGAAGCAGGACACATGTGTGCATGACTTGCAAGCCCATTCAAAAGAAATCTACACAATCAAGTGGTCACCTACAGGACCTGGAACACAGAATCCCAATATGAATCTGATCTTAGCAAGTGCTTCTTTTGACAGCACTGTCCGCTTGTGGGATGTAGAGAGAGGTGTCTGTATACACACTCTCACAAAACACACTGAACCAGTGTATAGTGTGGCATTTTCTCCAGACGGCAAGTTTCTTGCTAGTGGTTCATTTGACAAGTGTGTACACATATGGTCAACACAAACGGGAAGCCTTGTTCACTCATACAAGGGCACAGGAGGTATTTTTGAAGTGTGCTGGAATTCACGAGGCACGAAGGTCGGCGCGAGCGCTAGTGACGGTAGTGTTTTTGTTTTAGACTTACGTAAACTATAACAACAGGCTGTCAGAAACACTGTATGCGTGTTTAATCATAAAAAAATCAGACGGTGATTTGGAACTTTCATAAAACTATGGTTATAATGACTTGAATATGTATTTAAATGTAGCTATCCCCAGTTTTGAATTTACAGCAATAACTGTAGATGAATATTATTAATTAATCTTAGCATTTCCAATAATACAAATGAAATTTATAATATTTGGAATAGCATTCATAATACTTGGTCAAAATTGCCATTGTAAAGTTTTTTAATATAAGATGTTTAAATTATACCTTATTTACTGTAATACAATACAGAACTATCTATAAGCATAACATTACCACTTGCTGCATGTAAGATATCTGTTTCTGGTGGTGATGTTGTAATTTAACATAGCCACAAAGTTATTATACATATTGTGTATAAATCAATATAAATATCATATAAATGTGCGTGCTAATTTCAATTTGTAAGAGTCTGCAGATTTTGCATTATAGTATAAGTATAACAATGACTTATTTTTATTACTCTTGTAATAGTAGGGATATTCTATAAAAGAAATAAAAGAGAATAAATAATGAAAATGCATTATATTTTGTTACTCACATTAATATCCTTGAGTAAACAGTAAGCATTGTTAAAACCTTTTTCAGTGTTCCACTTATAATAACTTAAATTATCCTACTGAGCTAAGACCGCACCTAATAAAACTTATGTCATTGGCCGCTTATATGCTAATAAATTATCATGCTTATAAAGTGTATGTAATTTTTCATACATAAATTTGAAAAAATATAGTAAGTTATCATATTGGCCTGTATATGGCTGACATTGGGGATGGTTCTCATCTCTTCTGTGCACTGGACAGTGGACCGTTAGAAACGACTTGTATTGTTCGCTTCTCCCCCAAGCGCAAATATGTAGTTCCAGTAGAAGCTGATGCAAAGCTTCTACTGTTGAAAGATACCACCTAGGGCTTCCGCGTTGATGACGCCAAAATTGTGAAGCTCTTTGCTGTAGCACTATTGTTGGTATCTTTTGAAGTCTTTCATCAGCATAAATACCTCTGCTCTGATTCCATGTGCTGTCTATAAGTACTACTCTATCTATTGGGAGTTTATCCACATGATGAATTTCATCCAACTCATTGTGATTTAATACTTTTGTCATTAGTGTGCCCACATTATACCCAGATGGTAGCTCTGCTAATAAGAGATCAGAATAGCTTGGAGTATCCCCTTTGCCAGTGTATAATTCTCTAACAGTTCTAGCTTCTGCTCCTGGAAACAATAAAACTGTCCTGCCATCCAGAGCATATTCAGGTACATTTGGATATGTATAAATGTTAACATCATCTGGTGCTAAAACAGCTGCATGTGCTGATGTGCTTTTGCCATCAATTTCTCGGCGATGCTTGATTATATCCACTTTTACAGGGAGCTGGAAAAATAAATTGGGATATATTTATTAGACTAGAAACAAAAAACATGTTACACAATCTGTCATTTAGCTACTTATTTTTAATTTATTTAATATTCACAAAATCCACAGCTCTTTGAAATTTTATCCTAATATATATAAACTGGTCTTACAGCCAATTACGGATTTACAATTTAATAGCGATACAATACATGCAGCAGAAACAAAAATACAGAATGAAGTGAACTGCTAACACCATAGCATTGCTAAGTGTACAGTGTGGGTGAGTGTATAGAAGTGTGCATGAGAAGTTGCAAATGGGTGCGTGTGAGTGGTATGTGGTGGTCTGTATACCTTCTGTTCATTAATAGTGAAACTGTTATAACTGTGTCTATTTATTGGCTTCTGCTCCCAAACTAGGTTTATAAAAGAATGTACAGACAACTACTGTCTTATTGAAAACTCAATGATTAGCTGTACAGTGTTGTCTTACCCTGCACACAGGAATTTTTCCCTCTATGTCTGATACTGGAACGTAGCATGTGTAGCAGAAATACATTCGTGATTTGCCACATAGGGAACATGCACTGCGGCCGTCCAATTTATTTAAAGTTTCTGAACTTGTAATTATCATTCCCTCAAATGGCTTTTCGTCACGATTACGCGCTTCGGGGCTTTTGGGATTCATGGTTAATTTTGTTTATTGTGTTCATAACCTCGACAATTTCGAAATAATTTTTTGAAGAAAACAGCCGTAGACAGTACGAAAACAGCACAAAGATATGTTAAGCATAGAGTATAGTAACTATGTTAAGTGTCAATGCAATGTCAATTCAATTTTGCTGTATTGGTCAATTCCTTAGTCCTCACTTCAATCGAGATGCATGGAATTAGTAAGTACTTTATATTATAGTACAACCTTGCCGAGGAGGAAATTAATATAACCGAACGTGGCGGGCGCGGGCGGTGCGGCAAAAGTACCTAGCGGGCCATCTTCACAGAGCACCACAGAGTACTTTTTTGCAGAGCACCTTATAATACTGGTATAGAGTGCCATCTCAAGGGATTTTTATGCCAACAACCTGTAACGAGTGGCTCCATCTGGATTTTATGTTCCATAACTAACCATACTATACCTTATGATTTATGTAAAACCTTGGTTGGTAAAGGTTGATAATGTAAAATTAATTTCACACTGCCAAACATGGTTTTACATAAATCAATCAATCTATAACTATGGGCAACAACACGAAAACAATTCAGCGCACACGCAAATTGCAAAACGTATCGGCCATTTTGTTTTGTTTGACAATTTAGAATTTAGGCATTTGTGATTTTTTTATCCATCTATAAAATAAATCGATAAATCAAAAAAAATGTATTTCCGTTGCCCCACACTAGGAATTTCTCCTGTATCGTGGGTGCGTTTACAAACATTTAAACTCACATACACAAACAGCCAGACCCGGAACAACTACTTGCAGGTCATACAAATACTTGTTCCTGGCGGGAATCGAACCCGCGACACGCTGCGCAGTAGTAAATCGCTTAACCACTGCACCAACCGTGTCGTCAATTGTTTGAAGTTTGATTGAAGTCTTTAAAATTGAACTAAAATATTGATAGTAAATAAAAAATTAAAACAGCAATTTTCAATAACATTATAGTCTAAGTCGTTTTGTAGAGACATCTCATACGTCATAAATGAATTATTTGCCTTTTAAAGAACACAATTCATAGACCTTAAAAAATTGCTGTGAAGGTAACTTTACCCCCCCTGCGCATCTTGCTTTGCGACCAACGGCCACACACGCTATACCACAGAACACTATTACCTACTCCTAGCGGAGAAGAACGTCGACTTCAAACAAAAAAGACTTATCGGAAGTCGCTGCTGGTGACATCTAGAATAATAACCTAAAAAAAAACATTAATCTTAAACTTTACTTTTTACTAACTTTAAACTATCTTTCTATGAAGTGATCATTCTTCTCGTCAGGGTATATTTATGACATCACACGCGCATCATAACATGGCAGCCTCTCGTTATGATGCGTAGACAAATTATGATGGTTGTGGGGAGCCCCTGTCAACTTTGTATGGAAGGAACGAAATACCTACAAGGGCCAAACCTCCAACTTGCCAATAAAAAATAAAAAATGTTTTTGAGGTAACACATAATTTCATAATTTCCGGCCGGCACTATCGTCATTTGACAAATCAAAATGTTGCCATAAAATTATCCATACATCCATGTAATAGTTTTTTATCAATACTTCATGAATTAATTTTTATTGGAATATTAATAAAAAATATTGTAAAATGATAAACATGAATAAAACCGTCATGTTTTACATTCGACTCGATGGCTCCAACAATGAAATGGAATGAAGTTATTTTTTATAGTAGCATTTTTATTTCAATCTAAAATACACCAAGTTGACAATGGCGCCGGCGGTGGCGCGCGGCGTTAGATAAATCACATTCACAGAACACTATTAATTACTCCTAGCGGAGTAAAATAGCACAGAATACAATATCAAAATAGCGTCGGTTGTTTTGTTTGTTGTCTCTGTGTTAATTTCGTGGTATTTTTGGATTTGTATAGACTTGAAGATCTTCACCTGATCTAACCAACATCGAGTCGACCTAATGCTTCTCCATTTCAGCGAAACATTGTTTGGAATGAGACATTGACTCTAGTGAGAAAGTGACTAACGGCCGAATACAGAAACGCCTCAAATCTCACAATCATCTGAAAGCTACTTAAATATAAGCATCCCTCAAATTTAAATGGTATACACAAACGCCACTCAAGCAATTCGAAACCATGATTAGCCAAGCAGTGCTCAAATGTTTACATCATGGCAACATCCTGCTCAAAAGTTGTTCTCAGTTACAAAATAATTTTTATTTTATGTAGTTTACGTCTCGTATTCGTTTTACGCAGTCTTTTTTTAACAAATATTATCTATAATTATTAATCAGTTGAAATATAACAGCGTAATGTAAGTTTGGTTTGAATTACAATTGAAATTATGTATTTATTTACATAAAATCCGATGAATATCAAAAGAAGACGTCTTATGAAAAGAAAATTTCTTGAGATAATTGTCGTAGATTGGAACAAGTTTAGTAAAGATCAATATTATTAGTTAGGATTGACTATGGAGGAGAAGAAGAAACGTGGATGCAATTATACACCTGCTGAGAAAAATATGCTCTTGGAACTGATTAAACTTCTTAATCATTTCCAAGAGCATTTAAATGAATAAATACAAAATAGAAATGCAATTTTGGAAATTGAGACTACAGAAACTGAAATCTAAATTGCATTGAAATAAAACTATTTTTAAGTGGAAAAATGTGTATTTATTAAATTGGTCCTTACAATAAAGTTTTGATTTGTGGTAAGTTCTATAAATTGTTGTTCTGTGGAGTCCTCCTCAACATAGGGTAAAGAAATATCCTCCTCCAAAAGTTCATCTGATTGCGACAGGGCAATATTATGAAGCACTGCACATGCTACAATGACCGGTGGTATATTTTTTATATTTAGGCCCATCCCATTTTGTAGGCAAGGAAATCTTCTTTTAAGGACACCGAAAAGCCTTTCCACAGGATTCCTGGTACTTATTTGGGATCGATTATAAGCTTCTTCAGCAGCCGTCCTTGTATGTAATAATGGAGTTAGCAGATAAGGCCGACATGGATATCCACTGTCCCCAAGAATAATACCAGTCCCGAAGTCCCCACGCTCTAATTGAGCACATAGTGGTGAATCATTGAAGATGGTACTGTCGTGTACAGAACCTGGCCATCTTGCAATAACATTCCTTATCTGTCTTGCATCACATACCATTTGCACATTTAAAGAAAAATAGCCTTTCCTGTTCCAATAAACTTCAGATTGGGCACCACCTAAAAATAAATTCTAGTTACATTGTGAGACAATAAACTTTACTAAGTATAATACCTACTAACATATTTTTGTAGAAAAAATCTACAAATAAGGTTATTTTGCTAATGTAACACAAGACTTATTAATTGTTATATTTGTTGTACTGTGTAGTATGCTAATGCATTATTAATCAGACATTTTTGGGCACATGATTAACAGTGAAGTTGGTAAGTACATACCTGGAGAATTTATTTTAATATGAGTGCAGTCCACAGCTCCCACAACTCTTGGAAATCCTGCAATTGCAAAGAACTCATTTGCCACAGCTGGAAATTCTTCTGGTGTTGGCATATTTATGAATATTGACTTCAAGCTGGCTATCTTGGCTGTTACTTTATGTACTATTCAATGCACCGTGGGTTGTTCAACCTCGAAAATGTCCCCTATTACGCGTTGGTAGCTGCCTGTCGCATAGTAACGGAGAGCTATAAGAATTTGATCCACTGGCGGTGTGGCTCGGTTTCTTTTTGTCAAGGGTTTAATAGTGCTACCGAATACAGAGTCCAAATACAATACAGTTTCTTTCGAGATGCGGAACCGTGAAACAAACTCCCTGTCGTCGTACTTTTCAAAAGTATTAAACTTTTCTTCATTTCTGCGCCTCACAGTTGGCCTTTCGTGATCCGAAAGTGAAGACAAGGACGATAGAGACATTTTTATCACGATTTGAAAAGTTTCAATAGATTTAACTTGATTTGAGGGACCTCGCGACCACTCTCATAAGGGTTGCTCAAATCAGTTTCACAGAGTATGTAACTGATCAGTTTGACAGTTGATTTGACAGATAAATAACGTTGAGTAGCGTTCCTGTATCCGAATTTTATACTGAGTGGTGTTTGAGCACGACTTAATTTAAGAAGCACTTAAATTTAACAGATACTCAAAAAAGACGTTTGGGTATATGAAATTAAAGTTTAGGTGCTGCTCAAACGTTTAAGCAGCCCTTAAATATTTGAGTGGCGTTTCAGTATTCGGCCGTAAGTATTTTGTGACAATGGAAAACAAAAAAAAAATTTTTAAGTGCGGCTGCTCGCTTGCTAAAGACGGCGTGAAGTTCATCTATGGTGAAGTTGTTTCGATTCTCCATACCTACATAACTCAATTTGTGTGTTGATGTCATCCGTCTGATAGGAAAGTACATAATTATAACATAATAGCTATTGTTGTTTTATTTTCTAATTTTTCTAATACCTCTGGGCACTCTTGCTTGAAAGAAAACGTAGCGTTTCGAGCAAAGAGTAATATAAGTGTTTTCTGAGTGGCCGAAAGAAAGTAGGACACCTGCGTTTTAAATTTTGCGGTGAAAGATAGTTTTTAAGGGCTAAATCTAGATGTCGCTAGCAGCGACTTCCGTTTTATCCTTTTTGTTTGAAGTCGATGTTCTTCTCCGCTAGGAGTAATAGTGTTCTGTGATTTATAGTATGGCGGCAATCATCATAAGGAGAAAATGTAGGTTATTAGAAGTGCGCTTATTCACGAACGGGAAGTCGAGACTCGAGAAATAAGAGAAGAGGTGTAAGCAATGGCGAATAAACGAAAAAAATATAGCGTCTTTGTGGCCAACGCAAAAAGGCTCCGACAAACAGGCGCAAATCGCACGTGACACAAAGGCACCGCTCGTCGCGCTACTGTCAGTGTCAGTGGCTTTGTGTCGAGTCGCGTGTCGCGCCTTTTTATTGTATGATTGCTTTAGGATTACATAGTAAGTAACACTGCCAAATGTTATACTAACCTATCTCATTACAAACATGGCACATTTTACCATGTCCAATATTTGATTTAAAATATTGAAATCACCGAAAATAACATAATAGTGATGTGCACAATTCGCTTTGCCCGATCTTCCCTATTGCACTCTTTGGCGCTTTAGCTTTCGCTCTTTATTTGCAGCAACAAAATCGGTTGCTGCAAAAAAGAGTGCATTGCGGCCAAAAGCTATGGTTTCCTAAAAGAGGGATGGAAACTGATGGCACCGAGGTTTGACTTTACGGTGTCAAAAAACACTATAATTATGGAAACACGGAAACACTTACTTACTTTCCTAAATAACGTTTCAGTGGCGTCAGTCGGCGGTAAATTGCGGAAGCTATGTAGGCTGCTACCACAGTCTTATGAAACCCTAGCTTTACTGGTTTTTTTTTCACCAGAATAAAGTAAATTCCTATTCTTGTAAGGGTAACACAACCAGTAAAAAGTTATCTGTGCACAATGCTTAGGAAAAACTATAAAATATAAAATGGTAACACTAAAACAACTTGTCAGTCAAACCGAAATTGACAAACTTAATTTTCGTTTGATTTGATCGTTTTTAATTTATTAGTTCATAAAAACAAGCAAATTTTTCATGTTCTCGATTCTTAAATATCGTTTTCATCAAGAACGAATTTGGATCATATAAATTATCAGATAAACTGCTATAAAATTCGCAAGAAATCTCAACCTCAAAGCTTACAGGTTTTCAATAATATGAAAATTGCTTTGTAAACATTGTGATGCTCGTAGTATTTTACTACGGCAAACCTCAACTATTCAGAATAAAAATCGTTGTCCTCTTACATAGATGAAAAAACATTGAATTAAAATGGAACTGTCTTCAAATAATCTCTCTGGACTACTTCAAAAATTGTGTTCAGGGTTGTCACTAGATCCAGGTAAATTCTATTTTCAAACTACAACGTATTTCTTTTGATAAAATTTCTATGCGAATGTCATAAAAGATACGATTTAGCAACAGTTTGTGTATAATTTTAATGTTTTGAGAGTATTTTTAGTTTTTTTCATGTATAACATACATGATTACTTTAGAACTTTGATACCTCTAAAAAAAAAAGGAAAGTGTTGCGTATTATTTTTATTGACTTCTGTGACTCCCTGTGGGCATTCTTGAATATTGGATGGCTAAGCCCCATTTACACAGTGCAAGTTTCTTGCCTGTTCATCCATTAAAGTTGAAGGATGAATTGCATTGATGCAACCTTTCTTATTGCATGCAACTGTCAATTTAATTGCCATATAAATCAGTCTGTATTGTTAATTGTGTAAGTAAGAACACTGTTAGGACAGAAATAAGTTTTGCATGATTACTTGATTGTATAGATGGCGCATATGAGCTGGCTGTGTCTTATCTATCTTCCACTGGAGACAAAAGTCGCACTGTTCAGGATGAGAGGCTGCTGTGCCAGAAGATCCAAGCAAGACTTTCCAGTGTCAGGGACACAGACAAATTCAATGAATATTATTCAAAACTAAAAAGTGCTGTAAGTAAGAACAAATAATATATTAAATATTGTATCATAAAGGTTAAAAAGAAATAATGTAAGATTGTTTAAATAACATTTTATGCCAAATATTTATAAAAACCATGCACATGTTTTTAAGTGTTCAGCCATTTAAGTGATGTTACATTTTAATTTAATGGATTCATGTTGCAGTTTATTCTGAAGCAGCGTGTATCAGTCCTGTCTCTACTGCTGGCCCTCTCGGAGGCACCAAAGCAGTCGGAATCTACTCAACAACTGTTCCCAATACCGCAACTTGCTATTACGGTGAGTAATTTCTAGAAAAACTAACTCTTGGTCTATTTTTTAAAGATGTTATTTTTTTTTGTCTAACACTAAATTGATTTGGATAGTTATGCAATCAAACTGGACTGAGCTAATATAGAAAGTTTGTTTTGAATTACATCTAAAACTGTTTGTCACTACTTGGGCTGAAGCTGGAAATATGTACAATTTAACTCAACCCTATTCCAAATAAAACTAAATTAATGACACTACATATTTGAACAACTTGTTGAAATGGCTCTCCTTTTACAAACTGTATAATATCATTTCAGAAGTCAGCCACAGGTATATGCGGCCCTACTTCAAGCACAAGTAAGAGCACTATTGGGTCTGTGAGTTGGGGCAGCCATGCGGCTAAACATCAGGGCTCTAATCAGAGCCTCCCATCCAACAACAGTAGCACAGCAGTTGCATTACAAACCCCCGGTAAGGGATCAATGTTGTTACTGCTTACTGTAAAACTAGACACCAATTTAAATACCATAATACATAGATTACCAACCGAGTCGATTGACTGACCGGTTGGTGCAGTTGGTAGCGACCCTGCCTTCTGAGCCGCTGGTCCCGGGTTCAATCCACGGGCAAGTCAAACATTTGTGTGCATGAACATGTCTGATTGACCTGTGTTTGGGAATGAATATGTATATAAGTATGTATATCAGTCATCAGGTTACCGTAGTACAGGTTCTACCTAGTTCGGGACCTGAAGACCTTATGTGGATGTTGTCTCATATTATTATTTTTTATTTCCTTCTAACATTTAAATGCCCATAAAAACAGAAATTCAATTAAAAACAGCTTATCATATAAATCCACCAAAGTCCACAGTAGATGTATTGCATACCACATAATGCAAGATAAATGACATCCACCATATTGTCTATCAATATTCTACAGCGATAAAATATTATCAACAATTTTTTTTAATGTACCCAACTACATAATAGGCAAAAAATTATTCATAAATGTTTATAGTACTGGCAGTGTAACAGACAACTAATTAGAAACCAGTGTAGTTAATTAAGTGTAGCATGCATATATATATATGCAATATGCATGCTACAAAATTCAATTTTAAAACTTACATTATAATATACATATATGTATATTATATTGTAAGTTTTAAAATTGAATTTTGAAACTACAATACTTACATCTATCATAATGTCATCACCAGATATCGGATATTTGGATGCATATTTACCTAATTTAACCTAAGTTTTAGATATGAAAGTATGGAAGCGGCTTCTTCGAATATTTTTTGGAAAAACAAACCGGTGTGCCAGAAACACCGGGAATGCACAATACTCACTGTCACTGTAGTCACTGTCGAACAGCTAAGTAGTTCGAAAATAAAAATAAAAACACCCGAACGCACGGCAAGCACAACGACGAACGCAATTATTTGTCGGGGTAGCTACTTGCGCACAAGCAGGTACAATTTGCCGCCTCACTCGCGCACTCGCAAAATGCTTACCGCTTTCTTTTAATGTAACGGCGCTAACATAATATTATGTTAGCGCCGTTCTTCTCTCCACATAGCGATAAAGGCAGTATATAACATAATTATACTATGTGGAGAGAAGAAAGAAAATTATCCGAATTTTACTATGCACAATGATTGAATGAAATGAAAAAACACAAAATTGGTCGATTCCGGAATTGCGGGATTTTTACGATCGATACAAAAGTACATTCCAGATAGCCAACATTTGAAAGTAAGTAAATATACATAAGATTCACTAATCAGCTATAACTATAGTCAGCGCGTCACGACTTTTTCATAACTGAGTCGTGAGGCCACAAATGTAACACACACACACGCGTACGCACACACACACACACACACGCACACACACACATTACTTTAATTAAATTAAATAAAAATTAATTCATTGATCATTCAATTTGGCCACAAATAAGCAGTTTAGTTAAAATTTTGGGAATATTCGAAAAAAAAATTCGATTAACTCTTATAGCAAAAACATTTTTACGAAGTAAATTACACTTGTACATAACATCCGCACAAAATCGGCTCATTCTAAACTCAACCATACAAAATCAAAATAATAACTGGTCACAAGTAGATAAATACTTAGGTACAGGGAAATATTCCCGCATAGTAGATAGGTACGTAGGCATCCAATAATACTTCGTTGATTATTCGGCGAGTCTCCTCAAACTACAACCTACGCAAGTACGCATATATTCTTAACTACTGGGAATAATTTAATTCTTATTAAGTAATAAGCGTTACCTACTTCATCCTTACAATATTTATTTTACTGTGCATCCTTGCTGCGGTAGTATTCCTTCCAATCGAAGTATTATTTTGATTATTTGCGAATTATTGCGAATACTTCCGAAGTTTTGCAACGCTAACAACGACCAAGGAACTAGGCTTTGAATGACAAGTACACAAAAAATACTGCGGTGGTAATGTTATAGTTTGGGGATGTTTTACAGGATACGGGGTGGGTCCTGTGAGAAAGATTAAAGGGCTAATGGATCAGTATAAGTACAGAGGCATGTTAGAGGAAGCAATGATCCCATATTCCGATGAAAAGTGGCCAGTTAGGCACTTGGATATTTCAACTCGATTAACCATAATTAAATAATGACCCAAAGCATACAGTAAACAGCTAGTGTTGTAGCTAGTAGCTAGTAGTGTTTCTCAGTGAACAATCGCCAATCGGTGACAATGTTGGAGTGACCTGCTAATAGTCCGGATTTAAATCCGATAGAGAACTTGTGGCACATCGTGAAGAAAACTGTCAGATAAACATCACTAACGTCAACCAACTTTACGACGCATTTGATAAAGTTTGGAGAGGTATTCCATTGGAAACGAGTGAAAAAAATTATAGATTCAATGCCACGTGCGTCGTTGTAAAGGTGTAGTCGACTACAGAGGCTACCCAACCAGGTACTAATCGGTTATGAATAAGGTATTCATATCCATTTCACGATTTATCCAAATTATTGGAGCTTTGTTTGAGGTTTTAGTGTTGATTGCATGTCTTTCTAATTAGTTGTCCGGCGCAGTTCATTGAATTTTAATGAAATTTTAATAAAATAATATAAAGTCTTAATAAAAATTAAAAATAAACATTGTTTGCCCACCAAACCACACTAAACGTATATTTTTATACTGTAAAATAACAGATACGTCCTTATACAACGTGTTGTTTTGCATCCTCGTCAAATTTCAGGAGGCTGTTATGAAAGACATAAATAATCAAATAAAATTACGATCCTGCTCAATAATTAATACATACTTGTTTTTTTAGGTATTTAAGTTTGACAGTATTTCAGAATACTCCACTTTCAAAGAACAAAATCGCCCCGTTGCGTATGCGGTAGGCAGTGTCGTACGACTATGTCGCTGTGTGCATGCGTTACAGTTACAGCGCAGTTACAGGGCGGTATCACACGGGCCCTCCACATGCCGATTTCCGAAAAATACAAAAAATAAATACCTACTTATTTTGTTATTGATTCGTGTCGAGAATCATTAGCATAGTTACCTCCTCGAATTTGACGACGATGCAAAACAACACCTTGTATATACTTCGAACCCTCTTTTACACTTTAAAAATGGTTGAAAATTGTGAAGGTCGGTGTTTCTAATTATATGCCCACCGCGGTATATTTTCATTGTATAATGTAGGTACTTGTACGCTAATTTTAGTGCCGTGCTTGCGTATAATTTAGATACATATGTGAGATCCATAATTATGGAAAGATTGTGGGTTAATGCTGTGTATGTATTTAGTTGGTAAGCCTTTAAATAAATAAATAATATCTCAGATCGAGCGAACGAGCGCACTTGCGTGCGTGAAGCAGTACTGGCTGCAACGGGCGTACGGTCACGCGTATCTAGTATCGTGCCGCGCCCGCAGCAAGCGTTGCACGCGCGCATCGCGCATCTCGGCTTCTTGCACGACAGACTTAAGGAGTTCATCGACCCTTCCTCTGGACTTATGCCGCAGGGTAAGTCTTGGCTATTTACTCCCCACCTTTTAATTGCGGTCGATCGACGTCGATAGTGATAGCCTCATAATATAATCGATGGTTGATTGATGAACATACTCTAGCTCCCTTCAACTCCCTTGTACCACACTGTATCAATCTGAATGGTTAATGTATTTGGCCACAACCTACCTATGTTAGGGTGCAACGGGAGATGTAACATCTAGTACGTTATGTAACGACATCTATTGACGCCAAATAGTACTAACGAGTATTATGTGTTATCCATAATACATTATGTTAATAATAAGATAATAACACATGTGTTATTTCAAAAAGTAATGATAATGTTATAAAAATAGCTTTCCATTGGTGGTTGATTAGTGGCGCTAATAGAATTTCAAATAAAAAGTAGTGATATAATAATAATGTGCTGTTCTGAGTGATAAAAAATGCAATGTTAGATTATTATTTATTAGTTTCAATCATAACAACGTTTTTTTTTTAAATTGATTTTTAGTTTGATTTAAGAAAAGTTGTAGAGCGAGTTTCGTGTTAACCACTGAAATCGATAGATGGCGTTGAGAAAAAGTCGTCATTTTCTGAATCGTGGTGTTAAGATTTTCCGCAGGAGAGTGCCACTCATTCGTATATTGTGGTGTTAGGTTACCGTAATAAAAATGTCAAAATATCTCTTCAACCGAATCTTTTGAAGAAAACCCGGCCAAGTGCGTGTCGGACCACACATAATGATGGGTTCCATAGTTGGGATGAATTTATCCCAAGAACAATCTTAACATGTAGTTAAAACACATGTTCTCCCATACGTTCCAACTGCAAATGTACGAGTAAGTTGTACGATTATTACTCGGTAAAGCCTACCTAGCTGTGACATAGACAACGTGTATAAGAAAGTCGTGTTGACCCTAGCATTAGTTTATGCATTTAGAATTGAGTCTTATAGCCTTGAAATATGATTTAATTTTCTTTGGCTCAATCGGCGGTCAGTATTGCAAAATACATAATTTTGAAAAAAATACTTATCAGGATAACTGTCCACAGACCACATACGGTCTGTAGAGAGACTTCCATACCAGTCCACAGACCGTATGTGGTATGTTCGCCCATACAATTTCTAAGCCATGTGACACTGTGGACACAGTCATCATAAGGATTATAATAAGTGATGGGACATAGGGAAATACTTGATATTTTTTGACATCTTGAATTTTTTTCGAGGTTTTATTGCTTAATTACTTAGAATTTACTAAACAATGGGTAAGTAAGTAACAAAAATACGGGAAATTAATAGAAAGTTTATTCTGAACAAAAATTATTCATGAACTTTTTGAAAACATTGCAAACAATATTGCATAATTGCAAAACTCTTTTTGCCTTATTAGTGGCCGCCTGTGCTGTCTCGCCCGTCAATCTATGCCGTTCGTAGCAACCTGTACACCTTCGTCTTTGCGTCTTTGACTCACGAGGTGATTATTACCATCCTGGAAGCGCTACGAGTCCACAGACTATATGTGATCTGTGTTAAAAAAAATCTATTTCAGTAGAGTATAAATATTTTATAGCACATAAGTATTGATTTTAACCACATTATTTACCGACTTTTAATAAAAACCTAACGGGTCTTATGGACCATTCCCACTCTGGAGCCTGGACAGTTAACCTGTTAATAGTTACTGAAATGGATTGAGTAGTCAATTAAGATCAAACTACTTTCAGGACTTGCGTTTATTCTGTTACACCTTGTATACATTTATTTTTTCTTTTTCTGTAGAGCATCTCGTAGTTGGCCTTGCGAGGCCGAGACTACTTAACCGGTCAATTCTGTTGTGCCTTAAGCGAACTCAAAGCCTCCAGACAGAGGCATAATATTATCTAAGCGACCCCCCTGTGGGGTACGAACTTCGGCTTAGGGCGTCGCTGGGGGAGGACAGCAAGTTGGGGACAGGCTGGATCAAATCAGTTACATTATTATTAAGAGCGTTTATACCTTATGAGTGGCAACGTCGCAATTTAGTGTCATATTTCGTGGTTTTCAATTTTTATCATTTAATCGGAGCTATATTTTAAAAATCTGTTTAATTAACTTTTTAGAATTACGTGAAAGTGTTTAAAAAATAAGTAACTGTAATGCTTACAGTTATTTTACAATGAAAATAACGCCCTGCAAGTTTCCAATGTATTATTTGCATATAAATAGAACTGTAAAAGCAACGATTTCTTACCTTTTACACAGTTTTCATATAATTCTAAAAAGTTAATTAAACAGATTTTTAAAATATAGCTCCGATTAAATGATATACATTGAAAACCACGAAATATGACACAAAATTGTGACGTTACCACTAATAAGGTATAAACGCTCTTAACAGGGAAATTTACAGCTACAGGCTCAGCTACTCCACCAGCTGGCACGGATCCGATCAAGGGACAGGGAGGACAATTACTTTGGGATCGGGTAGGACTTCGGCGGCGAGGTCGTGATTTCGATTTGAGTCTGTGACAGTTGACACACTTGACTTCAAAAATTAACAGTTTAAAGCTTAATATTTCACAAATTTTTTTTTCACAAATCCGCAATATTTTTGGAAGACCTATCCAACGACACCCCACACTATCGAGTGGACGAGAAAAATAAAACATCCCCACTTTGCGGGAAGAGAAGGTACCCCAAAAAAATTGTTTTTCTTGATTTTATTTTGACAATAAAGTTATTTGCACTGTGCCGGACGGGCGTGATCGCTGGGCTCCAGGGTGAGGGAGGTTGTAATACCCAACCAGGGCTATCCCAGTATGAGGTCGGGCGTCTCCCAATCCACAGCGGCGCTGACGTCCTACACCTATAAGTTCCAGGTATCTTCAAGATTCCCGACTGTGGCTTCGTACTGATGTCTTCGTGTTCCGGGGTACTTACTTATATGAAGGGGTTGATAAATAATAACACCAAGTTGAAAGTTCTTTAAGTGTTCAGGGAGCTATTCGGGTCCTTTTGAGGGGTTCACTTGATGACGTATTTTGAGCCGTAAAGTTCCTTGCTGATGACCACGAAATTAGCGGTCGTGACGCGCCCGCTTAAGTGGCTCGAATCTTTACCGTAACGAGGACCGCGAATTTCTCCCTGATTTTACGTTTATTTTTATTACGTTTACAAGCATTCTTACAGTTAAACCTCCCTAGTTAGGCACCCTATCCAGACATGTCATACATAACCGGATTCCTTGCGTAATCCCCTATCTATTGACACTACAGGAGCGACTGTGTGTCTTTCAGCTGAAAAGTTATTTCATTACAAAGGGGAAAACGGGTGAAAAATTACTATTATCCAGTCTGTCAGGTGGATTTCCTGTGAAACCCCTGAACCGATATTCGATCTCTAAACGGGTACCCAAAGTAGGTCTATTGAACTAAATAAATCTAGTATTTTTATAATTACATCTAGATTTTTCAGGGCGTGAAGCGCCTCTGAAGACTGTAAGAAAAATCGTACTATTTTGCCCCTGCTCCCAACCTGTGCTCATCAAAAAGGTGGACTTCCCATTTGACCACAGGTCCAAAAATTACATCCAGGGCTAGGTGTCGGTCCAGGCTACCTGGACGTACCAAAAAAACTATAGGGAAACTATATACGTCCCACCCTTTTGATGCTCACAAGGTTGCGACCAGTGGGTTAAATGAAAAACGACTCAATTTCATCTTTAATAGCTTTCTAGTACATACAATATGATGTCTAGGCTAGAACTATACCTATTCTATCTTATTATGCTATAAAATACAACATTTAAAAGGTTTTACTACCAATTATTCACTAAGAACGTTTCAGAACTTAAGACCCTATCTGGGTACATGGGCGCAAGTAGTGGTACGTCCGCTGTCTATTAAGTTTTAAAACATTCTTAGCAGTAAATTACTATTATTTGAACAAAATTACGTATGGCGATGTTCCGACACGTACATACATTCTATTTAAGAAATTAGGGAATAAATATACTAAGAAATTACTATAACATTAACAAATCTGAGTATGGTGACGCTCCGTCGCGAACATGCACTTTGTAGTGTTTTTATACAGAAGTAAATAAGTTTTATTTAACGATGGACACATAAACACTGTGTTCATTTTAAAGTAGGGGTAATTTTTTACATTTTCGTTGTGGGTATCACACCTTCCTTCATAGTTTTCGAGGCCACCGGTGCCGAAAATCAGGAAACCAAAATCCGAAAAGGCAGCCATAACTAGAGGTGGATCTCAGTAAATGGGTTGCTTTCTAATTGGGCAACTGTATGTAGGAGCTCTTTTGAGGGACAAGCAGATGTTAGAGAGGTTGTAACATCGTTTACTTAGTTTTTTTTGCCCTTTTTTATTTAAGTTATTCAACAGCGCTCATAAAGCGTGATCCTTCTTCACCATGATAACGCTTCAGCACAGTCCGCCAGACAGGTAGTCGATTTATTGAGTACGGCAGGTACAGCCTGGCGCCTTGATTTTTATTTACTCTCAAAAATCAACGTGTCACAGATTTGTAACACCCCCCCCCCCCCCTCCCCCTTTTGTGACCCCCTTTGTGATTAACTAAGTTACAAGTTGGTGCTAGGTACTACTCCACTTACCTTGATTGATTTCTTCAGGCCTAATGGGAGAAGGACTTGTGGCATCTATCAGAGATGAACTTACCGAATATTATCGCAGCGTGGCTCTACTACAGTCACAGGTATGTTTAACATAAACATTATGAATATTTTCACTCTTAAAAACTGAAAAAAGAACTTAATAATAAAGGTTGTGAAAATGCTAAGAAATATAATGTGTTACTAGGCTTGTGAAGGCGACGGCGGCGGCGGCACCTTACGTAGAGTATGCGTGTGGGCACAGGAGCCGTTGCATCGACTCACTTGGCTCGCCAATATCGCACATGCTGCTCACCATAAGAAAGGTACCCTTGTAATTATAGTTATATAAATTTAAGAATAAAGCCCCCTTTACATGATGCAAGTCTTTTGCCTGTGGCATACAATAAAATAGAAGCAACAAATTACTTGCACTGTCTAAGCACTTTTTTGATGGTGCTTATGGTTTCTTCAACTTATGGTATAAGCATAATCTGCCTATAATGTTCCCACTGCTGGGACACATGCCTCTCCTCTGTGAGAGGGAGTGGGCCTTAATGCACCACGCGGGCCCAGTGCGGGTTGGTGGATGTCTTGTTCGAATTTTTGTTTCTTGGACATGCCGGTTTTCTCATGATGTTTTCGGTTTCTCTTTTGGTTTGCCACTGGCAAATAAATCGTACATGGTACGAGTAATTTAAATGAATTAAGCTTAAATGCTGGCTTAAATATATCAATATCAACCAGCCTGTATCAACCATTTTCAATTACTTAAATATAGTTTGTATTTTATTATTTTAATAGTCTTTTCATATCTTGTCGTGCAGGTGGCGAGCTCGCGTCATGCGTGCACAGGTTTGTTCGACACGGAGACGAACGTGTCGCGATGTTGGCGCGTCGACTGCTCACCGCGCTCACCTACCCGCTGCTACTGATGCTCACTCGGTGGCTCATACACGGTGAGTTGATATAGGATTCTAGGAGCCGAACTTGTCTTGTATGTTATGCTAAATCAAAGATGAAGTCCAACAAATAAAATTCAAGGGAATGAGATAAGATAGTAATAGCCACTTTTGTTTGCAGGAGAAATTGACGATCGATACAACGAGTTCTTCATTGAGAGCAGAAGTGGAGTACCTATCGACAGAATGTGGCATGACAAGTACAGAGTCAGGTATGTACTTTTTTTTATTTACGGTCCTCTATGAATTTTGAGTCACTTTTGCTTCTGCTTCATAGTGCGACAAATCTCAAGACCTACCGATTATCTGTTAGCGTATCGGACGCTAACCTCTATTAAAATACGCTGGACTGGCTATCGCTATCAATTTCATGTGCCTATTTGAAAATCGCCATTTTGGCGCTGACGGCAGCAGTGTGGGGGAATGGAACTAATACTAGTGATGTATAACAAAAGGTTTGTTATCGATAAAAACTTTTCTGATATCGATCAGGTTTGTTATCGACCGATAGAAATATTACCAACGCTATTGTTACAGATTTCCTATAAATTAAATTGGTTTAGGTAATTATTAACATGTAACATTCGTGTTGTCTTTTATACGTAATATGGTTTTAAAAACGTGAAATACGTTTTATAACATATTAAAAAATATAAAAATATTTACTAAAATTTAAGATAATTGATTTAAAACAATATAGGCATATATTTTTTTAAATGTTACTAAAACACAGATAAAAAGACATGTCTGCACTAGTTGAGTACCTAACTAAACTAATGAACTATAGATAGTCGTAATAAGCAGATATTTTACATAGAAAACATAACTTGAAATAGCAGTATCTAGTACTGTTTATGGACTGTAATAATAAGTATCACATGTCCGGTTGACCCCTTCCTTCCTTGTTCTCCTTAATCGGATAACAGTTCACTATAGGATCAATAAATAATAAAATTCTGTAAAATAGTAAATTACTAAGATAGAAATAGTAATTAATAAGATAATCCCTTTCTATAAAGAGTGCACAATAAGATATTATTACTAGTCACATACCGCATGTTGCCATGTGATAAGAGACACAATAACTTTCTATTAGGTCTGTAATTACGGCAATTAACTTGTAACAACTTAATTACCGCAGGGGAGGGGGACAGGGAAATAAAAAAGCATTCCCAAATCACATATTTTATTAAATTAAAAATTACTGTCGAGCCATTTTTTCAACGTAGTCCGTGACTGATGTTTTAAGAATCAGGCTTCCGTGAAGTGTTTAGAACACAGATAATGATACATTGTCGGAGTCCAGTTGACAACCTTCATATTTTTTAACCAAAGTTTGAGAGTGTAATCGGAGGGGAACCTGTAATTAAAGGAAACATTAAAGTAGGTATGGGTAAAAAATTATAAATTATATACATATATCTATAATTATATAGAACACTTAATGAGAATTTATTTGTTTAGAATTATGAATCATAAGTGTTAAATTATTTGTTAAATAATAATAAACCTTGAAGTGTTTTGCTATTATTAGAGATCATTATAATATGCGTATCATTATTTTAACAATGATGAGCATGACTTTTGTTTTACATCATAATATTACGAAAGTATCGATATGAATTTTGACATCCCTAACAAAAGTTATTGGTTATAAAAATGTTCGTAAAATCCCGTAAACTCGAATAGTTTACGTTTATTATTGTAAGAATACACTGTTTTAAGCGGTTTTCTAATAAGTATTTATGTTTTAGATTCACTTACTTGTGAAAACTGACACCACTGCCCTTTTCGTATCGTGTTTTACAATATACGCACGATTACATGTTGGACAAACAATACAAGCTATGATGCAATCACTGTCACTATTATAACACTTTAATTTATATCACAATCACAGTAAACACTTTAGAAAACTTTTTATTCCGCAGAGACACTTAGCGTAAAATCAACAAACAACGGCCATTTGCAATCTTATTAGCTCTCAGAACTCTCACGTCTGTCACTGGGGGCGCTTAGAAATGGCACATCAAATAGCTGTCATTTTGTATGGGATAGCCAGTCCAGCGTATTTTAATAGAGGTCAGTGGTATCGGATAGGAGCGACGACGACGACTGCGTAGCGGATTAACAATACGCTACGACTGTGTAGCGGATGAACAATACGTTACGGCTACGTAGCGATCGTAGGGGATAGATATTCAGTTACGACAATGTAGCTATACTCTCAGCCCCCTTGTAGCAACACTGCCTTGTATGGTACAGTTACGACAATGTAGCTATACTCTCAGCCCCCTTGTAGCAACACTGCCTTGTATGGTACAGTTACGACAATGTAGCTATACTCTCAGCCCCCTTGTAGCAACACTGCCTTGTATGGTACAGTTACGACAACGTAGCTATACTCTCAGCCCCCTTGTAGCAACACTGCCTTGTATGGTACAGTTACGACAACGTAGCTATACTCTCAGCCCCCTTGTAGCAACACTGCCTTGTATGGTACAGTTACGACAATGTAGCTATACTCTCAGCCCCCTTGTAGCAACACTGCCTTGTATGGTACAGTTACGACAACGTAGCTATACTCTCAGCCCCCTTGTAGCAACACTGCCTTGTATGGTACAGTTACGACAACGTAGCTATACTCTCAGCCCCCTTGTAGCAACACTGCCTTGTATGGTACAGTTACGACAATGTAGCTATACTCTCAGCCCCCTTGTAGCAACACTGCCTTGTATGGTACAGTTACGACAACGTAGCTATACTCTCAGCCCCCTTGTAGCAACACTGCCTTGCATGGTACAGCTACGAGAATAAATACTAAACATTAACACAACATTCAAAAGCAATTTTCTCGTGAAATAACGATTGCCACTTTCGAAAAACCTTTTTCATAATAGTTTTGTTTCGAGAATACTACTTTCGTAACACCATAACATTTCTATCAACACTAGAGATAATTTCTTTTAAATCTTGCGTATGTGAAAGGTATTTATGCTTGGACTCTACTACATAAAAAACTCAAAGTTAAAGCATTTATTTCAATTAGGCACTAAAAAGGCACTTTGAATGTCAACATTTACATTAAAATAGAATTAATTATAGTCGCCTTTTCCAAAAGATAGTTTCGTATGGAGAAGAATAGGCATTAAACTCCACCGTAACTTTTTTTTTATATGTCTTACAATATTTTGTATACTTACATCAATTATAATATAATTATTATGTGAGGACGATGCACCTATATAAAACTACCATACCACAATAGGTAAAAATAATTTAAAATGTAGCAATGACAAATAAGTTAATTATGTGATAGATACAAGGTGCTCACATATTAGGGGTTAAAGTATGAAATTGCCGATTTGTACTGAAAAATTGAAATTCGTTTTTTTTTGTATTTAACATATTTATTTAATCAAAATAATTACCATTATTATCTATACATTGCTGCCATCTAATAGGAAGGTCATTTATGCCTTTGCGATATAACTCTCGTGATCTAGATTCCACAAACTGTGTGAAAGCATTTTGTACTGCCTCCTGAGAAGAAAACTGTTTATCACGTAGAAAATTGTCCAAATCACGAAAAAAATGGTAGTCCGTTGGAGCAACGTCTGGCGAATACGGAGGGTGACGAATGGTTTCTAATTGCAGTTTCTGTAGAGTTAAACGGTTTCTCGTGCTGTATGAGGTCTCGCGTTTTCATGGAGCAATAATGGTGAAGATCGATTCATGAGTCGGGGCTGTTTCACTGCTAGTTTTGCTATCATTGTTCAATGTTCGGCACAGTAGACATCTGCCGTTATTGCTTGAACAGATCGGAGAAAGCTATAGTGAATAACACCATGCTGAGACCACCAAACAGTTACCATTACCTTTTTATCGGTAAGCTTTGCTTTAGGACACTGTTGCGGCGTTTGACCTGGGGTCAGCCATTGCATTTTTCGCTTACGGTTATCGTAAAGAATCCACTTTTCATCACATGTCACAATTATATCCAATATTCCTTCATTTCTGTATCGATTCAACAATGCAACACAAGTTTCAACACGCGTTTCTTTCTTGAGATCAGTCAAATCGTGAGGCACCCATTTCTCATATTTTTTTATTTTATTGATTTGACGCAAATGAGTCAATATTGTTGGTAAAGGAACGTTAAACCATGCCGCTAATTCCTGGGTAGTTTGGCTCGGGTCGGCTTGCACCATCTCTTTCAATTCATTGTTATTCACCTGTGTGGCCGGTCTTCCACGTGGTTCGTTCTTCAAATCAAAGTTTCCATCACGAAAGCGTTTAAACCAAAATCGCACGGTGCTTTCATTTGCAGTCCCCTCTCCAAACGCAACATTGATATTGCGAGCTGTTTCTGCCGCGTTAGTTCCGTGTAGGAACTCGTATTCAAAACTAATTCGAATTTTCGAAGTATCCATCTTTCTTTCTAAGCTGAATAAAAAAAAACAACTGAAAGTCGATAATCGAATGTTGCACATTTTTTAAAAGAAGAACTTCATAGGTACCACGTGAAAAAAGTTGTACTCAAAAATCTCAAACCATGAAGGTTCTAAGTAAATTCGAAGTACCTAATACAATAAAACGGCAATTTCATACTTTAACCCCTATTATTTACAAACATTGTAAAAGTATACGATTTTCCAAAAATTTTAAACAAGTATTATATCAGTATGTGAGTTAACGTAATCACAATGTAAATCAATGTCATAAAAATAGTCCTCTAATTTGTAATAATATGCTTGTTTACAAAGTGAACTTTTTATATGAGTTTTAAATTTTCTTTAATTTAATTGCAATATATGACAAGGTATTTTGTTGGTAACATTTAATACAGTACCTCATAAAAGATTGTGATGATATTAGGGAATGGATGGTGCCGTCCTTCATGTCTCGCGAGCAGGCGGCTCAGATCCTAGCGACGGGCAAGAGCGTGGTGTTCATGCGGGAGGCGTGCCAGGACGAGCCTGCGGGGCCTAGCGACCATGCGCAGCATCTGCAGGCGCTGCTCAAACCACATACAGGTTAGTTGTTTGCTTTATACATCTATATAATACGCGAAGTTAGGTTTCATTTACAATTTTGGTCAAGATGAGCCAATTAGAAGGTAGCCTGGTGATTATGTGTTTTTTTTTTAATGTGATGATGTAAATAAATGTTGAGGCACCACCCACCGTCTCTAGTACAAGCAGACTCAAACAGATGTATACATCAACAATAAATTATATTGTTAATCTACAATTTGTGTTCCATATTATTGTATCAATGTGTAGCTAATATTAAGTAACCAATGTGTAATATTTTTTGTGGCTACACATTGATACAATATTATGGAACAAATATAGTAGACAATTAAATGGATTCTGGTCGATGTATTTGAGGCTGTTTTACATGCATTTTTTTACATGTCGGCACAATTTTTACATGGTCGGGGTCAAGTTAAATTAAGTAGCAAAATTCCGCATACGTGAGGGGTAATCGATATCTAAACAAGACAAAATAAAAAAATCAAAAATGTATGGCCTTTTTGGTCAACAACCGCTGGTGTAGGGTTTTTACCTGAAGTATGAGTTGAGAAAATTTAGTTTTTTTTTGTATTATCGTGTTGAGTTATTGATACCCATCACGTCTGTGATGTTTACACAATAAAAACTGATTATTTAAACTTATATTTCAAGTGACTACATTATCTGCTGTTGATGACCACAAAAAACTCATCAAATGAATTTGTCTTTTATTTGATCATTATTTAGATGACTCAGGCTGTTATGGTTCGAGGTTAGTGTGATTAACAACATGTGTATGCGATCATAATGGATTGCTTTATTTATGTGTTGGATGTGACGCATATTTTCCCCCAGCCTGTTCTTGTGTTGTGTACTTGAATTTTTCTTCATTGTGCGTCATGCTAAGTCGAAATAAATGGATTTTCTTTCTTTTTTTATGTGCTGCAACATGACTCAGTCCATCGATCTTACTAATACTTTGTGTGTGTATATAGTGCAGCTAGATGCGATCTACTAAACGAGATACTAACTTCTTGACCGTGACTTCGTCCGCGTGGAAGAAGCACATCACATGGCACTCGGCCATAGTACACTATGGCCGAGTGCCATGAAACGTGCTTCTTCACACCTTTGTACCTGTATATTAGTTCTGAAGTTTAGTTAGTGCGATTCTGGATCATTTTTAATCCATATGTTTGGGTATGGTTTTCTTATCGCTCCGGATGAGGTGTGGTTATTATGATAACCTCACTATGTAACATTGTGACTTGGACCGTTGTTTATAATAGGGCACTTGCGAAATATCATAATTATAATATATGCATGTTTAATATTAACCAATTATAAAATTATGCTTATCTGGGGGCATGGGAGTGCTTCCGCCAAGACAGGCCAATAACAAATATATGGCTTGGCCGTTCGTTCATTGGCCTTTTGCATGGTACAACATTAAATACTGTTACGAGCTGGGGTTCGGGATAAATAAATTTATACCAATTTACACGACAAACACACTATAATTAAAAATCACAAATACAGTAATCAGAAACTTTAAACACAATCACTTGTAGTTCACTATTAGTCCACTTTTACTGTTATTAGCAATGATTTCAAAAGGAAGGATACCCCCATCAGAACATTTTACATAAACCTTCTTCATACAAGAAAAAACTAACGCCATCTATGATAACTCATACGAACTACGTGAGTTCCGCGTTGCATAGGCCGACGACGTAACCTTGTACACACGGCTACATTTATTTATTTCTATACAATGCGAATCTGGAAATTGTAGCTTGATTATGTAGCCGTGATTTTTTAATCACATTTTATCGAAAACAATTTAAGGCGAAAGCGTCAGAGTAGCCCGCGAAATTCAATTTTCTTACGTTTTTTGCAATTTGCAGGTCAGTAACAGGTTGTATGTTGATCTAAATGTGATTCGCGAAATTAAATTTTTGTACTCTTTTTGTTTCACTCTTATGTTGAATATAAAACATATTAGGTATTTACCAAAAAAAAAAAAAAACAAAATTACTTACACTAAGTTCCTAAGACAAAAATAAAACACAAATAAAAAATGACGTCCGTACAAGGTTACTTCACGCGCTGCCGACAGCGCTCGACATGGCCGCCATTGTGGATTTCGGTGGTAAAATTATCACTTTAAAAATATGTTTATTTGATAATTTAATTGCAACAAAAATAATGTAAGATTACTTACCGATGATACGATATCCCATGTTCCTTTTTAACTTTTGTGTCATAATTTTTGCAGCCTTTTACCACGCAACTAGGCATTTTAATGACAGTACTACGCATCCGCGCGCGTACCGCGTTCGACTGAGTCGCGCTGGCCCTAAACTGATATTTTAGGGCCAGCGCGTTGGTGCCATTTCGCCGCGCGGTTAGCCTGGTCCTTACTATATATGTCTATGGTTATTAGCTGTTCTTCACTGTTTCGCATTCTAAGCTGAACTGTTCTACAACGCTGTCAACCCCTTATTTATATGACGAGTGTAAGTTACTAGAATGTTCTAACATAATTCGAGAACATTCTAGTACTTACGGGAATGGTCCAGTGTAGTTCGGCTATTCGATAACAGATGGCGTTAGCGTCTAACGTGTAGTTCTTCTATTCGATAACAGATGGCGTTAGCGTCTAACGTGTAGTTCTTCTATTCGATAACAGATGGCGTTAGGATCTACGTGACAATACCATTGACTTAATTTCTTACTATAAGCCCATAGGAGTGTCTATGCGACGGCCGCGTAACGGTCATGTCATACATTTTGACCTAGATGTAAGGTTTGTAGAGTTAAGGGCTTCGCTCTACATTAGATCTGATAATTTTTTAACAGTATAATCGTTATGTTAGTCTTGGCAACCTACTTTACATGAAATGTTTTGGTGGGAAACCTTTCGGAATCAATTCTCATAATGATGGTGACAACCGCATCGAAATGCTTTGCGTAGTGGTGGTTATAAGCGTAAATTCTTTCCTTTCTTGTAGTTAAATGGTGCCCGAAATACAGCGTGTGCCTATTTTGGGACCAATACAATCCCCTTATTATAATTTTAATGCTGAAATAACCGATTTTTGTTTATTTTAGAAGAAAAGCGTGGACACACACGAAAAGCGACTCTAATTTATAATATGTGTAGGTAATGTAATCATTCTGTAAATACTTAGGTGGAGAGCGCATGACAGAAGGATGTGCATGGTGGGAAGCAGCGGGCCTACGCGAAGGCGTAGCCGGCGCGCACGCGGCCGCGTCCGCGCGCCTGCTGGCCGCGCTCACGACGCACCACCACCTGCTGGACCACCTGGCCGCGCACCGCCGCTACCTGCTGCTCTCGCAGGGCGACTTCGTGCACCACCTCATGACCCTGCTGCAGTACGTACAGCCAAATCCTTTATATGTTCGTCGCCTTAGGGGCTGTTTTTGTCTGCTCACTGCACGATAGAATCTGCTTTACAGACTCAGCATTATTGGCATTGAATCGTAAATCGTGCCGCTGAATGACATTCAGCCATCTTCTTTCATGTCCGACCAAATTAAAAATGTAACACTGACAGACTCTGGCAATTAAATTGAGAAAAAAAAGTTTTATTTCGCAAAATGACCAAGTCATTAATGTCAACTCGACTTTGTTGAAAGGTGTGTGCTAGTTTGTTCTTTGTTAACAAGAAATTAAATATAGTTTTCTGTACAGTAATATGCTCAGTACCATAGCTTAAGGTATGAGTCCTGAGTTGTTAAAGGACAGAATTTTAAAACTGACGTGAACAAAAAATTATTTACCATACCACTTTACGTACAGTAACAAGCATAAATACCTTAACCGTACGCAAAATTTAAAAGCGATTTTCTCGTGAAATAACGATTGCGACTTTGAGAAAAGCCACTTACTTAGGAAACCCTAAGAAAGTGGTGCCGTCATATTATAATAAAACAAAATTACGGCTCTACTTAGACAGCGTTTTATGACGCCATAATGTCAAACATCGACCATCATTTTCATAAATACCGTTATTTTGGGGTCCATATTGGCTCAACTAAAGTTCTTTACCCGAAATTGTTCTTCCTAACGATTTGTAATCCGAATGATCACTCTTCCTAAAATTTTTCATCCTAAAGTTTTCATTCATACTATTTGTAGTGCTACCGGCGATGTTAATTACGAAGGCTGCGGCCGGGATACTTAAAAAAAACCAATTTAGATTTTAAAACTGATTTTAATTAAGCAAAAGAAATTACAATAAAAGATAACTATATCTAGCTAAATCTAAAGTTATGTCTTCCTTCGAAGCCGGAATAGAAGTGACCGACCTCATGTTGCGGTGGCGCGATGGTGCCGCGGTATTTGGTGCATTCAGCACATTTGCCTCGTGTCGCTTAGTGCGCATTTTACTTGTTTGTTATATTATTCATTGAGGTCGTCCTTAGTCAGCGCTTTCGGTATACTACGCTTGCGTAACATCTCCGCCTGTAGTTCAGCAACTATTTTAAAACGCGCAGTGAAAATGTTGCTGGTAGGTTTTCTCGTTGCGTATGCTTTTCAGATGTTACAGGAACTGTGTCTTCATGATTTCCTGGTCCTGTGGGTGCGGCATCGTTTTGGCTCGGTTTTCTGGAAAAGTTTCTCCCGGGGAAATATCTTCTGGTTATCATCGCAATTGTAATTATGGCTGCGATACACAGTATAACATAAAACGGTATAGTAGTATGATATAGCGTTTCAGTTGTTTCAAACGATGAAATCGGCGACTGAAGAGTTCTTCTGTCCTGAATAGTGTGTAGTCTATCCAAGTTAATAGATGTTAAGTTTGCATGTAGTGAGCTTATCTCCTGTGTTTCAGTAGTGTAGGGAATGTTCAATACTTTTACAGGTTGGCCTTTTATCTCGTCCTTAGTGTTTATTAAGGTAATTTCGTTTGTGTGTATCGAGCAGTGCAATGGAATGGTGGCAAGGAAGCTTCCCCTCAATGCGTCATAATCGTCGCTTCCACATTTCATCTGAACTCTGGTAGATTGAGGAAATGATATAACGTAGTGTCTACTGTCTAATTCTTCTACAGCCGGTTTTGATAGATGTACGGTCGTCAATTTACAGGATTTTTGTAATGTCTTGCTTGAAATGAGGGTTTGCACGCAGTCAGCTTGAGTTTGGATATAATGATATGTTTTTTGTTCGCAGAGGTACCGATTATTATTTAACTTCGGGCATTCTGCCTCCATGTACATGAACGTATTCCCATTGGTTGCTATGAAAGGATAAGGAGGTATGAGGACTTGGTTGTTCTTGTTTGGGACTATGGAGAGTTTGTAGAGTGTATAGGTATCTTCTGAGACTATGGGAAACCTAAATGCTATTACTATTTTCTTGTCATCGTAATAATACCCAGCTTTAATGATGTCATAGTACTGTCGTAATTCTAACTCTATTACGTGGTTCTTGCCATAAATTTCTTTAAGCCTGTCTACTACGTTACCTAAGATGTCTATTCCTAACATGCTATGATGAGTAGTCATCACGCGGGTGAACGATAAAATATTCTCTATCCTATATAATTCCGATAATACGTCCTCTATGTTTTCGCTGACGATAGTCAACAGCTGATTGAACTTAGCGACTTGGATCAAATTTATGCTACTTTCTGCTTGTTTTATTAATAGACTTAGTGTGGTGTTGATTTTACTCTGGTTTTCGACAATTTTGTTTATGATATTAGTATGAGATAGCATCCACTCTTTACTGATGCTGATATGCTCGTTAAATTCATCTACAGTCTTTTTTTGGTTATTTCTCAACGTCTCTATGGCATTATTATATCGAACAGCATCCGAGTAATCGAGGTTACCTGTAACGCTTTTTATGACAGATCCTAGGCCGTCTATAAGACCTCTTTTTGAACGTCTAGGCTCCAGGGTACGTAGTTGATTAGTGACTTTACTTAACTTATCCGAAAGGTAATCTATTTGATACTCGTAGAGTGAATATGTGTTATTTGTCATGTGTAATTTAATGTAATGGAATTGAGTTTGAAGGGTGGAAAGAGCGTTTTCAATGTCATCCAGGTTGACATATTGGAGGAAAGTATGATAATGGGTTACTAGTCTGAGCGGTCCAAGTTTAAAGGGTAGTAATCCAATTCCAGAGTCTAAGCTTTCAAGTTTTATCTCCTGGCTCCGTATTGCATATATTGTCAGTATCAGCGTCATCCTGCAACAATTTAGCAGTCTTAGGTACGCGTTTAAGGCGTGATTTTGCTACGGGGCCGCGTTTCTTTGACGTGTAGATGTGGATGGGTAAGTCTGCTAAGACTACATCCTGTGTGTATCTAGGGGCTAACTTTTGTCGCGGGGCTGATGGGTTTTTTATGAAGACCTGTTGCTTAGGTTGATATTCGTCCTCCTGCTCGCGGGTCTTATTTCGGTTTTCGATTAAAGAGGTGCGATTGCTAAGAGAGGTTTCATTTATGATTTGGTATACTGTTTTCATTTGATCTCTATGGTTTAATATGTACTGTTGCAATAGGTGGCTACTAAGATCAATGTCCCACGGGTCTCGGCTATCAAAGTGCCCAGTTATTATGTCAAATGGCCTGCACTTAGTGAAACTATGGATTGAGCTGTTATATCCGAGTAAGGCATATGGTATTAGATTATTCGCGGGTTCTTTTTTATGTTGAATACGTAGGATTCTTATGTGTTCAAGTAACGTGGAGTGGAATCTTTCTATGTTGCCGTTATCGTTAGGACTGTGAGCTAGCGTTTTATGGTGATTAATTTTGTGGAGTCTAGTGAATTCGGCGAACAGCTGATTAGCATACTCGGTACCGTTGTCCGTTATTATAGTTATAGGGAAACCATGGTGAGTGCAAAACTGTAATAGGCCCTGCAAGATACTAATTGCGGTACCGTCTCTCATAAGATATGCTTGTCCGTATTTAGAAAATACATCAATGAATGTTAGGTATTTCTCATTTTCGACCGTGAAAAGGTCCATATGAATTATTTCGAACGGTTTGGTGGCCGGTGGCACTATGTTAAACTTTTGTTTGATGGGACTTCGGTCATATTTGGCCTGACCACAAACAGTGCATTCATTAATATATTTTGTAATCTGGTCTCTCATTTTCGGCCAGTAATATTTATGCGAGAGTGCTAGGTGACATTCGTTTATGCCGCGATGATTAGTCTTTCCGTCATGATAGTGCCTAATTATTTCTTGTTGCCTAAGGTAGTCTTTTACATTTTCGAGTTCGGATTTACATAACACGAGGTTCATTGCAGAGCTTTTAAAGTTGTCTTGTATTATAGGAATGACATCATACATACTCAAAGTTGGGTTAATAAGAATACCAGTCCTTACTTTCGGGTTTACGTACTCTTTTATAGCGGCTACGACGTCATCTATTAGGTTAGATTGTGAAACGTGTATGGAGGTGCGAGTATGTGTGTCGAACGGTTTGGTCGCGGTCGGCTTCTTTTTAATGTCTCCTACTACTGTCATGATTATTTGTCGGTAAAATTTATTTATAGGTTCGTCGGTGATTGGTACCTCGAGTATGGGGTTTTCGTTGCTTGTGTGGGCTGTTTCAGTACTAGAGTCTGCTATTGACGGGGGTTTTTCGGAAGGGTTCGCTATTATCGAGCTTATCTCGTCATTGTGTATTTCTATTCGCGAGAGGGCATCAGCATTGGTGTTGTTTTTGCCCTTTTTGTACACTACAGTGAAGTCGTACTCACTGAGTTTCAATCTCCATCTGGTTAGACGCGAGTTAGGTTCTTTCAGGCTCATGATCCATTGTAGTGGCTTATGATCCGTAACTATCCTAAACTTGCGTCCAAAGAGGTAAGGTCGAAAGTACTTAGTGGCCCATACGATAGCGAGGAGCTCTTTTTCAATGGTGCTGTAGTTTATCTCGCTCTCGTTTAATGTTCGTGATGCATATGAAATCGGTCTGTCTGACCCTATTGGCCCTTGAGATAATATGGCTCCTATTGCGAAGTTAGAGGCGTCTGTTGTCAGTATGAATTCCTTGTTAAAGTCGGGGTACTGTAAGATCGGGTCGTTTGTTAAGAGGTTTTTACATCGTTCGTAGCAGTCAACGTAGTCTTTAGTAAGTGTGACGGTCCTACCTTTCTTTAAGCACTGAGTAAAGGGTTTCGTGATTCTAGCGAAATCGGGTATAAATTTTCTGTAGTATCCTATAAGTCCGAGAAATTGTTTTATCTGTTTTGGGGTTTTGGGTATGGGGTATTTCTGTATAGCTGTAATTTTGTCTGGGTTTGGTTTAATTCCTTCCTTGCTTATTATGTGACCTAGGAAAGCGGTTTCTAGCTTCAAGAATTCGGACTTGTCCATCTGAATCTTAAAGTTAGATTCTCGGAGTCGTTGGAATACTTTCTCTAGGTTATTTAGGTGCTCCTGGAGCGAGGTACTATAGACTATGATGTCATCCATGTAGACCAGGCAGATCACGTTTTGTAGGCCTCTCAGCACATTGTCCATTACCCGTTGGAATGTTGACGGGGAGTTCTTCAAACCCATGGGCATTCTTAAAAACTCGAAATGCCCATGTTCCACATTGAATGCTGTCTTATGGATGTCGTCAGGGTCTGTCTCAACTTGGTAAAATCCACTGGCAAGGTCAAGGGTACTAAAGTACTGGCACTTCCCTAATTTGTCCAGGACGTCTGTTATGTTCGGTATGGGGTATTTACCGTCTATGGTTTTTTCGTTTAGTTTTCGGAAGTCTACTACGATCCTCCATTTTTGTTTCCCGGATGCGTCTGTTTTTTTAGGGACAACCCAAATGGGAGAGCTCCAGGCTGAGTCAGAGGGTCTGATGATATTTTGTTCTAGCATTTTTGAAATTTGCTCCCTAACCTCTTGACGATGAACGAAAGGGTATCTGTAAGTCTTGGTATAAATAGGTGAATCATCTACAGTCCGTATACGGTGTTTTACCTTATTGGTGAAAGACAAGGGTTCGCCTTCTATGTAAAATACATCTGCATATTTCGAGCAAATATTAACTAAGTTAATTTTCTCCTCTTCATTAAGATGATCTGTCCGCAATTTAGATATTACTTTATTAATACGAGATGTGTCAGGTATTTGTTCTAGGTTCATGCATTCGATGTTATTTATAGTTACGGCCTCTACCGGGTGGTCTAGGGACAGAATAGTATCGTTGTTTGATGGGTTTAGAATTTCTATAATGCCGCGGTTATTACAAACGGTTGTAATGCATTCGCTTACAATGCAATTGCACAGGTATTGTTGTGGGATATGTACGTCACCGTCTTTAGCGTTTATAGGTAATCTGATAAGTTTAGTTGTGTTGGCTGGTATAACAGCCTCGTAAAGGTTTACATTTCGGGAATTAAACATTAAGATAGGGTTCCTGGCGGTAGCCGTAATCAGTAGGTTGTCCTTTAAGTCAATCCTCGTATTCCATCTGGTCAGTAAATCTAGTCCGATAAGTCCATCAAAAAATTTGTGAAAGTCATATATGAATAATTTAATTTCACTAGGGTCATTGAGTTCATGGAAAGCTGGTATAGTTATTGAATAATCGTTTCTAGTTGTAGCGTGTACGTTAGTTACCTCAAAGGGGTCATAGTTAAGGGGGTATTCCGAGTAATATCGTTGTACAGCTGTAGGACTAATAAATGACTGGTTCGCTCCGGTGTCGATGAGTAGGTTTAGTGGGGGGTCAGATATTTTTATGTAGGGCAACTGTCGTTGGGTTTGCAAGTTAACTTCTATTTTGAGGGTTTTAATGGGGGTTTCATCTGAAAATCCTGGTTTGCATTACCAGTCGAAGGTTGGGGGTCCTCACATTTTGTAGAGGGTTGGATCTGGTTTTGCTCGGGCGTCATAGCTGGTCCGAAGTCCTGTACGTAATAGTAGTTACCGTCGTCATAATAAACGTTAAAGTCAGCGTGGTCGTAGTCATAAGAGTAGGGTTCCTCCACGAGGTATTAATCGTAGTTATCTTCGTTACAATCGTTGAAATTCATCTCACGGGTTTTAAAATAATTTGTTGGGGCCGGGTTGCCAAACTTGCCCCAGTCGTGAGGTCTACTTGGCATGGGCTTAGCAACAAAATGGCTGACCCCGCTCATTGGCTGAGGTCCCGGGGCTAGGGCACGTGGCTGAATTCTAAATGCGTTACTCTGAGCGTTATAGTTAGGCGGCGCCGCGCGGAACATTTGCTGAGTACGTGTTTGGTTATTAGGTGCGTTGGGCGCACGTGGCGCGCCGTGTGGTTGGAACATAGGTTGTCTCCAACTGTTTTGCGGAGCCGGTGGCCGTTGCCAGTTTGAAAAGGGTTGGTGACCAAAGGGTCTCGGCATCGGCATGGGTAGAAAACCTGTGGGCTGTGTTAGTAATTTGGGCATGGGAGCGATTGGAAGTGGCCTTTTTACATTCGCGGTATCATTACGGTTTTGCAAGTACATCACATTTAGTTCCTCTTGAACGAACTCCAGCCCCCTCTCTATGCTTTCAGGACGCATACAACGTATTCGGGAACCTAGAGGTTCCGTTAGGCCACGTACAAACGCTTGCATTGTTAATTTCTTGTATAGTGTACGTTTCGCTTCTATAGTGGTAGTCACTGTTTCATGCAACGATATATAAGTCATAATGGTACTGAATAATGATTGACACTGGTCGTAGTACTCTTGCGGAGTACTATTACCCTGAGCTGATACTAGGAGGTCATTATAGAGGGCCGTTTCGTCCCTCTGGTCGGCAAAGCTATTAATTAGGGTATTTCGTATCCCTGCCCAACTATCTGGGATGCCATTCGAATTAATTCTAGTCGCCGCAATACCTGTTATTTTATTTAATATCCCGTTCAAAAGGCATAGGTTACCTAACTCACTACCCGGTACATTACTTAGATAGGTACTTGACTATCTGGTCACATAATTTGATAAATCGCGTAAGTACATTAGGATTCCCGTCGAACTCGGGGACTGGGCGCAGGGCCTTATAAATCGTATCCGGATCGCACGACATTTCGCGGTCCTCTAATAGGCTATTTAAACCTAAATCTATGTCCCTACTCGAATCTAACACTAGTTGCCTACTATTCGGTCTACCTGATGTAGACTCACGAGGTCCTAAATTACGTGGGTGGAAAATTTTGAAGGATTAAGTGACTTGGGTACACAGGAAGCAACACAGGGAATAATTCAAGTGTACTCACATAACCTTCATATCGGTCTCTGGGGTCGATGTCTGGATCCCGTTCTCTCCCGGCAGCAATCCTTGAGTTCTGATACTCGATGAAGCTTGACAGCAGGTTAGCCGCGATCGCTCACGCGCGGTAGCGATAATATCGATATAAGATAGACCTAGCTAACCTCGAGTATCCTACCGACTGCGCCAATTACGAAGGCTGCGGCCGGGATACTTAAAAAAAACCAATTTAGATTTTAAAACTGATTTTAATTAAACAAAAGAAATTACAATAAAAGATAACTATATCTAGCTAAATCTAAAGTTATGACTTCCTTCGAAGCCGGAATAGAAGTGACCGACCTCATGTTGCGGTGGCGCGATGGTGCCGCGGTATTTGGTGCATTCAGCACATTTGCCTCGTGTCGCTTAGTGCGCATTTTACTTGTTTGTTATAATTCATTGAGGTCGTCCTTAGTCAGCGCTTTCGGTATACTACGCTTGCGTAACATGTTCATAACACTCATGTTTCCGAAAATTGTAATTAATAATATCATTAATGTAAATATATTTTCACTCCTCTTGCTCAAAAAGACCGTCATTGTGGCGTACCAGAGCGAAGAAAAAATAGCAATTCATCCTGTTTACTTACAACTACCTTGCTTTTCGACTGCATCGATCTGAGGGCCGCTTTCGGAATGGAGATTTGAAAATCGAGGGTGAATGTAAAAAAAATACATTCATGCGGACCGTCAGATGCAAAAAAAAGTAGTACACTTTTCGTCTCTAAGCTGAACGTACGTTTCATAAAACTATTATTTAATCTGTGTGTGTGTGACCTGTGCCCTAAATCCCAAGAAGCAACAGAACAATTGGACAGGACGCAAGTAACCTTTGAGGTAAGAGTTTCATTTCTTTAGGCGAGCGTTCTGATCGTTGCAGCCCCTTCGGAAAGCGTTCATAGGCTGCCCCCAATGTGTGGAGGTATTGTTCCTCGCACACATCCTCTAGGGGAAAAAGTTTTTTTTTTTTAATTTTTGTGTGTCAAATGACAATGAGCCTACAAAAACGAAAAAGTCTTTAGTCATAAGTAGAATAATCATGAATATAGACTCGACTTATTACTGTTTCACAAAAAAAGAACATCATTTTATTTTTGAAAATGGAACTAAAATCGGCGATCTCTTTGGTAGAATGCATGCAATGGTTGCGGCTGCAGAAGAAAAAACAAAAAAAAAAGACATTGGCGCGAAATCTTTACAATTTTTCTCTAATTGCAAATTGAATTGGTAGTGACCGTAATTAATTTTACAATAGTGAAAATGTCATCATCTAGTGAGAATGGAGACCCTAATTTGCAAATAGAAGAGAAAGGAAAAGAACCACTCAACATTCATCTTCACAGAGGACTGAAATTAAGTTACCGGGAAAAAACATCTCGTTAAATATCCAGAATTGTAGAAATTGTACATTTAATTTCTAATAAAATAAACTACATATTTCATATTGTATTGGATTGTTTTATTTTCTCGCAATCGTAGTGAAAAGTAGAGTGTAACACACGGCGCTAAAAACCCATTAAAACTCGGTTTCTATTTACTCCCTCGCTAAAGCTCGGGAGTAAAACTACCTCGTATATAATGGGTCATTTTAGCTCCTAGTATAACAATCTACTATTAAACTCCTACGGTTTTTTATCATAACGCTTTTATCCCTAAACATAATTACCATAATATTTTCACTCATACTCAGAAAGAAACATTTACCAAGTGTTATAAAAAATATATGTGGGTAGAAGATGATATTTATAGTTTTAGGTTTTTTTTTCTGTGCATGGTTGATGGTGGGCTAGGTCGACGGAGCCCCGCTTGGCGGGGCTCCTACTTCTGTGTGGTTTATAAAAAAATAACCACGAAGGGGATGGCGGGGTCTATTCGCTCGCTTCGCTCGCTCACACGACCCCGCCATCCCCTTCTAACCTAACCTGTCCGAGTCGGGGTGCCCTAAAGTCCCAATTGCATCCAATTTCTCTTGATATAAACAACCGTTACACACCCGATGTCGATGGCAAATTATGTTATGGCATATCATAATTATGGCATGTGATAATTAGGGCTTACAATGATTAATGTATATAATACTGATTATTATGAATAAAAAGTAATCTAAACAAAAAAGATATGACTTTGAATAATAGTATAAAAGATGGTTATGTTGAGAAAAAATAGGGAAACAAATAAAAGTATAATAGATGTTTATTGCTACTGACATTATGAAGTTGAATGCTTCGGAATTATGAACATTAGAGACAGAGTAGTTAGGAATTGTGATTGTTAGGATGAAAAATGTTAGGAAGAAAATTTTCGGATTTCCAATTATCGGAGTTGAAAATTTAGGTGAACTTTGGCGCACCCGTTATTTTGATGTTGATGTTTGACGGTACCGCTATCTAAGGAAACCAAAGCTTTCCTTCTACTTTTTGTGGTGCTTTAATATTGCAATTACTGCTCTTATGTCGACAGCAGTTAGATCGAAGCCAGTAAGGTTCATATTACCAGGAGCATACTACAAAAATATAAGTCTGGTATCTTTCTTATGTGACCAAGCCTATAAGATATTAATTTCGAATGCTTAGGGACGAGTTGAACAAGCCCGCGACATCACTATACGTGCACAACCTCACGTGCACTTTGGAGGCGGCCGTGCGCGCCACCAACGCGCAGTTTGAGCCGCATCACGTGCTGGCTCGACTGCACGTCAATCTGTACCCTAATTGTAAGTGCATTGAGTATATTATTGTGTGGTAATTTTAGGCTAACCTCTTGAATCTACTTACTTGAAACATCAGATCACAATTCATCCAATGTGAGAAACGAGATGTATACATGACGTATAGCGTCGTCGCTTTATAACACTTGAACAATGTTGCTTTATACACACTTACACTTACTTAATTACTTACATTTTATACCTCTCCAGACCACTCCCAGCGGGGCGAGCACGGCCTACTGTTATAGGCCTGAGTCACACATTTTTATCACAGTTTTGGAGCAAAAACCGTGATAAAGTGCGTGACTCAAGCCTATCAGAGAGGCCGTGCTAGCCCCGCTGATGACGTTTAGATGCCTTATATTACGCAGGTGGCGGTTTTTATTTAAACAGTTCCTATATTTGCTTGTTTTCTTCAAGGCGATGGTCGCGACGACTGCGGCTGGGACGTGTTCGCACTCCAGTACCGCGTTGACGGTCCATTAGGCACACTGTTCCCGGCCACCTGTGCCGCCCGCTACCGAGCTTTGTTCACGCAACTGTGGCGCGTCAAACGTATCGAGTACGGACTGCACGACGCGTGGCGCGAACATGCCATCTTGCAGAAGAGGCTCAAGTATATGCCAGGTGATGAGTTACTGATATTATTAGTTGTTTCAATAAAATGATGCTCTACTGTGTTGAGGTTTTCATGAAGTCGTTTGTTGATGGTGCTCTATATGGTGCTGTGGCTGAGGTGGTGAGGTGGCTGTCACTATAGAAAAATTATTACTTCCTTTTTTAACTATGTATACGGGGTCAAATTAAATTAGCTAGCGAAACATTAACCGTGTGCCGGATGTAGATATCGAAAACTAATGAAACAAAACAAAAATAAAAAAAAACAATTGTTTCATCATTTGAACGTTGTTCAAAACTTTAAATGACACTGACTTGTAAATTAAGACAACCAAACGACTGTTACGTTATGTTTAAAAAAAAAAACTATTTAAACCACGCAAAATTAAAACTCCGTACAATAACAGCTAGTACACAGCACATGGCCTCGCGACTCGCGACTACCGATTACGTGCATTGACCTTCGACCACACAGAACCTCTGAGGCGCGAAGCGAAACCTTACACGTGGGTGAAGTTTCGCTACATAATTTAATTTGACCATATATATCTCCCAAGCAAAAAGGCTTATCTTTTAGTAAGTTATACTACCGAGCTTTATCTGCTTTATGCATTGTTACATTTGTCAGAGAAAAATAAATAATGCACGTTGCAGATTCTGAAACTCCCTTTCAAAGTCTCACTACTACCCCTACAGATTCTGGACGTATGACACGACCAGTTTCGTTATCCTAAGAAGTTTCTTGTACGCCTTTTGTCTTGCCAAAAGTAATGCCAATGCAAGAAACTCATACGACAATGTTGTGCAGAGGTGTGGAGCCTGATGCGTCGCGTGTCTTGTCTCCGACTGGAGGCTCTCCGTCTAATGGGCGCGTTACAAGAGGCCGGTGGAGTCGGCGCGGAGCCGGCCTGGCGCGCGCTACTGAACGCGGCGGCTGAACGAGCCGACCTCGACACGCTGCTGAGGCTGCACCATCACGCGCTGGACAGGCACTCCATACACGCCATGATACATCACACCACGCAGGTGGGTCACTGGCGTAGACAGAGTATAGCCATATACTCGACACTAAATAATAATACGACAAGGATCACTTCTTAGATCCAGTAGTAAGAGTAAACGAGACAAAAATATTTTCTCTATCTCCTTCGAATTATCAAACTTTTCGTCTGGCCCCAATAGGGAATATGCATGTTATTTATTTTGGTATTTGGTTCAAATATTTTTATTCCGAATCTTTATTGGTCGGTCATTTGAACTAGATAATTATTTTAGTTATTAATATATTTTTAATTACTTCAAATTAATAAATAAAAGTGCAAATTAAGCGAGGGAATTTCAAATTTGGAATGTAACCTAAAACGAAACGTAACGTCAAATATTATGTCAACAAGTTCGTATCGCTTACATTTGTAGGGTATTGCAAACTTTTGATGAGAAAATATAGTAATAACGTGGGTGTTGTGAATTCACTTATTGTTTAAGTGTAATTTTATAGGCACTAGTGAGATTAGAAATCATTTAAGACAATGACTGAAGTGGTTTGGTAAAAGCACAATCTGCCGAGAATAAATCCATTCATGATGTCGTCTTATCTTCTTTCAAATCCAAATTTTACGTCCGCAGAAGTAAAAGGAGTGAAAGCTGCAAGGTAATCATTCTATAATAACACATTATGTACCTACGTTATTTTAGCCATAAACACAATCCTAACTATGATGAGGAATAAACATAACCTATAACTTTTGATTCACAAGAATGTAAACAAGTTATTTCGATACTTCATCTCTTTTGATAACCTTACACAATTCCTTACGTATTTTTGCACCTATGAATCGCCTATTTCCGCGACTGGAAATAATACTTTGTCAGGTGCACTTCTGGTAGTGTTTCTACATTCAGGCTCAATATACTTTTAACTGGCTTTTGAGCATTTTTCATGGTGAAATAAGTGAAGAACGAGAACACCTATAATAAACAATTGACTGGACTGTCATTGGACATAGTATTTGTCGTCATCAACAGAACGCGCGAAAATGGCGGCGTTTAAACAGCTCAATGTTATTCACTATTTTAAATATTTTATTAAACTTAATTACAGCATTTTAAACAGTATTTATATTTTTTACTATGTTATACCTGCATATACCCTATTGTTAGCCCACAACTGGCGCCCAACAAACGGCCGTCACGGTCAGCTTTCTTTTGGAAAGTAAATCTACTATGTTAGATAGTACCAGTTTTCAAGTGACTGTCAAAGACTATAGCTATCTCATAAGGTATATTTACAATTTCAATTCTTTATCCACGCCTAGTATCTAATATTTACCGCGATCAATCAGACCACGTTGGTACAGTTTTACTATGTAAAGCAATCAACATAAATAAAAAAGAATTTTTGTTCGTTGGTAACCGCTTCACTCGAGAACGGCTGTAGATTCGTTTTTTTTTTGTTCGTAATAGTCTGAATAAGATTTTTAGGGAAAGAAATATTGGAAAAAATTACCGAACAATTGAAAATTTCGGAGAGAACTGAAAGTGTAATAAAAATTTCTACATTTCAATTTTTTTTTGATGTGATAACGTCTTATAAATCGATGAACACCGGCTGCATGCACGAAAAAGTGTAACGTTCCGTCTGAGCCAGAGCGTGCAAGCGATAGCGCGGAACAAGCGATAGGGAGGCACGATCAGCCCTTTCGTTAGCGTTAGCTTGTGTCACATTTATCTCTCTTCTCGCGTGACGTCAGAGCTAGTATTCCGAATAGTACAGTAGTAGTAGTAGTAGTGGTTCATCGATGTTTCTTTATGACGTTATCACGTAAAACTATCGTCCGTAAACCGACTTTACAGACAACCAATTCTTTTAACAGAATAACGTTTTTTCAAATGAATTCCTTTCTCTGATATCGCGTACATATCGATCTTTTCGAGCTGTCATTTTCATTGATATTGTTAGCACGTACTGCTAACATTATGAATGAATCCAACTGATAAGTAAGTATTTTGTCAAAGTCAAATATCGAATCCATAATGCACGACGCAAAATAGAACCGCGAAGTAAATTAACCTTTTCATTAAGTTGACAATGAATTCAGACGATTGTTTAAAGGTAAAGTACTCAATTAAAGTATGGAGGTACGAGGAACACGGTTTAAAGTTTTCACTCATACCACCATAGAAAAGGGAGGATCCTCCGACCAGACAGGTGTCGTGTCTGGTAGGCAACTGCCCGATGATTGATGTCGGTTAGTTGTATATGTGCTAGTCACGCGGTAAACTCTGCTAAATTCTGCTTGCGCGATGCAGGATTTGCGTGACGTCAGTATGACGCACAGCTCGCATGTGGCGATGTAAATACCGCTACAAAAGTACTCGTGATATAGGCCTCTGATACACGCTGTGCTGGCGCTACATCACTTCATGCCAGTGTAATACACAAAGCCGCCTCCGCGGCCGCTGCTAGAGGCGGCTTTGTCAACACTTTCCATAAAAACCAAGCGTATCAGCGTTTACTCGCAGTACGACACAAATTAAATATATTATAAACAGACGACTTTGTCGGCGATCCATGGCAGAGTTGTGATCTCAACGCACGCGAATTTGATAAGTACTGCCGTCTCTAGACGCTGCCGGCGATTCCGTGCTCTGTGCTAATACATGACACCACGCAGGTACTTCATTCTGTGATTTTGGTTGGTTTTCCTTATTATCATGTCCTAATATTTTTCCCCATATATAAGGAGGAAAATGTCATCGGCATCATCAGCCTATAATGTTCTCACTGCTGGGACCTCCTCTGTGAGAGGGCCGTAATCCACCACGCGGGCCCAGTGCGGGTTGGTAGATGTCACATGTCTTCGAATTTTTGGTTCTAGGACATGCCGGTTTCCTCACGACGTTTTCCTTCACAGTTTTGAGAGCAGTGGTGACGAAATATTTTACACTAAGTGAAGCCGAGGAAATTGTGTCTGACGGTATTTCGGGTTGGGTCATTTGCGGTTTAATATCATTCTAACCTCGCATTGTTATAATTTACACAACTACATTTTATTCGACATCTGTGCGGCTGACCAAACGGCAGTTTTCCTGTTGTTAACAACGTAGTTTAATTATTATGTTCTCGTCCTAGCCTCGTTTCGACAGCATGTCATTTTCGAGAAAACCCTCCCATGTCATAATGACAAGAGTTTTATAAGGTTTTGTTTAGTTTACGTCTAATTTCTAACATTAACTTGCATGCTGTTCTTCTCACACCACACACAGAGCCTGTCAATATCCATTTGTAGAAGAGTTTCATCGTTCTTTGCCATTACAATCCTATACAATTTTAAATCGTCGGCATACATTTCAAAATGAGAGTTTTGTATGGATAATTTAATGTCATCAACAAACATCGTAAATAATATTGGGCCCGGATGGTGTCGCCTGTGGTACACCAGATGTGGGTGTGAAGGTGTTGGATGAGTGTCCATTTACTACTACTCTTGCTGTTCGACCAGCTACAGACTGCAGACTGGAACCATTTCAGAAGTGACCCATGAACACCGAATGTGATTTCGAGCTTTTGTAGCAAAATACTATGGTCAACCTTGTCAAACGCTTTGCTGAAATCGCTATAGATGGTGTCAACTTCGTTACCGTTACTCATGTAAGCAAGAGTTCGTTCGACAAAGTTGGCCAAGTTTCTGGCTGTTGATCTACTTCTAAAGAAGCCATGTTGATGTTCCGTAATAGAGCCTTTGATATGCCAATTCATGATGGGACACAAAAGAGATTCGTGAACGTTTGCCAAAGTGGGCAATATACTAATAGGCCTACAATTGCAGATATCAGTCTTATCCCCCGATTTCGGAATTGGTATTACTATGGCCTCCTTCCAGATCTCCGGAAAAACCCCCTCAGATAACGATCGGTTGTAAATTATACACAATGGCTTAGATAAAATATTAATGTAGAACTTTAAGTTTCTCGGAAAAAGTACGAAATAAAAAAAATACTCTATGGGTGATTCCTGGGTCTAAAGAGAAAAAAAAAACAATTGCTATAAGGCCGTAAATATTGGAGATCATTCAGAACTTTTTGTTCGTAGGAGTTACAATCCTACTTGGGCAACGTGTTGAACGAGACGTTGGCACTGCGCAGCTTCGAGTCGACGCTACACGCCGGTATCAATACAGAACTCGAGCGACGCGACAGAATAGAGCAGGTGAAGGCAGAGAGACTCTCGCGCGGTAAGGAAATGATTACTTATTGATTTATATAACCATTTATTGTACACAGCAGCAGGTCAAGTTACCACAAACTGTAAAATTTTCTCATTCGATTTTGAACCTAACTTTCAACATTTTAAGGCTTAAAATAATTTGGAAAAAATTAACAGTTTCGTATAACCTGATGTGCTGGCAACTGTACACGCATCTAAACAAACAAGAATGCAACAATAGAAAAACAGTACAAAGGTGATGCGAAGATGGTATTTATGTTCCAGTAGATTACTACCCTTTGTTTTCACTTCTGATCCATTAATCGTTCCTCGATTCCTTTTTACTTGACAGCAAAACAAGGTCATGGATTACATGCGTATCTATGTAATGTATCTTTATAAGTCGGATTCTTTATACCCTTGAAGCATCCTAACAACTGGATGGATTTTGATACATGAGGTGTCTATCGACTCGTCTGGGCCGCGCGATGGTTATTGGCTTCCTATGTTTTGTTTTTTATAAAAACCAAATGGGGTATTATAGACCTCAAAAAGTAAAAAATATAATACCATGACCGACATTACTAACACCAACCCAGAGTTAAGCGGCTTAACTCTGCCACATCGGTGAGTTCGAACTGTTGGTGGCGCAAGATGAATTATTTGATTAACCCTATGTTAGCTGTTAACTCCGATTTATTTAGGATAACCCATGAACGCGCAAGTGAGCCTAAAAGGTATGAAAAAACAAACCGACTGCAATTAAATAGTTCAGATCAAGCTCACGTCTGAAGCAGTCTGATGCCCCCGCTTCCGCGGCAAATCGCGGCGGAGCGGACGGACCTCCGGCGCGATCTCATGGCGGCATGGAAAGAGCGACTGTCGCAACCCAGCGCAGGGCACGCCACGATAGCGGCGGTAAGACCCCTCTTTGAGGAGTGGTTAGAGAGGCGTCACGGCGTCCTCACCTACCGCCTGACGCAGGTCCTCACCGTACACGGATGTTTCGGGAGGTTCCTGCACATCATCAGGCGGGAGGAAACGCCCGGGTGTCACCACTGCTATGATCGCCCCGAGGACACGGTGGAGCATACGGTGGGGGCCTGCCCTGCATGGGCGGAGCACCGCAGTGTCCTCGTAGAGGCGATCGGCAGCGGCGGCGACCTCTCACGCCCGGCCCTGGTTCAAGCCATGGTCCGGGGCGAGGGGGAGTGGGAGGCAGTCGCCTCCTTCTGCGAAGCAGTCATGCTAGCTAAGGAGGTGGCGGGACGGGAGAGGGAGAGAGTCTCCCGTCCAAGCCGCCGCGGTGGACGCTCCGGGCGTCGGGAGCCGCGTGACGACTCCCTGCCACCGTAGGCGCGCCTGCGGGCGGTGAGTAATGGGTAGCTCACCGTCCGATCAGGACCAGGCCCGTGCTGGACGGCGCGTACGTGTTCCACGCGCGCCTCAAAGAGATGTCAGCATCGAAGAGGGGGCCCACTAGGGCCCAAGCCTGCCGAGAAAGCGGGATCAACCGAAAGGGGTACCGCTGACCCGGAACATAAAGGGCCAAGGAAGGAACACGGGTGGGTTTTAGTCAGTAAGAGTCTGACACTCCCTTCCTCTCCACCCAGAGCGGGAGGAGTCATTTGATGATTTCCCATCCTCAAAAAAAAAAAAAAAACGCAGTCTGATGCAGTTGGTGGCATCCAATCTGAGATTGAACTAACATAAATGCCACCAATCTCCCTTCGCATATAACTATAAGGTATGATTTAATTACATTGTTCTACAGGCGAATACGCTTTCACGGCGGCTGACGAAGCTTTGGACAAAGAGAAGCGAAAGATCTTCAATCAGTTCCTAGCCAGTCGAAGGGCCGACCTGAACGTTTGGGCTCGCACGTACAGGTACGTAAAATATTTTAGGTCACGACAATCGTGGATCGTTATGCTTGAGTTATTTGTTACGCACGATGTAGAACTTTTGCCCAAGTTTTACATGGTCACAGTACTGGTTAAATGTTACTGCTTAAACAGGTATTTCTATACTATTATAGATAGACATAATAAACTCGGATATTTTGATAAAGATTATAGATTAACATTATGTCATTAATACAGAAGACTACAGGATAAGGTCTTTGGTCATATCGTTAGGTTCAATAGATTTGTATAAAACTAGTAACAGGTCTAATGGATTATACCAGTCATTATTGATAGCCCACATTTGATACTTTTGAAATTATCTCGACTACGCGTGCTGGTTTTCAAAGTCGAGAACTTGCGCACACGCATTTAGCTGCCACTACATGTGAAACTATTGATAAGCAAATTGCACCGGTTAGTACGTCATTAAGCTACTCTAATTATCATTGCCATCATTCAATAATCTCTTAATTACACAAATAAACTTCTGGCTGCTATGAGTCTATAAAAGTTTAAACGGATTTTGATGAATGACAAATTTTTTTCGCCAACTTTCTTATAAAATTTTCTGAAATACAAAGATCTATGTTTTACAGACCCACGCATAAGACAATGCCGTTAAATTCTTATACAACTGCCGTTACGGAACCCTACTCCTGCGGTACTAAGTTCGAACCACATTTCTCGTTTAGATCATGGCTACATAGAGTATTTTATTGCAGGGGTCACGTGACCACGTTGATACTGAAGCTGGCTCTTCACGCGGAGGTGTCTCTCCAGACGCTGGCCTTCCGACTGGACTACAGCGACTTCTACAAGCGCGGCGACGCCAAACTGCATGAGCCGCTCACCTACCAGCACAAGCGACTCAGCGAGATCGGACTCAATTTAGCTAAGGTAACTAATACTATACTTAATAAAAGTTTGTGGCTCTCGTTAGCCTTATCCCAATTCTGCACCCACACTATATCTAATCACTATCCTCTACTCGCGGATCTAACATCAGTGTGTTGACTGCTTCAACTTGCAACTTCAAAATATTAGGTAGCAAAATTATATTGAGACAATAGTAATGTTTCAATTGGTAGGTAATTTTTATTGTCGAACCTCGCCCTATAATCTACTACCGGATGTGATTCAGTACTGCATGATTACGTCGTTCAGGTAAAACCGGACGTGATGCGGAATAGTTGTCATGCGATATATATACAATGTTATCACTATGATTTGTATGATCAGATAGATTAAAAACCAAATTCGACAGTTGCATATTTCATTCATAAGAAATGTCGATATCAGTATCGGTTAGCTGTAACATGAATGATTGATGTTACACCTTCTTTGATGAATATGGACTCCTTACACCGGATTATAGATTTTATAACAAAATAAATTAAGTGCAAAGTTGCATGAAATAATTTTTACAGCTTATTTAATTTGTTGCAGAGCAAACTAATAGACCGTACAAAGAAGAAATGACATGTAGTTACATCAGAGTGTATCGCGCCTGCCGCGTTCTGCTCGCCGTGCCTCGATTGCGTATGGACGCAATGATATGTCCAGGGCTCTTATTCTCTATGACTCTTTGCAAGTAATACGAACTCTTTAAAATGATAATCTTAAAATTTCATGGTGGTATTGCCAGCTAAACACATTTAGTACCTATGTGTAGTTTTTTTTTCGGTTCACCGGATTAATTTATTATTACTGAATATTTGCGAAATTCTAAGGCACTAATTAAGATCTGAAGTTGAATAAATAAATGAAATTCCGATTATTCAAAATATTTAAGCGCAATTGGCAACAAAAAAGACTGCGTTGAGACTGCGACTAGCACTTTGTCATAGTGAATAAGGACCTGGGGCCGTACTATGACGTGTTAACACCATCATGATTCCGTTGCGAAAAAGAGATAGTGCTATCGGCCATGTATAGCTACGTCTCTCTTTCACTCTGGAACAATGATGGCTTTAACACGTCATAGTATGGCCGCAGTACCATTAGGTAGCACAACCCTCGTACTTCCAAACCACAAAAGTAATCTCCTATTGTTATTTTAGAGTTTCATTATTAATAAGTTTATACTTCTATGCAGATTGTATGATGAGCGACGGCGAAAGTGTGTGGAATGGAACAATTTATTTGTTTCAAAAGACCAATCAAAATATAGAGTGACATCATAACGCTTTTATGCCACAATACATAAAGATGTTGCCAGTCCCCGGCGTTATATTGTCCATTATTCGTCGCCTAGTGAATCTGCTGCAGTATCTAATTTCCTCTCAGCTGAGGAATGTTTATAATGTTGTAAAACTAACGCTCTCTATAAGCCTGCATGTGCATGTGCCATTATTGCCACATTATACATTTTTAACTATAATGACATTCTTTTATTTTGCTTCAGTTTATTTCATATTTCTTTTGGATGACAACTTTTTGTGTGGTCAGTGATACAAAGTTGATCGAGCTAGGTTTTTGCTTTAAGGTTGTTTAGCTTATTCAAATACTTTAATGAGAGATATTTAGAAAATAGGAAAATAAAAGGTAAATGAAATAATTTTTAAATATTTTTATATTTACTTAGAAATCAAGACTTTTTGGTAAACATTAACAGTTGTAAATTATCATCATTTTTGGTCCGCTCGCTGTTCGGTGGTAGATTAAATAATACTCACACCAGAAACCACATAACGATAAGAAATGCAATAAGTTGTATATAAGATAAACACGTTTTACACATTCTATAATGTAAATACAGTTTCCTTGCATTTTCCTGTTAAATATATTTATTACAATCTATAATACATGTTACAAATTGTATCAACAATAATGTTCGCATTAGTTTCCTGTGCTACAAAAATACTGATTCAGTCAATTTAACGTAAAATATAATACATTTTATACACGTATGGTGTGTTACTGACGTCATCCTATTTGCGTTTCGGAAAATCCTTGTTCGCCACCCGATGACTTACGTATCGTTGGTCAACTGGAGACTGGGTGACTGCACGACTACACGACTACACTTCTATCTGCGGCGTCATCGTAACGGGCTCCACTACTTATTTGCGCATGATATAGTCAAAATATACTACGTATATCGTATGTGTGCGAGTGCTTCTGCCGTAAGTTACTACGGTAGCTAATTAAGAGTAGAACGAGGTAAACGTATACCGGTTTACAGTGTGACCAGCTACTCTACTACCATATAAATTAATAGCTTGCAAATAGGTATACTAAGGTAAATACCTACCTACCTACCTATGCCTACTAATGACGCTCTAATAGTTAATTAGAAGATAAATTACGCTTTTGATTGACAATAATATTACAAACGTTTTGGTTTCATAGAATTTGGCCCTTTCCATATCATAAAGTTTATTAATCTAAGTTTATATTTACATTTTAAAATCAAATATACATCTCTCATATTTAACTTAACATCAATATAAAGTTTATAATAATATAATATTTGTACAAAAGCATCATAAATAGCACGTAATTCAACGGTAACCTAACTAAAATCTCAATGTATCAACTAATCTATCTCATAGTTTGTCTTTTGCAAATCTTCTAAGTTTTTAAATAATACTCATTGTAAGTTCAGTAAAGTGTTCAAAGGCAGTCATTTGTGCAGGCCTAGTTTATACTTAAGTAAAATGCAACATGCTCAATCTGTAACTACTAACAGTTGACGCGATGGGTATTCTTGACGAACTAAACAGTGTATGTTTGAATTGTAAGCAGTTTGTTGTGGCTGGTTGTTAACTCCGCGGGTCATATTGAGAAAATATTTAGTGAATGAGGCTCGTCAGAGGTAGTGGCAGGTGCGCTTGTGCACGGGCGACCGGCGCAGCGCGGCGCGCACGGCCTCCTCGAACACCTCGGTCATGTTGACTCGCTCGAGCGCAGAGCACTCCACCAGCTGGACCGCTCTGAAACAAGTGCAAGCGCACCATCACTCATGTGTACAAGTAGTGATCCCTTTATCTACAATGCCACTCCGACTGATAAGCGGCACACATAGAAACTCAATAATCAGGTATAATACGAACGACGTGTCAATATCTGTATGTGCTCAAAGGTAGACTGTCAATTTTTGTAACCTTGACGTTGTTTAGTGTGCAAATATTTAACGGCACTTAACTAATTGTGTGGTAGTTAAATCGCCTGATTTATTTAACAAATTATTCCTGTGTCGTTATATCACAATACTTGTGGCATTATCAGCGGGTGATAAGAGGCGATAGCGCAGCTGCCGGCGCTCGCGCACGATAACCCTTGTCAGTTTTCACTTTTGTATTGTTTAAAAAAATATTCAGTTTCAATACTATCTTTCTCTGTCATTTGAATTATAGATAGTAAAGCAGATATTATTGTTGGAAGCATAAACTCACCGAATTTTCTTTTTTAATTTCTTTCCTTCCTGTGTGGTCACGACTGCGGTGCCGGATGCTCGCAGGTCTGTTTTGGTAGCTGAAACAGATATATTTACCATAATGAAATATGTATTTTGATATACTTTACATTCCATTTTTTTTATTCAGATATTCCTAGCGTCCTTTATCGCAAGCTAGTGTATATAATATTATTATGTGGTCATGTCTCCTCCGTTCATATATTTACAATATAGTTACATAGGTAGCTGTGTCAAGAATGCGTCTCTTGACAGAATGTTTATTTTATTTGTGCTAATAAAAACAGGACTACGCCATTTATGACCTCGTCAGGCACCGCCCTGCACATGTTCGGATTAGATGTCTCAGTTAGAGTTCTGTGTATTTTGTATTAAATCGATACATGGGCCAGTTAATTGATTTCATCACCCATAAAATTCTGATCATTAGACCTTAATTATTTAGTCAGGGTGAATAAACAAAGCCTGCTAAGTGCAAATTTAACCATGTATGTAAAGCAGTAATTATGTTCTTCCTTATTAACCCTCATTCAGCTAATAGCCACAAATTGCTGTGTACATAAATTAACAAATATTATAAAAAATAATACGGCCTGTAGCATTTTACAACGGATGCTTCCTTTAGAAAGAACTTTCAAATCGAACTCAAACTAGTAACTATAAATTAGGCAAGAATGGCGCGTTTACTAGGTAATACGATTTAGTGATAATTTTACTAATGACATCGACGAAAATACGTTGTTTCCGTATTTTGGAACTAATACCACAATGCACGCATTGCGGCCATTCTTACATCGGCATGCAACCATGCACTTCCAAATAAATAACGTTCTGAACTCACCAACTAATACAATGGGTACTTTTTCATTGAAGTGCTTTAGCTCTGGATACCATTTGTGGATCACGTTTTCGAACGACGAACGAGTGGCCACCGAATAGCACACGAGGAAGCAATTCGTCTGAAACAGAACAATAACATTTTTTAAATTGTTCATTTTAGCACGTAAACAAGAATTCTGTCTAATTTATTTAAAAGTTATCTGAACGTGGACTCGTTACGTCAGTCAGAGCCTCAAACCGACATTAGTGACACTAAGCCACCTTAGAGAGGTCTCAGTTCATGAGCAGGATGTGTAGAAAGGGTTCTTAAGGATTGTGTTTAAGATAGACTTAGCGATTCAGTCTAATTACTAGGTGTTGTGTACCTACGGGTGTCAACTAGCGAAATTTGTTGGTTTTCATTAGGGAAGCTGGTTTTATACAGCACTAGAGACCCTCCCTCACTGCTCAATGCAGCGTATGTATGCTGTTTGTGGTGATGTAAAGGATGGGGAAAACTTACCTGTGTATAGGACAATGGCCTTAATCGTTCATAGTCCTCCTGGCCGGCGGTGTCCCACAGCGCCATCTCCACCTCCTCGCCGTCCACCGTGATGTGACCGACATAGTTGTCGAAACTGTGGAAGCAAAAAGTATTCAATGTCGGGTTATTTTCCCGATTTTAACATTTTAAAGTTTCGACGGGAATAACAACGCTGTTTCCATTTGAAATAGGTAGTAGGGTTGAGCCATATGCTATGAGCCAGCGTTTACTTTCTGGGACGACAATTCAAAGATTGGCGATTGGTAGGTAACAAAACGATCCGACCGTTCCACGAATTTGTAGCTATGTGGTTGGATCAACTCATATACTTAGATCTGCGTTATTAAACGGCGGAAATTGCGCCACGGACAATCTTCAATCTGGAAATGCTTGGGCGTTTGCGATCCTTCAACCAACCTAGTAGGTAATTAGGATGATTCTCGTGGAGCGCTGTAGGTTGTAGGTACCGACTACTTCCTACGGACTGTATGTCGGTCGTGTCAATGTAACTAAACCTACGTTGTCGTCGCCGCATTGTTTTCGCGGTTATTCACTGACCATTAAGTACGTAGAGTTAGACTGATGTCGCTTTGAGCTCATTTCGGGTAAACCCAGGTTGAACCACAGCAATGAATTAACGTTACGTTAAGTAATGTTTGTGGTTCAGGTACGAGTCGGTCATTTACTTAGGTATGAGTCGCCCCAGTGATAATGGGAAATTGGGATGCTAAATGCTATAGGTACCTACCTACGTGTTGATGCTAGCCTCGTTTTCCTAATCCCATCGAAAAGTTCCTACCTACCTATCTATCAATAATATAAAAATACAATTGCTTCTAAATTAATGTATAAATCGGTGGCTTAACCAGATTTTTTTTCCCTCACACTTCACCTCATTATATGGATATTATTAGTTTTTTTTCCTTGACCCTATAACGCGCTACATGCACGTATATGTATACCGTATTAATGGACTTTTCCAAGTTAGCTGTAACGGGCTTAAAAAGACACTTAACGAAGCCGAGAGTCACTTTTACTCCCCGTCATTTTAATCATTGTTCTGTACTGGACCATACCTGGGGACCTTCTGGTGACGGAGATATTGAACGTCAAAGTGGCAACTTTTACTGATATTTTTTTCTAAAACAAGTTTTTAATGTTACCTACACACAACTTTAGATACCCCCACAACCCCTGTACACCACCCATAACGGTGTTGCATGCACCCATAAGCACATTGTTTTGCGTGTGTTACATTGCGCACTACCGCAAATAGCAAATGTTCATACCAAAAATAAAAGTTGTTTCCCAGCTATTAGGTATGTTTGTGCAATGTCACTTGGTTTGATGTACAGAATGCGTAGTTGACGGCTATGTGATGGGTATTTTTACACCCTGTATAATGATTTAAGTTTTCTTTAACTATATCATAAGGAGGACATAATCATGTTTACCACTAGGTACCTATTCAAAAGCCGCAATGATATAATATAATACGTAAAATTTAATAAACACTATTTGACACAATGTTTAATTTGTCTTTCTTTAAAGAAGGTGTATAAACGGCTGCGGCTTATACCAATTCCTTCAAGCTACGTCATCGCGCTCTAACACTTTAAATTTTCGGACCGCTAGCGCCGCTGGAAGTGTTAAGCAGTACAGCAACGAGCATAAATAGATTCAAAAGCGATTTTCTCCTAAAGGATTGATAGAACTTTTATGGTGTTACGAACATAGTATTTTTGTAACAATACTATTATGTAATAGGTCTTTTCTCAAAGTCGCAATAGATATTTCACGAGAAATTCGCTTTTAGATTTTGAGTAGGTAAGTGTAAGATATTCATGCTCGTGACTGTAGGTACTGTTAATAGACTATACTAGACTGTTGGTAGTTGATAGCTAGACTATTTTGTCGTAACCTTTCTGGTTTTTCTCTGGCTTCGGTAGGTTCTACTTGGGATTCATCGATATACAGGGCTATTGGTAAAATACCATCAACCTCTTAAGGGGCCATTGTACTCATCATTAAGAACAACTTTTACTATGGGGCCAAATACGAAATCGCGAAAAAAAATCTGCTGTTCCCTACATTAATGTTTGCAGAACTCTTCAAAATGTAGAGACCAGCAGATTTTTTTTCGCGTTTTCATATTTGTTCCCATAGTAAAAGTTGTTCATAATGATGAGTACAATGACCCCTTAAGAGGTTGATGGTGTTTTACCAATAACCCTGTATACTTAATAACTGGATATGTATAAATTTACGAATATGGTCACCTAGACCCAATCCTTAGGTACTTATTGTCGTTTTACTCAATTGCTTATAACATAGAGTTGAAAAGTAGCAGTAGGCGTGCGTCCAGTTTCATAAGGAGGAAGCGACGACGTGTAGATACAATACAACAATGCCGCGACGTATTTGACTTTATAAATAGTGCAGCTCGCAATGGTAAGTAGGTACCTGTTCAATAATATTAGCCCACTGGTAGCGAATACTGCTGGCGAAATTAACATTCAAAGCGCTTTGCGACAATTTTAGACGATTTTATGTGTATAGTTTTTGAATAGTGAACTATCTGTACTTACTTTCAAAACAACTCATGCTATATAAACCAAATTCCAATGAACCCATCAATTTTATTAGTGACTTATAAGTAGTATAGATAATATGTAGAGATAGGTAAACTAACGAGCCATAAATGCCATAAATTAGATATTAATTTGTTGTTGGTTATCAACATTAGCCCCAAAACGATGGCGGCCGTTGCTAAGGTGGAGGACGAAGCCAAGGAGTCGTCAAACAATATGGAACATGTCATTATTCCGATGGGTCTGGGACGTCCGACAGAAGATAGTCGAGGAGCCCACCGTGAAATAAATATTTAACTAGGTGAACTGTAGGTACCTATATCTATAGCCGGTTAAAGAATCATTTATTTTATGTAGCATATCAGTCAAATCATTCGCTATACTCAAATGATATTTTATATCTTGTTTAGCACCTTACAACTCATGATTAGTCATCCCGTAAATTCTACGGTATTGTACTTTGAATGACGTAAGACAAATCGATTTCCTGCTTTTAATACAAGTTTTATACACACTTGTTTGTGTTTCTTGAAGTTGACAGTTCAAGGCTCAATAGCTTCTAGTATTTAATGGTCCTATGCAATGCATCTTTATTCTCATTTCAAATAATTTGCCTACCTAGTTAATTAAATTTAATCATAATTTGTTTTTAAATTACTAACTAATTGTTATTGACGGCACGGTTGGTGCAGAGGTTAAGCGATTGACTGCTGCGCTGCGTATCGCGGGTTCGATTCCCGCACGGAACACATATTTGTATGCCCTACAAGTAGGTAGTTGTTCCAGGTCTGGCTGTTGTGTATGTGAGTTTAAATGTTTGTAAACGCACCCACAATACAGGAGAAATTCCTAGTGCGGGGCAACGTTAAAAAAAAAACTTTAATAAAAATAAAAAATAAATGGTATTATGAGTCAGACGTACGGTAAAGTACTAAGGATGTGTAATAAATAATACTGTATAGTTTTGAATACACTAGAAGGAAAATTCAAAATAATCCACATTGGTCCATCTTAAATGAGGAAACCTTATTTTAGTATGACAACTCCGTATCTTTGTAATTATATAGATGTGTTATGATAATGATGTAACAAGCCCGCCGACTCGCTAATTCAGAGGCTTGGACTCGGCACTTACCTTCCTTGTCGCAATCGCCCTATTGACCTGGCAGACGCCGCACCTGCCATCCCAAACATTACCGGAACCAATTAAGAGTAAAATTAAGTTGAGACTTACACTGTAGGTACGTATTCTTCTGGGAATTCATTCTTCGTGAACACGTAGAGCAAGCACGTCTTGCCTACCATACCATCGCCAACCACTGTTATCTTCAGCCTTTTACTCGTCCCCATGGTACGTGCCGCGACATCCGACAAAATCTAACACAATATTCACACTAACCGACCGTCAAGTCTATTGTTTCACACTTAATTTTATAACTACACCTGTTGCACACAGCAATCGCGGTGTACTATTGCTCGCCCGTAACTTGGTCCTTGAATTTTATCACTCAGTGATGTAATGATCTTATCAATCTTATAGAAATACTAATGATAACGAAATGATTGCGGTTGAAACAAGGCGCGCGCGCGCACACTTTCGCGGTCGAATGTAGAATGTTCAGTATTCACGATCCCGTCAGGGTATATAATATGTTCTGTGTTCACGATGAAGTGTGAATCAGTTCAGCGCACAGCGAGTGCTCGACTGGACGCGAGCGTCGCGTCGTCGCGAACTTATATTATCGTCTCGCTTGTTACGGCCGCTCGTCAGTCTCGCAAAAGCTTGGACAAAACTGTTTAATTAATTCTATGAACGTATTACGCACAAACCTCATTCGTAAATGAGCTAACGTCACGCAGCTCATAATGTTTTATTATTGACATCATTCGGCGTCACCACGAGAGAACGCAAATTGATAATTTACAATTTGATTAACTATAACAACAAAATATCTACTGTTCTTCTTCTTCGTGTCGCTGTCGATGCATATTATAATATTATCCTCAAAATGTTATCTGTTGATCTTGACCAAGTCAACAGCACTGTCAGTTACCTATCTACATACATCGCTGAGGTATTTTATAGAGCAGCTGTTAGTGGTGGTGCACAGTGAGCAGGACAAGAGGTGTGGCATCGTCTGCAGCTTGAGGCCATGGCCAGTGTTTCTTCTTAGAGTATCCACATTTGGGTACAACTAGCTCCAAAGATCTTCAAATCGGCCATGGCAGTGGTTTACCTGCTGGTAGCTCTGCAAGCAAGCTCACCGTATTAGGGCGTTGAAGAGAATAGGTATTATTTTCAACTGCGATTTTTATTCGTGCCTCTAGCTCAGGAAAGTAATTTCTAGTGGGCAAGTTTCAGAAAAACAAAGGCGAGTCTTCACGAAACAGTTGCGGCTAGTGTTGTAAGAAACTCGAGTTTTGGAGTCTTATTTAATCAAACTTGAGGTATTTTTGAAGACGTCTTATAAATAAAACATATTTTTCTCATACGAGTATTGTTAACTGCACAGTATCATATACTTTTAGGCATTATAAAACTTACGTTTAGGTCATGTAGTCCCCTTAATATTAATATGGATGGACACACTGTAAGTATCTAGCGAGCCATTGTGAAGTTCTGGCCCAGGCTAATGATAAGTGTAGAAACTGGTTCTGTGTCAATCACGTCGATAGGTGGCGCTGCGTTCTCTGAACTCGGTTTTCGCTTGTTTGAAGGGAGCTTAAGTCCTAATTTGGAGTCTTGCAAAAAGACTTGAGTCCTGCCAAAAAGAACTCATGACCAGTTTATATTGAGGTTTATATATATTAGTCTATGCTCATGACTGAGTCCTCTAAATCCATAGCTGTGGTTTGAACACTGACCTGCGTATTTTAATAGAGGTCAGTGGGTTTGAAGTATATTTGCCTACCCTCTTTCCGTCAACATTATCAGTTTATTCATTTATTGTGTTGCCAGATCAATCATAAGAACAAAATAATCGCTCAAATCGCTTTCGACGTTACTACGATTGGTAGAAAAGTTTATAAAAATGAGAGTACCTAATCTATCCGTTTTGTAGACCCATAGTACAAACTAAGCTTTGTTTGGGCTAGATGGCGCTGTGTAAATTATTCCGGGATATTTATTTATTTTATTTTATTTACTATAAGTAGGTAGATGGTACCTATTATGTGTGTTAATTATTATATATAGACGTTTTAACTCGCATTTTGATTCAGCAAATCGTCAGTCTTCAGGTGGATACTTTTGATTAGGTTATTTGCGTTTAATGCAATTTAATATTCTTAAAAATTTTCATCGTGCGATTTATTTTCAATCAGTAAATAAATAAAGATGACGATATAAAATCACCCAGTATTACCTATTATAATACACCAACTCAAGTTCACTCTCACTCACTCAGTCTAGCTCAAAGAACTTATAAGACTCGAAAGGACTCAGAAGATTCAAAGGACTCTGACTCATTTATTTATTTATTTACCTTTACAACTATCATAACAGGATTAAACTAATGCGATGGTGTATTTATTTATGCACTTACAATATTAAATTAACTTCTTATGGAACTTCTATAACATACTACCTATCCTAAATTATATAATTCTCATACATAAGAATAACACAGAACAACTATTATATAACTTATTAACATTTAATACTAAAAATTAGTGAACAATATATAAACATATTTTGCTTAACCTATCGCAACTTATGTGTAGCTTAATATAATAACAGTACCGTTGCGAGTTCACTCCAAGTACATGTAAATACGTCAATTTGTATGTGAATTTTATTGATAGTGTGTACTGCTGATGTGACTAGAGTCCTAGCCTTGAAAATCTACTCAAGTCTCGAAACGAAGAGTAAAATACTCGAGTTTCTTACAACACTAGTTGCGGCTCTTCAACTTACCTAAGCATTTCCAGGGTTTTTTTTTTTTTTGTGTATGGCATCTCGCAGTTGGCCTTGAGAGGCCGTGACTGCTTAACCGGTCAATCCTGTGGTGCCTTCGATCTAACTCAAAGCCTCCAGCCAGGGGCATAATATTAATTATAAACTAAGCGACCACCACCTAAGGGCACCCCCTGTGGGGTGCGAACCTCGGCTTAGGGCGTCGCTGGGGGACAGCAAGTTGGGGACAGGCTGGATCTGAATGGATTCATTATTATTATGGGGGTTTAAAACTACTGGCTCAGCTACGCCACCAGCTGGCTCTGCGGATCCGATCAAGGGAGGGGAAGAGGAATTTATCGGGGAGGAACGCGGACGCGAAGGACCTCGGCGGCGAGGTCGGAACTTCGATTTGTGTCTGTGTGTGTATACTGTACTGGTGGACCTACTGCTTTCCTGGAGGAGGGCGGTGGGGTCGTCGCGGTCGGTCAGTGCGTGCCTTGGACGGCGGATTCTACTGATTCTAGAGGGGACATAACTGGCGGCCTTCACAACCAGAGGGTTGCGATGGCTGCCAGCGGTATCGAAAAAACGCTTGCAAGCGCGTTTCATGAATTGATGAATGGTGGGGATTTTCAAATCTAAATGTAAGTTGATGTTACGAACGAACCAGGGGGAACCCGTGATTTTCGTAGAAAACCGTTCTGTAGGGTCTGCATCCTACGGACGTGCCGGGGGTGGGCCTGTGCGAAAACAGCACAGGCGTATGTCATGATAGGTCGGATGCATGCCGTATAAATGCGCAGTTTGCACCTGAGTGACGGAATGTAGTCTACCCAGAGCAAAGGCGGCTCGCGAACGAACCACCTTTATGAGCTCTGAGAAGGAGAGACGTCTGTCCAAAGTCACACCCAGATATTTGGCATGCTTCGCCCAAGGGATCGGCTTGCCAAACATCTTGATCGGGCGGGCGTCGTCATGTCTGCGTTTTACACGCGGTTTCAAGAAGAGAACCGCTTGACTCTTGTCGGGGTTAACTTCGATTCTCCACTTTCTGAACCATGCGCCAAGCTTGTTGACTGCGGTTTTGAGAGTACGAGATATCGAGTCGGGGACGAGCCCAGTGTAATAAATGGCCGTATCGTCTGCGAACAGAGCCAACTGCGCATTTTTACATTTCGGGATGTCACTGGTGAATAGGGTGAACATGACGGGAGCTAGCACAGAGCCCTGAGGGACTCCTGCGCGGATAGGGTGGGGGGAGCATTTTCAGGCATCGCACAGGCTGTTTATATCGTCGATCCAGTATTATAAGGGGCTCTGTGCGTCGATCTCTTGTTTCAGACAGCCGGTACACACGGCTACACATCAAGCTATACAAAACCAGTTTACGCTGGTCTCGCATCGTACGGAAATCCTATACAATGTGAGATCAGCTTATACTGGAAATGTATAGCTTGATGTGTAGCCGTGTGTACATAGGTACCGCGCGCCGCGCTGAATGAAACGTTAATAGTAACGTTTCTTTCAGCGCGGCGTTTCGACTACTTATCGCTTTTGCATTTACAAAGTTTTAGAACTGCGGACAGTAATCAGTGTCAGATCATCCGCGAATGTTACCGTTTTATGTTGATTATTGGTTTTGAATTGTTGATTGATATGTTAAATAACATGGGACGCTAGCTTGGGGCAATCCTATTGGCATCGTTTAGGTGGGAATAAACTACTAACTGGAAGCAAAAATACTAAAGAAGAACAAGCTTCTAGTTATAGAGTTACTGTTATCATGGATTAGCTGCGTCTTAGTGCATTTGCTTTGTTAGTGAAACCGGGCATTAGTTATTTGTTTGCAAAGCCGCTGGTTAGTCGATCAGGGAGGCGACGATTATTGAATTCGACTGTCATCGTTAAATCGTGTGTTTCCTGTTAGAAACCTACCTACTTGTTTTGAGATCAACTCAGGATAGATTACAGTTGGAGTTACTTTAGTGGTCATAAAGTTTAAAAGTGCGATGCATGATTTTGACGTAAGCTCATAGGATCCTTCACTGCTTCGCCTTTATCTATCTTTCCCCTTGCTTTAGAAGTTATATCTCTGAGGCACGCATTGAGGAGATAGCAGCTACGAAACTGAGGTCTTCAAGGTTCTTCAGGTAGTTACCTGATTGCTGCCAGGATTACTGGTGATAGTTGCTTAGATGTGGTCTCGCGCGTCAACTGTTATTATTAGGTTTTGGAAGAGTTGGATTGCCAGCTTGTTAGAGGGCCTTGGTTTTGGGTCTCAGGGATGGCCATTGTGCTTTGCAAGTGTACAGTAAAACGGGGTGAATCGGGACGAAACTTTAAAATGGATTTAACGTTAAAATCATAGTTTGTTGCCATCAAGGGCACGTAATCGTTATTTTAATACAGTTAACACTAGGAGTCCTTTTTCTTATGTGGCTGTTTTCTGTAGTAGGTAGATATTATTGGTGCCGATTCTGTTGTACACCGAACTAAACTAACTAAACTATCACTAAAATTCCTTACTTTTGGCTATGAGAATCTTAACGCTATTCTGCAAAATAAAATCTCTAAATTTAAAAATAATTTTGACACACCAAAAATCAAATTTCGCAATTGCGACTCCACGTGATACTTGTTTGCCGTACCACGTGATTTTTTTTTTAGAGCCGGAGGCGCGCATTATTTGCCCCTTCGACATGTTTTGTATGGAATTTTTCACTTTTTGTATGGAAAATATGAAAAATTATTACCAACACGTTGGATTTTAGAGGTTTAGGGCTTTTATAAAGGGGGTCGAAATTTTCATTATTTTTGCGATAGGACACCGTTTTCGAGATTTAAGCAAAAGAAAAGAAAAAAAGGTACAGTGGTGCCGATTCTCTTGTCACAAAATTCTCTAAACTAGACTAGAAATCACCAAAATTTAGTTTATTCCTGTCAAACAACGATTTCCCAAGAGACACAACTTAACTAAATTTTAGTTTGGCAGCACTAAGATGGCACTGAGATTATAATTTATTGAAAATGGCAATTTTGCTATTCTGAATTTTACGTTTTTCACCAAAAATTTTGATTGTACTAAATCTGACTATTTTTAATCGCGATTAATAAGGTGTGGAATAAAACTAGTTGGCACGAACTAAAATTCACACCAACACCTCGCGACTTCAGAATGCAAAAACAGTACTTTAGGGCGATAGTTCTTTTTTCCATGCAATTCTTGCTAACCTTACAAAATAAAAATACAGCTAATAATCATTTTATTTATTTTTTGAACTTCGAAGCTTAGATCAATTATAAATTAGCAACACTTGATGAATAACTAAGGGCTACTAAGCCCCCAACAATAACAAGTAAAAATGTGTCAAGTCTAGATTAGTTTGTACATAATTATCAACATTAGCTATGCACTATAATACTGATCATTGCTAATTAATACTATTCAGTCAGTTAGGTAAATAACATTAAAAATTATTAAAATGTTTAGTCACAGCTCATGCAGGTAACAAATGAAAGTTGTGGTAACTGGAAAGATTAATTCTTTCCATCGTCTAAAGAAAACTGATCCATTCCTCTAAAAATAAGTTCTTCTTTCAGTTTGAGAACTTCTTGTAATAACATTTGATTATTGTGTTCCAATTTGCTTATAATTCTTTTCAAATGTTTATTGTAATCTTCATGTTCTGATTTCAAACTTTTGCATGCATCATGGGCTGCACTGGTAGGATGTGTATGTATGTCTAAAAAAAAATAACACCAATTTAAACTAATATTCTATAGAGAAAATATTGAATTTTTTGTATTTGTTTGTAATGGATAAACTGAGATGGAAAAATTGCATTTTTTTTTCACATGTACCGAATGCTACATTGTCAGCGAGTAACGGGCTATATTTTATTGTTCAAAAAATTTAAGACCTTTACATGTACCCCAAGTAATCAAAAATTTGCCTTTTTATGTAATTATTTAGTGTGCAGTGCAAAAACTATTGATGATTCAAAAAATAATGTAAGAACTATATAATAGTACTCATCATTACCCACAAAAAAGCCTGTAAGGCTCTAAGTCTAACAAGTTAAATGTTACAGTAACAGTTTTTAGTTCAAATTAGTCAATCAAAACACAGGTAGAATCGAAAGATGATGACATTTGATCATGATCTTTGTATCAAACCCTACACAAACGTAAATAAATTAAACTAAATAGTTTCTTAATCAAGGTTGTGACATGTGTTAATTCCTCTTTAAGTTATGCAAATCAAACCTATGTTATAAATTTTTAATGACAGGTGTAAAATTTTGTTTGTTTGCTTAAACATACAAATATCTGAAGCCCGAAAGCCTTGAGATTTACCTTTATTCCTCAGTCTATCAGTCAGTTTTTCATTTTGCAATTTAAGTCTTGCTATTTCATTTTGAAGTTTTCTTTCATTAGCTACTTTTTGTTTGGTAACTTGCAATAGCTTTGCACGTGTGTCTGTCATCTTGTGTAACATATCATCAGAATGATCCGATATCCTTTGTGCAGAAGCTACACAAGCTTTTGACTCATTCTTCTCCGAATTTATTTTTACCTTCAACCTTCCTACTAAACCCTGTGAGTGAGAAAGAAAATTGATAGATTTTTTTTTATTTGTCTTGAAAAATAATTACACTATACAGGTATTTAGCTAAATACATATTTTTATACTTACATTGAGTTGCTTATTATTGTGATCCATTATATGATTATGTTCCTCAAGATTTTCAGCTTTTTGAGATACATTTTTATAAGTATGTAACAATGACCATACCGAGTTAATAAGATTCACCAGGGCTTCAGAGTGTAAAGTATTATTAGTCACGTCTAAATGTGGATTAAAAATATAGCTGATGTTGAGTAGACCGAACTCCTAAAAAATTTATGTTTTTAAATTTAAACAATACAAGCAGAACAAACCAACTACACTCTAATCTGTATAGTTATTATACTCTTTGACTCTAATTAAAGATAAACTTACTTCACTGAGACCAATTAGGCACTCCTTAATGTTTTTTAGTGTACAGGGTTCGTACGCGGTAGCTCTTTTATGTTTATAGTTTTGAATTAGTTCTCTAACCTCTTCGTCTAAAGTTTCAAATTCCTCGGCGGTAGCCATTGGGACTATTTTAACAAATTCGTCAATGATGAAAAAATTACCAAAACAACTGGTAACTTGGTAACACAATGTTGTTTAATTAACTATATTTTAAAATTTTGGGTATTGTACTGCTAAACTAAATAAACCGCAACAAAAGAAAAGCGGGAATTATAAATCAGATGTTATGTTATTTGTTATTTTTATATTGCCTTTCTTTTGTTTGCCAACCTTAACTATTTTTTTCCGTTACGTTGGTATTGGGCTGAATGTGACTAGTCGTAAAAAAATACAATTGCTTTCGACTTATTTTGGCAAAACGTCGGCAAAACTGAAATTGTGAAGATATCATGCAATAGGTAAATATGATTTGATCAACCCAAAGGCAATACTTGTGAGGTCTGTACTTGTGCAAGTCCAACTCGTCACCTATTTTAGGACGACTCCACACGCTTGCCACAAACAACAAACGCACAATCGTGTTGTGCACTTTCCCTACTGTACTATAAAAGTACAAGAACAATTAATGTTTTGTTATATTCATAATCTATTCAACTATTTTAATCTTATGCTGTTTTTTTTCATGGAGTCAGTCAAATTCCGAAAAATGGATATCTATCTAGAAAAAAAAACAACCATTGCTACGGACTTCTCTTTCCGTGCGAGAAAAAAAAAAAAAAAACACGGCTGTCACCAAAGAGTATAGTAACTATACAGGCTGTCACTTTTGGCGAGGGATGCGGTAGGTACTAGGTACGCACGACTAATCAACATTTCCAGTATAAGCTGAACTGGCATTGTATAGGATTTCCTTACAATGAGAGGTCAGTGTAAACTGAAAATCTATAGCTTGATGTGTAGCCGTGTGTACTTATGCCTTCTCCAGTGCTTTAATATACTCTAAGGCTTTCCGCAAGCTTCCATTGATGCGAATACAAAATTCGATTAACCTACACTCGATTTTTTGGCACATCAGCAGCAAGTGCTTATTACAAGCCCACTGCAAGGCAAGTCAAACTCCCTGATCCCTCCTCTTAGCCCTACGTACCCCTTAACCTTCGCACGCGTTTGAATTTTGGATCGTTTGTCAAGGTTTGGCAAGCGTGTGGGGCAAGCATTAAATTACTGACTTTATGAGAACATTATGGCAACCCTTTTCAATTTGTCATTTTCAGGCCTGCGACAGCTTTAGTTCCAAAAAATGCGTTATGGCGCTACTTTCGGTAGCCATGTTGTTGGCAGCCATTTTGGCTGTTGAGTGTTGCGTATAACTGTCAAACGGACAGATTGTATTTTCAGTAATTTCGTAATTTCAGTCATTCGTGTTCGTGTCGAATCTCTGGGTTAGTTTGTGTATTATTCGTTCTCATCGCTTTATTGCTTGAGTTGAGACATAATTATATATAATGGTGAGTAGATACTCTCTCTACAAATAGCCTTTGTTCACATTATCTGCATAGCAGTTGCAAATTATTTAGGATAAAAAGTATCCATCATCATTATAATTATCATAATATCCATCTGTATGTTAGTCCAGGTCATGGTCTAACTGTGTACCAAATTTCATCCAAATATGTTGAACTGTTAAACCACAATTGCATAACAAACATCTAAATCATTGTCTAAACTTTGACATTATTTTATAAATTAGTAGGATTGTGATCCATCAAATTAAGTTGTACTCAATAGCTTTTTTGTTTGCAGATGGAACTATTGAGATGTCAGGACAACACCTAAGTGTAGTGTATGATCCCCCACACTTACTTAAGGGGCTAAGGAACAACCTTCTTACAAAAGACATGTTTTTCAAAAGCAAAGTTGCCACTTGGAAGGATATTGAAATGGTATTTGGTGCTGATTGCCAACTAGGTCATACTAGAATGCATAAAAAACTAACAGAGCACCATATTTACGCAGCAAAAATGAAGAAAATTAAAGTGAGTGTAGCTGCCCAAACTCTGAGTGCAACAACCAGTGGAATGCTTAAATACACTGCATTGTTCAGTAAGTTTTTACTTTGTTATCAATCAATCACTCACTTACTCACTTTACTTTAATTTATTTAGGGTCTCCGACAAAAGAAACACAAGAATTCACACTATACATATTCACTCTTTGTTAAAAAGAATTAGGTTTTTAATAATTGGGTTTTAATTTTTACAATTGAGCCATTTTGACTAATAAGACGTTTGATTTAAACTAATATACTAAGAATAATACCAGTTGCACTTTCTTGTAGTCTGATAGAATGGAAATGGAAACATTGTTTGTTTGTTATACTTATATATAATTATGTATTTCAGAAACTACAGCCTCGGGTCAAAATGTCAGTGAGACAATGGCCACAACAGGCGAAGCTGGAATGGATCTCGAGGGAGTACTGTCCGGGGCAAACTTCGTGGACCAATAAAGCCCAACGCCCATCAAATTTTAAATTTTTGGACAGAAGCCAAACAAATATTAAATAATATTCAATATATTGATAATAGTAGCAAGAAAGCCCTCAAAAATAATAAAATCTATAAGGTTCGAGTTCCTTCTCTTAATGGGTGGGTTACAACTATAGAAAGTTTTGAAAGGTTGTCTAAACTGTTGTTCGAAAAATATGATATACAATATTTTTATCCTAGAAATGTTAATCAGGATCCTCTTGAGAATTTTTTTGGTAGGATCAGAGCCATCAACTACAGGAACGTCAATCCTGATGCAAATACTTTTTTGAATGCTTTTAAATCACTGCTAATGTCCAACGTTATGGGTCCACATTCAATATACGCAAACTGTGAGGATGATACAGGAAACACAGTTGTAGATTTTTTTAAACTCATATCTTCATCCAATGTTGATGAGAGTTCCTCATCAACATTTGATGAAGATAAAGAAAATGCCGTGTGTAGTAGACCCATAACAATGACGCAAAACGTTAGCAGTAACCAATCACTAAATCCAGTAAACGAAAGATTGCGCGTGCACTCTTCTGCATATACAGCAGGGTATATGTGCAGGAGAGTGACAAACAAATTTAACTGTAGGAGATGCTCTGATACTTATACGCAAACAAAAAAAGATGTATTTCATAAATGGATTGAACAACGAGAATATACCCTTTTAAAACATCATAATTTAACATATCCATCAAAGAAGTTTCTAATGTTATATAGGAATATCTCGGGCCTTATACATGATTACTTGAATAAGTATGCATACAAAAAATGTGTAAAAAAACATTTAAAAATAGAAATAATAAAGAAATTTGATTTAAATTGGTTGGGGTGTACAGGTCATAACACCGAAGTAAAGGAATGGTTGCTTAATTTAATGATACGCACCCATGTTCATAATTGGTGCAACATAATTAATAAAATTTTAAAAGGAGGTGTACAAGAAAAACTTGTGAAACAGATGTGTGCACCTCAACAAATTGCCTTTGAGAAATATAAAGCCCATAGGTTAAGACGAAAAAATAAATAAAAAGTAAAATCTGAAGTCTTTTTTTTACATTTCTTTCGTTATATTCGTATCCAATGAACATATAGGAAGAAACATTGAACATTGCAAATAATAAAATTAACCCTATAAGAATATTCCATGGCACATCACTATGCTATCGATATTCTATGCCGGATGGTCAGCGTCATTTTTATAGTACGCTGTGGGTCATCCCTCAGTGACATTACGACACTAGCGCTTGGCGCATATTTTTGGAACTAATCGTCAACCATAGTACTGTCCTATCTGTCTCCGACTAGTATATAGTTATCTGTGGTCATTTTATTTGATGGCAGATGGATGGCTAAGATTCTAAAAAATAATTGGTCTGTGAATGTGATTTGATGTCAAGCAAAGTGAAACGTTGTTGTTGAGCTGGAAAAACTAAAATTTTTACAATTCTTCACGCACGAAAGTGTTCTTATATTGGTATGAGAAGAAGTTCCGACGCTATGAATTCATCAATCGAAATAAGTTCCTATCGTGATCAACACTTCAAGGTAGGTTGCCTTATTGTTTTCTATAAAATAAGGTGCTCCTGATAATATAAATTTGTCATTCCTATCATTTGGTTTAATGCAATAATGTTATTTCTTCAGGGCTCCCGCAATGAACAAGAAAAGTTATTGAAAGCGTCATCAACACTTTATATTGGAAACCTGTCATTCTATACAACAGAAGAACAAATATACGAGCTATTTTCACGATGCGGCGATATCCGAAGAGTAATTATGGGTTTAGATAAGTATAAAAAGACTCCGTGTGGGTTTTGCTTCCTTGAATATTACACACGAGAAGATTCTGAAAACTGTATGAGGTTAGTAAAATTTTAACCATTGTGAAATCTTTCTACAGTAATTAATTGAATTAAAATATTACTCCTAGTGCTGATTTTTGACTGAATGAGTTATGTAGGGCCTTTCTACCCATATGAAACAGAACCATAACATCAATAACATTGATGAGATTTCTGTCCTAGATAAATCTCATTTGTTTTCAATAGTCTAGCTTCATAATGTTATTGGGAGTATTGGATCACTGTTACACATACTTATGTTATTAATTGAGGCAATTTAAATTATAGATATATTAATGGTACAAGACTTGATGACAGAATTATCCGATGTGATTGGGATGCAGGATTTATTGAAGGGAGACAGTACGGAAGGGGCAAAACTGGTGGACAGGTAACGTTTTCTTATTCATGAATAAGTATTATCTATTTCCTCCAAAGACCTTAATCTCTTAGGGGTGAGAAAGCATTTTTTTTCTATAATTAGATGGAAAATATACTAAATAGGACTAAGTTATAACAGCCGAATGGGTCGATCGATCAGGTTAAGCTAAGCTTGCTGCGGTTGGTCCGTGATGGGTGACATCTTTACATACCGAGACCCCTCCGTACCTCGGAAAGCATGTTAAGCTGTTGGTCTCTGCTGTCATTCATGGATCTTCGACAGTCGTTAAGGGTCGTCAGAATCCCGAAAGTCTGACAACCAGTCTTACCAAGGGGTATTACCCAGTTACTGGGTTGTAGGTGTCAATAGGCAGTCGCTCAATGTAAAATACTGGTATTCAGCTGCATCCGGTTAGACTGGAAGCCGACCCTAACAAAGTTGGGCAATGGCTAGGCATATTATATTAGCATTGCCTGCCATGAGGGCTGTATGAATGTAGTTCTCTTAAGCTCCATTTGACACACATCAAGGTTTGTTGTATTTAAAAGTAAATATGAGGCATACGAGATGCTGAATATGCTAGTATAGTATGTAATGTGAAAAAATTAAAATGACAATACTGACTGCACAGTTATAACTACGTCGTACCATCGATTTTGAATATTTTACTAAATTATATTTATTTCACAGGTTCGAGACGAGTACAGAACTGACTATGATGGGGGTCGAGGTGGTTATGGAAAGATAATTGCACAAAAAATTACACCCGCTCCTATGGAACGCTGATAAGATCTTATATTTAAGTGAAGTGAACACCATGTGCTTTACCATAAGGCTCAGAACTTTGAGGAAGACTGTGAAATTGTATTTATTAGTGACTGTATTCATTACATCTGAGTGTGAATTAATGTATTAAATATTTTTCATCTAAACCCTTTTTCTAATATAACATAGTTTGCTATGCTTTCCCCAACTCCCCACATGTTAAAAACACGCCAAAAAAGTGAAGAACATGGAACATGTTACGTTAAATCTGGACGGGGATTTCAGCATTTCACTCAGCGAACCTCTGAACTAACTCTAAATAAAGCAGTGGCGGCTGGAAGACAAGCTTCCAGACGCCACTCTTTATGAGTTTTGTAAAAAAGAACTGGAGCAGAAATATCGACGCAATTTGAAGATAACGAATTTAAAGCTGGTCCCTCAATCCTCACCTCCGCTGACGTATGTGCGTGTGCTAGGCCTAGCTGCTTGACGAGAGGAATATCAGAAAGTCTAGTGTACTTAACTTTTGGTAAAAATTGTGTGCAGAGACCTTTATAGTTCCGGGCGGTGGTTGATTTGAATAGTAAAGGAGAAGAAAATAATCGAGTGGATCATGGTGCGTAAGAAGAGAAGGTTTCAACATAACAAATGTAAAAAAGGGGAAAAATGCGGATTTGGTTGAAATACAAAGTATTTGTAATAATAGTAATAGTAGTAGTGTAATTAGGAGCCAGCGCGGCTTGACGTAAATGAAGCGGTGGGGGCGCAAGCAGCGCGCGTGTGCACATCACACGACTGAAACTCGACCACGTTCGAGCTGCGCTTGCTCGGCTCAAACCCAAGCGCTTAGCGGGGACGGATGGTATTTATTAGGGTATTATTATTATTATTTATTAGGGTGAGTAAGGCTATTGCCGGTCACTTAAGCAAAAAGAACTACCTACAACTCAGTAAAGAATCAACATTTATGTAAGAAACTCTTATGAAACATAACTTATGGTATTATTCTAACATAATCACATTCATTGAGATCAGTATTAATTCCACAAATGACGGAGATTGATTGATTTCGTGAGACTCACAACCCGAGCACTCAGCATGAGCCCAAAGCCCACAGTGTACGCACCTGTACCAAAGCTCGTTGTTCCATCAAATTCCCATTGATGAGGACTCGATCCATAAAACAGGCTTAGCTCACTATGAGTATTTAAAAATGCCGTAATTATGGCTTATGTAATTCACCAACTGTTTATCAGCGTATCATTAATAATATCTAATAGAGTTGCGTAAATCTATAGAAACAGGAAGTGTTCTTGTATATATTGACGATGTGCTAATCCTGAGTTTAACAGTCGATCATCTTGTTACGCGATGTCTTGAGGACTTTGACTGTGGCCGGGTTCTCAATTAACGTGTGCATGTGCAAGTGTTTCTTTCTTACCGACAAAGTAGAGTATCTAGGTCGCGTTATTAGCCACGGTCAGGTTAGGCCGAGTCCCGACAAAGTTGAGGCACTAGTTATCGCACCTATACCTAGTAATGTCAAACAAGTACGCCAGTTCTTAGGCCATGCGGGTTACTTTTGGCGTTATATCAAAGGTTACGCGACAAAAACCGATAGTATCTCGCGTCTCAGAAAAAAAGACGTTAAATTTGTTTGGGGAGCTGATCAAGATTAAGTTCGACAAGATCTAATAAAACTGTTAACTAGCGAGCCCATACTCGCGATTTTTGACTCGAACCTTCCTACAGAGCTGCACACTGACGCTAGCAGTGCAGGATACGGTGCTGTACTTATGCAAGTTATATACGGACGGTGGTAAAAGCTGGTGATAGCCTATTTTAGTAAAGACACTCAGGGCGTGGAGGCAAAATACCATTCGTATGAACTGGAAACTTTGGCGGTCGTCAAAGCACTGCAACACTTTCGTCATTATTTGATCGGGATAACTTTTAAAATCGTAACCGATTGCAATGATTTGAAGGCCACCGAATTCAAAAAAGATCTCATTCCACGGGTTGCACGCTGGTGGATTTATTTACAGGATTTCAATTTTGGAATTGAATATCGAAAGGGCGTGATGATGGGTCATGCGGATTATCTAAGCAGAAACCCACCAACGTTGCAGATCAATAACATTGATAGACCATTGAATTGGGCACAAATGGCCCAGTCGGCTGATTCCGAGACTGTCAATCTCAACCAAAAATTGAGGGATGGTCTCTTAGACTCTAAGCGGTACGTGTGTCAGAACGAAGTGCTCTATTGTCGCTATTCACCTGTTGGTGAGGAGTTGCGCTTACTGTGTTATATCCTTACAGGGCACCGGCTCAGTTTATTACGGGTTTTTCACGACGAGCACGAGCACATCGGGGCTGATAAAACTTATGACCTTATTTTAAAACATTTCTGGTTTCCTGGGCTGAAACAATTTGTTAGAAAGTATACTTCTCATTGCCTAATTTGCATTTCCAAGAAACGTTATCCAAGAGCTCCTCGTCAGCCTATTACGTCATGGGAAAAATCAGACATTCCCTTCAACACGGTTCATGTTGATGTGTTAGGCCCTTTACCCGAGTCCAACGGATATAAATTTGTACTTGTTTTGGTCGATTCTTTTACCAAATTTTGTTTACTCTATCCTATGTACAGACAAGATGCAAGCGAATGGAATCGAGTTTTCAATAGCGCTATATCTTTATTCGGGCCACCCAACTAATAGTTTGTGACCGTGGTCGCATGTTTGAGGCGTCATCTTTTACCAGCTGGTTATCTGAAATGGGTTGTGAAATCCATTATATAACGCCCGAAATGCATCATTCCTACGGGCAAGTCGAGCGTTAGGCAAGGACCGTCCTTAATATGATTCGTGTCGAGAGTAATAATAGGTAAACATTCCATCTGGTCTGATAGTTTATGTAAAATTCAGTTAGTTTTAAATGTTACAAACACGGAGCAGAAACAAAGGTTACAAAGCAAAAAACCACGCAGTACTCAGCTTTGTACCTGTTAATCGGTGCTAATGCGACCACTCCTGTGATTCGTGCGCTGATCCGTGACGTTGCCATCGAGAACTCTAGTCCAAATCAAGAAGCCATGAGGGAACTCAGCAGGAGCTCCGCTAAAGAATCTCTTGACAGGAATCAAGATAGCCAAAACGTTCGGGTAAATCGTCATAGATGCCCGCCAAGAGTTTTTCAGGTTAACGATCAAGTGTTCGTAATAAAGTATTCTCAGTCCGTTGGGAAGCTTGACCCTGGCGTGAGGGGTCCATACCGTGTGACTAAAGTTTTACCAAGTGATCGTTACGAGCTGAAATTGTTGAGTGGAGCTAGAGGCAAAACAACTCAGGCCGCAGATCAGTACATGGTACCCTGGAAAGGCGAGTAGTGTCCTGAGAGCTGTCATGTGCTGCATTTTTTTAAAGTAAGTTTCAACCGAACCTTCTAATGTTTTTATGTTCAGGTAGCACGTGTGTTGTGTATGCCTGCGCGTGAGTGTGAGGCATGTGTTTGCCTTGCTGGTTAGAACGGGTGGCTGGCGCAGCCCAGATGCAGCGCACTCCCAAGGCTAGTGTCCTGGAGTGCCTGGTTTTGGAAGACGCGTACTGTGTATACGCGTCGGGCGTTGTCCCAGAAGACGCGTACTGTGTATACGCGTCGGGCGTTGTCCTAGAAGACGCGTACTGTGTATACGCGTCGGGCGTTGTCCCGGAAGACGCGTACCTACTGTGAATACGCATCGGGCGTTGTCCCGGAAGACGCGTACTATGTATACGTATCGGGCGTTGTCCCAGAAGACGCGTACTGTGTATACGTATCTGGCGTTGTCCTGGAAGACGTGTACTCTGAACACGCATCAGGTGTTGTCCTGGCAGGTGCAGTCCTGGTTGACTTGATTTTAGCGAGTAAACTTGTACAAGTTCAAGTACGAGTATGAGTGATGTGTGAATATGTATGCATACTTTTGAAAGCGAAGTGCTTTAATTTCGGTTAAGAAAGTGCGTTTTTGTTTGAGGGCCTTGTATGCGTGATGAATGACAGAATTGGCAAAGGTATATGTCGTCACGTATAATTAACCACTTGTTTCTCATACAGTGCAATGACGACAACCCAGACGATGCTGGTAAGCCTTCAGGTGCTTCTGCTGGTCCACCTGGTACTTCGAGTACAGACGGGACCAATTCAGACGAACACGGCGTTCAAACTCTCGCCGTACCAGCCAGTGCTTCCGAAGAAGGAGTCCCTGGTGCAGCCGAGGACGGCACACGATCAGGAGAGGCCGCATAAGCCGAACTCATTGTTGGTAGTGGCGGTACCCACCGATTCTTATAAAAGCGAGCGCTCGATCGAGTTTAAACTCCCCTAATAATAATAATGAATCCAATTTGATCCATCCTGTCCCCAACTTGCTGTCCTCCCTCAGCGACGCCCTAAGCCGAGGTTCGTACCCCACAGCCACAGGGGGTGCCCTTAGGTGATGGTCGCTTAGTTTTTAATTAATATTATGCCCCTGGCTGGAGGCTTTCAGTTAGCTCAAAGGCACCACAGGATAGACCGGTTTAAGCAGTCACGGCCTAACAAGATCAACTGCGAGATGCCATAAACAAAAAAAAAAAAAGAATGCGGAGTCATTCGTTGAGTTACATGCTCTGTGATTCGTTGCTCAGCCGTCGAACGGTAAGGGTGTCTGTACCTACGCTACTTTGCACAAAGTTCGTTCCGTATTTTATTTTTAGTTGTTTGCGATTTCTCGAATTTTGATGATTTATGTATTTATTTATTTATAACTTTTCGCACAAAAGGTACAAAGGCGGGCTTAATGCTTAATGGATTAATTGAATTTTTGTTGAAAATAAGTGTATTTTGAAGTAAATTAGTTTTAGGTTGTTTGAAATTGCGTTTTTTTTTATTTTATTTCCCTTCTGATCGCAAAAAATACTTTTAATAAGAAATAACATAAATATTTTTTTATACATATGTATAAGTAAAGCATTTTTTATTTTTTCAAGATTATTTCGTAATTCATCAACAAAATACTGTACAGAGCTTTTTTATCCTGTAAAATAAATAAAAATTGCCTTCAATATTAATTGTTGATGAATTATGAAATTATCTTGAAAAAAATATCCTAGGTATTAAAATTTACATCTTTTAAATAATAAAAGATTATTTAGGGTGCTATAAAAATATCTGCCACGGCTTTAATGGGAGGTAGTATTGTGTTTATAGATTACAATAGTGAAGAAATTTCGTACCCCGGAACAGTTAATTCAATTTGAGAAAATAAAGTAGTTAAAATAACATTGACTCTACTCTGCATAATGTGGTTCACAAATTACGCGCGATGGGTCGCTTCGTCAATGAAAACAACTGCTATCTCTTTCCATCTGTTCTTTGAATGAAAACTGATATCAGCTGACTAGTTCCTCACTACCTAATCTACTAGGTACGCAATAATACGCCAAGTGTTTTAAAAGTGCAATTACTTACCAGCTACCGCATTCTTCCAAAAAACTGACGTAACTATGATGATAAACTTCCCATCACACTTAAAACAGGCTTTGGACTGTCAAGTTAGTGTAAGAATCGCAATTTTTTTCTTATTATTTTTAAACAATAGGTTGTTGTTGTTGTTGTGGTCCTAAGGCACCCCGCTGGTGCTGAGGGCCCCAACAATAGGTACTTAGATTAATATCAAATAACGATAAATTACAGTAACTTGGCGTGTTTAAAAGTTAATCATCTTATTTACAACAATTGCACTGTATTTACAGTTATTTACACACTCCCTACCTACTTATCTACAAAACTGTTGCACAAGTCCGCCTTCGCGTTGCACACAAATGTAGGCACGCTTACGTACATGTCTCTTCACTTTATCTAATGTGTCCGTTTCACTTTTAACTTGCCTAAATGCGCGTTTGATGCGCCTTTTTAGTTCTTCCACACTTCTAATGTCATGTCCGGTTTGGCCGTACACAAGGTCCTTTACACGACCCCACAAAAAAAAGTCTAGAGGGGTTAAACCCGTGAGCGAGGAGGCCACGGCACTGGCCCTCCTCGGCCTATCCACCTTTCACCGCCGTACCACACACCGTTTAAAAAGTCCCGTACGCTGATGGCGACTGGCGACTGGCGAGCGGGCGGTCGGCTGGCGCGTGCGACGAACGGGGTAGTGCGGGTGAGCGTGGGGGCGCGCGGGGGGCGACTGGCGATCGGGCGGTCGCGTCGGCTGGCGCGTGCGACGAACGGGGTAGTGCGGGTGAGGGTAGGGGCGCGCGAGGCCGATCAGAATGGCAACAGTTTATGCATGTCGTCGCCGGCGTTTTTGAATGAATTCGGTGCGGTGCGGCAACAGCTTATAAGTCTACGGGATGGTTTTATGCTAAAAAATCAATTCAAATTTATACGTAATTATTTTTGTATGAAAAAAAACATGACAAATAATCAATAATTTATCTTTACTTTTGTAATCTATAAACACAATACTGTCTCCCATTGCAGCCGTGGCAGATATTTTTATAGCACCTTATATACAGCGATATTATAAATATTCGCTTAAATAAAGTAAGTACCTACAAAAAGTTACAAAAAATGTCAAGTTATTATTATTATCTACCTAAAAGTGTCACGTTCCCGATATATTTTGAGGTAAACATCGACATTGAGGACTATAAAAATCATTAAAAATGCAGTAATTACGTGTGAATACGCAATCTATTGTATTCAAATAATAGTTCCCAGGATGATATTACCATATTTATTAGAGGACGGTATACATTTTTGTAGAATAAATAGCGAGTATAATAGTAAGCCCAGACCGTCGACAGACGGAGACACCTCGACGGCTGCTGCTGGAGGTGGTATTAGGGTTAGGCAGAAGTGTACCTATAGTACACCCACATCGCCCATTATGTTAAGTCCCATGTAATAGAGGAGGGATCTTTCGGAACAATCACGTCAAGTTGAATGCAAGACATTCGAAAAGTTATGCAAATATGTATTCTTAGCAATTATAGTCAGTGCTCTGCATAACCCGACCCCTCTTCTTTGTAAGAGGGGTAAGGTAGGTAATACAGGGCGCTGATTATAGGCTATGTAGTATAGTAGGTATATAGTAGTATATATATAGTAGACAAAGCTTACGGTCAAGATCGGTCCACGCACACAGCGACATAGTCGTGCGACTGTGCCTACCGCATACCCAACGGGGCGATTCTGTTCTTTGAAAGTGGAGTATTCTGAAATACCGTCAAACGTAAATATAAAAAAAAAACAAGTATGTATTAATTATTGAGCAGGATCGTAATTTTATTTGATTATTTATGTCTTTCATAACAGCCTCCTGAAATTTTACGAGGATGCAAAACGAAACGATCCGTTGTATTTTATTTTTACTTATTACCTTGAATGATATTTGGTAGAAGACGCCCGCGGGGTGGCCCCCTATTTATGAATTTAATTAATTTTTCAGTAAGCTTCAATAATAGGTTTTTAATACAGTTCCGTCTTCGTTGATCACATAGATAATGCATGTAGTAATATAGTTACGGGAACAGTTACAAGAATATAACTATTATGTTTTAAAAATATTTATTACACTTTAATCCACTTAAATGCAATATAAAAGTAAGAAAAACATGAACTGTTTCAATAATTCACACAAAATAGAATAAGAGGCTCCACGTAAATGCTTTGTGTCATACATACATAATCATAAGCTAAACTTAATAAATTAGTTTTGACTTAGTGCTACAACACTTACAAATTCATAAGCAATGTTAAAAATATTAATTATTTAGTAAAATATAAATAAACACTGAAAGCATTTATAACAATATAAACAAGTGTAAAAATACATAGATTTATTTACGAATTCAACGACGTTTTGTATAATATATGGAAATAACTACCAAAAGGTGGTCGCATAACATTTCTGTAAAAATATAACACGCGACTGCATACACTTTGAACAATTAGCAATCAGATCAGATCAGCAATTATGGCCTTTGCAATTCGCAAAATATAATAAGATTCATAAGTACTTTCTTGTTGGAACATATTTGACGCTTGTTCTGTCTAATCTCTTGGCGATGTCTCCGGCAGAAGGTCAAACCACATGGTTTTTGCTTCGCGGAAATCGTACTGGTTGAGATGAACTACCACCTGTAATGAGAAAATATAAACTTTTATTATCAAGCCTGTTCATTAAGTTTATTTGGATTTGTATGCTTTATTGTACAGTCAATAACAAAAGTAGTTTTAAAAGATTAATATGAATGAAAACTTCCTAACAATGTTCCGTACAAGTTATTGCCATAACGTTTATCATGTAGTATGATACCGTGTCCACTAGGTTATTCGATTTTTGACAGATGGAACTAGTGATTGCAGCAACGTAACATTTCGATTATTGACACTTTAGTAACGATTATCGATTCTTTGCTGTCGAATAAAAAAAGGTGCGGTTTCTATGCCTGTGTTTATTAATATTATTCAAAATCAAAATCATTTATTTGCTTAAATAAGGTAGTTACAGAGAGATCTTAAAGATAAGGTATATGAATCTCTTATTTTGCCATTAATGTCGGCGTGCAAATTTTACATAATTATTTAATATAAAAGCGTTATATATTATTATATTAATTAAGTAATAAAAGAAATTATTAAGAATTATTATAAGTTTCAATCAGGCATGCTGTTAGTAAATATTGTATTAAATCGAGTCTTATTTGGTAACAATTAATTATTTATAATAGTACCTGTTACTACAATGCAGGACTTATACCGTATAATCTAGGAACTCAAGTACACTATAAAAGCATTTCTCAATCAAAATTTTTGTCAAGATACTCTTAAATTTAAAAAATGGGAGTGACGTAATTGTATTTGGAATTTTATTGTACAATTTAATGCACATAATAAAACTGTTGTTCGATGTGACTGTGAGATTTGTCTTGGGTTTATATAACTTGTTGGCATTATGAGATCGAGGGGCATAGTAGCTTGTCGCTTTCTGAAAGAGACTCCTATGCTTGAAAACGAATATTTAAAGTGTCTTTGACATATCTCGGGACCCTGGGGTTCCGGACCTTTGGAAGGCGTACGAGGGGCCAAAGTCAACTCGCAGAGGCCCGTTAGACGCTTTAAATGAATTGCAGCACCATCCGACGATTAACCCAAGGACTACCCCGGTTGATGTATGACTATTGCAGGATATGGAAACCAAGATATTGGACTATGGAAAGAATGTGGCTGTCTGTCCGTCTGTCTGTTTTATATAAAGTACACAGATAAAATAGCAGGGGGTGACTTGCACACTCAATAATGAGCCCCCGAAAACGGTCGCTAGCATATAATGTCGTAGCGACAAGGGGGCAACATGTCCTGTGGAGCTTATGAGCAGTACAGAGGAATTCCACGGCTATCACGACAATCTCGGAAGTACGGTCAAGATCCCTACCAGCATCTTACTGGAATACTTCCTTCCTTCGAGCATGTTTGCTCTTGCGAATCTCTACTCAAGCCGGCCAATAAGGCAAGAAAGAGGTGGAAGTTCTGTTCATCGTCATTTTTCACTCCAGCCTGCCAATAAAGGCAAGCCAGAGGTGAGGAACAAGAATTCTCCTGGGGAATAGGGTACGTGGGGTCGCTACTGCCCAACAGCTCGCCACATTTTGACCTGCGGGTTTCTGTACCTCTCTTGGTCTGGCTCCTCACCCTAGACCTGTTTTGGCAAAGCTACCGGTACAGACCTAGACCTAAAAAAATATAGATTAGCCGCTTCGTTTAATTTAATTTAAATTTTGCAGGTTTTTAAATTAATTGTGTTGTAGTGTATACACATAAATATGGGGCTTACTACTCATTTTGTTCCCATTTGTTGCCTATTTGTTCACATTTATCACTCACAACGAGAGGCCAGTGCTAGTCACATCTTTTCTGTATGCCGAGTGTTTTCCCCATATTAAATACGTCGAGTTGAGTACACGGTATTCCTCCGTGTTAACTTTGTGCGTGCTGTTATAACCCTTATTACAAGGCAATAAAGCCTAAGTTAGCTTTTACTTACAAACACTGTACTTTTCCTTTATTAAAGTACTGATGTTGCATTTTTACCCAGTGCATAGAAATAATATGTGTAATTTAGTTAGTTAGATTCTGGACGCCGTCGCGTAATCTAGTGTGCCCAAATTAAGGGAGCAATTAAGAGGGACATTGCCAAAATATATGTAACTAAGAAGTTGTGTATCTGTGTTTTTGTACTGTGGTTCATTAAAGTGGTTCCAGTAGAATTATTGCCTTTTTTTTAAAAAGACAAACGGGGTCGGCTTAGTAACAAATTGGTGTCAGAAGTGGGATACCAGAGACGAAGTCTTACGACGTTGAGTCAAACAGACACTGGTATTCCGAATCTACAGCCCCCCTGTTCAATTGACCGACAGTGAGACTTGACCCAAGGTCAAGCCTGCGTCACTACTTGGACGACGGTCAGCCTCAGCTCTTCAGCTTGAGCCCGCTCCAGCCACATCAGTAATTGGACGACGGTCAGCCTCAGCTCTGCAGCTTGAGCCCGCTCCAGCCACATCGACACTTGGACGACAGCCAGCCTCCACTGTATAGTGTGAGTTTGCTCCAGACGGCATCAAAATCACCAGCGGTTCCAGGTCTAACTCACCAACCTTCAAACTCAAGAAATTCCACAGTCAACCACCGTGTGAAAATTCAACTCCGATACGTCACAGCGCAACGTGACTCCGGACTCCGAGTTCCCACTGCGCACCCGATAATGCAGGTGTCAACAATTATCGTGTTACTGTGAGTGTTTCTTGTGTAATACCATTTTTCTAATTCAAAGTGTCTCTGAATTCGTGTCTCTGTTTTGATATTCATATAATTTTAAATAATTTAACACTATAAGTACTGCTTTTCTATCTTCACTTACTTTAATTGTTTTGTCTTTTCTATTTCTTGTTATTCTAACATTGTTATTTAACTGTTAACTTAATTTTGTCCAACACATCATAATCTTTTATGTCCGTTAAACGAGAGTTAACTAAATCAAAGGAAATGTCAGACAAAATTACACTATCTTTTTTAACCAAATTTATTAAACCATATAATGGTGACAGGGAAACCCTCCCTGCATTTCTTACAAATTGCGAGAATGCCATGTCCTTGGCTTCTCTAGACCAACAAACTGTGCTATGTAAATTTGTCATTTCACAGCTAGAAGGTAAAGCACAGGTTGCATGTAGCCTTAAGTCATTTTCATTGTGGTCAGAGCTAAAGATCTTCCTGAAGGCTACTTTCGGGGAGAAAAAGCATGCCACACATTTATTATCAGATCTGCAACACTGTAAGCAATTATCCAATGAGGATGTCACTATTTATTCTTTAAGGGTGGAGTCAATATTGACTCGTATACAGTCAGACATACATTATAGTTGCAAACATGACAAAGAACTGCCTGGCAGAATAGCAGCCATGGAGGACCTTGCCCTAAACACCTTTATGTTAGGGTTAAACGCTTCCATATCGACTATTGTCCGTTGCAAAAATCCCTCTAATCTCAATGAAGCTATACAGTATGCTATAGATGAAGAAAAATTATACAACTTATCTAGATCTAATCTAAAATTTCCTAAACAGTGTTCTATTTGCAACAAGCTGGGTCATAATCCATCAGAATGTTTTAAGAATAAAAAATATGATCGAGATTCTAAAATTTACAATAATTCACCGTCTCCTAATTCTAATACTAATCTCGAAGGTAATCCTAAAACTTGCAATTATTGTAAAAATGCTGGTCACTTGATCAAAGAGTGTCGCAAGCTTCAATATAATATGAAGCGACGGCAAGCCGCTGACTATGCACAACGTGACCGTAACTCGGCACCTACTAACTCTAATGACGCACCTACACACACGTGTGAAAGTACAGCTAAAATTAATGATGATAATTTAAACTAAGCGAGATTTCGGTACCGTGTCTGCCGAAATCGAACAGAGCTATAAATGACACGACCTATGCTAATTTTTATACTAATTATACTAAATTTCCATCTCATCCAAAAGAGGTGAGTTCTACTAAATTCGCATCTCATCCAAAAGAGATGAGTTCTACTAAATTCGCATCTCATCCAAAAGAGATGAGTTCTACTAAATTCGCATCTCATCCAAAAGAGATGAGTTCTACTAAATTCGCATCTCATCCAAAAGAGATGAGTTCTACTAAATTCGCATCTCATCCAAAAGAGATGAGTTCTACTAAATTCGCATCTCATCCAAAAGAGATGAGTTCGACTAAATTTGCATCTCATCCAAAAGAGATGAGTCCTACCAAATCTTCATCTCAGTCAATTAAACTGAGTTCTAGTACGCCTAGTGATAAAACAAAATGTCACTTATGTACCGAAAAATTACAGCCATCTTATAATTATCCTAAACCTATATACGAAATTAATGATTACTGTAAAAAGGTAGCTTTACCTCATACTTACCTACATACTAATCACGCTCGTGAACAGTTATGTTTCCTTATTGATACAGGATCAACTATTAGTATCGTTAAAGAGTCATGTTTACAAAAACTTCCAAGTCTATCTACTGAAACTGTCAAATTAAAGGGCATTAATAGTTCTGAAACTCCAGTTGAAACTCTAGGTACCTTCCAAATGGAGTTCAACTTATCGGGCAGTATACATAAGTACAAGTTTCATGTCACTAAAGATGACATCAATCTTATTAATTATGATGGAATAATCGGTAGCGATTTTTGCAGTTATTTTAAAACAAACATCGATTACTCTTCAAAATCAATTTCCATATTAAATCACTCTATTCCTATTATTTATACTCAACCTTCATATAATATTCCAGCTCGATCTGAAGTAGTTATCGAGTGCACTGTATCAAATTACTCTCCTAAACTTTATCACAACAATGAAGCTCTCATACTAGATCATATCTTACGTGAAGGCGTTTATGTCGCTAATTGCATTGTCTCAATTAAACCAAACGGGAAAACAAACGTGACCATTTTAAACACTACAGACTGTGACATTGAAATAAAAGATTATTACGTAACAGCGACGCCCCTTGAACTTGATTGTTCATTTATTGATTCTTATAATATTAATGCTATTTCTTGTTCGAAAAGTGATCGCATAAATAAAGTACTAAATCTTATCCGTTGCTCTCATCTAAATAATGAAGAGAAAAAGACCCTTTTAGAATGTTGTTCCCACTATACAGATATTTTTCATGTAGAAGGTGAACCCTTAACCTTCACGAATGCTATTGAGCATACTATTAACACAGGTGATGCCCCACCTATTAATGTCAAATCATATCGTTTCCCTGAATGCCACAAGGAGGAAGTCGATTCCCAAATTCGTAAAATGCTAAACCAAAATATTATTCAACATTCAACTTCGCCTTGGAGCGCCCCAGTTTGGGTAGTCCCGAAAAAAATGGACGCTTCCGGCAAACAAAAGTGGAGGATAGTCATTGACTATCGCCGTCTTAATGACGTCACTGTTTCCGAATCTTATCCACTGCCTCTTATCACTGATATTTTAGACCAATTAGGTCACTCTAAATATTTCAGCACGCTAGACCTCACAAGTGGCTTCCACCAACTGAAAACTTGTCCCAAGGACGCGCCTAAAACAGGTTTCACAGTTAACACAAATTCAGACATGTCTGGTCATTACGAATTTACCAGAATGCCTTTCGGGCTGAAAAATGCCCCTGCCACGTTTCAGCGTCTTATGAACACTGTGTTATCAGGCTTACAAGGCCTTCATTGCTATATTTATCTTGACGATTGTATAGTATATAGTCAAAATCTACAGGATCACATACAAAAATTACAACTAGTATTCGACAAATTTCGTGAATACAATTTAAAACTTCAACCGGACAAGTGCGAGTTCCTAAGGCATGAAGTAACTTACCTTGGCCATATTATCACCGATAAAGGTGTATCTCCAAATCCTGAAAAGGTCAGCGCTGTATCGCAATTTCCAATTCCTAAAAATCCTAAAAATATTAAGTCATTTCTAGGCCTAATAGGCTATTATCGCAGATTCATTGAAAATTTTTCTAAGTTAACTAAACCACTTACGTCTCTATTAAAATAAGATGCAGTGTTCCACTGGGACACAGAACAACAACATGCATTCGATATTCTAAAAGAAAAATTAGTTACTGCCCCTCTTCTACAGTACCCTGACTTCTCACAGCCTTTTAATGTTACTACTGATGCAAGTAACTTTGCCATTGGCGCAATACTGTCTCAGGGTCCCGTCGGCAAAGATAAGCCGATCGCTTATGCGTCGCGCACTCTAAATAAACCTGAAGGTAATTACTCAACTACGGAAAAAGAGTTATTAGCAATTATATTCGCCGTTAAAACATTTCGACCATATTTATATGGCAATAGATTTAAAATAATAACAGATCATAGGCCCCTCGTGTGGCTATTTAATGTAAAAGATCCGGGTAGTAGACTCATTCGCTGGCGCCTCAAACTCGAGGAATACGATTATGAAATCGTTTATAAACAAGGTCGTCTCAATTCTAACGCCGATGCGCTATCCCGTTGCCCTATCAATGCTATTGATGTAAACAATTTAAATAATTTTTCTTACGAACAGTATTTCAAAGCTCAATTTACTAATCAAATTCCAGTCCCAAATACTATCATCGAAGAGTGTATTCAAGGACTACACTTGTCTAAATTAAACACAATTGCGTGTCCAGTCTCTTTAGACTTTGACTACTCTATGCCTCATTGCGAGGAAATATTATCGCAGCTAGATAATTCTGCTGATCTACTAAACTCCGAACGCGAGCCACTTACAATACATTGTGTAAATGACAAAAATAAAACCTACTATTTTCTATTTACAAAAGTACATCACTATGAAGAAACTAGTTATAAAGATGTTTATAACTTACTAATTAAGCTTAGAAACTCACTAATTGATTGCCAAAATATTACCAACCTGGCACTACCAGATTTCACGGACCCATTTTCAAAGCTTACGTATACTAAAATCTATAATATGATTTCCTATATTTTCCACGATACCAATATAAAAGTTCACATATATAAAAATCAATTAATCTATCCTACTCCTGTAGAAGTTCCTAAAATATTAAAAGAAAACCACGACTCTGTTATAGCTGGTCACCCAGGGTCACAACGAATGTATTCGCGTATTAAAGCTGCCTACTATTGGAAAGGCATGCGGTCTGACATAGAACAATACGTAAAGAAGTGCAAGCTTTGCCAAATTAATAAGCCTTTAAGGAAATCAAATAAAGCTCCGATGGAGATAACTTCCACATCTACTAGGCCGTTTGAAAGATTGGCCCTTGACGTCGTAGGTCCCTTACCCGATGCAGGCTATCAAAACTTTAGATTCATCTTAACCTTACAAGATGACTTAACTAAATTCACTAGCGCTTACCCAATGGTTACGGCTACTAGTGAAGAAATAGCCAGAAACCTTGTTCATTTCATGTCTCTTTTCGGTTTTCCTAAAACCATCCTAACAGATTTAGGTACATGTTTTACATCCGAATTATTTAAACAATTAACCGAAATACTAAAGGTCAAAGCCCTTTTTACTACTCCGTATCATCCACAAACGAATGGAGCTCTTGAACGCTCACATGCTACTTTAAAAGAGTACCTAAAATCTTTTGTTAATGAGAACCAGAACGACTGGCATTGTTACTTATTCACTGCAATTCTAGCTTATAATACTACACCTCATAGTACGACTAACTTTACTCCTCACGAGTTATTATATGGTTATAAACCATCCATTCCAAACTCGTTATATGAAAGCTCTGGTAATACATACAACGAATATATTCGAGCTTTACAATATAGAATGCGCTTTAGTCGCGAGAAAGCCATTCAAAACATTATAAATAGTAAAGAAAAATCAAAACAATACTATGATGCAAGCTCCCGTGACGTTACTTATAAAGTAGGAGATATGGTTTATCTCAAACAACATCATAGGCTCCGTAAGGCCTTATCGCCTATATGGAAAGGCCCTTATAAAATTATCAAAGTTCATAACAAGCACAATGTAACCCTACAAGTTGGTCGCAAGGCTATTAAATACCATACCAATGAAATTAAGCCTTCTACTTCTTAACCTATGTACTATATTTATTTTCAGAATAACGTGCTGCCATGGCACTTTATGCCTCAGCCGCACCGAATCAAGCATCATCCCAATCTATCATAGCCCCGGGATTTATTTTGAACCAATTACTAATATTAACTTTTATACTGATCATTGGAAGGTGATCACCCACGTAGATTTAGTTTCTCTAGAACCTTATCTTAATAAAATTGAATCTCTGTTACACGATACTCTAAATTTGTGCAACAAGATTCAACCACAAGAGTTAGGTACATGCAAAGACATGTCTAGCCCTATCGAAGTTTTAATCCAGTCTAGTTCTATTAAATTGCAATCTTTATCGCATATCATCTCTAATCAATTGACAAGTAAAGTTAAACGATCTTTAGAATTCGGAGGTGAAATCTTAAAGTTCTTTTTCGGCACATTAGATGCAGATGACGCCCGAAAATATGATGCTGCAATTGAATCATGCAAAAAGAGTGAAACAGAAATATTTCATTTAATGAGAGATAACATTCACATTATCAAGTCTACTATAAATAATTTTAACACTACCATTTACAAACTTAATCAAAATGAGATGAAATTAAACGCCCAAATTAATCAGATGAATGAAATATTTTCCCAAATTACGAAGACCGATAACCTATTACTATATACTTCAAAGTTAAACAACCTTCTTAACATTATCGAAGGTTCTTTACTTGCTATAACTAATTTACTAGATACTACACTAAACTCTATTTTATTTTCTAAGGTTAATGTACTACATCCTAGTGTTATAAGTCCCTTTAATCTTTATTTAGAATTAACTAAGCATAGTAGTCAAGTGAGCAAAAGGTTAGATTTTCCAGTTCCCTTAACCATTCAAAATATTCATTCTATTATTGATGTTTCCGAATTTAGTTCCTATTATTACAACGATAAGGTCATTTTTATATTACAAATCCCTTTGATCACTCCTGATAAGTTCATGACCTATAAAAACATACCACTACCTACACCTCACGATGACGCACATAATACATTTGCTTTAATTCAACCTTCTAATTCCTATATTGCATTAAGTGATGACAGGATGCATTATGCTATGTTGGACACTCTTGAAAAATGTAAAATAATAAATAGTAACTTTTCTATTTGTGAATTAAATACTATATACTCATGTATAAGTAACCCTAATTGTGAATCTAAAATCCTAACTGAGATAACATTGTCATTACCTACAGAATGCAATGCTAAAATATTATATGGTCAGATTGATATTTGGCAAAAATTAAGAAATAACAAATGGATATATGTTCAATCAAATGCAAATAAATTGACTATTAAATGTGATGAAAACATTAATGACCATTTAATTACAGGTACAGGAATTGTAAAACTATTGCCTAATTGTATTGGGTATTCTAAAACTGTTCAGTTGATACCGACTAGTTCTTATTCTTTATTTACTAAGTCTCCTTTAGATATAAGCTTTGATATAACAGCGGATGACTGCTGTAAGAAGGACATATTTAATAAAAGTTTACCACATTTGTCGCCAATCTCTTTGAGCAAAATTAACTTAGATTCTCTCAAATATGCAACTCACCAAATGGATAGTTTAGAGCAAGAATTGAATAATTTGGAAAAGGAATCTCATTTTATCAAATATGGTCCCTATTATTCTACTTTTACTTATATTCTAATTGTGTGTTTATTTTTATACTTAGTTTATAAATTATATAGGTATTTTAAGAACAAAAATTCTTCTCATGCTGGATGCTGCGTGCAAATATTTAATCAATGTTATAATAAAAATACCAAACGCAAGTCCAAAATTTCAAATAGTATTGAGATGACGGTAGTATCTTCAACTTCTGAAGAAGACAATAAGTCCGTTCAATCTTTGCCTACTCATTACGCAAATTATAAATCCACTAAGATTAATAAAGTCAGATTTCCGTCAAATAGAAACCTAAACTTTTAATGTAATATGTAATGCACTATGTTGTCAATTTTCATTCCAAATTATGTAACTTTTAATGTAATAAAACTGTAAAATGTCTCTCTTAATAGTTACATCTTCAATCTCACTTCGCTTCATCTTTATGAGATAAAGCTTCGTTTAAAAGGGGGAGCTGTTATAACCCTTATTACAAGGCAATAAAGCCTAAGTTAGCTTTTACTTACAAACACTGTACTTTTCCTTTATTAAAGTACTGATGTTGCATTTTTACCCAGTGCATAGAAATAATATGTGTAATTTAGTTAGTTAGATTCTGGACGCCGTCGCGTAATCTAGTGTGCCCAAATTAAGGGAGCAATTAAGAGGGACATTGCCAAAATATATGTAACTAAGAAGTTGTGTATCTGTGTTTTTGTACTGTGGTTCATTAAAGTGGTTCCAGTAGAATTATTGCCTTTTTTTTAAAAAGACAAACGGGGTCGGCTTAGTAACAGTGCGTAGAACTTTAGCGTTCGCAAGATTACAAGGATTTTTGTAATCAAGTGACGCCTGAAAATTGGTCAAGTGTAGTGGAAAGGACTATACGATTAATATTATCCGATTGGGAAAGAGATGTGACTTTCGACAATATAAGAGAGCAAGAACCGATCATAATAAATTTAGGCGATTACTCGTCATTAGATGAAAGTTCCATGTCTGAAGACGACCAATAATAAATACGATACCTAGTGGACAGTGACCCGCACCTACTTCGCAAGGCTTTTACAACTTGACAGAACATCGAGATTTCTTTATTATATGTAAGCTTATATCGAATTATTACTTCAAATTTAGTGACATGCATGTATTAATTATTTTCTATACATAAACCTTCCGGAATAAATTCTCTAAATGATGGTGCAAACCGCATAAAAATCCGAGGCGTAGATATTTTTGAAGAAAAACGCGGTCATACATTATAGACACGAAAAGCGACTTGTAATTTATAATATGTATAGGATAAGGTGGTCGAAATGTGGTGCTGGAGGCGAATGCTCCGAATACCATGGACAGCCAAACGCACAAATGAGTCTGTCCTTTCCCAACTCGAAATCTAGATCCGATTGTCTACCGTTTGCCTACAGCGTATTTCGGCCCCATAATGCGAAGGGGAGGTAGCAGCCTTCATAAGCTGGTAATTGTTGGCAATACTGAATGAAAGAGAGCACGAGGCAGGTTGCCAACCCGATGGTCTGACCATGTAAAACCTCTTCCTTTTTTGAAGTCATTTAAAAAAAAGCTGCATCTTCAAGTTTTCTGCAGGTGGTGATGGCAACTTTGGACAGGAGACGATGGAGGCAGATTGTCCGCTTATAGGGGTCCAGTGATCATAATCCTCAGTAATGAGGGACGGATTGAAGAACAAATAGGATGAGGAAAATAAATACTTAGTTAATTTGCTACTCTTTAGTGAAGTACATTACCTGTCCAACAACCGGGCTGCCGCCCAAGAATCCCTTGTGCGTGGCCACAGTGACCTCCACCTGCCTGGAGTGCAGCTCAGCTAACGGGATCACCCACTCAAACTGCTCGTCGTATTCCGGCATGCAACTGTCTTTCACAACCTGCATATAAAAGTTATCGATAAAAACTTGGTCTCAATGGTCTCAAAAGTAGTAAGTAATAGTGTCCGACTGACACTATTCTGCTTGGTTCTCTATGCCCTGACCAAGATTATACCTGAGGGGCAATTCCCGTATTCTTAAGACCATTCGCATTCTAATCTCAGTCTCAATCTGTCAAAATTACAATCAATTTACATACATTTTTGACAGGTTTTTGACATTGATTGTCGCTGAAATGAGATTGCGACTTGAATTTGAACGTTTTTTAAGTACGAGAATTGGCCTACTGTACTTAAAAGAGACTGTGGCCTCGTGATTTAGTTTTGTTTTTTCTTCTCAGAGTAGTGGATAGGAAACACCGAAATTGTCTAGTTTTAAAAAATAATTTAGTTTTGACGTGTAAGTCCACGTTCGCACGGACGTAAAAATACCGTGGCAGGATCGCGCACTGGATCTTTAACGCGCTGCTTAGCGCAGAACGCTCTACTTAAACCCAACAGTGTGTTTTTTCGACGCGCTGGGACGCAATCTGATGTATTCTCAATGCTCGGTTCAACACCGAGAGTTGAAAATCCAGTGCGCGATAAAAGGCCGCAGCGATATTTTTTCGTCCGTGCGTATGTTGGTTTAAAATGTTTTTTTGAACCAGTTTATAGAAATAAATATCATTGACCGAAATGGAAGAGAAAATCATATTGCGCGGATACCAAGGGCTAATAACATGAGACCGGGTCATGCAGAAGATGTAGTATGAAAAGTAATGAAAACAGTTTGCCAGTATATTAATTACGCTCTATTTATAGTATTGAACGCCAACTCAAGGAAAAAAGCCTCCTCGTGTAATTTCAATAAGTTTTGTTCTTGAAAGGCGATTTAAAGCACTTACCAAAGTTTTACGTTTGGAATCTTTGGAGCGTCCAGGCAGCAAATATAATTTCACATATGGATCAGGTACGTTGGTCGGGTCCTTCAATGGTATGTGCCTGTGATAATCAAGAGATAATTTTAATGACCCATAAAAATAAAGAACAAAGTGCACTATGGTACTCAAGTGACTTACATGATTTTGTGAACAACAACGAATAGTGTTTGGTTTTGCATACTGTAGCGAAGTGACAGTAGAATACGTCCGAGTCCAGCTTCACCGGCAGATCTGCATAAAACGACGACATCCATTTTTGTATTTCACAAATAAAAAAAAGTGCTTTTATTCCAGTCGTTAAGCCAAAACGACCATACTTATGTTAAATGGTTTCTTTATTAACCCAAAATTTAAAATTGAGCTATAGCTAGCCCTTACGTGTTTAACTTAGAAATTATTTAACACTTACGTGGTCAACGAGGAGGTCCTATGTACTAGCTTAGGTGAATCACGACCAATTGGCGGCAAATATTCTTGAGGCGTGTCTATGAAAAGAATATCATTCTTTAGTGCTTATAAATTTAGCGCCTGGTGACGGAGACCATCACGGGACACTGCTCGCTAAACAAACACTTCCACACAACAGGCATAACGAGCAGACCTCTATGCAGGACTTATTTATTTATTTATACTTATTTATAAATTCTTTATTGTACACCACAAAAAACATTACAACAAAAATTTAAGTCAACACTACTTAATATACAATGGGCGGCCTTATCGCTTTCTGCGATCTCTTCCAGGCAGCCAGGCAGGCTTGCATGGAGGCTGAGGAAACCGTTGCGCATGAGCTCTTTGAATGCACAGGCGTCACCATGATTAGGCCAGAAACCCTCGGGGCACCCAGATCTTACACAGATATTCTTAACAGACCAGGAGCTATAATCAACTTCAGGAGGGAGGTGGGTTGGTGGGAATAACCACCGCCGGCCGCCATGGCCCACGCACCATGGTCCACCTGAAGGAAACCAGACCCTCTAACATAGAACCTTACATATCACCATCACTCTCCTGCACTTATCCCAACTGTACATAATAACATAATGCTGGGAAAATCTGTTGGTGGTGGTTGAGAGTCGTGATGCAAAAAAAATACAAAAGAGATAATAATTTGCTTTGCAATGAGGTGGACATGGCAAAGTCCCGACACTATGACGAAAAATGAGATAGACTTCATCATAACGGATAAAAAGCATATATTCGGTCATGTCTCGGTGATCAACAGTTTCAATACCGGCAGTGATCACAGACTTATTAGATGCTCTCTGAATATGAACTTCAAGCTCGTTTGATGAAGTCTAGGATCCGTCAAAATATGCTCCAAGCCATGCTAGGATCTGAAGCATTCCCATCAGACCTAGAGAACCGATTCGCTGCCGTGGAAACCACAAATGATGTCGTCGACCAAATGATGGAAATCCTCAGGGAGGAAGGTACGCGATTTTGCAAAATGCGGCGTACGGTCAATTCCAAACTTTCGGAAGAGACTCTGGAGCTTATGTCGGAACGACGTGATTACCCACCTGACTTCGTCAGAACAACGGGCACTCAAACAAAAATATTAGGACATTTGTACGACGCGACCTCCGACGTTCCAATACACGCTCTATAGAGGAAGCGATTGAGCAAAATCGGGGGTCGAAAGTGTTCATCCAATCACTTGGGAGGAGTCACCTGACGAAGTTGACCAAATCTAGTGGGGAAATCGTCTTTCGAAGCCGGAGATTCTTTCGAAAGTCGAACACTTCTACGGCTTATTGTACGCATCACATGCATCTCGACCTGATCCCGAAAATGAGGATTCCAGAGCGTGGTCGTTCTTGTATTTAAAAAGGGAGATAAGACCCTTTTAAAGAATTACAGACCCATTTCGCTCCTAAGCCACGTATATAATTTGTTTTCAAGAATCGCCACGAATCGTCCAGCGCGAAGACTCTACGAGTTTCAGCCACCGGAGCAAGCCGGATTTCGAGGATGATACAGCACCATAGACCACATCCAGACAGTGCGGCAAATTATACAGAAGTCCGAAGAATATAATCGGCCTGGTGTGTCTTGCGTGTGTGGACTATGAGAAAGCTTTTGACTATATCGAGACGTGGTCTGTTTTGGAGTCTCTGCAGCGATGCCAAGTCGACTGGCGATATATCCAAGTGCTGAATGTCTTTATGAATACTCGACAATGACCGTCCAAACTCAGGACCAGCTAACTGAACGTATACCACTGCGTCGAGGGGTGAGACAAGAGGACGCAACTTCCCCGAAATTGATCTCTAACGCATTGGAGGATGTATTTAAGACGGCTGAACTGGGAAGGACGCGGCATTAACATCAACGGCGAGTACATCTCACACTTAAGATTTGCAGATGACATCGTCATACTGGCTGAATTGCTGCATGACTTGTAGCAGATGCTGGACGGCCTAGTTGATTCTTCTATACGCATTGGTCACCGGATGAAGTTAGACAAAACCCAGGTTCTGTATAACATATGTAATATATGTAACACGTCACTCCGGGACCGATTACTGTCAATGACGGTGCTCTTAAGGTTGTTCGTGAATACGTTTACCTAGGGCAAACTCTGCAGTTTGGTAAGAACCACTTTGAGAAGGAGGCCAACAGAAGAATTCGGCTGGGTTGAGCAGCGTTTGGGAAGCTTCGTCGAGTGTTCTCGTCGCGAACTCAGCAGAGCCTACAGACTAAAGTCTCCAATCAGTGCGCCCTGCCTGTTATGACTTACGGAGCCGAAACGTGGACACTCACGGTACGGCTGGTCCATAAATTCATGGTCGCTCAGCGAGCCAATTAACGAGCTATGCTTGGAGTCTCTCTGAGGGATAGAATTCGGAATGAGGTGATCCGGCAGAAAACCAAATTTGTCGACATAGCTCACAGAATAAGCAAGCTGAACTGGGCCGGCCATATTGACCAATGACCGTTGGGGTAGACGCGTTCTTGACTGGAGACCGCGAATCGGCAAACGTAAGGTAGGACGCCCTCAGGCTATGTGGAGCGAGGATCTTCGCAGGGTGGCTGACAGTAGTTGGATGAGAGTTTCCGAGAATCAGGCTAAATGGCGTGCAATTGGAAAGGCCTATGTCCAGCAGTGGATTGCTTTAGGCTGATGATGAATAATTTGCTTTTACAACCTTTTCATTCGGAAGGAGTTTTCTTTGTAGAACGAGATAGAGTACTTACCAACTTCCTTTTCAATGTGTTCTAAAGGCACCGACTTTTGTGAGCCAGCATCTAGGAGAGCATCCTCGATATTCTTCAGCACAGGTTCAGGAAGCACAGTGACTGTAATAAATTGCAATTATAAGTCTTATATAATTATAATACAAAATGTCATATTACTGGGAAATGGTTGACATTTGCATAGGGGTCATATATTAAATGGTCATTTGGTTGCAAATGGCCTCCCCTACATGCCCTTAATGGATTGCCAACGTAATAACCCAGTATACTTTAACACTAGATGAATAATGTTGACATTCGTACGTGACGCTTAAATTACTTAGTAAAATAAAGTGGTAGAGGTCTGTGAATCTTGCCTTTAGCTTCAGCTATTGATAAGCCGACCTGGGCCCGTACTATGACGTGTTAACACCATCATGATTCCGTTGCGAAAAAGAGATAGTGCTATCGGTCATGTATAGCTCCGTCTCTCTTTCACGCTGGAACAATGATGGAATTTAACACGTCATAGTACGGCCCCTGAAAGTTGATAAAGTGGCTGCCTACCCTTTTTGCATAGGACAAGTCTCACATCCACATTAGTAGTGGAGAGTCGTTTATTTGTGACTAGCGACTCGCCCCTGTTTCGCGCGGATTTTACGACTTTATAACTGTCGTAAAGGACATTTTGCCGAAAATGAGTTATAAATATATTTGGAAACAGCGTCAAGAGCTCTATCGATTGTTATATTTAACATATACCTGTCTTAAAAAAAAGCCTCTTACGATCTGGATCTTCAACAGCTCTAGCTCGTTTTTTTTACTATTTGGAGTGTATCGTAAAAAAATTTGGCTCTACTGAAAAGTCGTGTTTTGTTCTTTACGACAATTGAAATTTCCGGTATCGATATGTAACGTTTAATATTAATTAATTCTGCACATAAACGTTGCGGAATAAATTCTCTAAATGATGGTGAAAACCACATCACAATCCGTTGCGTAGTTTAGAAGGACAAGGCAGTCACACAGACACGAAAACCGACTTTAATGTATGTGTACTATCGACCTGCCCCTGCTTCGCACGGATTTTACGACTCGACAAAACATCGAGATTTCTTTATTGTATGTAAGTTTAATATCATTGGGGTATACACATAAACTACCGGAATATATTCTCTCCATGATAGTGAAATCCACATCAAAATCTGTTGCGGGGTTTAGAAGAACAACACACACACACACAGACAGACACGAAAACAGACTTTAATTTATAATATTATTTATACAAGGTGTAACAGAATAAACGCAAGTCACGAAAGTAGTCTACTGAATCGATTTCAGTAACTATTAATATAGGATTTTTTTTTTCAAATTTTATGTATTTTGCAATACTGACCGCTGATTGAGCCTAAGAAAATTAAATCTTATTTCAAGGTAATAAGAGTCAATTTTAAACGCTTATAGGAATGTTAGGGTCAACACAATTTTCTTAATACTATTAGTTAGTTTAAAAAAAATGTTATGGTCATTATTTATTATGCTTTTTAACTCAATACTCTAGTTGGGGTGTATGAGGTCTTGCGTTAATTATATTACACGTTGTAGAAAAGCATAGAAGATAAAAAGATTGAGAACATAATTTAATTAGTTCAATGAATTACCTGGGTCAGTTAGTGGCGGAACAGGTTTGTGTGAATCGATATCGTCCACTGCGATAGGCGGGGAGGGCGGTGCCGCCGGAGTGACGGGGGGCGAGGGTTCCCTCGGCGGCTCGGCTACTGGCTCCTCCTCGAAGTCCTCTTCCTTAATCGCCTCCTTCAAAATCTACGGAGAAGAAGAAATAATTCTGTTTCTGTAGATTCGCCAGGAGATATGAGCTAGGGAAGCTGCCATGGATACATAGGTTCAGCTTTACATAAGGTATATTGTCTTTTTGAGTAGACTGATAGATACACATTGAAGTTTCACTACATTTCCGAAGCGTCTTGCAAAAAATATGGATGGTATAAAATGTTGACAGCCAGTTCTCGAAAATCAAATTACATCCCTTGCTCATCCTTGTTAATCCTCAAGATCAGTCTTTAAGAGTTACCGATAGCCTATTTAGTACAACTGAATAAGCGATATATTTGTCAATAAATTACAAAATTGTCACAATTTCACGACAGCTGTTTAATAAAACACTAAACCTATGACAAAAATAAATTACATTCAAAATTGTGGGAGTTTCGGTTTTAATTAAGAGGCTCCTGGTTGATCCTTGTGGTAGTTTGTTAGTTATCTGATTATAGCCGTCCGTAATATTAAGGGAGGTTATAAGTTGTCCTAGAAAAGATGAGATACTAACCTTCAGTTGGAAAGACACGATGATCTTCGACTCTGGGCCGGACCGCTGCAGCGTAAGCGGCTGAGTTAGCAGGCTAAGGTCCTTCTGTTTTAACAGATTTGAGATCCCGTACGTCAGCTGGCCGAGCTGGCCTCCCGTTTTTGAATCCAGGACCTAAGATGAAGATATTAAGGATTAGGACACGACCCTTTCCACTCATTTAGGCTGGCGCTAACCCGGAGCGAGTGTAGAGTGTATGAATAAATCAGGTTAAATTCGTTGTGTGAAAGCAACCTTATCCATACATCTACGCCACCGCCCGCCGAACCGAATTGGTGCTACTCGAGCGTGAAGTCTCTTTCAAATTATTAAAGTTTTAAACAGCGGGTATTATCACACTGAATACATCATTACTCAAGATACATGGGCATGTATCGATACAAAGACCGCCTCGACCGACCTATTACAAGATTCATGAGTATCAGTGCCCATTAATACTCATGAGTCCCTTAATAGAATGCTCCATAAAGTTAGGTCAGCTTAGGACCAGACTCAAGTAAATTTTCCTTCTCACCTTTATCTCCAAGTTATCGCTCTCGGGGTTCTGCACCAGGAAGGAGTATCCGATCTCGTAGACTGGGTCGTCGGTCCTCATCTGTACGGCGCTGTTCTCTGTCTTCCTGCCCACCGTTACCGTCAGGTATGGGTCGGGGCGTGACTGGGTGCGCGCGTTCTGGTGAAATTAATAACATTCTATAGTAATACTGAATGTTGGTTCATAAATTACTCATGCTTCGCACGGATCCAATGGAGACATGACAAAAATCGAGAAGTTTGTGTTATAGCAAAGTTCAATATTATAATATAAACATAAGCCTGCCGTAATAATTGTTCTATTTTATGGTGAAGACAGTTTCAAAAGAAAGTTTTGTTTCAAAGATCTAAGTGGTCACACAGACAAACACGTAAAGCGACATTGTTTTATATTATATATGTATGTATATGTAGATATACAAAATCCACCAATATTTGTATTAAACTTACTGGCAACTTCTTGCAAGAGTCGATGTAAACAGATAAGACAGCAGAGCTGAGATCTCCAGACTTAATGAGCAGGGTCTCCGTCAGAGCCTGAAATAGAGATTAACAAAATAAAGAGCAAAACTTACTACAAGTTTGGCTACAAATTGTATGGTGCCAGAATTGTACTTACGCGGCTAAGCTCCGACACATCAGTAGACAGTCGGTGCCATGAAAGACGCAACTCGATTTTCCCATGTTTAGCGTCCTGAAGAGTTTGCCACTAAAACAAATGAATGCCGTTAAAATACCTCGTAGTAAACATAATAATATGATGCAAAGATTGTATAAGAGCTCTGCTTACCGTATCTAAACGACCGAAGCGTACAACTTGTGAGATATCGAGCGAACACCTGAAATTATAAGTAAATGTAGTCCCTTGTCCTATCAAGATACTGTAAAGACTTTGCCAGAACATAGTTAGCACGAAACAGTAAACAATTAGGAAAGTTTAATTTTGAAGGAGTATTCCCATCAGATTAAAAAAAAAAGCAACAAAATAGTTGATATTGGTGAGGCCATAGGACTAAGAAAATAAAATCGGGAATAAACCGTTTTAAAGTAGAAATAGATAAAATCAGTGCATAACACAACATTTAGTGATCACAAGCAGTACTTTTGTGTAAGTATTGGAATACAGAAAGGAATAGATTGCGGACATACAGTTTGGATTAGTCCTTAGATTAACGAAAGCTCCGAGGAATAATTAAATAACGCTCGTGTTACATTTCAATGTTATCTACTGTGTGATTATGTAGCGTTAAAATTATAGCCACATAAAATGTATAGCAATGAATGATTCCTTCCATTTGAGACGCAATGATACTACCAAGTGAGTGTTATAAACTATCGTAATGTGTTAGTATGACCCAATAAACTGACGCAGCGTTGTGCTTTGTGTAGAGTAAGGGGGAAGCGTCAAACCAACCCGCGAAATTAAATATTTCTTACGTTTTTTTCAATTTGTAGGTCAGTATTAGGTTGTATGTTGATCTAAATATGATACGCGGCCGTAGCAGATATCGCACCTTTAGAATTAAAGAGACCTATCTAGAAAAAACAAGTTTTTGGAAAACGTTGAATAAAGGTTCGTATGTTTAAACATTTTATAGAAAAGGGAGACTATTCGTTTACACTTTCATAAAATTCGTATTATTTCAATGTTATATCTTATTTAAATAATTTATCTAGACGTTCTAAAAAAAAAAAAATAGAATTATAGAGACCTAATTTAAAATCTTACATTTTCTAATTAGGTCTCTATAATTCTAAAGATGCGATATGTAATTACAGAATCATAATCATTAAAATAAGCAATACAATCTTCTAAGTTCATATTGCCCTATAATATGACTCATGATCATAACATTTGAGGTTAATTCTAACTTAGAGGGTTGTATTGACGATTCTTAAGATTATAATAAAATTATGTTAATACATATTTGTTACGGCCGCGAATCATATTTTGATCAACATGCAACCTAATACTGATCTGCAAATTAGAAAAAACTTTAAAAAAAAAAGAATTTCGCGGGTTACTCTGGCGCTTTCGCCTAAGTGTTTAATGAGTGCTTTATGTGATGGTACAGGGGCCGTACTATGACGTGTTAATTCCATCATTGCTCCAGCGTGAAAGAGAGACGGAGCTATACATGACCGACAGCACTATCTCTTTTTCGCGACGGAATCATGATGGTGTTAACACGTCATAGTACGACCCCTGCGTGGTGTTCGGGCAGTGGCGTTTAGTTGTCTCGTGTGCTTAATCGTATGGTCCGTGGTCGCTTTCAGTGGCAAGTATGTTAGTTCACTGTGAGAATATGTACATAGTCAGATACACTTGTTCTGTGTTGTGGCAGCGACCGACCTGCCCAGTTTTTCGTCTCGTCCTGTGCGGTCCCAGTCGAAAAGCTTGATGACCAATATCGTCGCGCTGGTGCGGAGTACTGACTGTTACCACCCACCATGTTATATACAAATACATACAAATATTAAGCTATCATTAATCGCAGGGAGATTAGCAATTAGTTTTATGTTTCTGTACATTTTTGCTGAGTAAATTAATAGGTTTCGGGGTGTTTAGATATATTATGTTAAATTATGTGTCATATAATTATGTCATAATAAGCGCAGGTGATTTATAAATTAATTTATGTGTATTTTCTTAATTTGTAAAGTAAGTGAATATTATAAACTGTTAACAGTAGTCAACTTGCCACTTCGAATAAATATCATATTGTATGTCCCCATATATCTGATCGGTATTCCTATTAAGGCAAAAATAAATCTCACACACAACAGCAGGCTGTAGATATAAAATGAACACCAGTTAAAACCAAGATGAATCTTAGCATCACCGACTTCGAGTTTATGACTGGTAAATAAAAGTTCAGCTAGGCAATGCAACGGTGATAATAAGAGTCAGGATAAAAAAAAATAACAAATAAAAAAACACGGCAATGAAATGTCGCTAATGTGTCAATGCACGAGTAGCGGCGAGACGGACCTGCCAAGATAATCATCGTTCTGAATGCCCATGCCAGGGTCCCAGTCCCAGAGCTCCAACTGCAGCACTTGACTCTTCCTTGAGCTTATTAATGCCTTGGGACAAAATCACAATATATCTACGTATTAGTTTTATGACAAACGTTGCCTAAACACATATCTTTCATCTTTAGAAATCCATTTTGGAATAATTTGTGGCCCGATTTCCTATACCCCTGACCATAGTGACCACCTGGCAAGTATATCGATTTGTGTTAACAACAGCAATGAGGTCGCTCCGTCAAACATTTCAACGACCTCGCTAATGTTGTTTTCGCCATGCCTGCATATCAGAAAATTTGGAAGAAAAGAGAATAATACAATAATTAATTTATAATACAAGACATATCTAGGAAACTCACCATCACCTTCTACATTAACTAAATTCTAAATGCACTATAGACTACACATGCAGCTACATTAGATCATTCGTAATGGGAGAATCTGGAATAGTACTGTTCACAAGGAATACAAAATACGTTATTTACATTAAAAAAATAAATCAACATCAATCTAACGATATTTCAACTTAGTCTAGATCTCTCATTACTTTCTATCGAGGGTCTCATTCCAAAGAGCACAAGGACTCAGGGTCATATGACCTGCTAATACAAGGCTTACGCTGCTTTGAGACGACACCACTCGACGACTGCTTGTTAATTTCTATGCAGTAAGTCATCAAGTTTACAGTGGAACTTAGAACCACATGGCATTCATGTCACTGTAACTATCAGACAAGCGTCGCGTTGGCCCATGTTTAGAAGCTTATCGGGACAGTTACAATGCGTGAAGCGAGTGCAACCATCAGCGTAGCGTATACCCGGTTCCTTGCGCCCTGCCCCCCCTCCCCCCGGCCAGCCCCTTCACCGCTTGCGCGTACTTACTTGCCCAGCTTGTCATCATTGTTTCCTTCGTCCTTGTCCAATACTTCTATTTCCAAGACTTGGCCCAGAGATTGCATTATACGCGCCTGTATGCCACACGGTCCGACGCAAACATAAGTGAAGAAAACAAAATCTTGTTCATAACTACTTACTTGGAAACATTTCACGACCAACTATTGCGTGCGGATTAGGCCCGCGTTCGTTACATACTTAGTTATAAGCATATTTTACATTGTTAATTAATATTAGGCCAATATTATAAAACTTTGTTATTGTACAGTAATTTAGAATTTGAAACCATTTGAAACTTTCTGGATAGGTTTCCAGAACAAGTCTTTCACTTATTGGAATTAAAATCATTGATTTTTAAATATCAAAAGTTACAATTTTAGTTAAACCCAAGTTACAATTTTCCCATGCAAATAATTAAAAGTGAATATAATCCCCCCTTATATATTCACCCTTGGTTGACTGGTAGAGAATGCCTAAGGCATTAAGTCCGCCATTGTACCTTTTGTGCGAAAAGTAATAAATAAATAAATAATAGGAACTACTCAAATTGACTCGATCGTTAAGAAATTTAACCAAATCCTTTTATTTTTAAGAAATCAAATTTTATGACTAGAAGAATACTTACTGTATTTTTTTTATTTCATTACTTGAATGGACTGCCAGTAAACAATCTTCAATATAAAATTAAATAAAAAGCTTCATCGGTCATGCTCATTCCTGATGATGCTTTTTAAATTGAAATAGCAAAATATTATCAATAAACTTCTTTATTGCCCTTTTAAATAAAAAGTTACGGTTATACAACTTTATTACATCCTCAAAAGGAAATAAATTGAATTGCATCGCGTGAAACGAAAATCAATACAAGACTTCCCCTCTATGTATTAGAGAATCCAGTTGCTATTAGATCTCAAAATGTAAGATCCATTTTTTTATTATTTCCATATTATTATGTTGCTACTTCATTATGCCAGACAGCGTTTAACTTGCAATTCTCGCCGTAAAGAGAATTTCAGATCATAATATAAAATGCATGTGATCCGTGAAGATTTGTGATGCTCATCGCATTGCATAGAATAAATGCGAGAGATTACCTCACTTACCAAATATATCCAAAGCCCGATTAATTAAAATAAGCAAGCACATCTTTAATTTTATATACCAACATTAAGAAAAAAAACTGTGTGCTCGCTAAGCGAACTGTTGTAATCCGTTAAAACTCTAAATATAAACACTACTTTATAAAAGTATTAAAATATACCCATGTGCATAAAATGGTAAAAACTAATAGGAACACATAATGATGGTTGGTTGGTCTGCTTACCTCGCACCAGTAGTCCCAGCGTGGGTTGACGTTATTGTCGATGTGTTTCGTCTTCCATTGCTGCGCGCCCACCGTTATGATCGCGTACGGATCTGACTTACCCTTACCTGGACATCAAATTGTAATGTAACTACTATTAAAAATTGTGCTAAGAGTTATAGGGCGAATTAGTTTGATTGTTCTGTTAATTTAATTTTGTAGTTATTTTAAAATTTTCTCACCAATCATTGAAACATCTTTCTTCATAAGATTCTGAGCTTGAACGAGATGGATACGAAGCACACCCTGAAAACATGATTCTACTGTCAATACTGTTATAAATCCAAAAATACATCGAACTAGGAATTGGCAATACTGGACAATTTGGTCACAAAAAGGGTGTACTTACCTCAGGTTCGGGCATTCTCAAATCAACAGTAGGTATTTCGTCGCTCAATTTAATTGGCAACTTATTTGGTAGCACCATCAGTTTTGCCACTTGCTCGACGATACAGCGACGAAGAATATCACTGGAATTACAGTTTTCTGTTATAGGTAATGGCATTCCTTATTTTTTCAATAGGCATTTAATCGATTTAAAAGTAGATATTACCTGAATCCAGGCATATCTAGAACATCAGCGACGCCGACTAAGTTAAAGTCAATAGACGGATTGTTCAGGAAGAATATCTGAAGTCCTCCCACTAGAGGCATCTTGGTGATCAGGGGCTTCATGACGATACGAACCATACCGTGGATCTGTAACATTAACTTGACATTAGGAATATCATCTTTGATTTCTTGAAATGTATCTGGTATACTGGTTTGTAGCAGTGACGGCCCAGTGAGCAGTGGTGGCCCAGTGGTAACGGCCGCGACTTACGAGTTGAAGGTCGTAGGTTCGAACCCAGACAGGCGCTTTACTTTGTGTAAATTATTTCATCAGCATTGCTCTCATAACGGTGAAGGAAAACATCGTGAGGAAACCCGCATGTCCTAGAACCAAAAATTCGAAGAAATGTGACATCTACCAACCCGCACTGGGCCCGCGTGGTGGATTACTGCCCACTCCCTCTCACCGAGAGGCCTGTGTCCCAGCAGTGAGAACATTATAGGCTGATTATGATGATACTGGTTTGACGGTTACCTGAAGATCTTTAATGCCACCACGGATTCGTTGCAGAACGAAGGAGATATCACAGTCACCAGCATAGCTGAAATTAATTTAATCATGTTTGAAACCGCACTAGTAGGTACTTACTAACGTTCCGTCGCGTCGTTATCGGAAATTACGACGACAAATACAAATGTTTGTCTTGTTGCATATGAGGTTCAGTCGAACTCGTTAATCATCTTAAATATGTACGCACGGCTACAGATCTAGCTATACATTACCAGTATAAGCTGATCTCGCATTGTATAGGATTTCCTTACAATGAGAGGTCAGTGTAAACTGGAGACGTATAGCTTGATGTGTAGCCGTGTGTAGAAAATCATAAACAAATGAATGACTAATTTATTTTGAATTGTTGTCGTTTCATCATAATTCTCTTGCCTTTAAGGCGGGGTGTTATCTCAATATTCCCAAAAATTGGTTTCTTAGAACGTCGAGTATGACGTAATGTAATAAAAATAAGTAACGCGAAAAATACAGTGAACAGAGAAGGGTATAAAGAAGAATATAAACCGAACAGAATAATAAATAATAGTTTGATATTCCCAATAAAAAATTGGGAAGTTGTAGCACAAAAATAAACTTTGACGTCGAAGATCTCTGTATTTCCAGCGATAACAACAGTTTTTTTTTTAAGAATTTAGTAGGTTTTCCATTTTTTTAAAACTTTAACCAAACCATTATTTAATTTTATGTCTATATTTTAAATAATCTAAAGAAAAGCAGTAAAATAAATGCCCATTCGCAGCTTACGTCACATTTCAACACAAATATCATTTTCAATTTTCAATCTTATTGACGCTCCATAGTGGTGACAATAGTTTACGCGGTCATACTTTAGTCGTCGGGCAGCGCTCGACTTGGATGGTTGGCACCGGACGCTCTGTGCATAATTCGATTGTAGTTTTCAAGTAATTTATGACTGAAAACAGTGTGTGAATTGAACTAAAGTTCTGTGGCGGACTACTAAGGCTACTCACTGCCTAATATTGAAGTGAAAATTCAGTCTCAGTGGAAATATGGGCAATAAAAATAAAATGTTGCGAAAGAGTTTTACAAGAAAAAGACGAAAAACTCGAAAAAATGATGGAATGTTTGGGTAAGTAGGATGATTACGGTATTGTATCATAATAACATTTGAAATTTGTATTTAGTTTAGTATACTTACGAAACTGTATAAATCTATAGAAACGGTATTGACAATTTCTACAAACATTTTGCTAAATCCAAAAACAAATAGGTGCACTCTATTTTGATGTCTATAGAATGCATATTTGAATGCGCCTAGTGCAAACGTCTCTGGTCGAAGCAACCATCGAGGCGATAGCCATATTGCAATAGTAGGTATAAGTAACAAAAACAAACTTGCAGATAAATCAGAGTGCGTTCGTAATTATTATAATAATATAAATATTGCACTAGTTATATAAAAAGCATTTTGATTCTTTTGTAAGATTATTTTTATAATATTTATTGAGTCATTAGACCAGTGCCGATAATTTTTGAAAACGAAAAAAGTCACAGTAGGCTGAAACCCATTGGAAAAAAAAAGAGAATATAACAAAAATGAAAGGAAAAATAATTTACGGGCGATCCGAGGTCGGGAAGTGGGGGTTATCTCGATTTCCGGCAAAACTACAAGTCTTATGGAAAAAAGTGTAATAGCAAAGTCGTAGGTAATAAAAAGATCTACAACTTTTGTATTCACACTTTTTTCAAGTAACCTCAAAATTTATGTGAAAAATTCAAATAACCAAGTTTTTGGTTTTATATTTTTATCTTTTACACGGCATTTTTTTTTTCGCGAAATTTGCCGAATACTTACCTTTTTATGTTTCAAGCACACTGTATTTTTATTGATTTAAAATATTTGTTTTTTTCACCTAATTTGACCTAATATCGAAAAAGCACCCTAATTTTCAATCGAAAATTCTCACGTGAAAATATCTGCTTTTTTAAAAACTCGGTAAAAAAAATAATTGCTGTGTAAAAGATAAAAATAAAAAACCAAGAACTTGGTTATTTGAATTTTTCACATCAATTTTGAGGTTACTTGAAAAAAGTGTGAATACAAAAGTTGTAGATCTTTTTATTACCTACAACTTTGCTATTACACTTTTTTCCATAAGACTTGTAGTTTTGCCGGAAATCGAGATAAACCGCTTTTTACCCTTAAACCCCCACTTCCCGACCTCGGATCGCCCGTAAATTATTTTTCCTTTCATTTTTGTTATATTCTCTTTCTTTTCCAATGGGTTTCAGCCTACTGTGACTTTTTTCGTTTTCAAAAATTATCGGCACTGGTCTAATGACTCAATAAATATTATAAAAATAATCTTACAAAAGAATCAAAATGCTTTATATATAACTAGTGTGCAGTATTTATATTATTATAATAATTACGAACGCACTCTGATTTATCTGCAAGTTTGTTGTTGTTACTTATACCTACTATTGCAATATGGCTATCGCCTCGATGGTTGCTTCGACCAGAGACGTTTGCACTAGGCGCATTCAAATATGCATTCTATAGACATCAAAATAGAGTGCACCTATTTGTTTTTGGATTTAGCAAAATGTTTGTAGAAATTGTCAATGCCGTTTCTATAGATTTATACAGTTTCGTAAGTAAACTAAACTAAATACAAATTTCAAATGTTATGATACAATACCGTAATCATCCTACTTACCCAAACATTCCATCATTTTTTCGAGTTTTTCGTCTTTTTCTTGTAAAACTCTTTCGCAACATTTTATTTTTATTGCCCATATTTCCACTGAGACTGAATTTTCACTTCAATATTAGGCAGTGAGTAGCCTTAGTAGTCCGCCACAGAACTTTAGTTCAATTCACGCACTGTTTTACCAATTTTAGCAAATACCAACTAATATTCAGCCAGCAGCAGCTTCCATTCCCGTGGATGATCCCTCTATCGTCTAAATTTTTCAGAATTCTAGCTTCCGTCCCGGCTCCGCATTTTCTTAGAAACATTATGGCATTTGTCACTTTGGAGCTGTGATATTATTGCATTTATTTATAGTTTATGTGATTTTTAAGTGGTCCGAGGGCCTTTATGTTGGTTTTGTTTTCTATTTTTTTACCGCACCCACTAAGTACCTATCTAAAACACAAACATTAGTTTGAAATGGCATAACTACCCATTTAATTAACCCTTCCATCCCTGATACTGACTTACACCCGAAAAGCATAATTCCCCTTCTAGAGCAGTCGGGTAAAATTCGGAATGTTTATATTTGACCTGTTTATCATGTACTGTAATAAAAATAAACAGTAGTGATGTTTTTTTTTAAATTGTTATGTGTAATTATTTATTGTATCATATTATGAACCGACACTGTAATTACATCGAATTTTAGAACGCACGTCATAAGTAAGTATATTCAACAGAAAACATCTGATTTCCTTACGTATACTATGCAACTTTCCTTGAGCACACAAACGCCCGTGTTAGCGTTTGCGAGTGTGTGCATAATTACCGTAAAACGCGCAGATGCGGTTGTGTGAGTGCGGTAATAGCGATTAAAATCGTAGTCGGTCCGCGCCTTAAGTCAATTAATTTGAGGTCGGCGCAGCATGTCTTCTTCGTCCATACTTTACTTTACATATTAGCCATAATAATCTTTCAATACCTAATTGTAAACTTTTGTTTCATAGAGTTACTCACAATAAGTCAACATCCATGATGATTTCATCCCTAGACAGGTTCTTGTCGTAAACTTTCACACCGCCAACCCGCGGCGCCTGCAAGGATTAACACCGTCGTTACAGCCACTATAAAACTTTAATAGCACCAATGACGTCAGTGACACCGTGGAAAGCAAATAGCATTAAAAGTTACAATAACATTCTTTCATACGTCAATTTTTACGACCATGACTTAAAATTGAATGATAACTACTAACTAGATAAGTTTTCTAGTGGTTTTACTTTGAAAATGTTATCGAAATTTTTTGATCAGCTTATTTTCAGTTGGATTGATGCTTCTAGAATTGATTATAACAACAGCTATGGTATGCGCTAACAGCATTTGGACATGGGATAGTAACTGAATCAATAGAAAGTAAAGAATTAATGATACTTACAATAGTGCCAAGAATCATGCGTTCGAACTTGAAGCCGGTGAGTTTGTAGTTGGCCAAGCTCTCTGCCACTGCTGGCTCAATGGACTCCTTGAGAAGATTGCGGGCGAAGTAGTTCACATTGGGCCACACTTGGAGGAGAATCTGCGATCATTACATAAAGTAAGGCCTGTATTCGTCGAAAAGGAAGGCATATGACCCATGTCATAGGGCGGGGCGAAGGAACCTATCACTCCCTGGCGTCCATGGCACTGAAAATTTCCTAAAACCACAACTTAATAGCATTTGGTTGGACTCGGTGATCGGGCACAGTCCAGGACCCTACGTTCAGCCTGCAGCAGCGCTTACGTCCATTAGACCAACGAGGCAGCATTTTAGAACGTATTTATAGTTTTCGTGCATGTGACAATTTCACAGAACTGGGCCAAAAATCTCTAGTATAAAATCGATGTTAGCAATTAACATAAACTGATTATTATCAACGGGCTATTCAATGCGTAGGTGTATACATTTACATCTCATTTCTACAAAGTGTCGTTTTGCATCCTCGTCAAATTCAAGGAGGTAACTATGCTAATGATTCTCGTCACTAATCAACAATAAAATAAGTAGTTTTTAATTTTTTTTTTTTCGGAAATCAGCATGTGTAGGGCCAGTGTGATACCGCCCTGTAACTGCGCTGTAACTGTAACGCACTCACACAGCGACATATTCGTGCGAAACTGCCTACCTACCGCATACGCAACGGGGCGATTCTGTTCTTTGAAAGTGGAGTATTCTGAAATACTTGATAGTGTTGATACTTAACTTAAATATCTAAAAAAATAAGTATGTATGTATTAAATATTGAGCAGGATCGTAGTTTTATTTGATTATTTATGTCTTTCATAACAGCCTCCTGAAATTTGACGAGGATGCAAAACGACACGTTGTATAGTATATAATAAAACATAACAGTTAGTCTAGAAAATACTGGAAAACAAGCACATAATTAATGTGTTCCCCGTAAAATCAATAGGCGCACTGCGAACACTTATACTGACTTGAGACGTGGGAGGGGAACTAGATATTATTATGGTAGATAAGCGAGTTTATAACTAGGTGTAGGAGGTAGCTAAGTAAATTGCTAAACATTACATACCCTGTTCAGCCATTCTGCGCGTTCAACGTCTGGGAAGAATACCTGAAAATGTTTGTCATCTGTCAGTTTTCTTTCAGCTCATGATTTACTAGGTGCTTACAAATCATGATCGGGGGTCATGTAACTTTTACGTCATTGACATGAGGTTTAAAATGCAACGATTGACGTGCGCTCGTAAAATGAATCAACTTTACTTAATATTGCTTCTAAGTAATAAATAATTGCTTCATCTAAATAATTGCTACAGTTTTCAATACACAAAAGTAACTGTTTCACTATTAAAGCAAAAAGTTTTGAGGTCACTCGATCGATTCGAATGATGTCATTGACCTATTAGGTAAGACGAGGCATGTGTATGTACAGAATAATTCATGTTGAAGTGGAATGGTAAAGTTGCTGAACTGCCGCTTTGGACGATTTGTTAGGTATAACTCGATTGGATTTGTTCTGGGTCGATCCGTCTATTTTTCACGCCAATCAATGTTTTGTGACGAGTTATTTTTAGAAATGACTCCATGCACTAATACAGGTCATGATCCGAGGAATGGTTTTGTTATTGTGAAACATCTCTTTTTAATTTTTTTTATTCCAAACATTGCGGTTCAGTAAGGTCGTTATCAATAGGGATTAAAAAATACTGCTGTAAGTAGATAAATCATAATGAAAATAATGTTAGAGAGGTACTCGTATTTTGCTTGAAAAAGCTATTTGGGATGCCTGCAAATCCATCATTCCATCACTTCCCGCGGGTGACGCAACCGGAAATAGGCACTAATGGATTAAAGAAAATGTAAAATAGAATGCAGTAACAACCACCGTCAGTTTATTTATTTTTAGTTAGGATCCAAATTGCAGATAAGTACGCATTTGATAAATTATTGTAGTATAATAATATCTCATTTTAAAGGCGCACCATGGGCAGCTAGCCCTCCTACTGCCTTGCTAACTGGACAATATTATGGTAATAATATTATATTCTAACACAGTGATATAATAAATAGACTGACAGGTGTAGAGTTCATATTCATATATCTTACCCACGCCGGCAAGTCGTCGAGCCTAGCCAAAACAACATCTTTTTCGGATGAAGTAGCCGCGGCCTTGGCCAAGTTGCGTCGGTACTCGTTCTCCTTACGCCATTGATCGCGCAGTACCGACAGAATAACGGGCCCGATCAGCCACGCCACGCTCCATTGCATGTATCCTACCAGGTACACAGCACCGACCACCGACACCTGCAGCAATGGTTGATGAAGCATGGAACATATTCATAAACTGGCCAATCATAGTACAGTATTTTTTTATATTATTGGCAGAGACATTAAACAGCGTGTGTTCTTAAATGACCGTAATATTATCTTGATAATAAAAATATTATTACATACTTAAGTACAACTGTGCCACAAGATTATCTCAATTGTGCAATATTGTTATAATTGGTTATTATTGCTTATCAGGCAATAACTTTGTCCAACAATGAATGTTTGGATTATGGTATGCTTTTAGAAATAAGCAGCAATAGTAACAAAGGCGTTTATTTTGTATTTTTTTATGGGTTTGTTAAAGTGTCTCTTAATTATTACATACATATTGTCATCACTTAAGATAAGATTATATTACTTACAAAAAAAAAATATTGACTGAACAAAACAAAATAGAATGCATTAAAAAAAAAATAAACACAAAATAAAAAAAAATAAAAAAACTGTTTTAGTGTAGCATTGTTTATCGTTATATTTAGCAATTACCTACATATTTAGATATCATTCTTCCTCATTCTATAAATTACTAACCAACAACATTTCCTGTCCTGTGGGAAGTAATTTAAGAGCATGACATCACAGTGTATTACCAACTAAGATTACCAAGGATGTTATATGGAAATTATACTAATGAGTGTGTTTGTTCTCATGCACTACGGTGTGAGATGTGTTACCAATTATCTACTGATAAGCAACGCTTACCTCATACTTTACACTTTTCTATGGTTTGTTTGGCTTATTTAGAACATGTCAGTTTTGTAAGTCATAAGTACCACATAAATGTTACACTGGACAGTTTATTTACATTTCTTTACGATCTGAGGAGATTGTTATTCAAACAATGATATTATCATGTAAATCGGTTGAATGATTCATTTTGCACAGGGCACAGTCTTCACTTTATTACTTACTAAAAAGTTCCACCTAATAAAATAAACTACAGGAACTAACAATTGAAGGTTGAATGCCCGGCCGATTCAAAACAGAGTACTTCAAGGTCACACTGACTCATAACAAGACATTTTGTTTGGACAATTTGGTCACACAGCCAATGCATTTATTCTAATGAGAATGTGCTGGTGATGCCATCTATCCAAAAATAACATAGAATTAATAGCCATTTGAATTATTTAAGAACTTATTACATACCTTCTTAAAGAATCTGTATATCATAGACAGCACATTGCCAGTTTCATCACTGCTTGGGGGAAGGGCAGGTCTACTTGCAGACACCATTTTCTTCTCATCACTTGCCTAATAACATAAATTGTGTATGATAAAAAAAAGCTTTCTTTATGATACAATATAGAGCAATCATAATTTTATTGGACTTGGCACAAGAATTGGGTAAGGCTGGGATACAACAAACAGGTTCCAGGAGTACAAGCACATGGAATAAGGAATTTTGAATCTATCTACTTTATCAAAATAAGTTACAAAAATGTAATTTAAAAAAATCGGAAAAAAGGCATACTTACGATAACAAGTCACATTTATTTAAAGACTCGAAACATGTAGGTACGAGCTTTTCATAATTAAAAAATATAGAAAATAAAACAAAATAGCTAAAAGACATACCATGCTGAACACTGGAGTGCAGTGGTTGAAAAACGAATACAAACTATGAAACTAAACACAATACAAAATAAACCGATTACCGAATGCTAATTTCCTGGCGAGACTAGCGCATTGTACTCCGCAATGTTATGTGTATGATTTATTTAGTATCTAAAAGCAATCGTTATCTTTTATTGTTGCTTTCGATTTAATATGGAGAAGAGAAAACATTAATAGAAGTAACTTATGTAGCGCAGCGTGTATTACAAGTGCTTTGCGTCCGCCCGCATCGCAACTTTTTTGTTAAATTTCAAATAATAGACGACCTTGCTTGCGACGAAATGCCGACTTGGCAATGACACTTGACTTGACAGCAGTTACTGTCAAATTGAGTTTGACACAAACGAGTCAGGGTAACCAAACGAAAAAAAAAATTGATCCCAAGCATGGAATTGGAATTATTCTTTGGATAGCTACAAGGTACACTGAGCTAGGAATTTTATTATAAGTCCCTGCAAAGGTACGATCACAGAACACTATTACTCCTTGCGATTCGCTAACGTATCGACAATGTCACTTGTTCGATGAACCGGAGGACGGACAAAACCAAAACGCTATTCACCGTGTGGAAGGATTTTTTTTAACCGATTGGAGGTGTGTTTAGGGAGAACGCGACAAAAAAGTAGTAAATAGATAATTGTGGTAGAAAATTTAATATTGGGCATTTCATTATGTGCAACTATAACTATCTATTATATCGAGTAAACAAAAAAAAGGTAAAGAATGATTTTATTGCTTTGTAAACTTCAACTTTCTGTCAAGTCCATTGAGCTAGCAGTCAAGTCAAGTAGTAGAAATATAAACTTTTCCTAGCTCAATGAAATAGAGGCATATTTACATAAAAAATTACTCTGTGGGCATATTGTTTCTTTTTAACCCCCGACGGAACAAGAGGGGGGAACAACAACAACCCCGCTCGACCGTTTAGATTAAATTTATATCGAATAAGTTTACCGTGTATAATTATCCGAGTGTCTGTCTGCGGCATCATAGCTCCCAAACGTCCTAATCGATTTTTATTTTATTGCATGAGGACCTTACCGGGGACCGTGTCTCAGGAATAGACGCAGCCCGCACAAAAAAAAATATGCTAGACTAACATCGTAAAAATAGAATCACGCATTCCGTCTACCCAAACTATTTAAATCAAAGTCTCGGTTGGATTACAAGTGTTACGTCGTGTATGAATGTAACCACCTAAAATTACATAGGGTGGCAGGGACATCGACGCATAACCTGTTTCCATGGATTCAGTACGTTTCTTAACCCCCCTTGCATAGAAAATTTTGATCGGTTAACAAAAATGCTGTTTCATGCATTTGGGCTGCATAGGTCACTTTTGTAGGAAACAGCAATTTTCTTTTTAAACCGACGAAAAATTTCAAATATACTTGGATCTAGGCAGCGGTCAATACCTACAATAATAAAATATTACTTATGTAAATGTATTACTTATGTATACTTATGTACATTATGTAAACTTACTTCAGATAGCACCTAAATTAGTTTATTTTTAAACAATATTCGTTGTTTGATATCACTTCCGATAGCAAATACCTGTCGGAAGAAGGAAGAATTGAGGGCTTCATACCATTGAGCTAGGAAAAACAATGACTTCGTTGATAACATTGACGTTCGATACGGCACGAAAGCATATCGTGATTTTGTGTGTGCTGAAACTCCAAAAATCTCTTTCCTGTATTACTGCCATTAGTAGTTCCCACGATATCAACCAGATGATTGAGCTCGTTTTTAAACCTGTCCTGGATATGCTTTTTCCTGGTATCTAACAACTTTTTCTGCTTATTTCCGCTCGCAGCCCAATTCTTAGAGTCAAGTCTGTATGCTTTATGGAGAAGGAATTAATTCAAGCATGTAACGATGACAATCCTTAATGTAATGCATCAGAAGAAACAGTTTTTAAAGCAACTGAACTTATATTGTTAATTTCGGTCGGTGTAGCTCAGCAGAGGTAGCACGCAGCATCTGACATGGCTTCCGAAGGATATGTACAGCTTTTGCCATCGATCATCGTCATCATCAATTTATGACTCACAGTAATTATTGCACTAATTATTAGTAGAATCATAATTACCGTCACTTAACAGTAACTCATGTATTGGAGCGTTACATTTTATCGTAGCCAGATTTTAACTAAAATGGAATAACTCTCTCATGAGTTGGAATAGAAACATCTAATTTCACATGATGCATTGAGTTCATAAAAGGTATAAACCACCATCAAAAAACATGCCGCTGGGATAACGTTACTGCAGCGGAATCTGTTTCTCGTGAATATCTTTGAATCGGCTGGACGCACAAATTATAAATTTCGGCAACAATTACACGACATGAAGTTAATTAATAAACTAATTATCTGTCAAGTCGAAATCCTGAAAAGCGACAACATTCCGCTGGCGTAACGCACACATTCGGTAGAACATTTGGTGGCTCAATTAGTTGCATTCAATCCTAACATGACGTCCTACAAGGAACACGTCGAGTTACCAGTAACCCCTAACTCAATGAGTAACCCTGTATGTATAAGGACACAGGCGTCTTCTCTGTGAGAGGGCACTCCCTCTGCCCACTGCCTAATCCACCACGCGGGCCCTATGTGGGGTTCGAGGAGATGTCACATGTCTTTGAATTTTGATTTTATGACATGCCGGTTTCCTCAAGATGTTTTATTCACCGTTTTGAGAGCAGTGGTGAGGAAATAAATTACACAAGGTAACGCGCCTGCCTGGGTTTGAACTGGCCTACAACTCGTAAGTCGGGGCCGTTACCACAGGGACAGGGCTACCACTGCAGTCGTGCTACACTAATCCATCAACAAATGTATACTGTGCTTATTCTTGTCGTCAAACGGCATGGCCGCCTGCCTTGTCTTTAGGGCTTGGATTACAGGTGGTCCATAAGTACCTAGCGATGAACTCCTAACTAACGGGTTCGTTACAGATGAGATGGCATCAGATTGAGGTCTTGGTCATGCAGTGGATCTGAGTGGATGAGTTATGGACATTGTAGGGGAGTCCAGAGGTTTTTTCAGCAAGCAAAAGGATCCAATCCACAACATGGTCAAAACTGGGTTAAAAGTTCACCAAACTGATGCTAAATATCAATACTATCGGCCAGTAAATAAGATCCAAGCAAAAACAACTGTCTATCACTCTTTATCAACCTCAGAACCCACATGTATGGCACGTTAAAAAGACCATGCGCTATGGAAACTGTAAAATAACGAAAAGGATCAAACCGTATACATTTACATATACCTCGGAAAATACAATACTACGCTTGACTATACTATTAACAACAAAAAAGACCAGAGCGTGCGCTATAGAATCTGAAATTTATCTAACCATATAAATTTACATATACCTCGGAAAATACAATACTACGCTTGATATAAAAAATGAAAAAAATATATGAATATAATGAATAAAAAAGTTTTATTATTCCACACACAACATCATACTTTCAATTAATTTTAAAATGAATACCAATGAAGAAATATCTTAAAGTTAAACCTCAATATCTCTAAATTGACTTTGTGTGGATTGGATCCTTTTCTTGTAACTGCGTCCTTAGTCTGTACCCGTTCTTGCCATTTCGGTACCTGGGTACCAGTACTCCATCTAACCAGTACCGGTACCAAATTCAGGTACCCGGCGCGTACCACAAATCTCATATTTGTACGAGGAACCTCGTATGTTTGGCAACTTGAAGTTGTTTTTTCTAATGCCTATCAACTATCCTTTTTACTTACTGTAAGTATCAGTTTTCTCACTCTAACTTACAGATATATTTGTTTGGTATTGGTACAGTACCGATACTGATTAGAAATACCAATAGTACAGGTACTGCTCTGGTACCGGTAGTACAGCAAGGCCAACGGTACCGGTTCCCAAAAATACCGTTATTCAAGACCAAGAATCCAACAAGACAAGAATAAGAACAACAAGATCTGAAAAACCAAGGAAAAAACTTCTACCGTAAAGGCTTGCAGGCTGCATATTTATTTTGATGTTTTAAAGCACCTTTTTACAGTATACCTTTTTTGTAGACATACATCCCTAATCTGTGGTTTTTTGAAGTGCAGGATGAAATTTTTTGGTTTATTGTAAAACGTGTGGTGTATTTTTTTACATATCAAATCTGTTCACTAAATTCCTATAGATTTTAACAAAATAAATAATTGAGTTAAAAAAAATAAGCACCTGTAGATATTGAAGATGCCTGACCCAAAAAATGGAGTTGTTTTTAAATCTAGATCTAGATCTTCGATGTTAGGAAGTGCGAACTCGTGTTTTAGTTCCAATAGTACAAAGTTACGTCGTAATTCTGCGAATTGTGATAGTGATACTGCCAAAAACAAGAATTTCAACTTGCATAAAAGATTACTGAACACTTTTCAAGAGTTCATCCATCAGTTGGACGAGTTATTTTTGTGTTTAAAAGCTGAAGAACGTTTAAATTCTAATGAATATATCCCCGAATTCACAAGCTATCGAGATATCTGCGACAAGTTACGCCTAGAAGTGTTAATTGCGATCGATAAACTCGAAATAACATCATTTACAGGAGCAACTTATAACGAAAAAAACATGGAATTTCTACATAAAATGAATATCTTGAAATATCAGCTTACAGATATTAGTTCCCAATATCATACCGCAATCAAAGACTTCGATTTTGGACTGGAAGCTGATAAAAAATAACAAGCACTATGAGAAGAATTTAAGACAAAAGTAAATTAGAACATAAATCGATTTGATTAAGTCATTCTTTATTTTCAAACATACAATATATGCATACGTATAAAAACATTCCATAAAAAAGACAAACTGACATTATTTCATAAAACTGACACAATAATTTTGATAAAAATGCGAGCTTACACTCAATATTCTAGCGTTATCAACTATTGTACTTAAATACAAATAACATATAATATACGTAATAATGTTGTTGGAATGATACATTTCATTTAACATTAAAATAGGGCGGACATACAAGGACATGAAATTACAACCAACATTTGGTACGCACGGCTACAGATCACGCTATAAATTTCCAGTATAAGCTGATCTCGCATTTTATAGGATTTCCTTTCAATGAGAGTGTAAACTGGAATGTATGGCTTGATGTGTAGCCGTGTGTACATTGTCGTCTTTGATATAAAACAGTATCTACAATAATGATTACTTATACTAATAAAAGTCGTTTCATACTAAGACCTGCATAGTAATTATTATGTCCACCTAAATGATGTCTACATATGGGTGGAATGTGAAAGGAGGTTACAGGCATTGTAACATGTAATTGTCCTGTTATTTGTGATAATCTCACATCCACGAATGAAGTTAAAGACAAATAAACATTAAATACCGAGGTATATAAAAATCTCAAATGATTTAACAGTAAAATTCAAATATCAACTATATTTACATGTATTTAAATTTCAAATGCATAGTGTATTAAAATTCAATTAAAATCTTATTTGATAAATTCAGTACTAGCATAGACTAGCTGATACGATATATGTACTTAAATTTTAGAAAATTAAAGGCACATTTGTTCTTTAAATTACAACAAACGTCATTATTTTGGTGACAGCGTTCCCGCATTGCTTATTATTATTATTACTATTCAGTCCCAAATGTAGCAAATATAATCGATTGCGAAGAACACATTGGTGATTTTAGACACATTTCAATAAACGAAAGACGCAATTTGGATAAACAATTTAAAAAATGCATGATATAAGTAGGTACGTTAAATCTGAACATAATATTACAACACGAACTTTTGTAGTCCTCATTCCAATGAGGTTATATAATACATAACATCATTGCCTTATTCAGAAAGGTAGCACAACATTTTCCTGTTACGAAACTTCCAATGGCGATATAAATTTGACAGTCTTAAATAATGAGCACAGAAAATAATTGCATATTTTAACACATAAACACATGCTTTCTTAGTAGTCAAGGTAGCCCGCAAAAATTCAATTTATCTTAAGTTTTTTTTTGCACTGTGTAGTTCTGAAATGCCATGAATGCCAATGCTTTCTTGTAATAGCCATATTTCCCATCAAATAAAACTAACAGAAAAATGTTTGTGATTTATATCACTATACGACAAACGTGCGAGCTGAAACGTGCAAAATACGTAAGATAAGAATTTCGCGTGCTATCTTAGAGCATCTCTATATTAAAAGAACGCAGCTGCAACGCGACTTGACTATTTCGACAGACAACACGAGTTTATAGTAAGTACATCTTGTGATGATCCACTACAAAATAATAGATTATCAAATATGAATCTCCTAAATACCTTCGATCCAGAAGTAGTGAGCAAATGGAGTGATAATATGCCTTGAATGAGTTCTTAGAAACAGAGTTTATTGCGCTTATGACGTCCATTAAAATATAGCATTGTCGCAGTCGTCAATTGTTACACGCTCAATAAATGCAAATCAATTCAGAAATGCGCGCATAAGCACTCCATTTACTGACTATTCCTTGGTTTAGATGCACGTTGAACAGAAATATATATACCACTGGTCTTGTAAAATAAGACTGGTATTCATGTAAATAAAATCTGATTGAACTAATAAATAATTATGGAAGCCCATAACTAGTTTATTTTTTCCTAAAATATACGCAAATAGCGGGGGTGTAAATGCTATTTGGTAATTAAATTAAGTACTATCTTATTTAAGCGGTGAGATGTTTGATACGGTCGAGCAGCGCATCACAAGTCTTCTTGGCGTCTCCAAGTAACATTGATGTATTGTTGTTATAGAAGATAGGGTTGTCTACGGCGGCGTATCCTACGCCCATCGATCGCTTCATTACTACCACCTGAAATTGTTGACATCGCAAATGTTAAACAATGATTTGATACTGATGGTAGGCATAGAGTAAGGGTCGACCCTAAGTCGACAGCAGCAACCGTAGAGCATGATTAAATTACCTGATTCGCCTTCCAAACTTTAAGTACAGGCATGCCTGCGATGGGTGACTGGGGGTCGGTTTCAGCTGCGCTGTTCACTGTGTCGTTAGCACCTAAACAAACAAATTAATGTTAGCACCTCTACCTGTAATAGCTTGTTGATATGTGACATCAAACTTAACTACTGACGTTGACATAGAACAACCTGATATGGACTTTATTGCATAAAGCATAAAACGCAGATTTTTGTAGAATGCGACTTACCAATAACTAATACGAGATCAGTCTCATCGAATTCATTGTTGATTTCTTCCATTTCGAACACGTCATCATAGGGCACGCCGGCCTCAGCGAGCAGCACGTTCAACTGTCCCGGCATACGACCTATTAACAATACAAAATTTACTGTCAAGTTCTAATACGACTCTTAATGACATACTGATAAGGATTATCAATTGGGTATCATTTAAGCTATTACCAATTTAATTAGTTTTGTGTTTCTTAAATAATAGGGTTTGTCCTCCAAATAGTAGATCTGTCACCAAAATGTAGTCACCAAACAATGCAAAATCAGTTCCACAATAAATCACCTAAAATCCTGAGATATAAGGTCTAGTACCAAATAAATGTTTTTGTATGTATTATAATAGGTGTGTCCTAATAAGTATTTAAGCAAACTAATTTAAAGAGATCACCAATAGTAGTAGTTTTCTTATTCACCACGGATCGATTGATATACATAATATGTCGACGGTAGGGCTTGGTCGACGGAGCCCCGCTTCGCGGGGCTCCTACTTCTGGGTGGTTTATAAAAAAATAACCACGAAGGGGATGCGGGGTCTCTCGACCCCGCCATCCCCTTCTAACCTAACCTGTCCGAGTCGGGGTGCCCTAAAGTCCAGATTGCATCCAGTTTCTCCTGGTAATTTGTCTCGGGTATCATTTAAGCTATTACCAATTTAATTAGTTTTGTGTTTCTTAAATAATAGGGTTTGTCCTCCAAATAGTAGATCTGTCACCAAAATGTAGTCACCAAACAATGCAAAATCAGTTCCACAATAAATCACCTAAAATCCTGAGATATCAACCTGGGAACAATTTTTGTTTATCTGAGAACGAAAATATTTCGTGGCGATAGATCTATTTATTAGGTGATACAACTTGATGACAAATATAAATTTTGGTGATAGAAAATATAGTTCCCTTATCAATTATACCTGCTACTGGGTGAATGGCGAAGCGCACTTTCTTTCCAATTCCTTTGAGAATATCTACCAGCTCCGCAATAGGGTATTGTGCTTTGGCTACGCAGAGGCCGTATCCTGCAAAATAGATAACACATGTATGTCCTGACACAACATTTAACAAATGGGGTGCATATACAAGTAAACTGCTTCTTCAAAACCTGTATTTTTATTGCAAATATCGCATACCTATCAATCTGAACACCTTAGTGGGTGACAACCAACAGTTGGTCCACCTGATGGTTAGTGGCCATCACAGGTTTTATTTGCCATACCAGACAGGCAGCATGTGCATTACCTTTCCAAGTAAACAACAAAAGAAAAGTGACTCGCATGTCCGTTGGTTATTTTCTTACCAGGTGTGATGATAATGTTGGTAGCGCGGTGGATGAGCTCGGCGGCTGAGTCCACATTAAGTTCAGTGTGGGTCGCGCCAGAGGGACGCGCTGTACCACTGCTGGTAACACCGTATCCTCCCAAAATCACATTGGGTAGGGATCTGTTCATGGCCTGAAAATACGCAAAGACACTTGAAAAGACACTTTCGGGAACGCAAATAATAAATTAATTAGAGACGAATGAAGCCACTATTTAGCTCAACATTGGAAGGAGACATCATTCATCGCATTATTTAAGAACATATCTTTACTTTACAAAGGTAAGCTCAAAATCAGCTAAAATACATGGGGCAAGGTTGCCGTCAAATAGAAACAAAAAAAATGCGAACAAACACTGCGTGTATCCAACGCCCCAATTTCAGTTCGGAGCGGGTGTTTCGCCTAATATAACGCCTACAAATAATAGTGTAACTATTTTAGGGGATGAGTACTCATGGACGACCAACTTTTACCATGGGACCAGTAAAGTGCATGAAGCATTTCACTGTCAGTTGACTCACCTTGCACATAATGTATGAGAGGATAGCACCCGAGCTGCCGATGAGGGCGCCGACGATAGTCATCAGAGAGTTGTTCAACATGAACCCTTCAGCGCACAGCGCCCATCCGGAGTAACTGTTCAGTACCGTGATTACCACTGGCATGTCGGCACCTAAAGATTATACATTAATTTGGAAGGTTCAAATATGCGTGTATTTGCTTAAATACAATAACTTTCAAGAATAGTTACAAGATTAACAGATATAAAGGGTCGACACATAAGTTTCGCTATAAAACTCATATCCGATTCATGAACAATAATCAAATTCTATACAAGAGTAGAGACTATTTCGATGCATGTATGAAGATTTTTTTTTTTACTAATGGCATAATAGCGTTTGATAGAGAAAGTTGCTTAGTATGACGGGGAGAATCACCCTCTTGACAGATGCAGGAATCGCCACCCTTTATAAGTCCTATGAGACTATAATATATACAACGTGTAACATAATTAACGCAAGACCTCATTCACCCCAATTACAGTATTGAGTTAAAAGCATTATACAAATGACTAAAACAATTTTTTTGAAAGCTACCTATTAATAATAAGAACATCGTGTTGACCTTAGCTTTACTTTGTGCATTTAAAAGTGATTCTTATTGCCTTGAAATAAGATTTAATTTTCTTTGGCTCAATCGGCGATCAGTATTGCAAAATACATAAAATAAAAAAAAATAGGGTGTATTCATACTCTCCTACCTATATTAATAGTTACTGAAATCGATTCAGTAGTCAATTGTGAGCGAACTACTTTCGGGACTTGCATTTATTCTGTTACACGTTGTATATTTGCTATCAGTTAAAATAAAAAGCAGACCAGCAGAGTCCTCTCTACGGTTGCACATGGTGCTTTCGAAACCAAATAACTGAACAGTAACGGTATCTCAGCTATTAAACTATCGGTTTTCTGAATATAGCTGTGTATGGATCATTTGGTGCGTGACCAAAACCAGCAAGCCACCATCTTGTTTTTTCAATAAAAGTAATTCCAGAGCCAAAAGATCCTGGCAGCACTATACCCGTAATGACTACCATAGACATCCCATCTACGTAAGAAGCTTAGCTTACCTCCAATGGCAGCAGTAAGAGTGAGTCCCTGTATGCCACTGAGCACGGCGGCCACAGACAGTAGCGGCAGGCCGGGTAGCTCCGGGAAGGCGAGGAGCGCGCCGCCGCAGCCCAGCGAGCCGGCTAGCAGGCTTGCGTTGATGGCGTGGCGGCCCGGCAGCAGTAGCGGAGCGGAGGATAGAGAGCCTTGCAGCTTGCCGTACGCTACTAGTGAGCCGCTGTAATGAATATGTTTATTCTCTTTTCAAATGCCTGTTTCTAATTGATTTTATTTCGCAAACAACTTTACGCTAGTGTAAATTAAGTTGATTTTAGAAGGACTATTACTTTGAAAAATTTTACAAGTATTATAGTTTTTAACATGTAAACAAAAATTTTTTCCAAAAACATTTATTTTAATTTTTCGATAAGTAATTTCGATTTGAACTAAGCTATTGCACATAGATCTTACCTAGAGGCGGATTGCCCTAAGCCTTAGGCCAATCCACCTCTATATAGGGTGGTATTATCACCAAAAACATGCCTTCTGTTATTCCATTGCAGGGAAATGGCCCCTTCTCACACAGAGAAGGCACGACATTGATCACCACGTTCGCCTAAAGACGGGTTGGCGATTTCAGGCGAAGTTGGTATTGTATGCTTTTAGTCAATCCGACTTAAGCATAACACATAGAAGACATTGAATGTCTGTAAATGAACACAGTTTATCATGAACTACAATTTCTTTTTATTCAGTTGTCAATGTTTTTGTCCCAGGCGAAATGCGTGTAAAATATCGAATATCTTTTTGGTATCTTATCTGCGACAGCACCTTAATACATTAACAACATGCACCCACAACAAATAGAAATTATTATCTTATTACTTCAAAAAAAAAACATCATTAAGATTACTTTTGATAAAAAAAAATACAATTAAGGGTGTGCTTATCTATATCTAAATGCAGTATTAATTTTTATTCACATATGAAAATACTTACGTGATAACGTGACTACTGATACCGAAGTATGCAAGAAGAAATTCTGCGAGCTGCAAAATGCTCGAGCATGTTCTTTGCCTTCAAGATCTGGGTGAAAATATGCGCGAGTATGCTAGAACACTACAGGGAATCATCTCGCTATTTTCAACTCTTTTTTAGTTGTGATTGAGTTCATTATCGATTTATCAATGAAAAACTGCATTTTTCTGCCTTGTCAGTGCTGAAGTCTAATAAGGGCAGTAGAATGGTGATGATGGCGAATGAAGTACTCACGTGAATGTGATGCCACCAATGTATGTGCCGAGGAAGAGAGATGTCTTCAGAGTCGCGGCTGTGGGGTCCATCGCCATTGCGGGAAAGTCATGCATGTATGTAGCCAGGCAAGTCAATACTGCCGCCATGCCCACCAGACTGAAAAGGGATGAAGTCATTATAATCACGGAAACCACAACTTCATAATACAGTACCCGGGCGTTAATTGACATACGATCTTTAGAAACAGACGACGCTCTACAAATCAAATAAATGGTTCATCGAGTATAAGACAAAGGTAGCCCTTTGTCTTAAACTCGATGAACCATTTATTTACGACCGAGTACTGTACATTTATACAATGTAAGCTACTTTACCTGTGGAAACCAGCCACAAGTTGAGGCAAGTCGGTGATTTCAATTTTCTTGGCAATCGTACTACCAATAAGACCGCCAATACCAGCGACTCCCAACATTTGAGCCAATACTGGATGGCTTGGGGTGAGCATACCTAAAGTTGCGGCGATGCCTCCAGATACACCGATCTAAAGGACAAATGATAACATAGCTAAATATTTGCAATTAAAAGCAATTACATATGTATGTGGGTGTTATGCAACCTCATATTACTAAAGTGTCATCAAAGTATTAGAGTGCCGAGCTGCACCCAAGTTGCCTCGTTTATAAAACTATGTGCTATGGGGTAAGAAGCGTTAGTTCAGACTCCATAACTAATGCCATAGGTCCAAAGCTGAACTAGACAAAATTGCTGCATCTTCGATAAAAAATAAATAAAATTACGTTTAAATGAAAATTTGAACATGTAACTTGCGTTTAAAGTTAAATTATTGGTTAAACGATGCGGAAATTTAGTCTGTCCGTTCTATAATGTCTCAATGCCTTTACAATGATCAATAGATTATGACTAATGTCATCAAGATTACAATGAGCGGGTCTTGGGGCGAGTCTGTAGCTGCGGACACGTTGAATAGCAATGTTATGTATGCCTTTTCTAATCATCGGTTGCAGGAGAAACATTAAGTTCCACAATTTTTTAATACCATAGAATATTTATGAAGATTTCTTACCATTCCAAGGTAATTTCCTTTGCGAGCGGTGGTTTGGGAGCTAAGGCCGGCAAGGGCCCCAACGCAGCATAATGACGATGCGAGGTACGCCATCTGGTGGACTTCAGGGTAACCCTACAAAAAAGATATCCGTGTTTATTTTCACTAGCTTCCTTTTGTTATTTCTGACAATAGGAATATTAGTACACAGGATTTTAGTGAGCAATGAGATTGATGCTTTCACAATACGCATAAGGACAGATCACATACACAAACATTGGTGAGCTGCCAAATTATATTAAGGTCCAACTATAGTGCTCATAATTGTATGGTGCTGTTTAAGTACCTGCATAGCTGTAGTCATGTAGCCACCGAAGAGGGCTGCCGCTGGAATAGCGTACAGGTACCCATATTCTGGTGGATCCGTAGGCCTATATAAAAAAACAGTTATATATCAATTACTGATAAAATGAATGAAACAAGAACTAGAAAATAAACTGAGATTAGGCAAGTCACGACGAAAAACGTTATTTAAATCTAATTTACTTTGAGCGAGCATTCATCGTCCGAGTGACAGCGTTTCTAATATGGCTCCGCGCCTGCGCCCGGCGTCGACGTACGCTCCTCATGCCGCTAAAGAAGGTGCACCCATATATGGCAGGTGCCCTCAAATCGGGTGCGTCCTCTGAAATATAGGTGATGCCACACATGGGACTGAACTGTCGAATCCTCTACCTACTCCTTTGATGAAAAATGACTTGTAGTTCCGTTCACACTTTGTTCATTTGCACGCTACAACAATTATTATTGAAAGTGATCGTGTATTGTTTTGTGTACCTTTTGAACATGTCCAACATGCGCTGCGTGACGAGGAAGCCGCCGAACACGTTGACAAATGATATGAGCGCCGCTGTGCTGGCCAGCCACTGTCAGCAGATAATGGAGTTAGTTTGTAATTTGTATGGTCATTGTGTTTCTTCATGATGTTGTGCTTTAGAACACAAAAGTTAAAGCGCACTCACTACGTGGGAGCCCTTTGTTGTAAAAATCGTATAGACGAGATGTTCTTGTTTTTTCTATCAATCCGTAGTCAAATAAGATAATCCATATTTGATATTACAGCAACAAAAAAAAAAAAAAACAATACCTGTGAATGTTAGCTACATTCACACACAATTCAACAGGCTCAACGATCAGTGTTATTACCTGTACTGGTGTCTCGGGCAGGTACCCGCCGCCCATGAGAAGCAGACCGCCGACGGCCGTGATGCCCGACACGGCGTTAGTCACCGACATGAGCGGGGAGTGTAACGCGGGCACCACACCCCACACTGTGTGGTAACCTACCACACCTGTACAAGTGAAAAGAACATTTTGAGTACTGGGAACAAAAAATGTGAGGACGAGGGAACCCAGACAGAGGAAGGTGGTGGATAGAGGGGAGGGAATCATCGAGCTCTCGATCTCGAGTCATTTTTCATGACTCCTTAGATTTTTTTTATTGATCACTTTAAAATTTGTCTGAATAAAGATCGAAATTCAAAAATGTCTTGTTGTGGTGGAGTTTTTAAGCACTACTAACACTACGTGGACTAAAAATTGTCATGATAAATAAATATTATTAAGGTCTAAAGAAAAATCATTGTTTGTAATAAGACCGATAATGACCTGAAATCGACATCGAGGAGAACTGCGTTCCTTATCTGTACGAGAAGATGTCTTGGCCTTGCAGCTAGACCGTGAGCTAGACTGGGACGAGCTAATATATATTTTAGGAATATGTTTAAAGTGAATCCTCAGCTGTAGCCCGCCAAATTATAATTTTCTTTGGTTTTTATTTTTATTTAATTGCAGCTCTGTTTTAACTCTACATCAAACTTAGGAAATTTGTTCCAAACAAAAAAAAAATTCAGAATATTTCATGAAAATTCTTAGATGAAACTTTCCAAAGTTTGAAGATTGATATGAAATTGATGATTATTATTCAGTAAATACAATGTGTAACATAATTAACGCAAGACCTCATACACCCCACCCCAATTAGAGTATTGAGTTAAAAGCATAATACAATGACCAAAACATTTTTTTTAAAGTCACTATTATTATTAAGAAAATCGTGTTGACCCTAGCATTACATTATGCATCCGTACGCAAAATACGCGCATTGACGTGGAGTTGCGGACACCAGCCCGTATTACCTATTACCTACATTATGCATTTAAAATTGAGTGTTAGTGCCTTGAAATAATATTTAATTTTCTTTGGCTCAATCGGCGGTCAGTATTGCAAAATACATTTGTTTTTTTAAAGATACCTATGTTAATAGTTACTGAAATGGATTCAGTAGTCAATTGTGAGCAAACTACTTTCAGGACATGCTTTTATTCTGTTACACGTTGTATATCATATCGCATTTTGATCAACATACGACGTAAAACAGAGCCGCAATTTGCAAAAAAACAAAGAAAACTAGAATTTGGCGGGCTACAGCTGAGGATCCATCTTATGGTGTTTGACTACACAGTTCGAACGACGAGCATACCAGCCTATGTAAGGACTGGCTACATGTGGAGGTCCCTAAAAGGCTCTAAGACCATTTATCAGAAATTATCAGACTATTTTAAAGATAACGACATATCTTTATTGAATTTAACTGCCCTGTTGGTCTCGTGGTCGCAAGCGCGACTTCTGAGCGTGGGTTCCTAGGTTCAATTTTTATTTCCAGATCGGGCAAAGTGTTTGGGTTTACCATAACGAATTTCTCAATAACAGAGACCGGAGACCGGGACCGGACCGGACCGGTTTTTCCCGGAGTTTGGAAGTTGGCGGTGTGATACCCCCGTGCCTCGATGCGCAGGTGTCACTGTTGGTCCTGCGCCTGATAGAGTTCTGAGAGTGTCGGATAGCCGTCCCATCGGGCTATGTGAGTGAGGGAACATTTGTGCATCTGTGTCTGCGCACATACTTGTGCACTATAATATCTGCCGCGTAGATGGCTAGTCTCCACTGAGATTCTAGTCGGTCTAGAGGACTTTTGTTATATTTACCTGATAGCGCCAGTGTGGTCGTCATAGTGGTGAATGCAGGATTAGGTGCCGCCATTCCCAAACCAATCAGACTAGCCATTCCTAGAACAAGTAAAATTTTAATGAGTTCAAATCTAAAGAGCAAACTCTTCAAAATATACACATCAACACAATCTAGGGATATTTTAGTTATTCGTGTATTGAAAAGAAACTATTTAGAAAATCTTATAACATACTTATATTAAAATGCGCAGTACTATATACTCTAATAGGAAATTAAATAAAAATCTAACTGACTGAGAAATAAAAAAGTACAATAATCAACAATGTACAAAAATACCGAACTTCTGTTTTGGTGATTAAATAAAGAAATCAAATTAAATGAAACATTAAATTAATTACAAAATAAACATGAATAATCTGTACTCGTAAAAGCACCTCGGATGTTAATAACGCATCTGCAACGATTATTCATACACAATATGAGATTATCGATATCTCCTTCTGGGATAAGGTTCCGGGTTCGACGAAGATGCATGAAGAGTTCATTGTCTGTAATCTGATTTTCGGGAACATCTTGTAAAGCCCTTCGTTGGAGCATACCCACTCTTGCTCAATTGGATTTAAATCCGGGGACTGCGCGGGCCAGTCCAGTGTTGCCACATTATGTTGTTTGTTGCTGCAGCCACTGAGTTACCACTCGAGCCGTATGTGGGCGGGCATTATCATGCATAAGCATAAAATCTTGACCCATTTGCAACCGGTGTAGTCGGACTTCAGGTTCCAGTAGCTCGTCACGGTATTTTGCAGCATTTAGTTGCCGTGAACCCAAACGAGGTCGGTTTTTCCAGTAGCTCGTCACGGTATTTTGCAGCATTTAGTTGCCGTGAACCCAAACGAGGTCGGTTCTCCCGCCTAAGCGTATTCCCGCCCATACCATTATTGTTCCACCTTGGTATGGATAGTCTTCCTGGGGATTTCGCAGGCGGCGGTCTTCTTCGTGAATCTGGATGAAAGCCGAACCAAGATTCATCAGAGAATAACACTCTAGCCCATTGGCAATCGTTCCAAGCCAAATGTTCATTTGCCTATAGTAATCGTCGTGCGCTGTCGTAGTGCTGGAATCCGAAGTCCGACTACACCGGTGCAGCCTCCTCCTTACAGTTTGATCACTCACCAGCACCTGGTGCTCCGACTGTAACTACAAATCCAATGCCTAGCTGTAGCGGTAGGTGAAACCTTAATTATCCCTAGACAGTGTTGATGTGTGTAGAATTAAATTCGAAAGGTCATGCCAGCACTTCATTTGTTTACTACCTACCTGTTGAATATAGGAAAGCATCCTTCAAAGTCTCGTTGAATGGACTGGGTGGTTCTGGTTTGGCGATTGCAGTAGGTGTAGCGGCTGCTTGCACGGTCGCCATGCTTGGAGGGGGCGGGGGCGGCCAGAGAAGCTCTCCAGCCTTGAGGACTATAGCCCCGCGGGTCACTTCATCTTCCAAGTTGATGTGGAAATGATCGTTTGTACCTATGAGGTAAGATAGGCATGTTTATAAATAAAATGTCAGAAAACTGTTTTTATTCAAAAAAAAGATTGAGAATTCTCTCCTGTCGTAACATATCAAGTCGGTTTACGACTTACAGTGAATATTTTTTCAAGCTCCGAAACTTCAAGGAAAACGAATATAAACACACATTTATCTAATCAGAAGAAACATTACTTACCTAGGCTAAGGAGGAACCCTGAGATATTGTTAGCGTATAACGTAGACGCATGCGCAGGCATCCGACTGGGCATGTCAGTCAGACCAATGTGCGTCACTCCGTGCACTTTTATGATCTCGCCTTTCTTTGTTGTCTGTATGTTGCCTCCCATCTCTGCTGCTAAATCTACTATAACGCTCCCCGGGGCCATGTCACGGACGGCATCCTAGTTGAATGAAAATTACTTCATATAAATACGCATTATTATGACGATCTCTTGCCAAGGTCGGTCCGTGGATGGGTAACCGATCATACCGAGACCCCTCCGTGCTTCGGAAAGCACGTTAAGCCGTTGGTTCCGGCTGTCATTAGTACATTTTTGATAGTCGTTACGGGCAGTCCGAAACCCGAAAGTCTGACAACCAGTCTTATCAAGGGTTATCGTATTACGCAGTAACTGGGTTGTGTAGGTCAGATAGGCAGTCGCTCCATGTAAAATAGTGGTATTCAGTTGCATCCGGTTAGACGGGAAGCCGTCCCCACCTTAGTTGGGACGAAGCTATAAATACGCATTATGAATTGCTTGCTAATTTGTAACGCTCACAAGTTGGGACGAGGACTCAGTACCTTAACTAAAAAGCGTTTTAACAACAAAAAAAAAAAAATACTTCAAAGTGAAAAATAACTTTAATATCGGAAGTAGGTGTCTGGATCTGTATTTTAGTTTTTTCCACCGACCTCCGAAATTAATAGTACATTACTGCAGCGGCCAGCAAAAGAGGCATTGATGGAAGAACGTGTAAATGTGGACCGAGGCGAAGCCGAGGCACACTTACGTAAGTCCATCAATGCCTAGTTGTGGCCAAGGCTTGTTTAGTATTTTTCTCAAATAATGCGCGGAAATTAAAATACAATTACTTTTCAAAATCAATGACGAACAACGGACAACAATATTTTTTCCCGCTTTAAAGTGTTTATTTGTTTTTCAACAAACAGCTTTCTATTTGCAGCCAGCTCGAAATTTAAATAAAACCTTTGATAAGTTACCTCCTTGGTTGCCATGTTTCGGAGTAAAAGATCACTCCATTTTTAAATTACACCATAGTTATGAGTTTACTGTGTAATTTATTTGGCCGCTAAACCACGACAGATTGGATTTTCATACAACTTTTGCCGGCCGCTGCTCGCATGTATATGGCCAGTACAGCAATTTCCATTTATCTCGAAGAAGGTTATCAAAACAATGCTCAAATTTCCAAGCATGTTTGAGAAAAGTAATTTTTCACTTTGTAGTATTTTTTTTTTTGGAAGTCGGTTGTTCTTCTTTTGTAAAAGGTTTTGTTATTTTTCACTTTTTAGTTATGGTACCTACCCCACACCAATTCGAAAACGATCGTCTACGTCCGTTTGAAGACGGTTTTTTTTATTTAAAAATAATTTCTGATTGATTTTTTAAAAATCGCTCGACCGATTTCGATAAAATTTACATGGGACCACCTGAAATGTATAACCCCTTGAAACAAAAAAAAATAATTTTCCGAATCGGTTCAGGAATCTTCGAGTTATCGGTGAACATACATGACAAAAAAAAGATTCCTACGAATTGAGAACCTCCTCCATTTTTGAAGTCGGTTAAAAATACTTTATACGTATTTATGTTGTGTGATATCGGGAGATCCTGACATTGTTAGGCGCTATAGTTTTGCATGAAGAGTAAAAGCGGGTTGTAAGCCTTGAGTAATAAATTCCATAATATTTACCCATTAACGCGTTCATATCAATATTAAACACAAATTTGTTGTTCCTACAACCAGGCTCAAGAAAATAGGTAGCTCGTTTAGATGTCAATGTATACATTTTTATAATAAACATCCTAGCCACATTCAAGAACTAAGCCTTAATAAATTCAAATCTTTTATGAAACTATGCCAGAAAGCCTATTATACTGTCAAATACTTTATTTAGGACAAAAAGGCTTGGGAGTGAGCTGTTCCAATAAATTTACACAGGGAATGTTGATTTATTTTATTGTTTTTTGCTAACTATTGTACTTTTAATCTTTGCTATAAGTATCTATAACTTTTTACATATACAGTGACATGAATATTTACTGTATAAAGTATTATATTATTTTAATTCTTGTGAATGGGATGACTATGTGGGTCATTGTTCAAGTGTTATTCATGTTCTGGCAGTTTGAGTCGTTTATGTGGCCTACCCAAATGTCCTTTCTTTGGTATTGTTAGTCGAATCGTTGAGCTCCTTAAGTTCTGAGTCGAGCTGCACGGTTACTGACAAATGCGTGCACTGTCTGGACAGGTCCACTCAATCTGTGTGGTTCTTTTCTCAAAAGTCCATTTCAGACACCAATCTACATAGCCTTCACATGATCTGACCAAGATTCTGTCTGGACTTTAAAAGAGACTGTGACCTCTGAGTTTGTTTCGGCCTTTCTTCTCAGAGTAGTCAGATAGGAAACCCCGACCTAATCTAGTTTAAAAAAAAATATGATTGACGTGTAAAAGTGTTTGTAAAAACCTACTTACAGAAATAAAATCATTCATCATTTATCATTACTGCCCCATATTCGTGTAGACACGACATTGATAACACACATATTATAAACAAAATGTATCTTGACCATAATATCTGTTAGGTAATTGTTCATAATTATAATACGGGTCCTTTACACCAAAGTCAAACATATCGGTGTAATTTTCATAGCATACGCAGCTAGCACCATAATGTTTGGTTGTGAACAGAACAGAATGACAATGTAATAATATGTTATCGACTATTTAAAATTAATGTAAACATAAAAAACGATAACAAATTAATTGTTTCCGGAATAGGCGACTTTTTGCTATGAAGATATTTCTGATAAATGATAAATGATTTTATTTCTGTAAGTAGGTTTTTACAAACACTTTTACACGTCAATCATATTGATATGAAGATGGTTGCCGCGTTTGGCATGTCAACTAAATTAACATCATAGCGATTTTATTATTTTTCAGTAATCGTTAGCAGTAGTCAGTAGCGTAGTGAGCACGAAACAGAACCAGCAATGATGAGTTTTAAGATGTTGTGCCACATTCAACATTGTACTACATTACTTATGATTGATCTAAAACTTACCTCTAGAATCAAAACTGGCGCTGGTTTTCCAGGAATCAGTGCAGTACTGATAACTACGTCAGAGGTCCTGGCCTCTTTCCCGAGGAGTGCTCTCTCAGCATCAAGGAACTCTTGGCTCATCTCCTTGGCATAGCCGCCTACTCCAGCGCCTTCTTCCTAAACGACGCAAATAAACACACATTAACGCGGTCATTCAACTTGCGAAAAACAAATGTCTGTCGAGTATAATTTGAATAAAGATTACCACAGACAGGCGCAACGCGACAGTGCGACGACGACGCGTCTCTTTTAGAACAATTTCCATGAAGTTTCCATATAAATAAAATTGTACTACTAGTGTCGCGTCACGCCTGTCTGCGGGAGTCTTAAAGTTTTGTTAATGTCCGAAACTCTTTGGTCTGTTTGACGACCTTGCATTGAGAATACAAATCTATGATATGCAGTGGTGTATAATTCAATATGATGAATTTATGTAAAAGACAATCAATTAAACAACAAACTGTATGAACTTTTATCGTCGTCTAGTTAATTTTATCAGCTAAAGAATGTTCATACCACGTCAGTAATTTGTAGTTGTATTTGAGTGTATATTAAATTTATATTATCTTCGACCATAGAGCAACACGGACCACCGGCGGACCCTATGTCTTCGACAATGAACCAAAATTAAATGTTTTCAAGGTTATCATCTTGCAAACATGTTTATAAAGTCGTTACCCCGGTCGGTTTGGAGGAGTGACGGTAGAAAACAAAATTCATTATACTACACTGAGATTTTAAAATGAAATGATAAGATAAGTTCGATATTTTCTTCATATAAAATAAAACTGCATTTTCTTATAAAACTATGTTAGATTAGAGTTCGTGTAATTTTGTCAACATTCAATGACCAGTATGAGCATGCCTTATATACATATAATGAAAGAAAATAAACAAAAACAAGATTTAAGTAGCAAATCACGTAGAAATTAAAATAGGTAGGTACTCAAGGATTGGTGCATTTAATGTTGCAATTTACATAAGATTTAGCGGAACAAAACAAACGCTACAAATAAAGTGAATAAATATTACGTGACTACGTATCTAGAACTAGCGAGTCATTTGATCTGGAAATTACCATTGGCGATAGCAGCCAAGGGCAGGGTGGACGCTGCACCCCAACCACTAGGATTAGGGTACACCCACCTCTGTAAACAAACACTTTCATAAGCACAAGTACCCAGATAACACAACACACGTGATACATCGCACACCACAAGCCTGTAGTCATTATGAGAAACGTGATATACACACTTTGGTACTGACTACATACTAGCACGATGTTGTATCGTTGTATCCATCTCATGTGCAGATATAGGTCACGCCGCTTGATCTCATTGTACGCAATAAAGTCAGTATCAAACGAGAAGAGAGTATTATGATTCATAATTCATTGAGGATAATATTAAGTTTGTTCAGGTGTTATGACTGCATATAATAATTGCAGTCAACATAATTACTTCTCCCTTTCTAATCGGTTACCTCAACGGTAAGAGCGATAATAATGTATTGGTCCTAGAAACGACCAGTTTCTTCATATCGGGAGTCTGGTAACTAACTGCAGCACTTAATGAATTAACAGTGGATGAGAATGTGCCGCAGAGTGATTGTGACTATCATTTGTAACATGTTTTAATAGAGCCAGCGACGGCACGTACCGTGTCATTGTTTGTCTACCATAGGACACCAAATGGTACCTTAACAAAACCAATAGTTTTACAGAGGGCATAATTCGTGTTCTAACCTCCAGCCTGTTTCGGCATTTCGAACCTTACAGACTGAGATATAGTTCTTATTTTCATAATACAAACATGACAACTTGAGACTCCGGTTTAAAATCCGTTTCGTTTTTAGAACTATACAGTGTCGGAATAAAGTTCTAAATTCAAAAATGGCTTGATGGTTTAAGGCACCTGTCCTACTGCCGGCGATTAACGTAAGACCACGTTCGCACGGACGTAAAAACTCAATTTTCAACTCTCGGTGTTAAACCGAGCATTGAGAATCCAACAGAGTACATACTGGCGCGTCGAAGAAACACACTGTTGGATTTTCAACTCTCGGCGCTTAGCAGTGCGTCGAAAATCCAGTCCGTACAAACGTGGTCTAAAGCTAGCAACTAAAAACAAGTTGGCGTGTAACGAGCAGCGAGTGCGCGACGGCGACAAGCGTTTCTCGCTGGTATGCGTATGTATCAAGCGTACGTCTCTCAGTGAGTGTTCTGTCTGATAAACCTCTACCGATCCACTATTATTATGTATATGAATCTCTTTTACTTACACAGGACCTACCACTCTTTTGTACCTTTCTTGAGCGAGAAAATCGTTGTTAGCCAGTCGCTACCTCGTCGGCGGTAAGACAGGTGCCTAAACCTGGGTCTGAAGATAATATTTGGGTAGGTAAGAGGCCGCTCTAACCTTCATATCCATGGTGATGAACTGCGCGCCAAGACTCTCCACCTGCTCGCGCACGGCGGGGCGCGTGTCGAAGGCGCGCACGGCGGCGCCCATGCAGCGCGCCTGCGCGGCCGCCGCCAGCCCCGCTACTCCGCCACCGACTACCAGGACCCGGCATGGTGGCACCCGCCCCGCTGCCGTCATCTGACCTGCACACCACCTCATATTTACATCATTGTTCTAACAATCCAACAGCCATATAATTCTGAACGCATCAATAAGTATGAACACACCGATGAGTGAAAGAGAGTGTGTCATGCCACCACTTAGAATACTTTAAGTTATTATTCTAAGTGCCACCATGTGTCACGTGTGAAAGAGAAGGGAGATAGAGAACGAAGGACCGTAGTTTACGATCGTAGACGATCGTAGTCTACGATCGTAGTCGATCGTAGTAGATAGCGAGCTAACGAGTAACAACGTAAAGATGTATAATTGTTTAAAGATTTTATTTCGGTCATCATACCTACCCCACATCCATAATATAAATTTTTGCTTCATCGACGTTTCGGTATATCGCGAAACTTATACAGTAACCGGGCGTTAAATAGCAGACTTTTAGAAAAACTGTTTTCATAGATGTTAGGTCTGTGACCAAGATAACGGTCTAAAGCCGGACTTTATATCTGCCGGTAGCACCTACGTTTGTAGTACAGTGTACAGTACCAGCGTTGAAATATTTCGACGGTTATTAAAAAAAAACTGCTGTTTCCCACAAAAGTGCAATACCTTCGCGGTCAAAACAGCATATTTTTTTAAAATAACTGTTGAAAAATTTCAACGTAGTTGGATCCAGAATCATGTACTGAAACAACCGCATACTGTACTTATGTGGAACAGATAATTATTTGTTTATAGAATTACCTACATCACTTCTGTTCAGAGTGTTCAGACTATCGGATAACACAGTTATTCACCTAAACTAGATAGGCGGTAAGAATTATCGTGATTCGATATACATTTATGTAGGTGTAGACAGCTACAATCAGGTATCATTTCGATTATAACAATACCTAATTTCTAAAAAGTGCATTCTTTCTTTCTGAATAAACGTGTAACATTTTGACTTATATGTATTATTTTATTCGGTGGTGAGAGTTCTTTCTGATAATATAGATGACACTCGCACTTCAGGGGTTTCGGCAGAATCATTCATCAAGAATTTTGGCCGAAGCCGTATAAATATGACCTTTCTTTAATTAATGGCTTTTATGAATTTGATTGATACATAAAAGCCATAAGAGAGAGACTTGTCTGTTTATCAGTGACCAATGATACCTACAAGGAAGAGGACCATCATTCCTATTTCCTGTTAATAATAAGTTTCTCATGTGGCGCTTGTAGCTTAGTAGTAATAGCCGCACGGGTCGATCGATCAGGTAAGCTACGCTTGCTGCGGTTAGTCCGTGGATGGGTGACCATCTTTATATACCAAGACCCCGCCGTGCCTCGGATAGCACGTTAAGCCGTTTGTCCCGGCTGTTATGCGTGGATCTTTGACAGTCGTTACTGGTCATCAGAAGCCCGAAAGTTTGACAACCAGTCTTACCAAGGGGTATTCTTTTACCTAGTAACTGGGTTGTAGATATCAGATAGGCAGTCGGTCCAAGTAAAATACTGGTATTCAGCTGCATCCGTTAGACTGAAAGCCGACCCCAGCCGATCATGGCAGATGATGATGAATAAGTTTCTCATGTCAAAGATACAATCAACGAACATACTCTACAAAATAATACTTTTAATTAAAGTCTCACCAGAAAAGAAACGTGGGAAATGGGCCGCCGCCTCGATCACAGCCCGGTATCCAGCCACGTTCGCCATAGAGCTTAGCGCATCAAACGCTTGGGCCCGACTAATACGAGGGATGCAGTCCATTGCTACAAAAAAATAATAACAATGAACCAATTAAGTGAGAAGAGTGAAAATTTTCAAAAATTATTTCGTTTAAATTAAGTTCTTACCAAATGCATTCACGTGTTTAGCAGAAAGTTTCTTTATTAGTTCCTGATTTTGGGCAGGATACAGAAATGATATGAGAGTCCCTTCTTCTCTGACATTTGGTACCTCATTATCTACTAGTGGACGGACTTTTAAAATGATATCTGAAATTAACAAACACATAAGAACACAACATGGTTAAAATACCTGTTAAGTTAGGGTTCAATTATCAATGAATTACCAGACTGGAATGTGTCCTTCAAGCTGGTAACTTTAGCACCTGCCTCTTCATAAGTCTTATTTGGAAAATTTGCTAAAGCCCCAGCATTTTCTTCAATATTGACATGGAAGCCCTTCTTTACTAATTTGCTAACTACTGCTGGTACTACCGCAACTCTGAAAATACACCAATCATCAATTGTTTGATCCCAAAAATTTACAAAGTGGCATAATAATATGATGATACTGTTTTATTAAGATTTGTATGATCTAATACCTTTTTTCATTATTCCAAATCTCTTTAGGTATCCCAATGCTAAGTTTAGTGTATGGCACTCCTGGAGTTGGGGGTGCTGATGCAGAAGAACTCGAAAGACGGAAGTGCCATGATCGCTGCAGAGGCTTGCGGATATTCAGTAACCTTGTTGACCCACACATATTGGCTGATTACTGTAACAAGTACATAAGGAAATGTGAAATCAAGATAAACAAGTTAGGTTAATATTATGTTAATATCAAATTGATGTCATTGTGTTGAACAAATTATATTTTAAAAACATAAGACCTAGAATACATCCTTGTGGCACACCAGTTTTGTTCTTATATATATTTTTAAGTAATTTTTAGTTTAATTATGCTTTTCAGTGAAAAATGCTTGGGTATTGTTATTACATTTGTATGAAATGGTCTGATAATAATATCTTGAATTGTAGGGATGTGAAACCTAAGTAATCAACATGGTCAAATGCCTTTGCTGATTTTTCTTGGGAGATTAGAAAACTGCCTTATTTTGTTTTGCTTTGCATTGGAAATATCTTGTGTAGACTTAAAATTGCTTAATGCTGGTAAGCTTTGTTTTATGGTATCTGTAATAATTACTGATTGTAAATAGAATTTCTTTGTTAAACTTGCCTATGTACTGATATCCAAGTTATTCTACACTACAGACTTGTGATTGAATTAAATATGTTTTTTTAATGTACATATAGGTACTACCTATTATACGCCGGTGGTATTTTTATAGGCTAGATTTGAGATGCGACAGAATTTTAGATTGAAATACCTACTACTGTTTGATTCCAAAAACAATAATGCTAATATTAAATGAAGTTCATTGGGAATAGTATTTTTTATGAATTCACAACAGCTTGACTGTTGTGATTTAGTGAAGTCTCTTGAAACTCTGGAAAGCATTATTATAAACATAAACAACTGCCATCAATATCACTGCACCAGCATGGTATTTAAAAATACCATGTCTCAATGTAAATTTACAAAACAAGTTTAATTTTGAAAATATGAATGAAAATAAGTTAATTTTTAACTTTTTACTATGAAACTTAACATTTTAACTTTTTATGAAAATTTGGTATTAATTAACATGTTTTGACTATTACTTATTTACAATACCACTATAAAATGAATTACTATGCTTCCTTCGAAACAATGCCTTTCAAGTTAAGGCGAAAGGATAGCCCAACGTCCTTGAGCATTGAACGTGAAACAAGCGGCCAGCGCGCTGACCGCCCCGCGCGCCCGCTCATCCCCCGACCGTCAAAGAGTATCACCGGACGCAGATGCGTTCGAAGAATTTTTGTCGCTACAATACTACCTTTTATCATCATAAATCGATTGAATGTAGGCAGACTTAGAACATTTGCAATGCTTGTTTTGAGAACAAAATATTCTTTACCGAGTACAGTTATTGTAGTTAAGAGTAAATCAAAATACATAAAATTTCAATTTGTTTTTGTGAAAAGAAATAATAACGCTTTTTATTAATGTGCTTAGACTAATAAAAAACTGTCCAAGTGCGAGTCGGACTCCCCCATGAAGGGTTCCGTAGTAGCAAGCAAAGTTTTGTTTTTAACTTTGTTTTCCATAGTGTTTGTATGAATGACAAATTTATATTTGCGGTTTTTGAACATGTGCTATATCTCGAAAACTAAAGCCCAGTTTCCATCGCGAGCGGAACGCACCCATTAATGACTTCGTTAAACTTCCACCAACAAAGGCAATACAAGTATGCAGTTTGCGTTTGCGATTTTAACGAAGTCAATAATGGGTCCGTTCCGCTCGCGGTGGAAACCGGGCTTTATGACTACATCTCGTTCAAACCAATTTTCATTGAGATCTACCAGCACATATTTTATTTTACACTTATTTTAAAAATTAGAGGGGCGCACATTTGACCACTCTGGAAGTGTCTATATTTCAAATGACTTCACCTGGAGAAAAATGGTTTATGTCATTTGGCTACGAAACCATAAAAACGAAAATATCAAAATAATATTTACTTAACATTTTATTTGGACCATTTAAAAAAATTGTTATTAACCAATCAAAACTAGTTAAATTGCATTTCCCTAACAAACGTAGATTGTAAATACGTAGTTTCATCTGTATTGCTTTCATTAGAGTTTGACTTTAATATAATATCTTCATTTCTTTTTTCTTCTGTATTGCTATCATTATAATTTAATTTCCATGTATTTTCTTTTTCTTCTGTATTACTTTCGTTGGATCTTGACTTCACTTCTTCATTTTCTTTTTCTATAGTTTTTTGTTTTTTTTTTGTGGCTGGCTAGATTTTTCTTCGTTTTCAATACTCATAAATTTTCGCTTTTCTTTGATAGTGTTTTCTTCGATCAATAAATAGAAAAAGAATAGCTCAACCGTACTACTGTACCAAACGTACTATCTGCACTGTTTACTCTTTCACGTAAAGTTTATAGAGCGGAGCGCGCTAACATGCGACACAGCCTCCCCGTGCAAACGCTAGGGTGAGACTGGCCCTCGCGTCTGAGTGAGCGCCAGCGCCGGTATTATGATATTATTGATTTAACGGCACCTATAAGTAATAATTTTGTACAATTTTGAACTTAAATTTAATAAAGCAATAAATTGTCTATGATAGTGTGAAAAAAATATTTAAATCGCTTCAGTTCTTTGAAAGCAGTAAGCAAATTATTGCAGATTTAAAGAGGATATATTCGATTTTTTTCCGACAAAAGTATAAACAATAATAAACAAATTAAACTTAAAATTTAAAGTCAAATATGTTATGCGAATTAGGTATTTTTTTTTTATATATTTGGTCCATCAGTCTAGTAGTAGTAGTCCTTCAAAGATAAGTCTATTTTGTAGTTTGGCCTATCCTTTCGCCTTAATTTGCAACAGGAGATAAGAGGCGTACCTAATATAAAAAAAAAAACACGCGTGTATAGTATGTGATAACTTAGTATAGATACTTACTTTAAATTAACACCTTGTTATCAGATTGGACTAAGCCAATTTATTTGATCAAAGTATAAAATTCTGCAATTTTAGTAAGTATGCAAATAATAATGTAGGTCACACATTTCATAAAGACCAATAACTTTATTTAACGAGTTCGTAGTAGATAAAAATAGTAGGATAATTACTGGAACGAAATATTTAAAAAAAAATGTTCTATAGTTCAAATGTTACAAACTCATGAATGAACAAATAATGATTAGACAAAAAAAATAATAAGATAAAGCTTCATTATAGAAACTGCATTCAATTACCTGCGTCCAAGTCGGCTTCCAAACTTGTGGCCGTAGCGTAGTCCGTACGGTAGACCTCTTGCTCTACAATTCTTTGCAAGCTTCGTTGAAAAAGTGCTATGAGTGAAATAAAGCTTTTCGTGGTTGAAATCGTTAACGGTGTTACAAGTATTATATTTAGACAGATGATTCAAAACCACCACGGGCGAAAATTGAAATGGGGGCACCAAAATTATTATTTTGTATTTCGCTTGGTATTTGTTCAATGCCCAGACACGACACCCGCGGCCCGGCGTGCCCGGTACTGCGATAAAGTTGGCATTTGCAATTTACTCACTCGATTCGATAACGAGAATAACCACAATTTAGTACCGGCGGCGGCAGCGGTACGTGCAACAAGCAATCAACCAACGAGGAGAGGAGGAACGAACGGAATAACGGATGGGGACGCAGCAACACACCACACGGTCGTCCGTACTCCGACTCCGAACGAATCGAAATGAATATATTATTGTGTGTGTGTGTGTGTGTGACTGTGGTGTGAGGTGTCTGCTGCATGTCAGCATGTGTGCAATTGCAACTCCGACGCGCGCGGCGCTTTTGACGTTTCCAGGGTTGCTTGTAAATTATTTCAATTTCTACTATTACTTTGTTTTTTAATGTTTCGAGCTGTCAGTTAACAACCCCGATTCTCTATCGGGGTTGTTAACTGACAGCTCGTCATACATTGGTGGCGATGGCGCATGGCGTGCTGCCCACTGAAGTTCACTGAACATATATACTCAAGAGAAGAACGACAACAGCATAGAAAAAATGAGACAGGTATTTACGCTATCTAGTGCTACCCTACTAACAACTTGACCAACTAAAATTAGGCGGGAAATTTGAATATACATTGTATAGATATATTTAGGTATGGTTATAGTTATACTAAGAACTAGAACTATGGGAATTCAATTTTGTTTACCAACACTTATAGCCTGCGAATTTGAAATGTTTCTGATATTTTAAACTTATGATGTATTTATTTTTCTAAATTAAGTTAATAGCTGGAAAATGTAATTAAATTACCGAAAAATCGTTATATTGCTATTTTTAAGCTACATTTACTGAAGAAAACGCTTTTATAGCGCATCGATATTTTACATGGTAACATAATGATGTATGACAGCCTGTTGGAAAGAGTCAGCAACAATAAATATTCGCGGTTCTTATCATAATTTATGCCCCCCGTCGAGTCCAAGGTCTCCTATACACTGTTGACTCGGCCTGGGGCTCCGTCCACCTACACGTCAGCCGTCAACTACAAGCGTAGAAGTTCAAATGCAGCTGGTATGTGTAAACAAGCGGGCTGCATTTAACACCAGTCTCAATAATAGAGTTTGGAAGTCATGAACTGGTCATCTCACACATATCATTTCATAATGCATGCACATCATGAACGTCAACAATGGAAAGTGCAATCCTTTTATTTCAGTTAGCAAATTCTCCTGAAATAGTAGAAAAAATACAATTACATCACTGAATGGCGTCAAAAAAATTTTCTAGTGACGACTCAGCAGTCATAGTATCGATATAAAAGCAAACCTATTATTTATAATGCTCGGTTTAGTAACGTGTTCTGCGTCCTTCTATGAAAACCTTTACCATAAATGTCATAAAACCTTGCCATAAATCGTCACTATAACAATAACGACTCAAGTCAAGTCAAGTGATTGAAGATTAGGCAAGGGCCAAAACTAGTCGTTTCAGTGACACTGATAGCATGACACCGACGATTTATAATCATCCCACAGGGGATCCTAGACTTAAATCTAGCAATAGTCATTTAACATGCATTCAGTTAATCTTATAGTAAGAACTCTATAATAATTATGTATGTAGATTTTGTGTCAATCCAGCATGACACAATCAAAGTGACTCTAATCTAACCTTAGTTGTGGTTTGAAATGATGCCAGATTGATTATCTTAAAATTCATATTCACACATAAAATACTAATTATTACCGACTGAAAATCGGAATAAAAATTAAAAACATAATTTTGAATAAACTCCTATGTTTGTGGATATACAAAATTATCTTAAGATCCCGATCTACTACACTCATCGAGATGGACACTCAGGACACTGCATAGGGTGGTAGCTACACATCTAGCCGGTTTCACGTGATTGGAGAGAGACTTGAAAGCGTGAAATATTAGTGTTTTTCTTTACTTTAATAATATTGTCATTTCTGTCCTTCTGGCTATTACTAACCACAAATAAAAGTAAAAGTGTCAGAGATCATTAATAGAAATCTAAAAAAAAAACTAGAAAACAATACCACTCCATACGGAAATATATAATACCGATACGGATCGATTAAAAGTACTATCCCATCACTAGAATCAACACTGGCCGTTCCCGTTTGTTTCGTGCATGTGTGTGTCTTCTTCAACTATGCTTGTCAAAGTTGTCATGTCAATCTGAATCTTCAATCTTGTAATTTCATTCATACACTTGTCTGTCCGGTAGGTACCCGACTTGGCAGCTGAAAGATTCTGCCGTCTGATTGTGTGAAGTCGTTTGGTTTTGTGATAAATTACTGAACCAAAAGCGCCACGCATATAATTTGAAAAGATGGCCGGTAACAGCAGAAAGTTATTTAAATATGCTACAGAACTTAGCGCCGTCAAGCCAAGAAATTGTAAGTACCAGAGGTTTTATTTACGACTAGTTTTGTTGGTTAGATAACTGGTATTTATTCGACTGTAAATGAATGAAACTAATTTTCTCTAATAAAATTCTTCAGGCTCTCTTTAGATACTTAGATAAAATAAAGTTGTGCCTCTAATTATTTAATTGCAGTCTATTGATAGTATTGAACTAAGAACTTTGGCCATGCAAAGTACAGGTTACAGAATTTAGTTTTAAAACTATCTAAATTAATTTTTATTTGTTCGTTGATGAGTACATGCTCATATTTGCCTGTTAATAACTTAAGTGGGAATGTATTAGTTACTCCCTCTGCCTAGTTAATTAGCGGCAACAGCTCTAATTTAGCACATACCTAGCAACTGTGTTTGTGTGACATTTATGTTTAGACTGTATTATACTAGTTCATCTTTTATTTACACAAATCCTTGTTGGTAAGTAATTTGACCGGTTGGTGCAGTTGGTAGCGACCCTGCCTTCTGAGCCGCTGGTCCCGGGCATGATCCCCGGACAAGTCAAACATTTGTGTGTATGAACATGTCTGTTTGACCTGTGTCTGGGTGTGTATATGTATATCAGTCATCAGGTTACCGTAGTACAGGCTCTACCTAGTTCGGGACCTGTTGACCATGTGGATGTTGTCTCATATAATTAATTCCTATAATCGTATACTAGTTTATAAAAAAAAAAATGTTGATTGTTACTCTAGTGAAACAATGAACTGATTATCTTAAATAACTTACTAATACCAAAATACCATACAGTATCTTTAAGAATAGAAGTTAATTTTGTACAGGTTTATTTAAATATTAATTTCTAACTTGCATTATTATGCTAAATCTATTCCGTCATAAAATTTAAACATATTCCATCTTAAAATCCTTGTTCTTTTAGATGGAACGGCCAAAAGAGTTGTGGCTAAGAACCCTGTTGTTGAAATGGATGGCGACGAGATGACCCGCATCATTTGGTCAATGATTAAAGAGAAGCTCATATTCCCCTATGTTAAGGTAAGCCTGTATAGTAATAACTGTTATTGGTCTAGCACTGTACACTTTTAGTCTACCTGTGAGAAAAATATCGCTATTAAGAGGTAAGTTAAAATGTGTAGAGATATACCTACCTATTCATACAAAGTCTGTAAAATACTGGTATTCAGCAGCATCCGGTTAGACTGGAAGCCGACCCCAACACAGTTAAGAAAAGTCTATATCGATGATGATGATGAATGTGCCCATGGAGTGTCTCGTGTTTTAGAATGAAATGAAAAGAAAAAGTTAAATCAGTAACATGCTCGGTAAAAATTTCGAAATACGTCGCCATTTTAAGGGGTTGTGAGTGGTTGGGGGGAGAGGGGGGAGGGGTCGGATCCCCCCCTCACCATTTTTCACCCGCCGGAAAAACTTGGCTTGCTTAGAAAAAATAAAAAACAGAAATTTGTTCAATAAATGTATAAAAATTGTAACAAAAATAAATCTACTCCAGCAGCCAAAATTACTTTGGGGGGTTTAAGACTAACTCCCTTAAGCCTCCTACACCACCAATACCCTCAAATTCAAGCGACTCGTTTTAAAATCCAACCCACATGCTCTCTCCATCACATGGTATTTAAATTTGTTTATGGGTTTAGAGACTAGGTTCCGCCCGCCACTTCGTCTGCGTGAAATTTCTTGTTCCCCCGACCCACCGACCCACCCCGTCGCAAAGCATCGCCCGACCGTGTTGCTACTTCGTTTTCACTTAGCGTTCTTTTTGACTATTTTACTTTTTGTCCGTGTGTGATGTTAATAGCCTTCCTCAAGGTTTTGGCTATCAAATGCAAAAATATTTTTTCAAATCCGACTGATATTTCCAGAGATTAGCACATTCAAACAAACAATAAAAGCTTTATTAATAGTATAGGCATAGAATATAATACCTCCGTGAGATTGTTAGTAAGGCATTGCTGGCCGTTCTTGAAGAGCTGGGATGGATCGAATAACCGATATTCCCACCCGTAGGTACGCAAAATATGCGCTTTGACGTGTTGACGTGGAGTCGCGGATACCAGCTCATAATATCTAATTCCTATATTACAATAGATAAGAGTCTGTATTAATAAATCGTAAAACAGGCTGGTTATTTAAATTGGATTTTTAAGCTACAATAAAAACCTCTTGTCTAAAACTTTGTGCGAAGAAAGTTACTATCATTTATGATACATTACAACTGCTAATCATTCTTATCACAGTTTTATTGTGCCAATGTTACCATGTACTACTCCAGTTATCATTTGTAACACATAGTCTAACACACTGTTATCACACACAGCTTTATCTCTTGTGTGTATAAAATTTTGTTAGTTTACCTAATTTATGTTAGAAAATATTTAAATGTGCATTTTGTAAATAATTGCTTTGATACATAGAAATGTATAAGTATGTGTCAAAATAATGATGCCCTTCAAGGTGCAAAGCAGATGCTCAGATCTTTTCTATGCAGGTCAGATGGTTGATTCAGAAGAGGGAAGATAAAATATAATGGCTGTAAATAATAATAATGTACATGGCATCAAGTTGAATGTGTAACACTTGTATTAGGCACATTACAGCATCTATGCAATGCCAATGGCTTAGGACTCATACTTCTTTCTCTAATCTCATGTTTGCACAAATTATTTATTTTAATTAAATATAAATTAAGAGAGTAAATAAGCTTTGCCGTGATAAGAATATTAACACTCGTTCAGGTCAGTTTGATTCGGCACCGGAATGTATATAATATGTTGACGGCCAGTGTTTGCCTAATCATGCCTACCCTTACGTGTGTGCACCCCTTAGCCGTTCATAACGGTGGTAGCACGGCTGACTGCTCATCTTCATACATGCCCGATTTAAACTTTATGGCGGGCGGCTCGGAACCTGAGGCGAGTCGCTGTGAGTTACTGCGCAGCGAGTACCGCACTTCATAGCCGCCATAAAGTTTGAGGGCTTCCGCAGTAGACAGGCGAGCCGCGACGCGACTCTTGTAGAACTATTTCCATAAAGTTTCCATACAAATTGTTCTACTAGAGCGTCGCGTCTATCGTGGAGGCTGTACGCATTCATTCTAGCATAAGATTACGAAAAAGTTTATAATTCAACAGTTGGATTGCTTGTACTACGACCTGGGTTTGCCTCACCGCGACGCCACTGACGATCAGGTTACTATTGACGCGGCACGCGCCATCCTCAAGCACAATGTCGGAATCAAGTGCGCCACCATTACGCCTGATGAACAGAGAGTTGAAGGTATACCTCTTGCGTTTATTTAAGTTTTTTATTCTTGAACTAGCTGTTGCCCGCGTTTCGCTCGCGTGGAGTACGGAAACTATTCCACGGTATATAAATTATAGCCTATATGTTATTCTGATGTATAAGATAATTATATTACTGTAAAGTTTCATCTAAATCCGTTCAGTAGGTTTTGCATGACAGAAGTACTAACATCCATTTATCCAGCCATCCTAACAAACTTTCGCTTTTATAATAGTAGTAGGATAACTCTAGCGGGATTGCGGGATGGAATCGCTGTAGACTGGGAAGAAAAGACTTTGTCCTGCTGTGAGACAGCATATGCTTAAAATTATAATTATTTTTTATAGGTACTTACCAACTTTACAGTCTATTTATAATAACGGGTTAGGAGGTATTATTTCAAAGCTATCACACAAATTGTGATAAGACTAACATGTACGTGTCAGGCGGTAGTCCTAAAAAAATCGCATAAATTGTTATAAACAACTTATTATGCCTAACAATATTTTCAATGCTGTCATCATCACTTATAATTTTGTATTACATCGTATATTATCAATTACTAACCAAATGTTATGTGTACCGACTCGCTAAACTTCTCTCTCTGGCTGTGTGTCGAAGGTTCGAGTCCCGCGTGCAGCATCATCATATTGGCGTAAACTATGAAACACACAAAGATAGATAAACTCACTTTAGCCACCTACTGCTAGTAGATTAGTGTCAGTAACCCTTAGATGTTCGTTCAACTCCGCTATAGTGTATGTGATTTGTTTACATAATAGGAATCTGTAATTGAATTAGCATGCTTGATACCTACTGAGTGTTAATGTCAGGATTAGAAATGTACGTTTTTTTTTTGTGTTTTAGAGTTCAAGTTAAAAAAGATGTGGCTGAGTCCAAACGGGACGATTCGTAACATTCTGGGTGGCACCGTGTTCCGTGAGCCCATCCTTTGCAAGAGCATCCCAAGAGTCGTGCCGGGCTGGACTAAGGCCATGGTCATTGGCCGTCATGCACACGGCGACCAGTATAAGGCACAGGATTTAGTCATTTCGAAACCTGGAAAGGTAAAAAATACAGCTTTTGGTTAATTGATTTATAGCATAGATAAATAAAGTATCTAAAGAAACGAAACATTGGCGTATTATGATATATGAAGGAAGATGTCGAATCGTAAATAATACGATTTTTAAGGCTTTTGGAGAGGGAGCTGCGCCTCTTTACGAAGTTTCATTTCTTTCAATATTTTTGTAATTTAGTTGTGCCTAATACATGTTTTATTTCTCAGGTGGAGTTAGTCTACACAACAGAAGATGGAACAGTTGACAGGCGGCATTTATATGACTACAAGGGACCGGGTGTTGCCATGGCAATGTATAACACTGATGAGTCCATCCGTGCCTTCGCTCATTCTAGTTTCCAGGTTTGAAAATATACGCATTGTCTCTGCTTAGAGATGTAGATAAGATTATTAAAGTTTGAACTCATTACCCGGACTTAATGAATGTTTTGTCAAGTTAGAAAATAGTTTACATTATTGAAAGGTTAGTCATTCGTTTTGTTTTACAGGTTGTTTAATTAAATACTTAACATTATCTCGAGAAAAATAATATATCAATGTGTCGTTGGGAGCAAACTATCGGACAGTTTAATTGTTCGGTCACCGCAACCTTGCTTCAATGAATCTTAATAGATATCGAACACAAACTTGTTTAGACTCTATACATTACTATTTGCACTCGTTAATATGCATGCACGTCATAAATGAGTAATGTCTTTGATCAGGTGGCGTTGCAGAAGAAATGGCCTTTGTATTTGTCTACTAAGAACACTATTCTCAAGAAGTACGACGGCCGCTTCAAGGATATTTTCGAAGAAGTTTATCAAAGGTACCTACTAAAAATAATTACTTACTTAGTGATATTTGGCCACTGATTTAAAGATTGAAAACCGCTTGGCACTTAATCAAATCAGCGATTTAATCTATGCTTGATGAATCTGTTGCACTAAGTCTTTTATTGTTGATTACTAGTGATTACAAGAAGCAGTTCGAAGACGCGAAGATATGGTATGAGCACCGGTTAATCGACGATATGGTGGCGCAGGCGATCAAGGGCTCGGGTGGGTTCGTGTGGGCCTGCAAGAACTACGACGGCGATGTGCAGTCTGATATAGTCGCTCAGGTTTGTAATCTATTCTGGACCTTTACGAAAAAACGTAGACATTTCGCCCAAAGAGATTGTGTGCTAGTGTATCCACGTCATTTTAATTTGAAGAAGCAATATCCAGTTGTTAACCAGAATGCGCTAGAAATCGTCGTTTTGATAAAAAAAAAAATGTGTAAAAGAATACTAGTATAGTTTTATTGTTGTTGTTATCTTTGTACGCCACATATTTATGTGTCAATTACTTTAATAACTCTTGTTGACCCGTTAGCCGATAAACGTATCTAAAATGTATTGTACATTGTACACGTAGAGTCAGCGTCACAAGTATCGGGACAAACAAACTTTTCTACGATGTTCTACTACTACGTTCTAATACGTGACTCGCACCGTTCACAATGAACAACTACGAACAATAAACTTTATCACAATTATTGGATGAAATTCTTAATCTTATCACAATGGCAGTTATTGCGTACCTACCTATTTTGTTAATTATGAAAAATCACCTTTATCGTTGGGCCGAGAGTTACTTTAGTTTTCTTCAACAGCATCATCCCCAGCTCGTCTTTACTCACTGCTGCACTTACTTACGGCTCTCTTTTCTTGTGCCAATCTCCACGCTCTTGCGACAACCTCATGCAGGTTCTACCCGCGATTGTAGGTAATAATGTCGTCTGTCCATCTTGCCGCCGGACGACCGACGCTTCGTCTCCCAGTCCTTGGACGGCACTAGGTCTCTACCTAGGAAGGCAGGAGGCCTGGCAAGGCGCAGTGATGACAGGTGGTACTCCACCTGTCATCACTGCCCAAACCAACCCAACTCCATTTGAGTTCCATAACTTTAATTTTCTTAGTACAAATAATTTTGTAGGTTACTTCAGTTAAGTCAGTTCAGGCCTGATATTTTTGATGCAGACTGTACATGTGCCATGCTTTCGAGCTCGTATACAAACTATGCTCAATTATCTGCTTTGCCAGAAAAAGCGATTGGCGATAATACACGTAGAGGGGTCATTCCGCTAGCCAAGTTCATTCGTACTGTCGAGGCTATACGTGGATCGATAGCCGCCTTGTATGGTAAATACTAAAAACAGGTTTTCGCACTACTTACTATGTGATCAATATCAATAAGGGCTGCCAACGAAAACTTTTGAAACAGTTGACGTGTTTTACATTACATGAATGTATCATTACATTGATGTTGGTAATTTATAACTAACTACACCCGTGAATAAACATGCTGAACATTCTATTTTAAGTCCAGACATACATACCTAAATCTTTCGTCTGAGAGAAAAAGTAGGGTAATGTACCTATCTTAATGAATCATCTTGTATAATGCGTAGTTAGGTATATATGGAGAGCTTGATAATTCAGGGTTGTTATCCTGAATTATCAAGCTCTCCAATACAAAAAAAAAAATACGAATATTTGTGGTCGAATTCAATAGACTGTAGTATACTAGAGTCTATTGAATTCGACCACAAATATTCGTCAATTTCTCTAGGATACTTTACAAGTAACATTATTCCGTCCAGGGTTACGGCTCCCTGGGCATGATGACGTCAGTCCTCATGTGCCCCGATGGGCGCACTGTGGAGTCAGAGGCTGCGCACGGCACAGTGACACGTCACTACCGCATGCACCAGCAAGGCAAGCCGACCTCCACCAACCCCGTGGCCTCCATCTACGCGTGGACCAGGGGTCTGCTGCACCGCGCCAAGCTGGATGACACGCCCGATCTGGGGCGGTTCGCACTCGCTCTTGAAGATGTAAGTTATCTTTATTATTTTTGTTATTTTTGCGTGGATGTGACGCATGTTTCCCCCAACCTTTTCATATTTTCTGTGTTTGTGTTATTTTTTGCGTCATGTTTCATTTTCATTGTTCATACATAAACTCACGCCCTTCAAGCCTAATCAAGCTTCTATAAATCTGCGGTCCCAATGTCAAGCTGGTTCTGAAGACTGACTGACTGGTTGACTGAAGGAGGGCTTGGTTAATCAAAACTAATTAATTTAAATAGGGTTTCAGAAATAACACGTTAGTTATCTATTATGACTAAAGCAGATTTGGGCGAGTCGCGCTATAATTGCTTTTTACATTTATTTTTTTCTGTTGCTTCCTGTAATTTCTGTAGTGTTTACGAAATCTAAATAAATAAATAAACGCAACGCTTTGCAAAAATCCTCCTTCATCAGTTTCGTACATTTTCTATGAACCAACGCACGCTGCAAGCGGGCCGCGCCCCACCGAACTTTTTGGTAATAGTGTGCATAAATATGCAGTTTCCCATATTTTAAAAGATTGTAAACTCAGAGATAACAAGATAAACAGTAGAATGTCTTACATCCTAACTAAATATGATGTCATTTGTGGATTTGGATGCAGGATGTACTCGGGGATCAAACTGGTGTCGCGGGGAGTTAAGGAAAACATTAAATATATTTGTTATGTCTCTTTTAGTAATTATGTTTGACCTTAAACAAAAGAGGTTTCCGGCGACCGGGACCGTGGTCCTAGTTATTGCGGTCCCAGTCGCCGGAAACCTCAAACAAAATATTATACATTTGTTTATGTTGCCTTCAGCAAATATTGCTACAGAAAAAACTAAGATACCTATACTTTCCAAGATAAGATTTTTTAATCTGACGAGGTACATAAGTAGCTATCTAAGAACAAAAAAAATGCCTTCTTTATAAGTGAGAGAGTAGTAAACCAGTCTACTCCACGACTCATCCAGTTCTGTTTATAAAACATTTTGCAATATCATCAGTGCATAAGTAGTATCAGTAGGCAATCATTAAGGCGGGAAAATCTAATTGAGATAAGCTGGCAGTTGATTGATATTTGAAAATAAATATACCTAATGTTTTGCAAATATTGAAGGACATTGAAGGAGTTTCCAAAAACCTGACTATCAATTAAATTCAACTCGTCCAGTCGCGGCCATAAAAGTGGCAAAACAAGATCTCGGTTAAAACAGGGTCGTTGACACTGACTTGCGAACGACACCTGCGGTTTTATTTTACAGAATAACTCGATACTCCTTGAAATATTCTATACATAATAAGTACTTAGGTGTTGAGTCTCTTGCACTGTATTTCTGCTAGTAAAAAGATTTATTTCATTGAACTTAAATGTCAGCTATGATTTTATAGGACTATAAAGTTGATATAAAGATAGACAAATATCACAGCATTGTACCTACTATACGAGATTTCGGCTGTAAATTTTTTGCCTATTGACATTTTACCAAAAGCATTCAAGGCTAACTTAATTCGACGCACGGCCAGTTTGGTCACAGGTGACAGTACAATGCATGACAGAAAAAGTTGGAATTTTACTATACATTATATAATTACACTATGAGAATTATTATTTACCTACTATGTCTGTTGGTTCATCGCCTTTCTTGGTAGATCTTTGACATTCTCAAAGGACATATGGTCGTCACACTCTAATTAAAAGACAAAATAATGTAAAACAGTCTCCTGTAATAAAGATCTAAACGCAGCGGCGCCGAATAATAATCTCAATACAGGGCAGGCCCTGTAAATTTCACTCTCTTCTGTGTATATGCTTTCGTTGGCAGATTATAAGAAGGTTAATAAAATAGATGGAATACAAAATGTTCCATTACTTTTTCAGGCGTGCGTCGAAACCATCGACGGCGGCAAAATGACGAAGGATTTGGTGATCTGCATCCACGGACTGAAGGACACCAAAGAGGGCATGTACTTACACACCGAAGACTTCCTCCTAGCCATCGCTGATCAACTCGAGCGTAAATTAACTTCCAAATAAACTGGAATTTAGAACACTTGACTTAGTGGTAAAAAAACATTGTTATTTTTACATTGTCTTCTATTACTGGTTCACTGGTAACTAGATAAGTACATCAATACATAAAAAAATTGGTTTATAGATATTTTTAAGTAATCAAACAGTTTATTTTTCGCATAAGCCCAAGTGTTTTCAACCAATTAGCAAAACTAAGAATTACTCTTATTTTAAATCTATTTAGAAATATGTAAAAAAAAATTGTTTATTCCACATATTACCTCCAGTATAGAAGAAATAAATTGTGCTTGTATGCCTGAACTTAATTAAATGGTGCTTATAAATGTGATGAACTAGTTATTTCCAGAGTTATTATCATATTGTGCTGGTTGTTGCGATTTTACAGAACCAGTAACACATTTATTAAGAAAATTATGACTGGTTATGAATGATGAAGTCTTTTACATATCCTATGTTATGCTATTTATGGTGCTCCTGAATGCACGATGAAATATATTACGTCTTCACCACAATTCTAACAGAACTGTTATGCGTTTATCAACAAACGCACAATGCTATAAAAGCTATTTGGGTCATAAAGTGCTTTTTTAAAATTAAGGTGTGATATGGATTATATTGGTGTGACAAATATTGAGACTGATATAAGGCCATATTTGGGACTGGGTATTGAAATCTAAATAAATACTCGTGTGGAGAAGAAGGTAGATGTCTCAAATGGTGATGTTGCATGTAATAGCAGGGGCGGCCTAGTTTTGGTATTTTCTAAAATTAGTTCATTTTAAATTGTGTTATTCCATTTTTAAACTGGCTAGGACCACCCGCTGTTCCGCCGCCGATAGAGTTGATACAATGTATGGGTAATGTTTTTATCACTTTATTTTCTAGTAGCCCACTTTTTATTTTGAAGTTTTTTGTCTTCTATAAGCGATATTATCATGTTTATACTTACATATTTTTGTAACGGCATGAGATTTACTGATACAAGTATAATTATTGATATGTAACAGCTCAAAAATAAAATGTGTTTGAATGACGATATGTATTTCATAAATAAATCCAATTATTTTGATTTCCAAGAGTTTATTTTTGCAGCTGTAGTCTGCGAATCCCAGATACCCGTATCCATGTACTTCTAACTTCGAATAAGTATTTATTTAATCTACGTGTGGCTAACACGTAGGTCGTAGTTTAAATACGGCGGTTACAAGCGCGGCTGCTGAACATTTGTTTATCTAGAGTTCACTCCATAACAGACTGGATGTTTCTGTCTCCTTAGTACATGGGAATATAACTCAGGCCCTTATTACACGGCACGGTGGCTTTACGGTACGGCGTATAGACCGCGCCGTAGAAAAAACGTGTCCGTCAACAAGCTTCATAGTGATCCATACCACACTGACGAACCGTGTCTACACACGGCGTATAAACCGCGCCGTGGAAAAATCGTGTCTGTGAATATGGGGGCCGGGAGGCGAGGTGCAAGAGAGTGCACTTGCAAGTGCAAGTGCACTCTCTTGAACCTCGCTCTCGGGAAAGCCAGGGAGGTCCCTGGCTTTAAAATAAAATATAGGTCAGAACTAATAAAATATCCGAAAACGCCTAATACAATAATAGAGAACTCAACCTATTCGAGCAGTCGAAAACCTAAGATTTTCGAGCTACTCGAGCATTCTGCAATCTCAATTCTAAAGCTTTTGTGCATCAGTGAACTCATATTTCCGAAAATCTAATCAACCCTAGGCGAGGTGCTAACATTATCGAGCTGGCTTCGCTCGCTCTTGCGTCCTACTTTATCTTAAGTTTCTTTATATAAATAGACTCAGATAGTCCTCTTTCTGTATGCATGGAGAAAATAAAACCAATCCCATTCGATCCAAGTTTCAAAAATTATCGCTCTAGCATTCTACATCCTCTTAATTGTTAAGCCTTTCTGCATAAGTCGACAAAGCCTGTCCTTGTATGAATGGACTTACGATAACCTAACATCCAAGGTGAAGTGGAAAAATGATTGAGCTCGCTTCGTGGAGCTTAAGATGCACCCCCTGAAAATAAATTTGCCGGTGCGCATATTAACACTTCAGTTTTTTAAATCTTAAGGCATAATATTATTATTGAGCAAAATATTTAATTCAAATCGGAACCGAGGTAAAACTTATTATCTCCTAGCTTTTATTTCAATGCTAAAACGCAGTGTGTCAATTTTGTATGTAAAACCGAGTGTTAATGAACTTTTGTTGCTGACCATGCCATCTCTGTCTATAACTGTCCAAAAAATACAGTACCTACCTTAGATTATGTTATGAAACTAATCGATGCGACTAGGTAGAGCCACCGTGACTTTTTAAATACGAATAGGGTAGCAAATTATATGTCAAGCAGGCATTCTTCATATCATGTCAAATTGTGAATGGCAATGTAAATGCAGTAGGCCCAGTATTCGGCTGCGAGTTTGGCGCTATCATTAGCGTCCATCAGTACCTGTAACGTGCACGCTGCTTGCATTGATCTTCGTACATTTCGGAGACTGAAAACTGGTCGCTTAATTAAAAGATGCAACTAAAACAACCACTTTAGAAAATATGTGTTTATTATGTCTTAGTTTACTAAGAGATTAATTTCAGATCAACATCTTTCACCACATCATACTTCACTAGTTCAGCGTATTTTTTTAGAAGCTTTCGCCAGTAACATTTCACATCCTTATCAGTTAAATGATCCCAAATATGTTGGAACCCTCTATGTGCTATCTCATTCGCCAACTCATCATTTTCTTTGAAAAAGTTAATTAATTCCTTAATCTCTTTTTCCGTTGCTTTTGGGCTGATAGGCACATAATGCACCCAAGGTTTAAGTGATGGGTAAAAGAATTCGAGCCATTGATCACCAACATGAAAAACTAAAGATTTGCAGAGGAATAAATGCTTGAATCTGAAACTAGCCGCAACCCCTCTATAGTTGAATAGGTATTTATATTTACAATGTTCTTCAAATGGTACTTCAGATGCTGGTGGTGCATAAAGTGTGTCCTGAAATACAATATATATAATTTATTTGATTTTCAAATACAATGGATAAAAAATTATAAGCAACATACTGCAAGTGTCTTAATTTCCAGAAATGGTTATTATTTTTAGCAGGGTCTATCCTTATAATTTACAACTCCACTTTAATGAAGTAAACTTTAAAAAGCATCTTTTATTTGCAAATAAATTCTGATAGGAGCCCCTAAAGTATTCACATATGCTTTATCAATGTAAAAGTAATATAGATATACCATATCTGATTTCCAAGCTTGATTTTTAGTGTACTGAGCATCAACAAGGTCAGGTTCAGATCTAGAGAGCAGTATAAGAGCATCTCTTTCTTCACTTGTTCTAGATCCTCTAAAAAATCCTTTGTTTTCTTTCCTTTCCCAAGGCCATCTGAAATTATAGAGATAGGCAATTATTTACAACCGGTGAAGTGCATTCTTATTGCTGTTAAAACCTTCAGCTACTAGTTACTAACTTCTCAGCAGATCCTGATATTGAGATTCTGTGTTTGTCCCACCTGCCTATGCCAGTGGGGTACAAGGATATTGCGGGACCACCTTCCCAGAAACTCCAGGCAGGATACATTATATCATAATAATCTTTTGTCTGAAAAATAATTTATGAGGCTTTAAAGTGCAGCTGAAGGAGTAGAGATTAATTACTCAGCAACTAATGTTTTAAAACAGTATTATTTCTGGAAAATGTATTCCATGGATTTACATTCTAGTCACACCAAATAGTTTGTGCACAGCTTCCAGTCTTAGCTGACATGACAGAATTGGTGGTAAGCTTTGTTTACTAATAAATCTAAATCTCAGGACCTTACTGAAAGAAAATACTGGTGCTTTAGGATGGCTCCATGCTTGGTTGATTTGTGGCCAATCTCTGGTATTCAGTGCTAATTCTATATCAGGCATTTTTGCTGCTAGAGCACTTAGGTAGTGTTCTACTCCTGCACACCTTGCTGGAAAGTGGCATTCATTCTCCCTGTACAATTTGCCATCAATTATCTGGAACATAACAAGTAATTTTGGGTACCTACTCAAGTATTATTCTCAAAACAAAGAAAAAACACTGTAAAATTAAGTGTTTTAAATTACCTGATACTTGGTTGCTTTAACTCGAGCCCTGTCAAATAGTTCCTTGGTAATGCCAGCTTTGAAAGGCACGAGGTCCTGGTCAATCACTGATGCATAACAGCTACAATTTTCACTCTTACAAGGAACATATTGCTCAACAGCTAAATTGATTTTTGTTTTGATTTTTATAGATTTATCATTAGTTTCTGGAAGTTAATTAAGGAATATTATTCAACACGTATTCTAAAGATAGGAGCCGGTCCTGCATAGTTTATTAGCTACAATAGGGACCGGTAGGAGCAATTTCTTAGAGTAACCCAACAATTTACTGTTATGACAAGTCATCTAAGAAAATTGTTTTTTTATGGGAATTTCGAAGGAAATTGATAATAGCATTCAGTATTATCCTAACAACAATAATGCTGCCTTTCCGGGCCGATAGAATATCAATTTTCAAGTAATATTGGAAATTAAAAAGTTTATAACCTCTGCTGTATTTGTTGTGGTCTTCAAAGCATAATTTTTCATCTTTGCTACAAAACTCTCCATTTGTATTAGATCTAACAGAAACAATAATACAGAACAAGGTAAACAGATGACTGTTCATAATTAATTAAAATAAAAGAAAAATACGATTATTATTATGTTTTTTGAAGTAAACAAAAGAAAATTGACAGTAAGCAATAAGCAGCTAATGACAGCGCGGCATTTGTCAAAAATACTATAACGAATCATTCTCTGTCTACGAACGAATCGAATCGATACAGATAGGCTGCATTCCGAATTAGACCACGATCGCTCACAGCGATCACATCATGATCACATCGAATTTTTGCGTTCCGTATTAGATATCATGATTATGACAGTTTAGAACTGTCATCAATTCGGAACGTTCGTGAACGCGCTCACAGTGGTCGCTCAGTGTCAACCTCAAACCTTGCACAAAAAAGACTGATTGGATATTCTTCTGCAAATGGAATTTCAACGCATTGGCACTTCTATTTTGTTGGATTACTCTATCGACTCTGATAACTCAGATTTTGAGTTTGAGAACGACAATTCGTCCAGAGATGAAACGGATATCGAAGTGCTTATATTAGCGTATTTACATGCTCCCGGCAAAGATTTACCCCGAAGTAAAATACCATGTTCATATTCATTTATTTATTGTTTGTCACAGGTGAAAAGACAGTTCTTACAGTTCGCATTATTGTATCACTTTAAAACATACCCATGGGATTTACAATATTTATATGTACTACAATTACACTCTTAGTTGTTACCAAGAATTACAAATAACTTATATGCAACAATACATAATGCGCATGAGTTTTTAAAACTCATTTCAGGTATTCTGTTACGTCTTGGATTTTACAGCATATAATTTCAAAAATGCCGCTTTTTTTACCTTCATTTTTGACAGCGCTCACGGTGATATTAATTTAGGGCATGGTCGGCGTTATCGCAAGATGGCGCATATCATGACGTCATATATCGATGGTCTAGAAGACAAACATGCTAATTACAGACCTACCAATTTTTCAGGAGGACTGTTTTTAATGATTCATAACTTCTAGATACTATAACATAAAACTGTACATAGAAATTGTGTATATTCTGCCTATACTTAGTAAGGGTATTTATCTTTGTACTTACTTATCATAAATTTAAACATCAATATCTGAAATATTCTATAAAAATAGCAAAATAGCAAAAAAGAGCATCACTTAGTACGTTTGTACACAAACTTTACTTAATATTATATTGTTCACTTAACACTTTCGTGTATTGTATATTAATTTAGGGTTTATTGAAAGAATTTAAAAAAAGAAAAAGAATAAGTATAAAAGTTTCTTTATTAAAAAAAAAACAAACAAATCAAAAGTGTAAGTATTGTGCAAGTATTTTTAATGGTCAGTCATCGAGTCTGAACAATATTTTCTTGATCAATAGAAGGAATGTTAGTGTAATAATCAACGTAGTCTTGTGGGATCACTCCATCCTTCAACAGCGTCATCAAATCCTTCTTCTTAGCCTTTGAAATTGGTATCTGGGACTTGTATGCTTTTTTTAACGGCTTGTATAAATGAGAAATACCTGATCCCTTTTTCTTCTTTGTTTTAGTTGCAGCAATGTCAATTTCTTTGAAAGTCGTATCACTTAGTTTATATTTGTAAAATACCGATCCTGGAGACTCCTTTCTTACTTGTATCCATTTGATGTTCAACCACTTTACTGTTTTATTATTTTTGTTTTTTACCATGTTGCAATTTAGTGACTTTTCCAAAGCTTTTAAATCATAGAAATCCGGGTATTTCATCATGATCACATCGTAAGGTTTGGGTTTGGATCTCGCAGAACTGACGATTAAAGCGTACTCTCTTGCAGTAAATATTTTTTTATGCTTTCGGGCACGCTCTATACTTGCATGTATAGAGTCAGCCTCTAGGTACGAATGGCCAGATTCCATATATTTAAGGTTTACTGTTTCCAAATGAGGAACGTTTATTACGGCATACAATGCTACCAACGTCACATATTTGTTGCGATTCTGACCACTGCAGGTATCTGAAAAGGATGTAACAGTTTTTACGTTTTCAGGCAAATCCATTAAGTACTTGAGTAAAATTGAACCAATTTCAGTGCTGCCTTTTTTCCCGTTGCTTTCGTCCCACATATAACATAGTCCTGTATTTTGATAATTATCTAAAATAGTAAAATTGTAAATAGAAAATTTCCGTAAGTAGTAGGTAAATTTTTGAGTCACCGGTGTGAGGCACAGACAATATTGCCTAGTATTGCCAAGTATTTTTAAAGCACTTAATATTTTTTACTATTTGCTGACGACTGTTCAGTAGTACTAAAACCACTTAAACCATTTGTCTACCAGCACTTGAAAAGATTAACCGGTCCGGCCATATTGGAACCAAATGGTTCCAGTACTTTCCCCATACCGTCAAGCCATATTGGAACCGATCGGTTCCAGTGGCTCCGCGCGGTTTTAAATCTAATTTAACCTTAAAATAAAAGCTAATATTGTTTGTGGGCATTTTAGTCTATGGGCTGTAGTATTATCGTGTGCCATACATCCATTTTAAAATAAAAATACGACCTGACAACATTATAAAAAATGTTTAGAACAGACGCGTCGCAAATGTCAAATCCCTGTGTGGTCGTGCTTACGTGCGCATATGTTTTTAATTGATTTTGCAGGTTTTTTTGTGACTAGTTGAAGGAAAGTGGGCGAATATTCATTTATAAGTGGTTATTACATCGTTGTAGATAATATTTGCACGAAATAACATCGTAAATACTTTTTTGAGTGAAGAAATGTTACGTGAAAAAACCGTTATGCCAATGTCGTAATTATGATGACGAATTTTGTGTTTTACAATGAATTGAGTGTATCTATACGATTTGTGAGGTTCTAAAACTAATAATAACAATGTATTTTGGTCATTCGAGGCGTTTCGTACTTTACTATTCATATTTCAACGATTTACATAGTATACAAAATACCTAAACTATTTTACGTAATTGAGAGGTTGATATCTTTGTTTTTTTTCATAAACATGAGTAAGTATATAAAGTAATACGAAAATATAGTTCGTTCTTGTGTAGTTTTGACTAATATTCAAATTCTAAAACCAAAAATACAAAGTGAAAATAGCAGTCACAAAAAAATTACCGATTTGTTCCCTCTTCAAGATATTGTTATCATTTTACAATTCAAAGTGGCATATTTTTATTACATATAGGTAGTTATCAGTCAATAAAGGTCTAACTAGTATCCCAGTAACAAGTTTTTATTGAAACTACTCAATATAACTAGGATGAGCGTGTACAAAGTCGTGCGATAAACAATACGGAAATCAGAAAAACAGCTGCGCGCCGTATCAAGTTTGAGTTTCAATATTATAAAAAAAGTAAGGTAGGACTCTCAAAAAAACGCTGCTGTTAGATAACTTGTCTATTCATAATGTAAAATGCAAAATTTCAGGCATATTGATACAGTAGTTTTATCAGAAATCGACATAACACAGGAACAAACACACTTTCAGCTAGTACTGTTTATTTATCATTTGTTAACAATAACAAATCTCGATAGACGAGCATTGTTTACATTTTATGGCATGCTTTGTATATTCATGGACCCAAAACACTTTAGAATACGATAACAAAGGGCCTTGGTAATACGAGGGGACCTGTTTTTGTGCGCAACCCGAGCCACTTGTCCGCGCGCCGCGGGGGGGCGGTACTTGACGGGTCATAAATCTGTCAACATGACGGCTGTCGAGCGGCATCCTATAATATAATTGGGAATTGAAAGTTACAAAATGACAAAAGTAATAAAAATATTTCGCTTATTTTGTCAATCATGGTAAACACAAGCGAAATGTTATAAATCTATTTAGCATTTTTTGTAGTTTAAACTGATGGTAAATAACTGCTATTACTTTTTTTGGCTTCAAAATGACATCACTTACTATGAATGTACAGACGCCAGCACATCAAGCTACTACAATCTGTGAAATTTCTTTAATAGATTTTCAACTTTATCGCTAAAGCATTAAGGTTCAAGGTTGATTGGGAAAATTTGACAGTTTCGGGTAGCTTGACCTGCTGGCGTCTGTACAAATACAGTTTAGACAGAAAGAGACGGAATTATGTCATTTGGATAAGTGCGATCGGTAGAGCACGCTCATTTAATACATTTGGCATAATTTTATCAAAATTTTGTAGTTAGCATATTTTGTCTTCTAGGCCATCGATATGACGATTCACGGGACATCATTATCGCGCTCACGCCAATTCGGTACGCCCGTTAGCATGCTCAAATCGATTACAGCGAAATCTATAATTACCGTCAAATGGGGTTACTTTGATACTACGGGGTTACTTTGTTATCAACTTTAGGCTTATGAAAAACTTAATTTTATAATAACTACAACGCTATAATACAAAGAAACTATCAGTAGTGCCAAGTACTGATAGTTTATTTTTTAACTGGTGTTGTAGATATTATAAAATTAAGTTTTTCATAAGCCTAAAGTTGTTATCAAAGTAACCCCGTAGTATCAAAGTAACCCCATTTGACCGTACTTTACTCTTTGGCTGCCATACAGTGTCTCCATATATGTAAATCGAGAGTTACCGTGTTGCAAGGGTAAAAATACGGTGTTTCTAGACAAAATTACGGTGCATCAGCTAAAAGTGTTCCATGTAAACACGGAACAGAAAAAAACATGTAATCTACCGTGTAATTTTTCAAAGGAAAAACTGCCGAATATATATTTGCTTTTAAATTATTTACAAAATAAAACACGTGAAACATGAAACATTTAAATATAACATAATATTATTACCTTGACGATAGATTAAGACCAGTATAGCTATTTACAAAGGTACGATACGCTTTCGTGCCGTATCGAACGTCAATGTTATCGACGAAGTCCTCTAAACGCTATTCACAAATCCGAAACCGTTCAATTTTGACAGTTCATATACGGTAGGTATCTATACATCAATTCTTCCGACAGGTATTTGTTGTCGGAAGTGATATCGAAAGATAAATTAATATTGTTTAATTAAAAATAAACTATGTTAGGTATTATATTATGTTGTAAGTATTATAATGCATGTACTTATGTAACATTTTATTATTGTTTTCACTGCTGCACAGATCCAAGTATATTCGTATAAGTTTAGATGGTTATATTCGTACGCAACACGTATAATCGTTTTATTTTGATTTAAATTAGTTATTTGGATAGATGGAGTACCTACGTGATTCTATTTTGATGACGAGATTCTATTTCGACATGGTTAGTCTATCAGATTATTTTTGGTGCGGGCTGCATCCATTCCTGAGACGCAAGCAAGGTCGTCGGGCAAGGTCCTCACGCCCTTGCATGAATGCAATGGGCATCAGCTGCTACTCCAATGACACTCTTTTCTGAAAAAATGCATTTTCTATTACGCTTTATAATATGAAAATGAGCAAATAGCAAGAAATTGTAGGTAATTGTTACATACTGATAAAATACCCATTTTTTACACCCATTTTGCTGTATAAAAACTTATTTTTAATTTATATTCTTTTTGAACAAATTTCAAAATGAAGTACGGAAATGTCGATTCAGCCGTTGAGGAGCTACGATGCCGCAGACAGACACACAGATACACACGTTAAACTTATGACACCCCTATTTTTCCGTCGGGGGCTAAAAAGAAACACTATTCCTCTATTTATATTTCCCGGTTTGACAGAAAGTTGAAGTTTACAAAGCAAGTTTACAAAGTTTAGAAATCAGGTAAATATTTATTAATAAAATCATTGTTTACTGTTTTTTTTTGTTTGTTAATAGTTAATCGATTTTATGTGGTTATAGTTGCACTTAATGAAATACCCAATAAAAATCATTTGTGTACCACTTAAAATTTTCTACCACAAATATCTATTAACTACCAATTAGTAGCGTTCCCCCTGAACACATCCGTTGATTCAGGCGTTACCTATTTTTCTTCTATTATAATTTATAATTATAAGAAAATACAATCATACGTGATATTTTGAGGTTTCCATTGATAAAATAGATTAAGTTGGCGGTTACTCGTAAATAAAATTGATACACGGAGCGAATGGATACGCGTTAGTGTTGCGATAGAGGTCATTGACCCGACTGCTACTGCGAACCGAATCATATACGGTAACCATGGTAACAGTCGGTAACAATGGAATCGGCTGGTGACCGCTACCATGATACGAACGACAGCAATTTTGAACGTTGTACGCAATAAGAAGTAAGTATCGCTAACCCAATCACAAGCGTACAGTGGTTCGACGAGGTGAGCAAGCTCTTTGAGAGAGTCATTGCAGACCGCCTCGTCGGGCGGCTGGTGCGGGTGGGGCCGGATTTGACGGAGAGCCAGTTTGGCTTCTGCAGAAGGCGCTCTACGGTGGACGCCATCATGCGCGTGCGGGCCCTCACGACGGGGGATGCTGTGGCCCGGGGTGGGGTCGTCTTGGCGGTGTCTTTAGACATCGCCAATGCCTTCAATACCCTGCCCTGGAGTTGCATCAGGGAGGCATTTCGGTATCACCGGATGCCGACCTACCTCTGTCGTGTGGTCAAGGCCTATTTGACGGACAGGGCCGTCATCTACCCCGGTCACCAGGGAGTATGGAAACGGCAAGAGATGTCGTGCGGTGTCCCACAGGGATCGGTCCTGGGGCCGCATCTGTGGGACATCGGATACGACTGGGTGCTGCGCGCCGACCTCCCTAGCGGCGTCAGCGTGGTTTGTTACGCTGACGACACGCTGGTCCTGGCGCAGGGGAGGTCGCACCAGGCGGCGGCCGAGCTAGCGACACGCGGGGTTGCGACAATCGTCGAGAGGATCCGGCAATTGGGACTCGAGATGGCCCTGCACAAGTCCGAGGCCATGTGTTTTCATGGTCCTCGGAACACGCCACCGTCGGGTTCCCAAATAACGGTAGGAGGGGTTCACATCGGCGTCGAGTCGACGATGAAGTACCTGGGACTCATCCTCGACAGCCGGTGGAACTTCGTGGAGCATTACCGACGTTTGGCTCCCAGACTGGAAAGGGCCGGGGCTGCCTTAAAGCGGCTCCTGCCCAATCTAGGGGGGCCAAACGCCTCCTGCCGGAGGCTCTATGCGGGGGTCGTGCGGTCCATGGCCCTTTACGGGGCACCGGTGTGGGCGCGTTCCTTGAGGCGGCGGCCAGCCCGCTGGTTGAACGCGCCCCAAGGGGTCATGGCCACCCGGCTGGTCCGGGGATACCGTACGGTCTCCGGTGAGGCGGCGAGCCTCCTTGCCGGAGAGCGCCTCAAAGAGATGTCAGCACCAATGACGGGGTTTGTTAGGACCGATGCCTGCTAGGGTTGCGGAAAAGTCCGAGAGGGTTACCGTGGCCCCTGGCACAGGCAACTGAAGGAACACGGGTGGGTTTTAGTCAGTAAGAGTCTGACACGCCCTCCTGCTCTGCCCAGAGCGGGAGAAGTTATTTGATGATTTCCCACCCACAAAAAAAAAAAAAAAAGCGTACAGTGGTTGACGAGTCGGTGACCGCTATTGCGACACTATTTAACGCGTACCCAGTATAGGATAGGTATTCTGGGTTGCTTTTCTAAATTGTACTATGGAATATTCTTACAAAAAAGAAAAGACACAACCATAAAAACCGAAACCAAAACTATTTATTAAATAATTAGTACTTCTGATTGTATAAAAATCTTTGTTTATCTTATCATAGACCAATTATAATATGCTACTAAATTATTTTAAACAAACTTAATTAATCATCACCACTACTCGTCTCTCTTCCCACAACATGTCTCAGTATGAAACCCAGAAATTCAGCTGGAGGACTTAAGTTTTGTTGATGTCTACCCCACGCCACGCATGAAACACAATACAGACATGACGTGGCTACAACAACCAAGTGTTCTCTTCTCAGCAATACAGGAATAACAATGCTCTTTTATAGTTGCTATGCCATCATTAAACCCTTCTATCAAAAGATACACGAAGTATGTTAGCTGTCGTCCATGTCGCGACTGGATTCGACTACGCAGCACCCACGGATTGATGACATTGATGTTAAATATTTCCAAAACCGAATTATCTAACCTGTCCTCCCTGTACAGTTCAATATGGTCCGAAGTTCCGAACCATCGCACCCAGGCCCCTCTTTCCCACTGGGCACTCTGGGCACGTGCCCAGGGCCCCGCGATCGATAGTGCCCCCCACAGTGCCCCCCTAGTTCCTGCCATATCACAAAACTATAACCGATATTTATTACCGAAAACTATATATTTATTTTTTCTGAAAAAATCAAACAATAATGACTGACTACAATACCTACTTGCTTTAATAAGCAATGCATTTGCAATGCAATTGCATGCGCGAAGCTACTTCACACTCTCACCCGAAAATCAGGCTTTCCGATTTCAGCATGTTTAGATACTTAAATTAAAATATAATACATTGTTTTAAAGAAAAATCTTCAGTGAACTAGTTTTCCGTACTTATATTTTTTTTGTGTCATTCTCAAGAGATACGGTAGTGACTCGCGCCAAGTTTGAATTAACCAATTTAATTGAGAAATAACATATCTTCAAAATGTGTTTTACGTTATGTTTAAAATTTATCATTTAATCGATTGTTCGCATGTTTTATACAAAAATCCCTTTCAAATAAATGCAAAAATTTATTGTGCACACTATCCATGGGAAATTTATGAAATACGTATTATTTTACTACACCGAATTTTTTAATCAGAATTAGTGTAATCTCTAATACAACTATACTTCATTATTTATTGTATTAAAAAAAAAAAATATTAATAACTACCTACACTTCTGGTTTTGTATGAGTTTTAAGTATTTTTTTTATATTAAACAAAAAAAAGCCTATTAAATGCGGATATTATAACGTATCGTTTAACGAATATTAATGTTTTAAATTAAAATTATATTTATTTAGCTATCGTGTTTTGTTCAACAGGTACCTACCCTTTATGAAGAATTTGTAAAATGTTAGAAACAAACATGTAAAACAAAAAAATGTTGTCTTGTATAGTTGTTTTAAGCTGGCCAAGCGTCTACGGAGCAGGATCTCTTGCTGTGACTCGTCTCTTCAACTCATCCCATAGGTGTTCTATGGTATTCATATCCGGGCTTCTTGCTGACCAGCCCATACCCGTAATACCGACTTCGCTCAGGTATACATTTACAATGCCTGCGGTATGAGTTCTGGCATTGTCCTGCATAAAAAATAACTTTCGGCAATAACATGTGCGTAGGGTACCACACGAGGCTCCAGACAGTCTTCGATGAAACGTGACCTATATAATGACGGTAAGCGAGGTCCAGATACAAAAACAAGTTTGGTTTTTCCATTGGCGCTTATGCCTCCCGAAACCGTCCATGAACCTCCACAGTAACTGACTCAACTGAAACATTCAGTAGACAGCAGAGAGACTAAGATGCAATCGTGCAGCCACAACACGCTGACTATGCCCTGAATCCAGCAAAGCCTCGACTTGAGCGGCTTCCGTGAGCGAGGTATCCATATTTGTTACAAAAAAATCTCTTTGGTAGGATGTCACAGAGCTTAATTAACAATCATTATTAAAAAAAAACGATATTTTTTGCAAAAAAAATGTGGTTCAATGCAGAAATTCCGACGGAATACACATGGAAAACAATCTCTACATTCATTTAATGGATGAAAATTCGAAAATCTAAATTCTTGTTGTGTTGTTGTAGTTGTGTAGACTAAACTGCCAGCTATTTATTGGCATATTTTTTTAATGATATCAGTCCTCTTTTTTACTTAAATGCCGCCTAAATAGTACCTACTCGCAGTACTGTTTAGATGTTTTTGACGCTTTCTTATATTTTCTTATATCATCTTTTGAAAGAAAACAAAATTGAAGACACATTTCGAAATGTAGAAATCGCATTGAGAATCTTTTTAGTATGGTGGTAACTATGTTACTGCAGTGGGGAACGTTCTTTCTCCAAATTGAAAAGTATAAAAAATTAATTATGAAGTACAATGATTCAAGAGAGATTAACCAGTTCGTCACTGATGTCCATAGAATGTGATATGCTCAAAAACATAGATTTTGAAGAAGTGATTAACGATTTTGCCCATCTCAAATCTAGAAGGGTACCTCTTCAATCAACATATAGGTACTTTTAAGCACTAACCTGTGAATGCTAAAAAGAGTTAGGTACTTTTGTGGAATAAATTATATTATCTATTCATTTAATAAAAAATAACTATAGAACTTTGCTTATCTACTTTCTTTGTCTATTCTAACAAAATAGTGCTCTGTCAAGGTCTAAGGGGCCTCATTATTCTATGTGCCCAGGGCCTCCAATAGCTTAAAGACGGCCCTGATCGCACCTCAGATGTTCGCCCTACCGATCAATTAAACATTCACGTGTATGCTCCGTGCGATCTGTTTCTGGTGTCACGTTACAAGGGAATACAATCAGCCCACCACTTGGCATTTTATCAATTCCAAAAACATAATCATGATTGCAAACATGGTTGACTGGTAGAGAATGCCTAAGGCATTAAGTCCGCCTTTGTACCTTTTGTGCGAAAAGATTAAACAAATAAATAAATAATGTGTAAAAAAAATACTACATCTAATAGCTGCAAAAAGTAAAATGTTACAGAACATCAGATATGATGACTTGGAGTCGAAATAATTCATTTAAAGACCTCATCTGGCACCGAATCAAACGAAGTATGTACAATGGGAACTAAGGCTTTATACATTTTATTGTAAGAATGGGAATAAAATAATAAATATTTTTAACTTGTAACTACTAACGTTTGCATATTCTGTTAGGATTGTGTCACATCACTGTCTTGTCTAAAACAAAATATGTATACCGAAAAAATAAACAATAAGGTTTGAGGGTAGATAGAATATATTGATAAAATTATATCATTAGATACAGACATTTAAAGCAGCATTGAAAATATTAAGATTACGTCAGTGAAAATTTAATTAATGTACTACATATTGTGAAAGAATCAAGCAATTCTAAAGAATTATAATATGGTACTTACGTAATAGAAGTAAGTAATGTAGATTTAGATAAAAAATTGTTTAGACACTTAAAGAATTGAGAAATATAAAATAATCTTATGAGATCTTAATATTAAGGATTTACATGGCTTACTATAATAACAATCAACTGGTCTAAAGTATCTTAATACAATTGACAGTTAAATTTTTAACATAATGATTGAATTAAAATTACTGATTAAAATCAGCTTACAATTGAAAAGCTGTTTTAAGTTACAGTTAGTCCGATAAAATGGAGAACACAGAGATTTCAACAATCTTTTTTGGTTTATTGTTCAAATTCGGACTCGGCTTTGGTACATCATGGTGTAACATAAAACAGCCTTTTCTGAGACTGAAGAAACATTTAGAATTCCCTGTCAGGGAACAAAGCTGGTGCAACCAGGGTCCAGATGTAGAGACCCACGCACATCCATGAGGATGTGATCTTGATCCACATTGAGGCGACATTCTCCTTCGAAAGTTGCGAACTCGGGCTGGAAGAAAATACATTTCGTTAATATTTTTCAGGATAACCTACGACCTCGTAAGTTTGTCTCTGTAGTCTAGAATACACGAAATATTCTTTCCAGTAGCAACGAGGGTAGATGGAGCTGGTAGCAGTGAGTTATCTCAGCCTGTAATGCCTATTGCAGTTGCAGGGACTCGGGTCTGGGGGGCCCAGAGGGAGCGGGCCATAATCCACCACGTTGGCCCCGTACGGGCTTGTGGATGTCACAAAAGTCTTTGAATTTTTGGTTTTTCTGGGTTTCTAAAGATAAGAAAGATTTGAGATACTCACTTGTACCAATTTGTGAGTGTCATCATGATGTAAAGCGTAGCAAGAGCAAACACGATGTGGAAGAAGGTCCAGGAGTAGGCGACGGCATCGCCTTCGTTGTCGAACACTTTGGTCTCCTCGGTGGTGCCCGCCTCGCCGCCGTCAGCGCGCTCTATGGAATCATACCCTGCGCTCAGTGAGCATACCAACATGCATTGTTAACAATGTTGATCACAATACCATGATAAGGTGCAGATGAAGCGATTGAGGGCTGATTTTACCAAAATCCGATATCTTTTATCCTTGGAATAAAATTGACGTCTGACAGTTCTAGTATGGAACAACTGTCAGAATTTCAAAATTTATTCTTTACAGGCTTGGTGAAATTCGCCCTAAATAGAACATAAAAGTGGATTATACTAAATATTGGGCATGTTATACAAACGGCCAATGGGTTATAAAAAAATGGTTTCGGTTAATATAAAAAAAGAAGTCATTCACTCAATATACATTGCAAATAACTAAGAAACTTAAACTAAAATCTACGAAAGTTGTTTTCATGAATGTTTGTTGATATCCTTGTCAATACATACATTTATACAAAACAATTTAACCTGGCATCTTCAAAATAGGACTAGGCTTGGGTTGGGATTCTTTAGAAGCTGGACCGAAGTTAAACATAAAAGAAAATAAGAAAAAAAATATGTTTTCATATTTACAAAGAAAAAAATATGCAAGGAATGAGTCATTTTATGAATATCATGAAATCATTTCAATTAAACAAGCAAATAATATGTTAGCAGATGATGAAAAAGATACATGCGTGTTCAGTGTCTGGCATGATAGATACTTTGTGATTTAAGGCCAAGTGCACATGTGGCGTTACCTTCGTTAGCAATGAGCCCTCCTTGCCATTACACAGCGCCGCCGCCGCGCGATATGTCCGCAAAGAATGCACAATATGCGTTAGTTTTACATAAAAAAGTAAAAAAACAAAGTGACAATTCAATTGTTTGTGTTTCATTCAAAACAGAGCTAATCTTCGCATTTAATACGCCAAAACAAATGGACACAATGGAAATTATAATAATAATAAACACTCTCAAGAATTGTGATTCTGATTCAATAAGTGTTGTGTGAAAATATCATGGCATACGAAAAACATTTGAGAGAGTTCTAAAGTCAAAAATTCAATTGTGTCAAAAATTATCAGGACTTAAAACTGGAAGTAAAACATGCAAACTTGAGATCATAGAACGAATTAACTAAATTGTGACACATAGAATAATCAGAAATAAGCTAGAGGACACACTGATAACGATATGTAGAAATATCAACAAAAAAAAATTGGCCTGTTCAAACAGAATGTAGTCCATGGAATATGAAATCTTACCCTGAAAATTTTACTTTTGCAATTAGTGTTGCACTTGCACTAAAATAGATTTAGTAAGATTAAGATTAAAAAAGAAGGTTATGTTCACCTGCGCCTCCTTGCGCGAGGATCTGATCCGACATGGTGATTTTGGACGAGGACGACGCGGTTCGTATGGATGAGTACAACACGCTGCACACCCAAATGACCAGCCCGATGATCGACTGCTTGTCGAAGGATGACTGTTGAAACATTAGTAACATATTACTTATTATTTTTTGTCCTACTTATTTATGTAAACTAATATTATAAAGAGAAAAGATTAAATTGTTTGTGTTTGAATGTTTGTTTGTTAAGCTTTCACGCTAAAACGGCTGAATAGATTTGGATGAAATTAGGCACATGGGTAGACCATGACCTAGAGAAGGACATAGCCTACTTTTCATTCTGGATCGCAAGCGAAGTCGCGGGTAAAATCTAGTTTAACATTAAACGGCCAAAAGAAAACAAATACTATAATATAAAGTATACAATAATATACAACAGACAATGGTGCCGATTCCCTTGTTTACGAACTTGTTTGTGAACAAGCGAATCGGCACCAATACCTTTAATCGGTTCCTAAACTCTACAGAATTAGCTTATAAAACTTTCAGTTTCGTTACAGTTGTAGGTGGCAGTTCTCATAAAGCAAGGAATACACACACCAGCGGTGACTAGAAAAAACGTATGCAAGTAGCTAGCATGCCATTGTACTATGGAGGTGCGAGAAACAGGGTGTAAAGTTCACTCATACCTCCATAGAAAAGGGAGGATCCTCCGACTAGATGGGTATCGTGTCTGGTGGGCAACTGCCCGACGATTGATGTCGGGACGTTGTATATAATTATGCTAGTTGCGCGGTAAACTCTGCTTGTGCGATGCAGGATTTTGCGTGACGTCAGCGTGAGGCGTAGTTCGTATGTGGCGATGTAGATACCGCTACAGTACCATAACAACCGCTGATTAGTGACAACCTCTGATTATGGAGTTGCTTGCCCGTTCTTCTCCACAGGTACCTACTACAGTTTAGAATGGGCAACTAGCTTCTTATTTCTGACCAACTTCTTGACAATTGAAGTGCCTTTAAATGGTTTCAATGCTTAAATGCTTTGAGTTTGAGTGAATTTGGTGAGAACATGTGTGCGTCACAATGGCATGCGAGCTACTTGCACAATTTCGTGCAAGTTACTGGCATGTATTCCTGGCTTAGTAAGAAATGTGCAAATTCACGCCACTTTTATTTAGTACAAGTGTATTTCTTGGCTTTGATGTGATTCAAGTCTTTACTTTGATATCCTAATTTGTGGAAATAAATGGACTAAAAGTGCTCTTTAGACCTAAAACCACTTACCAATTAAATCCGATTTAATAAATAAGTAGTTAAATGTGAGTAGAATAGAAAGGAATGAGGTGATATTAAAAACACGAGATAAAATAACCGTTAATAGGTACCATGTTACATACCCAGTAAATATCTTCCTTTGATTCCTGGTTGAGCGTATTCAAAATAAATACATATTATAATTTACTTATTATATCGATAAACATAATAAAGATAAAAATGTATATAAAAAGTTTTTAAATTCTTAATGCAAATAATATGAATACATTACGCATATTGTACTGTCTTGTGTGTGGATAACTATGTTGACCTTCGATCAACAATAGTACTAGATTTCCGATGAGCGCATAAAAAACGGCCGGAAAAATAAGTCCACAAATAATTTTGTGGTCTTATTTTGCAACATAGTTTTTCAACCTTATTGCTCAGGAATTATGTTTTATTTTTCCTTATATGTTTTTGTTCTTATTTAATTTACTTTTCAATCGAAGTGGTAAATACGATAATATACCTTTTGTTTGAAGTGTTAAGGTTTATAATCAAGTTATATGCAATAGAGGCCACTTGACTTCACTTGAGCGATGTGTTTTTGTTCCTAATCCTTAATCTAGTGTTGTAGTAGTCATAGTGTCTATTAGGATACAGATTTGCATAGGATTTAAATTTTAAGAAATGGAGTGTATTGGTGTTTGCTAGACATACAAATCATTGGAATTTCTTTTTAATAGATAGGTCATGAACCATTTTAAAAATGAAAATTTCTGGCTTCAAATAAATTCATTTCTAAAAAAGCCTATTACGAAGCTAGGTTTAACTATAATAAATATTCCATTGAATAACTATTACTATTATTATAATGTGTGAAATGTACAGTTTTTTTCCCTAATATACCAGTGCCATAAAAGGATCACCTGTTTCACGCCAGCGCGTGCAGCGATATTGAACATTAAAATTAGCCCGAGTGTGTTTAAATTGCATCACACGCTTTGAGCACTTAAATGCTTTCGACAATAACGTCTACCATTCATAGGCAATCGACTTCGGCCAGCCCAACTCGATCAATCAGGATGTGATGAGACTGGAATAACCACAGTTAAACCCGGCGAGATGTGTCGAACATCTATAAGTTTGCATTGCATTCACATCTATTTAATAAAAATCATAAATCCATCAATTCGCTGATTGACAGCACTCAGCCTAAACCGCTGGGTCACTAAAGCTTTGTTTTCCTTGGAAAGCCGTTCCGTCATATTATATCGGCCGTATTTGAAATTAAGTTAACGCCGCTGCCCAAAGATTTAAATCGCTAGATTTGCCCTCACCATATTTATTTAGTCACAAGAAAAAGTGTCCATACTGAGAAGAGTGAGCTCACACATTATTAAATAGGGTTACTATGACAATCAAGTGAAGTTACTGAGTCATTGTGTGTCAGAGGTGTCATAACTAAACAGAAATGCGACTATCATTTGACGCGGTAGGGCGAATCTAACGATTTAAATCTTTACCACTGCCATCATTTTCATGACAGCTGTCACTACGGCCGTTAGTGGCAGCCACCGCTCTTCTAGGAAACCGTATTTCGACGAGGGATTTTTGTAAATTCATCCCCTAAAGGGGTTAAATAGGGGATGACAGTTACTATGAAAGATCGTCATCTTTGCCGATAGGAAATCCCATCGAGTACACGACTTGTCTCTCAATTATGTTTCAATTTTGGAAGACATCTCTATGCTTTGGTCCAAACATGTCCTTTACACAATACAAACCTCATTAGATCCGGTGATGCCGTTACACTCCTTGGATGCGTTGGAGAGCGCAGACCACGTCAGATACATGACGTATAGCGACACGACAGCTGACTGCAGTAGTCCAGAGCGGGGCTGATGCTCCTGAACTGACGGCAGGATGGAGATGCCGCTCGCGATCACCACGAGGATCAGGTTTATTGAGATGAAGAATTTGGATAGCTCACATCCGCTTGACTGGAAATAAGAGGTGTGTTCGCTGTTAAATGATAAATGATAAATGACTTTATTTCTGTAAGTAGGTTTTTACAAACACTTTTACACGTCAATCATATTTTTTTTTAAACTAGATGAGGTCGGCGTTTCCTATCTGACTACTCTGAGAAGAAAGGCCGAAACAAACTCAGAGGTCACAGTCTCTTTTAAAGTCCAGACAGAATCTTGGTCAGATCATGTGAAGGCTATGTAGATCGGTGTCTGAAATGGTCTTTTGAGGAAAGAACCACACAGATTGAGTGGACCTGTCCAGTCAGTGCACGCAATTGTCAGCAATCAGCAGCAGCAATTGTCACGCAGTTGTTGGAGTGTGTTTGTCAGCTTATTAGGGAATCAGAAAGCCAGTAATAATCTAAACCTCAAGCATTTTGGTATTTTTGCCATGGCACTACGAAACGCGCGTAGTAATTTCATGGAATAAGTTTCAAATTAAGAATTAAGCCTAATAAAAAGAAAAACTTAGGCTGACGTGTACCACAGATCACTTAATTCATTTAACTCTTTAAAAACGACACTGGTGCCGCTTCCCTTGTTCACAAACTAAACTAAATTTAAGTTGAATGCATCTTTTTCTTTCTTTTTCATTATGAAAAGGACAGAAGATAAAATATTAGTTTAGTCCTGACAAATTAGTCAGCAAAAAAAAAAAGCAGAAAATAGTCGAAAAATTCCAAAATCGCCTCACGCAAATAATGGATACAATATAAATCTATTGCATTTATGTAGTAATTTACCTTGGTGTAGTAGACATAAAGGAGGACGATGCCAATCAGTGCGAGAGCGTAGGCCGTGAGCATAGCCAATAGCAGAGCAACATACCACCCACGCGACTCTGATTCTTCATAGTTTGCTGAAAATAATTAATAATACGTCAAATGTAACATACGCTAAATTTATTTATTTATTTTATTATTTATGTACTTACACACAGTAAAATAGATACAGATACATACAGACAATAGACATATTAGTATTCTGCTTTGCTCTATTTATATTTTCAGTCATATGAACTAGTATCAGCCATTTGACAATCATCATTAAGATAATCAGTCAGCCGAAAGACATCCACTGCTGAACTTTGCCTCTCCCGAGCACCACCATAGTTTGACAGACAACACTAGCCTATAGTTGTCATACAGCTGGGGAAATGCCTTGTCCCTTTTCTATAAATGGTCCTGCTCCATAGTACAAGACAAAATCAAACTTATTGCTACTTTAATTGTATAATTTATTATTTTTATGAAATTGATTTACATTCTGTGATTACTTTATCTGACTCACTGACCTATTACTTTTTAAACGAAATTTTTGGAAAATGTATATTTTCTATCAATTCATCGTATATTCGTTTATTATAGGTGCATCGTCTTCACATAAAGGTAATTATATAATTGATGTATACAAATATACAAATATTGTAATACATTTTAAAATAGTAGAGTTTCTTGCCCATTCTTCTCCATACGAAACTACCTTTTGGAAGGAGCGACTAGTGTCAATTCTATTCAAAAGTTCCTTTTATGTGCCTAATTGAAATAGGAAAATCTGTTATACGTATATATAAGGTGCTATAAAAATATCTGCCACGGCTGCAATGGGAGACAGTATTGTGTTTATAGATTACAAAAGTAAAGATAAATTATTGATTATTTGTCACATTTTTTTTCATACAAAAATAATTACGTATAAAATTGAATTGATTTTTTAGCATAAAACCATCCCGTAGACTTATAAGCTGTTGCCGCACCGCACCGAATTCATTCAAAAACGCCGGCGACGACATGCATAAACTGTTGCCATTCTGATCGGCCCCGCGCGCCCCTACCCCCACCCGCACTACCCCGTTCGTCGCAAGCGCCAGCCGACGCGACCGCCCGCTCGCCAGTCGACCCCCGCGCGCCCCCACGCTCACCCGCACTACCCCGTTCGTCGCACGCGCCGTCGCCAGTCGCCATCAGCGTACGGGACTTTTTAAACGGTGTGTGTGGTACGGCGGTGAAAGATGGATAGGCCGAGGAGGGCCAGTGCCGTGGCCTCCTCGCTCACGGGTTTAACCCCTCTAGACTTTTTTTTGTGGGGTCGTGTAAAGGACCTTGTGTACGGCCAAACCGGACATGACATTAGAAGTGTGGAAGAACTAAAAAGGCGCATCAAACGCGCATTTAGGCAAGTTAAAAGTGAAACGGACACATTAGATAAAGTGAAGAGACATGTACGTAAGCGTGCCTACATTTATGTGCAACGCGAAGGCGGACTTGTGCAACAGTTTTGTAGATAAGTAGGTAGGGAGTGTGTAAATAACTGTAAATACAGTGCAATTGTTGTAAATAAGATGATTAACTTTTAAACACGCCAAGTTACTGTAATTTATCGTTATTTGATATTAATCTAAGTACCTATTGTTGGGGCCCTCAGCACCAGCGGGGTGCCTTAGGACCACAACAACAACAACAACCTATTGTTTAAAAATAATAAGAAAAAAATTGCGATTCTTACACTAACTTGACAGTCCAAAGCCTGTTTTAAGTGTGATGGGAAGTTTATCATCATAGTTACGTCAGTTTTTTGGAAGAATGCGGTAGCTGGTAAGTAATTGCACTTTTAAAACACTTGGCGTATTATTGCGTACCTAGTAGATTAGGTAGTGACGAACTAGTCAGCTGATATCAGTTTTCATTCAAAGAACAGATGGAAAGAGATAGCAGTTGTTTTCATTGACGAAGCGACCCATCGCGCGTAATTTGTGAACCACATTATGCAGAGTAGAGTCAATGTTATTTAACTACTTTATTTTCTCAAATTGAATTAACTGTTCCGGGGTACGAAATTTCTTCACTATTGTAATCTATAAACACAATACTACCTCCCATTAAAGCCGTGGCAGATATTTTTATAGCACCTTATATACTTACTGTATACATTATGTACGTCATTTGTAATTTTTCATATTATCAAAACTTTACCTTAGTGAGTCATGTATTACGAATTGTTGACACACACCAAATGAGTTTTTCCCCCACATATATACCTAAACTTCTTCTCCCGAAAGAATAATACGGACATGCCTTTCAGAATCCGTCGAGTATGAAATTCCTGAGATTGCTAAAAATGGTACCTGCATACAAAATAATGAAGTTGTGAAGGTGTAAAAGTGAAGTTTAGGTATATTAGCGCCCGATTATCCGATCACTGATTATGGCTGTTTCAATATGTAGTGATTTGAGTGTGTTTATTGAGTGGCTCGTAGTGTAGAAGATTACGTTATTGTTAAAATATAACACAAAACATCACATCTGTATGCCCTGCCTACTCCTAGTAGGCAGAGGTGTATCTGTAAAACACCACATTTCATCATCAATGAATATTGTGCATGTCACATAGTGACAAACACGGAACAGAAAAAACAGTGGAAGTGCAATGCAACAACATTACTGTAGGAACCGTTGTCGCCAAACTCCCACAAATATAGCGATAAACATATAATGCACTACAAAAAAAACAACCGTTTGATTTGTCGTTTTAATTTTAGTCAAAACTATCATAAGTCACAGATCGTACATCTGGAAATAAACCTTCACATTCTATAGATAAGATTCGTTTTGCTTTAGTGCAGAAAGTATTTACGACGTTTTGTAATCTAAAGTTAAACTAGTTTCGATTGACGAGTAAATTCCGCTATTTGACCATAGATGGCGGTATTCTTAGTGGTAGCAATTATAAATTTAATTGCGTAAGCCATAAGGTTGACATTCGCGTCATAGGTCGATATCTATCGCTACTCGACCAAGGCCACACCAGTGCAGAACACATTGAATTTAGAATTTCATATCGATATCGATAAATGCCCGATTTCTTGTTTAATTCGAATAAATAAGACTTGCTGGGAGTTTAGTAAAACTGTAGGAAGAATGACTTAGTTTTACTTAAAAATAAAATATATACTTAACTACATCAGTCACTGACCAGTCGGGCTCAAAGACGGTAACTGTCAGGCACCGCTGGTACGAATATGAATCAGTAAAAAATACTCTTTTCCTAATACAAAAGAGTATTTTTTAGCTTGTTCGTTCTGGTACATATTCGTACCAGCGGTGCCTGATGGTATTGTTTTTGGGTGGTACTTATATGTAGATACCAGCTGGGCCTGACCGGTTTGTATATTAAATTACTTGCTTTATCTAGATGTGTTTTACATAAATAATAAATCCCAAATAGATAAATACTTACCTGCTGAATGTTTTCACAATTTCCATGAAAAAATTCACGGGTGATAATAATTAAATGCGCAATACCGAATAAATTGTGAAAATCATCATATGTACTTGGGGTAAAATTAAAAATACGAGATGTGTTTTACATAAATAATAAATCCCAAATAGATAAATACTTACCTGCTGAATGTTTTCACAATTTCCATGAAAAAATTCACGGGTGATAATAATTAAATGCGCAATACCGAATAAATTGTGAAAATCATCATAATGTACTTGGGGTAAAATTAAAAATACGTTATTTTGACTTTTTATTTATTGCCCTTGAAATAAAACGTATTTGTTAAGAAACTGGCGTTTCGAAAGTCTTATTTTTAATTTTAACAAATGGTGTATGCGAACATTTATATATTTTTCAACTATTGCCTTCATCAAATCAGTCACGTGATTGGACGCAGGATATTCACCTATTTGATGGGAGGCAATATAGTTAAATAAAGGAGTTCCTATAAACTTTCGCATGATTTGTGTTATCGCCACTTCCTTTCGAAAAACCCCTATGTCAACGTTTTTTAAAAATGTTTCCGCCGTTTGACATATTTTTACAACATCTGGCGAAGGATACAACAAGCCACCTTGATCTCTTGCAATTATGAACTTGTGAAAGGGTTGAAAATGATGTGTCACTAATGCGTTAACACAGACATCACAGTTTATCTTTTTCATCAATACTCGGGCAATGTATCCAGCAATATGGCCTATTGCTTGATTACTAAAATCAGAAAAGTGCCCTCCTAATTCTTCTATTTCTGAATCATCCTCACTTTGTTCATATTGTGACATATCTTGAGCTATATTTGTACTTCTGTTTATCCTTTCAACAGCTGATGAACAGTTTAGGATGGATATCTGTTCTAACGCAACACAGTTGCCTTTGTTAGTGTCTTTTAATTGAACATGAATTAATATTTTCTTGTATGCGGATATGAATTGTCTGGCAGTGGGATTATTGTTTGCCCCACCCTGTGCCCTAATATTGCAGAAAAAAAGCTCTAAATGATCTTGACTCAATTTATAAAATGGCAAATATATCAGAATTTTGGTTTTGATTAAGCTTGAATATAAATGTTCTAAGGCTTTGATACACCCCAAAAAACCTAAGAACCCCGTTTTCCTCCTACTATTTATTAAATAAGTGCCGTTCTCCATTTTTAAATTGATAATATAGTCCGATGCTTCACCTAAGAACTCAAAAAGTTTGTTCGCGTTCTTCTCATTTAAAGCTTTTTTAAAGCCGTATAAATGTAAATTCCTTGAATTAAATGTATCAAAAAGATTGTTGCAAGTAATCAAAAACTTTTCCGTGGGCTCGCTATCATGAAATGAATCTATTCCTGATTGTCTGCAAAATTTAACAGCTTCCGCTACACTTATGCTGAAAAGTTGGGTGGCTAACTTAACTTTCATTCTTTCATTTTGAAAGTTAATATGGCGGTCTCGTAATTTATTCGACAAATGAAAGGTTTCGTCGTTTTGTAGTTTGTTCAATTCAACTAGATGTTGCCATTGAATTTTTTTTCCATCCTTGTCTAGTAGAATTTTGTACATTTCTAATGTGTTTCTTAGTAATTTTATCATATGACAGGGATCTAGGACTGCAACTATGAGGTCTTTGGTAACAGGATGTTCAAATTTAACACGTTGTTCTTCAAAAGAGCAACCAAGATGTTTTGCCATGGAAATATTCGCCGCACAACCGTCAAAAGTGAGAGCGACTATTCTAACGCCAGCCTTGTGAATTAATTCTAAGCAAAGTTTTACGAGGTCAGCGCGCTGTTCTCCACTTACACCATCTACCAGAAAAAAGCCAACAGGAACTTTAAAGTTACTGTTTAACGCAGTAACTAAAAATACCAAGGCTTCTTTTGCCTCCGCCAAGTGATCACCTTCTACTTCCGTGCCCATATTAGCGTATCCATGAAATTTGTGCCCATCCCATTCCACACGGCGACGAATACTCATTTCATCTAGAACTAAGGTGGCTAATATTGGTTGATTAAACACCTCAGTTTTTTGTTTCAAAGCAGCTAATGACTCCTTTGTAAATCCAGGCTCTCCTCCGACTTTCGAGTACCAATTCTTTAATGTACGGGTATGTGGTAGGCTTGTATGGAAAGTCTTGCGTACGTAATCATACGCCTTAGGCGAGTAATAATGTAATGTCAGGGCAAAGCTGCGTAGTGCTGGCGAATACTTTCTCCTTGATATGACTCCTGATTCCGTGTTTCCAACTTCTCTAGCAACCAATTCTTGAACCTATAAAAACACATTTTATACATATATTCACATTTGATTCTACCAATATTTATCACGAGTAAAATTATGTAAAATAATGAAAACAAACCTCTAAATTAGTATTTTTGAGGCAATCCAAGTTTTCTTTAGCCATGGCAAATTTTTCTTCCAATCTCAATAATACTTCATCAATATTATTTATTTTCTTTTTAAGCCTTCGATTTCTTGATTGCAATCGTTTTATTTTTAGACCTTGTTTTATTATTTTGCCTTTGCAAAATCTTAGTTGGCCTTTTAGTTTCTTTTTCCTCGGCGTTGAACAATTCGAACCACTCGTAACATCTATATTTTTAACTGTTTCTCCTTCGAATTGAACTGAACTGTCTGCGAAATGAAACTGCACAGGAATCACGTCATCTCCTTTCTGTATAAAATTTTGTTCAACTATGTGTGTATCCACGAAACCTTTAAGTCGACTTTTCTTTTTTGGCTGTGACTTAAACTCAGAGCTCTCCGAATCACTTTGTCTTTTTGAAGAACCTGCAGTGGCTACATTAACATTTTGCGGCTGAAACCAAAATAATTGAAAACAATACCAATAAAACAATGAACAGAAGAAAAATTAACTAACGGGCCGGCGGAGTATGCGTAGTTCATACAAACGTAATACCAAAATAATTTGTAAATCAAACATATTCAAAATATATATTTGGAAGCCTAGATATTCTGTAATTCAATCGGAATAAATACACACTACCTTAAGAATATGTTTGATTTACAAATTATTTTGGTATTACGTTTGTATGAACAACGCATGCTTCGCAGGCCCCTTAATGTGTTTATGAATTAGATTTGATATTAAGTCAGTAAATGCTGTTTTTTTCTGGTTATCGAATCCTCATACAAGTAACATAACAGGTAGGTGCGTTGTTTAGTATCGTACCATAACAAGTATTTTCAATCCTTATTTTTAAGTGATAAAAATAAAACATGGTACCTTACTTGATTAAAAAACTTAACGATTTTCATAGATGGTATGGCTGTAGGTTTCGTGTATCTATATCCTTTATTTGATATGAAAAAATCGACTTCTAAAAAATGTTCAGAGCATATTGTGCTTAATTTGGATGGCATCCAATTAACTCTACCCGTTGCATCTATCCATTTCTCTTTGACGCTACCGTCTTTGGGAAACCTAAAAATATTTTAAATTAATGTAGGTACCTTACCAACCTTATATTTGTATTGTAATGTTATATAGCAAATTGCTATTTTTCTTTAATCGATATTTATCGATAAAACCAACATCCGACCCGACCACATCACTAATTGAGTAGCGAAGAACTTTCGAGAATAAATTGTGAATACAATCAATCCAAAATAGAAAACTTTATTGTAATCGTATAAGGTTGATTTTAACTAGACGTTCTATAAAATTATTAGTAAATTGAAATTAATTAAGATTTTATTAGAAAACAAATAAAATGGTACTTACCGATGGTACGAAACACCTCCATTTTTAAGATTTTTTCTCCTACTATCATTTTTGCACTCCAAAATGGAACAATACGGCATAGCTACGGAAAAATAAATTTGTCGCGAGACTAGCAACTCGACGCGATGTTAGAACACAACTGGGACCAAGTAAGCGTAACAGTGCTTATTTGTGGCACGCGTGCCACGCCTACTTTGCACTTCCACTGTTTTTTCCTGTACCGTGGTGACAAACATGTTTGCAAATTGTTGTTGTGTTTTGGAAGATTAAGTTATACTTACAAACCCATCTTTCAGCCCAAGAATGAGCAAAGTCAATAATGAGTATAAGTTGTATGACTATAAAGCAGAAGCCTCCGACCATGCCAAACACCATCCAAGTTGAAGCAAATTGTCCCTCCGGAATAAAGAAAGCACCAATTATACCGCCAATTACAATCATATACTTGATGCCCCAGAAGCTAGAATACAAAATAATACATTTATACTTATCACCATCATACAACGGTAAACAATTATTATCAGTCATATAACCAGACTCACTGATAAGTTGTAAATACTTATTCAAAACAAGTCAAGGAAGAGATAAATAAGATACATACCCGTTTTGAATGCCAGCTCGAGGATCTTTGGAGGACTTGACACCAAGTGTTATGAGAGCCATCAAAACAAAGAAGAGGCATGCTGCAAAACATATTCTGAAATATAAAATTATATTGCCTTCTTATTTCAGCATCCTTAGAAGAATAAGGCTCAACCACAATACTAAATTAGATCAAGATGTTTAGTCTTGAGTAATGTTAATAGAACCTGTGAACAGTCTTACCTATATTTATAAAAACAAGGATTAATACTAACACAGGAATATAAAATTAAAAATAACCTGTAAACAGCTAAGTAGCCAACAGCCTGGTCACAGTCCACTTTAAAGTCACCTGGTATATAGTGTGTGGAGTTTTTACAAAATGGAACCTGGAAAGAAAAAAAATATTAATACATGGAATACTTAGAATACTATAGCCAACAGCTGATTCACAGGCATAACAAAATAACAAAAGAAAAAATGATTAAGAACTTTGACTTTGAGCTTATGGCTTTATCCAATTTTGTCATGAGTGATAGGTGCCAGCATAAGTGATATTTACTTCTCTTTTTAGTATGTTATTGTCACTAATAGAACATAAGCATACCTTTTTCATTTCATCATGTAGTCCAGGAGCCAGCGTGATACAAGCGGTCACCATGACGAGCAGCAGCATGATGGTGTACATGATACGAGTGGACGTGGAGTTGGCACATGATGGACATGCTGAGCAGCATAGTGAGCATGCTGCACTGCCACAGCAGCATGCCAGCTGCAATACAAATACATTTTTATAGATACATAAAGCAGGACTGCTACTTTCTCTTGTTCTACAATTATCTAATAGTTAATCATTCAGACCCTAATTGTCTACCATGTAATACTATCAAATGATATTGATCCCTCTGAAGTTTTTCAGTTTCAGGTCAGCCCAACCTGAGGGCTACAGTCACTAATAACAAAGTCACATGCAAACAAAGCATTGGAATACATTTAATTATTATTATTTATTTATTTCAATCAACTTTGGATCATACAATTAAATTACAAATTATTAATAAAAATTAAAGAATTACATTTACAATTTAAATTACAAAATATAAAAAAAAATAAAAATTTTAATTTTGTTATTTAATCATCTACAACTGTGACTATTAGTAGTATTCTCTTATTACATAATTGTGAACATTATGTTTATATTGATGATTTATTGTGAATATTTTCCTGAGTAAGTACAAGACAGTAGGGTATTTTACTGATTGTGTGAAAGTAGGAGTGACAAAACCAACCTACTAAGTTCATTCTACCCGAATTACTTTCCTCTATGGTTCATTCTTTGAAATTCTATTTAATACATTTAAATGCACATAATCACTTGAATAAGCTTTATTTGTGCAATCTTTTAAAAAGTATTACAGTTATCACTAGGTTTCAGGTAGGATGAGTAAGTGTTCCTATAGCATGAGTTGTATGTTATCAAAAACAGATTTAATTGCTTGTTTAGTGTGTATAATTCTAGGATTTCTGAAATCTTGACACTGAATTATTGTATAATTAAGACCAATTAATGGTCTCAGACCAATAAATTATGGGTCTGAGACCTATTCATAATAAAAATAACAATCACCTGGGCCGCTGAACAAAGACCTAACACTGCACCCATAGTAAAGTACTTTTGAAGGCCTAATCAATAATTATTTATCGTCTAGCCACAATTTTTACGTAATTTTTATACTTTGTAACGATCAAGACAAAATCAATAGTTTCTTCTGCTAAATAATAAAAACATTATTCTTGAAATACATAAGCTCTATTGATTTGACATGACACGATTAGTTTTTGACATTTTGAAACTTTCATCCACCCTGCAGTGTTATAGGCCGAAATAAATACAATTCGTACCAATTTGTTGTAAAAATCGACTATGCGGCAAAACACTATAAAAAATTGAAATGAACAAACCAAGGAGACCTTAGACTCTGGCCAACGAAAGCTGTCCACGCTTTATTTTCAGAAGTCTTGATATGGCAATAATTTAAGACTGTCAAAATTGACACATTGATGTTTCGTACTTGAGCATTGAGCTAATAAGTCAATGTACAGACGCCAGCACATCAAGCTACTACAATCTGTCAAATTTCTTTAATAGATTTTCAACTTTATCCCTAAAGCATTAAGGTTCAAGGTTGATTGGGAAAATTTGACAGTTTCGGGTAGCTTGACCTGCTGGCGTCTGTACTTGAGTCATCTAGTGTTTACGTGCATCATATTTTCATTGATTTTGTTTAAAATAATAATAATATTCTTCATAATATACGCGAAAATTACAGCTCAAAAAACATTTAAAAAAAAATTACTCACTGAATAATAAATAGTATCAACTCCGTTTAAGCAGCGTACAGCCAGGGTTAACAGCTCTTGATTTTTTTAAATTCCCGCCCTTTTTCTTGGACAGCTTTCGTTGGCCAGACTCTAGATAATAAATCTGTACGATAAACATTGTACGATACATAATGTAAGTACGCACGCTGCCAAAATCTGTGTGTGGACGTGAGATTTTGAAATCACCAGCGAGTCACCGATGACTAAAGTCGCTACGTCTGTACTTATTCGGCAATATCTCGTAAAAACGGTGCGAAGCAGGGGAGGGTCAATAGTTTATAATAAATATAAAAATGTGGTATGTTTTCGTTCGTTTAATGTCTCACAAATGCGGCGCTACGCTACTAATGTTGCTAACTAAATCATAATAATTAGTTCCACTTATTGTCACAGGAGTTCTCTTGTGAAGTCAACATAATTATTGTTAAGCTTTTAGTCGATTATTGTAACAGCAACTGTTATTACCCGTATCAAAAAATTAATGCCGTGAATTCAGTTCCCTCTCTATACATTTCAAAAAGTACCTTCTGTTAGTGGATTTCTTACAGTGATCAAAGTTTTTCCTCCCAAATTTTTCGAAACCGGTACTTTAGTCCGTCTGTTTCACTTTGATCGTCCTTTTTTTTTCGTATACAATAGGTAGTCTATGCTGTCCTATTTCATCAGCTGAGGAGCTGATTACTTCATAGTATCCTGAGTTCCAGTTCCAGACCTAACTGATGCCGATTGCCGAAATTACGATCAAGTAGGAATGTAATAGGTACCTACGCTATATTTTCTGCTTTTATTGCTCAACTTCGACTATTCATGTATTCGCTTTTGATACTTGCTTTAAGTACGTTCTTGCTTGAAAACAAAATGTATTAAGTACCTAATTAATTTGACTTATAGAGTACCTAAGTGCTAAAAATTGGAATTCAAAGTCTTCTATTGTATCTGATGCAAGCAAGAGATTTCTAAGCAGTCGCTAATGCGCCATACGTACCTACCTTATCAAGGTACCGTACTTACCATACTTAATTAGTTCACTTGAAAATGTTGAAGAACCCATGTTTTGGCTAGTTTTGTGAAGATTTTCAGAAAGCCAGTTTTTTTTGTAAGTGCCTTCCTGTTTATATTTCCTAACTACTTATGTACTGTGTGCACATTTTGTGGGTGTTTTTTATCTATTAATGTGGAATAAATGTGTTGCTACAAGAGCTTTAAAGGCTTTTGAGGTCTATTGAATTCATTTGTTTTGAGTTCAAAATGAAACAGTTGTACACTATTTCTATAGATTATTTTTTTACGTAACTAGGCAGAAGCTACAGAATGGCAGGACTATGATACAGATTTTCTGACAAATGGTACCAACTGCTTTTATAATCATTCACATGTCACTGTTACTTGGTTTCTCATGATGGATGTTAGGTTGTGACCATATTATACTACCTATGTCGTGACCTTGTTGTTACAATTCTTAAACAATATTGTTTACTTACCAGAATTAATTAAAAAGCATAGGTACTTACTTATAATTTCTGTCCTTTGATTTTTAATCATCACTAAGAATTCATTGTTGAAGCAAGGTATCATTTAAGGTATAATTTACCTATTAATATCAAGGTATTCATAGAAAATGTGAGACAAAAGGTCTTTTGACCAGCACTAAGATATAATTTACAGGCTGGTAGGTATAGTAAAAAGATACCCTCCATCTGGTGCAGCTGCATAAGAATAGGATGGGATTAGAAAAATAATGCCACTGTGATTCTAATAATTGAAATATATTTTTTCAAGACACACAAAATTCATACTAAACTTATTGAGGTATATTCAGGCAAATAGTCTACTTGAAGTAGCACATAATAAAATAATAACATTTTTAAATATATATTTCATTAAATAAACTGTGTAACATTCATTTTGTTGAGTTGATAAGTATGTATAGATAGGTAGGTACAATACTTCACAGTCAAATATAGTTTGCTATGAAATGCAATATTATACATTTTAAATAGAGAGCTCAAAGTGCGGTATAATAAGGCTGTTAAGTTTTGTGATGTACATAATTCTTTATGTTTCAATTCATATTACAAGATTATTTTCAACATATTAACAGAAACATTTCATAATAAGACTGTCATAACTATCGTCATTAAATTAATTTGGAAAACATTCTGGACTTCCACATTTGAGACGATATTAAATAACATTGATCTAATCTATGACGATCTCAGTAAAATATAACATGCTCTGCTTACAATCAACATTATCGTTATAAATAATAATTTAGAAAATAATAAATAAAATTATTAATATCACAATAGAATAACTGCCAGCTAGTTTCTACCACAAATAAATTGTTGATGATAAAGAAATCACAGAAACCAAGTTTTTAGGCAGTTAAGAGACAGGTAAAACGTCAGAATAATATTAAGATAAACCAGAGCTGACAGTCGCGGTAAAAACTGCTGTGATATTGACAACTGAATACGAAAATATAATATCTATCGAGAGATAATCAACACATTTGATCATGTTGCGACCTTAAAACTACTGGTAACCATTATAACGACGTATCGATGCATACACCGGCTCTTAACAAGAAACTAGATACCTACTTGCATCATGTCCCCGAATCTTATGAAATATTGATATTTAAATTTGATACATACTGGCTTAACAATTGCATAAGTAACTTCCTGTAAGGTAGATTAATATAAAACCACATAAATGAAAAGTCCTAACTGTTACAGCTTCTATGTAATTTTATGTGTTGCGTCCAACTACGCATATTCCGCATTGGAATGTACTAATTATTATAGTTAACCATTCATACGAACCGTACGGATCACATCTACGACTGTATCGATGTTGGCGTCCAAGCGAAAAGTATACCTGGTTTTAATAAAGAAGTTGAATGTTCGTGTTCGCGGCTTTTTGAGATTTTCTATATTTTCCAAACCTCCAGAAACAAGTAAAATATAGATAGAAACGACAAACGTATACTTATAATACCTACAACGTGTTAAAATCTCTTTTCATAGTTTAGGTATATATGCCGTTGCTTGAGGAAATGTATATAACCTTAAAAAAGTCTGATTTTAAGACGACTTGCACAACTGGCGTAGTTTCGTTAATTAATCAAAATAATAAAGCAAATATTATGTAAGTTCGGTACTTGCTTACTTGTAACATTACATAGGTATTTGCAATAATTACTTAATAACAGGTATTTTATGTGTGCTGTGTACTAATAATTATGTAACTTTTCATACAAATTGATCTCAATTGTCAATGTTTATTTTTTTTTGTCCCATTCACGGGAAACTAGAGAAACATAGCATTCTTTCAGCAACATACTTTAGTACTTTTGTGAGGCGGGTTCGAAACATATATATGACAATATTTTATTAAGTTTGAATGTGAAATATGTTGCCAGCAACAAACAAGACGAAGCTGCAACAAGGTTGCTCAATTTTTGTTTACCATGAATGCAATGCTCAAATTAGCTGGCTCTGTACATCAGTATTGCAGAAATATTGCGTGACAGTGACTTAACATCTAGTACCTAGTCAGTGATGTCCGTACCACATGCTTACCATAATAATTAAACAAACTTCTTCAATAAGTGCTCGTATATCAATTTCTGTTCTGTACTTTTCGACATAGGTATAGCAGATGCAAACTTTGTTACTTTAGTGTTAACAAACATGTCTGATTATCTGTGATCTTTTATTTCAAATTATTGTAACTGCAAATAACGGTATTTATAGCAGTTAATGACGTTAAGTGGACGTCGTTGTCGGCTATTTGCATGCTAAGGTTGAGTGCAGGGTAGCTAAATGTCGGACACGTCAAGAAAATATCTATATGCAAAAAGTACTTAATTAGATACCTACTAAAAACAGGAGACATATTTTTATAAACTATAATTGCCCACATAAAATTAAAATTATATTCATTGGAATAGCAAAATACATAGAGGGTACATTCAATCAAATATGTAAATTATAATGAATTATTAAAATGATTCGCAATTAGGAGTAAACAATTTACAATAATATTATAATGTATGGTGAAAATATGAAGTAATAGTGACGTAAATCTATGATAAACATACTATTAATGTAATAGGTGTTGATACAAATATATGCTATTAAGCAGGTAGGTACCGTAACTAATAACTGAAATTATTTTACAACAAAGGGAACTAAACATATAAAAATGTGAAGTAATCTAAATTCACGAATATACTATTAGAATAAAGGTTATACAATATATTTAAGTAAATATGCTACCCAACTAGAAGGTACAGCTTGGTTATTACAAAGTTGTTAATGTCATCAGTTTCGTAGGATTATAAGTACCGATAGCACTAAGACTACATGGTTCACGTTTATAACCAGGTACTTATTAGTTTAGACCTTACTTATTTGTGAATTTGACATTTTTACATAAATGGTTACTGTGTTTCAACCAGCTTTACCAGAAACTCTTGAGTCATTAATTAAATATGTTTTGGAGAGTAGGGGTACTCTAGGTACTTGTCTGGAGGAGTCAACGTCGTCTGTTAGTATGACCTAATTGTTTAGGTGACCACGTGCCTAGTTTGGGCTTGTTTTCATTTAAAATATCTCTTACGTTGGTGATACGTATTTAATTACTCAGTCGCGTTAATTTTTTAGTTCTAAAACACATATTTGTGATATTGAAAACAACATTTTGAGTAAAACAAACAATATATATATAAGATACCATTCTACGTAGAGGTTGTTTTCCAATATGTTTTCATTACGGGCTACACTAGCGCTCTACCTGTGTCACACGAAGCATGCTTCCGAGAGTAACAACGTAAGGACAGCTTAGTTTGCCCTAGACATGTGAACATCTAAAAACACAAATATCCTAAAAACTGATTCAATTATGCTTTTTTGTACTGATATGTAGTTTCTTGTTAGTATTATGACTTTGGTGTTGAGTGCATACAAAATTGAGCAAAAATTTTGGCTAAATAAATTAGTTAATTACGTAAAAATATTTACAAATCACTTAGAAAATAAAAAATAAAGTGTCTTTATTACAAATAATAAAAAGTAAATTTACTATAATTTATGTAAAATAAGAAATGATCTATGAAATATTAGCTTCCTAAACGTAATTCTAGTAGCTTCGAAAATAAATTGAGATCGGCATCGTATTTATGCATGAATATGAAACTAGCATTCCATGTGGCGTTCTGTCGACTTCATCAGGAATGAAAGTTACAGTAGCTATGTAGATCACTTTTTCTACTAACGGCCACTTGTTAACTTAACCTCAGTAAGCGTGACCTGAGGCACAGAAACTTCCAATTTATAACAAAAGAGAATATTGTTTTGTTTGATTTCGGAAATCATCATAATTTGGTAACGTACTACCTTAATTTGATTTTCAAAATGTTGGTCATAAACAGCTTTAAATAAAATTTCAAGCCTGAAACCATTTATATAAGGAGATAGCAATGAGAAAACTATTGAATAGCATATCATAATCATGTAGATGTAAGCTATCGTCGATCGTAGTAAATAGCTGAAATTATTTACAAATATTCACTGCTGTGAAATAACGAATATTAACTAAATATACGTAATACGTTTATTGTACCTAACATTATTAAATACTATTATTATGACTTCAACTTAAAATACAACTAAGAGCTATATTAAAAACCTAAGCTGCAGTTATATTCTAGATCCTTACAATATGGCAGTTGTCAAATCGCTAGCTGAGTTGTTGCTTACGACTACAGTGGATCTTTTGGTTTGGAAAGCGCGGAGTTTCATTGCGTCGAGCGTTGTTGTTTTGCTATATAATTATGACAACTTCATGATGCTTATCACAACCAATATTGCAATGAAATGTATATTTGGTAAGATTTACAGGTACATCACGTAAAATAATATTATGATAGCACGATATGCAAAATATATTAGTAATATTGAAATTAAGCACCTGTAAGATATTTAATAAAAAAAATTGGCAAGATGTGGTGTCTACATGGCCCTCGACTAGGTACTTGATTTTTAATGTGTTGTAAAAAAAGTGATAGCTATTGCGATAGTTAGGTAAGCATGTGGATTACATTTCTTTTATAATTATGCGTTTTGATACGCATTGCGGCGGGTATACAAAATCTGGGTAAACAATACGAAAGGATTGCAAATCGTTTTCGAAAAAAGTAGGTAAGTACATGTAATAATAGTGTATCCTCAACAACTAGTTTGTATGGGGATTAGGACACGTGGGTATAATTTATTTAAACCACGCATTGTCAAGAATCTTGAATATCGCTTATCTATTTGTATGATCAGATCTCATTTAATTTGATATAATTTTGGATCGATGAGATTAATGGACTTTATTATTCCCATTTCTTATGTATAAATAATAGTTCGATATCGGTATTCGTTATTTTATAACTTGTACAAAACTGAACAGGCACGGAACCTGGTATATATTTATCTGAAATGTGCGTTATTTGTATCAGCACCGATATAATTAAATCGCTCATAGTGCATACTAATCAACGCATGAACACATTACGTGTATAATAGTCTAATATTGATTTCACAGTGATGGTATCATTTACGATTGGCACATTTTAAATATTACATACCTATGGTTCTATAACCAGGAGCATTGACAAACTTAGTACTGTTTCCTTCTAATAAAAGCATTTTGTGATTTGTTAATACTTACAAGAATATTTATATTTCCTACCAACGGGCCTTGGTAACCATCAAACCAGAAAATCATATCGCGTCGTGATGTATGCAGGGACGAAACAAAACCTTTCGCGGTTCTTGTAATGAATTACTGTGCCTAATTATATTCATTTTATAAACTCGTTATTACGAAGCCGTACAAAAGTTTTCGATTTAGACAATCACATTAAGTAAGTAACAATAATAATATTTCCATAATTATACTTTTTATCTATGTACACATCCAAACATTGCTTTCAATTTTAAAATAGGTAGATACAGAATAATATCGTTTATATAATTCACTAAATTATAATTATTATTTACAGGTTTAATCAGTAATACTTAAAAGTAATATTGCAGCTCGCAATCGCTTTTTTCTTAAATCTCCCACAGCTCTGCGCCTTTGTTACACATTTCCCCCCTTATCTGTACGTGTAGATGTTTTTCAAGTCACATTAGATTCTATGGGTTCTTAATCATAGGTATAGTGACCGGCACGAATCTTGAGCGCTCGATGAAAGAGTGGGGACTTTTTACCATAGGTTTACAATGCGTAAACAGATCCCCACTCTTAAATCGAGCGGTCAAGCTTCGTGTCGGTCACTGTACTTAACTGAACTTTTAAGTATAATAGATGTATATGAAGTTCTCATCTCAAGTTTCTTCGACGACGTTAATATTAGGCCTCAGCTACTGGCTTATATATGAACATCGCGTTCTGATGAACTCCATGTTGCTAGATTGTTTGCATTAATTTCAACAATATGTACAGTGTGATGTTACCTTCATATCTTTTCATTTCCTGGAAGTCATATCCTTGCGTGTGCTCACCCTGTAGTATCCAAATGGCAATGCGTGGGCGCCATCGATGACACCACAATGGTAAGATCTTGCGCCGCGTAGCGCGCGAGCATCTCTTGAGTATTGTCTCCTTGTTCTAGTAGGACCATCTTTGTATACAACACAGATATGTTCATAAAAATTTAAGTCTAAACATGTTAGTAGTCTTTTCGTCGAATCTGAGATAACTTACGAGGCTAATTCATATATTATAATTTATATTTCATTATTATCTATTAAGTCAGTCAATATACATTTCATTTTTAGTGATTAATATCACTGAAGTATTTTCGACATCGTATCGCCGAACTATCGGAGCATACTACATTCGCATACTCGGTACATAGTAGCAATAGTGCGAAAACATTATCCTGAACGCGTGGTCGATTAACAATCGATGCGGCACATTCGAAAATGTGGACGGAATTGACTGAATGTTTCTGATGAAATTCAATGATTGTCTTCAATTTCCATGCAATATTTAACAAATTGTGTTTTTCTTTGTAATAATCCTTTTTACTGACTATCATTACCAATCTGTGCAGTAAAATAAGCCATGGTAATTACGTATCGATTTCTGTTCAGGTACAAATAAAATATTTTTCAACACTTAGGAAAATGTTTTCGCACTATTCATCTCAGTCTAATCTTACAGCTATTTAATGCTAATATTCACAGTCTCCGCCCGAGAGCGTCACACGATTTTGCTTTCCACATGTACGTTACAATTAAGGCGAATCTACTGCGCTACAAAAATACGTGGGCAATGTCCATTATGCAGTCAAAACACGAGCCACATTTAAAGAGCAAAAATATGTCTCCTTTTAATTTTTTATCCAATATATGTAAATTTAATCTGTCTCTGCTTATATTAAATAAAAACTTTCATTCATAATATATATTTCCTTATAACTAATTAAATCACGACTTCCACACGGAATAGTTCTCGCTTACCGCAATTGATAAAATGTCTCATTTTAGTTATGGGTAAAGATTATAGTCGTCAGCTCTGCATTCATTTGAGTTGCACTGCCCGCGCATATGCGTGCGAGCGACGCGAACGCTAGTCGCCGAAACGCGTGCATGCTTTTTTCCACTTGCACTGAGTACACCAGAGATCGCGTTGGTCCATGCCATACACCTTACGACACTTCTTATTGTCTGAACGCGGCCGCCTTCCAGGACTACCTGGTGATCCGCCTGCTGCTGATAACCGCATATGTTTCTGCAAATACATTTTTTTTTAAATAATGTTTTCTTAGTCTATAAAAAAATGAAATGAACAGAATTGTTTATAATGCTAACCGGTGAATGTGAGTTGGCCCAGTGATGCGTAATAGGAATGCTTATTGGCCGAGCGTTTCCATTCTGCATAGTAGATAGTAGTCCTTGCCTAAAATAGTTTTAATAAAATAGATATTAGAGAAATATCAGAATATAGGCTGCTTATGCTATCAGAATATTAGTGAGTAGCTACATTCATACTAATATTATAAATTCGAAATGTTTAATAAAAAACAACAAAAAAAAACCCACCTGAAAGAGCCTACTAGCTGGCGTTGGTATTCAGGATCCTCGTGCGGCGGGCGGCACATGTCTCGGTGGGAGAGTGTGGGTGGTGGCGCCGGGGCTGCCACCTCCCTCTCTGTATAGTAGAACTCTTCTTCATGGTCACTATCGCCTTCTTTCATTGGTCTGCAACGTGATCAATCGAAAACTAAGTAAATAAATAGAAAAAACATTTCCGATCGCTCATTTTGATTTTTGTTTACAATCTGTTATACATTTTACAATATTAACCCTACTATTCATAAATAATAATAATATGACATTTTCTTTTAAAAGTCTGTATTAATTCGGTGTCTGTAATTTTAATGTTAATGGAGTGGGAGAGCAAAATACTAAAAATTGTGAAATGGTCATGAAAGGAGTAAGCCAACATTATCTAAGGTCACAGTCGTTTTAAAGTAGACATAAATTAGATGCATTGCGAGATGAACATGTTCATATTGTAGGTACATGCACATATTAAAAAAAAAAATGGTAATATCATTGGTAATATAATTATGAAGGTACAGGGCAGCGTTACATAAGTAGCGGGCTGCGGGCGTTGGCAAGTGGCCTTGCGCGCGCGGGCGAGGGCGCGGGCGGGACTGTTGCTAGCAACCTTGTCGCGAAGCCTCGCTGCTTCCGGGTCACCAAGGGCCGGCCTTTCAGAGTTTTCCAACTACTTTATGCTAACTATACACTGTTGTTGGCATCAAGGTCAAAGTCAACCTTTTTTTGTTTACTATTTTACACATTATTATAAAATTGTATTTCTTATTATTTTAACCTAACTTCTACACTAACACCGTTTAAAATTATTGGTTAGGTTCTGACATGTTTTTCCATGTTCTTGAATTTTCAAGATTAAACACAATTTCCTAATGATACAACTGTTGTACCAATCAGTGTACATTTCCATCTATGCTTTCTCTATTGATACAGGAAGCAAGATGTTTGCTAGCGACGCACTCGAGCTGTAACCTTGCCAGCTGGCTTGATGGCATTGCGCAATTATTACTGCACCTAGCACGTGCAATAGCTGCCGCACGTGACCTTAATGCACGTGACTATTGCATTCTGTTAGGTATTTGTGAGTTAATCTAGTAGGTGCATATTACGAGTAGATTAAAATATGTCATAATACTTATGAAAAATTCTTTACATTGCCTCCTATCCTATATTAATTTGACAACAGACAACTGCCATATTAATTAGTAATGCACTCTACAAAAAGTCTATAAAAAAACTATTAAATACCAACCCCAAATGTGTGTTTCTGATGTGTGCTTCAATGGCTGAGCAGGTAGTCGTACTGTATGTGCATCCTCGCCAAGTACACACAAATACGACACTGTTTATCTGTAACAAAAAAAAAAAAAAATTAAAATGTGGAACTGAAAGTATTTTCTGTAGTATATTAGTATGCGTTATAATTATAAGCATAGAAATTGTGATATCTGCGTTAAATAGTCATATTTACAACCTCTGGAATTTAAACAGTAGATAGGTAGGTAGAATCGAGCGATGATGTAGCGGAGACGGAAGCAACTCTAGGTCGTGGCCTTGCGAAAACAGCGCGCCGCGGCACTAGGCGCCCTCTTGTACCGTGGTACCGTCACTAGTAAGCGCTTCGCTCTATTCAAAGCGTGACCACATCACGTATTGTTAGAAAATATTTGCTCTCTTAGCGACTCTAATGTATGTGACCGTATTTATTTTTACCTATTATATTCGCATTTAGCTTCGAGTTATTCTAAAATGTTTCTTTCTACTTTTAGTGTGATCACTCTTACAAAACCTCTGTAAATATGTGAATCACATACGATTTTTTTTTACTGTTCTGTTAAATATGTCAGTGTTTATTTAGTTTATTCCATTTACTGATTCCTCTGATATACATTGGGATGTAGCCCTGCCTGAGTTAGTGAGCCGTGACGAGGCATACGCAGGGCCGCAGTTGGCGTGTCTTGCCAAAGTTTCTGCATCGACCTTCTGCTCAATGCCATATTATTTCGGCCGAGTTGAGCTACATACACATTCATACATTACATGCTGTTAGTTTAGTGTACTGTTACTAAGCTGCATTTCAATATAGCCTGACTATCACAATAGCTACAAAATGCAAATTGACTAGTTTCGTTTGCTAAATGATAATAGACAGCCTAGCTTATTATGTTACTCTTCCAGCCTTGCTTGGCTTGTTTAAGTTAGTCTGCAAAACGATTACATAAAACTTGTATCTTACGTTTTATAAAATTAACATAACTTAAAAGTAGACACTTGGATAAACGGTTTAAGGCCTACCTATGGTGCGCCAGATCTGGCAACGAGGCTATATAAAGTGCAATCAAAAGTAGGTTAGGTCACGGGGGTATGAGGCAGAGGAGTGAAGTAGTCCGGGGAGTGTTGGGGGGGGGGGGGGGGGGGGGGGGGGTGGCGTCCGCGAACTGGGTCGAAGCACCAGGGCCAAGGGTGGTAGGTATATGAAGGTTGCGCTTCTTTGTCTAATTTGAAGACAATTCCATAACAGGTAAGCCGTTATCCCATAAATAAAATAAGAGGGTTTTACAAAATGAATCCAAAGATATATTTTTATACATTTTTTTTCCATATGTGTAACATTTCAATGATACCAGCTTCACCTGTTTGGCATCCTCTGGGTTTAACAAAGAAATAAATCTAGTAATTGAGAGGCATTGTCTAGAATAATGCATCTCTAAAGCGAAATGTTTCTATACAACAATAAACTGAAACTGCGGAGGTATTTTATAAGTACTTACAATTACTAAGGTTCCGTAAAAGAATGTCCTTCCATTCATAGGCAATTTACTATTACTATTCAGAAAAGCTTTCACCTTTGTAGCTCCTACCCCGTAGATCTTACAAATTCAAACCGATAGTTTTAATACGCTCATGATTACTTGCATGTAGTTGGATTGGCGTGATAAAGTCCAAACTGCCATCACTTGTTTTCACTAAAATTAATCCGATGACATCAAAAGGTTAATATGAACGAATCCGTGAGATTCTTATGTTGGCAGAGCAAATAGTTTATTTTAATATTGCTTCACCTTCCCTTGGTGCGGGTCGAGGGGGAGTGCGGATCGAATGTCGGTGCGCGTGTTTCACTTCAGGAGGGCGCCTCCCTTCCCTTCGCTGCACCACTGACCTACTTTCAGCGTTTATTAACGCTTTAATTTTTTTGATGTTTTCGTAAAAAAAAAAACAACAATTCGGCCTAGCAGGGTAGAGGAACTGCATCATAGAACGTATTTTTTTTATTTATAAAATTAACTACTTATTGACAAAAAATTATATATAAAGTACATTAAAGTTATGTAGGTAACTCTTTTGATTAAGTGAAGCGTTATTTAATAGAAACAAACAAACAAAAAATCAAATAAATTTATATTATAATAGCTATTATGTCGGTAGCAGATTGAAAATCTGTAGTGCTCAACCGAGAAGGTATACCACGGTATAAGTTCAACATGACATGTTTTATTCCAATCAAAATCTTTATATTGTAGGCATAGATTATACATACAGATGTTAATATAAATATTATAGTTCCGATATGCCCCGCCTAGTTGGCATACAATAATCATGCAGCTTGAGTAGTAGGTATAAAGTATGAAAGTTAAACAAAGAAGTGGTTTTTCTCTATGAAATGAAGTAAATGGTTTTCATTTTCTAGGTACAAGGTAACGCACAAACATCATAATATTTATTTTATTTTATTTTACAATCAGTTTGAGACGAATGGTTTTTTTTCAATGAATGTCCAAACGTTGTGTCTGTTACTATTTGTTTATATGTCCAAACTACGCATAACTTCCTACTTCTTCATTATTAGACCTTGATTCCGGCAAAAGTGTCCCTTCAAAAACAAAACTTGTGTGTATTCAAAAACATAAATATCTTCGGAATAACCCTGCATCTGCCTTTGTGTGTCGTCTGTACGCTTACACGTGCCGATTCCGTTCTATGTGTGCAATGCAGTAGTTGATGCCAGTGTGCAGTTTTACCTATCTATGCATTTGCTTATAAAGCAGTGTTCATCATGAAAATATTCTGCCCTGGCTGGAGGCTTTGAGTTAGCTCGAAGGCACCACAGGATTGACCGGTTAAGCAGTCACGGCCTCTCAAGGCCAACTGCGAGATGCAATACAAAAAAAAAATTAAAATATTCTGAAGCATCCGTTGTATAATAACTTTCTTCAAGTAAGGGTGTCCTTACTATTTAAAAAACATATAATTGTGTTTTCCAGAATAACACTGCTTCTGTCTTTGTGTGTCGTCTGTACGCTTACACGTGCCAGTTTATTTCTATGTGTGCAATGCAGTAGCCGATGCCAGTGTGTACTTGTATTACCTATTTATGCATTTGCTTATAAAGTAGTGATCATCATGAAAGCATTCTGAATATTTTGATGCATCCCTTTTATCTTTAGCTTCACTTTATTGCCAGAGATTTGACATACAAATGTCGTACTAATACAATACTAGGTACATATAGTCAAGTTTTTAATTTGATTAATTTTATTTTTTTAGAATCTCAAATAAATTGTATATTGTAATTTAATGTGCTCTATCAGAATGCATTCGAACGACTGATATGTTAAAGCTGGAAAGCTATTAAATAATCTTAAATTAATCATAATCACAAATAGTGCATATCTGCCATAGAAATATCAAAGTATCTAGTTTGTTGACGTTTTAAATTTATTGGGGTATAAAATTAATGTAGAAGATAGTCAAAATACCGGTTTGCCGTTAGCTAAATGAAACTACCTACAACCAACCAGTCAAGAAAATATAAATTGACTACGTTCTTGTTTTATGCCTGTAAACAACTCTAAGTTGAACAAAATTATGTTATACAGCACCGGAATAGAGTTGAAGTTGGAACATAGTAGTTGCTTATAAAACATGCCCAGCACAAAATGCCGGTTTGTTATTTCGCTGTCTCTTTCCACCGCGAAACGCGGCGAGATGATGATATTGATTTGTTTTCATTGCGTCTCTTTTTTGCCTATGAGCAACATACTAAGTCTGTTTCATCCGCTTGACCTTCCTTATTTACAGGCACACACACACGCGCATATGCTTAACAGTGCCAGATAAGTTGTTTTCGCGTCATCTCCTTCTAGCTCTAGAAACGAAGCGAACGAGGAAGACGCCTTTTAACGATGTATGTTGCGTTACTGGCTGCGTGTTGCCGGTTGCCGGCCGGTACTTTTATGCGGAGTTTGTGAGTTGTGCATCCACTGCGCCGGTACTTATGAATATGATAAAGTAGGCCAGTACCTACTGACGCGCTTTGTACTCTGTTGCAGAAGGAAATGCATTGAACGAAAATATAAATCTATACCTGCATGTTTTCACGTAATTTCAATGAATTTATATGTGCATTTAATGTTTTCTCCCTACGTCAAAATCGTATCTCGATCAGATTTTTTATATTTGAGCCACTAGAGGGGTAAATGGAGTGAAATACTCACGTGGCTAGGCTTGGTGGCTTTCTTTCAAAACAAAGCTTTGTCGACTAGTTGATGTTTACAAATAAAAGCCTCTCAGAATCGTAAAGTTGTTTAAAAATGTAATTGAAAAAAACCGTTTCCGCAAGCAATTTCCGTTACCACCAGGATAACAACTAGCACCTGACTTATTTAGCAAAATATTAGGTCGGGGAAAAAGTTTTTTCATATTTTATAGGTAAGTTTAAAGTTGTAGTAAAATCTCTTTGGTTGAACTGTTGGTATCTGGCTGGTTTTGATACCATTAAATAGACGACATAAAAAAACTAAGTAAAAACGATTTCCCGCCATTTTTCAGTTGTTGACGTCACAAAGTTGGTTCAAGCGTTTTCAGTCCGGGAATTTTGATGTCAAAGATGCAACTCGCTCTGGTTGCTCTGTTACGGATCAAGTCGATGCCATTTTTTTTTAAGTGGAGCAGTATGTTGATGATGATGATGACATAGGTAGCTGAAGAGTTAGAGGTTGACCACAAAACATTTTGACTCATTTGAAAAAGTTTGGGTATACAAAAAAGCTCGTTTGGCACCATTTGTATATAAAATACGAAATAACTTTTTCCCCGACCTAATATTTTCAACATTATTACTTCATGAAGAAATTTTCAAACCAGTCATTCGGGTTTCTCGTTTATTTATTTTAATTAGACACACAGAAAGACACTGGATTGTTAATGTTATTTTTCATATTTAAGTAATATTTTATGAATTCTATCTATTGTCATTATAGCTAAAAAATGCCATTGTAAGTTGTTGAGTCGCACAAAGAAATTAGATGAGATGGCACGATGTCGATGCACGAGTTAGCACGAGCGAGAAAGCGCACGCGGCCTGCACCCCATAAAGCCAAGGGACAACCAGGAGCACGGCAGGTCACTGAACTGCCGATGGCTTTACCCTTACGACGAAACTGTATGAACGTCGGTATGATATTTGACCCCCCAGTGAGCATATTTTGTTAGACTTTTTAGATAATCTCCGGTTAACTTCCGAACATATTTAATAACATTAAAAGTTTAAAACTAGGTTAAATATTAACCCGAACATAATTGTCCAAAAATTTAAAACTTAAATAATAGTATATGCAATTTTTGATGTAAATATGAATAAAAATCGAACTATGCATTTAGGTACTTGTAAAACATAATTACAAAAAGTAAACGGAGGTTTATTAAAGCTATGTGCTACAGGTGGCGTCGCGGATGCATTGAACTCGGGTCCAAAACATTCCCCTCGTTGGGCACCCCCGCCGGCGCGGTGGGTGCGGGCGGTACACCCTCATCACCTCGTGTTTTTCACTCAACCTACCTACACATACACGCCCCAGAATGTGGACAGAACACATGAAAAACTTGCCTGGTGGCAAGAAACTACGCAGCGTTCGTTCGCCTCATCTCATTGTGAGAAGCGACTTGCATCCACTATTGTTTGCTACCATCGGTATTTGGATTACCGATGTCAATAGTTCAAAGTTTGTTGATAACTTTTACAAGTTTTATGTGTATTTACCATAATAATATTTTTCTATTAATAAAATAACCTGCTTGTAAGCTGCATAAACTGTCACAAACGAAAATCTTTAGAAGCGCAAAATATACTACTTACACGTGACCAGGGTCAAAGGTTGCAAACGTCATTTGTCGTGTGTGCTGAGCCGGCTGCGTGAAAATGTGCGTCATCCTGATATACTATAACTAGCCCAAGAAAGTAGGTCGATTTAGGTAGTTTCTTCTTTTTACATACTCGTATCACTGTTATTCTCTTTCCAAAAAATGTTGGCATTATCTGTGTAGAGTTGCAGTGATTACTTTACCTAATAATCGTTTTGTATGTTTAATTCTGTTCGTGGTGAGTCACATCATAATATCACAAAGCTCTTGGATGGTGGTGAAAAAGATGACGAATCAGACGCGTGGGGCAGTCGCCAATCGGTGTAATGCTGCGGCGCCCGCCGCTTCTTTGGTCACCGACCCCTACAGGTTCTAACTTGTAACCATTTCACTTTTTATTTCTATATAACAGGACCGGCCTGCCAGGCATATTTTGTGGAAGGCTGGAAGTTAGTGGTTTTAAAGTTTTACTGTTTCAGTACATTCTTGGTTTTGTATTTGATATTAGTTATATTAACAGGTTAAATATGCACCTTAAAATGGCTTAACCATCGCAAAAAATGTTATGATTGTAATAATTTAGGAAAGTGTTTGCCTTTAGTATGGATAATGCATAAAAGACTATCAGTTGTTAATCTCGTTGTTGAGGTTTTAAATAACACTTTTGATTCACCACCTCTGCATAAGTTGCGGTGGATAATTTCAAAAAAATTGTTTCCATATTTAGAACATTATCTGGTGCATGGTGTAGTGCCGGGACAGTGTGGAACAGGTTCTTATTTGACATAAATATTTAATAATTAATGGGATCTATCCACAGCGCTACCACAACCCATCAAATAAATAACAGGCAACTTTAAAATACTGATAACATAAGATCTGGCAGCGGCTCAACGCTTGCAAAAGACGCGATTAAAAGGGTATCAAAAGATTGGAACGATCAAGGAATCTGGCGTAACAATATCGGACATCGCAATATACATTATTTTGTGGAATGAGGAGTTTGTTGAACCCACGGGACTGCTCATTATCGCGTCTGATGAACTCGTCATGCCATTGTTCCAGCCGGTGATATTCGACGCTATAAATATAGGTACTTATGACATTTTGTCATTATGTGCTAGTTTACATGCATATGTGCCGTGTACTAAGTGTTTGAGTAAGCACCAGTCATACCGGTACCCACGGATCTTAGGGTAAAAGTTGAAACAATAAACGCGTCCTTTGTCTGTTTTTGATAGTTTAAAATAGAAAACATGGTAATGCAATGGATAAAAGGCCATCATGAATGAATACGACGACACTACGACGCCTATTCATAACGGTACCCACCTAAAAATTTAATGCTTTGATTACACTCAATGTTGTAAACAGGATTTCTGATACGGTATGACAACGTGAAGTGAAAACCAAGTGATCCTTCTAGACATAAAACCCAAGTGTAAACATATGAACTGTCAAGAACGGGCAGTGAACCGGCCGCTGTGTCATTGCCCTGCCAATGCCGGTTAAAAAAACGCATTGCCTCCATTTATCTATGCTCTGACGCTACGACGCGATGCTGCAAGGCGTGCGTGATTCTTTATATCTGCTTTTATACTATTTCTAGATAAGAGTTATGTTACGTAATATAATTAATAAATATTAATAAAATATAGAGGGAAAGTATTTCTATTTATTTATTTCTGTTTTTATAAATAATGCCAGATGATGTTACTTGCAAAATGATTGATAGTCATGTTAGACAACGATATAAAGCCATTGATGAATTAAGTAGTTGCCACCCACTTGAATGTCGTGTTGCACGCAAAATGGTAACTATAGCCGTGCTAGCACATCCTTTGTTTATTTAAATTGTGCAAGGTGGTAGAAATAATTGCCCAATGTGGTTACACACCCATAATGGCCGTAACCGCAGCTGGTGTTGGTGTACCCGGCGGATACTGGTCAATGTCTTGGCCGGTGTTTTTGACCGCGCCAAGGTCGCCAGGATAGGGTACGTGAACTTTATGGCGCAATTACGCCCGATTTTACGAAACTTTCGCTGCAAAATAGCATTCTGATAGTTGTAATGAGGCTTTCGTGACGAAATTTTGCACTAATGATAAAATTACCTAGTGATATGCGCAGGGTTATTAGAACGAGGGAGTTGTGTGGTGTCAGGGCGATGACCCGCAGAGCGAGACGGAACGACAACAACACTGAAGTTCGTGCAGTGGATGCCGGTGTACGGTGTTTGCGACATTGTTTAATTTCGAATCATATTTCTTTTACTGTTTGAGTAAATTGAGAACAGTATTACGTAATCAAGCATACAATAGCTTCCTTGTGTTTTATTGTTTTTTTTTTCTCAAATAAACTTAAAACGTATTATGATGAGAGATGCTAGTTTCGAACTACGAGTCGGTTTTCAGTATTTTTCGAGTAATAATACATTGTATTTTAAAATCAATCTTAACTTAATGCTCCCAGCAGCAATTACAAGTGGCTCGTAGATGGTTAAAACCTATTTACGCTATTATTGCACAAACCAATCTTACAGAGTAAGTTTAAGTAGTTGAACGGGCTATAGTAATAGCAACTGTTCCAGTTATTCATTCGATCAATAAATTTATCGAACGTGTTCCCTGAACTGCTATCTACTTGGGAGTATTTGCTATGCATTTAACATTACAAAACGTTTTGATACGTCAATTTCTATTTCTAATACATTGTCCACGAAACTAACGATTTTATTGATGTATTTATTCGGACAAATATTTAGTACGGCATGCGGCATTCAATAACAAAAGCCTTTGTTCCCAAATGATGATGACTAATTCCAGCTTATTGTATCTTAAAATAGTAAATACATAGTTGAAACATCACAAAAATGCTACGTATATATAGCATTTTTGTGATCATTGCTATCTACTACGATTAAAATACACAACTATTTTTGTTGCTATCGAACAAATACATTTTCGGCATCGGATTGCCTTACATTCGTGACCTACATTGATACCGTAATCGTATACCACGCGCTCCATATTTGTATGTTATTTGCTGTTAAATAATTACCAAAGGCATTGTATTTCAGCGAATGAGTCTTTGTCCGGCAGCTTAAAACATAAATGTAAGTTAGTTGCATTTCAGTTTTACTATTCAAACTAGGTACGCAATTTACGTGGTCTAATGTGATGATGTGACGTAATAGCAAACAATACTAACTGCGCGCACTGGGCTGATATAAAACCGTGATAGCGTTAACAACGCCTGGAGCGTGAATGTTCTGTTATCGACTGTTATATCACAGTGCTGTTACCTAATGTGTTTTGAATTAACGCGTAATTGGTTGACAAAGTGACACGTGTGACGAGCGTTATTAAGCTGATGTGTGCACGTTTGGTTTGGGCCGGTGGCAATGAGGGTGGCGATCATCCGTATTCTCTTATATAGATTATCGACTAGGTACTACAAGAAACTGACTTATACGGATATCATGCTCATCTTATCTATATTACATAGACAAATTCTAAATAATTATTATTTTATTAAATGCACTATACCTATAGTAAAACACTTGTAAACTCTGCAAAAGCAAGCATTGCAGGACAAATTGCCAGTTACACACCTAATGTAAGTAACTGTTTACCGAGCGGGGAGTGATCTGCGCGCTTCTAGTACCGCAATGTCTTCCGCGTTCTAAATATAGAATCTGAAGGTCGGAATATCATTCGCGTTGGAACAACAGTAGGTGGTTTTAATGCAAGATAAACCTTGAAATATCACACACGTCTGTTATTTTTTCGGACAGCTATCTAACGGGCACGATGCAAACTAGTTAACAAGTTTTGCACATATGATACGGCGTAGCAAAGAAACAACGTACTCAAGGTCTAATAAAGGCTAAACAAGCAATCATTATGGTGTTGGTGGGCGATCACGTTGCGCACGCGCAACGTATTTCCACTCACGTGAGTTTTGACATCCCCGTGCCTTCGTCGCCAGTAAACTATCTATTGTAGGTATTATCAGCACCCTTATCGCTTTTAGATATTTTTACACACAGATAGTGCACGCTTCTTAAACCGTTCTTACGACAGTATATTATAAAGTCTGCTTTATCAATTTCAATAATAAGACATAAATGCAACTAATATGATTGATCAGTGATCACATTCATGTTATAATAACCTAGTTTCGTTAGATTCTGGAATAGTATTCCCAGCTTATGCGATATGGTTTGTCGCAAAAGGGTACTCATTTATGGTATTGTTCCAGATCAAAGTTATCCATTACCGATCCAAACCTCCTAGTATCTTTTAAGAACGTAAATAAAACTTGTCTTATGGTTATGATGTTCATAGCGTGGGTAATTTACAGTGTCAGACGGTTCCATCTAATAAGTAACTATGTACTTACAGTGGCCGTGAGCGACACGCGGAAGTCACCTCGACGCCTTGCAGATAACGATTGGCGTATTTTATCAGCGGTACACGATAAAGCGACCTTCATTGAATCACGTATCTACCGCAAGAATATCATTGTGTCCCCTGTTTACGTGTTTAAGCGCTGTTGCTTCTTCCAACTAACTAAAAATAAGTAGGCAGTTTTGACTAGTAAATTTTTCTATCACCGTAAAAATATTTGATTTATACGGCAACGGCTGTTTAACGTTTATAATAAGATTTATAATTCGTTTTGTGTTGTTTAAATTATAAATAATATCGATTGGTAATGAAAACTAACGTTTAATCAATCAAATAGCTTTCGTCTTGATATAGCCATTGAGGCATATAAAATATGATATGATAAGCTACGACTACTACTACTCTATGTTCAAACAATCTCTTTGTTTATAAATGATACCGATGATACCATTGTTCAAAAGATGAACAACTCGCGTTGCTTGTGAAAATATTCAAGAACATGTTTTAGAACACTTCATAAATAAATAGGGCCGCACGCTAGCGATCTATGATACTAAAATGCAGCAAGTAATATTTCAGTTACGTCCTACTTTGAAATAAAAAAGCGTTAACCGTCGTCGAGCTGTCAAGAGCTTGTTCGGTGTTTATTGATCTCATGCGCTGCTATGACGATTTATTGCGCATCCGAGGTCACACGTGTATCGACAATAATGAAACTCGTGCAAAAAGTTTAGTGTTGCATGCATGCCCCCTCCAATATCTCGATTTTCCTTATCGCCAGTGTGACTGTATAGTAGCTTTTATCTGGCAACTCTACAAAGCAGGGGCCGTGCAGTGATATTTCCGTATGAACACTATGAACATGGCTACCTTAGTAACAAGGTTTCTCGGTTAATAAAATATGCATTCACTTAGGATCATTTTCCAGTCTAAAAAAATTAGTTGCATCGTTTGATCGATTTCTTTCGAGTCGCACGATATTCATGGCTATTTAAGGGAAATCGTTCGAAGGAGGAGTGCTATGACGATTCTACAAGTGATCGCGCTCGAAGTGCGCGTGCGCTGTGATGCAACGCGCTTATTGTTACGCTCGGAGGTGGTGACTACGTCAGCGCATCGGTAGGTGGACCGCCTCGTGTGCTGCGCGGTTTACACGCAGTTCTGCACAACAGAATGTAATCATGTGACGAATGATGATAACATCGTGTTATCTGCTGACGCATATTTGTTTAATGTTTACTGGTCAAATGCTGTCCCGATTACATGATTGTCGTACATTATTATTTTGTTGTTTAACCCTATTGTAAGTCAAACTGTAATATTGCGCGTGCCTTTTTTTTAGTAGTTTTTTTTTTATTATTTTTATTATCTATTTGCTTTCTTAACAATCTAAGCTCCACAGTTGATTGTGAAGCTACCGCAACAGCATTGCTGTTTCTAATAACAACTGTAACAGTTCTACCCGTAATTCGTTCTTGGAACGTGTGGGTTAAGACAAAGGCAGTGGCATTACCGGCTATCGATAAATGGATGGTCGCTATTGCCTCACGATATAAGTAGCTAAACAGTGCATCATGAGAACTAGTTGCCTAGCGTGATACAATGAATAGGCTATTGTTACTTACTAGCCATTATATTATAATACTTAGACTTTGTAGGAAATCGCCAGATAACGTTTATCAGTTAGCTACTAATAAAATCAAGAGTAGGTACCTATTTACCTATTATATTTTTTGCAAAAACAACAGTCTTCTTATTGTAAGGAATATTTAATAAAATTTTATAAATTTGCATTGCATGCAGAATGCTGGCAAGGCCTTGCTTCGCTCTAATAGCTGTGTCCTCCACCAAGGTCTGCCAGCTGACGTCAGGCTCTTACGCTCGGTAACGAGAGATTTTGCATCCAGTTATATTTATACTATGCAGTAATGCACGTCAGTTGCTAATGAACGCGACCTTAAAAGACAATGCATTTGTTAAAAGAAAGATGTCCGTTTATTTTTATTTGTAATCACGCAAAAAAACGAAACTGAGTTCAACATCTTTTGTGTAGCTGTACCCATAGGTTGCTTTTTTTCAGGTAGAGGCGATGGCTCACAGTAGTCGCAGTGGGCAGCGGCCGGGCAGGCGTAAGTGGTGCGCAGGAACAGGTTCCGCACGGATCACATGTGGGCAGGTCAGTGAACTCAGAGACGATAATCCGAGGAGTACCGACACCCGTCGCTCCGCCATTGCCGCTTCCCACTATGTTCATATTTGGGCCGAAAGATAAAAAGTACCTACTGATTCAATACGTCTTTACGGTTGCGTCACTAGAGTATTGTATATCCGTTTACTGAATTAATTTAGCAGTACTAATTTGTTTTAAACGTTATAATGGTGGTTTACTTTTAGAAGGTTTTTATATTTTGGTCTACTTATTTAATAAAAACTAATTTTGTTATACCGTATCGCAAATTGGTGCTAAATAATAGAACAGTTGGCAACGAAGCTTATGTGATAATTCAGCACGGCGACACAACGTCTGGGGCATGCCATTGTTCTGCTGCACCAATAATAGCCTGTTAGCAACGGCCAGCGTTTGCGTAGGCGCCTGCATGTTTCGATAGGTAATAATTTAGCAATACACTCTTTCCAGGATAGATATATAAACAGTATTTAAACATATCAGAATGTAATAATCACGAGTTGCAAGTGGATTTAAACATTGTGGGGTGCTTTTAATTTTAACGTTGTGGGGTGCTTTTAATTTTGACTAGGAATTATTATTGTTCATGATTAAACCAAATGGATCAGTACCTATTCCTGTTATCCGTTTTCTGTTATAAACTATTGAGACACAATGTTATTGTCTTTACAAAGGTAGTTCGTACTTAGCAATCGTTTGCGAAATCTTCCATTCGCTTAAGAACAATTAGAGATGAGTATATTCTCGTATTCACAATGAGTAAATAGCCGTTACGTAATTGAACAGAAAATATGTAATAGTAGAACGAGCGCGACGAGTCTCCGGTCCGCCCACCACAAGCATTTGGCCGCCAACAATATGTATACAAGGTTATAAACAGAGCGTGGGCCTGTAACGCAAGCCAATACAATGCCCGACACCTATTGTACGTTGTTTGCTATTTTATTCTGCGTATGTGACGATAAAGGGTTGACAAGTTACCGGTAAGTTTTGTATTTAGTGTTTGCCCAGCCAGCCACCCACTAATACCTCGAAAATAGTCGCATCTGAAAATTGTAAGAGATGCCAATTGACCTCGAGGTACTTGGTAAAGAATGCTAGTTTGAACGTAAATATAAAGGGACTCATTGATACGTAACAGCTCGATCGCGGTATAGTCCATGGAAGTGACCATTCTACTTAGAAACGCCTTCCCACCTCGGACCTTGATTGGGTGTTTTATAAATATCTACGACAGTGTTTACAGGTTGTCAGAAGACCCAAAGTCAGACAACTGGTCTAACCTTTGAATATCGGTACAGCTCAGTAATTGGATTGGATTGTCGAGGTCTAATGGCAGTCGCTGATTGTAAAATATTTATATTCAGCCGCATCTTATTAGTCTGGAAGCCGTCCCAAACATAGTTGCAAAAAGGCTTCTCAGATGATTACGTTAATGTGATGGGAGAGAAAATAGTCGTCTGAGCTTAAAACCCAATCAATAAAAACCTGCATCTAGAGTCAGGACTAGTGTTATGTTCAAGAAGGTTGATCTTACCCAGTTTCAAACAAAAAGCCTGGATTTTGAAAATTGTTAGGAACTGAGTGAGTTTACTGTGACAGCAGGACCCCTGATCAAACCACTAACATGAAAACGAAAACAACCTTCGGAAGCTCTATCATGGGTTCGTGTTCGTGTTGTGGTGGTGCATTTATTTTGGTATAACGGTGAACGACATTGAGATAAAGAAATAGATATATCCTGCTGGTACTTAGAAAACGGTTGACCATGTTTAGCGCCCAAATGAGTTTACATTTTGGCGCTAAACATGGTCAACCCTTTCGACTAGCTGCTTTCATTTGGAAAAGTATGACTAGGTACTTAGGGCAAATAATTGAGGCATGCACCAAGTTCCTTTGTCCTCTGACTGATTTGTGGAATACAGAAAGGCTTTTGACAGCATTGTTTTGAGACTGCTGCATCAAATTTGAAAAGAAATGAGATTCCTAAAACATCACGTTGCCCGTTATCAGAAACATAGAAGCAATCGCACAATCAAAGTGGACAAAATTACACCGTAACTGTTTGGTGAACTTATGTCAACCAAAAAAATGCGCCTAGGCAACATTCTAAGACAAACTCTTTTCTATATAGGTAAGCGACGAGTAGATTAGGTACCAGAAAAATCCTGGACATTTGAAAAAGGGCTTTTCTAAAGAAAACCAGATGCATAAAATTTTGTACAGCAATAAAAGATACGATAGGAGACGTGAGAAGACTTGATATTACAATAATTAAGTAGTATAAGATCAACAAAGTGCTATTTGTTGGACAATCAATTGCAGAGATTAAGGTGTAAATTAAAGGACTAAATCGTTTTCCTTGCCAAGAGCGCTACGTGCACGAAAACATAACAAAGGCCTTTGTTTTACTACGTAACGCTATACCTACGCGCTTAAAGGCGTATAAATATTAATCAAATAAAGAAAATTACGACAGAATCCGCTAACAACTGTGACGTTGTTGTCACTAAGCAATGTTTAATAATAGGCAGTAACGAGAATCGTCATAAATACCTGCAATAAAGTATTGGATGCGGTCGTAGTCACTCACGCAGTAATAAACGTTTATGTCAATTTTACAATGGTGTTGCATAAGTGCGGCCACAGAGCGCTGCGCCGCGCCTTGACATTGTACGACACAGTGAACCGCGCACGTGGATCGTAAATTATATTATTGCACATAATGTTAGTTGCAGTCTCTTCAGTCTATCCAATAAACGACAACGCACTGTAGTGATTGCTATGTCAGACAAAGCATGTATGAACGTTAACACGTTCGGTGCGGTATCGGGTTGATTATATCCGATGCTCATCTTTCCTCCGGTGCGGGGTAAAAATTACTGTGCCAACCGCCGGTGCGGGACAGATATATTTGGTTTCCCTATGAGTATGAATGAGAGGGTTGGTGTTTTGGAATTGCCTCGTTAAATAGATAATATAGGTACGAAAAAATCGCATCGGGTTCTTACGACCCGATGCCGACTGAAGCAATTTTTTTTACGTCTAGTGCGTTCATCGGTTCTTAACGACCCGATGCCCGATGACCCGATAGCCGCACTAGATTACATGCTAGTTGAGCTAGTGAGGTCCGTGTGTTTAGATGAGTTTTTATGCAAATTAGAAGAGAAAGTGAATGGAACATGAAGCGATCCAGGAAAATGTTGTTTAATTCATTTGAGGGTGAAAAGCCAACGAAAAATAAAGTAAGCGAAGGTCCTCCAAGACAAATAATATTGGGTAAGCGGAATATATCTGGTAATATATACACTAGCCCATCAACTGGTCACACATTACAAGTCCTACAAACTGCAACTATCAATCCCCAGCCACCAGATTCACCCACACCATCTACCAGCACAGTTCATAGTGAACGAATACAAATATTGGAACACAAAATTATACAATAATAATAATAATAATAATATAATATTACCTACAAAATGAAAACAAATTGACCAAAAAAGAGTTTATTGAACATGTAATACAGAAGTTCTCGAAGGTATCACTAAGAAAGCAACCAATGATTCCGGAAATGGATTCAACATCAACTTTACCAACATCTACAGCGGAAACAGTTCACAACTTAATCATGGGAAACAAAAAACGCAATTGTTCAGGATGTTACGATAAATTACGCCAAACTCTAAGCAGCAAAGTTGCCGGCAATAAAGTTAAAAAGGTTAAAACCATGTGTAACGCATGTAAAAAGACATTATGTCGAGACTGCTATAATGAAAATCATACGTCTAATATAACGGCATAATTTATTTCTATTCCAATCCTAAAAATATATTATACTTACATTTTATCGCTATCGATGTTTTTTTTATCATCCACAACACTAAAAATGTATCGACACTTTTACTAACCAGTGCGGATAACGGGTCGTAAAGATCCGACAGGCAATCCCTTTATTTATAAACAAACCATTCAGTGCATCTACCTACGATTTCAGCCTTTTATTGAGTGTTTATCTGTCAACATATTGCTATATAGGAATATGTTTTAATCATTATGCTTATAAAGATAAGTCCTCCTAAACAGATGGAAGTCGAACGGATCTTTTCGACCCAGCAACGCACCAGGAACAAATCATGCTTCGGATATAATAGACCCCATGCCGCACCAACTGAAAGTCATCAAATTTCACTAACGCAGTGAACGTGTTAAACACTAAAATAAATTAGGATGTTAAAGACTAGGTACCTAGTCGAAGGCTGTTAGTCTGTTACTAGTCGAGTCGCATTGAGATGCGTTATGATTATGATGTAAATATAGAAGACACCTGCGAATCGCCATTTATTGTAATAATTTCTATTCACGATGCAACGGTATCTAATGTAATTTAAAAGGAAACCCTTACCTACTTTGTTGTAGATTGTTTTTCCTAGTAGGAAATAAAACTGACGTAGTCATTTTCTTTGTCTTCTTAACCTTTAAGCGGTATTATAGGATGCAATCAAAAGTTGGTAAGCAGACACTGCTTTAAAACACCGCAGCAAGTCTACTTCTTTACAAGCTGTTATTTCTGTTCAGTAAATGACTAGTACTTCAGTTAATTGTGTGCGCACGAACAGCAATTAACAAATAGGTAATAACTTATATTACCCCGACACGTGTCGTGAGTGTACCTATTGTGTTGTGTTGCACAGATATCTACCCAAACAAAGTGCATAACGTGTCAGTGACTTCTTATCTAACGCATGACTTTGGAATATTAATACCTAGTTGATTGTTATTTTAATGAGGTCTATTATCAAGTTACAAAGTAAACTACTCATTTGACTATCGGTGATAAAGTAGCTAGGAGTTATTAATATTTGGTTTTCCTTTTTGCAATGACTATGAGACAACGGATTTTCCTACGTGTGGGAGAACAATGTTACGCAACGGTCAGCAACCGGATATCCTTCACTTGGCATAAACAAATTACAAGGCATTTAAGGGTGACGTAACGCCGCCGCGCCGTTTACTTAGGATGCAGGTATAAGTTTAAACACCCGTTAGGTGAAAGCAGTAGTAAAGTCTTACCTGAATGAAATCAGGCCCAGTTTATTGAATAGCCGTAATAAGTAAACAAAAGAAACCTTTCTAATGATTCCAGATGTAATAAATGTCAACGAGCGAGTGAACCTTGAAATGTATCTGTAGTTACATAAATAATAAATATTGTGCAGATTGACTCAATGCTTTGTTGATTATGCGTCACAAAGGATCTTATAAAATGTATTTGTCGTCATGCGCAATTTACTACTAAATCCTATCTTGAATTCGATTCGATCGATTGTCTCGGATTGATTTGCAACAATAGAGAAATAGCACTAGTACAACACCCAAAATGTCTCTTCATCTAATTCTAAAGTTAACAGTCACCTACAGTCATAATATTCGATATGTGTATGCTACCCAATTAAAGGGATCTCTAATTCCTAACTATTTATCGACTTAGCTGTTGACTGTACCATCCCTGGGTATAGTCGTCATCGCTCATCAGGAAACCCAGAGTGGTATTCATACCAATATTAAAATATACCTTCTTTATCTGCAGTCTTCGTAATATGAAAGCGACTCGAAGTGTGTCACGGTCTAATTGAAGTCGTACTGGTGACTGGGCACGTTCCACACGACATATCTATATAATTTAGTCTTTGGATTGTGCAAATAATATGGGAGACGGTAAAACAATTTTCATCTAAATTATTTAACTAACCCTTGACAAAGTCGATTACGAGTCGAGTGTTGTTACAATGCTGCAGGGGCTGTTTTCACTTTTTAGTTTCTGTTACTTGGTTGGTTAAATCAGCTACCTTAGCTATAATGTCGGAAAGAGATTTTGGTATTAGGAATTTATGACTTACCCTCTTCTTACGTGGGTGGATCTCTTCATAATCCATAGCAATGCCCTCGTCGCTGAAGGAGGAAGATGCCGGTGGGGGTGAGGGCGTGCCGGAGCGCCATGAAGAGCCTGAACTGCTGCTGGCTCCTGGAGACACTGACGAACGACCGCCCCATGCGCCTGTCACAAAAAAAAATCTCGTCAACTTAATTTCATAAATCTTGTGTTTTTGAAAAGTCTGTTCTCATATTTTTATACCGTCATAGTAAAAATAACTGATTGGGTCACCTATCTTCGTATCGTTTTTCGGAAGGTAATGTAACATTTCAACTTTTGAATACAAATTACAATGCCTACAGTTACTGGAATTAATTAAATGTATCTTATAAGTTGCGAAACGGAACTTTGGTCAGAAACTTTCACTCACAAGAAAGACTATTTTCTCGCGGCACACATGCGCTGGCGCATTAGAACAGTCGCTGTTCTCTAGAACTATCGTAAAATTTTATGGGCGCTGTGAATCGTCTTAATTCTCAGCTATAATGTTGCGTAAGCTGTCCCAAAAGGCGGTCTACGGCAATTTTAATGTGTGATTTAATCTAAATTGTTATAAAGTAACTAACCGATGTAAATTACTCTGTTGCAAATACCACGAGAACGCACTAGGTACACCAATTTTTAATTTCTCTTCTTTTTTAATTTTAGATATTTGCATCAAGTTCGCTTCTTTGGCAAAATTTGTTGCCGCGCGATCAATCCCAGACCTATAGGTAGTTAGGTACTTTAAGAAAGGAGTTGCTGCAAATATGCTAGTCGAACAAGAGCACATTTGGTTGAAGCTCATCACGAGAGCGCTGTTACACCAAATACCTGTCTAGACGTCGTCTAGACTACTGTCTAGACGCTATCCACGTTTTGCAGATTTTATCCAGAATACAACCGCTCCCTTAAAAGTCAGTATTATTAAAATAAATAATTTTCACAACTAACTGGTAATGGTTACTAATGGTTCATAGAATGATGCATAGAGATTTTTTTTTTGTTAATTTGTAATTAAAACTGTTAGATTCAAAAGCAGTAGGTATTATATAAACGTACGTTCAACGCTGGGTATAGTAAAGCCGGTATCTGTGCGGCATCGGCATAAGTTCAAGCTTGACGTAACAGTATAATGACGTAGTAATAAATGTGAGAACTGACGGACTACCGGTGCTGGAGATCAGCGTTGTCGAAGATTCTTAGGCTATGGCGTGTGTGGGCCGCTGAATCCAAGTTGTGCCATGTGGTGTAGTCGTGTGCGACTTACTGGGGCGCGGCGAGTTGGGAGAGCAGCTGAGTGACATGAGTACGAGGGCTGCATTGCACTCGTTCATCTGGTCGTCGCGCTCGCCGTAGCCCAAGTCGCAGGAGCTGCTGGGCCCACGTTTGCGTGACCTGTAACAACGCAAAACACAAAATTACATCATGGTATATCGAAATAATAAGAAAAAACGACAACCAATTCCCTGCGTTTTTCAAGTAAAAGTTGAAATGTCAAGATCGGGTCGGAAATAAGTACATAACTACTTATATATAAAATAAAATAAGTAAACCAAAAGTCTTAATGTCTTGTAGGTATTCGTTAGTAGTTGGGTTTTTTAACGCTCTAGCTTGGCATTTCAATGTCTTCAATATTATTATGTAGGTTGGTACCTCTCTACCATATTATTTGATTCTGATTTTTTTTTTGCTTTCTCAGAATATTTGTTAGGTGCTGTTCCGGTTTCTAATAAAAACTATAACGTATAGGTACAACCAAACAACCGACAGATAACCAAAGCCAAAAAGGTTTAACATTATGAAATGTTAAACCTTTTGGATTTGGTTATCTATTTTGAAAGCCAAAGCCAATTGTTTAAACTTTATTGGAAGGAAGCAGGGAAAGACAAACGCATGGAATAAATTGTTAGTGTAGTAATTTCGAATATCGCTACGCAAAGAATTAATTATGTAAGATTGTGTTCCAACGTCAACATTCTTTCGAAATAGTCGCAAGAACTTTTATCATCCCCAATTATTGGTTCTCGAAAGTTACCGAAACAGGTTCACGTCATTGAACAATCAACAAGTCTAGACTAGATTATTGAACTTAGCAGTGGCAGTGTTGGGATGGTGGCACGAAGTGACGCGAGGTCGAGGGGATGCGTGGGGTGGATGCGTCTGTTGCGCAACCGGCGGCGACCCACAAAACGATAGACATTTGGACAAGTCAGTCACTTATAGGACGAAGGCTTTTGCTCTGACCGATCACCCTGCGCCACCTTCACAAGTTATACGTCGTTCGGTCGTTCAACTCTACTCGTTCGGCGACTGAACTGAACTCCCGGGCCCAACAACCTCAGCTAGCTCCGTCGCAATTTGCCCGCGTAAAACATATTAGTACGACTATACCTTATTCAATATTCTTATTTTCAGTAAATACTTTCTTTTATGAATAGGTACATATTTGTTATAAATTACTTAATTCACATTAAGATGTTTCTCTCTTAATATAAAAAAAAAACTAAGGGTTCCTAATTAGAATCAAAATGTGTAGTAACGAATTAGGAATAGTGAAGCATAAAAGAACAAAAATATTCTATAAGTCTTGAAATATTGATTGCACAGAATTTATATTTAATTACCTGCATTTTAGGCGGTTTGCATGAATGAAAGGCGTATTATACATAAACCACGAAGCAGTTTGTAATAGTTGCAAGTATTCTACCAATTAATTGGTTTCTTGGTTACTGACGTACATTACGAGAAACCATTAATCCGTTTAACCTTTGAATGATTGCAAGAAACAGCATCAGTGACTGGTTTCAAAAGTATTACAAAAATTGATCCCTGATTGAACTTTTCATTTCGGGAGGATGTCGCCTCGTCCTTGACGGTCGGCAAGTGGCCCCGACCGGCTGCGTTCACTCAAGATCAGCGACCAGCGCGCGCATCTCTGGGTTTTAATTTAACCATCTTCGTTAAATTAGTTGCAAATTGCCTACGCCTTAAGTTTAATAGCCCAGTTACAGTAAACTCTACTTATCAATAAAACTGATTCAAGCTTTTACGAATTTAAATGTCGAATGTCTATTCTTATATCGTTAAAGATATGTTATGTTGTGATTGGTTTTGTATATTCAACCGTGACCTTTTTTATTTAAGATGAAACGTTACTCAGAAAATGAAAATATTTAATAAATACTTGTGTCAGCCGACCTACGAACGCACCCTAGAAACAAGGTGTGTTAACCTCGCGCCCGCGCCACAACGACCTTCCACCAGGTTCGTTATCCGATTCAAAACAGATAATACATTTTCGTAAGGGTGTACTGTAGGTCACTTTAACATTTGACAAAAAAATTGTTTAACAGTTCAATGTATCCGAGGATAATTTGTGTCTACAAAAAATAAATAGCACAAATAGAAGTCCCATGAATGGTTTCAATCTGCAAGGTGAAATCGTTTATAATGTATAGAGTGGCTAGGTTAACTGACGGGCGACGGGGTCGTTATCGCCCTGAGACGACGACCGACTCTTACGGAGGTGACATTGTTTTTTGTTCGTGATAATGGGGATGCGCGCCGGCTAGCGTGCCGCCGTCACATAAGCTATGTGACGTAATTTCCTGCAGTGACGTAAATGATATATTGCGAATGCTACGTACCGAGATTAGTCATGACGAATTGTTACATTTTGTGTTATCATCAGCATGCGGTCCATCGCTTTCTCGATAATTCGTATGGTCACAACGTACTGACGTCAAGAGGATTGTTTGGAGATGCTGTCGCTCATTGGTCAATAGTTAATCACGTCACAATTTATGAAATCTGTAATGCTGTGCGGCGTCGGCAGCTGTGCACACACGCGCTTCACGCCGCGATGCCGTACTGGCCGTACTACACATGTTCACATGTAACATTGAGAACGACCTTGCCGCTTGTTGCCGGCTACCGTGCTACTGGTTCAGCACTGATAGCGAAAATATTACGCGAAGTGTGATCAAAACACTTCTTCATGTCATAAATTACGGTTGTATAATTTTATATGATTTGATAAGAAGAAATATGGTCCACAGTCATATTTTAGAATACAAATTGCAGCACGTTTTCATTCCACTAGAGCTAAATAAACTAGAATCTAATAACCGATTTCACTTCGTGTGCGCGTTCGTTTTTTTCTAACGAAGCACGTGAACATACGATACGCATGATGTCTTCCACTGACACCTACGCACTTCGCGACTGGTAGACATTCCTGAAACTACGAAGCTAGTTAGATTTAATATTTCGTATAAGAGTTCTACGAAATATTAAATCTATCTAGCTTCGTACTCAGTGAGAATATAACAACGGGCTAATGTAACTTCGCAGTGTGTAATACTCTTTACCTACCTTTTACGAGATTTCAAACAATATTTCACACAAGTATCTATCAAATTCATACCTGTTACCGCAACCTATTATGATATCAATCTACTATAAACCTATCTAAAAACATCCACACTTGCTATTTTTTTAATAGCATTCATTATAATCATTATAGATATTACCTACCTACTAAAATAACTTCCTACTCGTTGAGTCAATGTCATAATGATAATGATGTGTTGATTTGACAAATGACTGAAGACCTTCAGCTCACTCACTCATTGTGTGAATGTCGTCAGTGTTTCACTATAGGTACGCTTGAAGCCAATGCGTTTTTTGTCATGTTGATGTAGGTCGGGCGCTCGCTTTTTTCTGGGTACAAAAACATAGATCCGTTGTGATCGAGCAGTATGGCCGGCGCGGCGCCCTGCCAGTCACCGGCACAGTATAATAAAGTAAGCAGTATTACGTCTCCGAATAAATCTTAGTGTGCACCAGTATTCAATAGTAGCGCGTGCGCCGCAGTTACGTTAGGACACGGACCCGGACGGTGCGAGACGCACATTTATTTACGTGAAATATGGCACGAAGTTATCGACTGATTTGTTCGGTGTATCGATGTTTCAATATCGAAACCAGAAATAATATTTATTTATGTTGTGTAGGTATTTATATATTCATTTAAACGTAGCCAGCACAAATAACATCTTTGACAGGTACTTAGTAGGTGAGTATCTCTGATTGAAGGAACAAAATTTACCTATAGGTACTAGCTTCTGCTCGCGGCTTCGCCCGCGTGCATTCTGTCACAGCAAGTCTTTATAATGCGTCCCGCGATCAAAAACCCTTTCATAAAATCTAAACTATTCATTCCACATTCATCCAATTGATTTGGTATAAAATACCAATTTGATCTACATAAAATCTCCCTGACGATAAGCAAATTTATTTCCATAGGGATTTTACATTACCTACTTAAATTACCCTAGACTAATGATCAAATTTGTTTTATAGAACTCTTAATGTAGAGGACATACCTACTACCTTCAACAAATCGCGAGGTTTTAAATAAGAATGCTCTCCCATCATTATGTTTGTCGGGCTTATAAAGTACAGCAGAAATATGAGCAGTGGTGGCCCAGTGGTAACGGCCGCGACTTAAGAGTTGTAGGTCGTAGGTACGAACCCACACAGGCGCTTTACTTTGTGTAAATGATTTTTTTCCATCAGCACTGCTCTCAAAAACGATGAAGGAAAACATCGTGAGGAAACCGGCATGTCCTAGAACCAAAAATACAAAGACATGTGACATCTACCAACCCATACTACCCGCGTGGTGGATTACAGCCCACTCCCTCTTACCGAGAGGAGGCCTGTGTCCCAGCAGTGGGAACATTATAGGCCGATTATGATGATAAAGTACAGTTACTACCCAAGAGACAGTCAGTGGGCAGCCCTTGTGCGTGTTTATCTACCGAACGGCAGTAGTTAATTATTTCAAAGACACTGCCCAGACGTAATACTGCTTACTTTATTATACTGTGCTTTGGGTGAGACGCCCCGTCCGCGCCCCCCTTCCCTATGCATGACCAAGGTCGTATACAGATTTTGTCTGTCTAATTCAAATCTTTTAAAATTATGCTTTCTCATGAGTTTTGTAAAAAGCTACAAATAATTAGCATTCAATGTCTTTTTAATTCTTTTTTTAGCTATGTTATAGATAGGTACATCTTTATTAAATTCATGAGTTTAAGCCGACAACAATGTAGATATTTAGTTACGCAATAAACGATGACGACGACGCGACGCAAGAAATACTTTGATGTTTTTGATAACAACGTGCTCTTCTACATCTTCCTTTTTTTTCTTGAAATTTTAAGTTATCTAAATCATAGGATAGTGCAAGAATTCTAGAATGGAGCCTCGGTTAATCGTAGAGCTATTTTAGTTTATACCACGATTCATTATTCTGTGGATTTCGAAGAATAATCGCACTCGTGGACTTTTTTGTCCCCGCCGAAGTGTAATAACCTGCAGGTAGGTCGCCGGAAAGTCAACACAGAGGTGAACATTCCGGATGAGTAATCATGTTCCTTGTATATATGACGTATACGGGTTTATAGACGTCCTTTGTTCGATTTTGATGGTGCAGTGAAATTCCGGGAAGTGTTTAAAATAAGAAGATTCCTTTCTTAATGTCTTTGTTACTTACTTTTAATAACATTGAAAATAGTAATTAAATCCTTAGGGTGCATTAAATACCTTATGAATACATTTTTGTAACACTTTCTCGACTTAGTGGCAGCATAACTGCACCTGCCGTATGAGATAACGGGCCTCCTCAACACCAACGAAAGCAAACGTGTACCTATCCAACGTGAAAGTGCCGCCATCGCCCCACTACCACCCGATGGCTTGCGCGCGCGCCTTCTCTTTACATGTTGCGCAAACGCATGCGGAATGTAAGTTAATGTCTTCTAACTTTGTTTTAATCGTCGGCGTCATATAAAATACCTAACATTGTTTTAAACGTCAGCGTCGTATAAAATAACCATAGTTTATCTAAAGTCCAGTAAACCTAAAAGTTTTTATAAAAATTATGAATTTATACCTAAAAGTATCGCTGTGAAAGGAAATGTAAAAGATTCATAATCAAAAATACTAAATCACCAATATGTTTCCCGTCTTATTGAGTCTAAGGAATGTAAGAGTCATTCCTGGTCTCCTGGTCATGGTACTCAAAAGCCTTATTAGCATACAACAGTAACAAAACTGATCAGGACCTGCCATTTCAGACATTGCAAGCGTGTCAAAATGTCCACCGGCTTTGTCACAAATTAAATATCTACTAACACTAAAAAGAAAACTTGGTCTTGCATGGGTTGAAATGGTTAATTTTGTATTTTTTTTTAAATTTGGTATTGGTACCGTAGGTCAATAGTAGATATTGTGTAAATTAAGACATTCAACAATCCAATCGCTACCCGATAGTCGATGCTGCTTTTTGAAATCGCTTAGATATTATACATCATATTCCAAAACAAACCTACTTCTCAGAGCTACTTATGCTTTAAGTCATTTTCGTGGCTACCAATTGATTAGGTTCTCCAATTAGTTGCCGCCTCGCCTCTGTGTAACATTCGCGGATATCGCTGTACGTACTGTATTATTCTAGTGTGTGTGGCGTTCCATTTCGAAACTGGGTCACTGTGTCACATGGCGGCCGCGCCAAGTACCAGCCGAATGCGACGCCATCTTTGAATTTAGTTGATTCATGTACCAACAAAATCGTTACAATTCATTGTCTAGTCGCTAGAATTTAATGTTGGTCTTTCAAAAATGTTATGTTTCATCCGAAAGGCGCGAATTTATACGAAGTAACGTTACTGCGTCGTCAGTTGCTAACTAAAAGAAAATGAATGTTGGCAAACTTTCACTTTGCCATGGCCCGGTGTGTAATTGCGAAATTCTGTTCACGAATTCAATTTCTATCTTGCCTATCATTACAATAAAATAGAGAGAGCACAACGTGATCTTGTTTCATACATGGTCAGCCTAATTACTAATATTCTACATCAGCTCATTTAATCAAAGTCAAAAGTCTTATCCGGTTTGTAGTTGCAATCTTTTGCAAGCTATCTCATAACTTCTTAAAGAGTTGGATAAAACAGGTTTTATGAAATCACCGCCTCTACGTTAAATACCAACCGCTGGCTTTTAGCTCTACCTACAGAAATAATACCGGCTTCTTGATATTTTTTTATGGACTCGCATTGGCCTTCAACCGTTAGTATCCTTCATTCCGTTATATTAGTCAAATGTTGTGATGATACTAACATTTGTTTTTTTTTATAAACTAGTTGTCATATGTTTTAATTCAATGTCAATCTTTTCGTTTCCAAGATGTTGAGGGATTACAAACTATTGCAGAAAGTTTAAGAACCAACTACGGATTGATTTAATCTATAATGCGACTGGCGTAGAAGATCTGAAAGCAGATCGTTCGTTAGAGCGTTGGTTTGGTTAGGTATTGTGAAATTTGGACCACGGTGGAGGCCTTGCCTCTCACTACGATCACGATGAAAAGTGAAACTGCGGTGTCGACAAGCGTCACGTCGCGCCAAGCATTTGATGCTGTTTTTTTTCCGGTTCTTCTGCAGTACAATACAATCGGCTGTCACTGACAGCTAGGTAGGTACTGACTGACGTTTTATGAAAGTGTTTTATTTGCGAAATCATTAAACGTTTCATGAAGTTTTGATGTTATTATAGCTCACCCGGAAATATTTTATTTCCAAGTAGGTGAGGGCAGTGCTGCTGCTGTTGAAAGCGAGAGTAATTTGAGCAGCACTTTCCATTGCGATGGTATTTACCTAGTGATATCCGCTAGTCATGTGTTTTGCTGGAGTCGCAGTCGGTATTGGTAATTATGTAATCCGTTAGAGAATTTTTTAATCATTCTCACAACGTTGCATTGTCTGTCCCTGTTCGAGGCGCGGCGAGGGGCCAGAGGTGCGGGCGGCAGGCTCCGGCCACAGAATGTAGGCAAGTGTGACAAGGACACGCCCGTACTCCGCGCTAACACTTCCATCCAGTTTCTAACGTGCTCGGTGCGCGTTTCGCAACGCTCGCCCGCGCCCGGCCCCACTTCGCCGATGCACAGTGCACACTCGTGAACGATTACACCTACCTACAAGGTAACGCACAATACATACTGGCACCTGGCTGTTAGTACTCTTTCTTGCTTAATTTGATTGCGCCCTTGACGTCATCTTCGAAACAATAACTCAATGAAGTCAAAGTACTTTCGAGTAAATTAAATTACGGTCATAATGAGCTTTCGTGCGATGTGTTTGTTTTCTGATGACCTACTTCCTGTTGTTAGGGTAAACCGGTTTGCAAATCCAGATAAAGAGATTTTGCAAGGCGGCGAGCGGCTATTAGAAATGCAGCGGCAGCGGCCTTCCATTGAGCCACAAGCGAGGTGAGCCGCTACCTCAAGGCGAAATAACATTGATATTTGTTAATTAAATTCCCTGCTCTCCAGATTTACAACTTCCAACGAATCATAAATTCGTGACTCTACTTGATATTTTATTATTGTATTCTTTTTTTAGATTAGGTTTCAATATTTTTCTTACAGCGTCCTGCATTTTAATCTTACCGAACCTCCTCGGTTAATATCGAACTTTTGATTTTGAAATAACCCAAATAACTGTATTCAAGTAGTAGACTTACCCTTGCATGTGATGTGAAGGTACTTCAATGGTGGCAGAGACACGGCGGCGGTCACCGGCCATATCTGCTAGTCTGGCGAAATCAGTGTCCACGTCGGCCAACCTGGCTGACTTCCGGGACTCCAACAGCCTTATCTCATCTAGTCTTTTCTTTAGCTCAGTCCGCAACTGCAATAAAACATATACATGTATACTGCCGTATAGCAAGCTTGTATTCCTAAGATAGCTTCTACTTACCTAGTCAATAAGTTGACATACTCGTACACATATTAGGTAAATCTGCTAATAATTATGTTCCTTGTAACTTTGACCTAACTATGATACTAAAAGTACGTCATCAAAGCAAAATTTTAATAGGTAGGTACATTTTCACGAGACCTTGGTCAAGCAAGTCTCACCTTATGTTCGCTCGAGTTGAATGCATTTCGCGTGTACACAAGGTATACATAAAAGACAACAAAATTTATATTGCAGTATTAACTTTGAATGTTTACGAACAAGAGATCAATATGGCCGACCTTCGCACGAACTGCGATCGGGTTGACGAGTTGTCGTGACGTCATGATCATGACCGGGTGGAAATGGAGCCGGATACACGTTTCGTATCACGGGTTACCAGTAGATACCCGCGGGCTAATTGCGTAACACACTAACAGTTAGCAAAGGCTTTCATTTTGACAGTTCAATAACATTCATTGCGTTATTTACGTTGTTGAGCAGAGAAATTTTTCGAACATATAAAGCAATGGATTAGCAATATTCGTCAAAATGATTCAGATTATGATTGATAGTGTGTCACGCAAATTAGGGTGCTGCTCTATACACTGTTATAATTTAACTACCTGGATAATGCACGAGGTAAAACTTATTCATTTAATAAAACCAATGCTTTCCGTGTAGCGTACTCTGCTGATATATAAAATCACAGTACTAAGTATTTATTGGGAATTCCTAATATTATACATACCTACGTGTCGCGCTTATGCCTCAGAACAGGAAACACACAACTCAAATACTTGCTCGGTAGAGGTAAACAAGTTCTGATTCTGAGTGTGGTAATCTACGCTACTGGAAACTGAAAAGCACATTTATACATATTATTATCTATTGAAATAAATGTGCCATAATTTTCCGCCTATTGTAAGATGAATGTTTGATAGTATAATTTTAGCTTTGGATCATACATTACAGAAAAATATACTCGATTTATATGATAGATAGTAAATAGTAGAAATGTAGAAAACTAATAAAAGACTGGCATTTATCAATGGTAATAAAACATCTAATTAAAAGATACAGCAAACCGATTTGCATAACACACTATCAGTATCAGTATCAGTGGCTTTCATTTTTGCAATTCAGCAAAATTAATTGCGTTATCTACGTTGTTGAGCAGACACATTTTTCGAACATTATGAATCAATGGATTATCCTTAAATAATTCAGATTGAGATTTATAGTGTGTTACGCAATTAGGAACTTTTCGGGGATGTAATGTAACATTACGCAAGATAAATTTGTAGAAGATCACAATGACGTCATTAAAAGATTTTAGGGAATTTCCATCATGTTTAAAAGTTGCAGCAATAACAGAAAATATAATTCTGCAGCGGGGAAGTCCGCAAGCACGAAGTTTCCATCTTTCCTTCATCTTGTCTAAAATATTTCATAGAATCGATTTATCAGCCATACGTCGAAGTTTATAGTATCTTAAGGTTAATATATGACCTGAACTTGTAACACAAGTATTAGGAAGTGGGCTTGTATGACGCATGTATGTATACTTATCACGCACTGGTAAAGTTGCTTGAATCGCGGTCACACTCTCGGTCAATTATGTGCCACGAGCGGCGAGCTGTCGACTGGTTGACATTGGTTGCGTTTTCGTCGCCGGCTTCCTTCTACGCGGCCACCTTCGTGATTGACACGTTATCTACCTACATAATGAGTGTACGTAGTACTTTTTTTTAATACGTTAGTCGTCACGGATAACCTTGCGTATTTAGCATCAATTTAAAGCATCGATTGTTTGTATCTACGGTTACGAAGCAGAATCATCGTTTACGCTTTCGAACGCGGCGCACGATCAGCTAGTTTGAGGTTTTTTTGACCAGGCAGGTTAATCTCTCTAAATGCAACCTTTCAAAATTGCTGTCTATAAGACTTTAGTTGTGTATGGATACTTCATTGTAGATGATAATGAATACTTAGTATTGAACTTGTTATTTTAAATAGGTGAGTGAGGCCACTCACCTATACTATTAATACGTAGGTATGATCCTTATTTTGGTTAAAGATTAGTTCCATTCTTAACAAAGTGGCTTCGGTGCGCTCGCGCATAGGCATATATACAAATAAAGCTATTTGATTAAATATATTTGAAGATGGCGTTTCACTGGCATTCCCTATACGATCGGTACAGTTAGCGTTGAACGCTGGGTCGCTGATCACATCATACTTTCACTTTTACATGATTTCGTGCGAGTGTGGACGTGCCATGAGCCATGAGACGTGGACTGCCGCCCGTGCCCCTCACTCGAGCCGGAACAATGAAAGTTGCATTAGTGAGTCTCAATGATTGCTTGACATACATAATGTTTTTGCTACTAGAACTAATTGGGAATACCAAAAATGCATGAAAATGCCTGCTGCATCGGTTCTGCGGAGAAGGCTTCCAGTTGGGTTGAATTTGAAAGTATTATTGAATGACAAGTGAATGCACGGGTGTGACATTTCGACTCGTTTTGTTATAAGAATTAATAAGGTATTATTCCCTATAGTTATAATAATTGTCAGCTTCAATCGGTAGTTCCGTTAGACGTGCTAAGGTGATCGGCGGAGACCAGCGTGGTTATGTAAAAAGTGACAACTATTGCACAATTGCTTCATTCGATGGCGAAATGGACGGCTTTGAAATGCCAGTGAAAGTCGCCGAGCGACTTCGCTACATCGTGATAACGCTGGCATAAGTATTATACTGAGCTAGACATGCTTATTGCGTTTCATACTTGCAGTAATATTTTATGTTCAGTTAATTTATTTTATGCTGAATAACGATAACATGACAATTGAGGGAATGGTCGCGGATCTCCGTAAGCGATAGCCTTTACTGTTTATGCATAACAATGCATTAGCATTGCTGCGTTGCATAATCCGGCGACTGTTATGTGCATAGAGAAACCTGTCTGGTGGTACAGCTGCAAGCTCTGCTCATCTGTTCTCATCCACGATGATGAAATGCAGACATGATAATGTATTTGAATATGTCATGTCCTTGACCAGAACTTCTGACAAAATAAACTGCGTAGTAAATCCAATGGATAATTGTTTTAATTTAAACATAATAGTATGGCGTTTCATTCCTACGCCTTAGGTTTAACCTACAATTTGACGAAATTTTAAATTGTCAAATTATTAGATAATACGAAAATGAGGTTCACGGTCATTAGGAACGGCCATTGTATTGTTGTCGGACGTTGTGGAGTCATTATGGACCATACAGAATGTCGCATCATAGCTAATGTCAACGTTTTGGTGTCAATAAACTAATATTTATTGGATTTTGATTTGCGTAGTTATTTGTTTCAAGAAGTTTTAAATTATGAAAACAAAAATTGTTCGAGTAAGAATGCCTATGGTTGTATATAACTGACGTCAAAATTACCTGTTGCTGAAATTTACGGTGAAACATTGTTTAAACAATAAATTCCGAAAGCCAAATAAATAACCTTTTCTTAAACTAATATTCTAACTTGACTAGGCCGTTCGGTAATTTATCTAAACTTTGAATTATTTATTTTCGTATATTCATTCTTTAGGTACCTACGCAACACAGACTTACGCTTGATTTTTACGCGATAGTGGGGTGCTCTTGGCGGCACAGGATTGCGAAAACGGTCCGCTCTACTGCGCATCGATGTTGCCGCTGCGCAAAACGGATTATCCATGCTCGTACAATAACGCCTCTGTTTTGAAACGTTACATTTTCTGTATCTAATCACCAATAAGGAGAAAATCTGTTGCGTTCTAATCCATTTTACACTTGAACAAAGTCATTAGAATGTGATTTCTATATCAACTGTCACGAGAGTTTCTGCTTTATGTCCTCTGTATTAAATGTACATATTTAAATCTATAATGGCGTTGTGCGATAAGAGGTGTTCTGAATAATGCAGAGGATTGCTATTGCACCCTAATTGCGTAACACACTTTCTTCAATCACAATCTGAATCATTTTGAAGGATACACTTTGCTAATCCATTGCTTTATATGTTCGAAACATTTGTCCGCTCAGTAACGTAAATAACGCAACGAATGTTGTTGAACTGTCAAAATTAAAGCTACTGCTACTGTTTGTGTGTTACGCCACTACCCCGCTGATCAGCGAAAGCGTAGAACAAAATGACGAGTGTGCGATCAAGTGGCATTGACTGCAGCCGCACTGAGTCAATGCCTGAAGCCGGCCGGCCGGCTGTAGAGGCGCGCGAAGTACGATGTATGACGCGCGTGCGTGACGACACACGTTACGCCTGCGCCTGCGCCACTCAATACGACTTCACTAAATCAACATGTTTTTATCTACATACTTTCAGTTGTCCAGTACCTACCTAAACATACGTGATACGTAGGTACATACCGTCAAAACAAAATCAGAATAATCTAAACAGATTCATTTGACAAAGAGGGACTCGATTTAAAAATGGGTGTGACCATGGCACTGGGTATTACCGACATTTAAATTATTTAAGGTTATTTGGCAGGTCCACCATGACATAGGGGGAAAGTAGCGGTCGACATGGGATGACAATTAATATTTCATAATATCCTCGATACGTTTATAAGGTGAGGTACCTGCGTCCGTGATCAGATAAGTGACAGACAGAAGTTGACAGGACACTCTGCGGCAGGCAGGACAATGCACTTAAAATTCATTACGTATCGGTGGGGAAAACAATAGTGTGCTTCGGTTACATCGACCGATAAAATTACATTGAATTTATCTATTCAGCCATGTCCATGAAAGAAACTGTTTATCTATAAAGCTACTGAATGATAGTGACTGAAGTGTGTGGCTTAATCTAAACTAATATTATAAAGAGAAAATATTAAGTACATTGTTTATATAAATAAATAAATAAATAAATATCGTCTGACATTGCACACAGCACCATCTAGTTCCAAGTTAAGCACTTATTAAGGCTTGTGTTATGGATACCAGATGGTTGATACACTACTTAAATACATTTTTTTTTTCGTAAATACATACATATTATAAATATACATCCATGACTCGGGTACAAATGTCCATATTCATCATACAAACATTTGCCCCTACCGGGATTCGAACCCAGGACCATTTGGTTTCGCTGACTACACTTAGCCACTGTAGCCACTACACCAAACGTTATATGTTCGTTTGTTACGCTTTTACGCTAAAACGGCTGAACGGATTTGGATGAAATTTGGCACATGGGTAGACCATGACCTGGTTTAGGACATAGGATACTTTTATCTCGATATTCCCACGGGATCGAGACTTATGCGGGTGATACCGCGGGTCGTAGCTAGTTAAAACTATTTTCGATGCTGTGTGTAAGTATCTAATAAGCAGGAAATACGTATATCAAATTAATAAGGAATGTTATCGTTCTTCTTATCTAATAAAGTTGTAATTATTAAACTATAGGTAGGTTGGTAAGTACCTAATGCTGGCTTACAATTTTATAGGCGGTACAAATTTAAAAACCTAGCCATATAAATCTCAAATACAAATACTGGTCGTCGGACTCTAAATGAAAGTATTTGTGGGACCTATAGATGTCGATTGTTCTTACATTCAATATTCAGTGAGGCTGCAGTTGAAGTCACGTAGACACGCATGCATAAACAATTCGGCTGTCGGCGAGCGATCGTGCACTATTATATAGGTCAATAGCTCTACCATTACCCGATAATCGGCCTATTGTGTCTCGGCGTCATTGAATTCACAAAGTGAACTTTTTGTCGATTAGCTGCTCACTTCGAAGACATTCTGAAAGTCTATCGATAATTTAAAAATAGGTTATTGTCACCAACACCTACATGATCTGCAATTTGTTCTATTTAGTTCACCTTCAGTCTCATTACGTTAAACGCCTTCTATCGCGTAGGTACGTTACTACGTAGGTAAATTAAAGATAAGATAACAGATAATGTGGGTAGATTAGGTACTTAAATACGCAATATAAAATGTAGATGGTGATCTCTAACTAACGTTAACGTTGGTAGGTAGTACGTTAGTAGTAGGCAGGTAGGTACATCATTGAACTACTTCAAAGTGCTTTCTCTGTGATTATTTTCACTCGCTCTTGTCATTATCTTTTGCTTGTTACATTCGTCTAATAACATGATTGCTAGCAGCCGTATAATTCACACACTACCTAGCCCAGGCGAGAATTAATGCGAACACTGCAATGATTACAAATGAAGAGAGCGTCCTTTCTTTCACTTGTAAGCCAGTGAAGGATCACTGCTGTTCACCGAGTTCCTATAGCATAATCAGCCTATAATATTTGCACTGCAGTGACAAAGGCCTCCTCTCTTCGAGAGCCGGTTTACTCGGAGCCGGAGAGATATGCCGGTTTCCTCACGATGAAACCTCAACCTCACTGAGTTGCTATGATGGGTACAAACTATACATAACATTCTAACATTCATTTTTGAGCTGAAGCTAGAAATAGGCGCGTGGGCAGAAGTGAATCAACTTACACGTGCTAACGAAGAAATGTTCACAGATCTATGCAAATAGACAACAGATACCTATTCCAATATGACATTTAAGTTTCTGTATTATTTAACATTTAATTTGCTAAGCTTTATGAAGTTCCTTAATAAATAATCACAAACAGTACGAATATTGCTAAGGTTAGATAAGTGAGATACTACCCGTTCATATCAATACCAATTTATAACCAGAGAATGTAATATTACCTTTATAATCTGAATATTATTTTTATTGTTTCGTAATAACAGTTCATGAAAAAGCTATTAGAAACGTCATGACTATGACCACTAAAGCGCCGCGAGCTGCAACGCTTAATCGTCCAAAACGCTTAATCACGTTTCAAAGATTCAGACTAATGTTTACATAGAATTAGTGATTCCTATCGGATGTGTACGCTTAAGCTGATCAATCAATCGGCACGGCGGCCTTGTATGATTGGTGAATACAAACAGTGTTGGTTGCAAAGCGGATGCAGTGGAAGCAGGCCACGCGAGCCGGCGCCGCCGCCGCTCGCGCCACCGCACGCCCTCCGCCGAGTCGCTGCAACCGGCAACCTTGCCCCGAAAATCCGTGACCTACATTTTATACGTCAAAATGCAGCCGGTGTTTTTATTGCAACCATTCTCCTTGGAAAGAACCGTTCCAATTGTTGGATATCGGGCGTTTAATGCTACTTGACAAAATATAAGAGCACTTTTAGCATTTCCAAACCATTCATTTAACTAAATTAAGCATAATGGAATGATGAGGAAAACTTTATTCCTTGTAAATGAATCACAATTATTCCTGTTACAGCTTGCGTTTTGGATTTACGGGAAAATGTCGTCAGTGCAAACTAGGTCTGGCTCATCGATTGTGCAGGACGAACAGCGACCTAGTTGGCGAGCGCCAGGTCTGCGGGTCGCGATCCTACCATCTAGGCGGCCCGGTTTCGCCCGGGTAACCTCACCGTGCTCTATTTCTGGATGTAGTACGGTCAACAATTGCTATAGTTATTTATAGAGCAATTGCAAATGGTGCCTAATGATGCTGTTACTTTAGTAACATTAAAGAGATAATGATTATACTGTAATTATAATATTATGTGCTTCGTTCTGATACAATTTCAGTAAAAGGCAATTTGCGCGAGTCAATATTTAATATCGGCCAGATAGTAAATTTTCTTTTATTAAATGACAATCATAGTCATATGTCGTAATATAGAATTCTATTAAATTCTATCGTCGGTCGTCGTCGTCAGGAAATTGATGTTGCGTAGCGCCGACAATGATGCAAGCCGGTGGTGAAGCATGCCAGCATTTTATCTATCAAGTGCGAGATTGAATTTGATAGCGGATGACGTCACAGTCCGTAGCAATTAGAATTCTACGAACGACGTCATGACGCGTTGGCGAACGACTTAGCGTAGGCGCGACGCGACGGTGACGTCACGGGCGAAATGTTACGGCTCGCCGCCCTCTCTCGACGGGCACGCGGCCGCGCGTGGGCGGCGCGGGCGGGCGCGTAATATAGTCGACTTACACGTAAATAAAATGGCACGCTATTACGTAATTGAACGTGAAATCTGCACAAGGACACGATACCGATGTTTCGACATCACTGACTCCCGGCGTGATGCTATAATCGCAACGTTTACGTGCAACGCTTAGAAAAGTGAGCGTTTTACCTTGAGATGCCTGCAAGCGTGGTTGCCTCTCTATTCTTAGATATCGAAATAGTGCTAAATATGTTCGAGGGGACATGCGGCTAGCACGCAGGCGTCGTGACCTAACCTGACCCAAAAACGGAGTGCGACCCACCGCGCCCCAAGTTACCAGTTGATAACGGATACGGGAACCTGTTCGCTTCACACGGCCGCAGCATACGCATCGCGGATAGCACCGTTATACTGTTGACCTGCGATGAGCCAATAGAATAGCATTGACTAGGTGCCTACTTCATTAAATTATTCAAAGAATATACTAACAAAATCTACGCTGCCATAGGTCAACATCGAATGAGTTGAATGAATTCATACTCATTCATACTTACAATGGGACTGAGGTCGAGACCATCGAAATGCGACATAAAAACCATCGTTACTTTTTAGCAATTGTCTACTGTTTTCCGAGTGACTTCAGTGACATCAAACCAGCAATGTTAATAAACTTCAAATGTAATCTCATTGAATACTCATTGGTTTATTGTGATGACGTCATAATCACTTAATCTTGTTGTTATTTTATAGATATAAAAGGAGTGAAACAAGTGGCTCTATTTTGGAAATATATAGGTATGCGTTATATTTGCGTTGTTCAAAAAACAACGCAAGTAGAGGTCGGGTTTCGAATACGGGTACTGCGTCGTTGCTGGTTCAATATCAGCGATTCTGGGTCAGTGGGTCACCATGTCGGCGCGGGCGCGGGCGCGGTGCGCTCCCCGCCTCACCACGCTTGCTATTAAACTTGCTCTTCATACGAGAACATTTCGAAACGTTATGCATACTCTGCATGCCGACTATGTCCAGTCAGCTTTATTAATTTAGGACTAACACAAAGAAAACTACGAATTCTAGGGCTCGTAACAAGTGACAAGCGCTTAGTCAATTATCATGAAATCATGATTCATTTAACTAAGCACACAGTGCATTGTTTCCGTTGGAATTCGGTTTCCTTCCTTCTCACGGTATTCTCTATTCCATTGTTAGCATACTTGTAATTTGACCTGTATGTTCAAGATCACACTAAAACTTTAATCGTCGTTTAGCGCCGACACCGACGCCGGCATACAAATGTGGATGACATTGTGTAGTCGTAACTGTTGACTTGTGACACTCGCCCACGTAGTAACGGTCGCGGTGTGTTACTGTTACCTCAAACCCGAAAACGAGTTATTTTGAGTTGCTGAGTCAGCCGGCGAAAACGCGCTTGATGCAGAAAGCCGTCTGTTAGGTGGATCCAGTTCTTAGGATTGCGAATTAGGAGTCAAGAATACTGAGCTGATACGGCAATAATTTTTACCAGTTTTTCATGCACTACGAGCCACTTAAAGTTGCAGATGTGTTCTAATTCAAATGACAAAGAATCGAGATTCACGCCTTGTTCTGCCAGCTGTTTAGATAAGAGACATAAATCATGCAACTATTCCAAGGCGAATGCAATGAGGTCACTCTCAAAGGACCGACCTTACCTTCGCTGCTCGTTCGTAGGAGGACCAATATTTATAGCACAACAAAATCTAACAACGTCCATGAAAACAATGAAACTCTATAGTATATTGTTCGTACCCTCATCAGAATAAATCATAACAATATTCTGGAATCTCACAGTCCATATCGTTGACAACTAGATGGAATGGACCAGAAACAATATTTTAACATTCGCAACGGTTTTCTGACAACATTATATGGTCAATCATCTCTGTTTCGGCGCGAATTTGGGTCGAATACATTAGGCGCACTATTTTATCACCAAGCAGGGGAACTATCATGACAAGCGTTTATTAATATGTCAAGGATAGATATTTAAAGACACAAGTGTGGTTCCATTATACTAGTTTTTAGCTCTTAATAAAGCGAGTTAAATGGTAACATTTAACTCGCTCTCTTTTTACTAGTAATTTAAGTATATTGTTTGTAGTTATCATTAAGAAATCCTAATTCAATATTCTGATTGTGTTATTGTTAGGTACAGCTAAGTACATAATTTAAAATGTATACTTGACGAAATTAAGATTTATATCGGGGATTGATTTACTATCAGACCTAGGAAGCGTTTAAAATATCATAACTTGGGTCTTTAAACAGACGATACGCATTTACTTCTTTATATGTATTAGAGAATGGTTTCTGCGGCGTATAGCCATTTTAGTAGGTAGGTACGGTTGTAAAATGCGGTTAGCGTTTTGAGGTAAGATTTTGATTTGTAAACGTAATTGCGTGAAACGGACGGTTGGATATATCAAATACGGATAGTTATTACATGTTATATTTCATTATAAATAACACGTGATTAGGTGCATTAACGATATAAATGTGAGCTAGCAAGGCAAAATTAACTACTAGTTATTATCTTGCATAACATACACGCAGCGCGGCAGTGGACGCTCGCGAGTTGAATATTCTACCTGTTATAAAATAAGATCAAACACGCAACAGGTTGATACTGCGTAGATCTTAACTTTAAAAGAATATAGAAATAAGTGTGACTCCATAGTACGTTTTGCACCAACGTTAACAAAGTTAAACATAGGAAATGTTTTAAGACGCGTCCGGCTCGTGGCCTAAATCGGGCCCAGCACCATAAGTAAGCTATCAGTCTCTCGACCGACGTTCTGTGGCGTCTTGTACTAAGTCTCTATCGGTGTTATCTTATCAACCTTCATTTATTCAGAAATCGTGTCACGAGACGATGTTACCACCGTGAAATTAAATAAATATATATATATATGTATATATTTTTTTGTTATTCTGATCGGTTTTGTTCGACAAAGCAAGGTAAAGAACAAAACAACTATGAATGTGATTGCGTAACTGATCTATTATTATATTTTAATGCAATAATTAGATAGTGTAGATATAGACGCAGTTACAATTCGTCACGTTGTTGTGGTCGATTACCTACAGTCAGTGCGCGGCGCAAGGGGCGGGTAGTTTTCTCTTCCCATGGTTTCTGCACCAAGGCCTATTTTTGTAGTTCCGGTTGCGCTCTCAAAGATAAAAACTTAAGGTATGACTTGAAGTGATCAAGAAACTCTTGAAACAGATTCAGCTTGAACATTCGTTCTTCCATTAACGTTAATTTTGTATTGATTTATATTTTATGAAGAAGTTATTAAACAGTAGCAGAAAAGTAAGATCATTTATCACGATCGAAGATTTTTGATAATATTGTTATTATCTTTGTGTTATTTGGTTCTACAGCAATAAATAAACAAGTTACAAATAAGACGCGTTAGGAAAACATAAATAGAGTACAGTTTGTACAGTTGAGTGAAATTTGCGTCGAGCACGCGACGGCTCCACGCAACGGTAAGCGCCATGAGCGTAAGTGTCTTCGTTCCATCGAAAAAAATCTTAACTGGACTGGAAAATCTGGAAAACGCATTTATAATACGCTTTTGAATCATAACTACTTTCGCTAGCTATATAAGTTATGCGATATTAATTACTTTGTTGGCAAGTTATTACTGTCTGAGTGTCTGCTACCCCGAGGCCGTACCTACTCTTTATATTGTTGGAACACGCGCGATAGCTTGCTATTTCATATTCTTAGCTATATTACATGCAACTTTTTGCTAATGTGAATTCCAGTCAGCAGTAATAATTCATTGTGTACACCTCGCATCTACTCACACACTGTTGTAACCCACCATTGAAAGGTGAGGAAGAGAAATCAATTCGCAAAATGGCAAACTATTCAATACATTTTGATTACAGGTTTGATTTGATTGCGAAGGATGTACTATTATTAGCTGAAGCTGGACCTACATTTACTTTTAACGTTTCAAAAACGAAATCAATGAGCTGTTAAAGTGTTTCGTTTTTTAATTGTAACAATGACATTTAAGTGTCACTTTCGATAGTTCTTGTAAAAGTTAGTTGCATAAGTATATATTCAAGAATGTGGTGCTTGCACAGCTCACAGGTGTAACAATAGTTAAAGTAGTTCATGGTACAAGTAAAGTGAATCTGAAACTGTCACTGTACATGGACAATGCAGGTGCGAGCAGCACTTTCACACTCGCCGCGGTCGCGGAGTGTGGAGAGGAGAGCGTCGCTCGCTGGTAGCCGACGCCCGCGCCGCCGCCGCCGCCGCCGGCGCCGCGCCGCTCGTCGGCTCAACTCATTGCTCATTGCTTTTTTCTTTTATAATTTTATTTAGTTTGTGTACTTCCTGTGCGAGTCACAATAAACACTTTTTCTTTCTTTCTTTTCTTTCACTTCGGACCGTTTACGACCTCCGCAAACGAAAGGCGTTCCGCCGGTTACCGATACTGGGGAAATCGCTTTAAATACAGATTACGTAATTTTCATATATCAATTCAGATTCAGATGCAGTGTTTTGTTATAGCTCTCCAACGAATATTCGAGACTATTAGATTCTAGTTTCTATTACGACAAAAACGCGTGTTTGCAAATCCAAACAATTTCGGGCAACCATTAACTGGCTATAAGTGTTCTACTTAACGGCGGACAAGCCTGTGGTAAGGTTAGCTGATGTTGGGCCGCCACCGGCTAACGGTATGGCCACCGGCCGCGGCGGCGCGGCGGCGGCGGCGCCGCGCGCACGTGAAAATAATTCTTGACGCGATTTTGTAACGAATACCGTTACTCGGTTCCGGGCCTGCCGGTGACCTTATTTCTCAGCCAAGCACTCTTTATTTTTATATCTTATTGCATGACGTTATGACGCTGTAGTCGCTTTCAAGCGTTTTATATCAAGCTTGTTATTTTAAACGTAACTTATGATGGTGTAGGACTAGGTGGTACTTCAGTGCATTAATATTGTACTAAATCTTTGTGTTGCAAGTCATGTAACACAGATGTTTTAGAAAAGGAGATACGTATTAATATTAAACGAGTTAATGAATGCAGTTATTTATTCATTACGTAATTCCCCTGTCCTGTCCGGGTTTGCCGGTAAAATAATAGTTGTTTATGAACATGAATGCAGCGCAGCGGTGAGTCAGCGAGAGGTTTTGTTTAAATCGTATGTCGGTTCTGTACATATTATGTAGAGCGGGTTTGTCAGTGCTGACGCTGATGAGCACATAGAGCGGCACCTGGGGAATACCGCGCGTCATTTCTTTGATAAATCGACTGTTACTGTAATTAGAGATTTTTCAATAATAGATACCTATCTCATTTTGAGTTTCACCTGCATTTCTGCGTCCTATAAAAAAATACGCATCTGAGTGGTGTAGTCCGATCGCGTGTTATCTATCAAGATGTTTTCATGAAGTGCGCTGCTCTATCTAGCGCGGGGTGACACAAAAACTGTTTGATATATGGCTATTATTAATGGCACAATACACCGGCATTCGAACTAGTAAACAAGTGCGTATCGCGCGCGCCGTTTACGTTCTTTGTTGTGAGATTGTTTTTGTAGTTGCAGTTATTTGTTTAATCGTTTTGAAATTAAATTAATGATATTATTGTTTTTCGCAGTTGAGTGTTGTATCATGGTAAATTTGCTACACGCTATGAATAAATAAAATAAATAATGATGGATCGTAAACATGGCATCATCATCTCTATGAGTTAACTAAAGTGGCGGCTCGCGGGCCGCGCGTCGCTCCGCGTCACGCTGGTATCGCGTGCTACGTCACTATTTACGCACAACGGCACAAGGCCTGCGCGCGCGCACCTCGCTTCCTTATTGTTATTACAGTTGTAAAATCACAGCGCCATTACTTTCATGATCTTGTCAGGAAAACGTTGAGAACAACTTGTTTTTCGCAAATATGTCAGTAAACATAAGTTAATGAGTAAGCATTTTAATTGCTTTATTTCGAACGTTCCCGTTAATGTTGCGTCCCAAATTCTTTGTTGTTTTAAGTCATTTTTATTTTATGACTCAAACTCATCTCGGAAGGTCTTTATTTAACTTTTACGAACTTGATTTTGTAATCTCATAAGCGATCGCATAAATTGAGCGCTTTATTATAATGGAAATATAAAAACGAAGGTAATGCCAGCAAATCCTTTATCGAGCCTTGGCAAACAAATTGACGGTCATATTAAAATATTGAGTCGGGTCAACCGGCCAATTATCGACTGTGTAAATTACACATGAATTTAATATTGTGTACAAATTGTGGTCGGCGATAAGGCGGCCGATGCTGATGACGCATGAGGCGCGCGCGCCGGCCGGCCGGCCGGCGGCCGGCGCGCGTCGTACAGTAACTACGTACCTACTTTCAATCTATCGCGAACTGCCGGAGGAGTTGATTATTGTAATCTTTGGCTACCTGTTACATGGCGCGCAGTAAACTTAGTGTAACGGTCCGACCAGCTTATAAAATTTAGCGCATGCGTGTTCTAACGCGACGCCAAATACGTGCTACGCATTAATCCGTGCGGAGTTGATTTCAACAAGTAACTGTAACAGCGGCGACACGTGTTAAGGCTCCTACAAACAGGCGCGACACGCGACGCGAATCGCACGAGACACAAAGGCACCGCCTGTCGTGCGACGAGCGGTGCCTTTGTGTCGCGTGTGGTTCGTGTCGCGCCTGTTTGTAGGCGCCTTTATTCTTGTTTATCTAGTCGGTAGTGCATAGTGCGCTACTGCGCCTGTGTGTACCCGAGACCCGAGTGTATTGGTGTCGTGACCCACCGCTTTATCTAATCTCTATTGTAGAATGATTGAATCGCATTTAATATTTTCAATGATAAAGGCATCACCTTGCGAGCGCTGCCGAATTTTTAATGATTGGTCCTGTTATCTTTGCCCTTGATGTTAAGCTATTTTAATATCTCTATTGTTTAAATATTAAATACCTTAATGGGTATTTAATATTTAAACAGTGCGCTTTTGAAATCGACAATAGGTATACCTGGCCACTAAAATATATAATCTATAATACAGGTAACTAAACACACGAATTGTGCTAAGTAGGTCGGTACCTATCTAACACAATTCATATTTTTCCTGTTTGGCTAAAGCGTTGATCGTTTGTTTATAATTTTAGTGAACTGTTACAACAATATAGCATTAAAATATTGTGCATGCTACTCCATTGGGAAATTATTCATCCGATGTAATGGTAAGCGTAGCTTGGTAACAATAAATGATGTCATAGATTTCAATAATTGAATCATGACCAATAGACATGTAACTCGGGAACGAGTGGAACTGATTAGTGAACGGTTATGCAGTCGTTTATAGTCGGCGACGTGTAAGTGTGACCACAGGCAGGGTGGACTCGCGGTCGCGTGCATTGTCTTTTGCGATAAGTTGCACGGTTTCGCGTGCGATGCGTTGCCGGTGCATCGCGCACCGCTCGCTGCACGTGGAGCGGGGTCAATAGCTCGCTCCACCACTCTGAACAACACCGCTCGAACTGCATACACTACAAATAACCGATCACTGTCCACACGCACACTAATAAACGCTCCAATTATAAATAAATGCATATGCATCATTGTCTATGATGTGTTACCTCTAACTATTTATTATTGCTTTGGAAAAAAAATTAAACAGGTCTAGATACCAAAATGGTTAAGTAAAGTTTCAAAATCAGTCTCATAAATATTTTTATCGTTGATGTCTTTTGATAGAAAATTTTAAAAAAAGAGAGCTCCTTGAATTCGATTTTTCGTATAAATAACTTAAATAATAATAAGGTGTTCAACTGGGTTTCTTAGAATTTGTTAGGTTTTGCCGTCAACCTATATGAATGAAACGTTCTGAGAACTTACCTCATTAGTGGGCGAGTGGACCTGGACGCGTAGTTCGTCGGTGTCATAGTCGTGCTGCTTGACGTCAGCGTGCACTTCCCTCCCGTTGTAGGTGAGGAAGACGCGCTGGCCCGCCTGCAGGCGCACGCCCGTCATGCCACGGAAGCCGGGCCCGATCAGCTCGGCGTCGCGGTACTCGCGGTTCTTCATCTTCACGCTGTCAAAACGCACTGTGTAACGAGTGTTGGGAGTCAGGTTGATACAGTTGTTGTTCTCCGGAAAGGGAGCCGGCGTCTTCACCGCCTGGATCATCCCCGAATAGTACAGTCCGTCATCACCCAGCGCCGCGACGCGCGTCCCGATGATGGACCGCTTCGCGAGCCGCTTGCCCGTGGACATGGTGCTCAGTCCTCACTCTACTAATTGAACACTTGCGGCCTCACACCACTGTCTGGTGGCCTATAAAATTCTAATCACACCTTCACTTAAAAATTTCAAATCGCCCGGCGTACGCGTTTCGCGGGATAACCGTCACAGAATTTTGGAGAACTGACAGAATTTCGACGCGATTCGGCACGCTGTGCGCGGTCCGGCTCCTCAGTAGGCCGGGGCTGGTCGCGGCTCTCGCGTAGAAACATAATACGAGGGCAGGGTCCTCGAGGATCGGGACAAAGGAAAATCCTTTCGCGGTACTAAACTTCGTAACCGAGCTCACAGCGGACGACCTCAATAAGCGCGGTTCGAACACGAACTGGCTCGAGTGCGTGCGGCGCGCTGCGACCGGCGACACCGGCCGGCCGGCGAGCGGGAGCGGCGACCGCCCGTCTCGCTCCTTTGTTTTGATACTCAGCTGTTCGCGCGAGCGAGACGACCGAGTCAACGGCCGCGCGCCTGAGCTAGATGGGTGCTCGGTCGCCCGAGCTCTTCGGCTAGCGTTCGGGCGATCTCGCTGTGTTCAGCGGGCGGGCGGGCGGCACGCGGAGGGCAGCCGCCCACGGGCGACATTGAGGCGCGCCGGTTCGGTTCGCACGTGGAGCGCTAACGGGATTGCACAACGCACCGACGGACGCTGCCCGTACCCACTGTCCGCGGACGCTTCATGACACAGTTTCTATTCGGATTCGGGGTCGATTCAAATGTCAAGCAGATGCACCCACTTATGCAACGCAGTTAACGTGACCCAACTACGACTACGCACAAACTTTTGATTGATAATAATATTTGCACGATAACGATGTTATGTTATGAATCCTGATACTGTACCTGTTCGTCATTACAATAATTGCAAATTAAAAGTGGCAAGACATTAAGTACATAAAACTTTTAAAATATTCAGCTGCTCTGTTTGAATCAATACTAAACCTACCCTCTATTGTATGCACATTGCAATAACTAAATTCTAATGATTAAATGGTTATTAAGTAAGTACTTATTTAATTAGAAAATCACTTCAAAAGATTTATTTAAAATTTTATGCTTGGTGTTCTAAGACACATTGGAACATCGTGATAGCCGTGGAGGAATCCAACTTTTGTATCGCTCAACACAATGATAATTTTCTTCGCTTCACAGAAACAGTTCAATACAGCATCTAAACAGCAAAATACGAAAACTATTTTGTAAGCTTACTGGCAGCATAGTAGCAGTGCCATCTATTTAGAAGGCAAACTGAGCATGCTCAAAGCATTTCAGAATTAGAACTCTTGCATTTCCACGCTTTTGAGGTAGAAAATCCTGGACATAAATATTGATATTGCAAGACTTAAGAGCCTAAGCAGTTGCTTCACATGTCGGAGGAGGTTTTCACACAATAGTAGTGTTTGATGTTCTGTTTTCCCTTCAAGGGAAACAGTGGAAACGACTTGTATGCATAACTAATTCAGAAATACGTGTAACGCCGGCTTAGTTAAATTCACAGGTATAGATAGCATTTTGTTCAAAACTTAATTGCTATGGCGAAAAGATAGAAAACTGCTGGTTTGTTATCAGTATCACATATTATGCTTGGTACAAAATAGGTTAAACTTATAAATTTCAGGTTCTATAGAAAAACATAATGCTACCTAAATTAGCAATATAACGTCACATGTTTAGTTATGGCCGGCAAACTGGCGCGCACGGAGGCATTACGTCATCAACCGAACTATTCCATGTGCCTACTTATACTCTATGTTTATCAAGTTTATGGTCACATTTGTTTACGTTATGATGTTCAGTGTAAACACATTTACGTAACTTTTGTCCCAACAAACGAATCTCATGAATAGAGGTCACTCTCTATTTATCAAGTGCGTGAAAATTTGTCTTTCGTAAACAAACCCACGCTGTCCGTAAAAATGGAGTAGGAACTGTTATTAATATGTGTGGACGGAATTGTTTACTAAGGTTGTCTTTAAATATTAAACGCAGTTTTCGCGTGATACCTACCAATATGTTGAACATTTGTCAGCTTTATTGATGAAATCTGCTCTACATAATTATAATCGTTTCCCCAAACTACCGATTTACCTAAACGTTCCAAAAGTAAATTATAATTCTATTTCCTTAACTTTAACTGTTCATTGGATAATTTTGTGAAATATTTATATTGAGGATTAAGCGGGGCATATAGGAGCCTTAGTCGTTGACGTCCCGTTGACGGTGCCGGTGGACAAACGGCCTTACACCGTTAGTCCACCCGCCAACGTCAACGAGATTATTTGAACCGAGCGTGACGGCCGGCGCGTGGCGTACGGTGGACTGTGGAGTGGACACGCGGTCATAGTAAATGTATGTATCGCTACTTCGGCACCGTCATCTCGTTCTCGTTGAGTTCGCAGTGGACGAACCCTATTGGAAAACCCCTATTTAGTAACAAGAAATCACGGTCGTCAGTGTTTTATGGATCACTTATGGAACCTTGTTTTTTACACGTTTTTTCTACGGCGCGGTTTATACGCCGTACCGTAAAGAGACCGTACCGTGCACAATGTGCCTTAGGATCCTCCATCCAAACGAGTCCAGGCCCATACAACACTGACGACCGTGCCTACACACGGCGAATATCCCGTAGTTTTTCACAACAAGGAAAACGTGTGTGTACCTACAAAGGGCCTTAACGTAGACAGAGAAAACTATCTCTGTCTACGGCATAGAGCAACACGGACCACCGGCGGGTCTACGGGCCTTAAGGTTTTATAATAGCTATGACATCCGTGACACTCCAGGTAAACTGCACTTTCAATTTCAAACATTATTTTACGTACCTAGACAGAGAAAACTATTTTACATCTAGCCTCTACCGGCCAGCGCTACCATACAAATGAGCAGTAAAAGTCTGACGACCTCTTTATTCTCGGAGTCGTGACTTGTGGCTGTTTCTAAACGTAATCCCAGAATCAAGTTCATAATAGTCTTTTGACGTTTAACTATAGAAGTATCGTGCAGTAATGATTTCTTGTTATTAAATAGGGGTTTTAGCGTATTAAACTCTAACGTAACCGTCTAGTGTCCAGACATTTCGCCGATACAAAACTTATGGATAGTTAATATTAAAACGAGCTTAGAATTCAAACCACACAGTGATGAAAAAACCATTTACAAAGTACCTACCTACTCACCTACCCACGGAAGTAGTTAGGTCTAGTTAGTAATGATGATGACAGATTGCTTTGAGCATAGGCACAATGAACTGGAAAAGAATATTTTTTTAGCCTTCTGTAAATATAGTTTCATACTTTCATTGCCAACAAGAAGTATTTTAAAATACTGCGACGGTAAATGAACATGCTTTGTTCTGAAAACGTGTATGATATGATTCTGTTACGAAAAATTAGATATAAGTACCTAGGTATATGGCAAATCTCTAAGAGCATTTCTCTATGCATCCTTACGGCGGCGGCGCCTACATTTGTCTTATTTTAGAACAAGTTTTTGCTCCACGGGAACGAATAACCGATATAAAAAGTATCTTATGTTCTAACCCAGGTCATGATCTACACATGTGCCAAATTTCAGCAAGATCCGGCCGTTTTAGCGCGAAAGCGTAACAAACAAACAAACTCACTTTCTCATTTTTAATATTAATTAGGATGGGGATTATTTCTTCTATTATCTGATTTTAACGTATTCTCATTCGTATAATTTTAATTATATACCAACTTAAATGATTTTGAAACTACATCATCGCATAGTCAAGTAATAACAATATTTTTTCTACGTATAGGTACGCAGATATCAAAATATCGTTGCATTATAGGTACTTCACGAACGAACGATTATTCTCCTATAATTTTACATATTCCGCAATATGTGTAGAATTTCGTAGGAAGTACGTGTCTAAAATAAAAATATGTAACATTCGATAGCGACACAAGCGCATGGGCACGTTTACCTTCTTGCTCCAAGAAAAAAAGTAATAAGAATGATAATAAGTTTCGATGGCGGCACAGGCTTTTTTTTTTTGCGGGTGGGAAATCATCAAACAACTTCTCCCGCTCTGGGCGGAGCGGGAGGGCGTGTCAAACTCTTACTGACTAAAACCCACCCGTGTTCCTTCAGTTACCTGTGCCAGGGGCCACGGTAACCCTTTCGGACTTTCCCGCAACCCTGGCAGGCATCGGCCCTAGCGGACCCCGTCATTGATGCTGACATCTCTTTGAGGCGCGCGCGCCGTCGCGGTCGACCCGAGCCTGGTCCTTATCGGACGGCAAGCTACCCATTGCTCGCTGTCCGCAAGGCATGGCACAGGCTGGATTCTGAACTAGGAGATACAATATAATAAGACAAACCGAAGTGGTTGGCGGCTCCGACGCAATGTTTGGGTGGGCAGGACAATAGGTAGACTTTCGTTCGGTTGACAGTCGGGAATCTGGATATGGATAGCTCAGTTTAAAATAAGGCCTTGAAAAAGTGTTAGATACATCTATATTTACAATCATAACTCACACATAAAATCATGCCCGTATTTCCCCGAAGGTTTTTAGGCAGAGTCCTCGTTAGCAAGAAACTGTCGTTGTCCCTGTATTATTAATTAGGTATCTGGTCTATTTTTCATAAAACCTCATTAATTAAACCCTATAGATAATTGTCGGTAAAGCATTCACAATAGCCTAAATAATGGCGTATTATCATTACTGCCTCACCTAGGTAAAACATTTCGTCATCATAACATAATATTGCAACGGTGCGTTTAATTAAGTTATCTATTAGGTACATTAGTTAAATAGGTTGTAGGCCATGTAAACGATGTTATGATAAATGAGCGCATTGCAAATATTATTGCCTATCTGTAATATTATAAAGATTCAAAAGGCTCCCGGAGACAGGCGCGACATGTCGATCTGACGCGATTCTGGTAGATCAATTTCCATGTATATTCATAGAAACTGTGCTACTAGAGCCGCGTCGCGCCTGTCTGCGGAGCCTTCAAGTGAGATAATAAATTATTTTATAGTGACCTTTTTAAGAATGTTTGCTTTCTTGCTTGTTTGTTTGCAGGTACCTATAATTATGTAGGTACCTACGTGTGCTTGTTTAATCTCTAAATTATTTGCTTGCTTGCAGACCTTGCAGTTTCGCTAAATACCCGCTGGCTTTTTAACGCGTGTGCTAAAATACTTGCCTGCTTAGTTGTTAGCTTTCTTGCTTATTTTTTGTATGCTTCCTTTGATTGCATGTGCACTTGAATACCTATTATTATTTTTGTCTTATGCTTGCTTGTTCGTTTTCTTACGTGCATGTTTTATGTTCTGTTTTTACATTTACAGGATTATTCATCTATTGTGAGCAAGCTTGCATGTGAGCTTATTCTTGCATGCACTGTGGCAGACGTGGCAGTTCAATATTACGTTTGTATAAATACTTTTTGAATAATTACCATTACGCTATGAATTAGAAAAAAAATCACTAAAGGTTTGTTTGGAAATGAATTTAAGAAAATTAATGGATATGCACAGTAAACAAACAATCTGGTTATCTAATACTTACCAATAAGTATTAATTTCAATCTTCAACTGATAAACCAAGTTTTCCTTTCGATAATAGGTATTTGTACAATTCCGGTTTAATTTGCATTTTGTTGACACACGATCGTATCAATAGAAAACGTGTCTAACATACCTACTTCATACCTATCCATTTAAATGGTGAACGTTAAAAGGGTTGAACCAACCAATAACTTATTGTTTTATTACCGTAACTTTTCATTACCTAAATATTGATATTTAATATCAATAATATCATATGGATTTTGCCAATCGGGTCAGTCGGATAACCGTATTTATTAAACAAATAAACTTTAACGTTTTTAAACAAATCTATTTGATCAAAACCGTTAAAACATAAGTATTGCATAAATAAACTTTTGTTTGCAATAAATACCTCGTTGGATTTTATTGCAATTCATTAAAAAGTTAAACCAAGTGAATGCTTTTAAATCGTATAATACTTATATTTTTTATATTATAATATGCGACCTCGTTATTGATTGCTTCATCACGAATCGTCACTGGCGTTAGGCCTACGACACAAACGTTGACTTTGGCCTAACTAACACGCCGTTTGTTCAAGGAGTTTTAATAGTAGATACCTAATCGATAAGCGAGATCAAAACAAATGAAAACGTAGGTACGTAGATACCTACTTCCTAAGTCTTAGGTGTGTATAGGGGATATACCTACTTACTACTCAGTATTGAAATAATTATGATGACAAGTGCGGCCACGTTTATATAACGTGATCTTAATTAAAATCATGATCATGAGTAAGCATGATTGATTACGTCTACCCTGTCCACACCGCGGACCGTCACACGACACTCCTACGAGAACGCAAATACCGACACCTAATAACTAGTTAATACATTATTAATTAATAAACTATTAATGTTATTTGCCTGTGGCTGTTGTGCTGTGACTATTATTTGCATTTAGCTAATTTTATTAAGCCTCGTAATTCATACAGCTACGTTAATAGCAATTTATCTAATTATTTATGTGATGTATAGCTATGTTAATACGTGTCTATAACTTAGCATAAAATATTTGTGAGCCAATACATAAATACATAAAAAATAATAATTAATAAAAAAAATAAAAAAATTAGCGAAAGATCCAAGTTTTAAGAAGGAGATTCAATCATTCCGATGATCACCAAATAAGCTTTCAAGTAACAACGTTATGATTTTTCATCACATCCGTGAGATCAGATGGCAACAGGTGCTTATAGGTATACTGGACCAATAGCAGTGTCGACGTGAATATGTGTGGGTGAAGATGCTTGTCTGTGTACTGGGTCGACAACTTAAAACTTGGGGTGACTCCGAAGTTATAACCAATAACAGCCCGGTAAAGTCATGTGGATTTGTTGTCCCGATCAGCTGTTAAGGGAATGCTTACAAAAAACATCAACAAACCTGAACCTGCCCCCGGCGGCGGCGGCGGCGCAGGTAACAAAGGCGCATAGAATGACAATAGCAGCACTTCAATGGAATCTCGCTCAGATTTGTTTGGGGAGAGACTTCGTAGAGCGAGCTACACCAAAACGAAAGTAACAAAATCGCTTTTGCCTTTGTCTGTGACGTTAGACACTCGCGTTTTTGAACATTTTCTTTATTAAAATGTGTTAACATTAAAGGTACCAGTACTTTTCATTACAGTTAGGTACTACCACCTATGCACATTTGAACGTGAGTGAAGAGTAGTTTGAGTACAGGGTTGATAAAATCATTACTTAAAAAAAAAAAACTTAACTTGGAATTATGTATGATTTAATCGGACTTTTTTAATTTAAATCAGAATTTTTGGATTACTTACCTACTTATATCAATCATTTATACGCTTTTAATTTGGTATTCAATTTTTAGAGGCAAAGCTAAAGAAAAAACACAGTTACATATTTATGGTTTTTAATCACTTTTACTATTAATTAACAGAAAACCAACGATATTAGGTTGATTTTCTCAAAAAGAAAAAATAACAGAAAACTTAACCAAAGCTTAAGGCGCCGTGCGCGAAATCACACATTTTGGAAACATTTTATCACTATTTGAGACAAACGGAAAAAGAGTTTAAACTATTTTTTTTATTATTTTTTGTCGAATTGAATGCTATTGAATGTGGGCTGCAAGGGATTTCAGTGTCGGTACTATACCTATTATTTCATTGTTACAAAGTTAACACTGAATATAAACATGCCGCAAACAGATTTTTTTTCTTGTAGATACCTACCCATCTTTTTTTCTTCCAGACATCTTAATTGCAATTTCGGTTTTTGTTGCGGTGCACAAAACAACTGATTTAAACCAAGTGATAAAAAAAAAACCACTTGATTTTTATCGTGATTTAAATCATCTCAACCCTGATTAGATGTACTTACAAGGTGTAAGCTCTATTTTTAACCCTTATTTATTAAGATCACTTTGTTTTCCGTCGGCCAAAACCCTTTTTTTTGTGTCAGTCGAGTGCAATTTTTTTTAGTAGTGTGAGGTATGTTACTAGACTGTAACTACGTACCTACATCTAATAGAATGTCTTAACTAACTGCAAGCTTAGAGTCACACTAGAATTCGTCTAGACAACAATGTGGTGACGGATAAGTGATTAGTTCTTCATTGTCAATCAACAACAGCTTAGAATTAAAAATAATGTTCAATTACGACAACTACATGCAAGACATTATTAATACGGTTTTATTGATGATAACGATAAGCAAGGTCATTAGAGTCGATCCGAGTACGAATTCTGACGTCGATTATAGATACAATAACAAATACTTATTTCAATTAGAGAACTTGTTTATCTACTAGTAATTTTTGTTAAAAGGTAGAGACTTGCCGTACAACTTTGGACACTACTCTGATCGACTTTGCTTTGTAACAAAATAAGATAATTTTAAGTTCGACAACATGCAAAACAAGTTGTGACTACTATAGATATGGACGTTAGAAGTAGATACGTTCTGCCCTCGTTTTACTTTAGCTAAGCTTCCGGGATAACCGTAACCTACATAATTATTCTGTATTCGTGAAACTTCAACACTTTCAACAGTCCCTAAAATAGTAGATACCGACGCGACGCGGCGACGACGACGGTAGGTTTTGGTAAGTCAGCTTTTCATCGGCGTGTCCATGGAGCATGATCCATAAATGCAACAGGCGATATTCAACGCTACGGCAAAACAATCATTAGCATGTAATTAGGACGCATGTACTATCGAGGAAGTTCATATCTAAGCAGTTTTAGAACAAAATCCCGTGAACACGTTGACCGCATCTGTTTTACGTTAGTTACTGTTAGCGCCCGAGCGCTACAGGGAAAAATAGTCCTAAAGGTGCATAGATATGAACTTCCTCGATAGTACCTACTCATACGGTCACATTTGCGTACTTTTATAATTCTATTTACTCGTATAACCATCTATAGTCTGCTCAGATAGAAAAAAAATGTGGTGTTACAAGTTTCCGCGTGCTAGCTAAATAGATTGTATACCAAACGTGTAATAACGGTATACTTACCTATAAATAAAATAGGTGCTTGATAAAAATAGCACAATCGTAAACCGCATGAGATAAGTTTGTGTCCAGCGGTGCAATGGTAGGACAAACCACGGTTTGATATGATAACGATTTAGTACATTGTACCTACTTTGATAACGGTGTAGTGTCACCTATTATTATGTTGTCCCTATCTGTGGCTTGAGCCCCGTCAAATACCTACTTGTCAATTTGCGGTTTGTGATTACGGGAACCTTTCTTTCCCTCGTTGTTAATTGTAATCAGTGTTATATCACCGAATATACACCTACATAATAATTATGTATATTCAAGCGGTGAGGTTTCTATGACCTTTAAAATACTTATACTTGACCATTTAAAAAGCAAGCAAGTATAAACTCGTTCACCGCTGAGTTAGTTGACCCCTTAGGTTTTATTCTTGGTGTTATAAAGTTGCATGCGTTCTATTTGCGGCAATCGGGACAGAAGCAATCGTGTATTGCAGGTATTTAACAACTGGAAACATTTTGTTTTAAATAGGTACGGAAGAATATACCTACTTTATTAAAAAAAAAACCTTGTTTCCATGCCAATACCGTAACCGTATACATACTCCCTCGACCTTGAATTATATTACCACAATGTGTGACAAGCGAGCACAAAGCAATGAATGTGCGTACATACAGCCATTGTTCTACCAACTTATGTAAGTAACCACATTGGATACGATTTAGATTAAAGTAACAAAAACAAATTGTTCAAATAATTGATTTAATTGTTCCTGAAATAATCTATTAAATTAAGAAAGAAGTCTTAAGAAAAATAAACACAAAAAGAGAAATCTTGGAGGCGCCGGGTATCGATCCCGGTACCTCTCGCATGCTAAGCGAGCGCTCTACCATCTGAGCTACGCCCCCGATAGGATCAGTGTCGAAATTATGTATCAGGTTCTACACTGATTTTAAAACTTCTAACGGTAATATTCCGAACAGAAAACAAAACACGGACTTTATTTTTATAAGAGAGGGAGGTATAGGAAGTTCGAGACAATTTGCCGCTGTCGTTAACTTGGCAATAATAATAGTTGTTAATAATAGTGTGTGTCTATTGTTGGCACTTGGCACAACCAAATAATAATGTGACTTTATTTTGAAATGGACCACTTTTTTATCGGCAATGGTATACCTATTATAAAATAGTTACTAATATGTCTGTTTTACTCTGTGAACAAATAATAAAATAATTATAAATAGTTTGATTTTGCATTCCATATTGGCGCTCCACAGAATGATAAATGCCTCAAAAAAAGGGGCATCCCTTTTTTATTCTATTAATCGGAAGTATGAACTAATAAGAATGCAAAATAAAACACCTAGATCTTAAGAATACTTTAGAACCGAGTTATAATTTTTATTAGATTATTGGATTTTCAGCAGAACAACGATTTGATAAAAAAATATTTGAACATTTGGTTTTGAAGTTTAGTGAGAAGGTATTAAAATAGGCGAAACGGAAAATGTTTCTTTTTCCTTTTTATTTTTTCTCTCCCGACATCTTTTGTAAGTAGCACCTAATATTTATCTTAAATTATTCTTCAGAACTATACTATACTTACACTAAAAAAAATCTGATGCAATTCGATCCGGAAATCGAAGATAATAATATAATGATAATTCTATGGTTTTCAAATTTGCCTCTGATAATATCACTCTCAGAACACAAAAAATGCAATGAATAGTTTCTGTTCAGACAACAACTTTTGTATTGGTAACAATAGAAAATTTATTGTCTGACACGCGTAAGCGTGTCCTGGGTGCAGTACTTTTCTCTAGTATTTTTAAAGAAGTAAAATTTTTAAGTTTGTGGATTTGTATATTCGGGATAATCTCCGAAACTCCACATCCGATTTCAAAAATGCTTTTACTAATAGAAAGCTACACCATTGGCGAGTGTCGTAGCATGTTTTATGATATAAGTATATGACTTTAACGGAGAAGCTAGTAATTCTAGCTAGTAATTTAAAAAAGTAAAAGTAAAAAAAAAAGTAAGTAGAAGGAAGTCCTCGTTTTCTGTCACAAGAGTTGGTGTGTCAATGTGTTCAAACTCTACGAGGCTTGTGATTTGGCTGAAACTAGAAACATCTGCTTGGGGTTCTTCTATATTATTATGGAGATCAATGGATTTTAACAAATTCAAAACTTGATTGATAGAGGTTGGCGCTTTAATTTGTTTGATTGATTGATTTTTCAAGGTCTTTATTACTAAACAGATGGTTACAATGGTGTTTACAAATGATCTTATTCTAATTGTACACAAATCGCGATTAATCTTGTTACATAGGCTATATTTCGCCTTTACAAACATTAAAACATGTTTTTATTATCATATTTGCGTTGACATGGATTAACTTATAATTTGCATCGTTTAACTACTAGGTATGTGCAAGTCTTAGTATGGACCCACATAATATTTAATGAATAAAGTTACAAAATGTACGCTTAATTATAATAATTAATAATAATTTAAGTTAAGTAGCGGGTAGTCCGACAATAATCTTACATAAACGGCCGGTCAAGTGGCGTCGGCTGGCAAGCGAGCCATCGTCATGATACGTCACGGAGGAAGTAGTGATGGGGCAGGCGGTATCGATTGTACGTGTGAGCGTAAGACAATGTACTTAGTCTGCTTTTACCAATTGCAGATATTAGAGCATTACAGTGTGATGGGTTTTTATGCAAGTAAAATTTACGTGAAATTTTTAATATAAAATCTTTTAAAAATGGATACTTTATACGCATGTGTAAAGTTTTAAGGTTAGTGCGAAATGGTGTGTTGTATGATAATTTTAATGCTTTATTTTGGATCGTTTGGAGTTTATTATATTTTGTTTCTGCCAGACTGGACCAGACAGGTGCTGCGTAAGTTAAGCATGGTCTAACTAAAGTAGAATAAATAAGCAATGTTGTTGATTGTGTGATTGATAGAGGTTGGCGCTTTAACTTGTTTAATCTTTGTTGAAACCTGATACCTATCGGATATTATATGGGTCTGAGACCCCTTCCCAATACCACAAAAACTCCTTCATCAGAAAAATATAAATTAAATGTATAAAAAATATTTTTATATTAAACGGTTAAAACCGTATAAAGATATTTTTGTTATGTACAATACAATAAACAAACATACATACGCGTGAGACAAAATAAAATATGTAAAGTATACAATTAGCCACTATGAGCAATTTTTAAATTTCACAATATTATTTTATGCCAAGAAAAGTTTTTATCCCATTAAATTACCTGTGGGTACCTCTATACCTACTGTTTACACATAATGAGTACTACCTACTTCAATTTAAGAATTAAAACGGTTTTTGATTAGCGAAAATCCTGTCAAGCATGATATTTTACAGGGAGATTATCATAACACTAAACAATAACGTGTGTAAAAATAAAACGCTACTACCCTCTTGCTTTAAATTGCTTGCTTATTATTTTTTATTTTTTTAAGTTGCAGATTACTTGGTTGCATTATTGCATACTCTAGTTATAACATAAAAACGCTGCTTAAATAATAAGTTATAACAATAATTTATATCTCTATGGTTAAACAGAATAAAATAATTAAAAATATGTAGTTCTGGTTCTAAGCTGAACTGGTATCTTGGAAGTTCTACTCTAGCATCCAAAACAGTGTATACTATCAATTAGAAGAATTAAAAGCGACATCCGTTATTGTGGCATTTATCATACTGCGCGCTCTTGAAGGAACTAAATTAATTATTTTTCTATAAAAACTATCGTAATCGATGGAAATCGTTTGCTTCTCCACCTATATACGTACCTACTAACAGGCTTCAATGATTCTTTTACTGTAGTTATGTTGTCAGTAGATTGATCAGGATGTTCGCTGGTGTATTAAATATTCATTAATTACTGTGCGTCCTTCATTTGTAGTAATTAACGCAGGTGTAAGGTGATTTTAATAATACTTCATTTCATGTTTATACAGTTTATATTTACAACACGGATAAATAACACATGAAAATACCCAACATTTTAACAAGAAATACAGGGTGACATACATACCAACACGATAACATGGATTAAGCACATGATTCTGAACCCCCCCCCCCCCCCCCCCCCCGCGTTGAAATATTTCTTCGCTAGGGGTCTAGAATCGTGTCGCATTAAAAAAAAATTGTTTTAAATAGATAGTAACAACGGTATAAAATATAAATAAACATTTGATGTGTAGACTAGTATAAAAATAACCTTATAAAAGGAATTTATCAAAAACGTGTTGTCGAAGCTTGGAAGTTAACCATTGATTAAAAACTTAATTATGTACAAGAACCATAAATCATATATTTATAATAAAAGCGTAATTTTGAGACTTATGTAACAACTAAATATTAGCCGGCAACTGACCAGTTAAACATTTTACTTAATTCTCATTACATACTAAATTGGAATGAATAAAAATCATTGTCGTCATTATAATTATTCATTCATACAAATTATTCATAACACCGTCGGATTACTAAATAGGCTTTGAAATCGATGGGCCTCGCGCCTTAAAAGGGCTCGCGACCACGGGCAAGATTCTACGACCTTAAAAACGACTGCCAAACTCTCATCTTTATGGCTAGCCTATTGTTCGGAAATGAAACCTAGCGGTCTAAAAACTGAGTTAGACTGTCCTCGAAATATCTTTAATATTTCGCACTGGATCGCCACAAATTGTCTTTTATTTTATGTAACAAAGGCTTTTTTGTTGCGGACATTCTACTTAGCAGCAAATGACTTTCGCTGCTTTACAATAGATACAATCTAGTTGATCGTCTGCACAATTATTGCCGCTAAGGAACCTCAAAATAATTCGGCTTTGTGTATTTTTATACACTGTGAATGTCCCATCAGTAGTTTAAAAGAGGCCAGTAATAAAATTTATCTGAATGGTTTTATTTAAACACAAAAAAAGCGTTACAAAATGGGTTTAAAATGTGATGTTATGGTTTTATCATTTCAATATTTTGGTATGAGGTGGACAAAGACTTCTGGCAAACATCTTATATGGTAACTAGTACATCTTAAGTTCCGAATAACTCTTATCTTTCTATACGACGCGAAGAACTTTTAACGAGACTGATAATAATATTTGGGCCACTGTATTCTTGATAGTATTTTGAATAATGCAAGTAGGTAGGTATTATATTAACCAGTAGTCTCGATGTGACTAGGAGGTAGATATTCAGCTGTCTCCCTCTAGCATGACGACTTGAGCTCCCTTGCCGACGGAGTCTCCGAGGTTGAACGGTGCAAGTGCTGCGACCACTCCGTCGCGGGGAGAACGCACCACGTACTCCATCTTCATGGCTATGACCACGAATAGGGGCTGGCCTTTCACCACCTGAACAAGTTTACTCTTGTTACGTGCCATTCATAATGACGCTGGTAACGTTATCGTCATATAAATATGATATAAACAATGAAAATGCGGTATAAAATATGTATATAATATAAAATTAGCGCAGTAAATGTAATCCTAATGTAAAATCTTAAGTTACCTCTTTAGTAAAGAAGTTTATTTCCTTTTTTACAGGAGCTGAACATTTACGTTGATAAAATGTAAGAATGGACCGAACATGGACAGCAGTGTTACGGCAAATACCTGACAGAAAGTACGGCGTGATGCTTACGATGCTTTTTAGATCACCCATGGTTGGCCATGACATGTCATGCCAAATTTACGGCGCTTACAACATCTATGATCAACAAATCAGTATGGGACAGTTTATGGGGCTGATGACATTGACTCACTTTGTCCCCCTTGCTGACGAGTATCCTCTCCAGCACGCCGGGCGTGGGCGATGATGCGCTGTTGGCCGCGGCAGCCGCGTCCACTGTGGTGGCCTGGTATTTGGGTCGCGGCAACTCCACTATCGTTTGACCATTCTATGACAAAAACACACGAAGATGATTTATTGAGTGGGCGGTGTTGGCAAATCAAAATATTTTACGAATCTTTTTCTAGAGTAGCCGAAAGTGTCGCAACAATTTATTTACTTGTCGACGAAACGGAATTTGGAGTAACGGTGATCATCATAATTAATATAACCACAAAAAAGTCTAGGATTTGTTTATTCTTTGTTACAATATATAGTATTTTTAACATACTTTTATTAGCTTGGTACCTACGAGTATGTATCTATGTAACGGAATTTTTGAACTCAATTTTCATCCCCTTCAAAACGTCGGATTGATTTGAAACTTCGCACACTTATCTAGGACCGGTCCGATGACAATGCGATAATTTAAATAGTTTGTCCCATTATTCTTGTCAGGATCGTCAGGATTGTCGATTTTTTCATACAGTTTCGGAGATATATGATTAATAAATTAGTTAAGTATTCGAAATTACTCATGAGGTAAAGTAAATGAGAGATAGTAAACGAAAGAATAAGAAATAACAAAAACTATACCATAATCAGCGCGCTATGTGTGCGGAGGTGCTACCATATTATGTAAGGATTTAAAGTAATAAATGTAATTTAACATTTTAGGAAAATAGTAATTTATTCAAAATTAAATATAAAATAGCGAATTATAAGTTATGTACTCGTACAGAAAAGAAAATAGTTTTAATGATTTTTGCATTTGTGTAGAATTGAGGTTATATCGCTGACCGTACACAATGCTTACGGTCAACGATATAATATCAAAACTCGCACACTCACACACACAAACATACAACCCTACAAAATAGAAAGAGACAGTAAGAAAGAGAGGAAGGTCGCTTGGAGAGGGCATAACGCTTTTTCGTTACGTGACGATATCCAAGTACCAACTACTGTAAGCCGCGTAAAATAAATTCGTTAAAAAAAACGTTCGTTAAAAAGTTAGCCGCACTAAAAAATAAATAATAGTTAAAAAAAAAATAAAACACGCATTAAAAAAAAAGCTTTGTGCTTTGCTTTTAAAAAAGTGTGGGCGCTTTATCATCAATTTATGTTCATGATGACGCTAATTTAAAAAAGAAAAAACAAAATTATTTACAACAATTGACATCAAGCACCCCACGCTTTTTTCAATAAATAGTTATTTGTTATACAAGAGTGCAAAGTTGCTTTTTAACCGCGTGTTCAATTTTGATGACCGAGCAAGCGAAGGATTCTAAAATTGAATCACGAGCGCAGCGAGTGATTCAAAATTAGAATCCTGAGCGTTAGCGAGGGAATCAAAAGAGCACGAGGTGAAAAATCTTTGCACTCGAGTGCAACACGTAACTTTTCATTCCACCTCAGCGAGGAAATGACTAAATGCAAAAAAAAAAAACGTTTACAATCACAAGATAGGTACACTTTTATTTCAGTTTAGGTATTAATTACTACATTATAATACAGGTAAGTATTACAGAATAATCTTTAAATTATAACAAAATAATACTAAGGTATAATTAAGAAAATTTTAAAGTAACGTTGCTACAGTTATTTAAATTGAGTGTAATATTTTTGCTTGGTACTGTAATATTGGTGTTAGTCACTTGTGTACTGTTTTTCGGTAAACTATCTGTCATACTTTTAATAGTTGTACCGATTCATCGGATTCCCTTGGCGTGAATGTTGGAGAGAGAGAGAGATGGTTAGGTGTTTCATAACGGCTTATTTTTGATGTAGAAGGGCCAGTCCAAGGATCCGATTGAGGCTCTTTCAGTGTAATGGCTCCTACGATGCCTTCACATATTTTAGACTTATTTTGGATGGAATCCTCTATGTATCCCTCTACAACTGCATTGGACTTCCAGCCTCCGTGGCGCTTAAGGGACAGGAGATCAGCTCCGGAATCAGCCAAAAGTGTGGCTGAAGTTCGTCGGAAACAATGACCCGTGTACAACAGGGGTTCTGGAAGTTCAAGAAATGTTGCTATTTCTCGTGGGATACTGCCAATTTTATTAGTACCCATAGGCTGTCTAACACACTTTCCATTGCGATACTGTAGAAAAAATCGATTGATTGGAGTGTTAGGCGGGCGTAAGGCTTGATATTTCTCAACAATCGTTACGTATTCCTTGCGAATGACGAAGTTGCGGTCTCTTTTTGTCTTTGTATTAGGTAAATTAATTAATAGTAAGTCATCTGAATGTTTCTCAATGTTTTTGACATTAAGTTGTGTTAGTTCATTAGTTCGACATGCTCCGTTTATTCCAATAATAAGAACAACCTGTAACGTAAAGAGTATTGTAGTAGATAAATGAATAAAATTGATATGAACGCATAATTATGCCTATCAACATCTCAAAATCAAAATCAAAATCAAAATCAAAAGTCATTTATTCAAATTAGGCTGAGAATCAGCACTTTTTGAACGTCAAAATCACATAAGACAGTCCCCCCAAAACGCCCACCCTTCACCACTTCCTAGTGCTTTAGCTGGGAAGAAGAAGTGGCGGAACAAACTCCCCAGCAGCACTGCTGTCTGTTCAGTTAGAAGAACTGGATTCTATACATATAGTAATAAATAAATTAACATTACGAAACACAAAAATATTAAAATTATTTGCCATATGTCAGCTAGCACACGCCAATATTTAAAACTATACTCAAGCATAAATAAATAATAAAAACAAAAACGCAAACAGAACTTAATACATAATAAAAAGCCTCCTGACATAAAGGGCGTGCCCGCTTACATATGCAATGCTGCATTATGTTTTTTTATATGTATATAGCTGTAACTAGTAGCCACAAATGATAAACTAGGACCTTCGAAGTAAAATAAAGAAACATTAATTTCTAATAACAATAACAAAACCATAGTCAGCAAGCTGACCTGTCACCACAAGCAGCACCCGTTCACGAGCATAACGCAAAGATCAGCCATTACCCCCCTCGCCATATTTGAGGGAAGGAGGCAACCCGACCCCCGACGCTACCGCAAGCATTGACATCTAAGGGAGCATGACGAACTTGCTGCCGGTTGCTCAAAAGAATAATATGATGAACTGTCGAGGTCACTAGCTAACCATATATTGCAATACAACTCATTAAAAAACATTGAAATGAGTAGATTATGTCAATAATAAATAAAAATTAAATTAAACTAAGGTGACTAATAAATATAGTCAAATAAAATAAACAATTATATGAACTCGTATAACTTGTCAGTAGGTAAGCTAATTTTGGAGAAAGAACATAAACATTGTCTTGAGTTAATCACAGCGACCAACTATTTTTATCGTTTAAGTAATCGTTGATTGAATAGTATGCCTTTGAACAAAGGTTGGATTTTACTTTAGCTTTAAACGCATTAAAAGGCAATTCTAACAAAGAAGAGGGAAGCTTGTTATAAAAGTTTATACCAAGCCCAACAAATGAGTTATGGACCTTATGAAGCCGGTGAAAGGGAGCACGTAGTTTCTCCTTGTTTCTAGTGTTAATATTATGAATATCACTGTTTTTTGTGTATAAGTGTATATTTTGCCTAATATATAAGATGTTGGCGAAGATGAATTGTGAGGCCACCGTGAGAATACCAATCTCTTTAAAAAAATCTCTCAGAGTAACTCTAGCACCTAGCTGGTAAATTGCTCGTACAGCTCGTTTTTGCAGAACAAATATATTTTGAATATCAGCGGCTTTGCCCCACAGCAGAATGCCGTAGGACATGACGCTATGAAAATAACTGAAATAGACTAGCCGAGCTGTATCAACGTCAGTGTATTGTCTTACTTTCCTGACGGCATAGGCGGCCGAACTGAGCCTTCCCGCTAGGCATGATATATGTGATCCCCACTGAAGCTTGGCATCAACTGTTATGCCCAGAAATACTGCCGAGTCTACAGTTTCAAGTACCTCTTTATCTAAGACGATGTTGGGTCCTAGATTTCTAACATTCGGTAAGGCGAACTTTACACATTTCGTTTTCTTGGCATTGAGAACTAGGTTATTTGTGGTAAACCAATCTGTAACCATTGATAGTGCACTGTTTACGTCGTCAAAATTTTGTCTATTCCTGTCTACTTTAAAGATAAGAGAGGTATCATCAGCAAATAGTACAACGTCACAGATGCCCTTTAAATAGAATGGTAAGTCATTTATATACACCAAGAATAAAAATGGGCCCAGTATAGAGCCTTGAGGTACACCTAACTGAACTGATAGCCCGGAAGATTTCACACCATTAACATCTACACATTGGTGCCTATTATGTAAATATGAATCTAATACGTTAAGAGCTTCGTTTTGAATACCGTAATGAATTAGTTTACGCAAAAGCGTGTCATGGTGCACGCAATCAAAGGCTTTGGAGAGATCACAGAAAACTCCAATAGCATTTTGCGAGCTCTCCCATGCGCTAAATATGTGTTTCAGCAGAGCAACACCCGCATCTGTAGTCGAACGACCTTTTGTAAAGCCATATTGTTCATCATGAAGGAGGCTATTTAAATTAAAATGTCTTAGCAACTGCTTGAGTATTAATTTTTCAAATATTTTACTAAATGCAGGTAAGATAGAAATAGGCCTAAAATTGGCAACGTTATTTTTATTACCCGATTTAAATAATGGTATGACTTTACTACTCTTCATGAGGTCAGGAAAAGTTCCTAAATCAACACATTTATTAAAAGTAACAGCTAGATAGGGGGCTACGATGTCGATTATATTACTTACAAGTTTAATTGAGATGCCCCAGTAATCACCAGTGTTTTTTGACTTGAGTGTGTTAAAAACACTAATTACATCACGAGGTGTTACATGTTCGAAGCTAAATAAGCGACTACATTTAGGCACACTATTATGCAAAAGGTTTTCAGCTTCAGATGGGGACGAATTTAAGGAGCGAGTCGTAGTTATAGGTATGTTGGCAAAAAACTCATTAAATGCTTCAGCTACGTCAGCTGCTGTATTAACTAATTTGTTGTCGACCATAATCTCTAATTGTTTTTCTTGTTTAACCGACTTACCCGTCTCATTGTTAATAATTTTCCAGGTGGTTTTTACTTTGTTATTCGAATTTTTAATTGTATCGCTTAAAAATTTAGATTTAGCAAAAACACAAATCTTTTTAAATAATTTTGAATAATTTTTGACATACTCTAGGAAAGGAGTATCAAACCTGTAATTTTTCAAACCATATAACTCGTATAGTCTCGCTCTACTTTTATAAATACCTGGAGTAGCCCATTGGTTGAAGCCAGCGGAGGTGTCATTAATATTAATAGTTTTGGCCTTGAAAGTAGATTGGTATTCTTTTTGCACAACATCAAAAAGGGCTCCATAGATTACATTAGGATTATCATGTTCTACAATCGACGGTTTAATTCTAAGGGCTATATTATTTTTAAACTTGTTGCAACGACTAGCTGTATAAGGCCTGCATTCTATTTTATGTGGCTTTTTATGTATTGGCATAGGGAAGCTAGCTAATAATCCACAGTGGTCAGACGGTAAGTCACTTAACACTAATTTATTTTTGGCATCGCAATCACTAAAAATATTATCAATACAAGTTGATGAAGATGCTGTTATCCTAGTAGGTTCAAAATACAAGTTAATTAAATTAAAGGACCTAAACAGATTAAGAAGTCTAATACTTAGTGGAGTAACCTCTAAAATATTAATATTAAAATCACCACATAAAATTATACTTTTATTACTTGATTTTAATTTATTCAGTGAATCCTCCATTACCGATTCGAAACGAATAAAATCCCCAGAGGGGGGTCGATAAACGCAAATTATAACGTATCGCTCGAGTTCAACACAAGACAACTCAATAGTGCGCTCGATGGAAAGATTAACTAAATCAGAACGTTGTTTACATTTCAACTTGTTTGAAACAAGAACTAAAGATCCACCGCGAATAGCACTTTTCCTTACAAATGCACTTTGAATGGTAAAATTATCATCATTGATAAACACTACTTCATGTTCTTTCAACCAGTGTTCAGTCAAACATAGCACCTGAACATCATAGTTCTCCATAAATAAACTTAACTCTAACTCTTTGCCGGACAGACCCTGCATATTTTGATGTACAACATTCAACATATGCGGCTGACCCATTGTCGCACCTAATAGTTTAAACTACAAGGCGTATCAATAGTAGTGTTAGTACCACTACTAACAGTAATCGACGGTAACCTACAGGTACCGGTGTCACTGTGTATATTGAATGCTAATAGGTTAGCAATGTGTCTCCTACAACTAGGTGGCAAATACATTGTATTATTTGTCAGTTTGTAATCAGTAATAAATTGATTACAATCAAAATATAAAATAGTGTCACTGTGTCGACAAGTCCTATTATAAATGAACATATTTAAATTATAAATGTGCCTATTTTGCTCATCAGACAAATATCTAGAATAAGGCAGAGCACATAAAATAAATTTACAGTTATTGGTCTCATTGAGATATAACATCAAATGGACACATTCAATTATGTCCTTTTTCCTTACAGTTAAACTATACCCATACAATAAAATAACAGTTGAACTGGGGTTTATTTTTGTCAATCTAATATTATTAACTAATTGGCTAATACTGGCACCAGGTAAACAATTATTAATTACATATTGATTCGAACACTGATTAAATATACTACCAAAACCTTGACCAAATTTGTCAGAAAATACATAAGTAGTGTTAATCAAATTATTCATACTATTACTACCAACATTATTACAGCTACCTACTGGCAGAGCCACTGAGGGTGTGGGTGTAATAATTTGAGGCTGGGGTGCCAGGGAGCATGCACAGCTAAAAGACATGTTATTTGTCAGAGACTCATACCTCTCTGCATTGTGCTTGACCAGGTCAGCTAACTCATTAGCCTCCTGCATGCGCTTACTCAGGTCTTGTTGAGTAGCCTCATATTTGCTAAAGATATCTTTTAGAGCATATTCCCTAACAAACAATTCATCCTGAAGGCGCTGAGTGTCAGTGTCATACATAGTAGTACATAATTCTAGTTCACTATTACACTTCTCTAATTCTTTTATTAAATTGAGATATTTATGCCTAAGTATTGTGTTTAATTTGTTAACTTTATGGCATTTTAAAGATTTCTGATATCTTCTAATTAATCTATTAATTTTAATATATTTTTTTAACTTATTGTGACTAGCAAACAATTTGCTTTTTATGACAGTATCATCAGTTAAGTCTATGGTTATTGGCTCAACACACATGGGACCGGTCCCGTTACCAACCAACTCATCATAAAGACTGCAGGTGATCGCAGACTCTTCACTGGCTTTGAGAGATTCCAAACGGGTTATTGTGCTGTGGGCCCTGCTCAATTCCAATTCTAGTTCTGATATGCGTCCCAAAGCCAGTTCGTGGGTGTCACTACATTCTTGGAAATTTGACACAAGTTGGCGGAGGTGTTGATGTTGGTCAAGTATGTCCATATGCTGTATATGCAGTTCAGCCAACTGGTTCTTAAGTTCAGCGTTCTTATTATTAATTATCTGTATTTCCACCTCACTGTCATCTCTTTCCTGTAGCAGCTGATTGCACTGGTTTTTGCTGGATTCCAATTCATTTAACGTAGCCCTCAGTTTTTCCTCCAAGGATGCAGCTCTACGGGTCAACATATTGACAGACCAACACTAGAGGCACCCTGGAATGAGAGAGGAGAAAGCTAAGTGTTTGAAAGGAATAAGAGAGAGGGATGATATGTGGATAGTAAGTACTAGGTTGAAGGGCTATACTATGAAGTTAAAATTAGAAGTGAACAAAACAAAGGAATAAAAGTTATGAAGAGTGTGTAATCTCAATTATGGGATAAAATTTGTATTGTTTGTAGATATGTCTTAATTGAGATAATAATATTCAACAATTAATAGGAAAACACAACAAAATTAAGTTTATAAAATTTTGAGGGTAGGTACTATTGTCAACTTATTGTAAATCCAGTTTTTTACATTAATTTCATAGAGAGGTTCTAATTTGGTGATTAAACGTAACAGAGGTATCTCTAGTGATAAAGTACAGTGATTTCTATGGGGTCTCTAATGTATTTTATGTGATTTTATCATACTAATGTATGAACATAATTTGTCAAGCACAATAAAGAGAATCATAGGGTAGTTTACGACGTAGCTCACTGGGACGAACAGTATAAACGTTAAGGGGGAAAGGTGCAATATGAATTAATAAGATTCTTTATAAATAGGCTTAAGTTAAAAGAAATACTCCCCGGGTTAGGTGCTCATTTCAAATCCGTCCGTTGGATGACAGCTGATACCAGACAATTGATTTTTTATTGATTTTTCAGCGAAATAACTCACAAACACAAATACTTATTACTTTTATGTAAATCTATCGAAATAAATCGCGTTTATATATAAATACGCGAAAAACATTAATTTTACATTTTAATTATTCTAACACGAAAATTATTGACGGCCGGCTGCCAGTATTGCCAGCAAAAAGTATATCTACTAAGTATACTATTTAATTGAGATTAATATACTTAAGTAGATACTGAATGTGCAACTGACTTACTTTTGCCGCCAAATATACGGAATCGGGTGCTTCGTTAAGAAACTTTTCAATATCAGATACTGTGAAAACCTTCGATTTTTTTGGTTGATGACCAGATGAGGCTCTTTTTAAAAATGCCACTAATTTTGGATAGGTATCGATATGTTTGTCTTTTTTCATCTTTATTGTTGCTTTTAGCATCGAATACGTACTCCATAGAGTGCTTGCTTTCTTGTTCTCGGATAATTCTATAAAATATGCCAGCAAAACGTTTTCTGAGAAAGTTTTGGCTCCTTTTGCTAGTCGCCACGTGTTGAACATATCGTACTGTTTTAAATACTTCTCGCGTGATTGTTGAGGGAGAAAGCTCATTTGCGCATTATTAACAGTTTCAGTCAATTCTGTTGGCGTCAAGCAAACTTCCTCGTCGCTAGAATCACTCATTTTAGTTTTTTCACTTGTTTTCAAGTTTCTTGTTTTTAATATAAGGTTTAACAATGACGTGAAAAAATGCCGCGTAAAGAACCGCGTACAAAGCAAATTGAAAAAAGAACACCAAGAAGGTTCCGAGTCTGAGTTTTTAACAAATTAAAAAAAAGTTGTATGATATATTCGGCACCATAGAAGTAGCAGTAAATAGGTTTAATGTTTTTTTTAATTCACAAACTTAGTGCACACGATGTTCTAAATTCAATTTACTTTATCCTCTAGAGAATAAAAACGGCTTTTCCACTCAGATATTGAAGATTAAAAATACTCTTTCCGAGATGGTGGGATGAAAATAATATTTTTTGTTACAGTTCGCGCAAAACTTTATGAGCCCTCTGAACGTAGGCCCGAGTACGAAACCGCGCATGTTACAATCGAGTGCACAATCATTATTGCAAGATGTGAAACATTTTATATAATTATGTAGTGCCTATATCCCTACCTACAGCATTAATTTGTTCATCACAAAAATAATTCGCTTTTAGGTATTTTTTACGTGCAGTACAAGATATTTGACTAATCACTATTTTTATTTTAAACAGTGTTCAGTCTGAGTCCTCTCTCGGTGAACTATAGCAACGCTTCTACTTCTATTACAACACTGTCTCATAGTATCCTTACCTCATCATTCATCTGCACTTGTTCCTCGTGCGTCAGTAGTCTTATCGCATATGAGCGTGTTCAGCCGAGTCCCCTCTCGGTGGTTTCAAGTGATGCTTCTACTAGTGTTACAACACTGTCACACTGAGTCCTTACCTCATCATACATGTCATGTTTACTTGTTCCTCATGCGTCAGTAGTCCAACGTTGCTCTTCTTGTCGCCTATGAGCGTGTTCAGTCTCGAGTCCTCTCTCAGTGAACTGTAGCGACGCTTCTACTTGTGCTACAACACTGTCACAGTGTCCTTACCTCATCATACACGTGCACTTGTTCCTCGTGCGTCAGTAGTCCCACGTTGCTCTTCTTGTCGCCTATGAGCGTGTTCAGTCTGAGTCCTCTCTCAGTGAACTATAGCGACGCTTCTACTTGTGTTACAACACTGTCCCACAATGTCCTTACCTCATCATACACGTGCACTTGTTTCTCGTGCGTCTGTAGTCCCACGTTGCTCTTGTCGCCTATGAGCGTGTTCAGTCCGAGCCCTCTCTCAGTGAACTGTAGCGACGCTTCTACTTGTGTTACAACACTGTCACACAGTGTCCTTACCTCATCATACACGTGCACTTGTTCCTCGTGCGTCAGTAGTCCCACGTTGCTCTTCTTGTCGCCTATGAGCGTGTTCAGTCTGAGTCCTCTCTCAGTGAACTGTAGCGACGCTTCTACTTGTGTTACAACACTGTCACACAGTGTCCTTACCTCATCATACACGTGCACTTGTTCCTCGTGCGTCAGTAGTCCCACGTTGCTCTTCTTGTCGCCTATGAGCGTGTTCAGTCTGAGTCCTCTCTCAGTGAACTGTAGCGACGCTTCTACTTGTGTTACAACACTGTCACACAGTGTCCTTACCTCATCATACACGTGCACTTGTTCCTCGTGCGTCAGTAGTCCCACGTTGCTCTTCTTGTCGCCTATGAGCGTGTTCAGTCTGAGTCCTCTCTCAGTGGACTATAGCGACGCTTCTACTTGTGTTACAACACTGTCCCACAGTGTCCTTACCTCATCATACACGTGAACTTGTTCCTCGTGCGTCAGTAGTCCCACGTTGCTCTTTTTGTCGCCTATGAGCGTGTTCAGTCTCGAGTCCTCTCTCAGTGAACTGTAGCGACGCTTCTACTTGTGTTACAACACTGTCACAGTGTCCTTACCTCATCAAACACGTGCACTTGTTCCACGTGCATCAGTAGTCCCACGTTGCTCTTCTTGTCGCCTATGAGCGTGTTCAGTCTGAGCCCTCTCTCAGCGAACTGTAGCGACGCTTCTACTTGCGTTACAACACTGTCCCACAGTGTCCTTACCTCATCATACACGTGCACTTGTTTCTCGTGCGTCTGTAGTCCCACGTTGCTCTTGTCGCCTATGAGCGTGTTCAGTCTGAGTCCTCTCTCAGTGAACTGTAGCGACGCTTCTACTTGTGTTACAACACTGTCACACAGTGTCCTTACCTCATCATACACGTGCACTTGTTCCTCGTGCGTCAGTAGTCCCACGTTGCTCTTGTCGCCTATGAGCGTGTTCAGTCTGAGTCCTCTCTCAGTGGACTATAGCGACGCTTCTACTTGTGTTACAACACTGTCCCACAGTGTCCTTACCTCATCATACACGTGAACTTGTTCCTCGTGCGTCAGTAGTCCCACGTTGCTCTTTTTGTCGCCTATGAGCGTGTTCAGTCTCGAGTCCTCTCTCAGTGAACTGTAGCGACGCTTCTACTTGTGTTACAACACTGTCACAGTGTCCTTCCCTCATCATACACGTGCACTTGTTCCACGTGCATCAGTAGTCCCACGTTGCTCTTCTTGTCGCCTATGAGCGTGTTCAGTCTGAGCCCTCTCTCAGCGAACTGTAGCGACGCTTCTACTTGTGTTACAACACTGTCCCACAGTGTCCTTACCTCATCATACACGTGCACTTGTTCCTCGTGCGTCAGTAGTCCCACGTTGCTCTTCTTGTCGCCTATGAGCGTGTTCAGTCTGAGTCCTCTCTCAGTGAACTGTAGCGACGCTTCTACTTGTGTTACAACACTGTCACACAGTGTCCTTACCTCATCATACACGTGCACTTGTTCCTCGTGCGTCAGTAGTCCCACGTTGCTCTTGTCGCCTATGAGCGTGTTCAGTCTGAGTCCTCTCTCAGTGGACTATAGCGACGCTTCTACTTGTGTTACAACACTGTCCCACAGTGTCCTTACCTCATCATACACGTGAACTTGTTCCACGTGCATCAGTAGTCCCACGTTGCTCTTCTTGTCGCCTATGAGCGTGTTCAGTCTGAGCCCTCTCTCAGCGAACTGTAGCGACGCTTCTACTTGTGTTACAACACTGTCCCACAGTGTCCTTACCTCATCATACACGTGCACTTGTTCCTCGTGCGTCAGTAGTCCCACGTTGCTCTTCTTGTCGCCTATGAGCGTGTTCAGTCTGAGTCCTCTCTCAGTGAACTATAGCGACGCTTCTACTTGTGTTACAACACTGTCCCACAGTGTCCTTACCTCATCATACACGTGAACTTGTTCCTCGTGCGTCAGTAGTCCCACGTTGCTCTTTTTGTCGCCTATGAGCGTGTTCAGTCTCGAGTCCTCTCTCAGTGAACTGTAGCGACGCTTCTACTTGTGCTACAACACTGTCACAGTGTCCTTACCTCATCATACACGTGCACTTGTTCCACGTGCATCAGTAGTCCCACGTTGCTCTTCTTGTCGCCTATGAGCGTGTTCAGTCTGAGCCCTCTCTCAGCGAACTGTAGCGACGCTTCTACTTGTGTTACAACACTGTCACACAGTGTCCTTACCTCATCATACACGTGCACTTGTTCCTCGTGCGTCAGTAGTCCCACGTTGCTCTTCTTGTCGCCTATGAGCGTGTTCAGTCTGAGTCCTCTCTCAGTGAACTGTAGCGACGCTTCTACTTGTGTTACAACACTGTCACACAGTGTCCTTACCTCATCATACACGTGCACTTGTTCCTCGTGCGTCAGTAGTCCCACGTTGCTCTTCTTGTCGCCTATGAGCGTGTTCAGTCTGAGTCCTCTCTCAGTGAACTGTAGCGATGCTTCTACTTGTGTTACAACACTGTCACACAGTGTCCTTACCTCATCATACACGTGCACTTGTTCCTCGTGCGTCAGTAGTCCCACGTTGCTCTTCTTGTCGCCTATGAGCGTGTTCAGTCTGAGTCCTCTCTCGGTGGTTGCGAGTGACGCTTCCACTTGTTGCCATTCGCCATCTTTTACTTTAACTCGGTATGAGTTGGGTGTGCGCTCGTGTTGGACTGTTACTGTGAGATCTGCGAAGAGTTACACAATTATAGAAAAGAAAGATGTTTTTTCAAAGATTTGGATGCGTGCTTTACTTGTGGTACCCTTTCCTCAGTTACTGACGGCACGAGTGCACGACCAATTCTATAAGTAGAAAACTCAAATATTTTTCAATAATAACTTCTTAGATTTAGGAGTGGAATACTTGCAGGGACTTATGCAAAGTGTGACTAATAACGCACTTCTGATTCGTTCAATATTAGGGGGCCTATGCACAGTTGTGGATTACACAACATTTTTTAACGCTAACTTTTTAAAATAATATATTCACCTTTTTCGTCAAACCTCAAGGGAATCGTTTTCTGAAGTTCATAGTTAGGTCTCCAAGCCTGCGGCTCCACCGAGATCCCCTTCCAGTTGTCTGTCACAGTATTCGACAGTTGATTGCTCAGTAGCTGGAAGAAACAAAAGCAATGCTATTAATTTTATCTACAAGACAACAACATGACAATCAGAAAAACCAATTACGGTTTAAAAGAAGTGGTAGAGACTGCAGTAGAAGTATTTTACGTTTACAGACTGAAGCAGGTAGACCGGATTCCATTTTACACTTCATCTGGTTCTAAGAGATATAAGTTTAAGAGCCTTAGAACTAGACGATGAGTACCACACAGACTTGCACCACACATGACTAAATACGTTAAGCGCGTTTTTATGTATTTATTTATTATTACAGCATGGAAGACTTACAGCTAAAAAATCAACAAAAAAAGGAAACAATAGTCAACAGAAAGCCAATTACAAGTCTTCGTGTATAGACTTATAATATGTAGAATTTGTGTTGGAACATACAGTAACATATTACTATACCTAAACTATAATTTAATAGTTTTGTTTCTGTCAATCGTTCGAAGATGAGTGAGGAGGATTGTGAGTTGTTGACAATAATTGAGGAGAAGAATAAAGAAACGATGGATTCATCTATCGTTTCTTTATTCTTCTCCTTTGACTGTGTGAAAGATGATATGGCTATATAGGTGGTGACTACGTGACTACCAAGATGACGACTAATTGAGAAGTATGGAACAAAAAGTTGCGCCGACCGCAAATAATTTGGGATAAGGGCCGGAGAATGATGATGACGAAATTATGAATATGTTTAGCGCTAAACGTATTTAGTGATTTCTGGTGCAAGCGGACCTTAGTGCTCTAAGAACGAGAAGCTGGGCCCAGCTAGGGAGACGCCTATGACCAGCGCGATGAGTGTATACTTACATGTCCCAGCGCCGCCTGGATGGCTCGCTCCTCGCTCAGAACAGAGTCGCTTGGTGGGAACAGTTCGACTTCGTGCTGTGGAATGAACGAAGTGTGCACGTCGCCTGCTACGAATGCACTTGCGCCGCTGAGACGGAGGAGGAAGTTGACGTTCGTTTCTAAACCGGCCACCTAAAAGATAAAGATTATTTGTTTAGACTTATTTACAACATGAAAGGAGCAAATATAGTAGGTAGGTAAAAGACGTTTTTTTTTTTTTTTGTAAATCCACACAAGGTCTTCAGGTCCCGAACTAGGTAGAACCTGTACTAAGGTAACCTGATGACTGATATACATACTTATATACATAAACACCCAGACACAGGTCAAACAGACATGTTCATGCACACAATGTTTGACTTGTCCGGGGATCGAACCCGGGACCAGCGGCTCAGAAGGCAGGGTCGCTACCAACTGCACCAACCGGTCAGTCAAAAAACGTTAACTCGGACTCGCGCAAACAACTGAGATTGCGCTTATAATTAGTTGCCACAAGACAGCAAGCTAGTTGGATAGGTTAGTGGATTTGGGATCCAGCAAGTTGAAACAAAATGTCAATCTACCAAGAAGATCGACATTGGCTGACGGGGTCATGATGACATTGCTATTAGTAACACTTACTTGATATTCTGAGAGCTTTGCCCTGGTCTTGGCGAGCGCTTCACTACGGTCGCGACCCCATACTACAAGTTTGGCGATCATGGGGTCGTAGTGCACTGACACCTCTTGACCTTCCCGGACGCCTGTCTCCACCTGGCGAAATAAAATCAAATAAGTCAATCATTATAATGAACGTAAAATAATTTCCCTGTGTCCCTTTACTAATAAATGCGCATAACAAATGAGTCTTTGAAATACCCAGAAATACATTATTAATATTATACTATGTCCTAGAGCATTATTTAGACGTAAGTACTTCGGTGAATTAAAAACTACGTATTGTACCAAATGAAACATTCGGTCGACGTTTTATCAGTTCCATCTATCAATAACATAGGTACACAAGTGAGACGGTTCATTCCAACGGCTCGGCTTAGGCGAACCATTCTTGAGCATTGACAACTCCCTCTATCGGCCAAACGCGAAACCATCAGACTTCAACCTGCTATCTTTGCGCGAGTGAGATCTTTGAGTGGCCATACAATTCCACATGTTCTTACCCTAACGAACTCTTCCGGCACAGGCTGTGTGAGTCTATGTAACGTGCCGGCACGAGGGAGGAAGCCAGCTCGTGGCTCCTCGGCATAGATCCGACACTCTACGGCGTGCCCTCGACGAATGATCTGCTCTTGAGAGAGAGGTAACTGTTCACCAGCCGCAACTCGTAGCTGCCATTCGACTAAGTCCGTGCCTGCAAGAATTTAATGCATTTTTAGATTTGGTTGAACGTACATAACATCATACTTTTAAAAATACAAATCTACGAAATAACAAAAGAAATAAAAAGCTATTTCTTCCGCTCTCGGAATACATATTTGATTAATTTTAAAATAAGAAAACGAACATCTGGATCTGCACTGGTGGCGACACCTATTACGAATACATGAAGCACTACGTATTCAGCTAGTGAACGACAAGTTGCAGAAATCGCGACTATGCCACAGACGTCATAATTTTATTATCTTACATCGCGCAAGCACATTTACACTGAGAAAGTGAGAATTTTCCTTTTCTAGACCAAACTTCCGGTAAAAATCAAATATATATATAGAAAGAAAGAAAGAAAAAATGTTTATTCTGCACAAACAAAACGCACATTACAAATAAAAAATTAATAAAAAAGAGACTCAAAAGTATACACATCCAACATTGTCAAAAGCCTCATATTCAAGCATACATATTGCCGACAATTTTGTCCATTGCTTGATGCTATATACATACCAGTGATCATCTCAGTGATGGGATGTTCCACCTGGAGACGTGTGTTCATCTCCATGAAGTGGAACTCATGTGTTTGACGATGGAGGATGAACTCGACGGTGCCCGCGCCAACGTAACCCACAGCTTTAGCAGCGCGGACTGCGGCTTCACCGAGAGATCTGCGAGTTTCTTCTGAAATACCTGGCTGGAAAAAGAAAAATACCTTTATATCTATGTAATCTTAAAACACATAACGGGTTCACTTCACGGCTTAGGCAGAAGTGTACCTACCTATAATACACTCATACATACATACATTTAGCTCCCTTCAAAATGGTTGAGCTGAATGGTGCTGATCCATGCGTCATGTTCGTGAACGGGCGCTGCCAGTTGGGACTGGTCATCTCTTAGCCACCACGGCTTATTTTAATTATTTTATTATGGATTGTTTTGTTTGGAATTTATATTAGCTGTACACTGGACACTCAATGTGTACGTCTTATTTACATCGTTCTCACATATAATTATACCTATATACAAGATTATTATTGATGTAACTAATATTTATGTAACAATATAATTTAAAAGAGTGTCCATGGAGTTTCTTGCCCGTTCTTCTCCATAGGTACCTACTACGCTTTGGAATGAGCAACTAGCTTCATATTTCTGACTGACCGACCACTTGACAATTCAAAAGTGCCTGTAAATGGTTTAATTGAAATAAATGCTTTGAGTTTGAGTTTGACTTCCATTTCACCAGCTATGTTAAGTCTCAGTAATAGACGGCGAGCTTATTGCCATCACCAGGCACAAATCCAGACTCCGGCCTGCTAATGAGAAATTCCTGAAAAACCCAATAACTCAGGACCTCATGCCCAGCAGTACTGCTGGCGGCTACTTGACCAACGAGCCAGTCTCAAAATAACATAGAATACTAAGAATTTAAACATCTCAAATGAATCTGTAACAATGTAGGGTGGGTCCAGGGGGCCTACTCCCTAAGCACGAAGTCCGTCGTTTCGGCTGAAGTTACGGACGTATCCTAATCCGTATCACTTACGGATATAAGATTAGTCCGGGGCCCAAACTAAAAATTAATGATAAAATGTTTAGACAGTTGTCCTTACTCTCGATGTTTTTGCCCGTCCGGAAAAGTTAATTAATCGGGAGTAGGGTTCACTTTTAAGTATCGAACTACTTTCGGACGGGCCCGTATCCTCGTTGACAGACTCAGAGAGTAGGCCCCCATGTCTGGACAGCCAGCCCAGGCCACCTGGTGACTGGCTAGTATTTAAGCAACTGCATGAACTGTTCAAAGAGTAGCTCATGCTGACAAGATAGAAATATGTATTGTAGCAGGTCACGTACCGCTGGTGCTTCTTCAATGATCTTCTGATGACGTCTCTGAACTGAGCAGTCTCTCTCGAAGAGATGGACGGCGTTGCCATGCATATCAGCAAATACCTGAGAGAAAATAAATTACTTTTTTAGTTCATTCAAAGCGCGATACCCGTACGAACAAATTATACGCAATAATAACAATAGGCAGGAAGAAATTTGTCCTTCCTTAATTCCAAGTAACCAATCCACTATAGCCACCCAAACCGATAGCCCAATATGTTTGTTTCCATGTTTTGAAATAGTTCTGCACCATCGGGGCTTGTCCTTGGTTGCACTTGCATAGAGCATACAGGGATAATCGTTGGTTGGGGTCTCATCATTTCATATAAAATTGTCTAAGGGGCCTCTGCGAGTTGGTTTCGGCCCCTCGTACGCTTTCCATGAAACCAGCTCCACGGTCCCGAGATACGTAAAGATAAAATTAAATAATAATAAACCTTTATTTCAGACATCCATACAGTACAGTAGAGTTAGTAAAGAAAACTTAAAGCTAATGTTAGTAACCAAAAAATATATTAATGCTAGAACGCGGTTATTTATGCCTGGAGCCGATTTTCACACTATGCACAAACAAAAATGATATTTGTTATATGATATTTATTTCTGTAAATTGGTTCAAAAACACTTTTACACGTCAAATTAAATTATGTTTTTAAAACTGGATGAGTTCGGTGTTTCCTAACTGACAACCCTGAGACGAAAGACCGAAACAAACTCAGAGGTCAGTAGGTCACAGTCTCTTTTAAAGTCCAGACATAATCGTGGTCAGGCCATTTGAGGACCATGCAGGTTAATGTCTGAGATGGTCTTTTGAGGAACGAACCATACAGATTTAAGAGGAACTGTCCAGTCAGTGCACGGCATTTGTAAGTAATCAATCGTGTAGCTCAGCCCAGAACTTAATGAGCTCGCCGACTCGACTATATTTATTTATTTCATAAAAAAATATATTATTTTATTATTTTTTGGTGTGTAAGTAAACATACCTGCACTTCAACGTGTCTTGGGTCTGTAATGTATTGTTCGAGAAGCATGTTGTCGTCTCCGAAAGACTTTAGAGATTCGCGTTTTGCAGACTCCAGTTGGGGCAAGAAATCTGCTTCAGTCATTGCTATTCTCATTCCCTGTAAAGAAAATACAATAATAAAATACTATACAACGTGTAACATAATCAACGAAAGACCTCAAACACCCCAATTGGACTATTGAGTAAATAGCATAATACAATGACTAAAACAATTTATTTTTTAAACTAACTATTATTATTAAGAAAATTGTGTGGATAAACACAATTTTCTTAGCATTACTTTATGCATTTAAAATTGAGTCTTATTGAGAACTTGAAATAAGATTTAATTTTCTTTGGCTCAATCGGCCGGCGGTCTGTATTGCAAAATACATATTAAAAAAAAAACTATATTAATAGTTACAGAGATCGATTCAGTAGTCAATTATGAGGAAACTACTTTTGGTACTTGCGTTTATTCTATTACATGTATACACAAATCAAACACTGAATAAATAGCGCCATCTCTGTAGTATTGAAATATATTAAATAAACAAAAATCTTTATTGCAGGCCACAAGATCCATAAAAAACACAGTTGAAAAAATTGTAAACACTGTAGTATGTATTTATAGGTACTTAGAGATAGTAAAAGAACAGCTTGTAGACTAGGCCGCGAAAAATAGAACATGCACTCAGAATACTGATCTCACCTACTCACCATAATCGACAGGGGGCGTTAGTTTGTTGGGGACTAAAATATAATATGAGGAGAATGTCGTAAGGAAAGTTTTGAGTATGAATGCGGCTGGCTATAAGAGCAGGGGAAGATCAAAGAAACGATGGATGGACTGCGTAAAGGATGATATGGCTAGAAACCGGGTGACTACTGAAATGACGACTAAGAGAGAACTATGGAAGACGATGACGTCATACTGCACCAACCCCAAATAAATCGAGATGATGACTAATATTGGAAATGTTCGAACAAATAATGTCATTTCAAAGAAGGCATAGTAAAATGAGATAATCTAAAAAATCTGTAAAATCCATGGAAATATGGAGACGCTTCACGCTTTAAAAGTATTTGGAAGGGGTTATTCCCGTCCTTGTCGCGCGGTACAGACAATGAATGACGCTAGTATGAAGTTACCAATGACTAAAGAATCTTTAGTCATTGGAAGTTACCTAGTCTCACGAGTATTAGTGCCGTCTTTGTCTAGCAGTTATTTTATAACTTGGCAACTTTTACACTTTTTATAATATTGTTTGCATGATTTGCAAACAAATGCTTTTTAGAGTTTAACATAAAAATATGTCGATTGGGCAAGAGAATGGTGTTGATGATGGACTTAAATATAATATGCAAGAATTAATTTCTACAACAACTAGTTTTTCGCAACTATTTGGTTACCTTTCCACCACCACCTCGAACAGCTTTGATCATAAGAGGGAATCCAATCTTTTGTGCTTCAGCTTGTAACTTCTCAATACTCTGCTCCTCGCCGTGGTAACCTCTCACGATGGGGACTCCAGCGGCCGACATTATTGCTTTAGATGTGCTGCAAAGAAAGAATGTTTCATTTAAATGTTGATCCATAGTCACAGTAAAAATAATAATGGTAGTTGATGTTTCTAGTAAGTTTACAGAGCTCGCTAGCTTTGCTAATGTAACAAATCACTTCTGCAATAGAAACTTCTATTGGGAATTATATTTCAGTGTTAGTTGGTAGGCAATTAGGTATATCACCAAGTCCCTTTCATATTTTTATCTCTAACTGGGAGAGCCAATAGAAAGTAAAGAATGAATGAAGACTATTATAATTTAAAATTTTCTTACCTTTTTATACCCATATCCCTAATAGCTACAGGAGGAGGTCCAATAAATACAATATCCTCACTGGCACACTTTTCACAGAACTCCACATTTTCTGACAAGAACCCATACCCAGGGTGTATGGCTTGGCTGTTCGATTTCTTGGCCACTTCCAGGATTTTAGCAGCATTTAGATAACTCTGGGTCGATGGTGCAGGCCCAATGTGGTATGCTTCATCTGCCTATAAATACAGTAATGATAAAGCGGTTATTCACTTATGATTGTAGTTGACTGTCTTTTAATAAGCCTCTTTTGTTAAGACAGCAGTTCATTTATCATTAATCTACAAAATACAACCTGATGAATTTTGATGATACTGGCAGTTGTAATAACAACCAGTTGTTTTGTTGGAAAATAGTCCATGAAACCACAAAGCTAAGACACATTTTTCATTGAAAGTTGGAATAAAATTAAGATCACAAAGACTGCTTAGTGATTACTGAGTTGGACATGATGTAAACTGTTGTTGTCATGAAATAAAATGCAAACATCTATATTTTGCAAAGAATAATAATCAACTTCAACTATGTACAATAAATGCCACAATATTCAAGTTGTTATCAACAAGTAGGTACCTGACGTAATTTTATATGAACATAAATAATATTATTGTTCCTACCATTTCAACATGCATGGCATGTTTATCTGCATCAGAGTACACGGCCACGGTCCTCACTCCCAGCTTCCTAGCAGTCTTCATGACTCGGCATGCTATCTCACCACGGTTGGCTATCAGCACCTTGCTGATCTGCCTTCTACGGACTTCCTCTTTGAGCTGCTGGGCATGAGTTAACCTTGCAGGGTATTGCAAGTGAAGGGACACTCTGAAACATAATATATGTTTGATGTAAGTATATTTATTTTTAATTTTTATTTATGATGGGTTTGCTCTTGCTTGACACTAGTTTAAGTCAGTGGTGACAGAGACAGAGTCCACAGTGGAGTGAGCTTACCCAGAAGAAGTTCAGAGTAATAATATCTGTGTTCAAACCTTCAAACATAATCGTAAGCAGCATTAGATTGCTGTATATGAAATATAAATGAAATAGAGGTTTGTCTGCATATATTTTGTACAAGAGAAAAAAAACATGGTTGCGAACTCAGATTATTTTAAAATAAGTTGCCTACATTTAAATAGCATGTTAGAGATTATTTATGAAATAAAAGCAGTCAAAAACTTACCCATTTCTATACAGATGTCTTAAATAAGACATGTTTATTCCTAACAAGAGTCTTATAGTAATTAAATAAATCAGAGTTTCATAACTTATCTACTCAGTCTCAGATAATAGGTCCAAATGCGTGGTATGTTTTAAGATTACGTCGGTCGCCAGGCCCCTCCACGGACTGATAACGCTGAGTAACGATACTATCGCCGAAATAATTATCATATTCTTATCAACTCATTAGCAATTTTGGCACCAAATTAAACAACTGTCTTCAGTCAACAAGTTTTGAAAGACACTGAAACATTAATATGAACGGATAATGATGTAGTTTTAACCCTATCAATGGATTATTACGAATAAACAAGGAATAAACACATAATTTCATCATCATATTTTCTAATATTGTAATAAACAACGTATATTTACTATATTTATTTACTTTGAAAAAGAAATACCAAACTACCAAAGCGAAGGAAAGTAAGAAAACGAGCGAGACGAGAGAATGAGATAAAAGATCCTATGCGTGTGAGTAAAAAAGAGATGAAAAAAAGTTACATACCTACCCTACATTCATATCAATAATTTGCGTTCCGATTCCGATTTAGATTTCACGATTATGACAGCTAAGAGCTGTCAACCATTTTATTCGGAGCGCTCGCTCAACCTCAACCCCAAACCTTGCAGAGGAAAGATCACCATTGGCACTTCTATTTTATTGATTGACTCAATCGACTCTGATAACTCAGATTTTGAGTTTGAGAACGACGATTCTTCCAGGGGGAATGCTACCGGCAAAGATTTACCCCGAAGAAAAATATTACTAAATACAAATAACGTAGACAATAATATTAAACAATGAGCATGAGTTTAAAACTCATTTCAGGTATTCTCTTACGTCTTGAATTTTTAATTTAGTATAGTTTTTAGTTTTTATTTAATTTTACAATTTCGAAAATGCCGCTTTAGTTTAAAGACATGATGCGACTCGAAACAAAACAGCTCAACTGTGATTTTTGACAGCGCTCACGGGCGGTGATGTTAATTTAGGGCATAGTCGGCGTTATCGCAAGATGGCGTATGTCATGAAGTCATTTATGACGATTCACGGGACATCATTATCGCGCTCACGCTAATTCGGTACGGGTGTTAGCACGCTAAAATCGATTACAGCACAATTCGGAACGCAATCCGAGTTTGACATCTCACGTCGTTTGATTGTCGTCCGTTTCATTCATGAAATCCATGAAATTAGACATGCGCAAAATGTGTCAGTGAAAAGAAATGATTGAAGTATATCTTTTGACTCAATGAAGTAGTCCAGTCATTTAGTTCAGTACTTCAATTAGTTCAGCAAATCAGAACGAGTCAATGAGATATCGAGCTCGTGTAGTGTGATAAGTTACGACGAATGATGCACTTCACTTAGTTCTTAGTTCACTTTTATATTTATCTTGATTTTCCTTCATACTCGTAGACAGAGTAGTTTTCTCTGTCTACGTTCATACTTTATACAGTCCTGTCAACCATGAATGCCATGAAATATGAAACCAACTTCAAAAAAAAGCTAAAAGGAGTAAAATAATTTGTATACTTAATATAAAATTAACAGTTTCAGAAGTAAGCAAAAGTACATACGTATCTAACTATTTATATTAAGTAGTATGTTTTCTGGTTTTTATACAACAAACTCTCTCAATAAGAGAATAACATCAATTTTAATTTACCTAGCATGCAAAAAAAATATTATACATGTAAGAGTCATGCGAGCGAAATGAATGCTGAGGTGGTGCGAGCGAAAAGAAACACTGAACTAAATGAAGTAGAGACACATTTGAATGACTACTGAAGGAAAGATAGGGTTATTTTGTGAAACGAAGTACTTCATTTACTTCAATCGTTCGCGAACTACCCAAGTCTACATGAAATCATAAATAATGAAATGATTTAATGAGACGTCAGACGTGTACAGTCTTTTTCCTCGCGCAATGGTACAGTCCCACAAATATTTTAGTAACATATTATATCTTACCATAAAATAGATATTTCGAATCCGTTCGCGTAAAAACACCGGAAACATCTTGCAGCATTTTATGAATAGGAAATGTGCTGCTAGTTTTTGACTTGTGTTTTATTATATTTTTTGATGCTGCAAAGTGCAAACTCAATACAATGTCAAATAAACCAATTACAGGCACTTTTGTCAAGGGGTCGGTCAGTCAGAAAACGTAGACAGAATTCTCTGTCTACGGTCAGAAAGATGAAGCTAGAGAATATAATTATATTATATAGCTTATAGAATTCTGAAGCGTAGTAGGTACAAGAACAGCAAGAAACTCCACGGACCAATGATATATAAACTACGTCATTGCCACGGACACTCTTTTTTAAATCAAAATATTGTTACAATGAGTGGTTATTTCATTCATGTTGAAATTTTAAACATGAGAGTTATAGAAAGACGTGCACGTTAAAAGCGTCCGTAATAAAAAAGATAAAAACAATGCTTACATTAATATAATATTATGATAGAAACAACTCTATTAGAAATACTATCATAGATAGATAGAATTCCACAACACGACAATAACTATTTACAAAAAAAAATCATATCATTGTATAGTGCTATTATCGGATTTATTGAGCATGGCTACACTTATCGCGCACTGTCAAGTGTCTTATCTGATGTCAGTCCGTTCATTTACCGATAATTTAGCAAAACAAAAACAACGCGAATGAATTTTGTGGAAGAAAATGGTTTTTATGTACAAGTCCTACAGTTTATTATTGTTTATTAAGCTATTGACAAATTAGTACCTATCAAAAACAGTGTCGGTTGTTGGCTGTGAAGTGAATCTTAACAAATGATTTTACGAATTATTGTAATGTTGTTTTCAGAATTTCCGTTGGTTTCTTTTTAATAAAGTAAAGTTTGAAAGCGGTTATTTAAATAAAATGGGTGTAAAAGGCCTATGGACTGTATTGACACCATACAGCGAGAAAAAATCGTTACACGAAGTGAGATCTCTAACAAATTTTCACATTCAAATTTTTATCTATTATTTACTAGCTGATCCGAGATACTTTCCTGTCTAATTATCCCATAGAAAAGTACTTTCAGTTATTCCCGAATTTTCCAAATTGCCATATTGGTCCAGCCGTTCTTTTATCAAAGAACAGCATTTAATTTTTTTTTTATAGAAGCCTAATAAATACACACCCAGAAATGCCCCAAAAAAATTAAATTAGGCACTGACCATGCTTCTATTGCTTTTGTTTCTTGACTTATTTTGGTCAGAGAGTCATCTTATAATTCCATGCAACTGAAAACTTTTTGGTCCAGACTCTAAAACATGAGAAATGGTTTTGAACTATATCTTTTGCAGATACGAGGTGAAACTGTAGCAGTTGATTTATCAGGATGGGTTTGCGACAGTCAAAATGTCACAGAGTATCATATCCAGCCAAAATTATATCTGAGGTAATTAATTATAAATATTAGCTTATAAAAAGCCATAATGTGAATTCACAATCTAGATAATAATCAGGTTATACACCCAATTAAACAAATGTAATAATTTAGAAAAATATTGAACTGCTTGAATTGCTACTTAGCCCTCTTCCTCTCTCCTAATTTTGCTGTGCCCACAGGGTCCATATTGATCGCTAACTCTGTTATACCATCTATGTAATATATATGGAATGCAATAAAGAATTGATAATTGAGTTTTTGAACCACAAATTTTATTTTGTTCATGACAAAGTTCAAATTACATCTCAATTACACAAAATTTATTAAGAATGTATTTGCAACTATGGTCACTCAAAATTCAACTTAGACCACATAATGATAAAATAGCTAGTTAAGTAAGTGGCAAAAGGCTGTAAACCATCTAGGACTTACCTTTAGTGAAATCAATTCAAAATAAAAAAAATAGGTTGTCTACTTTACAGGAACCTCTTCTTCAGAACGGTATACCTGGTACTGGCCGACATAAACCCTGTATTTGTGCTGGAGGGTGACGCACCGGAACTCAAGAGAGATGTGATGGCTTCACGTAATGCTATTCAGTTCAAAGGGGCTGCTCCAAGGTCTGAAGGTGCGGTTGCCAAGAAGAAGCCTGATGTATCTAGAAAGAGATTTAAGAATGTTCTAAAGGAAGTAAGAAAATTCTATATTATTGGAAATAGTTTGTATCCTCAGTAGTTGCCGCACCTTTATCCTCAAAACAAGACAAGTGACTGGCTCATTATATTTCACAGACTGCCAAATTACATAAAATTAGAAAGGAAAAAAAGTTGACATAGGTACCATAAAGAGAATAGAACAGATATCATATTAATGTACCTTTAATTATTTCCAGTGTGAATCTCTCCTCAAGACCCTTGGTGTCCGCTGTGTAAAGGGGCATGGTGAGGCTGAAGCTACATGTGCACACCTGAATGCACAAGGGGTGTGTATTTATTTACTATATATCATAACTAGGCTAAAAAAAAAAACGGGTTTTCTGATAACATTGAATAACATAGTTTATTGATAGTGTAATAAAGTGCAAAGTCGTACGAACTTCGACACACTCATGAAAACAATAGTCCCTTTAGTATCCTCAAGCGCGAGGTTTGAGTTTATTGCACTAACAATTAAGTTTATATTAGGTCTTTACCTATGAAATTGCTGTTTAGTTGCAGAAAGTTAAAGTCATTTTTATATAAATATTTTTTATTTCTATCAGTCAAATTATGCACCTATCGATGTATCGATGTATCTCTGCTAGCGCAGTGGTAATTTTTCAATGCCCTTCTTGAAGAAGTCAGGTGTACGGGAGCCAACAAACTCTTCAAAGGCATTTTGTACTGCCTCTTGAGTATTGAATTCTTTCCCTGCCAAGAAGTTGTCCAAATTCTGGAAAAAGTAGAAGTCTGTCGGCGCAAGTAGAAGTCTGGTGAGTACGTTGGATGACGCAAAACTTCCAACCCTAGCTCTTGTAGCTTAGAGACCGTCTGTTGTGCCGTATGAGGTCGAGCGTTGAGCGTTGTAGGAGCAGCGGGGACGAGCGATTAACCAAGGCTGGCCAGTTCCTCACGGTACACATCCGCAGTAATGCTGGTGCCATTTGTTAAGAAGCTGTGATGAATTATACCGGCACTAGACCACCAAACAGTGACCATGCCTTTTTTAGGGGTAAGTTTTCGTTTGGGGCATTGCCTAGGCGCTGAACCAGGGTCTAACCAACATGATGACCGCTAACGATTATCAAAAAGAATCCATTTTTCATCACAAGTGACAATACGGTTAAAAATCCCTTCGTTTCTGTGTCTGTTAAGCAACGCAAGGCATACCTCAACGCTTTCGTCGCGCTGGCGATCCTTCAGTTCGTGCGGCACCCACTTATCTAGTTTTTTTTTTACCTCTCCAATTTGACGCAAATGGACCAATATTGTATTGATGCTAACGTTGAAAGCTGTTGCTAGCTGTTTTTATCGTGTCTTTATTGATGAAAAATATACAAATGTAGTGAAAACAAAACACTGATCAATAAAAAATTACTCAATTTGAAAATAGAATTATTTACTTTTAAAATAACATTCATTTGAATTTATAATTTATTGCCAGCCATACATAAATTACGTTTCAAATGGCCAGTAAAACGATTGTAAAACGACAACTTCATAGGTAAATACCTATTATTTCAAAGATAAAAAAATCAGATGCTTTGCACACGTCTTTGGTCTGCCCAGAGCCACTTCAGAGACAGCTACAAAAACTGTAAAAGATAAACATTCTACTATACTGCAGTTATTTGTGTATCATATGGCTAAAAATCAAAAACCGTACTAATCGATCGATACTCATCATACTATAAACTCCGCGTTTCTGTCTGTTAACTTTTCAGCCGTAAACCACTGAACCGATTGTTATAAATAATTGATACTAATAATATAAATTCGGAAGTAGGTAACTCTGTCGGTATGTTACTTTTTCACGCCTAAATTACTGAACGGATTTCGAGAAAAAATACCAAGGAGATAGATGGCACCCTGGAGGTAGGCTACTTTTTGCCCCGGTAGCACGTCCCCGTGTGATAATTTCCGACACCCACAGGGGTGAAGCCGTGGACAGAAACTAGTAATAAATAAATTCATTTATTTTAGGTTAAAAACACCCATTGCCAAACGTAAATGAATAGAAATCATATAAAACAAATGAAATAAAACCAAAAGACAAACTAAAAAATTTAAGTAAGTAACTAAAGTAGATAAAAGTAAAAAAGAAAAAATAAATTTAAATAAAATTATAAAATTTAACAGATACAGGGTGGCCGGAACATTGACGTCCAAAAATAAAATTTCGGTCCCTCGTATCGTGGGGTATTCGAATCACCCCCATGTATGTTCCGCGACTTTTCATAGTTTTCGAGTTATGAATTTTTTTCTGAATGTTTGAAAATTTTCGACCTGACCAACCTAAAAAAATTCAAAAAAAAAAGTAGAGGGTTTTATCGAGTTTCTTTTTTTGCAACTGAATTTTCATAAGTAGTACTTTTATGCATAAAATAATCAGCTTCGTAACTGTGGTGAAAGTTATGAGAATGTTGATCTAAAGTGAAAAATTTACGTTCGGTAAATTATGACTTAAATTTTCAACTTCAAATTAAAAATCTAAACAGGTGACTTCATGGTTCTCAAGTAGGCTTCAAGAATGCGCCAGACTCTCAGCTTTCATAATCATTAAAAAACGTAGGACTTAATGGGGCTAACTTTGGCCTTAATCGGCCTTCAAAGACTGCGAAGTGGAAAATTCTTAAAATTAGCTATCTGATTAATAATTTTTTTTTTCCATTTTCTCGCTCCTAAGGTTATTTAGTTTGCTAACCAAAAATGACTGCAGGAAAGCTAAGATTTAAACACGGAGATTTTTTTAAATGTTAGTTTAATGAATTTTGCGCGATCCGTTCTCGTGGACTATGGGTTGTAAACGAGGGTGCAACTCTTTTACCTGCAATAACAATGGACCGAGAGGAAAAGAGACCGAATTATTGCTATCTCTCTCACGCAAGGCGCGCAACCGAAGCCAACGCAAAACAAGTACCTCAGTCGTACTCACATTGTGTTTACTGCTATACGCGTGTCGCCATTTTGTCTTTACCACACTCGCTTTGCCCACGGACTCCGCTGCCTACTTGTTTGACTACTTTGCTCGTTTATTGGACTGTGTTTTGCATTCTGATTTGGACTTTTTTTACGTGGAAGTGTAAAAAATGAGTTACACGTTAAGTGAATATGCAGAAATGCATTATTTTTATGGAGTTGCACAAGGAAACGGCCATGAAGCAGCGCGACTGTATCGCGAACAACTTCAACGTCGTGGTGGGCCGCAACCTGAGCGATATCCCGACCATCGTGTTTTTATTAACACGCACAACACTTTGATGGCAGGCCGCATTCCTGGTCGACGCGGCAGTCATGAAGGAATCCCTAGAGCTAACCCGGATCGCAGAGAAATGGTGCTGGAAGAAGTTCAGCGAAATCCGTCTACGAGTACGAGAAGTATGGCTCGTGCTCTGAACATCCCAAGGACTTCTATCCAAGACATTCTTCACGATGAAGAATACCACGCGTTCCACATCCGACGAGTCCAAGCTTTACTGCCTACAGATCACCAATTGCGCGTTGATTTTTGCCAAACCATGTTACGAAAAGAGCAAGAGGATCCTGGATTTTTCAATAAAGTTTTATGGTCAGATGAGTCACGATTTGAGCGATCCGGAATATTCAATATTCATAATTACCACACGTGGGCGAATGAAAATCCACTCGAAGTGAGAGCTTCGACATTTCAACATCGCTTCAGCGTTAACTTGTGGTCTGGTATTCTCAATGGCGAACTAATTGGTCCGTTTGAACTGCCGTCCAGACTTGATGGAGAAACATACAAAAACTTTTTGGAAAATGAACTTCCATTGTTGCTGGCAGATGTGAATCTCGAACTCAGACGAACCATGGTGTTGCAAAATGACGGCGCCCCGTGTCACTATGCAACCCAGGTCCGAAATTACTTAGATGAAACATACCCCAACAGATGGATCGGACGCAGCGGACCAATTAGGTGGCCTCCACGCTCACCTGATCTCAACCCCATCGATTTCTTTATTTGGGGCTATTACAAGGAAATAGCATACGCCCGAGACTGTTCAAGTGAACAAGAGCTGAGGCAGTTGATTGCAGAAGCTGAACGTGTTGTGAGAGAGAACAGAGACGCTTTTAGACGATTGCCAGACAATTTCTTACGTAGGTGTAGAATGTGTATTGCTGCTGGTGGTGGCCACTTTGAAAACCTTTTCTAAATGTTAAAAATAAATTAAGTACTTTTTTCACATTATCATCTGTGTTTTATTCAAAACCACTTTTTACGTAAAACTTTTCTTACCCAACTCTGAAACTATTTGTTGGTTAGTTTTCAGTATTCTTATCATTAATTAACCTTAGGAACGAGAAAATAGCAAAAAAAAAATAATTACTCAGATGGGTAATTTTAAGAATTTTTCCACCTCGCTGTCTTTGAAGGCCGATTTTAAACAAAGTAGCCCTATTAAGTACTTCATTTTTTTTATGATTATGAAAACTGAGAGTCTGGCGCATTCTTGAAGCCTACTTAGGAATTATGAAGTCACCTGTTAAGATTTTTAATTTAAAGTTGAAAATTTGAGTCATAATTTACCGAACGTAAATTTTTCACTTTAGATCAACATTTTCATAACTTTCATCACAGTTACGAAGCTGATTATTTTATGCATAAAAGTACTACTTATGAAAATTCAGTTGCAAAAAAAGAAACTCGATAAAACCCTCTACTTTTTTTTTTAGAATTTTTTTAGGTTGGTCAGGTCGAAAATTTTCAAACATTCAGAAAAAAATTCATAACTCGAAAACTATGAAAAGTCGCGGAACATACATGGGGGTGATTCGAATACCCCACGATACGAGGGACCGAAATTTTATTTTTGGACGTCAATGTTCCGGCCACCCTGTAGATAACCTGGGATAGCTTAGGGAGAACGACATAGGCTAATTAACATCCTGATTTTTTGTAGAAATGCAAAATACACGCAGACGAAGTCGCAGACCGGTCAAGCTATAGCAGCATTATTTTAGAACTAGCAGTTCTAAAATAATGCTGTTATAGCTTGACCGGTACCGCTGTACCGCCCCTTAGGTATGTGCGCGGCGAGACGGGGGGGCAGTGCAGGCCGCTCATTCGTCAACGCTTCACGGCGGCGTCCAGCCCCCCCGCCTCGCCTCGCGTTCCTACGGTGCGGTACAGCGGTATCGGTCAAACTATATAATGTATTCATTAATTATCATCTGTTTACTGCTGTTCTCTTTCATTGTCCACTACTCTTTCTTAAACAGTTCGTCGACGCCGTAGTGTCTCAAGACTCCGACTGCTTCGCTTACGGCGCTAAGCGCGTGTACCGTAACTTCAGCGTGTCGAACTCAGCCGGGGGCGGAGCGCTGCAGGGCTCTGTCGACTGCTACGATGCGGATTCCATGTATAAGAGTAATGGTATGTCGTCCATATTATTAATATTTACTCATAGTTATCTTAAATGGGGTTTTTAAAAACTTATTTTTAAAAAAAAAGTTGTCCCATGACATTTTTGATGTTTCGTCTTGTATGCGAAATGGCGTTCAGAATTGAATTGAATTGGTATTCAGCTGCATTCGGTCAGACTGGCAGCCGACCCCAGCATAGTCGGGACAAGGCTCGGCAGGGCGTGTAGTTTCATAAGGGCGACCTGTTGAGAAAATCCGTCAGCTAATAATTGTGACTTAAAAAAAAAAACCCATACAATTCAACTATGGCAGGGTGACAGGGGTTTACAGGGATACAGGATGGTCCAAATAGTGACGTTAATAAAACAAAATAGATTCCTCATTCCTAGAGGTATACGAAAATACCCTATGTATGTTCCGCGATTTTCTATAGTTTAGCAAATATGAATATTTTTAAATTTTTGGGGAAATTCTTCAGGGAAATCTTTAAAAATGTATAACTTTTTTTCGACAAGTAATTTTTTTGAGATTGGACTATCATGAAATACCCTTTTATGTATGAAAAAGTTTATCTTCATAACATTAGTGCAAGATACGACGAGATAAAAAAAAATTGTATCTTGTTGTTAGGAAGATATTTTTTTATACATGAAAGGGTGTTTCAAAAAAGTCCCATCGCAAAAAAAATATCATAAAAAGAGCTTCCCCGATAAAAGATCCTTTAACATAACCTTCCTTCGGACGGATTCGATTGTAGTTCACTCAAAAATATTGTAGGTTTTGGCCGCAACAAGATGATAGCCCTTGCCCTTCTCTGTGGGTGCGACTACGGCCTGGGTGCGTGTGGCTCGTCTATAACTACTGTAGTGTCGTTCCTGCACACTATTCCAGAAAAGGATGTCATTCCAAGGTAAACTATACTTAATCATGCTTGTACATAGCGCTTACCGTGGTTATTTGCATGCAGGAGACTTGAGGAGACAGGTGTTTAGTGCAATCAAATTAAATTTTTGGAACTTGAGAGGCCGCAGCGTTCTCTGCTTAAGGTTATGCTTTTTAAACCCTATAGATTCCCAACCCAAAGCCTTTACCTAATTTCTGATCTGCTGTCTGTAAGGAAACTTTACCTACTCCATCTTATCCTGAGTAAGCACAAATCCCTTCCGTATGATCCCACAAATCCGAGTATTAGTAGCAGGAGAAGCTACTTAGTCACTCCTACTGTCCCAGTCAGATCTGTTTTTGCTAAGAGACAGTATGATAGGCAATCTTCCCATCTATACAACCTACTGAATAAAGAGCTACACATCTATACCTTGAAACTCCGTGACTGTAAACTAGCTATGACTGAATGGCTTAAGAATAAAACCTACGACGAGATGGAGGCTTTGGTATCATCGCTTCCATAATCTATCCTATAAATATTAGGACTGCGGTAGCGAAGTTGTTAGTGGAGGAAGTTGTACCTGGCTTCTTCCGATCCCAAGACATTGTCGCAGGGCTAACCTAAACCTAAACCGAAACCTTAAAACTAATAAGATAAACTCAGCTTAAAATGTCTCATACGCACAATGCAAACACACTCACACTCACACACACACGCGCACACGCACATACACAGACACCCTACAACTCGCTCGCATACATCACACTAGCGCTTTATTTTATAGTTAGATATTATTTTTTCTTTGTCTTAGTTTTTGTTTTACAATTGCATAACCGATATAATGTTAAGCGCTGGGGCGAAGTCACCTAACACAAGCATCCTCTTGCTTAAAAGGTGATCTCCAACTCATGTGTGTAAAAGCATTTTTATGTAATTGCAATAAACATTTTTATTTTTTTAATCAACAATTATTTAAAAAGAATTTAAGATGAACTTCCATATACACTTTCGTCCCCTATTTAACCCCTTTAGGGGATGAATTTTCTAAAATCCTTCCGCAGTACTCACTTTAGTTAAAAAAGGAACTCTTCTGCAAAATTTCATGTCTCTAGACCCAGCTGTTAATGCAGCGCCTTGTCTCTCAGTGAATGTGGAGCAGAAGGCCGTCTAGCGTGGTTATTTTCATGTAGTAATGAAGCCTTGATATTATTTTACAAACAGGCTGTTGTCATGGGTGACAGACCCCGAGCGCTATGAAGAACGTAACCGTTGGTTGTCGGCCCCTGGTCGGTGCGACCGCTGCGGCCATTTCGGCCGGCCGCACGGGAAGAACGGGTGTCCCGTGTGCGTCACAAATCGAGGGTGCAACGATACTGGTCACAAGTAATGTATATTATCAGTATAATATATAGAATTAGTAATAGACTGAATTTTAAAGAGTAGTTAGAAAACGAAAATGTTTGATTCTTTGACTTAATCCAGGTGTGAGAAAATTCGTTATGTTTCTCATTATTCGCAATGTCCGTAAGAGGCAACGCAAGAGCAAGGCCTGCTGACAACATATCGAAGGAATTTCAGCCGCGTCGTCCTTGCTAATAACTAACATACGTCGTGTGACCTAAGTTACCGTCATGAGGTTTAAATTGCAACCATTTATACTCATGAAATGTATTATTTTATTAATTTACTAGTTTTTGCCAGCGGCTTCGCTCGCGTGGATGTCGCAACATATTACCGGGATAAAAAGTATCCTATGTGCTAATCCAGGTTATAATCTATCTGTTTTCCAAATTTCATCCAGATCAGTTAAGCCGTTTTAGCGTGATTGAGTATCAAACATCCAAACATTTCACATTTATAGGTAATATTATACAGGGTCAAATTAAATTAGCTAGCGAACTCCGCAGACGTGATGGGTGTCGATATCTAATCATGATAATAAATAGTAGGTAAATAACGTAAAATAAGCGCATAATTTAACAAAAATTAACGATTAAATGTAACAATTCAATATTTTTTCTGTTGTTTTCAGAACAAAAGCAGCGGAAGTAAAGCGTGAACTATCGCTTCGTAACCGAGCTGTAACGTGTGGCGCTCCATTCCCGGAGCCCAAAGTTATGCAAGAGTTCATGAACACACCCCCAGACAAGATTGATTTGAACAGCTTAAAGAACCCCACTCCAAGTCTTATACAGTTTGTGGTCATTATCTGCAATACGCTATATACAACGTGTTGTTTTGCATCCTCGTCAAATTTCAGGAGGCTGTTATGAAAGACATAAATAATCAAATAAAATTACGATCCTGCTCAATAATTAATACATACCTGTTTTTTTAGGTATTTAAGTTTGACAGTATTTCAGAATACTCCACTTTCAAAGAACAAAATCGCCCCGTTGCGTATGCGGTAGGCAGTGTCGTACGACTATGTCGCTGTGTGCATGCGTTACAGTTACAGCGCAGTTACAGGGCGGTATCACACGGGCCCTACACATGCCGATTTCCGAAAAATACAAAAAATAAAAATAAATACCTACTTATTTTATTATTGATTCGTGTCGAGAATCATTAGCATAGTTACCTCCTCGAATTTGACGAGGATGCAAAACAACACTTTGTATAGAAATAAATAATAATATCAGTTTAAGAACATAAGGAAATGGTGACCGAGGAAAAAAAGCACCTTTAAGTGTGTGCCTATAAAGGTCCGGTTCCATTACCAACAACACATGATGGCAATACATAAGATGTTTTTTTCTGACCTTTTTCTTCTTTGCTTTTGTGGAGACCAAGCTACAGTTTTGGTGGAGAGTAAAATATGTGTATTGATGTGTCATAATTATAAAGTTTCATTTCAGAAACTGATGACAAATAAATTGGACTGGTCAGAGAGATATTGTGTGGAGAAGTTCTTGCCACTGTTAACTAAATGGCACTTCCAAGACAATGTGCCTTGCAGGACTTTAAAAGCTACACTAATAAAGAAGAAGAGGAATCCGAGAGGTAAGTCCCATTACTATATAAGCTGCTACAAACAACAAGGCTGCTTGACTGCCTAAAACGTTTACAATAAAAAAAAATTGCAGGTGTCCCGAGCTTTGAGGTTATATGGGCCGATACTGAGGGTCAATATGAAGGACTCATACCTGATGACCAGTTTGAAGGTAAGTGTCACCATGTGAAAAGGCATGTTGGTAATCTTATTTCTTAGTTAAAATACGATATATTTTCGAAATATATTGAATTTGACACCGGAAGAGTCATTGTTATACCTATCGTGTGAAATTAAAGATGATGTGACTTGTTCACAGAAGATGAAGATCCCTTAGTAGCGTGGACTACAACAGAAAGACAAGATTTGATGCGCAAGTACTACCCGGACCTAGTAGAAGCATACGAAGAATCCATCAAGAAACCTCCCAAAGAAAAGAAAACTAGAACTCGCAAGAAGAAAGAAAATGAGAACCCCAATCCTGATAAACCTAAAAGAAAATATAACAGAAAACCTAAAACTATAGAACCAGTTGATAACTTAAACGCGTCTATGAAATCTTTAGATTTAAAAGCAAAGGAAACAAATTCAAGTGGTTTAAACGTCAGTGTAAATATCAACAGATTAAAAAGAAAAATTAAAAACAACACGAAGAAAGGCCAGAAAACATTAAATAGCTTTATCGCAATTAAAAAGAAAAGAACTAGCAATAAACTAATGCAGTCTTTGAGAAAAAGCTTAAAAAATATGTCCTTGACTTGTGATGACAGTAATAACATGTATAATGTACCTTTTAATGATGACTGCAAATTCTCAGACGACCAGTTAGATGAGAATAAAGAAAATAAAGTAAACGCCCATTATTTAAGTTTGCTAAATAAGACAGAAGGAGAACCGAGTGATGGTGATTTATCAGATATAATAGACAAGATTATTTCAAGGCCTCTCGAAGTTAAAACTGCCAAAGTAGACAATAAGTTAGTTAGGTTAGTTTTTGAGAAATACTCTACACCTAAGAAAATGAGTATGAGGAAATCTATACTAACTCAAATCCATAATAATTGTTCTACGCCCAGAGATAGTCCAGTTAGGAAGAGTAGATTCAGATTCAGTACTAACAGTAACAACAATTCTATGATTACTAAAGTTAACACAAGTTATTTTTTTGATAAGTTGACTGAAGATGGGGACGCGTTTGAAATGTCTCTAGAACTAAAAGGTCCTGTTGTTCACCTAGATTCTACTGTTGAATATAGTTTACCTGATGTTTGTTTGTAATAATGTTAAGAATTATGTTTTAAATATACGAGTAAGTACTAATACTAACCTAAATATTTTCATAGAATGTCTTTATTTTATTTTCTGCCCTTGGAATAAAATACGGTAATTAGTCATGAACAACGAAAACCGCTTTTATTTATTTTATTATTTATGTACACACAGTAAAACAGATAAGTATATACTACATTTTACATTTTAGTCTTGAGTACAAAGGTAGGAGGTAGGTTATTTCTTTAAAAAAATCTTCAGGCAGACCTACGAAAGGAGAAATGAAAAAGAAATATAGACAATAGTGTGTCAGAACAAAAAGAGAAGAATTTCGTTTTGTGACGTCTTAAGCTTTTAACACTGAGTCCACCCACTTTTCATAGAACTCGTATGCCATGCCGCCATACGTATTGCTAGAGGACCCTCTAGGAAGATCACCAGCACTGAATGTGTTAAGCACCATCAGATATCAGGCACTTCACTTTTTATTCATTTTTGTCTTTCATTCAGCATAGTTCACTCGGGGTGAAACGTCGGAATACAAAATTAATAAGACAGAAAAAAGAATTCATTAAAACCGATCCAACGTCTTTTACCGAATGATCGAAAAATGAAATGAAAAGAGCGAGCAAAGATCGTTCATTCGTGATTTTGTTGGTGTCATGTGAACGTTGAATGAAATAAAAATAAACATTCAGTCGAGTGGACCATCCACTCGGTTGAAGCGTCTGATATCAGCTTTACTGCTGCAGTAATAGGTATACGACAAAATAAATAACTGACGCGTAAGTAGTAACACTAAGCGAGGCCGCACACCGGTGCCACACGCTACACGCACCCTACATTTACGTCGTCGCCACAAGTACTGCGTTACATTTTGAGCTCGGAGCAAGTGTATTGTGCCCACGCACATCGGACGCACAGTTGTGGCACAGCTTCCAGAATGTCGACATCACCGTCAGACGATACAGATTTATTGATGTGACAATTAATTAGAAAAAAAGTCGTTATCGGGTTCCCCCGTTTAATTAAGATACTACAATAATTTACGGTAATTTAAAATTTTCGCAAGAGTTGCCGTTCGACGAAGTAATGTTGCATTTATATCACCGAATGTCTCAAACCACATACAATGTCCATATAATATACTTGGGTTTCTTTTTCAACCTCTGCAATAAACTCAACGTAAAATTTAATGTTGTCTATCATATTTGCGAATTACGCGCCACAAAATACGACCGTGATCGATCTTGAATTCGTGAAGCGCGGCAGTCGTCTCAGCACAAACTGCACCCGCTACAAATGTTTCCTTGGTGTGCGTGCTTGCGCGCAGTTTAAATACGGGGGCGTTAAGAGCGCTTATACCTTATGAGTGGCAACGTCGCAATTTAGTGTCATATTTCGTGGTTTTAAATTTTTATCATTTAATCGGAACTATATTTAAAAAATCTGTTTAATTAACTTTTTAGAATTTTGTGAAAGTGTTTAAAAGGTAAGTAACCGTAATGCTTACAGTTATTTTACAATGAAAATAACGCCCTGCAAGTTTCCAATGTATTATTTGCATATAAATAGAACTGTAAACGCAACGATTTCTTACCTTTTACACAGTTTTCACATGATTCTAAAAAGTTAATTAAACAGATTTTTAAAATATAGCTCCGATTCAATGATAAAAATTGAAAACCACGAAATATGACACTAAATTGCGACGTTGCCACTCATAAAGTATAAACGCTCTTAAATGTGGCGCCACAATTGTCGTAATACAAGTATAAGTCTGATGTGCGGCCTGCCATATTACGAAAACCGCCCTTACTGCTACATAATTATAAAGACTGGTGCCAATTCCCTTGTTCACAAACTAAACTAAATTTAAGTTGAGTGCATCTTTTTCATTCTATTTCATTATGAAAAGGACAGAAGATAAATTTTAGTTCAGTCCTGTCAAATTAATCAGCGCCTGACACAACTCCATACAAGTTTAGACGTGATTAAAAAGTTGACTACTAAAATTATTATACCGGAAATTTCAATTGTCCTAAAGCACAAAACACTACTTTTCAGTAGAACCAATTTTTTTTACGATACATCCCAAATAGTTATAAAAAATCGAGCAGAAGCTGTTGAAAATCCAGGTAGTAAGGGTATTTTTTTAAAAGATAGGATTATTTTAAATATAGCAATCGATAGAGCTCGCGACGCTGTTTCAAAATACATTTATAACTCATTTTTGGCAAAATGGCCTTTACGACAATTGAAATTTCCGGTATCGATTACATCAAATTACGTCAGGTGCTGACTAATTTGACAGGACTAAACTAATATTTATCTTCTGTCCTTTTCTTAATGAAATAGAAAGAAAAAGATGCACACAACTTAAATTTAGTTTAGTTTGTGAACAAGGGAATCGGCACCATTGTCAAAGTCAAATTGTTACAATGGACGTGCGGAACTGAGATTTGCCACACGACTCCGCCCGATGACACAGTAAACCCCCGGAGGAGACAAACCCTATAGGTATGTAGATTCTACAAAATGTTTACCTAAATCAAACTGTTGTAGTACCGTTGTAGTACCTACGTACCTACTTACCAAAACGGCATGATGAAGCCAACTAAGACAGATAGGTACAGCCAGCAACAAGAGTCGATTCGAACGTAACTTTGATGCTACGGCTACTACACTTTGCGCGCTCTCTGTTTACAGCGAGACGTCGACCGGTGTGCGAGAGAGCGCGCGAAGTGTAGTTCGCCTTATCGCGACAATGTGGCCGTAGCATTCCACACCTAAATTGATACACAATGCTATAGTCTGTTCCAAAAGCATCTGATTAAAATATAAAGAAATGTATTACAAAATATACCTGTGGATGACATTTTACGGCATTTCCATTTTGGCACTCCAAAAAATCCACCCTAAGGTGGATACGCATGTCCGAGAATCCACCCTAGGCCTAGTTGGAAAAACGGAATTTATAGGCTTCGGGTGGATTCTCGGACATGCGTTTCCGAGTACCCACCCTTTTTTTTGTTAGTTTGAATAATAGGTTTGGGGTGGCAAAATCGAAATGCCGCCATTTTAAAACCTCAGTTTTGGTCAATTACAATTTAATAATGTTATTCAAACGTTTTTATTTTTTATATATCTAATTGTTGGAAACAGTGATGTGATATAAAGTTGAGACCTTCATAATACAGATGAACGTGTTACTACAATGGCTAGATAATATGAGTAGTTAAAAAAAATTATAGGAGTTAGCGCGTCAGTCAATGTAGACCTATCAAAACATTGTTTTCTTAGGTTTAAAGTCTTAAAATGTGATATAATTTAAACATTCACACGTAATCGGCTATTAAACGATGTCTTCATTAGTTGTTTAGCCACATTGCCTTTCAAGAACCACAGGGCATCATTTTCCAAGCGATTTAAAAAGGAGAAAGTCGTGGCTCGTTATAATACGTCGAGAAATTTTTTAACCCACACCATATTATCGCGTATGCAAAAATCATTTTCCCTGATCCGACCCTGTAATAAAATAAATATGCTGAGTTAACAAACATGAAAAAAACGACCAAACTTTCAATACACTCTTTTTAAAATTGTGAGGTTAGATAAGTTTCCACCGCTTACCTTCAATCAGAGTTTCCTTCTTGCGAACACATTTCGCATTTCTACTCCTTAAATCAAAGGGGCAATTCCCATATTTTTAAGAACGTTCGCATTCTAATCTCTGTCTCAATCTGTCAAATATTGTATAGCGTTTTTACCTAAATGATAAATTAATGATAAATGATAAATGATTTTATTTCTATAAGTAGGTTTGAACAAACACTTTTACACGTCAATCATATTTTTTTTAAACTAGATGGGGTCGGCGTTTCCTATCTGACTACTCTGAGAAGAAAGGCCGAAATAAACTCGGAGGTCACAGTCTCTTTTAAAGTCCAGACAAAATCTTGGTCAGGCCATGTGAAAGCTATGTAGATCGGTGTCAGCAATGGTCTTTTGAGGAAAGAACCACACAGATTGAGTGGACCTGTCCAGTCAGTGCACGCAATTGTCAGTAATCGTGCAGCTCAACTTAGACTCAAGGAGCTCAACGATTCGACAAACAATACCAAAGAAAGGACATTTGAGTAGGCCGCATAAATTACTCAAACTGCCAGATCATGATTACGTTGAGAAAAATACAAAAATAAATATAAATAAATCAATGACCGACATAGTTCTCACATTCACAATAATTAGAATAATATTATAATAATCTTTGCGGACCATGTAGATTTGTGTCTGAAATGGTCTTTTGAGGAAAGAACCACACAGATTGAGTGGACCTGTCCAGTCAGTGCACGCATTTGTCAGTACCCGTGTAGCTCAACTCAGAACTTAAGGAACTCAACGCAACCTACATTTTTGACATTTGATTGTCGCTGAGATTGCGACTTGATTTTGATCGTTTTTAATTACGAGAATTGACCTTCAGATTTCAGCTCATTTACGGTCCAGCTACCGTATTTATCTACCATTTTTACCATTACCTCCTAATAAATCTTCTCGAAACAGTTTCACGAAAAATTTTGACAGGTCTACATGTGCAACAGCGCCCCCAAGTGGGAGAAATTGAAACACCCGATTATCAAAACATGGAAAAACGAACTTTCCTTGCTAAAACAGTGCTCACGTGGACGGTGGCGATGAGTACGCTGACCAAGAGAGAGAGCATGAAGGGCTTCCTCATGACACCACTCATTATGAGATGGCGTTATTCCTTTCAAAATTATTTTACCTTCGTACCTGCAGAGGCCATCTTACATACCTTTCCGTTACGTCTTAGATAACCCCGCATCCTAACCGAAAGTGACAGTTGCGCGAGAGTACCTACGTGATTGTCACGCTCGTGAATATGGCATACTTGTGCGAACAAACATGTCGCGAATGTACGTCATTAGTCAGGTAAAGGATACGCGGTGGTTTATACCTGTAGTAATGTTCGCGTATTCGCGCGACAGTCGTTTTCGGTTAGAACGCAGTGTATGACGTAGGACTCACGCGCTGGCCCGGACTCTAGAGACCCAGGGTCTAGGCATTTGACATTTGAGGCAAATAATATGCTCTAGTACAGAAAATAAAAAATATAACCAGCTTTAATTACTATAAATAAACCATAGAAATAATGCAGTCTCTGTTATTTACCTACGTCACCACAGTTACATCAACAGTCGTTATAATATCGACGTTTCTAAACAAAAACGTTCTTTTCCTCGTATTCCTTTACTTTACCTACTTGAGCCAACGTACTTTCTTCTAAGAATACTAATTATAGTACTTTTGTAAAAACCTACATGATTGATTTTTCGCATAGCTAGTGCCGGCAGTGATTGAACGGTGATATTTCCAAGAGAACTTTGGAGCGAACTTTGCTTTCGAGCGAAGCAAGCTCGATAATTTTAACACCTCGAATGTTTTAGGTTTCCTTTGACTATATATTGCTGTATAGCAATAGGAGTTCTTTTGTTGACTTATGCAAGAAAGTTTAGAATTAAGAGTAAGTAAGGTGCAATAGTGAGCGATGCGAGTTCGAAAAATGTTAGCACCCCGCCTCGGAAAGGTTGGAATTCTTTTGGCAATTTAAAACAGAAATAGGAGTTTCTTTGTTGACTTATGCAAAAAAGCAGATGAAATAAGCGAAACTATAATGCAGGAGCCAGCGCTACGAGCTCGATCTACCGTCAGGCAGGCAAGCTAGTCGTCGGGGTAGCTGGGTGGGTGGGTAGCTTGCCCTTAGGCTGGCTGGGTCCATAGGCCCCGGGGGCTTCCAGGCGTGGCGGAAATCTAGGGCTACTTGCGCTATACATCAAGTAGCGTTTGTACGTCATATTTCATGTAAACGATCGCGTATTCGCGTGACATTCGCTTTAGGTTAGGACGCGACCGAAGGCACAAATACACAAAGCATAAGGCAAATACATAAGACATAAATAAATTTAATTTTACATGCTCATATAAGCATAAAAGCGTAGAAACAAAGTAAAATGTTCCAATACCAAATGTAATCATAAAGATTAGTATGTACCACATTAAGCACCCAAAAACTGCGATGACTTTACGTAAGGCAATGGGCGTTCCTCAAGGTTCGATATTGGGCCCATTCCTCTTTTTAGTTTAATGATTTACCCCAATTACTTCAAAATCAACCGAAGATGGTGTTATTTGCAGATGACACATCATTGATATTTAAGATAGACCGACGGTTACAAAATCTTGACGACGTGAATAGCTCTATTCTTCAGGTCCATGATTGGTTTACGGTAAATAATTTGGTACTAAATGGTAAAAAAACCAAATGCATTAAATTTAAATTACCGAATGTAAGAAGTAGCGAGTGTGACATCATGTTGAATGGAGAAAAACTGGAATTAATTAATCACACAGTTTTCCTGGGAATCACGCTAGACGAGAAATTACAATGGGGACCTCATATAACATCTCTTGCGGGGCGGCTATGCTCGGCCGCTTATGCTGTTAGAAAGATAAGACAGTTAAGGCGCAGATAAACAACTTTTAATGATTTTATATTGAACATCACGTCTAAAATTCTAGTCTTATTTCTTTGAAAAAAATATATGTTATAGACAATTCTAGACAATTTTATTCATAATTTGATATGTGAAAATGTGAAATCATATTTTAATAACATAGTGTAATTAATTTGTAAAGTATTGTCTAACGTGGACAAAAAAAAACGATAATTACGCAAAAACTATGGGGCGTATTTACATGAAACTTTAATCATATAAAAGACAATTTAATGACCCATATTTTAGTATACGGCTTTTATTTGTATTGTGTTTGATAAATCAAGGTGGGTTGTTTTTTCGAATAATCTTGGTGCGCGTTGAAGCGGGGCTCTGGCGGGCGACGGGCGAAAGTGTATCGCTGACTTTGTCTGACTTTAGTCGCGGGGCGCGACGCAAACTCCTCCCACTCGCTCAAGGGCGCGGGCAGTTAATGTCGCCTTAACATATGTAGAAACCGCGCGTTTGGTATATTTTAGCTACTTCCACAGCATTATGTCGTATGGCATTTTACTGTGGGGTCGGGCTGCTGACATTGAATCCATCTTTATTTTGCAAAAGAGAGCTGTCAGAGCCATTTATAATCTACGCAACGCGAATCTCTCAGGGATCTATTTAAAAGGATTAATATTATGACGGTACCTTGCCAATTCATTTATGAAAATATTATGTACGTAAGAAAAAATCTACACCTTTTTAATAAAATAAGTGATAGACATAATTTTAATACCAGAAATAAAGATAAAATAGATCAACCATTTTTCAGATTAGCTAAAGTACATACATCTTTTATGGGGTACTGTGTTAAATGCTACAACAAAATACCTTGTAATATATTGCAATTAAATGAAAGAAAATTTAAAACTCATATAAAAAGTTCACTGTGTAAACAAGCATATTACAAATTAGAGGATTATATCCAAGATAAGAATGCTTGGAAACATGCTGGTCCAGCTCCACAGGACAATCTAGGGTCTAGACAAAATTAAAAGTTGTTGCTACTTTAATTGTATGGTTTGTTATTTTTATGACATTGATTTACATTCTGTGACTACTTTAACTCACACACTGACATATTAATTGGTTACATAATTTGGGAAATCGTATACTTTTACAATGTTTGTAAATATGTGAACACCATGTATCTATCACTTAATTAACTTATTTATCATTGCTACGTTTATTAAATTCTTTTTACCTATTTTGGTAGGGTAATTTTTATTATAGGTGCATCGTCTTCACATATAATTATATAATTAATGTATACAAAGTATTGTAACACATTTTAAAAGAGTAACGATGGAGTTTCTTGCCCATTCTTCTCCATACGAAACTACCTTTTGGAAGGGGCGACTAGAATCAATTCTATTTAAATGTAAATGTTGACGTTCAAAAGTGCCTTTTATGTGCCTATTTGAAATAAATGCTTTGACTTTGTAACGAAAAGTTTTATTCCAATATTTTATTAACAAATTAATATTGATAATAACACTCACCACCATCCGCGTTAATCTTAGGAACTGAATAACTACTCGTTTTAGCTTTTAGCTGCGGTTTGTTTGCCACAAATCCATTTCAAATGCTGATTGCTGAACGCTCGAGACCACGGCGAAGTGTGCGTTCCCGGCTGAAATTATTAATATAATCACTCAGTATTGTCATTCTGAAAACTGTACCAAATAAAAGCATTATCTGTCTGTTTTTTGAACTGCGTTTTATCAATAAAGAGTCTATTAAAATAGAATGGAATACTGTTTATTATGTACACCATAAATTACAGATATAAATGTAGAATTTTTACATATATCTAGTGACACAATGGGCGGTCTTATCAGTAAAAGCGATCTTGTAATACTGTTTACAAGTTTTATATCCGTTATCCTCTTAGTCCTCTTAAAGAAAGTTTGTGTTTTTTCTTCTTCTTAGCGTGTCGAAGGACCAGGAATTAGTCGACCCAGAAACTGGCTAAAAGCACCGGACACAATATTAAGTGTTCCGTCGTTTGTGGAGCAGCACCACATACCTACCTATGTGCTAAATAGCAGCAAAGTAAAAGATGAATCGTTTGTGATGAATATACGAGGTCAAGCTGCACTTTCCGCGGTCAGTTGGTGGATGGATCATACTTTGCCCATTACCCTACCAATGTAGAACAACTTGCCGGCCGTCATATGTACCTACATCAGAATCAGAATGATAATGTCATAACGGGTGCCTTTTCAGAAACTTGAATATCTAACAAGGACTTACCTTTTGCAACAACATCGATTCGCGTAACTACTCGGAAGACACTAGTTTCAAAATAAGTACTTACTTTAACTACAGCATCGCAGAGGTGACCATAAAAACCTTAAGAATAAGAATAATTTATTTGCAGAAAATATAGGTGTTACCAGTTGTAAAAGTTGGTGGTTAATGTACAGTCCATATTTTGCCTGTTTAGGGCATGCAAATTAGTTTTACATGATATGTTATTACATTAGGTACATAGGTAGGGTACTTATTTTAATAAGATATACAAAATATACACCTATGTTCTAATATAATTTCTAAATCAAGATAAATTTAAGTTACAATAATTATATAAAAACACAACAAAACTTAAAACCTATTAAAAATAACATGTTGTCTTTAGATAACATAAATTATTTATTAGAATAAACACATGCCACAAACTATAGGAAACTTAGAATATTTTTTTTTCGTTATGTTGCAGAAATTCTTGTAAACTATAAATAGTAGATTATTAACCAAGGGGATAAAGCAGTGTCTTCTGTCGCGGGTGACGATTTATATCGCGAGCGTAATGAAGGACTCGAGGTTTACTCCCGAGCGTAGCGAGGGTGTTAAAAACTTAAATCACGAGCGAAGCGAGGGATTTAAGACGAGTCCTGAGTGTAGCGAGGGATTTAAGTTCACCCAAGACTAAGACAGCTTTATCACCGAGGAAAATACTCTACTTTTCGTACCATTTGCGAAAAAAATTACACAATAATAATATGAGATAAGCATTTGTTAAAAATAATAACAATTAAACGTATTTTTAGAACATTAACTTATTTATAAAAATAAATTAAAATAAACTTAACGTTTATGTATTTGAAGAAAACAAAAACGCGGCAAGTTCCTAGACTAATATTTTTTTGTCGGAAAAGCAAAGGCATCAAGCTCATACGGCCTCGTCGGTTTTCGTAATTTAATTTAATAATCATAACTGCATAATAAATGCGTATTCCTTTTTCAAAAAGATGTATAATGCTTTATATACAAACTCAATGGTGTAAACACAGATGTAGTCCAAATTTAAATCACATTCGCCCCCTAGAGGATGAATGAAATTCAGTACAATTTTCTTTCCCTGTTTTTAACAGATTAAAAATGACTATTGTTATGTTCGCTTTTTGTGGCATAGAATGTCACTTTTTTGAGCAAGTGGTACGAAAAACAATTTTCTATCAACCATCTACGCAGTTTAATTTTAAAATATTTAAATGGCAGTTCCCTTATGGTCTTTGGTAATTTGTTAAATATTGTAATGCACATATGATAAACATTTTTTTTACTTAAAGTTGTATTACAAAAAGGAACTAAAATCTTTGTTGTATCCCTTGGTCTCTGTTTGGTGTAATTGTCACCTTTGAATCTAAAGAATTCATTATGTTTCCTCACAAACACCGATACCTCAAACTCACAACTTAGTCACACGATAGTGTATAGTTTGCTACCATGAACATATTGCACATTATAAGTAGGTACGTGTGTGAAAAGACTGTTCGAATATCGAGTAAATCTCAATGAGATAGAATAACGGTGACAAAAGGCTCCTTCAAACAGGCGCGACACGCAACGCGAATCGCACGCGACACAGAGCCACCGTTCGTCGCGCGACAGGCGGTGCCGTTGTGACGCGTCGCGTGTTGCGCATGTTTGAAGGAGCCTAAACACTGCTAATAAAGCTCTAATAGGAGTAAACCTAGACCACCCTATCGTCTCATTATTTCATAAACATTTAACCCCCTTAACTATAACAGAGAGGAAGTCGGTGTTCCAGCAGTGGAAACATTATAGGCTGATTATGCTTGCCAAGAAGATTTGAGGGTACTTTAATTATTTAAATGTATTTACAATTTGTTTATTTATATTCTAAAACAAATGATAAAACATTAACCGAAATATGCAAACTACCTTAAAATAATAGCGCAGTTGTTTTGTACAAATATTTATTTATGTTTTGAATGCGATTATGCAAAAGCTTTCAAACAACAAAAGGAATTAGGGGCTACGTTAGTGTTTCGCCTGCTACGAGGCTACGAATTCGTAGCGCGGTCTACGAACTATACGTAGCTCCGTAGCTCTTTATCGGATTGTTTATAAAACTGGCAATGTGTTTTAATTGGTGCTTGCTAAGTTTTAATTATTTTTGTTTATACATATAATATTGATACTAGTTTAATATTAAGTTGTATATTCTAAAGAATAATGAGAACAGCCTTTAAACTGTCATCCCCTAAAATCGTTTATATTCTCGGCGAGCTTGAAGCTTTATATTGATATTGTATTAGCCCCTTTTAGCGTTTTGTAATTAGGAATTCATTAACCTAATCCTCTTTACACTCTACACGTTTTGGTTGATCAAAAAGGATCCGTGCACGTGTCAAAGTACCCAAATTGTTACATATTTATAACAAGTTAGTGATTATGATGTTCCTTCCACTTTATGCTGTCTTAGGGGCAATTCCCGTATTTTTAAGAACGTTCGCATTCTAATCTCAGTGTCAATCTGTCAAAAATTGTATAGCATTTACCTACATTTTTGACATTAGACTGTCGCTGAGATGAGATTGCAACTTGAATTTGAACGTTTTTAATTACGGGAATTGGCCTTTAGACAAAACATCGACACGTTTGGTGTAGTGGCTACAGTGGCTAAGTGTAGTCAGCGAAACCAAATGGTCCTGGGTTCGAATCCCGGTAGGGGCAAATGTTTGTATGATGAATATGGACATTTGTACCCGAGTCATGGATGTATATTTATAATATGTATGTATTTACGAAAAAAAATGTATTTAAGTAGTGTATCAACCATCTGGTATCCATAACACAAGCCTTAAGTGTTAAGTGCTTAACTTGGAACTAGATGGTGCTGTGTGCAATGTCAGACGATATAAAAAAAAAAAAAAAAAACGAATGAAAATAATTAAACAGGCATAGGTATGTATTTCATATAAACGTGTTGAATTCTATTAGTCGAATAGCATCGGAAAAGCATCAAAATATTAAGAAGCATTGGCATCGGGCACAATGGATATGTTTTTTCTGGAGTTGGCGTCACCTGCCGAGTTCCCAGAGATATCAATTTGCGCAGTTTTAATCGTTTCAACAATTTTATTCGAAGAATTTAAATTGTTAAAATGTCAAATCATTCGAACGTTTTCATTGACGTGATGGATTTATTAATACGATAATGAATTGGTATTCATTACAGATATTCAGTAACAAGATAGTCTTCAAGATTTTCGATTTACCGCATTAACTACTTCGTTGGTTCTGGGTCTTCTTTGTTTGATTTTTTAACAACCATTCAAGCGTCAGAACGAAGTTTGTAGTGTGTCTGAAGGTTGTTCATCTCAAGATCGTAACGTGGTTTACAAGCATATCGCGAGGCGATTAGGTATCTGATTAACCTCATATGTGACGTTGAGATCTCTAGGATTTATACCCAATTCTGACGAGGTCTCAACTGAGACGGTGTCTAGATTTACAAAATGTACGTTGAAGACGATCGAACCGTAAAATGCTACGAGAAAGTCTAAATCCTTTTTAACCTCGTCACTGTGTTAGAAGGAGAAGCGTGGCCGGTTTGTTCACCCCGGCGTCGTCAGATCTCGGAGCCAATCGGAGAGATTCGGAGGCTGTGTCGCAGAGCGCGCGCGCGTACCCGGCCGCTTCGTCATTGCGACGGAGGCTGTCGTGTGTCGGCGCTGGCCCGTGCGAGCGCTCGTCCCGCACCGCACCGCACCGCGCTGCGTCCGTACGTCACCTGAGCCGCTGCCGACGTCGCGCGAACACGCCCTCGTGCCCGGTCCGCCACGCCGCACGCTCACGCCGCCCGCACGCCGCGACCGGCCCGAGCCGGCTGTGCCGCGCAGTGTCTGTGCCCCTACTCTAGCTCAGTGACCACGTTCCCGGAGACCGGCGATTCTGGCGCGATGTAAAGAAGCCGCGTCCATAAATTTATGTGTAAGTGGATGCGTTGCGTGTATCATTAGTCCGCATGGCGATTGTCGACGCCGGTAACGATTTTCCGCAAGCTAACAGCTCTAGCGAGTGGCATTCGGAATAAAAATGAATGAATTACGAAGCAGCCCGCCCCGGGGGACCAGCCGTTGTATTTTAACCTCTACCCGGAGGGGATAGAGTCGCGCACGTGCGCTGTTGTGCCTGATCAAAATGAATACACTCCTTGACTTTCTCATTGCCAACCTAACCTACACTCAATATTAAAAGTTAACGAATATTACTGTATGTCCGTCAGCAGCAAATCTATAAATGTCGTCAGAGAATATTACATCGCCAATGTAACAGGTGTCGCTTAATCTACTGCGAGTGAAGCTTGACATTGAATCTTACAGTTATTGCAAAAAAAATCGATATCAGCTATTTACCACAATCTGTCATCTATCTCACGTTGTCGTTTAAAAGTTTGACAAGTTTTGACTTTTAGTACACCTAAAACGGAAAGGTTTTCTTTTACTAACAGTCTTACACATGCATTGCTTTGTTCTGTAAGTTCTACTGGTGGAACTTTCAGAAATAATTCAGATATGGATATAAGAGGTATAGTATTTCTATTGAGTTAACTAGCATGTCATTTAAATTCTTATTCACAAGTGATTATTTCTCAATTCACAAAGAACACACAGCTGAAGTAGAGAACGGTATTTACTACTAAAACAGACAGTTACGTTTAGTTGAGAATTGTCATAAGACGTGAAATCGAATGAATATCCAGAGGAAATGAAAAAAACATTTGTGTTGCAAACGCGTGGCGGCCACAAACTGTCGAACGAATCTTGTGTTTATATTGCTCACTCAGCGGTTTACGCGAGGTTAAAGGTCCTTATAAAAGGCATGTCTTAACGTAAAATCCTTTGTAATGTTTTGCTTTCGAAGGTAATTTGTTTATCATAATTTAGTACCTATTACAGTCTTCTTTATCTCAAAGGACAAAGAAAACACATCGCTTCAGGAGATGTTATCTCTTTATAACCATTTACTTTCTAAGCAGCATAATGTCGCAGAATATTTCAACCTGGAACGTCTTATTAAGGGTTAATTACATTTTATCTGAAACATTATATTTCTTTTGTAGAAAGATTGTTTTCTATCTACAAAAGAAATATACAGCTTCCTAAACACGAACAGAGGTTTTCCAAAAATAACACAAACATTTTACTGGGTAGCCAAACAGAAACGATAGGCTTTAGGAGAAATAAATGCACTACAACGTTGTGGAACGGAATGGAGTTTAGTAGATTGTAGGAAAGCTTTTAGGCGAACAGCAAAGCGGTGGTTCACTAACCACCGTATAAGCCTGTTATACATGATTCTGACCTTTATCGCTGATTATTAAAAAAAAAAATGTAGCTGTTCCGTACATTTTGACCGCGTAGGTAGCGCACTTTTCTATGAAACAGCAAATTTTGTTTTGATTACCGCCTAATTGAATAAACGGTTAGGTACAGTTTGCGAGTCGATAGTCCCTGCCATGCTGTATAAATGGAGTATCGACAGAAAAGAGGATCAGCTATTACAGAATCGCTAGCAGTCCATTTTGGCTCCCACGAGGCGACTTATAATGTTGCATATAAGATTCTCCGGAGCATGTAACGACCATTATCTTTGTAAGTTATGACGCTGATAATGGTAGTAAGCTATAAAATATTCAGGGGAAAATCTAATTTTAATGCTAGCCAAGAAATATGCTGGTCATTCAAGAGGAGTAGAAAGTCATATATTTTGCTTTAATCTTATTAAAAAGCGTCTCACAATTCAAATCGATAGACAGAGTCAAGACTGAAACTGTAATGTGAACGAGCAAAGATATTCTCAAGATCGTTGTCGTATATTAAGGGGAAAGGCGACCACAACGTAGTCAAAGCAAATGTCAGAATATGAGAATGCTAGCCGGATAACGGCCTAAAATGTTTTTGGAGCATGAACAGCCAGAAGCGTTTGAAAAAGTACTGTAAGTTGTGGAGATCGGGCTGCGGGAGCGGAATGTGACGTATATGAGAGTATGTCTCGTTGTACCGGAGCCTCGAACAACGAAAACATTTGGAGAATGAGCGCGCGTCACAAGCAGGCCGCTACAAATAAATGGTGCATGTTTCGCACGTGACAGTCGCTGAGCGCACACGACGGAAATTTCAACCGTTCAGTTTCAAATATTTTGTTCGCAATGCTTTGTGCATCCATGCAAGCTGGTAGTTATAATATTTTCAAAAATAGTTGTATGTATATCGCTCAGAATTTGCTTTTCCGCTTCAAACTGCTGTCATTCCGAGCACAGAACTTTGTTGTAGTAATTTATGGACTCGGATTTCAAAGGAAAATTCGTCTCTCGGCAATGCCTAGTAATTTGTCATAGTTTAGCCGAGAGACGAAAAATTTACTAAATGATCTTCAAAGCAAACGTGCTGAAACAAATGTCTAAAGAACGCTAGGCATACCTACTAAAAAGTAATATAGGGCTACGACAAAGCTATTATTGAAGGTAACTGACAATAACGTTCAACATGAATTATTATTAATATACGTCATTTTATTGAAGTTCTCTCGCTGGAGGCTGAAGGTGTGACATAAAAAATATCTCGTCTCGGTTATAAACAGCGAGAGGACATAAACAGTAAGGTCGGGGAAAACGTAATAAAAGTTAGCAGAAGTATTCGCGCTGCGCTACCTATTTTAGCTGCTCTTTCAGACGGTGATGGATTGTTTCTTTGTCTTCTTGAATTTGCAATAAATTCTCGGAAACTTCTCATTTTATAGTCAAATATCCAAGAGACTCGGCATTATATTCTTTACAATGCAGTTACTGTATTTTCGCCGCATAGACACGAGACGAGAGTCTCAACAACCCCTTCACGTTTGTATATTTATGATTTCCTAGTTATTCTTACGTCGACTATCTAAGAAAGCTTTGTAGGTAAGCTCTTATCCGTATTTTTACATTTTCCGAGCGTTCTCGTCGTCAGAGACTATAGCGCCGTACAAACAAAAGCGCGGAATGTGAATGAGTTATCTCCGCAAAGTTTCATGTCCCACATTCTCTATCACCTTGTCAATGCGAACTTGGAATATTTCCTTCACTTCCTATCAGAAGGCCAATTCTCGTACTTAAAAAACGTTCAAATTCAAGTCGCAGTGCCGCAAAAGTTCCAAAATGTCACAAAAGGTATTCTGCTAAACCAAAAAACTAAGTCAAAAGTGACGTTTACTGCAATGAGATTGCGACTAGATCGAAAATAAGAAATGTACTAAAACGGTATTCTGCTAAAGTTTCGACTTGACACCGAAAATAAAATATGCATTCCAGTACTTAGAAAAACGTCAAAACTGACATAAGCATGACATTATTTGTAGACTGAACTGTAACTAAAAATTTTAGCTTCTGCAGTTTCATATTTCTCGTTTTATTTCGATTTTATCCTTGAAATCTTCTTGAAATCCAAGATTCATGAAGTAAAAACTTAACCAGTAACACTGTTATCAATCATTTTGTGTTTGTGTGGTGAAATAATGCAAAACGAGTGGGTTCGGCCTGTAGGAGTATTTTTCATTCCTCGCACAACGCGCAGACGACGAATCGACGGCAAAATAACGTAGAGAACACAGCTGCAAGTGTTCTTAGCATCGCCAGCCGCGGTGGCTCATATAAGACGCATGTTCCATAAGCTACCTTGCGTTTGGAAAAAGTTACAGACTCATCAAATCTTACTGTTGAAGTGATTAAGGTTCAGTATTGACTGTAGGACTTCGTAAAAAAATAACACACGTCTTTGCTGTATGATGGTTTATTCCGTACTACCTTAATGAGCAAGACAGCTGATCTTAGATTTAGACCGAACATACCGCCCACCAAAAGGGATTTTAATTCCTTTTACAATTTCAAACTTATACGCAAATTAAATCAGTTAACAATAAATCATGCAGACATTATGTTCATCAAATATTAATTAATGTAACAAGTAACTAACAGATAAACAATATGCCGTTCTAAATAGACTACAACATAAGTTTCACATTACCAAACAAATTGGGAGTCTTTCTAACGACTGTTATTAAGCCTGCATTTATCAATTAGAATAGATATATCATAAAGTTAACAAAACTTTGAGCGAAAAGATTAACATTATTACTACACAAATTTGAGATAAAAAAATAACATAATATTACACACAATTCAGAGAACATTAACCAAACTCATAATTATTACTCATAATGATTACACATGCAATTAACGATTATCGACTGGCAGAAAACAGAGCTTGGAGATTGATCTTCTTACAGTATTCGTACCACTCTTTACGCTATAGACCCTAGTGATTCCATCCGATCCTGGGTGTTTGTCCACAATCCGTCCTAAAGGCCACTTGCCAGGTGGCAATCCTTCTGTTTTGATAAGAACAATCTGGCCTATGTCAAACTCTTCTTGTATTTTTTGCCACTTTGGTCTTTGCTGAAGCCTGGAGAGATACTCGTTCTGCCAACGATGCCAAAAGTTCGACAATACCCGTTGACAGTGTTGCCACCGTGATAAGCTTGATTGGGAGATATCTTTCAGACTCGGCGAGGGTATAGTAATTGGAGACTCCCCAATGAGGAAGTGGCCAGGTGTAAGTACATCCAAGTTGTTCAAATCTGACTCTATAAGTGGGCAAAGAGGACGGGAATTAAGACATGCTTCAACTTGACATAATACGGTGGTCATTTCTTCGTATGTCAAATTCGTATTCATGATGCGTTTGAGGTGGAACTTCATGGACTTTACTCCCGCCTCCCAGAGGCCTCCAAAATTTGGGCTATAGGCAGGTATGAAATGCCACTGAGTGCCGTCAGCTGCAAGTAGACTGGACATGTGATCTTCAAATTCAAAGTTTGCTTCCTTGAACGCCTCAGCAAGTAACTTGTTCGCTCCTACGAAATTTCGTCCCTGGTCACTCCACAAATCACTACATCTTCCACGACGTGACACAAAGCGCCGAAAAGCTGCGATAAAGGCTTCCGAAGTCAGATCTCCCACCAGCTCTAAATGAACTGCCCTTGTCGACATGCATATGAAGATGGAGATGTAGGATTTATTGGTTTTTGCTCCTCTACCTTTGGACATAAGGACATCGTAAGGCCCAGCAAAATCAACGCCACTGTGGAGGAATGGCCGTGCAGGGGTCACTCGCACCTTCGGTAACTCGCCCATTTGTTGCGTCCGAGATCGTGCATTCAGCTTGGCACAGACAAAACATTTATGAATGTATGTCTTTACTAAACCCTTAACTTTCAGAATCCAGTATCTTGACCTCAGGTAATTTAGCATCAATTGCACTCCTCCATGCAGCGTCTGTCTGTGAGCATCAGCAACGAGTAAGGAGGTGAGTGGATTTTTGTCGTCTAAGACTATAGGATGCAGGCGGTCGTGTTCTAAATAGTTAGCGTTTTGTAATCTTCCGCCCACCCTGAATATCATTTTAGTATCCAGATATGGATTCAGGGTCTTCAAACGGCTTGTATTTCTTACTTGATTCTTTTCTAACAAGTCGCTGATGTCTTCTTGGAATATAACATCTTGTGTGATTTTTATGCAGGTCTGCAGCGAGTCTTCGAGTTCTTCAGTAGTGATCGGCGAATCTACAGGTTGATTTTGTCTTAGCCTCAGAAATCTTTTAGCATATGTGATAGTCTCCAGTAATTCAGGTAAGTTTTTAAAAGATTCCATTTTTTTGTACAAGGAATTTTCTTCGCTTTCTCTTGTGAGGTAAGTATCAATAGTTCTTTTAATTTCAAGGTCTGTTTCTTCATTAATTGATGTTTCCATGTGTATTTTTTCTTGTTTCAGGTGTTCCGGACCATGCCACCAGAGTGCGTATTTGCTCAATTCAGGAGCCAACATTCCTCTCGATGCGACATCAGCTGGATTTTGTTGTGACTGTATATGGTACCATTTGTTTCCAACATTGTCAAGTATGGTTATTACTCTATTTCTTACGAATGTTTGCCATCTGTTTGGATCTCCTCGCAGCCATGACAACACTATCGTGGAATCAGTCCAACAAAATATCTGACTCTTTGGGATGCGCGTCGCCTCACTTATATGTTTTAGTAACTTAGACAGGAGAACTGCACCGCATAATTCCAACCGTGGAAGGGATAATGCCTTGATAGGAGCTACTTTTGTCTTGGCAGCGATAATTCCGGTCTGATAGCCTCCGTTGACGCCTCGAACCCTCAGGTAAGCAACAGCTCCATACGCTTTAGTTGAAGCGTCACAATAACCGTGAATAGTAACATCTTTCAACGTTTCTTGTGTCGTAAACAGCCATCTCTTTAATTTGATAAATTTGATATCTTCAAAACTGTGTCTTATATTTAACCATTCATTTTTTGTTTCAGGTGAGAGTCCTTCATCCCAATGGACCCGTTGAAGCCATAATTTCTGAATCAATATTTTTGCAGGTACCAGAGCTGGAGCCAACCATCCCAGAGGATCAAAAAGTCGTTGAACCTCGGCCAATATTTTCCTCTTTGTGACTGTTTCTGATAAGGGTGGTAGCTTGAGGTTGTATTTAAGTACATCTTCTCCCATATTCCAGGATAAGCCCAGTGTTTTTATCAAGCCGTCTAACTTGATATCAATATTAACATGAGAGCTGAGCTCAGCTGGATGAAATTTTCTTAGGAAATCTGAATTGTTCGACGCCCATTTTTGTAGGATGAAACCACCTCTGTCAAGAATTGTTTTTACGTCCTTAGCTATACCAACTGCCTCGGGTACAGTATCATGACCGGACATTAAATCATCCATGTAAAAGTCTTGTCTAATAGTGTCTGCTGCTTGAGGATGATCCTCGCCTTCATCTTTCGCCACCTGGTGCAGAGTCTTGACGGCAAGGTATGGTGCGCATGCCGTGCCAAAGGTGACTCGTAGAAGCCGGTATTCCTTCACCGGTTCATTAGGGCTGTTACGCCAGACAATTCTTTGATAATCTGCGTCCTCTTTCGATACGAGTATTTGTCGATACATTTTCTGAATGTCGGCTACAAATGCTATCCTTTTCAGGCGCCATCTCATGACGAGTGATCTCATATCTTCCTGCAGTTGCGGTCCTATTAGTAATTCATCGTTGAGTGCTATGTTATTTGAGCCCCTGTGAGAGGCGTCAAATACTGGCCTGACCTTTGTTGTCTCACTTTCTTCCTTGACCACTGCATGGTGGGGTAGATATACAGCTGGCTTGTTACTTTCAGCACTTGGAACCTCCTCCATGTGTTTCATTTCTTTGTATTCATTAATTGCTTTAGTATACTCCCCTTTCAGATCATCATTCTTCATAAAACGTCTTTCCAAGTGAAATAATCTTCTCACAGCCCCTTCTTTCGTATTGCCATGCGGTGATTGTGGGTTTTCTGTTTTAAATGGCAGTTTAACTATGTAACGCCCTTCACTATTTCGCATGTAAGTATCTTTATAAATTCTCTCGCAGTCTTCTTCTTCTTTGGTAAGTTTTCCTAGTGCATCTGTTTCAATCTCCCACATAGATTTCAACATTTCATCTAGATCAAGCTTATGATGCATTACCAGTATTGGCTGTTCTGAAGTTTGTGCTTGTATCTTTCCAAATAAGATCCAACCCAAGCTTGTATTTTGTGCACATGGGGAGCCAGGTGGACCTTTGATTATCTCAGCCTTTAAAATCTGAGCACAAACTTCTACGCCTAACAGCATGTCTACTCGCCCTGGTGAATGGAAATTCGGGTCTGCCAGGGTGAGTCCTTTTAAGTGCGGCCAGGTGTCCATTGAACCAACAATATTTTCAGATGGCAAGTGCGATGTTAATCGCGTTGGCATTACATAGGCATTTATATTAAGCTTGACGTCCTTCTCAGATCTCGAATAAAGCTCAACTTGTATAACGTGACTGACTGTAGTCTGCGTTGCTCCGACTCCAGTGATAGTTCCCTTTATTCGCGATCTCTTGACCTTTAACAATTGCGCTGCTCGCTCACTGATAAAGTTTGCTTGCGAGCCCTGGTCTACCAGCGCTCGCAATACGGTACTGTGTCCATCTTCATCTCGGACTTGCACTAATGCTGTTGCAAGCAACGCTGTTGATCTCTTCGACACAAAGTGCGCAGATAATGCTACCTCAGCATTGTCACTGTGTTCTGCTTTCTTTTGTTCACCTTCTATTTGACCTTGATTCGTTTTCACATTGTCTGACTGACCGCTGCTGGGTTGATGTAACAATGTATGATGGCGGCGGTTGCATCTTCGGCAGGACATTCGATTGCGGCATCTTTTGACAGAATGTCCTGACGTCAGACAATTGAAGCATAATTTGTTCTTCTTAATAAACTCATTGCGTTCATTCGGTTGTAACTTACAAAATTCTTTACAGTGACACAAGGGGTGCTCCGCGTTACACATACCGCATGACTTGGTTGGTGATTTATCTGTCTTATCTTCCGGTGATGTGGAATGGAATGACTTCGCCTTAACATTTGTCTGCTCCCTTTTAGCTGTAGGGTTAACCATCTCCAGTGTCCGATATTTTGTTTCCAGGAACGCCTTTAGTTCTTCCCAAGATGATAGTTTGTCAGAGTTTCCCTTGTAAGAATCTTCTTCCCAGGCCGTGTGCGTATCCACATCTAACTTTTGTACAAGTGTGTAAATAATTATCTGATCCCAGGACTCGACGGGTATTTCTTGATTTTTCAAGTTATTTAAGCACTGAGAGGTTGTATCTAACAAATTCTTGATTTGGGTAGCTGATGGAGAGGTAATTTTCCTTTGAGTAAATAACTTGTGGAGCAGAGAATAAACTATTAAACGCTTGTTTCCATACCGTTGTGCAAGTGTATTCCATGCCTGTTCATAATTATCATCCGTGATATTAACATGCTTCAATAATTCTTTAGGTTCACCAACAAGGCTCAACTTCAGGTAATGTAACCTTTCGACGTTACATAAAGACGTGTTGTTATGTACCAGCGACGTGAACATATCTCGAAACATAGGCCAGTCATCATAGCTTCCATTAAAAGTAGGTAACTCGATGCGTGGTAAGTTAACCCGTGGTGGCGTCAAGGCATCATATGCTGGTCTCTGAGTGTCTGTAGATTTCGAAAGCATTGACAACATATCCCTTAAATCGCCTATTAAACACGAGTATACATCTTCGACAACAAAGTAATCTTCGTTTGCAAAATATGGAACTTCATTTCGTTTGGTCTTAGGTGTACATTTCACTAAGTCTTGATGTGTCGTATTAAACGTTCGCCAATATCCTTCGATGGTTTGTAACTTAGTTTCAATATAACCTCTTGATAATCTTTGCTTCGGACATTTCTTTAAATTACCTTGTGTCTTTTGTAACAGTAAATAAATATCTTCTAACGAGTTAACTAACTTTTGCTGTTCACTAGTTAACGTAACACTCATTGTTATGTATGTCTATTAAAATGTTCTTCTTGATATGATAGTTTTTAATGCACTCACAATTCAAAGTCAATGGTTTAACTTGTTTATGTAGGTACTAGTTATCCACGTATGAGTCACTGTTATGTATAGCTATTAAGATGTTCTTGATACGATAGTTTTAAAACACTCACAATTCACGTTTTAAAGTCAATCGTTTGTTTAGTAGTTATTCTCGTAGCACTCACTAATGACTTGCGAAAAAGGTGCACATAAAAAACGTCTCAGGAATGCGGCCTTTTGTTCTCCGATCGCCGGTCGTCCTTATCTATTTTTCTAATAATTCGGCTCGTTTGGACCATATGTTGAAGTGATTAAGGTTCAGTATTGACTGTAGGACTTCGTAAAAAAATAACACACGTCTTTGCTGTATGATGGTTTATTCCGTACTACCTTAATGAGCAAGACAGCTGATCTTAGATTTAGACCGAACACTTACGAACTGAAGCCGCATATCCAACAGGATTTAAGCGTCAAAAAAATGGACTGGGTGTGGCAGCCAAGGTTGGTCTACTACGTACACATTATTATAATAATATATCAAGATATTATTGATTGATATGCAACAAGGCAACTATGAGTATATTCTAAGCATCTTCGTCATCACCATATATCTACTTTTCTCGGTTCTGTTATCTTCCTGCGTTTTGCGCGAATAGCTATATTATTTCAGATCCCCAGCCATGTAGCAAGCCACATTGGCCCTGGACCACCCACATACCTATATTTAAAATACATGTACTTAACAAGAAAAATTCTACAATAAGCTGAAAGTGTGACGGTTATCATAAAAATTATGCGAGATGAATAACAGAATTTCTTTGTCAATTCACTATCAAGATACTTAATATTATGTCTTCTTTTTAGATTCCATACATTTATATGAGCTACGTGTAACACATTTCTGCTTCATAAGACCATTTGATAATTAAGAGAAGTAACAATATCCTCCAGAAGTCCCGACCGAGTTGCGGTCACAGCAGCCAATTTCAACGGAGACAGCCAAAGTATATGGGAGGTACTATGGAGAAGAGGACAATTGTGTGCATAGGTGCACCTACTCTTCCCGCACTCTCATAGTCTGATGAGAAGGCAATATGATGTAACCGGGAAGAGTTTAGGCACAGTACCAGCGGCTTTACATGCTTTCCTAGGCACGGGGGTGTCACACTTTTACATTACTATTTGAAGGGATCACGGGTATACTACACAGCGGGGGGTTGAATGAGCAGGGTGGTTGTTCTGATAGCTGGTTGTGCTATAGTATAAGAGCGAAATGCATGTTCTATGTCTAGTAAAAAAGCCTTTAAAAGCACCCTGATACATAGTGTTACTTACATTGAAATGTGTAAGACTACAAAGGTACAAAAATAGCCCAGAATACCGAAGTATACAAATATATAATAAATTACCCGAAAATATAATATGTTCCATGAGAACACTATGTGTATTTAAAGCTAGGTTAAAGGCATTGCTCTTAGAAAAATGTTACTATAGTATCCAAGAATTTATGGAAGATAAAATGTTAAAATAGAGTTCAAATATCTAACTGTGTGTTAATTATAATACAATTATAATTATTTTTTATGTATAGAGATCTAAATAAGTTTAATTAATATAATATTTTTAATTATGAAAGTTCCTAATCTACTTGTTATTAGTTAATAGATACTCACTGCAATATTGTTAGTTTTAAGTTATCTTGCAGCACCCTAACAGGGTCATGTAATCACTATTTTTAAGCATAGCATGTAACTATGGTTGTGTACATTGTGCATTAAACAAACAAATAATATTTTATATGTTTGTATTAATGATTAGTTGGCTATTTAATTAAAATAGGGTTTCATACGCATACCTATTTATATGCATTTATTTGCATTCCACAAGGTAAAAAACAAGATTTTAACAAAAGGCTTACAGCTAAAAGCTGTTGTAGACCTTTATCTAAGTATTACTTAAAGTTAAAAAAAACTAAATCATAGAAAGCTAAAATTTGCAATAAAATTATACAGGAAAACTAAATGATTATATTTGCTTACAAAGTTAATAAGTAACAGTAATATAAATAATTCTATTATAGGTAAGTAGGTAGGTAGCTATTTCTTAAAATACTATTATTACATTCAGATAAAGTTATATTTACTTAGGTAATATTATTACAAACACTTATTTATTAAGAGGTTGTATTTTAGGATAACAAATTATTAATAAAGAGATAAGTTTTACGTTTACGTTGTTACGTTTCACTTTAGTAGTGACTTCATTTTTCTGCAGGCACATAGAAGTATAGAACCTGTCAATGATTGTGGCGTCGCTTGAAGGAGGCCTATGTTCAACAGTGGACGTCTTTCAGCTGAAATTATGATGATGACTCCACTTCTATAAGGCAGATTTTATAGTTGGTTAGCACTTCGCCTGCAACTTTCACGGCACGCTTGCGTGCATTTTAGTGTGTTTATTAGATATGATGGTTGCTCACTCACTATGCTCGTGAGGTGAAGTGAGGTGAGGAGTGTGAGGTGGTCACAGCTCCAAACTTACTACACAAACCCATATAATTATTTAGGACACACATTTAACAAAATCCACACTTGAGACTAGACAACGGAGACATGTATCACGTATGGATTTTTATAAATGTGCGTATATTCTATACATATAATAAAATTGCAGAGAAGTCAAAACTGTGCGTTCAATATTTTTGAAATAGTATGTGCTACGAAGTGTGGGAATGATTCTGATGCCGATAATATGGATTGGTTTTTAGTATTTGTGCCCATTTGGTAATTTATCTGTATGCATGCCCAAGCTTCTGAAAAAATTATCTATTCAGAAGAATTTATTCAAAAGCTTTAGGTACGAATTTTGCAAAAATATTCTTTGAAGGCCGGGTCATTATGTGTAGGTTAAACCATCATCATTATTACTGGCAGTCTTGTTCCACCCACTGCTGAGTTTATACTCAATAATATTATCGCGCTATTTAGGTACAGTGGGGGGAAGAGTAGTATTGAATTTTCTTCCTGTTCTTTGATAGTTTACTGCAGGATTGTAATAATACGAGACGAAATTGCAAATTAGTTACGGATTTAAACTCTGAAATGAAAATCATTACTATTATCAAGCTAAACAGTCAATTATGACATGGGAAGAGAATGGCTATTTTAGTCTCTAGTCAACGAAACACACAGCCTGGCGGTTCGACGCCTCCCTTGCATGACTTTGCTTGTACTTATAAAAATATAACTATAATATGGTTTTTAGGGTCCGTCTGTCCGCCCATTTGTCACAGGGCCTGTATCTTTTGAATCGTAATAGGTAGACACTTGAAATTTTCACCGAGTGTGTAGGTACCTACTACTATGGCCGCTATAACAACAAATAATAAAACTAAAGGGAGTCCCCATACAAGAAAGGTGTTTTGGCATCCCAACTTGCAAGAGTAAGCACGCTGCAGAGGCCATCGATTTATCGGTCCGGACCCAGCTAGTACGGAACAGACCGATCGTTTTACTTTGCGAGAACGAGCAAGAGTTCATAGTAAAGAAATAAAAAGGCCAATGAAAAATATGCTTTTATTTATTTTGTACATTCCTAAGCAGTAGGTAGGTACTTAAATACTAAAGTTACTGTCGACGTTTGAATAAAATTCAATTTAGCTAAGTAGTAAATAAATACATCTCGAATACAGCCATTAAAATTCATATTATTATTCTAATTACTACTTAAATAGTTTCAAAATGACGTAAAAAATTTTATTTAAAGTAGGTAGGTAAATAAGAAATTTAAAAGTTCAAAATCTAATTATTTTGCATGGGCCTCCTCCAAAGCCTTCCATTCGTCTCTACGTGATGCGATAAAAGTCCAGTTTTTGCCGGCGACTGCTTCATCCCGTCTTTCCATCGTGACTTTGGTCTGCCCCTGCGCCTGTTACCTACCGATAGGCCCTCTCCAAGCTGTGACTGCTTATTCCTCATATCGTCAGTGTATCTGGAAAAAAAAAAAAAAACGTCCGGCCCATTTCCACTTTAGGCTTTGAGCGAAGGAGACATCGTCGATTACCATAGTCTTTTTTCTTGTTGCAGAATGTTTAATTTTGTCTAATAGTCTTATTTTAAGCCTACTACTTCTTTCTAGCTGACTAGAGAAAGGTCAGTTTTCTCATGGGTACAGAGTCAGAAATCCATGTTTGGTAGCCGTACGTGAGGCAGAGTAGTAGACAGGAATTCATAATTTTCATAATTCATAAATTCCATTAGATGTGGATGCTTGACTTGATGATTTCTTTATACCTATCACCAATATTTCTTTGCACGTTGTCGCGATTCGCCTGTCTATTTCTTCAATGTTGTTATTCTTGCTAAACGATAGGTACAAGTTTTCCCAGGTAGGTAGGTAAATATAATCGTCTGCGTAACCCACCGGAGAGTTGTTGAGTGATACCTATAGGTATTTTTAGTTATTTCGCCATTATTTTTGTTTTTGAGAGGTTCATTTCTATGCCAGTCTTTTTACTTACTTCGTGATGCTCGGCCAACATTACTTGGAGCACTGCAGCATCCTCAGAGAATATTATGGGTGTAGTAGGTGCGTTACGGAAGTTTTACATCATAGCGGCACTTTTCTGTATGATCTCCCCTGCAACTCTTCACTCAACGCACTACAACGACCACCACAGTAGGTAGGTATATAGCCTGGCTGCTATGCTTGGGTTCTGTTCCAAAATACGATGATATCCCTAATGGATAATAAAGATAGGCACCGTTTTTTTTAAAGTGGTTACTGTGGTAGCACCATAGGTACCTATTCGAGAAAATGTTTTTCTTCCTGTGATAGTGCAATAAATGATTACAGTAATTTCAGCCCTATACCTATCAATAATAATAAATAAAAATGATATAAAGTTACCTATAGTTTGACATTCAATCTAATGACGTCTCTTGACATCTATTCTATCATCTGCCACAATACGCATCGCGCATGCGCGTCGCGATTACTATTACGTTCCAAGTTAGCTTTATAACCGATTATTTATTTTAATGATTTTGTGTTCTCAAAGATTTAAAATAACAAACGGGAAATGAAAATACTATGAGTGTTTACTAAACCAAGCAATTTAATAAATACATTAAAAAAATCATAAAATAAGGTTGCAAAAAATTTAAGTATCACTAAGTATCACATTATCGTCTGCATACATTGAACCAACACGAAAATATGTTATTTTTCGTAAATGAGAACAAAGTTGATTGCCATGAGACTAGACTGCGATGATATTGCGACCGGAACTTGAACAAACCGAATTTTAACATGAGCAGAATACAATTTTTTGGTCTGTTCACAATGTCATCGCGTTCCGGTGTCATGTTTTTCACTTTGCTTGTTAATTAGTAGAATTGACCTTCAGAGTCAAACTTCCTGAAATGTTTTAATTGAATCCAAGTACAATGGGGAGAACTAGCGGACATGAAATCGAGGGAAACTGTTCATTTACGTTCACGTTTTGGATTGGAGAAGTTTTCAAAATGATTTGAAGTTTTCTTTTTGAAAAGGTTCGTTTTCCTATTCAAAGCGTTCTACAAATTTTGATTAAAATATTACTTTTTGGTCTTTGAGACTGCGTCGTTTGAGTTTATTGAGCACTCCTAGTGAGCATGTTCAAGACCATTTCTGATCGAACATGGTGGGATCGATTCCCTTGAATCGTTTTTTTATTTTTACCGTAGTTTTTTTTCTTTCATGCGTCCTCAGATTTACCCACTCCGAACTACGTACCTACATATGTATATTACGTTGGTTTCGGCTTTTCGTATAACCTGCGACGTATTTAAGTATTCGTCTGCCGTCCACTACATACAGAAAATGTTTCAAATACTAAATAACGAAAGGAATTCGATAGTTTTCTATCTATCAAACGAACAAGTTTACGGGCAAATATTCGGAAAGTAAACATGTTACTTATTTGATTGAACCCTGGAGCGTGTCTTGTGAAAGATGAGCCTTTTTACAGTGGCTGACATCCATCTGAAATGAAGATGAATATACACTTGAGTGAATGAAGTCCTCTTGGTATATTCCGTTTACAAAAAATAGAAATGGTGGAACCATTTCTATTTCAGCTGAAACCAAACCTCGATTATTCAAGAATCCATTAAACCATAGCATCTTTTAGCTGCTTTGCATCCATCAGTATAGAAGTTTGTCCATGCAGGTTATTTAGATATTCCTCCGAATACAAGTAGGTTGGAATCTTACACTTTTGCAACTTTTCCTTGAGTGCCCGAACCTGCAATTTGATTTCATTCGGTTTTGTTCCTTCATATACAGGGTGGTGGAACATCGATGCTGTTACCATGGACTCAGTATGTGATTCTGGAACCACCTGCGTTGAAATTTTTCGTCAGGTATTTTAAAAATAACGGCTTTTAATAACACAAAAGTGCAATAACTACGCGATCAAAATATATGGAACAGCAAATAAAAAAAAAAATTACTTACGGCATATTTTAACGCAGGGGGTCCAGAATCTGCCAGGGTTGCGGGAAAGTCCGAAAGGGTTACCGTGACCCCTGGCACAGGCAACTGAAGGAACACGGGTGGGTTTTAGTCAGCAAGAGTCTGACACGCCCTCCCGTTCCGCACAGAGCGGGAGAAGTTATTTGATGATTTCCCATAACCAAAAAAAAAGGGTCCAGATCTATGATAACAGTTTCTGCGTCAATGTCCCTGCCACCCTGTATAACATGGTTGTATAATATTGTAGTTATTTTAATCCAAGATGCAGATTACGAATATCGCCTACATGACATAAATCTCTGAAATAAATTTTATTTAGAATCCTATTTGGTGGCTTTTGTGGATCGGCAGGGATGGCATCATTTGCTCACCTTAAAAGGGATAAAGCGTGTAATGAACAATCCTTTTATCTAATTTTCCCCTGAAAAGTGAAGCTGAAAGGAAGAGTTATGAATTTACACGCCCTGTATGCTTGTGGCGTTTGGTTTTTGCATTCCATTTTTCTTTTTTTGAATGTAGGTTACCGAATATGATGAATGAGGCGTCTAGTGAGGCACGGCCCACTTCTTTTTATGTATGTACCTTTCTCTTACATTCGCTGAGAATGTTTGTTAAATATACGTAAGTACTTATAAAGAGCGTATTTGAATACAAGCAAGGAAGTGAATGATTGTTTGTTTACAGATCAAATAGTAGTGTAGCATTGCTCTTATGTAAAAATGACATGTTTTAAATAGAGGAACAGCATTCCAATTTTTTTATTTAGATAAAGCATTAAGTCGATATATGGACAGTTAACTACAATACGACTTGGTAGGAATTTTTGCCTTCCACTCGATGAGAGTATGAAAGTTCCCCGACAGTCTCACAGTTGCATGCACAGGCGGGCGTACGAGTAAGATATCTTGAAAAATGAGACGCATAAGTGGACTACTGAACAACTTAACTGATATTGTGGATAAAGTTCATATGCTCGATTGTGGGATATCGGTATTTATTTATACTTTATGAAGTAATACTGTTTGGTATAATAGTGCCTATTTATGGTATTGTTTACCAGTTTACTGTAGTGGGTTTCACCGATGACACGAGTCTCACCACTATAAACAATAATTATTTTTTTAATAATTGCAAAAAAAAAAAAACATTATTAAGCTGTAATTGAAAAAAAAAACGACGAAAATCGATGTTATAAAATTAACCTCAATTGTCAAATGAGAAACATCTGTGACTTAAAATTAGAAATTCTAACTTTTATAACAATTATCGCCGATGATTTTTCATTACAGATGTTTTTGTTATTGTGTTATTCAAATAATAATGGTTGGAAAAGGTAATTAGATTTCAAATTGAAAACTTCTAACTGCCCTCTGTATTTAATTGTGTTACTGACAGATCGCGTAAAAAATTAACCTGAACAGGTTTTATTTTCACATTCATCATAATTATACTTTTGGAACAGTCTATACACATTTAATAGAACAAATAAATACAATTTGTTTTTGTTTGACTTTAAGTACCCAAACATGGTTATTCAACAATATCTCTTTTAAAAATAGTAGATCGAAACTTCTAAGAATCAAATAAATAAAAAAAAGAAATATTAGATACATAGTCACATTTCAAATATGTTCAGACTTAAATGGTTCAAGCAAGTATGTCCCAATCTATGTAACAAGTTTATGTAAACAAGATCTAATTGGTCCGTGTTGGTTCTAATAAAGAGCCTATTGATCTGCCTCCCGCTCCGTCTTGCCCGCATTTAGATCGTGTGCAGTTGTGTGCGTCTATTTGTGAAGAACGAGGCCCACTCAGCTCTATTATGCACGATGTATAGGCTGTGTATTGAATGAGAGAGCTATACTAGTCATTCTGAACATAGATCTAATGAAGTCAGTTAAAAATAGGTATGGCTTTACAGTAATGGTATTAACTTATCATAACAACACGCCAGGAGTGCTATTCTGTAACCATCTCATCGTGAAAACTTAGGTGAAGTGAGCGTGGAGTGATCTGTCAGTTTCCTCTCACTGATGCTAGGGATTGACAAAGGATTACATTTACAGTCATAATCGAGATTTTAATAATATTTTTTATGCAAATTCTATTGATAATTTTATATCATTTCAAAGCTAGTATCTAAGTGTCTAAACATTAATATTTTGGAGGTTTTCAAATAAAATAGCAAAATAGAAATTCAGTCAGAAACTCGACGTTATTTTTTTTTTATTGTTTAGTCGCGAGCGCGTCACGCACGGACTATAAATAAATAAAAAAAGAACATTGAGTTTCTACCTGAATTTCTGTTTTGCTATTTTATTTTAAAACCCCCAAAATAGTAATGTTTTGACACATAATTACATACTAGCTTTGAAATAATATAAAATGATCAATAGAACTTGGATAAAAATATTATTAAAATCTCGATTATGATTGTAAATTAAACGTTGGTCAATCCCTAGCATCAGTGGAATGACACTGACAGCTCACTCCACGCAAGTCTTCAGAGAGAGATTTTTACAGAATCGATCGGCAGGTGGAATGAAAGCTCACTTCAAACTCAATTCACCTAAGTTATCACGGTGAGATTTTTCAGAATAGATCGGCTGCTTTGTTCAAAGGGTCAGTCAGTAATAATAGATAGTTTTAAAGCTTTCGTATGGTGTGGTTTTATGTTAGTTATTTGGTTATCTTTGTGTGACTTCATATTTTGTAAGTACTCATATAGAATCATTATTTATTCGACAGATTATGTTTTTTTTTATAGAACTAAAATAAACGGCAATTTATGTAGGCTTGTGATATTGTTATTTATTTCCAGTTTAAAATCACTTCCGTAAGTGAGGGACTCATAATAAAAGCCGTGTTACATTTGACTGTCGTAAATAAAATACCTTCTTTAATAGAATATTTAAAATAAAACAAGTAGGGGCTGTATGCTTCTTAGAACGATGTAATTCAATTTAAATCTCAAGTAGGCACAATCTGTGCCAACCATTATTCCTGGGAAATTTAATTGAAATGTAATCTGAAGAGCTATGTATAGCATTTAATGTCAAAGGTTAGCTACGTTATTGCGGATATCCTCAATCACCTATGTATATAATTCTCACTTGAGAGAGGTATACATAGGTGTTATAGTTATATACTAGCAAGTATGAAGGTGCTTATAGGATATAGCCCAAGGCTGCGTCTTCATTTGCGAGGTTCGTACGCCCCTCGCAGGAGATTATGTGAGACGAAGATCTAAACTCCTTGGTGACGTGACTGTTTGGTACTGTGAAGTAGTATTTAAACGATATTGTGTGGATAAATTTAATGAATGTAATCGTACTTAAAACCTGCATTTACAAGTTACGACGTGTTAGGTTCAACGAGCAATACGTCTTTTTTGCGTGTCATCAAACCGATCAATTGCAAATCGCACAAACAAAAGTATTATTAACCGGTATGTGCTCATTGAAGGGCTTGGCTTCCATTAAAGGGGTTGTTCAGATATAAAATGGCAACTACCAAACTATAGAGTATTTTGGTGCTTGGAGAGGTATGTGTATGCTAAGAGGCTTAGCTCGTAGAAAGTATATCTTAGAACAGATTAGGAACACCGGGTAAAGTTACTCTGCACTCGTCTGTTTTAGCATACATTGTATTAAATTACAGTGAAGTAAGTAAGGGGCCATCCATAAATTGCGTCACAGGCATATCATGATGTTTACTGCCCCTCCCCCGTCCTTGACACAGGTGGTCATATTTGTATGACGCCCACTCCCCTGGGGTAACATCACATATTTTACCATTTTTAAATTAAACTTTATAATAATATGGATAGAATTGGTAATATTTTAAAGTTTTTCGTCACAGTTGAAGTTGAGAGTTTTAATATTTTCGATTTATACATGTGACGTCACGAAGCTTTTGACTCGTCGACCCCCTTGAACTATGATGTCATACTTCGTTGACCACCCCCTTAACGTGTGACGTGATTTATGGATGGAAGTAAAGTAACGTGATGGTTGTGTGCGCAGGCGGCGGTCGGTGAGGAGCGAGCGAGGGACACATGGCCGCGCCGTCCAGCTGATAGCATGCCGGCGGCGGCGTGCAGCACCGCCCCGACCTAGGCGATCACACAACGAGCGCCACATTCACGGGTACATATCACAGCATCATAAACGTCGCAAGGCACAGCTGGACATAGCTCCTAAACGTTGGGCAATTTCGCGTCCTTTAAGAAGCCTGTCAAAGCAAAGAACGTCTTTTACTATAGTGACAAATGTATGAAAAAAAAGGCATTTATAAAAATATTATAGAGCATACATGATTGTAAAAAAATACAAATAAAAGCAATTATAAAATAAAGAAAATACAAGCTTTCCAAGATTGGCGATTCTAGTTGTTAAAGTTTATATTCAAAAGTGTGAAGTTACTGCGACGTTTATGTGGTATGACCATTCAACAGCTCGCAGTTATGTACACTTAATAATCGGGCGCTAAAAATAGTGTTATAGGTTTTCACTATTGCTTATCTTAGATGCAATTTTAAGGCATTTTTTTTGAAGCTCTTTGTTTATCCCTGAGTACCAGTAAAAAAGAGAAAAATAGTAGGAGTAATATAAACACAAGAAAACAGTTCAGTAGATTTTCTGCTCGGGCGCAAAAGTTGATGTAAGTTGTCTAGCGTAAGATAAGGGTGCATTGTTGTTGTGTTGTAAAGGCATACAACAGGAAAGCTTAGCCGTCCCACGATTCTGTTTATTATTTTGTACATTTATGTCAATCATATTTTTGGTCATGTTATCCTTCTGTAACAGGCTCCGTGTAAAATCCTCGTGGAGTGGAAATGATAGTTATAAAAAACAATTCATGTTTAATTTGAGTACCTAGAGCCCTAGAGGCTGATCCCGTCAAAAGCCGGAATCAATAACGCCAGGCAAAAAGTCGTCCATTTCATTTCGTAATCCCACTGTGAATGTACACAATCGGTCTTATAGTAAATATACCATTTAATAAAATAGCGTTGTAGGTCTTTGGTCCATTTAAATGACAAAGCGGTTATAACATTAACTTGGCAGAATATTGATGGCCTTACAGCATGCCCGTTGGTGTTCTTGACGTACGACATATTGCTCTAATTCGCAAACTTGGTTACAAGGGTCGCCGATATCGAATTATGTCCACAAAACTTAAGACCACCCCTTATATACTACGAGGCTTTAGTCCCCTTTGTTCTACAGTGACAAAAGCGACCAAGCGGTGCGATTCAATATTATCAAACTTACCATTCGGTGAAATCAACTGTGCTACGTCACGCGCTACGTACGTAGCACCGTAGCTCGTGGCGCTACGAGGAGCTACGCAGTGCGACTTTGTGTTTGTGCTACTTGACTTTTGATGGTGACGTGACATTGTTGTTTCAGGGCACACTGTCGTTTCATGTTGCATTCTCTGATCACCTGCGATGATAGTTCAGGAAAAGAAGTTTTAACTAATACGATAAGATCGCTCCCAATATATTAAAATATAGGCGTACCTTGTTAAGAAGTAGGTATATTAGTTTTGCTAATTGGCATTTCATTTTCGAAGATACTGTATTAGCGTACTGCACCTCATATAATTTAGACAAATAATAGCGCCCTTAATAATAATCAGGGAAGTTAAATGTTATTTATAGGTGTGTCAAAGAATTTGTTTCAATACAAAGAAAAATAAACATGAAACCAAATCCAAAGTGACTCACCTGATCTTGTGGCTCAATCATGAATCTCTGTTCCCTATACGCACTCACAGAACGTTTCCGATAACAAATATTAGTCTCATATTTGTATATACTCAGGCACACAGTATGTGCGCATGACTGATAACACAGGCGGCTTGTAATGAGTATTTCACATAAAACAAAACGCGGCCTATTTGCGGAAAGTTGGCTCGCGTCGAACTCCGATGCTCTTGGGAAATTTTTGTCATTGAGCAGAACTTCTGCTCATCGGGGAGTCGCTGTTTAACAATTTATGTGTATGTAGACTGTTAACACGTTACCTTCTCGGTTCCACTCCGGTAAATATAAAACATTGGAGAGGCAGTCTCACCGGGGCCCGGGGGAAATTTTGTCGATCATTTGTGTCAGCAGGGCGTATACTTTATCGATACACGCGTTTGTCGGCTCATACCGTTTATCGTTATATTCTGTGAGCAATCCCACGTGGATGATGGCTGGCTGGCTGTGGAAACTCTTCGCGCAACCTCAGTTGCTAGTCCAAACATCTGTCATCAATTCGTCGTTGATCGATAATGTTTCGAAATGGTTATAGTATCACTATGATCACTCTAATTATAGCTAGAGTTGACTACTCTGTTTGCACGCCATTTTGCTTGATCCTTAGCTTGATTGCTGTCACCAAGCTTCTTATAGCGCCTTATGAGCATATTTATAACTAAAATAGTATTGATATGAATATCCTTGTTAGGGAAGCCAGCGTTAACATACATTTAATACAATTAAGAAAAATATCAGCCTAAGATACTTTAGAAACCGTCACACGTGATGCCGAACTTGACATAAGCATTGGAATAGATAGCGCAGACATTTTTTGCTTTGCGTTAAATCAGGGATATTTATTGTTTAGCAAATTTACTAAAAACTTAGATAGTCCGTATAATAAAAATGTATCGTAATGCCCTTTGAAATTGAAATAAACATTTTAATTTAATTAAAAACACAACTGTCATTCACTGACAGTTTTATGAATGACACGGCAAATTGACGTAGTGCGTCAATTTACTTAACAATTCATTTCCCTTACTGTGCTTACCAAAACGTAATGTAGATCCATATAGGTATTCGTAGTACTAACTGTTGTGTGCAGTTCTACGGTCATGAAGGTATTTAAGTACCTATCTGTCTATGACGTCAAGACTACAATTCAAAGGCAGGCTGACTTGTTTGTTTGACTGTTGATTTGGCTTTGAGGAAGCCTGACTGAGTATTGGCTGCAGCTTCCTGTTTATTTAGTAACAGCAAGTTCTAAGCCTAAAGCTAGGCAAATTTGACGGATGAATCTCACCTGAGGCACTGTTAGTTCCAGTTGATAACACAAAATAAATTATAGTACCTTCAGGACAACTACGAGTACCATATCAAAAGATATAGTAGCTTTTATGCGAATTTCAAAAGCGACAGTCCATATTATTCAGCAAAGTTTCTGTAAATACAAAGGTTTCTAGGAGATTATCACTCTATTTCAATGTTAATCGATATTTTCTAAGAAAACCTAGAACTAATTTAGTTTTTTACTACTCATTTGTCCTTGTACATTTACGAAACGTTTTGTTTGATGGCCAATGGAAATGGTTATTTTATTAATACAGTTTATTCTATAACCGCACTGATTGCGTGAAAACAAATCTCAATCGCCCACATTTTATGGGAAGCAAGCTTACCTGAATCCCCGATCACGATGGTCAACAACATAAGCCCTCAAGTATTATAGGCAGTTGTGTTTATCAGAGCGGTGCACCGCAGTGTTTTTCGGAAGGATCGCTCAAATCCCACCAAATGGCTAGTTTAGGGGACCAATACTCCCTCATACCCATAATGATATATGAAGGATGTCGACGGATCAGTTCGTGCGTGAAAATGGAACTGAATTCCGATAACAGAACGATAGTTATATTTGCTCATTCGCCTTGTTCTTGTATAGAACAATAACGATAAAGTACGTCAGTTATCACCTTCATTGTGTTTAATCAGACACTACAAATATTAATGGCGTGGGCTGTTCAAATTTTATTACTGTTAATTTAATATTGTATATTTCTGAATCGGTTGTTGCTCTAAATATTTAGTGTACCTACATCCATACATTTCAAATTGTGGTAATAATGAGCCAATCAAATCATATCATCAGAATCAGCCTATAATGTTCCCATTGCTGGGACACAGGACTCCTCTCGGTGAGAGAGAGTGGGCCGTTATCTACCACGCGGGCCCAATGCGGGTTTGTTTATAACACATGTCTTAGTAATTTTGGTTCTAGAACATGAACATGTTTTCTCACGACGTTTACCTTCACCGTTTGAGAGCAGTGGTGATGAAATAATTTACACAAAGTTGGTTGGTTGGCTGGTTTCGAACCTACAACTCATAAGTCGCGGCCGTTACCACTGCTGGGCCACCACTGTTCTCAAATCATATAACTACATCCAATTTGTTATGAAGCTCGAAATATGAGCACATAGTAGAGTAAGGAACAGATGTAGCGGCGCCGACGCTGTTCCACGGTCATTAGTTACATGTCTCATTTGTCACGTTGTTTGTACTACAGCTTTTTTTTTCTTATTCTGTTCGCGGCCTCTCATTAATGTCCATCGTTGTTGGGTCGGACGAAGCTTATGAATTTTTCTAATGGAGCGGCCCACAGCCTACTAAGGTCTGGGCTCGGGCGGCTCAGACATTCGAATAGACAATAGGACTCGACCGGCCTATCAAACTGCCTTCCCGCAAAAGTTTTGTATCACTCCCCCGACGCGCAGCTGTGTTAAATACAACTTAAAACGCAGACTTAGTCACTTCCCCAAGGGAGCCTGAAAAATAGAAACTCTATTAAGTTTCAAAATATTATTTTGCTTTATTACCTTCGTGGGAATACACGCTGTTATATACAAAGCCGTCATGAGAATGCACAGTATATATGTTGCGGCTTTCGAGTATTATTACTTCGTAGTTTGAGTATATTCAATAGTTGGCGGTGCCACTAGCCAAGAGTAGCACATTCAGTCCTGATGTTCAAATCTGAAACGTTGGATAACAATGGAAGTATTGACAGTTTACACAATAGATCTGACGTAGCGTATCTATTTGAGCGTTCCGTGTCGGTTCTATCTCAAACAGAAAGAGGAATCATATTTAAAAATATTGTTTAAGTTTCCCGGTAGTGAAAGATGCGATTGCGAAGCATCATTATTCGGTTAAATCTAAGTAATCGGTATATTTCACTCATACCATACAACACAGCCGAGATGAAAAATCAAAATATTCAAAATTAATCCTTATTCACACAACAACAAAACGTCGTGTTACTTTTCTGTTGAGGCCTCTTCGTATGCACGAGTGAAATTTGTTCTGGCAACCGGCAACTTTTCTTGAGGACATGCATGAATAACTAACGGCATTTGTCGAAGAAAATTAGGGATTTGCCGGCAGTTTAGTTAAAAGCGGTATACAAGCCGACGGCAGTTTGTGTGTTTGCATAGGACGGCGGCAGCGGCGTGTGGCCTGCCGCCTTCAGCCTAGCTCTACAACAGCACATTGTTACTGTTATTTGCACCACCCGTTTTTCGAATTAGTGTTATAAAAATACAGAACTTGTATACCAAGTTGGGGCACACTACAGCCTCGGCCACACGACATGTTTTCTAGTTAAAATTTAAATCCCCTGTAAAACAGGCGGATGTAATTAAAGCCACACTGTGCCCTTGTTTGTAGAGGACTTGAGATGATAATGTAAGAGTAAATATTTTTAACCCTTTTACCCTTTCGTATTTCGAGCTAAATACCCGATTTCTATTTTTATACACAAGTAAGAAGGCGCGCTACTTACGCTTGTTGTACGTTTTTGTTGTTCACGGTTGTACAGGAAGTTAGAAAAACATTACTAACGACTGCTCTCGCATTAGCTTCGCTCAGAACAACGTTTTTTTTCCTTCATTTGTATCATAGAAAAGAATTCGGTTTTTTTCTTCCGAAACAGGAGTAATAACAAACAACAAATATTTAATTTACTGGCGTACGTGAAATGTTATTGTTGGAGACAGAATAAAGGTTGTTTAATTGACAGAAATACACAATAGAGCTGTTGTTTTGAACTTCCAGAACTTAATGGACTTTTCAAATTCAATTTCGAACTGAGAGCGATTTTCGTTTGTGTTATTCTTAGAGACAAACGAACGAACGGTTCAGCTGTTGGGTTTACGCCTTTACATAAACAAACAGGGAATCTGAAATACACACTTAGAGAAAAATCTGGCGTTTCCAATTTGAGAGGTATCCTCCGCGATACCATTGCAAAGGGTAGCGTTTGAAGATAGCTATTTGATTTTTGTTACGGTAGCGTTTCTATCTGTCTTGAATTCAATGTTTTTTTTAGGATTGATAACGAACTATACTCGCAATTTGAGAGTTAGCACGTACCTAACCTTTCAGCTTTCAAAAGATTCATGTAAACGGTAATAATGACTAACCTTTCGGCAAAATCATTTTCACGGCTTATAAAAACGTTATTTCGATCTCGACTTATACTAGGGTGCATCGTAAAATAAATAAACGGAGTTCCAATACTGTGACCGCGGAAATGGAAAAATACTTGCCATCCGCCATCTTTGGTACTTTATTATTTTATACATGGAGTGCAAGTGGAATATAAGATTTGTTTTCTTGTGCAAACTGTAGCTGTACCAAAAGCATACAAGTTAGGTTCTTAATAGAGATATGTCTATATTAATAACTAGATACCATCTACCATGGTCTAGGTCTCTTTATAATTAGGATGATTATTTATTTTGCCCCTCACGCGAACTTTAAACTCAGACGTTAGGAACAACAATATTTGAAGAGAAATTCGAACCAAAAATATCGCATAAGTGAAAATCTTTTCCGATATAGAAATTGTCGCCATTGAGACGTTGAATATGAGCGATGTCGTGTGCCCTTTCATACTAACGTGATGCGTTACTTCGGTGACTTTTGTGAGGTCCTATAAAGAGGGCATTATTGCCAAGGAGGATATAAGCAGACATAACATCGGAAGATGCTGGGGACACGTTCAGGGTCGAGTACATAGAGCATTCCTCATAAAGTACATATGTTTACGAGCAATACCGCTGTACAGTACATGCCCCTCGTAAAATGGAAATATACCGGCTTCATTATGCGTGCTACCTTCGTCCAAAAGGCTTTTTCACAATCGAACTGAATTTAATTGCAAATTCGAAGTGCTTGTCTTTCCGGGGCTTTATGTCGGGGAATATGTTTTTTTAACGCAGGTACTTACCTATAACTCTTTATTACCTGTGTTACATCGCTTTATAAAGAACAAATAATGAAATTATAGGTACTTCATTGAAATTTAATATGTTGGCCCAATTCTCTCAATGCGGACAACATAATATAATATATGTGGCAGCAGCGCTCGGGGCAAAATTACCCTGAAAATGCCTCCGTGAAAAAATCCTACCTTGCAGGTAAAGGGAAAAGCAAAAACAATTCGGAATGATCACCGAGAGGGAATCTGGATTAATCCCGGCCTAAACCAATTGACGCAGTTTTCATTTTTCCTTAAGGGTAAGGGTACTTTGGTATATGTCCTAATATTACAAATATTAGGACATATACCAAAGTAATTTTCATGCTTACCCTTAAGGAAAAATGACATTAGAGCGAGTAACGTGACAAAGAAATTACTTTGCGCGAATTCTGACTAACCAGGCGACAAAGTGATGTACGTAACATTTCACGTGTGACGCAATGAAACAGACCCCCGAGGCGTAAAGAATGCTAACGGGAGGCAGAAGGACGAAGGGAGCACTAGCTTCGCGTACTTTAGTGTTGACATGGAGCACATTTGCGCGCATACTATCACGAGATACGAGTAGTACGTACTCGTTTCAATAAGTTATCCACGTCATAGCTACTCGTATCTGCGTCACGTCGACGTCACGCTTACGTCATGCCTTTTATGGACATGCAACCAAGTCCTCGCCCGGTCTATGACCGCGAGAGCGAGACGGCTGTATGTAGCTACTTGTATTTTGAGGTTCATATTAAAACATTGTTGTTCCAAAACTAGTTTCCGAATTGCCCGATCCACTCGGCGTACCTTGAACTCTTAGAACTCGTATAAAAGAAAAATGGGATGAAGTGGGAGTAAACAAAAGTTATCGCGTTCATGGAAACAGTCAGTTTATCTGTTTCGTTTATGTATGTTACCTGCGGATGAAGCCGGACTCTGGCCCATAAAACAAAAATAGATTTATTTATTCGACGTTTGTGTGGGCGTGATACTGAATTATTTGATAGTTTATGGTTGTACTGCGCTGCGGATTTGTTCGTAAACATTACATAGTTGTTGTATGAGGGTGGGATGTTGTCATATTGTGTTGTTGTTTTATATAACTCAAATTATATAAGTGCCTTGTTCTGGAAAGGATTCTCCATGACAATAAATGTACTATGTCCACTTCGGAGGATCGGATAGTTATACACATAGGTATATAAGCTATATGTCTTAACACGTACACAGAGAGTCCATGAGCTTAATATAGGCACTCGTGCCTTTAAGTCGATAGTCGTGATCTATCTGGAAACTCATATCCGCTTAATTAAATGCTAGCGCAGTAATCTGATTACAGAGGTCAGTTAAATCAACTCACCCGGCTAAATATATTTCATACTCGACTGCCCATCATTTAATATGGATGCCATAATATGCCTTTCTGATACTTTTAGAGAGGAACAGTTTTCGGACCCGTTTCATTAAAATGCTGGTTTAATTAAATATAAGAATTTAATCATGAAAAGAATTTTATAGGAAATGGAACGAATTCCTTTAACGTGTACTTGAATATAATGTTTAATAAAACCAACTGACAGGTTTCCATTTAAAATTTGTGATCGAATTGCAGAGTTATATTAAATTTCATAGTTACCGATACCTCGAATAGCCGGAATAGTTATTTCAGCCTTTATTCTGCGTTACGAAGGGAAAATTACATTTCAACGCAAACCGTTCGTCAATTCGATTTTATGTTTAACTAGGACGGAAACCTTTTGTATACCTATTTCCTTTTGGAATTCAAAGTGATGACAACACAATGAAACTAATATGTACGTATTTCTGGAAAACTTTAACAAATTACTGTTGGAAATACATTGAATAATATGACTCTTTCATCGAACAGGTATAAATATTTAAAGTATTCCAGAGAATTGGAGATAAGGTATCAACATCCCGCTTAGTTTGGCATTAGACGAATAAAGCAATTCAAATTGAAAAAAGGGAAATCCGGATAATCAGATGGAATATAAATCAGCTTTGGTGGGTCTGAATTAAGCGCTCAGAGTGTTCCGCTCGGAGGCTTACGTTCAATCTCTACTAATAGCATTCAATTCAGCAGGCATAGGAGAATTATATGAAGCTTTAAATATACAAACATACAGGGTGGCAGGGACATCAACGCGAAGCTTCTTTTTTTTTTCATGTTACGAAATCATCAAATAACTTCTCCCGCTCTAGGCAGAGCGGGAGGGCGTGTCAGACTCTTACTGACTGAAACCCACCCGTGTTCCTTCAGTTGCCTGTGCCAGGGGCCACGGTAACCCTCTCGGACTTTCCCGCAACCCTGGCAGGCATCGGCCCTAGCTGACCCCGTCATTGATGCTGACATCTCTTTGAGGCGCGCGTGGAACACAACGCGCCGTCACCCGGGCCTGGTCTTTATCGGACGGCGAGCTGCCCATTGCTCGCCGTCCGCAAGCCCGTGCCTAAGGTGGCCGGGAATCGGCTTGTGTTTCCCGACGCCCAGGGCGTCTCCTGCGGCGGCTACGGGCGTGAGGGCGCGAATTTTGCCTCTCCCTCACGCGTTCCGCCTCCTCCTTTGCGAGCATTACTGCATTCGCAGAAGGAGGTGACGGCTTCCCATGCCCTCTTGCGCAGCTTAAAGCCAATTTTCGTAATTAAAAACGTTCAAAATCAAGTCGCAATCTGTTTCGAGAAGATTTATTATGAGATAATTTGAAAATGGTAGATAAATACGGTAGATGGACCGTAAATGAGCTGAAAACTGAAGACCAATTCTCGTAATTAAAAACGTTCAAAATCAAGTCGCAATCTCATCTCAGCGACAACCATATGTCAAAATATGTACGTAAACGCTATACAATTTTTGACAGATTGAGACTGAGATTAGAATGCGAACGTTCTTAAAAATACGGGAGTAGCTCCCCAGTTATCATGGATTCAGTACATGATTCTGAAGCCCCGGTTGAAATATTTCGTTGTTTATTAAAAAAAAAGATGCTGTTCCATACATTTTCACTTTTCTATGAAACAACAGATTTTTTTTTGATAACCGCTGAAAAATTTCTACCTTAGAGGGTCTGGAATCAAGTGTTGAATTCATGGTTCATGGTCGACATCCTTGCCAGCCTGTATATCACATTGCATCGATTTTAGGTGAAAAGCTTACAAACCTTAGCTTCTAGGATTGAATAGATCATCAAAAGGAGTCGTAGAACTCAGCGTTAAACTTTTGATCTGGGGAAGTTAGAATTTGGTTCACGGGATATGAGGTTGACAGATTCTAGCAGTGAAGATGAAGTTTTATAAAGATATATTTTCACAAAACTCAATTAACAAATACCTAGTCGTCTCAGCTTAATATAATTAAAGAGAAAATAAAAACAAAGCAAGAAATAGGTCAGCATTACAAAGGAACGTACATCAAAACCAAAAATTACGTGACGATAATAAATTGACAACAGAAACCAAGTTGTTGAAATTCCAAGTACCTACTCGTAAGCATTAGGGATGGTAGGATAAACATTTTGAGATCCTTTAAATTAAGGAAAGAAAGAAAAAGTATTTATTGGGACTCGCACAGAAGATCACAAACTAAACATAAAATCAAAATCAAATCAAAAGTCATTTATTCAAACTGGGCTGAGAATCAGCACTTTTTGAACGTCAAAATCACATAAGACAGTCCCCCCAAAACGCCCGCCCTTCACCACTTCCTAGTGCTTTAGCTGGGAAGAAGAAGTGGCGGAACAAACTCCCCAGCAGCACTGTTGTCTGTTCAGGGGCCGTACCATGACGTGTTAACACCATCATGATTCCGTTGCGAAAAAGAGATAGTGCTATCAGTCATGTATAGCTCCGTCTCTCTTTCACGCTGGAACAGTGATGGAATTAATACGTCATAGTACGGCCCCAGTTAGAAGAACTGGATTACACATAAATATAGAATCACTAGCTTCTGCCCGTAACCTCGTCTGCGTGTAATTTCAGCCCTCGACCCACGGCGTCGCATCTCGTCGTCCACTCGCGCTATTAGGTACTTTGTTTTCGCTTAGCATTCGGTCTGGATTTTTTTTTGTTCGTCTCCTAAAGGTCGTAGCGTGACGTTAAATAACCTAAAACCTTCCGCAAGAATTAGGCTATCATATGCAAAAAGAATTTTTCAAATCCGACTGAAAGTACCAGAGATTTGCGCGTTCAAAAATAAAAACAAACTATTTAGCTTTATTATTTGTATTGATAGATAGATTTAAAAAAAAAACAGAAAAAAAAAACAGAAAGTCCTGTATGAGGCCAAAAGGCCTCAGCATGATGCTGCGAAATTTATAAACAAGAGTCGCATATCAGAGGGGTAGTTCTCGTAATTTTAAGAACGTTCGCAGTCTAATCTCATGTTTAAAATACCTCTAACATATTTGACAAGTTTATGACATTGATTGTCGCTGAGATGACATTGCAACTAAATTTTGAACGTTTTTAATTACAGGAATATGCCTTCTCGTATTCTGACAGGGCCCGAAAATAATCTCGTTCTCACAGAAAAAGAACATTCATATTTTTTTATGAAAATTATGAAGTGTTCCGTATGGTCAACCTACGGATCCCTATATGCAAGTTGGCGCTACGATTCGTAATTTATACTTTAATCAACGGTCGCCGCATAGCCCCGGATATGACTGACATCCGCTTTGAATCCACTGTGCAGCTCTATAATTTACTACCTCACTTATATTATTTATTTTTGCTCTCTGTATTAGTTCTTGGTTTTTATTAACTTTGTTATAGTCGGTTTGTTTTTAACCGGTTCCACCGGTGGACCAGATTGTTTTGAATCACTACTGATATATTTTGGGAGTATACCCTGCAATTCATCATTTAGTTAGAGGTTTGGTTAGGCTCGCATGGCAACCGGGACTCAACATCATCTCTCCTTTGCCTAGTGCTACCCTTTTTTGTAAGATTGCTAGTAGTCCCACCTCATCTAGTTTATTTTTTATAAGTAAGAGTAGTACGTGTTTTTTGCAACCAATAATTTACAGAAATAAAATATCATTTTACATATTATATATGACGACACGTTTGGTGTAGTGGCTACAGTGGCTAAGTGTAGTCAGCGAAACCAAATGGTCCTGGGTTCGAATCCCGGTAGGGGCAAATGTTTGTATGATGAATATGGACATTTGTACCCGAGTCATGGATGTATATTTATAATATGTATGTATTTACGAAAAAAAAAATGTAGGTATTTAAGTAGTGTATCAACCATCTGGTATCCATAACACAAGCCTTAAGTGTTAAGAGCTTAACTTGGAACTAGATGGTGCTGTGTGCAATGTCAGACGATATTTATTTATATTATACCACGCGCCACGGAAGGTAGCGGTGCACCTATTTATGTGTCATTTGAGGTGGTATGTGCCTCACGAAACACGCTACATTACTACCTATATAATGCAATGGTCGTCTGCTGAACACACGCGATGTCTTGCTACGAGTTAGTTTTCAATCAAAATTACATCCGTGTAGAAATTCGTATCACTCCAAGTCCATGTGGAATTTCAGTAACATGGTGCTAACTTCAAGAAACCGATCAGTCTTTGTCATAGTTGCAAGTTTGAATTGTTGTGGCTACTGAGTAATGGGACGCTGGTATACAGGGTGAGGATTTGTTAAAGTATTGTAGGCAACACCAGAATACGCCGGAATAACGGAAGACTGATATTTATGGCCTCAATAAGTATTTGACAGCAGCAATTTAATTTGGGAATCGAACACAAAGTTCTTTTTTCGATAGACGCCAATAATATCGTTGGTAAAGACCAAATTCTATAAAGAAAAGACTTGTGGCACAATGCGAGCAAGAAAAGCTTATAAATGATAATGAAGTCGCTGATGACTCCGATTCATTGTAACCTCTCTCCCAGAGTTTTTGAAGTCACATGTTCTTATTCGTACATATGTTGTTAACTTCTTTTAACAGAACTGGCGTAGTTCCAACTCTGCGTACAGGGGACAGAACTTTGTAGTCACTAATCAGTGACTTCCTACTTATTTTTATACCCATAGTAAGCTTTCTTGTTCGGGATATGAGTGTTAATGGCTCGAGTGGACCGTATATCATACTTCTTCTAAGTATTAAGAAATGTTATGTTTGGTTTCACGCCTGTATTATGTGGAGTAGGCAGAGGTGTAGGTAAGTAGCTCTAATTATCGATTATTATTAGTATCGAAGAGGACGGCACACTTAGGCCTATGAAGGACAACAATCTCCATAAGAGTTGTTTAATTCCATTTACTGCGATACAACTGAGGATTTGTGGTTATAGCAGGTATATTCTTTAAGCATTAGCGCTATACGGTGGTCATCAGTGTTAATATAGGTAAAAATATGTTTCATAGCAACGGCAATGATAAATGATTTTATTTCTGTAAGTAGGTTTTTACAAACACTTTTACACGTCAATCATATTTTTTTTTTAAACTAGATGAGGTCGGGGTTTCCTATCTGACTACTCTGAGAAGAAAGGCCGAAACAAACTCAGAGGTCACAGTCTCTTTTAAAGTCCAGACAGAATCTTGGTCAGATCATGTGAAGGCTATGTAGATCGGTGTCTGAAATGGTCTTTTGAGGAAAGAACCACACAGATTGAGTGGACCTGTCCAGTCAGTGCACGCAATTGTCAGCAATCGTGCAGCTCAACTCAGAACTTAAGGAGCTCAACGATTCGACGAACAATACCAAAGAAAGGACATTTGAGTAGGCCGCACAAGTTACTCAAGCTGCCAGATCATATTATAAATTATCAGAAATTATTATAAATTATCATTTATCAGAGATATTTGTGGACCTTCTTAAATATAGCTGTCGTGTAATAAATACTTAATTCCATACTTAATATTATACATTCGAAATTACCTCTGTCTGTTTGTATGTTACTATTTCAGGCTGGATAGATGATACACGCTGATAGATAGATGGTATACCTTTTTTTTTCTGAGTGTTGGCAATCTTCAAGTAACTTCTCCCGCTCTTGGCGGAGCGGGAGGGCGTATCAGACTCTTACTGACAGGATTATTTTGAGATAAAAAGCAGCCTATGTCCTTTTCATAGATGGCATCCTAGGAAAGGGACATAGGCTAGTTTTTGTCCCAAAATAATCCTATAAGGGTGTGATATAGAGGGTGGAAGTATGTATGTGAAACTTAGCATTTCTTAAGTTAGGTATATGGACATTTGATTATATGCTTTTGTAAGGAATAAAAATAATGTGTTTCAGCATTTTTTTTTTAAATCATCCCCCAAGGGGTAAAATAGGAGGTGAATTTAAAATTCACATGATTATTAAAAATTTTGTGTACCTCTTTTTAAGCGATTTAAAGAATTGGAAACAAAGTCAGAACCCGTATCTGGAGGTATTATTTATTTCATTAAAATCGGTCCGCCCACTTAAAAGATATTACAATTTGAAGTTAGAAAATAACTTAGCTAATATGTAGGTTATACGTAGTCAATGGCGGCGCTAGATTATTTCAAATTAGATAATATTAAAATGAATTACTATTACTTTTTTTTTTCTTAAGTTACTCGTTTAGAATCATAAAAACCTGTTGAATGAAAATGAAAAAAACATTATTTGCATGTATTATCTGTCTGTTACCCTTTCAGGCTTCAGCGGCTGAATGGATTTGGATGATAGGGTACTATTTATCCCGTTAGCACGTTTCCGTGGGATAATTTCCGACATCCACGCGGGCGAAGCCGTGGCCAGAAGCTAGTACCATAATTATATATATATATTTTACACTAGGTATTTCTCCTGTATCGTGGGTGCGTTTACAAACATTTAAACTCACATACACAAACGGCTAGACCCGGAACCACTACTTGCAGGTCATACAAATATTTGTTCCGTGCGGGAATCGAACCCGCGACACGCAGCGCAGCAGTCAATCACTTAACCACTACGTCAACCGTGCCTAATATTGTATAGAACGAAAGTGTCTGAAGTCAACCATTCTGTTTTACACATTTTGTCTTCATAATATTTCTTCTGCCATCCACGCGATGTCGGAAATTATCCCACGGGAACATGTTACCGGGACAAAAAGTCCTACGTCCTTCCTCAGGATGCACTCTATCTCCTTGCCAAATTTGATCGAAATCCGTTCAGTGGTTTAGGTGTGACAAGGTAACATACAGACAGAGTTACTTTCAAATTTATAATATTAGTATAGATTAGCAAACCGCCCCTGCTTCGCACGGGTGCTCTGGCAGTATGTCACAATATCGAGTTAACTGTGCTATATCTGAGTTCAATAATAATTAAACACAAAATCCATCCGGAATAAATGCTCTAACTAAATGATGGTAAAAACCACATTAAATAAATTGTGCAGCTTAGAACGGACAAAACTGAAAAATTACTTTTCATTACTCATACTCGGAAAGTAGGTCTGAAGTTACCTGAGGAGCGGGTTGAAAGTAATACTATCAGCCCTAGGGAGAATCGTTTTCAACTGACAGCTGTCAAATTATTGAAAAAAACTAGTTCTATTTTCACATTTCTATTGAACCATGTTCCAACTTCCTATACAGCCACTCAATTACAGCGCGATGTAAAATTGAAATAACATAATAACAAATATAACAAAGTTATGTACCTATTAATTAAAGAATATATTTTTTAAATGACTTTATTATAATCTACTTTCAACTATTTCTTTAAAATAACATAGATTTGGGCAAAATATTTACCATTTTTTCAATGGTGGAAATGAAAAATAATGGCTGAATAGCCATTCCGGCCAGAAAAAAAATTGGCGGGAAAGCGGCAATCCGATCTTCATTTGTTTTTTCGAGTGGTAGAGTTTTGTTTATACTTTCAAAGAACAGATTTGTATTAACACAATGAGTTCATCTGGTTCAGATATAGATTTAACGCCTGATTTCATAAGAGAAGAGGCTAATGTTTTATTTAGCTAATTCATGTTTTTATTTTTACTTCTCTTGTATTCATAATGAAAAGCACAGTGTTTACCTCGGGACTAAATAAGTTACTTTCACCCCTAGGCTAACAATGTACTATTGTTTTATACTTTGTGTGTATAGATGTTGAACCCCATATGACTGGAATAGCGGATTCCACTCCTACAAAGCCAGCACGCAAAAAGTTTAGGCTTTCTATTTTTGTTCTATCGATCGCGTTATTTAACTGGATTTCAATTTAATTAAATCAAATAAACGTTTCCATGCTTACAATCGACACCAAATAAAATGAGAGATACTTAATAATTCAACTGAAATAGTAAGAAAATTCAATAGAAGAGAAACGTGGCGGAAAACTGAGCAATAAATAAGAGGTTTACCGGTAAGTAATTTACGTTCGTAAGGGTCCGTTCACATTGAGATGCGATGTGACGGCACGCGATACTTGCGCTGCAGCTTCAGTGTAAATAAATGTTGCTCAAATGCTATAAGTAATTATACAAATTGTACGAAGGAGTTTTCATGTCCCTCACTCACTATGAGCTCACTGCCTGCGGGGCGAGCACGGCCTACTGTGATAGGCTTGAATCACACATTTTTATCATAGTTTGGGAGAAAAAACCGTGATAAAATGCGTGACTCAAGCCTATCACAGAGGCCGTGCTCACCCTGCAGGTGATGACATTGAAGTAGTTCTAATGACTATCCAGAATTAACCCCAAGTTAATTCTGGATAGTCATTAGAACTAGTTTGTAAGTCAACAGAAGCTACCAGTAAAAATATTCTTATACTTAACACCAACAAGGTATCTTCTGGCTCTGAAATAAGTAATTATAGAAAAGGAGATCAACAGAATGCCTTGAAATTATTCCATCAAAATATTCAAGATATTTCTACAAAATTATTAGAAATTGACATGTTTTTAGAAAAAACAAATATTGAAGAACTATAGCGTGGGCAGTTGTTTTAACGGTAAATCTATGCTGCGTGGAGGTTCTCTAATCTTGATAAAAATTTGTTTAAAATTTGAGTAAAGCGAGACATAGTTGGTTAATCAGTTGAACATTGCATCGAACTGTCCTGTGTTGATCTAGATAAGCATGCTGTAGTGTGCGTGTACAGATCCCCTAATTATCAGAACTGTTCTATATTTGAGTCAATAATGGATGATGCCCTAGCGAAACTTGCATCCAGTAATAAAGCCGTAATTATTTGTGGTGATTATAATATTAATATTTTGGAAAATAATTCAAATAACAGTAGATAATTAAGCCTTTTTATATCGTTCATTTTGTCTAGTTTTTAAAAATTTTACAGAACCGACTAGAGTAACTCCAACTTCTGCTACTTGTATCGATAATGTCTTCTGCGATTGTGATTATTCAGAGAAAGCCATTGTAAACTATCCCCTGCAAAAAGTGTAAATACAATTTAGACCAATACCGATTGGCATATTAAATAGATTAAATAATACGTTTATTTTCTGGGCCATAATATTATGGACGATGCAAATAAATTGTATGAGGATTTCTTTTCCGTAGTTCACACTGAATTGAACAAAATTTTTAAACAGAATACAAAACATATTTGCCACAGTTTTATATTTTGTGGCTGGGTAACTAGAGTTATTAGGATAAGATAAGAAGACTGTTTTAGCTGTGTGGCCTTAAGCTTTATATTAACACTGAAACTCTAAACAAGTATGTTGCTACATATTCTAACAAAGTTTGTACATCCATAATCGATACTATAGCACCATACTTAGCTTTAATATTTAACTTATGTGTAGATCAAGAAGTCTTCCTGTATTTAATGAAATACAGTAAGGTACAAAGTCAACAAACACAACAACAAAGTAAAGTATACCACATTTTAAATCTGAGGACACCAAAGACACCAACAATTATACACCAGTATCCGTGTTGCCGGTATTCATTCAGCAAGGTGTTTGAAAAGGTAATGCTCAATCAAATGCTTTATCATCTTAACACCAACAAAATCTTATACGATCAGTTTCACCAAAGAACGTTGTACGTGTCACTTTATTTACACCGTGAGAGGAGGCCTAAGATGCCACAGGAATCTTTTATCACCTCTCCAAGGCATTTGACTGCGTTAATCCCGAAACCTTACTTTTAAAACTTGAGTATTACGGACTAGAAAAACTTGTGTTCAGTTTAGTAAACTCTTATTCTAATGACAAACAGCAAACAGTTCAAATAAATGGCGTCAATTCGCTTGGTTTAAAAGTAAAATTAGGTTTTCCACAAGGCTCGATATTAGGTCCTTTCCTCTTTTTAGTATAAATTAATGATCTACCCCATTTATTAACAAAAACAACCACAAATGTTGTTATTTGCTGACGATACTTCCTTAATTTTTAAGATAATTAGACGTGCATCAAATCTTGTTGACGTAAATAACGTCCTACTGCAGGGACAAAATTGGTTCACTGCTAATAATTTAGTATTCAATGGGGAAAAAACGAAATGCATAAGATTTGCTTTACCAAACGTTAAAAGTAGTGATTGTGACATAGTATTGAATAAAACGAAACTGGTATTAGTCGCTAAAACTGTTTTCTGGGGGATCATGCTCGACTCAAGGCTGCAACGGGTCCTTGGGGGTGGTCTGCAGATATCGAGGCTATTTTTATTCTGCAGAAAAGGGCCATCAGAGCAATATAATGCCCTCCGTAGGGGCAATTCTCTAAGGGTAATGTTCAAAAATATTAAACATTATGACAGTATGTGTTCAATATATCTATGGAAACATCATGTACGTAAAGAAAAACTTATATCGGTTCAGTAAAAGAGGTGAAAGACACAAATATAGGACAACAAGTAGGTACCAATTAGTTCAACCAGGTTTCAGACTGGCTAAAGTAAACTCATCCTTCATGTGATACTGTTTAAAATGTTACAATAAAATACCTTCTCACATATTCCAACCCAATGAAACGAAATTTAAATCTTGTATAAAACGTATACTATACTACAGCCAAGCAAATCATAAGTTGGGGGATTATATTGCTGACAAAAAAGCTTGGCTCAACGCTGGACCTGCTCCACAAGGGTGCATAAACTAATTGATTAGCATTCGAAAATATTGTTGGAGCTGCTGAAGATTGTAAAAACTATCTTTGCATTGTATAAATTCAGTCTCTTAGTATTGTATAATTGCAAAGCATATGTGTGAGCACTATGTACCTCTATAAAGCTACTATTTACTGGGTACGTCTTTGATTGACTTGAATGTGCCCTGGCGGCTGAAAGTATGTCAGGCTCACTCAAATGTCTCGCTGGTGGTGGCGTGTATGTTTGATCATTAACTTCCCTTCAAAATGTTTGAGCTGAATGGTGCCGACCCATACGTTATGTTCGTGAACGGGCGCCGTCAGTAGGGACTGGTCATATCTTAGCTGCCACGGCTTATTTTAATTTCGGAATTGTATTTTTTTCTTGGTTTCTTTTAACGCTTTTAACGTGCACGTCTTTCTACATCGTTCTCACATGTATAATTTCAACATGAATGATGTAACCAATGTTTTTGTAATAATAATTTGATTTAAAAGTGTCCCGGGAATTTGTTGCCCGTTCTTCTCCATAGGTACCTACTACGCTTTGGAATAGGCAACTAACTTCATCTTTCTGACTGACCGACCCCGTGACAATTCAAAAGTGCCTGTGATTAGTTTATTTATAATAAATGCTTTCAGTTTGTAGAATATTTACACCAAATACTCGCGAAGCGAGGCGTTCCGCAGCGTAGCACTATGCGGCTTACTTCGACACGTGTCCAGTTTGCCTTAGTAATCCCACTAAAATATGTACCTACGTACCTTTTTGGGCGGAGAATAAGTTTTATTTGCTTATGTATTAACTACTTTATGTACTTAATAAAAACAAAGGGAACAAATAAACAGGGAATGAAGTTCAAAGATATTGCTTATTTCTTAAGTTCCTACCAGTCTTCTACATTAGTTAAGTCATCTATATTATATTATATCGATCATAAAAAGTGCGTGCAGCTTTGCGTCTAAGTGTGAACTCACCCTAATACTATACAATATAGTATAGTATAATGTAGTAGGGTACTACTAGTCAATATAAATGAACAATTTAATATCTGCAGTGCAAGTAATTGAGTAGTTTATTTGTTCGCAACCGTACTGTGGCTTAGTTCTAGAATATTTAATGTAGTTTAAAGTGCCTCTAAATGTTCCCAAAGATTGTGGTCTGAGACTGTTGTGAATTTATTATGAAATGGTGGTTATCCGCGTCTGCTGCTCCGTTTTACTATGGTATCCTTTTGAGATATAAATAGTATGTGGTATGAATATTCGTGTATTTATTATTAGAGATTATGTTATGCGTATATATGTCGGTGTAAGATGGTTGAAGTAGTGATATAGTTATTATCCCTAAGGATATAGCTATGTATCGTTATACAGGATGATCCAAATAAGGACGTCAATAAAGAAAAAATAGATTCCTCATACTTAGGAGTATCCGAAAATATCCCATGTAGGTTCCGCGATTTTTGATAGTGAAGGAGAACTGAATATTTTTTTTAATTTTTGGGGAAGTTCTTCGGGTACATCTTTAAAAATGTGCTTATACATATTTTTCGACAAGCTCGTTTTATGTTTTTTTTTGCGACGGAACTATCATGAAATACCCTTTCATGTATAAAAAAAATTTCTTCCTAACATTAGTGCAAGATATTTTTTTTTAATCGAAAGAGAAATTCACATTCTTCGATTATAAGTTGATTATCTTTTTCAATTTTATAATTACTAGTAAAACCTGAAACATTTCTTAGCATAACAAGAGCTTGTCGAATAAAAGCTATACATTTTTAAAAATGTCCCTGAAGAATTTCGAGAGGTTCGATTCCCGGGTCGGGCAAAGTATTATTGGATTTTCCACCTGGAATTTCTCAGTAACAGCGTGGAGTCTGGAATTGTGCCTGATTGATGATAATAGGCTCGCCCCCTATTACGTGGGCCTTAAATATAACAGGCACCAAGTAGGTGTACTATAGGTAAAGAATGGTTGCAGGAAAATCTAACTACGAAAGATTAGGTACTTACTTTGATGGTTAATGAAGTCGGCTTGCACGGTTGCCCAAAAGAGTAAAAAGATCGATCACTTGCATTAAACAGAAGTGATTAATCTGGCTGGGAAAGAGATTAACTATTACCAAATTATTATTTTTTTATAAAAAAGCCTTTCACAGATAAATAGTCTATGGTCTGTTCAAAAAGTATCTTAAGAATAACAAATGGATCAGAAAACGTACTTGTGCCTGGATGCCAATTTATAGTGCCACTTACAAATTGTGTGCGTTGATTTGATTATTGGAATACTTAAACTCGTACCTAATTCTAATTTTACATCGCCATAAAGATCTTTAATTATTTATTATTCACAAAATCCACAGCTCTTTGAAATTTTATATTAAAATATATAAACTAGTCTTACAGATAATTACGGATTTACAATTTAATATCTATACAATACATGCAGCAGCAACAAACATACAGAATGAAGTGAACTGCTAGCACCATCTAAGCATTGCTAAGTGTATAGTGTGCATGAGAAGTTGCCAATGGGTGTGTGTGAGAGGTATGTGATGATTGTCTGTATATCTTATAGTCAATTCAATTTAATTTAGATCTATTTGTCAGTTCGTCACACACTGACGTTATTAATTGTTTCCTGAATATACCTTTTTTGGTAGCAAATATATCAAGATGACAGAATCTTTTGTTAAAATTACTTAGCATCCTACCCATGACTGAATTTTGAGCGTAGTTTGTACCACTGTGTGGTACATCGAATAACTGTGTGTGTGTGTGAGAGTGTTTCATTTGAAAGTTGGGGTTAATTGTATAGCCGCAATTTTCGTGTATAATATTTCAATTACAGTTGAATAATGTTATTCAAACAATAATTGTTGGAAGAAGTGGTGAGATATAAACTAACTAATTCCCTTTAGTGAGTGGTTGCGTAAGAATGTAGCCTGGACCGAGTTTGATTCCACTTTCATCAGATACTTTCAGAACAGACATTACGCTTTATCTAATTGACAAGCAATAATGTTTACAGCACGTTTGAGACTGTGTTGCTGGATTTTTACATTTAACGAAATGAATAATAAATTATTCAGAGCGAGGCGAATGTTGAATATGTAAATATGAGTAAATGTTTCGACAACACTCACTTTGCATTTTCATTGGGCTCTTCATAGAAGTTGCCATGTTCGAATGTCACCGAGTGAAAGTGCACATACGTAAAATTTTTGTATCACTTGGGTGAATATAATGCAATATGTGACGAACTTAATCTGGTGGATTGGCAGAGCGACTTAAACTGTCAGCTGTTAGAAGACGCCCTCGCATACTTTTACACTGTTATTGACAGGCTACGTAATACCTATATACCAACAAAAACAGTAATTTCTCAATCAAAGTATCCTCCGTGGTACAGAACCCCGTTGATTAAAATTATTAAAGAAAAGGCTAAAATCATACTAAATTTAAAAAATACGGGAATTTATCATATTTACAATGTTTTGTTTTATTGAGAGAGCGGGTTAAAGACCTAGAAAAGGTTATGTTTGACGACTATATAACAAGAATTGAATCAGAAATAAATTCATAATCCTCGGGCCTTTTGGGGTTATGTTAAAGCAAGGAAACAATCAAACTCATATCCCTCGGTTCTACACTTTGGGCAGCTGTCTTCTAACGACGGTGACGTAAACTGCAACATGTTTGGCGACTATTTTCACTCCAATTTTCTTTTAGGCACTGGTGCTAGCGATGGTCATATTTCATATGATGTGGACCATAGCAGTGCCGCTCAGTGCACAGCTGATATTAGTTCTATTGAAATTAGTGTGGATGAGGTTCACAGGCTACTAAAACAAATCGACTTAAATAAGTCTGCGGGGCCGGACAACATTCCGCCGCTTTTCATCGCGAACTGCGCTAATAGTCTTGCTGTCCCGCTCTCGATACTATTCAAAAAATCACTTTCTGCGGGTGTGGTACCCACGATCTGGAAGTCGGCATATATAACGCCGATACACAAAAAGGGGCCAAAGACTTCCGTCGAAAATTACAGACCGATCTCCAAATTGTGTGTGTTTGCGTAAATACTGGAAAAAATCGTTTATAAACAATTTTATGCGGCTATCAAACAGTCTCAGCGATCATCAGCACGGTTTCTTAAGAGGTCGGTCTACCACTTCCAACCTAGTTATCTGTAGTGATTTTTTATCAGAGCCCATGTCCCTTCGGTCCCAGGTCGACGTTATATATACCGATTACAGCAAATGTTTCGATCGAATTGACCATGTAATCTTAATGCGTAAACTTTTATCCATGGGTATCCGGGGTAACCTATTGAGGTGGTTCGCGTCATATGTTGAGGGTAGATGTCAAACTGTGGTGCTGAACGGCTATTCGTCTAGAGCTATGCGTATTCCCTCGGGAGTTCCTCAGGGGTCGTTACTGGGGCCTCTATTATTTAATATTTTTATTAATGACGTGATTTCCTGTTTTCGTGTTTCTAAACTACTGCTTTATGCTGATGACATGAAGATCATGAAACAGGTTTCCACCCATGCAGATGCTCTCTTACTGCAGGAGGATCTTGACACCTTTCAATCCTACTGCAATATTAATAAGTTGGACCTAAATGTTTCTAAATGCTATGTGTGCTCTTTCAGTCGCAAACCTCACCCTCTCCATTTTCCTTACAAACTCTTAGATACCCCAATTACCAGGGTCAATGCTATCAAAGACCTCGGGGTTACTTTTGACCCACATTAATAAAATTGTCAACAAAGCGTCGAAAGCACTAGGCTTTATTTGCAGGGTCTCGTCTGATTTTAGAAGTATCAAGACTCTTAAGATATTATATTGCTCCTTGGTTCGTAGTCACCTCGAGTATGCCTCTCAACTCTGGAACCCCAACTATAATACTTATATCGATCGTTTAGAGGGCATACATGAAAATTCCTTAGGTACATTCAATTTCGTTCTAAAACATACCTGTCTAACTAAAACTTGCGGTGTAAAAAAATTCATTTTCTTCCACTTTGTGAAAGAAGAAAAATTTCTGATTTAGCATTTTTATTCAAAATTGCAAACGGATCCAACGACATCCCTGAGCTTCTGAGCAAAATTGGGCTGCGTGTATGTTCTACATTTTTGCGTAAGCCTCGTTTGTTGCACGTACCAATAACAAGAATAACCTACAGACAAAATTCCTACATGATTAGGGCGAGCCGCATGTATAATGAAACCTGCCAGGAAATTGAAATAGATCTTTTCCATACCAGTGTGCCTAAATTGAAGAAGGCTCTTTGCAATCACTTCTTCGATAAAATAACATAGTCCTTGTATAAGAATAAACAGAACGCGAATGTAACACTGTCTGCTACCTAGTACATCATAGTTGATTGTTATTTCTACATGTGAAAACTTGTAATTGGCCATCATCTTGTTATTATATTTTTAACCACTGTGTCTGATTAGCTGTAAGTTTTCCAAAAATAATAAAATAAAATAAAAATACACATACACTGGATATGAGCTTAAACACTTCGTTTAGCATGTGAGCATATACTCGTATGTGCTGATTTTTTCAAGCGTTTTCTTATTTTGTTTGTATATATGCAAACTCAGCTTAGTATCTGTTCCGAAATAATTATAGCTGGGTACAAAATTAACAGAAAAGGGCCTGTCTTCCATCTGAAAGTTAATTTAATGGTGTCTAAATTGAGGGGTTTTCGAATTCAAAAGGCTTATTATGCCCTTTTGTTGGACATTTACAAGGATGTTTGCTGAAATACGAGTACTTGTATTAATTTGTTTTATGACTTAAGGGAAAACAAACAGTAGTATATTAAATATAAACGGAAATATAACTTACCAAAACACTTACTTACTTTTTATCTGTGAAAACTTGTAAATGGGCTTCAGTTTCATATTATTTAAGAAAACTGTATATGTATGTTGAGTGGTCGGAACAATAGCTGTAAGTTTCCCAAATAGAATAAAATAAATAAATACAATGTATTACAATTAGATTACAACTTAAATATATTACTAATAATTTAATGTTATAGTCCAAAATTGCGAGTCTATTTTCAACATTTCAACTGAAAGCTTATATAGGTAAATTCGTTATAGTATTGTCCTAAGAACTGGAAACAATACTGTTCCCATGGAAAAATGTTTCATTGTAAAACTGCTTTATTTGATAGGACAGTAACAATAGAGAGCGGAACAAGAAAAAGTGGAGCAAGTCAGATTGCTGTCACAAAATAATTGCCTTCGTGCGAAGCCGACCGAGCCGATAGATTGAACACAAAGTACAACAAAAGGGATTATTTTTAAGGGCAAAAACTTTTATACCTCATGTAGAATCCTGTTGATTCCGTATTTAAGTTGATTATATCACTACACTGGCTCACTACCACACCAAGCCTGTCGCGCAGGGCCCACTTCACTTTCAACCTTTTTCTACCATTCCAGTGAGGAACAAATAATTAACTACGGCACGCCCCAAGGTAGTGTCCTCGGACCTTCACTTTTCCTCATTTATATCAACGACCTGGGTACGCTCACTATTCCTAATGGCAAAATCATTAGCTTTGCGATGACACTGCCCTCTTGTTCAGCGCGAGCTCGTGGGAGGATGTCTTTGAGTGTGCACAATTGGGCTTTAATACGGTATCCAGCAGGTTACGCGACAATCTGTTAACCCTGAATACAACAAAAACCAATTACATAGCTTTCTCCATGAAAAACAATGGATCCTCCCAAACATTACCTAATACTATTGTAGCTCATTCTTGCGCAAACCCACTCAACCGTAGTTGTAACTGCGAACCACTCACCAAGGCTGTGAATGTAAAATACCTGGGAATAAAAATCGACAACAACCTAAAATTTCAAGACCATATAACCACCCTTAGTAACAGATTACGGAAACTAATATATGTGTTCAAAACGCTGAGACATGTAGTCGATAAAATATTATGAAAACAGTGTACCTACTATACCCTTGCACAATCTATAATATGCTACTGCATCACCTCTTGGGGTGGTGCTCCAAAAACTACCCTAATAGAAATTGAAAGAGCCCAAAGAGCTATACTGAAAGTGTCGTCTTTTCGACCGTATCGTTACCCCACTGAACAGTCATACAAAGAAAATAAAGTTCTGACAGTGCGTCAACTATTTATATTGCACATTCTGTTGAAACAGCATACTCTCTTGGTTTATAATCCAACGCTGTCCATTGGTAAAAGACGATATGACCCAGTGGAACGTCATCATCTACGTTATAAAACTATTTTTGCAAGGCGTTTATTTTGCTATTTAGGTGGCTACTTATACAATAAAACTCATAATAAGGTGTTACATATATTTAGTCTCACAAAGAATAAATGCAAAAAGAGGCTAACTGACTGGCTACTAAAATTAAACTATAATGATACTGAAAACATCCTTATAAAGTCCTAAACGCACAATCATACACTCTCACACACCCACACATTCACACACCCACACAATCACCCACACTACACATCTACTAACATTCGTCTCGCATACTTAACCTAGATATTAGTCAAAATAAATAAAACTATCAAATGTTGTATAATAGGTACCTTATTACATTCTGTCAGCGCGCTTAGTACATAAGTTATAAAAATGAAAATGTAAAGGGGTGGGATCCTGGTGTCCCGCAACACAGGCCACGAGCCTAGCTTAGGCACCAGTCTCCCACAATATTTATGTATACTTACCTGAACTATGTATCATTGTCGAATCTGACCAATGTAAAACAACTTGTACTTATATGTATTGTGGTGAGAAAAAATAAATTTGATTGATTGATTCGTCGTGACTGACAGATGAAATTAGTGACAGCAGCTACCTCACTACTTCTGCGAATGAGACCGTGTTTACATATCTATTAAATAAATACACTACACCTTTTTTTTTTTTTTTGAGGATGGGAAATCATTAAATGACTCCTCCCGCTCTGGGTGGAGCGGAAGGGAGTGTCAGACTCTTACTGACTAAAACCCACCCGTGTTCCTTCCTTGGCCCTTTATGTTCCGGGTCAGCGGTACCCCTTTTGGATGATCCCGCTTTCCCGGCAGGCTTGGGCCCTAGTGGACCCCCTCTTCGATGCTGACATCTCTTTGAGGCGCGCGTGGAACACGTACGCGCCGTCCAGCACGGGCCTGGTCCTGATCGGACGGTGAGCTACCCATTACTCACCGCCCGCAGGCCCGCGCCTACGGTGGCCGGGAGTCGTCACGCGGCTCCCGACGCCCGGAGCGTCCACCGCGGCGGCTTGGACGGGAGACTCTCTCCCTCTCCCGTCCCGCCACCTCCTTCGCTAGCATGACTGCTTCGCAGAAGGAGGTGACTGCCTCCCACTCCCCCTCGCCCCGGACCATGGCTTGAACCAGGGCCGGGCGTGAGAGGTCGCCGCCGCTGCCGATCGCCTCTACTAGGACACGGCGGTGCTCCGCCCATGCAGGGTAGGCCCCCACCGTATGCTCCACCGTGTCCTCGGGGCGATCATCGCAGTGGTGACACCCGGGCGTTTCCTCCCGCCTGATGATGTGCAGGAACCTCCCGAAACATCCGTGTCCGGTGAGGACCTGCGTCAGGCGGTAGGTGAATACAAGAAAAACATTCGATGTGATCTTTAATTAAAGTAGATTCCTAAGTATCTCTACGGAAGTAAGGTCACATAACAAACGGAACGATAATCACGGGGATTCATAAAAAGGAAATAATTTCGAGCATGTGTTACCATGACGTCGTAACAACGCTCATAAAAATGGAACACATATATCTAGGAACGTGGAAAAATTACGACGACAAATTCAATAAACATGTTACATTTACATTCAAGACTTCACTTTGTGACACTGCTTGTCTATTTAGCCACTTATTCATCACAATTGCACATATATGTGCCTAAAGATGCCCAAAAAAACACATAGAAATATAATCGTGTGTAAAAAATAAGATCATCATAATACAGAACATTAAATTTTACTACCTATCTGTTTTAGAGTAAATAAAGAAAACATAAAAGAAATCGGCCGAAACCGCGTTATTGCCCATTTTGCTACACATATTACAGTCATATTTTCTTGTTTTATCTCCAATGCATAAACCGGGGTTCTGCCGCCATGCTTTTTGTTTAAGAGAAGTCATGCGACGTGGTAATATATGTAGTACGGGTTGGTCCCGGCGCGGCGGAGGGCGTTACCAAGTCTGTCGCCAAGTTCTGAGGTTTTAACTTGATATTGTGTGTACGATTTACTAAGAAAAGTGTTGCTAGTAAAACAATGCAGTTTATTGAACTGATATAAGTCCTATGTCCAACAATAATAGCTGAATCTGCTGGAAAGCCACCAAATGTCTTAAAATTTACAGGAAAATATTGAAACCAGTTTTAATGACGTTATTATTAAGTTAACTTTAACCGCTCCTACTAAAGTTTTCTTTATCTAAATCAGATTCGAAAATAAAGCTATGACCATGTTACACCCAACCAGCACGATGTCCGCAAACTCGACTAACAAACGAATCGCCCATATTAGAGCACATAAAGCAAAATGTCGTCGGCGACGAGTCCCCAGAGAGTCGTCAAGACGATCTAGCGCCATCGTATCCTGAGCCTTATCATCTCGTTATTGGGAACCGAACAGACCTATCAATATCCAAGGCTATTTTTGTACATCCATATTATATACATATATAAAAGGAGAAACTGACTGACTGACTGACATATCAACGCACAGCTGAAACTACTAGGTCTAGGAACGTGAAATTTTGCATACGTATTCCTTTTATTATGTAAAGGAGCAATAAGAAGGGTTTTTGGAAATTCGACTTTTAAGGGGGTGAAAAGGGAGGATTTTGTTTGTATGAAAAATCTTATTCCTTGACTTAATGAACTTGAAACTTGGCACGTATACTAAGTAAATAATAAAGTTAATAATTTTTGTGTTTTTAAACGACCCTCTAAAGAGGGATGGGGGTGTTAATGTTTGTATGGAAATGTTTTAACGCGTGGTCCGATTAACTCGAAACTCGGTATTTATATTTAAGACCGGAAATAAAGAATAACGTATATCAAGGATCTTCGTAAATCTACCCATAACGGAGTGAAAAGGGGTAGTCAATGTTGGGTTATATTGCGTGGCTTGATTAACTCAAAAATTGGTACAAGTAACCTATAGGTCAAATATTAGAAAAGTCACAATCGATTTTTCAAAACTCAACCACTTTCGGGGTGAAAACAAGAGAAAAATATTTTTCCATCAAATCAACTTGAAAATTGTCCCGAAATTTTTTACATTAGGAGGTAATCATAATTTTGAAAAAACGAAGTGGATGGGGTGTTCAATTTTGTAGGGGGAATTACGAAATGTACGCGGACCATGCGGGCGTAGTGTTATAAGTCTAGTGGCTTAATGGGTGAATCGTGTTAAATATGTCTATGTTTTAAGAAATAATTTATACATGGTCGATGAAAAAACGTTCCCGGATTATCAGTTAACATTATCACACATACATTATTAAACAGATTTCACGAAAATATTTTGTAAACTATGAATAAAACCTGAAATTAGTCTGGTTCTCAGATTTTAACGTTTTTTACGTAAAAACTACAAAAAGTACGATCATTAGCAGGAACTCTAAAAATAGTTGGCAACACTTCTAATGAAAAATATCGCTTTTATAACGTCATATAAATTTTTATGGCTCCCTTCGGAGCGGCCGTCTGCGCCAAACGACTGAATACATTGTTTGTCCTTTCGAGTTTCAAGCTGAAAAATTTAACTAGGCTAATAGAAAAAGTTTTGAAGTCCGATAGAGTTTATAAGGATCTGCTTTAGGTGTCAAGATTTCATTTTTTTTAAAGGTCAGCTATTCATGACAATTTATTTTCATGATTAAATGCTTAAAACGGAATGTTACGCAAACCAATCAACTAATCTGCAAAAGCTAAACAATACATTTCAGAGGGATAAGATATAATTACCTAAGTTAGGCGTAGGCATCTGGAATAATTTATATGCATGATATAGTAGTAACATCTGTATACCTACATAGAATGAGGTTCAACATACTACAAAGTACAAACATCGGCTTTCCTTACTAATACGAATGAATTTCAATACGGAGTATTATAGACTCTAAAAAAGCGAACTGAATCCAAATGAGTTGTTGAAAACTTGCTCGGAGGAAAGTTTTCTCGAATGCTGTTACCAAGCGAACGAGCTGTAACAGTCAACTGTAGAAAGCGGGCTATGTAGACGATGTGCTAGTCACGTATGCATTTATGCAGTCCTGGTACTATTTGTTACTGGTGACATTATTAGTGTGGAAAAAGAGTGGATGAGGAGAGTGTGGTGATGTGGAGAGTGGTGTGGATTATTAGTGTGTGTGTGTGAAATAAGTAAGAAATTACTTTTAGAATTTATTTTATTTATTATTAGGCTTTCCAACAATGAGTACACTGTTACTTTATAAATTTGTATATTGCAAACTTAAGTCTAAGCGCCTCATCACTTACAGAAAAGCACAGCTTGCACTACATTAAGCGCAGATAATTACACGATTAATTAATTAAAACAATACAGGGTGTTCGGCAGAACGTTGAACATACGAAAATGGCAGATAGGCGGGGTCGTCTCAAATGAATTGACCGTATGTATTTTCTTTTATAATACACTCATAATTGAAAAGTTGAAACCAAAAATTTGTAACCGCTTTAGAAAGAAATACATTTGGGTAGGTCTTTTTTTTTTTTTTTTGTGGGTGGGAAATCATCAAATAACTTCTCCCGCTCTGGGCAGAGCAGGAGGGCGTGTCAGACTCTTACTGACTAAAACCCACCCGTGTTCCTTCAGTTGCCTGTGCCAGGGGCCACTGTATCCCTCTTGGACTTTTCCGCAACCCTAGCAGGCATCGGTCCTAGCAAACCCCGTCATTGGTGCTGACATCTCTTTGAGGCGCGCGTGGAACACAACGCGCCGTCGACCCGGGCCTGGTCCTTTTCGAACGGCAATCAATAGCAATCTTTTTTTGTCAAATTGTAGACCATAACACCATACTAATACAAACTATACTAATATTTTAAATGCGAAAATAACATTGCGCATTGCTTTTCACGCCTTAACGGCTGACCGGCTTTGGGTGAAATTTGGCATAGGTACAGGTAGACCATAACCTGGATTAGGACATAGACATAGGATACTTTTTATCGCAGTACTACGATTCCGTGGTATAATTTCTCACATCCACGCGGACCAAGCCGTGGGAAAAGCGTTGTTTATGAATGAGGAAGGAGCCACTTATAAGAAGGTTAAATGTGTATGAAAACATAATACACTAGCTGACCCCGCGAACTTCGTACCGGCAAACAATTTTTTTTAAATTTTTCTCTCCGTATGAACCGTCCTCGTACTTCAAGGAATATTCTAAAAAAAGAATTAGCAAAATCGGTCCATCCGTTCTTGAGTTATAAAATTACAACTAAAAGTGGCATTGATTTTTATAGATAAAGGATTAGACAAAGAGGGGTTAACTTAAGTATTTTGCTCTACTGTGTCACTGTTCCCTGTTCGGCTCCATCATATTCACTTCACCATCTTTGATGTCCTAAATTGCCGGCCCATTAGCTGTCTTAATGCGCTCCTAATTCTTGATGAAGTAGCTTGATTCAGTTGTGTAACAGTTAAAGTTGGTACGTTATGTCAATCTTATGTTGTGTTAGTTACAATTTTTTTTTAACGAAAGTCTAGGTTCGGCCTAAGTTAAAGCCAAAGCTAAGTACTTATAGTTTTTTGTAATTCCTACAAATCAAATCAAATCAATTTTTTTCGTAAATGTAGGTTTCATTACAATAGGATGTTATAATAAGATGGTCAGTTCGCTACATTTTACCCGAGAGTATACAAATAATAATAACGATCGTGGTGTCGAAACCACGTAAAATACACGTAAAATATCGATGTACTGTAAGTACCTACTTTATTATATCAATTTTAATAGGCAACGGGAAAATCTACTCAGTGTCGTCAAACAAACTATTTTAATGGCAGCTGAAAGTATCCTACGAGAATCAAGAAGAAAAATGTAAACGACATACTTAACACCTTTCTCAACATGAAATGGTACTCATCAAATAGTCGCTATTTTAAAGGTACTAGGTGTCAAATTCAATCGTCTACTTAAAAGTATCTGATTTAAATGTAAACAACTGGATCCGAAAATATACCTTTTAATGCCACTTACATACTGAGAGCTTTGATTTGATTATTTGAATTCTTAAACCCGAATTTCTAAGTTAAAATCACGAGATGTTTTTCATTTGACAATAGAGGTAACTTTTACAATAACCTCAATTTTCTTCCACCCTTTTTCAACTCAAATTGAATAATTTTATTCAAACAATAATTGTTGGAAAAAGTGGTGACATATCAAGATGAAACCTTCTAAATACAGATTAATTTGTTACTAATTCCCCTCAGTAAGTGATTGTGTAAGAATTTAACATAAACAGGGTTAGTTTGCACTTTCATCAGTTATCTACTATTAGAATAAACCATAGGCAAAAGGGAGCAACCCTGCACTTTGGCCTACCCATGATCTATCTATACACAAATAGGTTGGGAAAAAGTTTTTTTGTATCCTATAGGTATAAAGTTGTAGTAAAATCTCTTTGGCTGAACTATTTGTATCTGGCTGGTTTTGATAATATTAAATAGATGAAATTTTAATAAAGTGAAGTAAAAGATGATTTCCCGCCATTTTTCAACTGTTTTTCTGTCTGCCAAAACGAGTGAAGATATTCGATGCATTTTGAAGTTTTATTACAAAAATGAGAAAAAATGCGATACAAGCCGCGAATAAAATATGTGACGTTTTAATGGACTTAACGCAGTATCAGTAAAAGTAGCACAAAGTTGGTTCAAGCGTCTTCAGTCCTGGAATTTTGATGTCAAGACGCAACTCGCTCTGGTCGCCCTATTATGGATAAAGTCGATGCCATTTTTGGAAAAGAGAAGCAGTATATTACATATTAGTAGTTACGACATAGCTGAAGAGATAGGGGTTGACTACAAAACAGTTTAGAGCCATTTGAAAAGGTACACAAGTAGGAAGGTCTTGAATTTGTATGTAAAGTGCGAAAGAACTTTTTCCCCGACCTATATATATATATACTATATAGATACTTTTGGAGTAGACTATAGGCAAAGGGGGCAACCCAGCATTTTGATCAACATATGGTCTACCTATACTTAGTTAGGACTAAGTAGGAGATGAAAGAGCCATGTTAACAATATGAAATGTTGCAGGCGCGCTGGAGGGCGGCGCGCTGGGCGGCGGCGGCGGCGGCGGCGCGCTGGGCGCGCTGCGTTCCGCCGGCTCGCCGCCCGCGCCCAGCCTCGGCGCCAGCCGGCACAGCCTCATTGGTCAGTACTTTCTGTTGCCCTTAGTGTTTGAATCAATTTCCTACCTATCTTAAATCAGCCCCATTGGTCAGTACTTTCTGTTGCCCTAAGTGTTTGAATCAATTTCCTACCTATCTTAAACCAGCCTCATTGGTCAGTACTTTCTGTTGCCCTAAGTGTTTGAATCAATTTCCTACCTATCTTAAACCAGCCTCATTGGTCAGTTCTTTCTGTTGCCCTAAGTGTTTCAATAAATTTCCTACCTATCTTAAACCTGCCTCATTGGTCAGTACTTTCTGTTGCCCTAAGTGTTTGAATCAATTTTCTACCTATCTTAAATCAGCCTCATTGGTCAGTACTTTCTGTTGCCCTTAATGTTTGAATCAATTTCCTAACTATCTTAAATCAGCCCCATTGGTCAGTACTTTCTGTTGCCCTAAGTGTTTGAATCAATTTCCTACCTATCTTAAATCAGCCTCATTGGTCAGTACTTTCTGTTGCCCTTAATGTTTGAATCAATTTCCTAACTATCTTAAATCAGCCCCATTGGTCAGTACTTTCTGTTGCCCTAAGTGTTTGAATCAATTTCCTACCTATCTTAAATCAGCCTCATTGGTCAGTACTTTCTGTTGCCCTTAGTGTTTGAATCAATTTCCTACCTATCTTAAATCAGCCCCATTGGTCAGTACTTTCTGTTGCCCTAAGTGTTTGAATCAATTTCCTACCTATCTTAAATCAGCCTCATTGGTCAGTACGTTCTGTTGCCCTAAGTGTTTGAATCAATTTCCTACCTATCTTAAATCAGCCTCATTGGTCAGTAGGTACTTTCTGTTGCCCTTTGTGTTTGAATCAATTTCCTACCTATCTTAAATCAGCCCCATTGGTCAGTACTTTCTGTTGCCCTAAGTGTTTGAATCAACTTCCTACCTATCTTAAATCAGCCTCATTGGTCAGTAGGTACTTTCTGTTGCCCTTAGTGTTTGATTCAATTTCCTACCTATCTTAAATCAGCCTCATTGGTCAGTACTTTCTGTTGCCCTTAGTGTTTGAATCAATTTCCTACCTATCTTAAATCAGCCTAATTGGTCAGTGCTACAGCCCCTTCCATCCCATCCGTGGTATTTCTCAACTATTCTTTTGCACCCTTTCTAGAAAACAGAAACGTTTGTTTCCCATAGAAAAATGTATTTTACTTATTTTCTCTGTCATTTTCAGATTATATACTTACTTAATATAATTTCAACAGTGTTTGGATTCCTAGCGTTACTTTCGTATATTTCCGCAACTTATGAAAATAATAACAAAGAAAAAAACGCTGTAACAGCACTTCAAGGTACCATGTCTACTATTTTAAAATGACAAGTTGAATCAATAAGTAATTTTAAGCCTTTTTTTTTTTTGAGGGTGGGAAATCATCAAATAACTTCTCCCGCTCTGGGCAGAGCAGCATTGCGATTCTGTAACCATCTCACCGTGAAAACTTAGGTGAAGTGAGCGTGGAGTGAGCTGTCAGTGTAGTCCCCATTGATGCTAGGGATTGACCAAGCATTACATTTACAATCATAATCGAGATTTTAATTATATTTTTTAATGTTAGTTCTGTTGATCATTTTATATTATTTCAAGGCTATATATAAGTATTTAAATGATTAAATACTATTCATTACAGTTTTGTTTTTTATAAAACAGCAACACAGAAATTCAGTCAGAAACTAGTTTAGGAGAAAAAATGACTTATTTAAGTTTCTGACTTAGAATTTCTGTTTTGCTGTTTTATAAAAAAAAAAACCCGTTAATAGTAATATTTTTGCCACTTAAATACTAGCCTTGAAATAATATAAAATGAACAACAGAATTAGCATATTTTTTTTAAAATAAAATCTCGATTATGAATTTAAATGTAATGCTTGGTCAATCCCTAGCATCAGTGGGATGACACTGACAGCTCACTCCACGCTCACTTCACCTAAGTGTTCACTTCACGTCTTTACAGAATCGACATGCAGGAGGGCGTGTCAGACTCTTACTGACTAAAACCCACCCGTGTTCCTTCAGTTACCTGTGCCAGGGGCCACGGTATCCCTCTCGGACTTTTCCGCAACCCTAGCAGGCATCGGTCCTAGCAAACCCCGTCATTGGTGCTGACATCTCTTTGAGGCGCGCGTGGAACACAACGCGCCCTCGACCCGGGCCTGGTCCTTATCAGACGGCGAGCTACCCATTACTCGCCGTCCGCAAGCCCGCGCCTACGGTGGCCGGAAATCGGCCTGGAATTCCCGACGCCCAGGGCCAGTCTTGGTCTTTAATGTCGGTCTAAGGATACCTTTTTGAGATTTTCTTTAAAAGAAAAATTGCATTCATCTGAAATTAGAACCGCTCTAGATAGGCAAAGACAAGCTCACCTCTTGCAAATTGAAGCTTTAACTTGTAAAGAACGAAATATGGGTTCGCGTAAGTACCAAACAAAATATACGAAAAAAAAAACACGTGCAATAAAATAAAGACAAGCCAGCCAGTACAAATTAGATTTTGAAAGTTTCTGAAGAAGTATCTGTTAAAGCATACTATTAGTAATTTATATAATTATATTATTACGAAAATAACAAAATAAAGGGTATTCCACGAAAAAAAAACTAATATACGATTAAATAACTTTCTAATTTTCCATGTTCGCTGAACTCTATCGATGTCGTGATTTGTCTATTCATTAGGGTCATTGATTCGTACATCGCTTCTAATCGATTAACTTTGTCTCGAGTTTGCTAAGATGAGAGCCTTCTTTGTTCTTTTCAGAGTAAGTTACTAATTAGTTACTGCTTCTAAGAGTACGTCAGATGCCAACAATTTAGGTAATTAAAAATGCCGGGAATGATAAACGAGAAATATTTTGGACGCAGCTACATGTAATGTGCATACTTTCGTCAGTGGGAAGCCGCGCGGCGTATAGCTGCTTTAATTTGGCGGCATAGTTTAATTAACAGGATTCCAAGTTGTGTGTCCTGAGGAAATTGATGAGTAGTGTTGTGCGAGACGCGCAGCGGCGCGGGGAAGGCGCGGGCGCGGGAGGGGGCGGGCTCAGGCGAACTCGTAAATCGTACCCACGTAGTTTAGGTCGCGCATCACTTGATTAATTTATTTCCAGACAATCCGTGTTACTCATCTGAAAAGCACTAGTCAGGCAGGGTTCTGTAACCCCACCCCATCCGTATCACAGTAATTTCTTCTGTCAGCCTCTGAATATTTATTCCTTGCTCGACTTACCCCTGGTTATGTGGTCGTGAGTCACACGCTGTAATCTATGTAATAGCTTGTAACAAATTAATGTAAGCCGCCGAACCGGGCTGGATCATTCGTTACCCGGTTTCCGTCTTTAGAAGTTACAACATTTCTCTTCGGTTACTGATTTGACTTACAAATGAGTTATGATATCTGATATTAATTCTGCCGCTTTTCTCCTGCTTAAGGAGATTCGGAAGATTTTCTTAAGATTCTAAAATATTATCGAAAGAATTATGAAACTGTCGATATTATTATCAAGACCTTCTTTGAACCATAATTTAGATTTACTTCCTTTCAAAAAGTAGCTGGAAACAAGAAATTCTCAATTTTGTGACAAACACCAGGGCCACTTTGTAATTTTTTTCCTCGCTGATTCAATTTGCCCACAGAGTGGATAATCTCGACCTTAAACAGAATCCAGTGAATTCTATCAGGGTTGTAGATTATTCTAACTACATTATCGGCTACAGCGAGCTCGTTCTAAACCGTATTATAATAATAGATAACCTGGAATTATTCATGTGGGACCCTTACATGCGATGGGAACTCAGAAACGGTTCGCTTACATCACGCAAAAGATTAAGTTATTAAGCTTATTTTATATTCATTCATAAGTCGTACTAAGTTCTAATGATTAACAGATTTTGCGTAAATTGTTTCACGTTAATTTGTTAATGCATTAATCATTATTATGGAACTCTTAATGGATAATTCTAGGTTTACTACATACGAATAATTTAGTTCCGTTCCGTTATTTACAACCTGCAACAGGGCAAACTGTTAAGTCATTGTACAGTCAGGGAGACAAATTCTTAAGAAAATTGATACCCTACGTCAATTTGCCGTATATATACAGAGTTGATTTGACAGAGGGGCATTAAATTACACTACGTATACTATACGTGTTTAGTATTAATTCGATACGGTATAAAAATAAAAAGCACCAAAAATTAGTTCTTTTTTCAAACAAACTAAATAGCTTACAAATCAGAGTAAAACGCAACCAGCCTTTGTAATTAAAGTGCAAGTGTGTGTGTATTTATTGCTTCCTTGTTTGCATTGCAATCTTTTTAGCGAAAATATTTGGCTGTACTTGCAACTTGCGTCAGACATAATCATCTGTTAGGAAAGATACATCGTGTTCAAATGACGCAAAAAATTGAAAAAATCATCAAATGATTTTTTCAATTTTTTGCGTCATTTGAACTAAAAATGACTAAACTACTGCTCCCTATTTAATTGATTTTTGGTACAGAGCTTGAAAATGGTACCTAGTGTAAGCATTTTAATGGAAAGCCCCTCTGTCGTATCAACTCTGTATAGCCAACTTACACAAATGTCAATGAATGACAGTTGTGATTTAAATATATCCGTATATATTTATTTAAGTTGGTAGTCATTTGATAAACAAATATTTTCCCTAACTTTACATTCCTACGTAAATATCTATTAATTGACAATGGAGATTTCGGGATAAATCGATTGGCTAAAGGTCTATTAATAGATTCACAAATTTTGTATTACGGCAAACGGGCCAACTCACATTGTGTTTCTTAAACCCCCTGGGTATTGTAGGAATATTGTACCGTTGATTGTGGATTATTAGGGTTCTATAGTTCCGATATATCTTTCATTAATATTAAATGTTATGGGTACCTTTGTGCTAAAACAAGCATAGGCTCTTGTAAGTTACTTGACAAATGAATATGAAATTGTTCAATCATAGTTAGTAGGTATACAGGGTGGTGGTGGTGGGTGGGTGGTTGGTAGGCACATCGACGCGCAAACAGAAACCATGAATTCAGCACATGGTTCTAGAAACACTAACGTAGAAATTTTTCGTTTTATGGAAAAGTTTTACCTACGCGGTCAAAATGTATGGAACAGATTTTTTTTTGTAGGGGTTGTCAGAATCATGTTCTGAATCCATGGTGACAGGTTGCGCCTCGATGTCGCTGACATCCTGTATATATGTATAACTAGCTTTTACACGCGTTTTCGTTCGCGTGAAATTTATTGTACCCCCGTCCCACGCGTGTGCCGTGCGACGCGCCGTGCGACGCGACGGCGCATCGCCCGCCCGCGCGATTATTTCGTTTTCGCATAGCGTTTTTTCTGACTCTTTTTGTTTTTGCTCGGCTCCTGAGGGTCATAGCGTGATGTTTAATAGCCTATAACCTTCCTCAAGAATTAGGCTATCAAATTCAAAAAGACTTTTTGAAATCCAACCGGTAGGTTCAGAGATTACCTCCTACAAACTCTCAAACTCACAAACTATACCTTTTTATAATATTAGTATAGATATGTCCTGAAAAATCTAATATTTAAGAGGGCTATCACAATTTTTCTTGTATTTGAGTGTTTGAAGAGTCTCACACTCAAATACAAGAAAAAATGTGATATTTATTTAGAACACTCCCGAGAGAAATAATCAAACTTTCTCGGGCATATTTTTTTTTTAATTTTGGGGCCATATCTAAACCATAATTACACATCAAAACTCCCAGTTTAGATGTGTGATTATATATATATATATTTTAATTTTGTGGCCATACATAATATGGCCACAAAATGTGATGTGTTCCGTTGGAATATCACGTATAAAACGTATCCTATGTCCTTATCCAGGTCATGTTCTACCCATGTGCCAAATTTCATGTAAATCTGGTCCGCCGTTTTAGCGTGAAAGCGGAAAAGCGTAACAAACAAACAAACATACAAACATACGCAAAATACGCGCATTGACGTGGAGTTGCGGACACCAGCCCGTATTACCTAAACATACAAACATACAAAAATCATCTTTTCTCTGTATATATTAGTTTAGATAAATATTATTAAGAAATCTCGAATGATTTGTCAAGTCGTAAACCGTGCAAAGTAGAGGTGGGCCGCTAGTTAAGAATATAATTATCTAAGTCCTTTCCGCCGTAGTTACTGCTCAAAAATATAAAAAAGAGCTAGCCATTCTTTACGGAATGAAACCCACGTTGCAAAATGAAGTATTAATTACTCGTATTGTTTTCCGTTTTATTCCCCCCCTCTAAATTACTTTGTAGGCTCAAAGTAAACGCCGAAATGTGTCGTTGATTGCGACGTTTATGATTGAATTTGTAACCCGTTCAGGTGTTCGCGTATAAATCTTGGAGGTAAACAAATCAATGATAGGTGTGTCCCGCAGAATACAAACATTCTACATTCATGCGTAAACGGAAAACTGGAACTTGTGTAAATACAAGCTTCCCTTACGATTTTTTCACAAATCTTGTAAAATAAGAAAGAAAAGGAATATATAATATCTGTGTAATGGTAGTTGCGATTGCTAAACGTCACGATTGAATGATGCGTTCAATGTAAATAACAGTGTGTTCCTTTAAATGATCAATTTGGTGTCTATGTAAGTACATAATGATGTATGGTACCTGAAATATATTACGTACGTTTTACGTATTACGTATTAATATAAAAATTGTACGCACGTACCTAGTTTTACCTACCTTTCCTACCATTGATAACTTCGATAGTTAAAATTCTTCGGTTTCTTTTCATCTTATAGTTGGAGCGGGGTCGAGCAGTAACGTTTGCGTACAAGCGGTATTTATTGTTTATATATCAATGTTTATAACAAAAGCATGCATAAGCCACATACCGCAAGTGAATTGTGATTGCATTTGCTCAGTCATAAGGTAGCTATTTCTCATAAGATAATTAATAAGTTGTCGTAGAAATCCCTTAGCAACATACTGTTAGTAATAGCGTTCTAATATTAAAGCAGATTCAGCAGATTATGTTGTTTTTTCCTGTTGCTTTGATGTTGCTAACAGCCAAACCTTTTTATTTCATTTAAGTGCTCATAAAGGTTCATAGCTGTGTTCTATAAATGTTATCTCAATGATATTATTTTCGGTTCGATTAACACTGAAGCGAGCTATCTGTAGCAGGTTTGCCTACGGAAAGTTTTGTATCGAAATATTTATTATGACCACGTAAAATACCTTCAAATTGAGATATTTTCGTCGAGGACAATATTTGCTACAGAAAACATCTTTGCCCCGAAGCAATCGTGGGTCCACGAAATGCGATTAAACCAGTCATTTTCCAACGTTAGTAGAAATGAGAAGTTACCACAGACATTAAAATGTTATTTCACGTGGCACAGGCCAGTCGCCCGATAGTGACATTTTAAACTTATCATGGCCGCATAGTTATCGAAATCACTGGTAATTATAGCCTGCACTCGTGTGTGACGTCACTCGAGTAAAAACGGTGTGAATTTATAGTTCCCGCGTGCCGACTTTATGAAATGAATGCCGCGCGGTGACGAGACCGCCATTTTTTTTTTGTTTTATTTTATTATTCACTACTTTTGTCTCTAGAGGCCGTTACCAGCGAAAACACTCAGTCCATTTTCACATCCCATGGTGTGCGAAGTTCGGAAAACGGCAAACTTTTATTTTGTATTTGTTGGATATTTGCGTTTTGGAAATGCCTTTGTTCATTGAAGTGAGGGCTATCCGTCTATTCCTTAGTTTCTTCAAAAGCTCACTTTTTTTTTTTTTTCAAAAGCTCACTTAAGTACGGTTGAAAAAATTAAAACGTAACATTTCACTGTTTCAGTCTACTTTTAATATTAGATTTTTCAGGATATATTATATAAATAGGGTGGCACGGACATCAACGCGCAGACTGAAACCATGAACTCAGACCGCCTAGGGTAGAAATATTTCGATAGTTATCAAAAAAAAATTAACTACAGTTTCATAGAAAAGTGCAATACCTACGCGGTCAAAATGTATGGAACAGCTACTATGGTTTTTAATAATCGACGAATAATTTCAACGCAGGGGGTGTACATATAATACATTTTTGTGCTACGCAAAATCTTGAGTTTAATTTCTGTCTTGTTTATTGTTCCACTCCCCACTTAATTTTCTCGAAAAAAGAAAACATGAGAAACAAACCACTCAATTTGTCCCTTGAACCGACTCAACATTATAATTCCCTGTTATTACAAATAATCTTATTACCTTTTATTATATCGAGACGCGCGCTTAGGGCACTCGTTCATGAATATTACCTTCAGAATTTAATATCTGGCGGGCAGCTAGCGTGCCGGTTCACCGGGAAATACTCCAGACTGCACTTACCTTCGTACGTCTATACGAGTATAGATACTTTGACATTATTTAATTTTGTCACAGTTTTGTACTAAGCATGGCAAAAAGTTACCTGATAAATAAGGAACCGTTGAATTAACGTGTGTTTTTTTGTTTCTTTGAACGCGCTAATCTCTGAAACTGCCAGTCGGATTTGAAAAAATATTTTTGCTTTTGATAGTCAAAATATTGAGAGAGGCTATTGAACATCACGCTAGGACCCTCAGGAGCCGAGCAAAAAGAAAAATAGTCCGAAAGAACGCTAAGCGAAAACGAAGTAATAGCAGGCGATGCGATGCGAGGGGGTGGTATCTAAGTCCAGGTTTCATCACGACGTTTTCCTTCACCGATGTCAGTAATGTCCAAGATAAACTCAGAAAGTACATAATATGAATTGAAAAACTCAAATTGGTAGCTTTCGTAGCGGTATCTACATCGGCACATGCAAACTACGCATCACACTGACGTCACGCAAAATCCTGCATCGCGCAAGCATAGTTTACCGCGCAACAAACATAAATACAACGTTCCGACATCACACACACACACATCACACATCGTCTGGCAGTTGCCCACCAGACACGATACCCGTCTGGTTGGAGCTCAGATATCTGAGGGTCGAAGGATCCTCCCTTTTCCCTAAAGTATGAGTGATTTTTACACACTATTTGTAGACCATCACGACCATTAACGAATATTGCATGTAAACTGTAATCTGAAAATATATTTTTACGATTGTAAGTTACTCAAAAAGTGAACTAGCGCAATAAATATGTCACTGAGGACATCAAACATTTTTGTCAAGTAAGTACTTATATCAAAACACTAATGTTCTTTGTTCTTATTTCCACGACGTGAATCTCCCGGTAGAACAGCGTCACAGTCAGCACGTTAGCGCCTCGCGAGTTCCGTATTGCGCCACAATCAGCATAATGCCACGGATAGCCGACGAGGGGCTACGTGACAAAACGCTCAATGTCTCAATATGCACTCGTTATCTGTCGTCTGAACATACATAAACCATGTAAGCCGTATCTTGAGGGGCAACACCTTTAAGGCAGTGTACATGGAGATATAGATCTCAACAGACGAATCTGATAGGAAAACAAAAAAAGAAAGAAAGTACATTTTATTCGACACACAAAATAAATTAGAAAAAACTTAGATCGGATGCGTGCACTCATGAATCGATCAGGCGGATTTTTCGTAAGCGTAAGCGTAGCGGAACAGATGGGTCTGAAGACAGAGCTGGCCAACTCCATACATGCTTCACGCATTTATTGCGTAGACGCAACTTTCCATTCAAATTATATAATTAATGGCTTGTGCCCGCGACTTCGTCCGACCCACCGCGGCGCTGCGCATCGGCACCCGCGATATAACAAATTTTCGCTTAGCGTTCTTGTCAACTTCTCTCTTTTTGCTCGGCTCCTAAAGGTCGTAGCGTGATGTAAAATCCTGACTATTAAATGATTGTTAAATGTTGATTATTTCTAAATATCAATCAATAGGGTTATATGAACTTAGAGGGTTGTATTGATGATTTTAATGATTATAATTCTGTAAATACATACTTGTTACGGTCACGAATCAGATTTTGCTCAACACACTACGAGTATCTGTCACTGACCTGCAAATTGCAAAAAACGTAAGGAATTTGAATTCCGCGGGCTACCCTGGCGCTTCTTCCTTAAGATTTTCCAATGATAACTAAGATATGTCGTGATTACGTAAATCGAGTGTGTTTTGTTTTAGTAAAACGTCTAAAGTATGCAATGGTGACGTAGGTACGTAATTATTTAGTTGTAATAGTATGAAACTTGTCGCCCTAAGCCAAAGCTGTATTTAAATTTAATACGATATTTTTGTTAATCTCATTTTAAGTGAACTATGTTCTTACGAGGAAGTAAAGTTGTTTAAACCTACCTACCTATGTAGTTTTTAGCCAATTTAACACCCAAGTTCGTAAAGATTGTGTATGAGAGAACTGTAATTGGACATCGGACTCGTTAAATCGGAGCAAACTCTTCATGAGCTACAACAACAAGGAGCCCAATTACTGTACTTCTTAGTGCGAACCTGTTACTCTTTCAACTTTCTCTTTTTACATTTTATAAACCGTGTAACATTGTTATTTATCTTCTTTATGTAACTACTTAAATTAAACAGCAAATACCCCTCAGGTTGTCATGCAACTACAACATACCACGAAACACTCTATTACTGGACTAAACATTCTAAAACCCGCTAATGTCACAAACAATTATTAAACAAACAAATATATTGTTTGTGACATTAGCGGGTGTATGGTTTATGGCAGTAGTATCCTCTGACACAACGTCGGTGACGATGCATTTAATCGTAATAAGCGCGACAAATATGAAGGTGGTGATGACATGATTGATGAAAAGATGAACCTCGGAGAGGATGATGATGAAACCAGTGATGTTTCATCATCTGCTGAAGGCTTATTTGCCTGTATTAGATGACCTTGTTATCATGATTATTCCCACGAGAAGCTAGGGACTAAAAAAATCGACCACAGCAGAGCCCTGCGTTCACTGTGGCAAGGGTCAGTAAAACTGGAGGTCTCCTATTTTCCAGAGTAGGCACACTTACGATTACCGCTCTCCCCTAGCCATGCAGCCCTCGGCATGTGCGACCTAAGCCTGGATGATATCTCTCTTGGTCTGGCTCCTCACCTTAGATCTGTCTTGGCATAGTAAATTCTACCAACACAGACCTAGGGCTCAATGAAGCACGCAAACTCCACCACGACGTTAACGTAGAGATACGGCGGTGGGGTCATTGGTATTATTATTATTATAGGAGCTAATTTAAATAAAAGGCAATAAAACGATAAATATGCAGACAGTTCAAGTACTTTTCAACCATGTTGTGTTGAGTCATCAAGTCTTTGTTGTCTGAGTGTGACTTTTACTAAAAATAATATTTACACTACGTTTCAATAATATTTTTAATATAATATATTTTATTGTACTTAAATAGCATAAACATAAGTGTAACCAGCATGTTCCCACTGCTGGCACACAGGCCTCTTCTCTATGAGAGGGAGTGGACCATAATCTACCACGCGGTTCAAGTGCAGGTTGGTGTTTGTGACATGTCTTCGAATTTTTGGTTCTAATACATGCTAGTTACCATACGATGTTTTCCTTCACCGTTTTGAGAGCAGTGGTGATGAAATTAAATACACTAAGTGTCTGCCTGGGTTCAAACTCACAACCTACAACTCGAAAGTCAGGGTCGATACCACTGGGCCACCTCTGTTCTCGCTTACGTATACTAAAATAGTTTTTTTAATTTTTATTATTACGAAATATATACATTTTTGGCCTGCATAGCAAACTCTTTGTTGAATTTTCGTGAAACTCATAGTAGTATTTAGCGTGACTTGTGCCAGTGTGAACAAGGCTTTACAAAAGATCTTTGATTACACACATTTAAACGGTTTCAGTCAAGAACGTACTAAACGTACAGATCAACAACTAATGACTCTTTAAATGTTTTCACATAAACTAAATAAGGACAAATATCCCCCTAACGTGTCCTCGATCATCAGTGATTGATCGCGTGAGGACAGTTGGGAAACCGCGCTCTCACATGATGTCAGCGCTGTCAAGCGCTGTCAGCCCGCGTCTCGCTGAGTTGTACGGCCCAGCGGCTACAATGCCTGGTCAGCTACAATATTGTCCCTAATATGATATATCAATATACTTGCCGTAGCATGGATTTGACAAAATTGGGTATGAAGGTATTGTCGCCAGAGTCGTAAAACCGCTATTTGAGTGTTTTTTTTTTGGAGTTTTATGTTAGTAATATTTATAATACCAGCGATATTATGGACGGCGGCATTGATGATCACTTTTGCTCAAGGCGGATTGGCGATTTGACTGTTGCGCTCGGTTGAATTCGCTTGAATAGGTACGCTATATCACTGTGGCTTAGAGGGTTGTATTGATGATTTTAATGATTATAATTTTGTAAATAAATACGTATTACGGTCGCGAAATATATTTTGTTTAAAATGCAACCTGACACTTACCTGCAAATTGCAAAAAACGTAAGAAAATTTGAATGTCGCGGGCAACCTAGTGCTTCTCCCTTAGTGTCAAAACACGTTTTTTCTTGCACATCACTACACGTTATTTTAACTTTACTAATAGGTCCATTTAACGGTAAGTTTCTTAGTTACGGTAAATCCTAGGTAGGTGTTTTATCTTTTTGCAGCGCTAATCTATCATATAAAGTTATCGCAGCTTACCACTCCAGAGCTTTTAGGTAAATTGACTTACCCTTAAGAGTACCTCTTACCTTACGACATAATTTAGTATTCCATTCTTCCTATGTATACTATAAAAGGTACAGATTTATAACCGTCACGCTTAAATTCCCAATAGGTGTAGGCAGAGGTTTACAGTCTTACAGTTACAGTTTACCAACTATCGTATTGCGTCTCAAGGGGCGGGAAATTCCGGGTACAATTCAGAAGGTAGGCTGGTACTGAGAATTTTGTAAAGTTTCTCGTCCGCGTAGGTTACGATACATTTCGCCATGTTTCTGACACATTTTTATTTAATTTCTGATAAGAATATAATAGAATACTCTTTATTAATGTAGGTCAATGACTAAAGAATAAGAGAGGACATGAACTAAAAGATCTATATAAATTATACATTATGGAAATATCATACGATTCTATACAGAAATAAAAAAATATACATGTTTCTTTCTAACTTATGCAATTCTGCAAGTGTCAAAAAGAGAAAACCGTATTTTGTCAGTTTTCTAAAATTGCAATTTTTGAAGTATGACGTCACGGAAGCCCTGCCCATCGGCCGGTTCGCCATTTTAGTTTCTGGTTTTGAGTACTTCTCAGAGTGTACATGAAGTGTCATTTGGCGTTATCGTGCGACTAAATATTAAGTTTTTTTCCATTTTGAGAACATTTTGAGTGCTGTAAATTTGACTGAGGCTGTCTGTGATAGAGGAAACCATGCCTAAGTGTTGTGTGAGGGGCTGTGGCTCGAATTACAGTAAAAAAGCGCCTCTGATATCCCTGCACAAGTAAGTCGAAAGAATTCATAGATTATTAAGTTTCCTATATAAATTTATACCAATTTCTAGTCTCAATTCATGTTTATTACTGTTCGGTCATAGATTATTGCCTATTCATAGTCTTTCGAACAATATATTTCCTTATTTTGGTTTTGTTTACTACGTATTTTTATTGACAAATATAGTGTTGTGATTGTGTAATTTGCACAACGAATCGATTTTGCATCGATAAAAACCAAATTTCGTTTGAATATTTAGCATGAAAGAATATACACATTTATGTTAGTTTGCGTGTTTTGTTTGTGTTTTTAGGTTACCAAAAGATGATAAACTTAAAAGTAAGTGGCTTGAATCATTGGGTCAAGAAAATATCGACTCCAGCCAGGAAAAAGTATTTGTTTGTTCACTACATTTTGAAGAGTCTTGTATTAATAGAAGTCTTGATATAGTGAGACTTCACGACAATGCAATACCGACAAGGCTCCCTAAGGTAAATTATCACATTTTCATTGTAAGCCTACATTTACCCATATATTCGAAAATAATGTTAGAGCTGATGAAGATTGTACAACCTATCTTTGCATTGTATAAATTCAATCTCTTAGTATTGTATAATTGCATAGCACATGTGTGAGCACTATGTACCCACTATAAAGGTTACTGGGTTCGTCTTTCATTGACTTGAATGTGCCCTGGCGGCTGAGAGTATGTCATGCTCACTCAAATGTGTCGCTGGTGATGGCGTGTGTATTGGATCATTGAGTTCCCTTCAAAATGGTTGAGCTGAATGGTGCTGATCCATACGTCATGTTCGTGAACGGGCGCCGTCAGTAGGCACTGGTCATTTCTTAGCTGCCACGGCTTATTTTAATTCCATAATTGTTTTTATCTTTTTATTACGGACGCTTTTAACGTGCACGTGTTTCTACATCGTTCTCACATGTATAATTACAACATGAATGATGTAACCACTTTTTGTAACAATATTTTGATTTAAAAGAGTGTCCATGGAGTTTCTTGCCCGTTCTTCTCCATAGGTACCTACTACGCTTTGGAATGGGCAACTAGCTTCATCTTTCTGACTGACCGACCCCTTGACAATTCAAAAGTGCCTGTAATTGGTTTATTTGAAATAAATGCTTTGAGTTTGAGTCATAATACATTATTATTTCCCTGTACATTTATTGTAGACAGGCAGACTTTATTGTATTTCACATTATTGGTGTACTTAATACTAATTACAAACTGATATTATTGTATCTATTTGAAATAAAACGGTTCTCCCATTAAATGCATAATATCGATTTCTGTTGTTTTATTTTGTTAATAATCGGTATAGTTTTGAATTCCTTGTTGCAGTTTAATTTACTCTTCTTTTAGCTTGATTATCACGAGCAACTATTAATCATAGAGTAAATAATATCAAGTACAATTAATTTTAAATGAACCGCCAAATTGATGATTTTTGCAATTTTTCAGTCAGATTACGCAACAACAGGCTTTTTTGTACTTAATCCATAATGCGACGTCCTAGAATGAGAATCGAATAACAACCTACTTACCTACTATCTACTTAAAATCAAAAACCTTATTTTAATGTATGTGATTTCGATTAACCGATTTGTAATCAACACGATGAACAAAATCATTGCAAAGAATGAGCAGAGGACAACACTAGGTAATGGGCGGAGCCTACGCCATTTTACTTTCCACGCGGGCACGCGAAACGATCTTTTAGTTCATGTCCTCTCTTATTCTTTAGTCATTGATGTAGGTACACCAAAAAATAACAGACATGACATGACATAATGGGCGGTCTTATCGCTAAAAGCGATCTTTTACAGACAACCTTTGGATGGATTAAAGGGAAAAGGAGAGTCTTGCCAATACGTCTTTCGTCACGTTTTCTGGGAAATATTGTCATGTGATACGAAGAGTGCAAACCTGCTTGACCTGCATGTATCTTTTGTGTTATTGTCTTTTATAGATGATATGCTATTAAACGGAATTATTGAGGTTAAACTTTGTGTATTTTTTTCGTATTCCTTACAGTCAAACGGAGATGTTATACACGACCCTAATCGATACTACCTAGGAGAACACTGCCGGCCCCCTTAGCGAGGCGGCAACCCGTACGGGAAACCATAAATGCCACGTCATTGATAATGCAACATTGTGTCACTACATATCCTTGTCATAACTTTCTGCCACTATGAGAGGGTCTTAATAATTAATATTGTTATACAAATTCAAAACATATTAATGTAGCCCCCATATTCCAAATATTTTGGGTTTCGAAAAAGGAAACTCTTTGATCTCTTTGTATCTTTCAGAGAAATAAAACGACAAGGAAATAAAACGAATTTCGACTTTTAGACTAAGGTTTAATGGTAAGGTAAAATATTGCTCGTTTATACACAAATAACAAACGCAATGTCTCTCCGTCTGTATGTCCGTTAAAGTCTCGAAAACTACTTTTGCGCAGCTGACCAGCTGTTTATTTAAAACCATCATACAATAAAAGTTGCAATGTATCACATTTTCATCAGAAAAAAATGATTATACTTGATTACATTTCCCTTTCGCTAACACCATCATAAAACTACCAGTTTTATGTGCACACATGTAGGACAGCCCACGTCAAACACTGCCAAGTATCTTAACATATTCTCTGTATCGAGACCTTCAGCCACGTGTGGTTTACGAGGTGACGGTAACGTGCGCAGCGGTTTTAATAAAAAACCGCTTTGCACTGTCTAGCCGGCAAGCGGCGGTTCGATGAAATATGACGCCGGAATAATAGGTGTGCGGATAAGGGACGTAAAAGTTTCATGAAGGCCGCGCTCCCTCAATATCCGGGTGGGATACACGGAATGTTCGGGCTGCACGGCGACACCATTCGCCTGGACTCACACGCGATTAACTGAATTTTATGGTACACTAGCGACCACAGTACCGCACGTCACTTTGGTGGAACACTTTTTATAAAAAACGTTTTCCTTAACTTCGTTTTCGTAGCGTACGATTTTGACGCTGTGGGGTGTTGTGCACGGTTTTAACTTTCCCATGAAAAGTTTAAATTGTGTATTGCGACGTCGCACATAGAATCCCACTGAATCATTTATTCATAAGGTCATTTTATGAAGTCTTTTTTTTTTTGGTAGTAAATCATCAAATAACTTCATAAGTTCTCCCGCTCAGAGCGGAGCGGGAGGGCGTGTCAGACTCTTAGTAACTAAAACCCACCAGTGTTCCTTCAGTTGTCTGTGCCAGGGGCTACGGCAACCCTTTCGGACATTCCCGCGACCCCGGCAGGCATCGGCCCTAGCGGACCCCGTCATTGTTGCTGACATCTCTTTGAGGCGCGCGTGGAAAACAACGCCCCGTCGACCCGGGCCTGGTCCTTATCGGACGGCGAGCTGCCCATTGCTCGCAGTCCGCAAGCCCGCGCCTATGGTGTCCGGGAAACGGCTTGTGAAACCCGACGCCCAGGGCGTCTGATTTACTGTTTTTACGTAATAACTGCTACGCTGTGTGTCTCGGGTTCGATTCCCGCACGGAACAAATATTTGTATGACCTACAAGTAGTTGTACCGGCTCTGGCTGTTTGTGTATGTGAGTTTAAATGTTTGTAAACCCACAATACAGTAGAAATTGCTAGTGTGGGGCAATGTTTATTTAAAAAAAATATAGCCGGTTTATAATACGTTTAGGTACATAAAAAGCAACATGAAATAAAAAATAAGAAACGGTTTACAATAAATACTCGCTAGCCAACATCAAGACAAGTAAATAGATTAGTAGGAAAATCTAGTTTTTTCTTACTTATCTATTACTTGTATTGACTTAAATACCTACACAGAGATATTGTGAAATACCCCCGCGTGTATAATAAAACCCTATCGTGTGTAATGCTCTGCGAATGCCGATAGGTGTCATGTCTTGTGAGAATATGAGTCGAATGTCAAGCGGATGCCGAGCGGTTGACATTCGATTAAGTACTGTTCGTAGTGAAGGGATACCGACTCAAATATACACGAGCGTTTATGTGAGACAGCTATTTATAGAACTGCTTTTATGCATATCATGTTATTTAAGAATGTTAATTAATTATTTATTCTTACTGTTTGATTGGTACAAAGTTTTATATGAGGTCATGACTATCCTATCTTTCTTTGGTTTTGTTCGTCGAATCGTTGAGCTCCTTAAGTTCTGAGTTGAGCTGCACGATTGCTGACAATTGCGTGCACTGACTGGACAGGTCCACTCAATCTGTGTGGTTCTTTCCTCAAAAGACCATTTCAGACACCGATCTACATAGCCTTCACATGATCTGACCAAGATTCTGTCTGGACTTTAAAAGAGACTGTGACCTCTGAGTTTGTTTCGGCCTTTCTTTTCAGATTAGTCAGATAGGAAACGCCGACCTCATCTAGTTAAAAAAAATATGATTGACGTGTAAAAGTGTTTGTAAAATCCTACTTACAGAAATAAAATCATTTATCATTTATCGTCTCGTAAAGCATTTCCATTTTATCGATGATCACAATGCTTTGTAAAACAACTCATAAACCACTCTGTCCATGCCTCTTGGGTCCACATCTCTACGTACAAAAAGATAATGAAATTTCCCTAAGTCCTACATCACTGTCACCTGGAGTTACCTCGCTACCTATTCTGAAGATATTTCAAAAGATAGTGGAAAATAATGACATAATATCCCGATAAAAATTGAGCGGGAAGTGAAAACTTTTTATGGGATATTCGCATGGCACATTTGCCACGGGCGCTCACTTGAAATATGACGGGAGTAACAGGTGTAAGTGCCGTAGACCGAGTGTCGTACCTACCTGCTTTTTGTGCGTCTACCTTTGTCACACTACGGCTGATTAAAGATGTCAGAGGTGACATTTTTGGCCTCGTTTTATTTTATAGCTGGATGGTCAATACCCGCTCGCGCGGCCGGTTTAATATTTTGCCATTTTTCAGCTGCAATAGTGAGGGAATTATTAAAGTTGCTCTTTTTACTATAGTTAGTTCTTCATTAAAAATTATTACGTATCTAGTAATTACTTCTAATTGTATCAGTTAACTTGCAAATATCTAGGTATATCTGCATCGAACATACCTATTCATCTCATAAGCCTGCCACGTAAATTGGCAAGCAACAGTCAGCGCTTGGCGGCAGGCAACTATTATTCAGGTCTTCGCAATTGGTACTTAGCCGTCAGTCAGCTGCACCGCTGCTGCGGCAACCAGTTTGTCTGCGGGGAGCAATGGCAGACGACACATGTTCTACAACATAATGTATAATCTATTGCACAGTTTCGCCTAATTACGTTAATTGGCAATTCCCAAATGTATCGAATATCGACTATCAACTACCTTAATACGACATTAATTGCTTGCTGGTAATATACGCGGCGGAAAATCTAGCTTTTTAAATACACAGGTCAACGTTTCCACCTTAGGTAGAGGGTACAATATAAATACGGAGGTAAATGGTGCAAGTTCTCTGCTACGTAAGCTTCATTTAGCACGACACGGGTGGCAGAGGGGCTGAAATGAAGTAGAAAAAAAGTGATTATATATGCTCAGGTCACATTAGCTAGCCGTGAGGTTCTCTTAAAATAAAATTGTAACTTATATTTTTAACTGAACTAAGAATTGCACGACCGGACAGTATTTTATTGGACTTCATAAATTGAGTAACTGTTAAATAAATTGCGGTGTAAGTTTTGTTGCTACGCCGTAGCCGGTCTACGGTAGTTTTCATATAAACAAAATAAAAAGCAGATATTTGTGTTTTCAAGTAGTTCGTTGGTTTTTTTTTTCGTTTTAGGAGTATTACCTTTACAGCATATACATATGGAGTTCAGTTAGGTACAGTGTAAGTAGCTCCGTGGTTACGTGCCAGTACTAAGTCGCTTCATCAATCTCAATATAGAGCGATGAGCTAATGTTTGTTGAGGGCTCCCAATACCTTAATCCGTCAATACTGATACCTACATCAAGTTTTGGCAACGGTTATTGCTCACCCCGTAAATTATGATAAATGATAAAATATAAGAAGCTACCACACAGTGTGTAATGAAAGCATTACCTACGACAACATCAATAATGAACAAGAGTAATATGTAATAGATACCTACGTTGAGAAAAAAATTGCCATTGTTCTTTGTGAAATCTATAAAGAAGGAAGGAAAAAACCACCAGCTTCCAGGAAATTTAAGTCATTTTTAAACAAAGCCTCATTTTAACGAGAGAAGAATGGCAGGAAATATTGGAAAAAGCGAATAGAGCGAGTGATGCCGCGGGGAAAACGACAGTTTATTACAACACACTTAATTGGTTCGATGTCCCACAGCCTTTGATGGTGCCTGCATTCTGGCTATATTCTCAATGGCGGGATAACCAATTTTGGTTCTTTATTTTCCTTTTCAACGTCAAATTTATTGCTAGGAGCAGGTTTCTATTTTGCCGTGACATGTCAACGGAAACGTAGGTAGTGGCGGATTGTCCTATTTAATTTATTGTGCTGGAAAAAGGATCACTTCTGGCACGGGGACAGGAATTTGACCTATCACCAACCCGGTTGGGTAATGTCGTGAATTTCGACGTCGTGTCAGTTATGAGAAATGAGGGATTATTAGATTGCCACAGGGATAAGTTTTTGGTAGAGCGAATTTTATGAAGGCCTTGTTTGAGTATTGTTTAAACCTTTTTTTACTCAAGGTTTTACTAAGTCTTTATAAGATAGAGCGCTAAGTAAATATGTCACCATCTTGTCTGCTTATGCAAAATAGTCATTTACAGGCATCAGCTTTTATTTTTGAATTATCTCGTTGTTGTTATTTTGTTTAAAATTAAATATGATGAAGCTGTAGTTATTTTTGTAAAATAGACGGATTTAATTAAAATTGTGTTTACTCAGGTAAAGCTAGCTAGTTAATTACTCAGAAGATAATTATCCTCTGAAATCAAAGGCATATCGAACATGGATATTAATAGTTAATGCCAGCTGCCCGCTGTACGTGCACTTAACACAATTCTGGGTATTGGGCAGTGTGCAGGGGAGAATTATTCTAGATGGCCGGTCACAGAGAGATTGGTCAATGTGCGTCGGGCACAACAAAGTGCCTACTTCCAGGTACTATCACATAATATGATGGACGCTTTATGATCCAGGTTTTAGTATTATATGGCTAGTGTATTGAGTAATCAGTATTGAAAGGATGCAACACACTCATATACCATAGGTTGATATATCGTTTTTGATGATATAATTTTAAATGGAACTTTGTATTGAAAATCACAAACGTGTTGTCTGTAATGCTGTCTTGAATTTAAATAAATAAACTGTTAAAATTAAGTACACGAGCTGCTTGCTGCTCACTGATTGCTTTAATTTTGGACACAATGTGACATTTTTAAAGATTGCCAGGAACAAAAATTATTTCTAGATGACACGTCATTACTTTAACCTTATTTCCGTCAATCTTTCCATGCTAGATAAACGAACTTGGGCTATAAGGTCAAATTTTTATTTCGATTTTAATAATATAGTCTTAAAATAATAACAATAATGGCTGTAAGTGATATAAAAGACCTTGCGCCGATTTTGACTAATTGAAATTCCATTGATCGATTTAAACAGGTTTTACGAAAAAGGTGTGACAACATTTCAGGTAGCCGTTGTAGTAGGTTAGGTTGGTATCACTCAAGTCTAAAAATAGCGATGAATATCGATGCAGGTGTGTCCCCGGGCTAACAATAGCTTAACCCCTTTCTACTTGTGGGTGTTTTCCAAGGACATCGCAGCTCCTGTATCTTATCCACGGTTGTTGGTTCGAAATTACGCTATTATCATAGGTAGGTACGATTTTATATGTTGTAAATGTTTCGTAAAATTGTAAAGTGTACCTACCGTTTAAAGGTAAAGCTTATTTTAGTATCAAACTAGCTTTTTCCCGCGGCTTCACCCGCGTGGATGTTGGAAAATATCCCATGGGAACGTACTGTCGAGATGAAAAGTACCCTATGTGTAAATCCAGATTATAAACTATATGTGTGCCAAATTGCATCCAAATCTGTTCAGCCGTTTTTGCGCCAATCTGCAACATACGTCCAGACAAACAGACAAACGGAGAAAACTTCTATAAACTGTATTTTCGGCATCAGTCTCGGTGTTTTTTTATATATATAATGGGTGGATTTTTGTGACGGGGCAGTAAATGTAGGTACCTTAATCGTTGTAGCTACGGGAAAATGGTCTGAGGATATTATTCATAACTTTTTGAGAAATTTAGATCTATACACAGATTTTGAAAAATATGTAGGTACAGTCAGCAAGGAAATTGACAATTTTACAAAATAATTTTTTGGTGCCATTCGATCCTGTTTCTTAAAACGATCAAAAAACTGAGGTTTGAGTACTAGAAAAGTCAGAAATTGCAAAAAAAAACCCCAAAAATAACCCATACATATCGTAGAAAACGAGACTCCAATTTACTTTTTATGATAGATAGATCGGCACTACAAAAGTCAGATATCACAAAAAAAATCCCATACAAGTATAAACGTTCTAAATTATTTGAGTACAGTTTTTCTCAGAATGTCAGAAATCACAAGTAACAAACTATGTATTAAAATTCTGTTCTCACAGCAAATAAAATGATAACGCGTATTCGTTTGAAATTCGAAGTTCAATTCTTGTTTTTCATTTTCGGCACTTCTTAATTGTTGTGGCCAGTCTTTATACATGATTTTTTTTTTAATTTTGTTTAAATTCTTCGGGGACATCTTTAAAGTTGATTTCCTTTTTAAATATTACTGGTAGAACCTGAAAATTTGTAAACATTTTTAAAATTTAAAAGAAAATCAACTTTTAATCGTAAGAATGCAAATTTTGTTTCTAGCACTAATGTTAGGAAGATATTTTTTTTATACATGAAAGGGTATTTCATGATAGTCCTCGCAAAAAAAAACATAAAAAGAGCTTGTCGAAAAAAAGTTAATTTTTAAAGATGTCCCCAAAGAGTTTCCCCAAAAATTTATAAAAAATTCCTATCTCCTGAACTATCAAAAGTCACGGAGCATACATGGGGTATTTTTGGGTACCCCTAGGTATGAAGAATCTAACTTATTTTTATTGACGTCACTATTTGGACCAGCCTGTATACTTAAACAGGTTGTTTTTTTTTTACCTATAACTATACAGATATAGATCTCTGCTAACTGAAACACCAACGTGGAATTGAATAAAAGCTTGTAAAAACGCCGATGATAGGAATTGATAAAAGAGTTTAAAATTGAGATCTAAGCTTGCTAACGAAGCTAATCCTTCTTCATTCAAGCGTCGTATAAAAACAAGTTGTTTTTCTTCGACTGACTTTTGCGTGGGAAGAGGGACTCCGGTTATAAGATTTTTTAAATTTATATTTTATTTTAAGATGTTAGCTGTACTCTTTCTCTATCTTAGTATTTACCTTAAAGCTAATAAAATAGTTTGCTATCAAAAATAGAACAAGTTCGCTTGCCTTGAAACTGAGCGTATTCAATTGTATCTTATATTATTATAGAACTCTTAACACTACAGTTTCATTTGAATTATTATGTATGGCGGTCACACTGAAAGTTTTTAGGATAGGCCAGTTAGAAAAGCAGCCGATGAAAAATTTATTTAAATTTCGAATTAAGAACTCTTTGGGAATATGTACATGTTGTATTTTTACAAATCGGCAGCAATTTAAAAAGTGTCTGTCGTGCGTCGGAATTTTCGTTCAATGATTTATTACGACTTTCGTTGCGGTCTTACTCAACCACTACGATAGACTTCGCTTAGCATTTTATGACGAAGCCCCATCCCGTACCACTATTTACAACTGGTTTAATGAGTTTAAACGTGGTTGAAGCAAACTCACTGAGGATTCGCGAGAAAGACGTCCTTCTACGGCGACTACTGAAGATAACGTGATTGCTGTGCGGCTAATGATAGAAGCTGATAGATGGGTGACATATCAACAGATTCGGGCAGCTTTAGACATTGGTATGAGTCAAGTACAAAAAGTCTTACATGCACATTTAGGCGTCAGAGAGCTTTGTACTAGATGGATACCTCATCATTTGACGGAAGGTCGCAGACGCCGTCGTCTGGATTGGTGCCGCTCAATGCTTAAAAAGTATGACGATGATGACTCGAATGCTGTATAGGTATGACATTGTCACATGTGATGAAAGCTGGATATATTGTTACGAACCCGAAACCAAAAGACAATCTGCGCAATGGATGTTTCCATTCAAAGATTTGTAGACAAAAGTAAAGAAGGGCAGAAGTCAAGGGCAAAAGATGATTGCCTCAATCTTCGGACGGACGGGTCATTTCGCAACAATTGTTCTAGAAGATAAAAAGACTGTTACTGCAGATTGGTATGTCAGTCATTGTTTACCAGTTGTCTTGGAAAATGATAGACAGCACCACCCAAAAAGCAGGATCCTCCTCCACCAAGACAACGCTCCAGTTCACTCCGCCAGAAGGACTATCAAATATTTGTCTATAGAAAGTGTGGAGTTAGTATGTAATCCTCCTTACAGTCCTGACCTGGCACCTTGCGACTTTTATTTATTTCCAAAAATAAAAGATAAACATAGAGGAACTCGTTTGATGAACCCTGAATATGATGATGGCTGCGTTTGAAAAAGGCGTGGAAGAAATCTCTAAAGAAGAGTGGGCCCACTGCTTCAGTCAATGATTCCATCGCATGCGACGGTTCTTAGAAAGGAACGGAGACTACTTTGAAAAGCAATAAAATTATTAACAGCCTTCTACATCATTCCGTTTTTTATTTTCTAAAATTTTCAGTGTGACCCACGTATATCTAATGGAATGTAAAGGGGTTTGCTATTTAATTAAACTTAACATAAGGCCCCTCAGTTATTTTTGTTAGTGTAGGTACTTAACAAGTAAAAGGCAAAACTAAAATGGGCTTCAATATTAAGTATACTAAACTTGTACTTAATATTTAGCTCTTTATGAAGGCTGTACTATAGAAGTAAGGTACTTACGTGATAAGCTGCTAGTCGATTGCTTATGAACACAAAAATGCTCTTTATCCCGCGGCGGACGTGGGGAAATTAACATTTTCATTCTGACTCAACAATGAAAGGACTGTCTAGAAAATTGTTATAGGTAACTTTTGTGCTTTTGATAAGGGTTATTTAGTTAGATATTAGTAAGAAACACAACTTGTTTGCAACAAGATATTTTGTAGATTACGATCAAACATGACCGTCTTCAGGATATCTACTAAATAAACTTAGCTATAAAACCATAAGATTTTTTTAATAAAACGTCCAGGAATACTTTCCCCGTCTGAAATTCTATTTCCGTAACCATGCCAGAGAGAGGGGATTATCTTACTTAGGTAAGTGAGAAGTAAAACTCAAGACATTGAATGTTTTTCTAGTGTACCAATCTTCCACTGGCTAGCTAGTCTATAAAATTTCATTCAGCCAGCGAAACCATCCATTTTATATCTCAATGTTCAGTCGTTAATATTTATTTGAAGCAGTCATCGTGAAATGAGACAATCATTTCTCGTGAAGAGTTTCCCTAAATGCTTTAGAGAATATTTTGATGTGGAAACGCCCATAAAGTTTTATTAAGACGAGAATATGCTTTGGACAAGGCGGGAGTTGCCACAAAGGACTTTATGCCTCAAGGTTGCCAAAATTGTTACAACGTTTCGCGCTAAGGCAGTGTCGCCATCATTATAGAGCTTCCTAACAACAGTGAGCCCAGGTACGCAAGGGCGATTTTTTATGGCGCACTGGTAATTCAACTCTCGGTGTTGAGCCGAACATTGAGAATTGAGAACAAAGTGCGTCGCGTCATAAAAAAATACTGTTGGATTTTCAACCCTCGGCGTTAAGCATTGCGTTGAAAATCCAGTGTGCGATAAAATATTACCGCGTTAAAAGATCGCCTGAGGGTTCGACGGCTGAAAGAAGCTTACTTTCTAGAAGGCGGTTCTCAGATTTATTGTAGACAGGAACGAAGGTTCCGCAGCAGTAAAGTTGTTAATTGTACCGGGAGTGCATAGGTATTTAAGTGATGCGATACCCGCCGGCAAAGCACTTGACTACGGAAGATAATTAATTAAGCCCGCGCTCCAATAAAACGTTTTAGAGCTTCGTAAAAAAGCTAGGTATAGTCGATGGATAGAGGATTGTGATACAGAATAGATCAATTTTATTGGTAAAAACGTAATTTCATTGAAATGAAATTAAACATTACATAAATAAACAGTACATAGGCATTTAAATAGTCAAATTAAATATTACAAAACGCTAGTCATACCTAAATCAACATAATAACAGATTGTAGGACACAGCTGTATCTAGCCTAGTTATTGTGTGTGACCTCAAACGGTATAGTAACAAGTTGTGCGATGTGCGACACACACGTAGCAATTCCCTCAGGTGACACTTCTTGTCCCCATCTCTTAAGGCTGATTGTTGTCGTTGTAGAACGGCTGAACTAGACGTTATATTTTCAGCAATACCTTGAACATACATGCGATGACAACATGGAATACATATAAAGTCCATTCAATTCTTTGCTTCCAATTGGTGTTATTTCCTCTTAAACGAACAAATACATTTCACTTAAAAAAAAACATTAGCAGGCAATGCGAACAAGGAACTCTTGTGCAAAATTTTAAGGTTCTAGACCCAAGCTTAAAATTATGCACAAGAGTTCCTTAGGTACCAAAAGTGAGCACTACGGAAGAATTTTTGAAAATTCGTCTCCTGAAGGGGTAACATAGGGGACCGAAGTTCGTCATTTTCCGATGTGAAGTCCCACCGCCCGCCCGCACGGCTTGTCATGTTAATAAAAAGGAAGTTGAATTTAGAATGAGTACTAATGAAAAAGCCATAAAAATGTTCCAAAAACCCGAATGCAGTATAGGTACACATAACTATAAAGTTTAACGTATACCCAAAATATGTTGGCTCTCTAAAACGCAGTCCCAAAGGGTCAATAAAGGGTGTATAACTGAATTCTGATACTTTATTACGTTTGTGGTTCCGTAATGTGTCGCACGACGCATATAGACATCGCGACTAAATCAGATGACCTAGCCCATTAAGGAATAATTCACACTGTTTTACATCAGACTGATGAACAAGTTAATCATGAAACAATCAATCAACTCAGCCTATCGCAAACCACTGTTATATAAGCCTCTTCAAAGTTGCACGACCGCCTACTGCTTGGCTCGGCTACCATGCATAGGGCTTTGTTTTTCGGCGCGTTATCTGCCCTGCTAAACTTCAAAAGGTAGCGCTATATACTTAGTTGCAGTTGCACCGCGTTCTTGTTGCGTGTGCAGCACATGTTTGTTGCGTTATACGCACGACCTTGTAAAATAACGTTGCGTTTTCGGCCCTTAAATATTAAATCCTAAATAGACGAGATGATAACGAGTTCAATTTAATAAAACACCGCAATGTTTTAAAGTAATTCTCTTGCAAAAATCCTATCCCGAAGGAATAATGAAAGTGTGTCAATTCAACTGAGTTATTACGTGTGTGTCTCTGTAATGTGTCGTTCAGCTCACATGGATGTGTCCCCCACAGGTGACTTGTCTTGACCTCACCCGTTAAGGATGATTGCTGTCATTTGTTGGATGACAAGACGATATTTTCTGCGGTAAAGTGTAGCCATGCGTTAAATATTAAACGAAACGTGTCTGTTGCTCGACGTGAGCAAACATTTTTTTTTTGGTTTGTAGCGGGAATCTCTTTCAGGATATGTAAGAAGTCACATACCCCATTTGTGCACTTACACCGTTTTTTGTGACCAGCTTATTTAATTGCTACGAGCTTAAACCAATAACATAATTGGAAAGCTTGTGAACAAAGTAACTTTAAATTTGTTTTGTTCCTTACTAAGCTTATATCTACCTCTCTTTACATAATACATATATTAGTACCTATATTCTATTTGTTACTAAACACATTAGCCGGCCAAGTGTTATCGTGCTAAAGGTTCTCAAACGGGGCGTACAGTTTGCCAACATTTAACACCGCCAAAGGTAAAACTTCCCGAACTTGTGCCTCGCTCACCTTGCACCATCACTGTACATTAGTAAGTTTCGTTGAGCCAATCTATCAGTCGGCTTTGTAGTTGACGGTTCGCTCAACTTTTTGTTATAAAATTGCCTTTTATAATGGCCGCGCTGGCAATCTGCTGCGATGCTTTGTACCAAGTATTAGACGCTTAATAGCAGCTCCTTTTGTGTTCTCAGAGCACAATCTTAATGATTTGTATCAACAATGTCGCAGTTTTCTACTTAACATTTTTATTCTTTCCCTTTTGTCGCAAATCTTTATAAACCCACAGTTAGCTTTATTTCCAAGTGCGCTTTTAGATTCAATTAAATCACAGCTAAAGAGCCGGTCGAGAACTCCTGGATTAGGTAAAAGTACAAAGGGCAAACATCATAAAAGTAAGAGTGAATGGTTATTGTAGGCATTATAATGAAAATCACCGTTCTAGTGAGGATGCGCGGCGCGGGCGGCCGAGCGGCCAGGCGACAACAGCCCGCCGCGTATCTACTAATTGAATCTGGGAACTTGCCGAGAACTCGCCGAGACTTTCCGAACTTGCGCGAAATTTGATTAGCTCGTCATCTTTCTTTGAGCGTCGAGTAAATTTTTTTTAACTTGGGATTACCTACCTATCGTGAAGCGAATCATGACATCAGCTAAATTCCGTATAATGATACAAGTTTGGGTGCTGTCAGTAAACAAATTTTATGAGTCACCGCTGTTTTTGCTGATCGGAGTAACTAATATAAATTGTGATTCATTACAATGTTGTGACTGACTTTGTCATGGCGTGTTCTCGTTGCCTGCGGTGTGCTATAATTGCATAGGATATACTCTATCCTATTTAAATCCGGGGAATAGACACTTTCTATCCGATAGAGAGTGTCCAGTCCCTTTTTTTTTTTTTTTTGTGGGTTGGCAATCTTCAAATAACTTCTCCCGCTCTGGGCAGAGCACGAGGGCGTGTCAGACTCTTACTGACTAAAACCCACCCGTGTTCCTTCAGTTGCCTGTGCCAGGGGCCACGGTAACCCTCTTGGACTTTTCCGCAACCCTAGCAGGCATCGGTCCTAGCAAACCCCGTCATTGGTGCTGACATCTCTTTGAGGCGCGCGTGGAACACAACGCGCCGTCGACCCGGGCCTGGTCCTTATCGAACGGCGAGCTGCCCATTGCTCGCCGTTCGCAAGCCCGCGCCTACGGTGGCCGGGAATCGGCCTGCGATTCCCGACGCCCAGGGCGTCTCCTGCGGCGGCTAGGGGCGTTAGGGCGCAAATTTTGCTTCTCCCTCACGCGTTCCGCCTCCTCCTTCGCGAACATTATTGCTTCGCAGAAGGAGGTGACGGCTTCCCAAGCCCTCTCGCTCCGTACCATGGCCTGGACCAAGGCCGGACGCGAGAGATCGCCACCGCCAATCGCCTCCACGAGGACACGGCGGTGCTCCGCCCAAGCCGGGCAGACCTCCACCGTATGCTCCACCGTGTCCTCCGGGCGATCCAGTGTCCAGTCCCCGGATTGAAATTCAGTAATGTCTTTTGACAACCACTAATTACCTATTTTGTAAAGTGAGATTATTTTGGTAGACCCCGAAAAGGTTACTTGGCCAGTTTAAATAAATGTGCAAACAAATGGGTCCCTAAGTTGTCCCTTTTTATCTGCTGAGCACAACACATTACCGTAGTGTGAAAGGAATTTAGAACCCCATGCTCGTTACGTGGTAATCGATCACGAAATATTCCACCATCGCCGCTGAGCCCATTTGTTAAAACTTGCTTAGTACGTTTATCTAATTACTTACTTGTAACTGGTAACACTGCGGTTCCGCCGAAAAGATTGTTATTTATTGGCGTTGTTCGGTCGAGCGCGCGTCGTGAATGCCGCGACCTATTCATTATTTTTCGTTGTACTAGCGCAGGCTTCAACAAACGTCTGTTACAGTAACGTGTTACACCAGCGGATGCTCTGTTTTTATTTTATTTTTGGTGTGAAACATCTATAGCCGCACGTTAAACCGATTGCTGGCGTGGCGACGCATGCCGTGGCGACGCGTCGCCGCACTATAAAAAAAAAACTGAATATTTGGTTTTTGATTATGCCATATTTATTTTCTTTTATTAAACCATTCTATCATACTTATTTACTATACTATTTTGTATAGGAAATACGTATGAAAGAATGGTGTCCGATATTTCACATCTGCCAGGCATCCCGCACCGGCTTAATTATTGTTTTTTTGTTTCACACGAGGACGCATTGAAATAAAAACTGTGGGGAAATAAGTTGATGCTAATGCTCAGCGGCGCGAACACATACCTACTTATTTTATACTTTTACAGCCATTGGGAAAGCGGCCAAGTCGCCTCGGCCGCAGGCAGCGCCTTAAATACCCTTTGAAATTAAAAGAGGTTATCAAATGGATCTTTTGTAGATATAAAACATTAATAAAGACAGTATCTTCAATTATAAGTATATTAAATAGATTCATTTACCAGACGTTTATCTTGATAAGGACATTAAGATGATCCCTGCTAATTAATTGTTACGGGTTTTGCTCGTCGTGCACTCCGTCGTTATCTCCCTCAAAAAGTACTCTGTGATCTCCCTCCAGAAAGTATTAATAAGAATAATAAACTGGAACTCAAGTGGACTTATCACTTTATCAGAATGTATCTTAAATTAAAATCAAAGGTAAAATAATGGCGAAGCACTGGAGAGGGTGATTATATTTTGTAAGTGCCATCAATGAGAGGAATATTTTCATTTTATCTCAAGTGTACTTATCTATCTCTAGCGCACTTCAGAGGTATTTGTTTCAAAAATATTATAGGAAATAAAAATGATATATGGCTTATCTACTTGTTATTTCACTACTTGTGTAGATTGGTAATAATATTATCTTGTAAATATTTATATTCTCAGTGTCCCAACATTCTATGAAGCCTCTTAAGAACATAATATTAATATTACCTGTATATTTAATCGCCAATTGATGACTCCTTTCAACTGACTTATCTTGTGTAAATAGGAAAAGAATTTGTACTCGCTTTAGTAACATAGAAAGGCTTCGATGGCGAAGGCTTATCGCCCTATTGATGAAAACTCGCATACAAATACGTTCGATAAATCTTACCTGTCATTTTCTATTAATAAACGGTACGGTAATACGGTTATGAAGCGTTTTAAAGAAGATTCCAGATTTTATAAAAAAAAATGTTATTAGGGTTTTAGCTTAGCATTAATAAGTTTTTATAGTAGGAATTCTGGGGAAAACTTCATAGAACGTTAGGACTAAGATTGTCCAATATTGAAAAGAGAACAAAATGTCGTTTTTTTTTCATGTCCAAAGATAATGAGGAAGCTGCTTTGTGTTAGAAGGTTTCTGAACCAAAACTGTCCGAGTTCTTTTTTTAAATTTTCTATGTCAATACTCTCCCTAGGTAGTATTAAGTAGCATCATGGCCAGTTTAAAGTTGAAAAATTCGGCTTCAATGTTCTATAAAGACAAGATGACAATGTTTGCTTGGGTAGGAAGACTACGAGCTATGTAGGTACTGACCATTGATGGAATACTTCGGTATGTAGTGTATGCCTCTCAATGCCTTTAAAAGCTACATAGTTATAAGTAGGTGCCAATGTAATGAAACAAACGTAATGAAATATAAATATAACTATAATATGTAGAACACTGCAATAGCAGATATTTGATTGAATGAATATTAACTCAATATTAATACGTGTGTCAGTTTAACTTGAAAGCAATATATTATCTTTTATGTTACTTACAAAAGCCAATTGAAACCCTTGGAGGCTTTCAATTTTATCGTGATATTGGTTTTTCAGAAAGATAACAGTAATTACGGTGCCTACTTAGATATTGAATTTAGGGCTTCCAATTAGAATTGCTGTACAACATTAATTAATTAAATTACCCCATTGGTGAATTGAAGTGCTATTAGAACGTTGTCTTAGACAGCTGAATGAAACCTAAAATGTTTTGAGAACTCCATCCGCACTCAGTTATGGACGGTTACAAGCGGAATATGTTGATGAATGTTTGAAATAACTGCACTGCATCCAATGCAATTAATTCTAAGAATTCTAATTATTTATTTCAGAAGCCATATTTTGCTATTAAAGACAGGTCAACCTTCACATCAACCATTGAGTAGTATAAAAGACAACGCAAATAATATGGAATTTGTTCTGCCCTAAACAAAGAACAAGAACATAAAGTCTTTAAACAAGACAAAAACCAAATTAAACAAAGATAAAAGGAACGAATCCCTGCGACCTCAAACATATTTAGTTATACAAACTTTCTCCGTTACGTAGTGGGTAAAAATGCATTTTTTCAGTTCGGCTTCTTCCCGAACTTCGCCGTCCACCGCTCATACTTTATTCAAATACTGTTGTGGACTGGGGAATGTGGGTGAGAGCGAACTTTTGACGAGAGTCATCGCATAAAAATTGTACCAACTACAATCAATTCGAGACTTTTGCACTTATCCACGCCATTCTTTTGTTGGTAAAAAGACGTTGCCTTTGTGCTTTTGTTTTTGTTTGACACGTAGCGACGTTTGCTTTGATACATTCTTTCATTCTTTCGTAGGCTTTAATGAAATATAACAACAGATATAAGAAATATAAGATATATAGCTTATGGTTCTTTCAAAATCTCTCCGTAAAGTTAAAACGAGTTTCTTATGTTTAACGTAACGTGTCTTTTTAGATTTCAGTTTTCCACAAAATGTCCTTTATTTTTCCTTTCTAACACAACTTTATGCAGTCCATATTTGTCTTCACATATTAAATTTCTTGCGGGATCCAAGCAAGTCTCACTTTCTCGAGAAAGTGAGCTACATCGCCGTACCCAATATTCTGTGGTCGTCGCTCTAAATTGGCTTAGGTACCTACATGGGTGCACTGACACGCGAACTGTGAGATCATTTTATGCTGTACACCTACACAAAACCACTATATCCCTTTTATATGATAACGCTGAGTCTTGAATTCTGACGCAGAAAGCTTGCGACAAAAGATATTGATCACTTCCTTAAGTTGAAGTTAGATTGAGAGACTTTTGCGGACTGAAGTCGTCGCATCGTCTGCGCTTGTTCTAAAGTGGAGTGCAGTAAGTGCAATAGACTAGACCGAAAAGTTCTATCTATGTAAACTTGGCCGGCCCTAGTCTACATTGCAACAAGTTGTTAGTATAACGACGACATCGAACATTGCAGACGTTTGTCAAATATTTGGTTACCGTTTTCATAAAGCAATCGTATTTTTTTATTAAAGTTCTTTTTATTAACAGGAAACGTTCCAGATCTTGAAGAAGGAAATTAAAATTTTTTTGGGAATAAAAATAATGTACTTAATCACGAATCAATGTCGTGAAGACAAAAGCTTTTTGTCGCATTTATTCAAAGTGTCCGATTGTTAAATAAAATCCTTTCGACCGGATAGCCCCAAGTGCCCAGATTGCGCGTAGTAGAATACGTAATGTCCTCGGGATTAACGTCCTCAGAGGTTTCTAGTTTTAAATAAAACAGTAGGTAGGTAGTTAGACAAAGGTATCTATAAAAGGAAGGCTTTTACCTATACCTATACCTACCTATGAACACGTCTTGGCCACAAAGTACATTATAGTTGGATCGTAAGTAATAACAATGTTAAAAAATAACTGAAATTGAATAACGGAAAACTGTTGGTGCGGCTGCCTGGGACGACAGACGTCGCAAGTTTACGCGCGATCGGTCACAAGCTGGCCCGGGCCCAGGCTGCTACCACGATGTGCTAACTCATTTCTCACAGTAAACCACCAACAAATGAAGAACAAGGAATAAAACAGATTGTTTCTCACTCGAATTCGAGTTTGACAGTCTTAGTAATAACACTTCGGGGCTTGAACCAGAGTCTTCTAGTTTCTTGATTTTTCACGGATATTTTATTTTGTCTGTGAAATAAAGCGTGTGACTCTTTTGAAGGCGCAAAAAGTTTTATCTATAAAAGTCGACGGAGCACAGAAAAGGCGACGGAGGAAAGTTTCTGGAAACCTCCACGTCACTTTGATGTCTAAGATTCAAAAGCCGATAAGATTCAATTTTTGCTTCACATGAGATTTAAACATTGAATTCATTCGAGCTCACAAATCTGTGTGGCCGGGAAAATGTTTCTCCTGAATATTTTAAGTATTACTTGTATTTTTTTTATTAAGAAAAAATAATTCAGCGTTCTTTTGCCCATCCATGTGTGTTTTATGCGCTTTAGCATGTCAAAAGGGATAGGCAGTGGCGGCGTCTTCTGGCCAGTCCTGTCCCTATACAGGCAGAATTATAATGGATTTTAAATGAAGTGCAAACGCAAAATCACGCTTTGTTTCAATGGGGTTCTAATTCACTACCAAATCAAACATGCTTTTCTTGTTTTTTTCACGTTATGAAGATGATATAGCTAGCTGATTCAGCAGTTGGGTTGGGGCTGACTGATTAAGCAACAGCGGACATCCTAACGACTATTTGAAAAGAAACCCGTGCAGAATGAACCGCCTATAACTATTGTTGTTTGTTTCATGTACTTAAAGAGAATTGGGATAAACGGCGTCTGTTGGCGCGACCCATCTGTGGCTCCCTTGCAACTTTATGATTTAATTACTTACTGCAAGCATACAATCTCGTTTAACTCAAGTGGTTTATTATTCTCTGCGTAAACATTTCAGATATAATTTTTGGAGTGGATGTAGGCGCTTATACTTTTGAAATTATTTCAGGAATTGACCCAATTTTATTTATGATTTCGGCTTTCATCCTTAATGCGAGTAAATAAGATGTATTATGAAGGTATAGCTGTCGGTCAACACAACTGCTATAGGTACGCTGACGATTGCCAAAACAAAGGCATTTTGTTAAAAACGAATGTGTGTCAGTGTGTGTAAGTACTACTTTTGTTAATGTAGGTGTACTATAGATACATCTCTGCCTTACCCCTCAGAAAATACAGGCCGCATGATGTTATATTATGTATATTTGTTTAAAAATAAAACAAAAGATAATACAGACCTATCCCACAGTAAACGTATTTTAAAGTTTAATCGCTTCAATACTTTTCAATACTTTTACTTCTCCGTCTGTGTTGAAGTCGCAATGATCCGTAGTGGCCATTTACAGGCAAATTAAAATCCACATCTATCCTGCCTAGGCTAAGCCCTACAGCCCTGGGTACAGATTTACCTGCAGCTTATCCTAGACGCGTCTTATCGGCTTCTGGGCTTTAGCAGTCAGCACGACACAGCTCTGAATACCACGTCACTTAGTTTTGTTGGTACTAAAATTAATGGTTGTGTTATGATTAGGGAAGCCGGCTTTCATTTTATCACAATTAGGAAAACGAAAATTCCATTAGCCTATTTAGATATATAGGGTAATTTAACCCAATCCGTCTTATTACAAAACACGATCTAACTGTAGTCCGAGCCCAAACCTTCGAGCCATTTTTTGTATTTCGAAACATATACTTCTATATATATAACCAAGAGCAAGGAAACTATGTGTAATGAAGATGTTTAAGGAGAGATGATGTGTTTTTCAACCAGAATTTTAAAAGTGGACCAGTATTGAGTACACCGTATCGACACAGGCAGCCCATTCCATAACCGTATGACTTTAGTAAAGTTCTTAATACAAAATTGACAACCTAAGACAGGACAAAGTTGTCTGTTTTGTAAAAGGAATACTGTACCTATTTCGATTTCAGTTAGGTTCTTATTTCAAAAACTGGCTCGATGGTTTAAACCATGTCTAAAGAAAAACCTTATTTTGTAATAAGACCGTTTAAGTTAGTTAAGTAGTGTAAAAAGCGTAAAATAATAGTGACTATGACATGCATATAAACACGTGAACAGAGTGTTTATTATATCATATAATTATTATATCAGACATTTAAGAAAGTGGAACGGAATGTGTAACTTTACAAATTAAACATTTTTCTAAATTTTTAAAAATTTTCACGTAAAAAAAGATTGTTTAAATTTGCTTATTGGTCTTATATGCTAATTACCTAGTTATTAAGAACCTGGATCTATTTAATAAAGATAAAAAAAGCCTAGCCTAAAAAAAAGCCAAGGTAAATGATGCATTTTGTGTGATATTCTAATCTATCACTTTGGTTGTCATCGGCAATGAGATCCAATGACTTCTATTCTCTATTGACCATTTTCTTCCAATAAAAAAGGAAAGAATAACATTTGTTTGGCGACAGTTCATGAAACACAAAATAAAAATACAAAAGTGGACATGCTTCAAAACACAAGTGTGTGTGCCTCATGGCTGTGCCAAAAAGATCCATTGCCAGATAGACGCTGGTTTTCTAATAAACCTATAAGGACAAATGACGGATAAACAGGTAACATACAGTTTCAAACATAAGACGTCATTTTTATACTTATAAATAAATCAATATTAAAATACAAGTAAACAAATATTATTAAGTATATTGTACAGGTTATGATGTTAATATTAATTTATATTTTGATTAAATATTATTTTTAAGTTAATCACCAAAAAGCTTTCCAAGATTGCTAATTGTGGCCGGGTATTTGTTGTAGGTTGTACATACCAATCTGTTAGAAGGCGTATCTTTAGTGGGCCGTCACCGGCTGATATATGATAGGCAATATAAAATACTACATGTATATCTTAGTGAGAATGTTATTATTATGCTAATACAGTAGTACCATTTACGAGTTAGATACGGACCCTATTGAAAGGGTCGAGTTATATCATAGACAATACCTACTTATTTATAGACTGCACGTCGGTGGTAACACCTTGGGCTGGCCTAGCACAGTATGGAGTTTCAATAGTATAAGAGACCAGCTTATACTGGTTTTGTTATCACTGACGTGCGGCCAACTGTACCTATGTGATCTGTGTGTTTTATGGGAAAGAACCACCACGCTAATGATTTAATACTGACGCAATCACAAATACTTTCATTTGAACTAACAATGTTACAAAAGATGTGGTAACGTCAGAACAACAAAACAAATTAATTCACAATTTTCTCATCAAGAATCAGTAGAGTATAAAAATTAATTCGTCCGAAGCAACACAAATCTTACCAAGACTGAGGTACGTCTAAGTAATTAGCGAAAAGAGGCGAAACCAAAGACATAAATCATCTCCATCCCACAGATACGTTCCCGTCTGCCGTCTACCCAGCGCGAGCGTCGAGTGCGGGAGTGCGGGTAGTTTCATAAAATTTACATTATACAATTTACATATACAATAAACTTCAAACGAAACAGGAAAATTAAGTCAAATTAAGTAAACGACGGGGCTCAGAAACTCACACGCTACCATTTTCGAGGAATAGTTCAGGGTATTCACGGCAATAGACTGTGCGAATTTAAATGAAGCCCTAATACGATTACTTATATGCTTAACGTAATTATACCTTTCCCACTACGTACAAAGCTTCAGCAAACTACTTTTATGGTAAACAACGCAAGATTATTCGCTTTCTCCCTCTAATCTTTTAGATAGCTCAAAAGATAGAAATCGGAGCATTTCGCTAAGTTGCAAAGTATTTATTGCGCGAGTTATCAATCTTGTTAATCTTAATCCCTTTGTTTATTATAAGTGTGTACGTGTCTTTTGTCGCTAAACACCGTTAAACCGTTTGCTCGTCCTTCTAATTGGCGTGTTTATCTGTTTGCTTGGATGTTGGATCGGGATCCTCGCACGTAACAGATTCTAGTAAATTTTAATGATGTGTTGCGTCGCAGTGCGGCGTGCCCGCGGCGCCGAGTTATGTACGAGTATGACTGTATGGTACTATCACAACTGGTTGATGCCACTTTGGAGTTCGCTCCCGGCGACGCTCACATAAATGGTGTAAGAAAAGATATGCCAGCCAGCCAGCTCTGACGAACACAATCGATACATCGACACTACAATCTACCTACTTTTTTGTGAAGATACATTTCAAGAAAACTGAGTGGTAAATAATGATATCTCACACTTGAACCATTTCAATGACGTTCATTATGAACGACTTGAGCGACCCATGAGTTTTAAGTAAGAATAAAGTGAGGCAATTATATTACTGAAAGACATGCATATTATAAAGGTTCGTTTATATTTTATATGGAAAAGCACTCGAGGCAAAACTGTGTCATTTTTCAGGTGGGTATTACAAAATACCGAAAGCTGAAAATGCAATTAAATAAAAAGAGGTATTTGCGCTTTTATTCATTTTCACATTATTTATTGGTATTAAAGATATTAATGGATCTATTATAAATGTTATATCTGTGTGTGCCCCGTAAAGATACGAGGGAGGTTGTTTGAAATATTAATAATCTTGTTACATAATACTTCGTGATCGCTTTACCAACTTTTCTTAAGATAAAGCTCATATACTTCCGAACTTCTTATATCCCGGATCTCGTTTACGATGCAAAGGCCCAGAAGAGTATTTCAGCGGTGAACATTCTGGCGAGAGGAACCCACCCAAATAATGTTCCACTTTTTCTATTGGCGCGGAAACAGAAAATTATTTGAGCGCGGAACTACGCTTCCGGACTGGAATCATTTGAGAGGCGTTCGGCTGATGTTAGTAGTGTGCCGTTTCAATGTACCTTCTTTGCTTTGTTTTAGTTGGATTTCGCTTCACAAGCGTTTAGCTTTAACATTCGTTAAAAAAGACGACACGTTTGGTGTAGTGGCTACAGTGGCTAAGTGTAGTCAGCGAAACCAAATGGTCCTGGGTTCGAATGTAAACGGAGTTAGCGGTAAAATTGCTAAGTTTCGAGTGATGAACTTATTTTGCAGTCCACAATTGGCCGTGTGATAGTTTCCATCAATATTAATCATGATTCGATTAGCATATTAATCCATAGCAAAAAGTTAAATTTTAATTATGCAAGAATCCAGAATTACTCGGTGCTTATCGAAGCGGTGACGTGGCAAACTGGCAAGCTTATTATTTATTGGCCTTTAGTGGCATCGCTCGAGACTGCCGGTTTACTTCAAACGACAGAATATTTTGAACGATATTGACCGTATTTCCACACTGCTAACTTAATTACCAATAGTTTGCTCGGTTGCGTTATACCACGCTATAGTTCCCCGTGTCCGTAAACGATCAGAAAATATCGTTTTATGGGATCACAAATAAATTAAATTTACCAACATTTTTGACGCAAAAAGTGCAGTGACCGAACTGCGGAGTTTCGAATTTCCACCCATAAACAATTTGATAGATACGCTAGATATTTTTGCTCGCATCGTATAACACTGCGCGGCTTCATCAATGCACGAATTTAAACAGTGACCATTTATTTAGATGCATGCATTTTGTATGTATTCACTGAATAAGCCATTTAAATAGGCAAATGAGCTACGTGAAAATGATAAGCACGTTCACAAGTCGCAGGTTTCCGCACTGTGACGCAACATACCATTAAAATTTACCAAAACCTCCGCCTGCCGCCGGAACGAAACAATCCACGTACCTACATACATTCGTATTTACGCTACTATTTATGTACGGACGATATCGCTTTGTGCTATGACGTCATACTGTGAACACCGCCCTATAAATAGCTCCTATTAACTTGTTATATTACCCTCACGGCTAGGCCGTGATGAGCCTATTTCTGGTCCCATTATGTATGCTATATCTAGTTTCGCCAGCTGCCCGATTGCATCGAGTTTTCCTTTTATTTTTAGTTCGTTAGGTAACTTCTGAATGAAGTACGGAGAAGTTTCTTTTCGAACCACGTAATTTGGACCGGAACTCTCAGAAAATGGGCGCTTCAATGAACAAATCGTGGCGGGCAGTTTATTAAAAGAATATCGGCGCAACAATACCCTCATTCGATTTACGCTTTATTCATTTTATTCGTTTCACAAGATGGCTCCGTTTTATTATCGTTATTGTTTCCCCATTGTTGAGTGGTTGGCCCTTTGGACCGCAGCGAATCGAACTCCTCATGAAGTTCAATGTTATCTCAGATCTTCATAATTGCTTACATACAATGATGCTTACTTAAACACAGCATCACTCTTTATGAGACGAGTTGTCTGTCTGACGATTCCAAACTGTTTCAATGTTGAACATAATAGTACATTGTGATAATAATAGGTAATACAACGTCATTGAATTAAACTTAGTGCTATACACAATATCTCCGTCTAATGGACAGTTCTGAGCAGGAACATAATACGCCTTTAGGCTTCATAGAATGATCAGCTCACAAAGGACATGTGATATGCGATACGATTGTCATTAGTTGCGCGTATTGTTGTGCTGTTTCATGCAACAAAGTGTTTTGAATTTTATGATCATACAGCTAACAGAGTTGAAATAACAGAGGGGCATTAAATTAAACTACGTATACTATACGTGTTTAGTATTAATTCAATACGGTATAAAAATAAAAAGCACCAAAAATGATATTTTTTTTCAAACAAACTTAATAGCTTTCCAATTAGAGTAAAATGCAACCACCCTTTGTAATGAAAGTGCAAGTGTGTGTGTAATTATTGCCATCTTTTTAGCGAAAATATTTGGTTGTACTGGTGAATTGCGTCAGAGCGGCAACAACGCATCGTAGTTTATACTCGGCTTTATCGTTTTAAGGTGCATGACCTATGCGTACAGACATAATCAGCTTTAGGAAAGATACATCGTGTTCAACGGGACAAAAAATAAAAAAAATCATTTGCGACTAAACTACTGTTCCTATTTAATTGATTTTTGGTACAGAGCTTGAAAATGGTACCTAGTATAGGCAGTTTAAAGGAGAGGCCCTCTGTCGTTTCAACTCTGTATAATTAATGTCTTACAAACATGAGTGTTTTTTATTGAAGGAGCAGGTATGATGTAAATTTTTTGAAATACCTGGGCTTAGTAATTAGTGATTACTCGGTGAGCGGATAACGCAGATGTGATTCTAATAGAAAACATAAAAAACAATATTATTACTTTTTACTGAATACGTTACTAGTCTGTTCCAAAAGTATCCAATGAAAATGTAAACAAATTGATCAGAAAACGTACCTGTGGTTGCCACTTACAAATTGAGTGCGTTGATTAAATTTTTTAATACCTAAACTCAAGTTCTAATTTTAAATCACCTTGAAGATGTTTTTCATTTAGCAACTGAGGTTCATTTTATAAACTCAATTTTTGACGATGATTTTTTAATTAACAATATTATTCAAACAATAATTGTTGGAAAACGTGGTGAGATATAAAGAAGAAACCTTTTAAATATAGATTTTAGTGAGTGATTGCGTAAGAATTTAACATGAACCAGGTATGTGTACACTTTTATCAGGTACTCTTTGAACAGTTACCATAGCCATAGTTAAGTCTAGGATTAATCAATATCTCAGGTAATGTAACACCTAAGGTACAGGTACGGTCAGGACTGTCACGCGGTAACGGATTTTCAGAGACACTTGAAATTTCTGTATTGTTATTTCTAAATCAAAATATTTTAATTCACAAAAACCTACATGGGCACTTATGAAACATCAGAACCAAGGTGCACGGTTCCAATTGGTCGTTTCCTATGGAGAGGACCTGGCAAGAAACTCCACGGTTACTGTTTTAAAAATAATTGGCTTTTACAATGTTTTAAAATTACAGTGTTTATAGGTATGGGAGGACAGTGTAGGCCTGTCAACAGGTGGGGCAGCCGTGATGCGGCTCCGGGCCAAGAACGTGGCGCCGGGGCCCGATGGGATTCACGGCTGCGTGTTAGCCCTCGCTCTGAAGGAGCTTGAGCCCCAACTGAGAGGACTCTACACAGCGTGTCTTGAGCGGGGCCAGTTTCCCACTTTGTGGAAATCTGGTCGTCTGGTCCTGCTCAGGAAGGCGGGGCGCCCTGCCGACTCGCCGTCCGCGTACCGGCCCATAGTGCTGCTAGACGAGGTGGGTAAGCTGTTTGAGCGTATTATCGCAGCCCGCCTCGTCGGCCACTTGTGCAGAGAGGGGCCGGACCTGGACGACAGCCAGTTTGGTTTTCGGCACGGGCGCTCCACCATCCACGCTGTGTCGCGGGTGAGAGTCCTGGCGGAGGAAGCGGTGTCCCGGGGCGGGGTGATGTTGGCGGTGTCCTTGGACATCTCCAACGCCTTCAACACCCTGCCCTGGAGTTGTATTCGGGAGGCACTGCGCTATCATCGGGTGCCTCCCTACCTCCGCCACATCGTTGGGGCTTATCTGTCGGATAGGTGTGTCACCTACGTGGGACGCGATGGCGGAAACCAGCGCCGCATGTCGTGCGGTGTTCCGCAGGGTTCGGTCCTAGGGCCGCTCCTGTGGAACATCGGGTACGACTGGGTGCTGAGGGGCAAGCTTCAACCGGGCGTAGACCTGACTTGTTATGCAGATGACACGCTGGTCACTGCCCGGGGGAGCTCGCACAGGGAGGCAGCGTTGCTGGCGACGGCTGCGGTCTCACAGGTGGTGGGCCGCATACGTCGCCTAGGCCTGGAGGTGGCCCTCAGCAAGTCGGAGGCTATGGTGTTTCATGGCCCCCGGCGGGCGCCACCACCCGGCTCACACATCGTGGTCGGGGGGGCTCGGATCGCTGTCGAGTCCACCATGCAGTACCTAGGATTGGTGCTCGACAGCCGATGGGACTTCGGGCCCCACTTCCGACGGCTGGCGCCCAAGTTGCTGGGCGCGGCTGGCGCACTCGCAACTCTGCTTCCCAATCTGGGGGGCCCAAGCGCCGCCTGTAGGCGGCTCTACGTGGGGATCGTGCGATCCATGGCCCTGTATGGGGCCCCGGTGTGGGCCTCTGACCTGACGGCCGGCAGCATCGCTGTTTTGCGAAAGCCGCAGAGGGCGATGGCCGTCAGAGTCATCAGGGGGTATCGCACGATCTCCTACGAGGCGGGCTGCGTACTGGCCGGATCCCCGCCCTGGGACCTTGAGGCGAAAGTACTCGCGTCATTGTATCAGTGGCGCGAGGAAGCGAGGGCGCGAGGCGAGGGACCGATGCAGCGACACATGGAGCTGCGTCGGTCTCAGCTTCGCGAGGTCCTGGTGGCGGAATGGCGGGACAGGCTTTCACGCCCTACCGCCGGCCTCGTCACCATCGAGGCGGTCCGGCCGGTGCTCGAGCGTTGGCTTGGGAGGAGGCACGGCTCCCTGTCGTTTCGGGCGACGCAGGTGCTCTCGGGGCATGGTTGCTTCGGGAAGCACCTGTGTCGCATAAACAGGGAGCCGGACGCCCGGTGTCACCACTGCGTCGACTGCCGGGAGGACACGGCGTGGCATATGCTGGCAGAGTGTGCCGCTTGGGAGGAGCCGCGCCGTGCCCTCATCTCAGAAGTAGGCAGTGACTTGTCGCTGCTGGCCGTAGTCGAATCGATGGTCAGCAGCGCCGAGTCCTGGGACGCGGTGGTCTCCTTCTGCGAAACAGTCGTCTCGCAGAAGGAGGCTGCGGAAAGGGAGAGGGAGATCTCATCCACTCACCCGGCCCGCAGAAGGCGCACCGGGCGTCGGCGGAGGGCGGACAACGCCCTCTTCCAGCCCCCCTAAATGGGTCCAGGGGCGACGGACACGGGGACGTCCGTCGCTACCCACACACCAGGACCCGAGGTGGCGGCGCGTAGTGTTCCACGCGAGCCCCTCTTAGGCGTCACGGGGGGAGTCAAACACCTCACTCCCCCCCCCCCCCAGACCCGAAGAGGCCCGCAGTGGCGGGCCGGCACCAGTCGGGGGTTGCGGAAGGATCGTACGTTCCCGCGACCCCCGGCGTAGGTGTGAGATGGAACACCGGGGTGGTTTTTAGTCAGTAAGAGTCTGACAGACCCCGCCGCCTGCCCCAGGGCGGCGGACATCCATGACGATTTTCCACCCCGGAAACAAAAAAAAAAAAAAAGGCCCGTCAACAGGTACCTGGTATTTAACAAGATAGGAAATGACCTACAAATCTATAGTTTACAAGTTAGGCCTACAACGTTCTCTCATTATTCACAAAATACAAAAAAAAACTATATTTAAGATAAATAAAATAATCAAAAATAAAAGCCTATTTAAACCAAATGACATGATTGCCATTACAACTGTAACAAATCTGAATTAATATCCTGTCTACAAAAGCCATTGGTAAAGAGTTGAAATTAGAATTGTAGGATAAACACCTTGCGGGAAAGTCCGAAAGGGTTACCGTGGCCCCTCGCACAGGCAACTGAAGGAACACGGGTGGGTTTTAGTCAATAAGAGTCGGACACGCCCTCAATAAAAAAAAGGTTATACACCTACAATTCTAATGTCAAATATTCAGAAGTATGTTGCAAAATAAAATTTAAAAAAATAAACATCGTTATTTGGGAGCATATTTACACAGTGATGCCGTTATTTAGGTAGGTACCAGGGAAGCCACTATTATTGCCAAACTTCCTTGTCTTCAACGTAGTCTTTAATCTTATAATGTGTGCTTTTTTGATAATGTTACGTTTGATGTGGGTTTCGATAAATAAAAATGATTTTATTTCTGTAAGTAGGTTTGTACAAACACTTTCACGTACGTACGTCAATCTTACTTTAAAAACTAGATGAGGTCGGCGTTTCCTATGTGACTACTGAGAAGAAAGGCCGAAATAAATTCAGAGGTTACAGTCTCTTTTGAAGTCCAGACATAATCTTGGTCAGATCATGTGAAGACCATGTAGATTGGTGAGAAAAAAAAAAGCAAAAAGCAATTACCCACGTAGTCCTCACATCCACAATAATTAAAATAATAAAATACTTTACAAAGTAAATACTCATGTCATTGTGTAGATGAAATTCATCAATGTCAATGTGTTAAAAGTTCGGACATAATCTTTGAGGAGCATGTAGATTGGTGTCTGATATGGTCTTCTGAGGAAACAACCACACAGTTTAAGCGGACATGTCCAGTCAGTGCACGCATTTGTCAGTAACCGCGCAGCTTAAATCAGAACTAAAAGAGCTCAACGATTTGACGAACAATACCAAAGAAAGGGCATTTGGGTAAGCTACTTAAAATGCCAGACCATGATTTTAACTGAAACATTGACCCACATAGTCCTCACATTCACAATAATTAAAATAATAATATTATACTTCACAAAGTAAGTATTCATATCATTAAATATGTATATAATAATAATTATCAAAGTGTGTAAAGAAAAAAAAACAACATTCAGTATGCAAAAATTGGAGCACCCCAATCCCAAGCCTTTTTGTCCTCAATATAATCTTTAACAGTATTCGAAGTTCGAAGTTTATTATAAAAGCGTATATACATTGATGACATTTGAATGAGCCACCTATTTTCTTGAGCGTTGTTGTAGGTACAACAAATTTGTGTTTGAGCCTAGTATTGATGTTATGGATATCACTGTATTTTTTTAAACAATTTTACACTGTTATGGGCATACCTATAAAAGATTTTCAAAAATATACTGAGAAGGTACAGTCATTACATTAATCTCCTTAAATTTCTCTCTGAGAGTGTGTCTGTGAGTGTGTGAGGTAGCGTAAACTTAATCCATATGTTTATTTTTTTCATTAAGAAGTAAATTATTAACATTGAACCAGTGAACTACTTTTGAGATCGCGCTATTTACATCGTCAGTAAGCACTGCTGACGTTTAAGTTTAAACAAAAGTGAAGTGTTATCTGCAAGCAACGCTATACCATGATAATCATTTATGGGGTAAGGAAAGTATTATGTATATAAATAAGAAACAAGAAAGGACCAAGAATGGAGCCTTGTGGGACTCACATAGTTACTAAAGATCCGCGGGAATTTTTTCCATTAACGTCAACGCTCTGAACCCTAAAATCTTTGTAATTGGACTAAAATTAATTTCTCAATTTTTTTACAAAATGTAGTACCTACTGAAATAGGTCTATAATTGGCGGGGTACTACTTGATTTAAACAATGGTATTATTTTACTATGTTTCATAATATTTGAACTTTCCGTCGATAAATTCTGTAACAGACTTTGGCAACTTGTTATAAAAGTGGATACTGTTTGTAAGAAATTACTTGCTTGTTTTAGTTAGTCTAAATTTGGGTATCACAATTTAAATTTTTTACTACGTCTATTTATATTATGGAAATCGCTTCTTATTTCGAATAGTCCTAAGTTTTTGCCAACACACCAAATAATTTCTAAGATATAAAGAGAAGGCTTTCTGAGATATAAGAGAGTTAGTATATCAATTTCATTGAATATGTTTCTAAACGACTCGCGAGGACCCATTTTATAGACCGCGGATTGCCCTCTTTTGTAAAATGAAAATTTAATCTACGTCAGCAGCCGATCCCCACAGCAGAACGCCATAATACATAATATTGTGGAAACAAGCAAAGTATACTAACCTAGCTGTGGCTACATCAGTCAACTGCCTTATTTTTCCTACTGCATATGCAGCTCTACCTGATAGATCTCTAATGTGGGCCCCATCGAAGTTTAGGATCGAAAGTAATTCCTAGAAATACAGGTTCCGTAATATCATCTAGTTTCTTGCCATCCATTGCAATTTAGAACCACTTGGGGTACATTTGGTAATGAGAACTTAAGAGCGAGTACACATTGGGCGCTCGGCGTTGCGTTGAGCGCGCGTCGATAGCGTACATACAGCGCGCGTAGTATGACGTTTAACGAGCGTTACCAAGGTGTCCATACTCGGCTCAGTTCGAAATGGACGTCGAAGTGATTGCTTGTGTGTGGCTTCTATACCGTCGCTACAGAAGACGACGGCAGAGACAAAGAGAATTTTGGGTGCACCCAATACTACGAGATAGACTGACGCATGGAATGTTTGTAGCATTGTATCCCAAATTAAGACCGTATGAACCTAAGTTTTTTAATTATTTTAGAATGTCTATATAATCATTTGATGACTTACTCCATGTTATAAAAGCGGATATTACTGGTGATTCAACAATATAGACGATGAGAGGAGAGATTTCGTAACCTCTATTGGTATGTTGGTAAATACATTTTCTAGTGTCTCAGCTACTTTTAACATATGTGGGATGGTTTCATTAGCAATTTCTAGAGACAATTCATTCTAATCTCGCATGATGATTTCTAAATTAAGATACCGTAGCCGGATGGCAGTTGCTTTGAAATATTTAGTTAGTCTGAATTTCTTGGATGGCAATACGATCCTAACTAATTAGTACTCTAAGCATATATCCATTAAATAATATTTCAAAATAAGTTTGCCGTTTAATTCTGGATTTGTATCCGGTTTACCGGTATAGGCTCGCTACTATTACACAGGACTGAAACACGGTGAAACTGGTGAAATGGGACTAAGCACCTCTGTCTAATCTTTTGGGGAATCCAAATGTGAATTTGTGTTATAACGGGTGTAAAAAGAGGCTTAACGAAGCCGAACTTGTCACTTGTTCTTCGCTTTTTTTGACTGGACCAAAATCAAAAAAAGATCGGAATTTCGAATGAATTGAAAAGTCGAAAAAATTGAAGAAATTTAAGGACAAATTTACAAGGTTTTTACGATTCTTCAAAACCTAGTTTAAATGTTATAATGACCCCTGTACCGACGTTACGTGTCACATTACGCGTTACTTTAAATAGCAATTTTCATAACAAAAACAAAAGTCGTTTATTTTTGTTTTCGTGTCTACAGTTTTTCTAAGTTGTATGTTTGCTTGTCCTACAGAAATGATGACGTGTCGGCTGGGCTCGCGACGGCTGGGCGGGTCCCGAGGCTCGCTGCAGGCCGGCACCGCTTGCTCTGCCGCCAGCGAGCTGGACCTCTCCTCGCGCTCCAGACGCGCACATAAAGCTAGGTAACCTCATAACTCAAAGATATTTATGACAGTATAGTAAGGAAAATTAATTGTTTATCAAATTGACACTTGACTTTTCATACAACTGTCAAACAATGACAGTGTTACAGTTTTAACGTCCTGAAATAAATTTTAATGTACTTTTAGTGTAATTTAAGTTAGTAGTTATTGTTCAGTCATTGTTTGATAAATAATGAATTTCCTCGACTAACTTTTAACAATAAAGGCCACAATTCAATTGCATGTAAGTATCTATTTCAACATGCAAACAAGTGAAGCAAAAAACCTTGTAAAAAAACAATTATGAGGAATTTCATAAGCTAAGTAGGAAAGGAATTAATTTAAACGTTTCTCGTAGCCATCCCACTCAAGAACTTATTTCTATAATTCCTCGGTGGAAATTGTGTAGACTTAGGCAAACATACAAGTGTATTTTACTTTTAAATATAATTAAAAGCTTCTGAGAACGAATTGAAACAAAGTTATGTGGCTTCACAACTCTAAAGGTTTGGGGGAAACTGACGCTACAAATAGAAATAAACATTTTGTTTTGGTACTCATAAAATAAAAATGTAATAAAAGTTGTTTCCCCTAGCTCTAAACGAGGTAGGGGAAAAGGTATCGTACATTTTAATTGATTCGCACTTATCCGCGGAAAGTCCAAATAATTTCAGGCGCTCGCACCGTCAGCGAACTCCTGACAAAATCCGATACGAGATCGGATGTAACAAGCCTCCCTGTTGTGAAACGATTCGTTTGATTTACGCATCATTGAAGCGAGCTCGGAGAGCAGGGCTCGTTCCACCCAATCATTATTTCCAAACTTATCGATTTGTAAGGTAACAAGGTAACGAATTTTCCACTACATAAACCGGAGTTCGTTAACGAGGGACGTTTAAGGGGAAAAACGAAATTGAGTCATCTAGTTTCTAATTAAGTAGGTATTTTCTTTTTTATAGAAGAGGCGGCACTTTCAATAAATGTGCCTAAAATATCTTCTGATAGGAATCTCTCGCCGCGAAACAGGCTTCTTTTAGGTACACATTTTAAAGGCTTAGATATCAACAGATATTCGTATATTTGAAATGTTTGATATTTTTTGGCCTTCTTACTTTATGTATAGAAAACGTTTATAACTAACTTTTTTATATTAACTTCGTAGCATTGTTCAAGCAAACAATATTTGACACAAAAATGCTTTTTTACGCTCCAATGATAACTGATTAAAACCTACTGTCATTTGAGTCATCCGAACATTGCACAGCTTTGCTTTGAAAGTACATACATACATTTTAATTGCCTTTACATAAACTTTATACAGAGTATAAGTAGTAACAGACGCAGCTTTATCTTAATATTGTACGGAGGAAGTGGCGTCCCACTTTTTGCGTTCAGCATTTTACACGTTTAGGGAGCCATATTACTTGATATCCTCTTAAACTGGATCTGTCAAACCGCCGCTAGCGATAAAGGGGATCTATCGCGATCATAACACTTCCAGCCTCTATGTATTATGGATTCCTTTTTTTAACGTCTCTATGAAATCAAGAATTATTACGTCCTTGAGTTTTTGTGGAGGTTAATAAGATAATTTATCGATTTGGGATTTAGAGGAATTGCGAATGATGATTTTCGTATTCATTGGTTGGTTATTAAGGTTTGACTAAGTCGCTTTGAGATCCTTATCTTGAGGGAGGGGTTTTAGCTTTGCACATTCCATTCGATTAGATTAGAAATTCCTAAGTTTATTTCAATGTACTTACACTCATTTAAACGGGTGCTATATAAGAGCCTTTACAAGTGACTGTACCAAACGTTTATGCAACGCACCACAGTCATTTAGCCGCGGTATCGGTTTTATAAGATAATAATTTATCTTCTACCACGGCATAAATTAGTATTTTCATGTCGAAAAGAGAGCAAGAGAAATACACACTGCTTCTGTGAACTCTCTAAGGCAGGATGCACGAACTAAAAACTACACACCTGTCCAATATTTTTGTGGCGCATTATTTTCTAGATAATATAACGTGGTTAAATGTGCGCTGCTTCCATTAAGGCGACGGTGAAGAGGTTCGACGGCTGGCTGTTGTTTGCTCAGGAACATAAGGACCCTTTCCTTGAGGGCCGCTTTAATCACGAGTGTTGACTCGATGAGCCTACGTCCTCCATCCTCGTGGGTGAAAAGACCCACAGGTACGTCCACTTTTAATAAGAGTTGCCTTATTAAAGGTAGAACAATACCTTGTCATGTGTGCGTTTTGGTAAAGTTCTGGATGTTCCGTTTTGTTTGCCGGTCTAAATATGCTTAGGTAGGTACAGGGTGTAAGAAAGTAGGTATGGGTGGTGTTCAGCTTAAGTTTTACTATATCTTCCCAATTTTCTATTAGGTTTCTATTTAAGCGATACCAGTTTAGGCATACCTAATATACCAATGTAGGGGTATCTACATCGCCACATGCGAGCTGCGCGTCATACTAACGTCACGCAGAACCTGCATCGCGCAAGCAGAATTTACCGCGCGACTAGCATATACACGGTGACATTTGAATCACAGTTTTGCTTGAACAAACGTGGTTTAGACCATGGTCTACTACCATTCTACAGCATCAAATATGTTATTAAAACGATCTAATCTAGGAGTTCTCAAATTAGACTTATGTTGCTCAAACGTGTAATAATGTTTGAAACATTAACCGTAACATCAAAGTACTCAACACAGTAGCGATATTGCATTAAAGACGCGAGCGCCGCGCGTTGCAGCCGCAGTGTCTGTGTTGTAGGGCGTAACGATAATCCCGATATTTTTAACATTGCCTTTTTTGTGTTTTTTTAGAAAACCAATGACGTTTTTTTTTTCTATTGGATGCTATAGAATGGTTGTAGACCATGGTCTGAACAACGTTTGTTCTAGCAAAACTGTGATTCAAATGTCACCGTGTATACAACTTCCCGACATCAATCGTCGGGCAGTTGCCCACCAGACACGTCTGGTCGGAGGATCCTCCCTTTTCTATAGAGGTATGAGTGAACTTTACACCATGTTCCTCGTACCTCTATATTGGTTACCCCGACGTGATGAACAACATCAACAACGACCAACATCAGTTAGCCGTGGGCTAAGTATTAACCAATGCTGTGTTTATGTCGAGAGTTCTGCTTTTCAATTCGCAAAATAACGAAGGCTGTGAAGACGACGGCCATGCTGCTGGCGCTGTTTCTGAAACAATCAAACAGTAGTAAAAGTTTAAACTTCCTTCGACTGTAAAACAGCCATATTATTCAGATAGAACAGCTGATATATACCGCTTCACTTAATCTGTAAAGAGTAGCTAAGCAGTTCGCGACAGCCCTACTCCTGGTAATATGAGCGAGCGCCTGTCGCCGCGGCAATACGACCGATCGCATTTTTGAACGGTTTATATCTCATTTTACGGTACGACAGTTCTAGCACGGCCTTGCACGGCTCTGCCCCCACAGAGGTCGTATTGGGAAAACCAATTTCTACCGGTAGCCGCTCGCATGCCACTAAGTCGATTGGACTTCAAACGATGCCTTCCGCCCGCAAAAAGTCTCATATCTGCATAACTTTTTAGATTAACACTGGCGAGTCAGTGACTTTTGTATATTGCTTTATGGACTGGTTTTAATTTTGCTTGGAAACGGATTTGGAAGATTTATGCGTTGTGTAATGGCTTTGGTCCGTAAATCGATTCTTAAATAGTTACAAGTTAAAGCATCAATGTAGGTATTCTATTGTTCGCTAAATAATAACGCATAAGTGCAGTTTGTAAATGTTGTCTTAAAATACCTACCAAAAACTAAGCAACCATTTTCACCCTTGTGGTCTTTAAATAATTAAACAATGGGGCGCCCGTAGGTATTCGTAATTTAATTCAATATAAAAATACATAATTATACATAAAATAAATGAATGTTTGCCATAAAACCTCTTTACAGTGTTTTAACCACTTGTTTTTGGCCATTTTCTTCCGAAAAACAGTCCCAAAAGCCATCAAATGAAGATTAAAAATAAACGTGGAGTTTTTTTCTTGCTTTAATGGCTGCTATTTTGTAAAACGTGGCAATATAACCAGTCTCTAACTGCTGGTTCCGAAAAGGTTGCATAGGTACTATTATAAAAATTATGTAGTTTGATAAAATTATTATGTAGATATACCTACTATTTTCAAATACTTAAGGGTTAAAAAAAATAATGTATTGAGTCCATCAACGCTTTTTACTATATAGTATATACTAATTCCATGCTTTTTTTTTGCACACTGGCTGAAATAGGTGTAATCACGAGCCGTTGACAGAGAATAGCTCTATTCTCTATTTACGTCACGATGTTTTTTTTAATTGTTTTAATTTTCCCTCAGAACAATAACTAATTTTCCATAAAAAGTAAAATTGACAAACAAAAAGCAAATAGATGATCGGGCGGGAAACTAGAAGTTATTAGTTTGTGAATGTTAATTAATTTAAAAGACAAGATTAATATATTTATTGCATTGTGGTACAGAGCAAAATAAGCATAAGCATAGGCTATAGGCATGACGTTATCGAAAAAAGTTAAGTTAATTTTAGAGTTTGTCTCTTAAATTGTATATATCAGGTAATGTATATGTCAGGGCGAAATGCCATTCCATCAATAATTTATTTACCAATTTATGTTCACACAATATACAAACCGACAAGATGAAAAGAACAGGAAAACGTACAAAGGTGATGCTTATTTCTAAAGAAATCTCTTCCAGCATACCTGCGAAAGGAAAGTAGATAAAAAGAGATAAGTATACTTAGACACCGTCTATAAGAATAGAAGGGAAAATAAAATACATACCTATTGTTGCTTTGAAAATGCTGAGCATCTGAAACATCTTAACAAACAAACCAAATTTTTATACGTATTGTATTGATGCTTGATGCAGGTTCATATTAATAAAACGCTTCAGGTCAGCATGGATTTCTTTTGTTTGCTATGCTGATCATGCCATCATAGATAAAAAAAATAGGAAAAGAACATTTTGAATAATAATGTGCAGTTTTGTGTCCTAAAAGTCAAATTAATTAGATTTTGCTTTATAGTTTTGAAATATTATCTTTATTATCTAGATTAAGACTGTTGGGAGCGAGCGGGGAGGCGCCGCTGCTGAGTGGATGGCGGAGTACGCCGCACACGCCGCATGCGCCCGCTACGCCAGCGCCACATCACTCACACAATCACCTCGTACCGTCACATTGTAATGGAACCGACAGGTAAAGTCCGACCCTCTCTCCTACTATAGTACCACTGTGTTTATACGATCTGAGAGTACCACGCAATTATACGCTAGTTCGTACACGCTATATCACTGTGGTCGTCATAGAAAAGGTTCGCGCTACTTAGCCTGCTATGCTAATAGCACGCTACGCACGCACATCACATTCGTGCATCATCACCAACACAATCACCTCTTGTCGTCACATTGTAATGGGGTATTGTGAGTTATAGTTCAATATTCTTTCCTACTATGGAACTATAAGGACTTCTCGTCCGTATACTACCCGAAACGGCTATTCTTCTTTGTCTCGGAATTGTTTACACTAAAATCATCCTCATTAACTTGATCATCAGCGATGTTATTTTTTATTATTTTCCACATCGTGATCATAATGGCCATCCTGATGCTATGAAACATAGCTAGATAATAATAAAAGGACTGGACTGACTCGCTTTGTTAACTTCTTCCTCGAGTTCACTCTTGAATACTTCCGTCGCCTTGTTCTCATCATCTGCAGGGCTGAACCCCTGACAGCTGCGCTCGTCATCATGATGAACATCACCTCTGCTTTCTAGGCAGCTTTGCTCTTTAAAGAATAAAGCAGCATCGTCATCTACATTTATACAAAAATCTGTCCGCATTCGTCAGACATATCGCCTACTACCAGTAATCTTTCTTGTGTGACATTTACACGAGAACTCTGTTCTCAATGCATCACACATCAATTTTCACATAATTGTGAACATACAAATCAAATCAAATATCAAATATTTTATTGGAACAAAAAACAGGTTTACAAATTATTTGTGTTCGTTAACAGCTACATTAGTTAAAACACTGTGTTGCAGCCATTAGCGCCCAACTCCGGAAGAGGAGACGTCGGCGTTCCAACATTAATATATAATATTAGAACAATAAAATAAAAATAAATTAAATAATTACAGGGCAGGACCCTGATGAATACTACCGCAATACTAGCGCCCAATAGATTTCACGCCACTCATTGCTGGTGCCAAATACCCTGAACTTGGCTAGAAAATTCTCAAGACGCACGCCGTTGATGCCCGACAAATAACACATTTGTTGAGCCTTCTCGCTCTGTTAACAAAAAAAAAAAAAAAACTAACTAGCTCTCTATTCTCCAGGCGATGTTTCTGCGCCTGTTCTATCTTCAGCTTGGTATGCGAGCGGTCTCGCTTCTTTAATTATATAATGGTGTACTTATCGCTTCTTCGCACAATGTGTTTTATCTGAAAAACGTTAAAAAAATACGGTGCCTCCAGCACTTATAAGGACTCCTCGTCCATATACTACCGGGTCGGATAAACAAAAGATTTTATTAGAATTAAATTTGATTTTTTAAAGATATTTTATAAGGTCAATGTATTGTAAAACTTTAAACTATGGATAACAATTGTCTGAATTAAATAAATTATTATTATTATTAAATTCATCTAACATTTTATTTGATGACATGCGCTACTCAAAACTAACTCCTAATTATTTTTTTGCCTTCTCAATTCGTATAGGCGTTTATCTCATAATTTTATGCCATTCTTCTAATAATTACTAGAAAAAGTTGCATGCCACAAACCATGCAGATCATAATCTCTACAGAACCACGTTCGGACGCTCATTCTTACACGCTATTTTACTCACACTGATACAGTGCCATGGCATAGGTAGGGACAGCCTAGCTATCAATGTGCAATGTGACTGCGCGCAATGCTTGCCACGCCACATCACTCACACATTCCTCATTGCAATGGAACCGGCAGTTATAAATAGTGCAATCAATCTACGTACGCACCACAATGCAGCAACATCACTTACCTACCTCAAAACGCACCACAAGTCTACGACACAGTAGGTACTACGGCGAAGCCAGCCTACAAAACACCACGCCACGCTCGAGCTCACACCACTATATCACAACATTATTATTGTTCCCTATTTTTATAAATACTTGTATCAAAAAAACCCAATCAGTGTCATTTCATGGGCGTGATATTTAATGAATCCACATGTTTAAATGTTTGTAAAGGCGAAATATAGCCTATGTAACAAAATTTATCACGATTTGTGTACAAATAGAATAAGATCATTTATACCAACCCTTGTAGTAATAAAGACCTTGAAAAATCAAATCAATCGAATGAATTCATCCAAAATGGGCAACTACAGTAATAAAGAAAATATTTTTTAAACAATAAACACACGCTTAGAATTACAGATTGCGATGTTGGTAAGTTAATCGATATAAAATGTTATTCATAGATGTTAACATGGAAGTTATCTAAACCACATGTAGGTGGCACATTTTATCGATAATATTCCACTAACACTCGAACAAAGCGTTAACTTGTTCACAAAACTAAATAAAATATCTACTGTTTGACAGCTGATACGCTTTGACAGCTTTCACTCGTATTCTCTTTAATGTTATTTGGTGTGCGTCAAACAACGCTAAATTGTATCAGAATTCGTATATCGGCTTTTGGCAAGAATTACGATTGATGTTGTATGTTTAGACGTTTAGTATTGGGTCTCAGATGTTTAGCAACCATTAACTAAACAAAACATATTGAAAGAGATAAAAGCTGGGGAGATAACTTAGTAATTATGGTTATTTTTTTCAATTGTAATTTTAATTTCAACCTCGTTTGAATATGTCCTTGTTGCCTAGTCGGTCGCAACCGCTATTGCTAAGCAAGAGGCCCCGGGGTTTTATTCTCGGGTCGGGCAAAGTGTAATTGGATTCCTCCATCTGGAATTTATCAGTAGCCTGAAGTCTTGGATTTGTGCCCGGTTGATGGCAATAGGCTCGCCCCCTATTACATGTGATTTAAACATAACGGCCGAAATTTGGGTGAACTATTGTAGCGGTATCTAAATCGCAACATGCGAACTACGCATCACACTGACGTCACGCAAAATCCTGCATCGCGCAAGCAGAGTTTACCGCGCAACTAGCATTGTTAAACAACGCCCCGACATCAATCGTCGTGCAGTTGCCCACCAGACACAACACCCGTCTGGTCGGAGGATCCTCCCTTTACTATGGGTATGAGTGAACTGTACACCCTGTACCTCATACTTCTATACTATAATAGGTGCACCTCTGCCTACCCTTCGGGGTATACCTACAGGCGTGATGTTTTTATGTATATGTTATGTATCGTTTGGGTGTTCAAATACAGCGGGTAATTGCGTAACACACATGAAATGACAGTGGCAATGTCTTTCAGTTTGACAGTTCAGCCACTTCATTGCGGTATTTACGTTGTTCCGTAAACGAATCTGTCAAATCTATGAAGCAATAGATTAGGCATAGCTTTGAAAACCCTCAATTTGTGACTGAAAGCGTGTTTTGCAATTAGGGTACAGGACACAGAGCCAACACAGACTCGCAAACACAAGTTATAATATACCAACGGACTAAAACTACAAGCTCTTATGAATACACAATATGATTTATTACATACAACTTACAATCCAGTGATTTTACATTAGCCAATTATACGAAATGCACACAATAACCATAAATTTAAAGTTGCGATTTATTTTGTACGAAGTCATTGTTTCGTTCATGTGAGTGTGTCATCTCTGTTTTGTTTGTATGGCTACATTGTCTGGTCAATATTCGTTTAGTCTTTGTTTCACTTGGCTTCCAGTATCCAGTTTCAATATGAAGGAAATGTCTGTCTGGACACGGATCGGCTATCATTTCTCCAAGATTTTGGTATAATAATGATATATTTTGAAAGGAATCAGTCATTGTCTTCATTATACACAGGCCTGTGTAATCGAGGATATTGGCTGCATTTGCTTTTTGCGAGTTACGAAAAGCTGAGTTCCCTTTTCCGGTTTCAGCTGAATCAAACAGAAAGTAATGGTTTTTTCGTAACTGTACCTATGTCGGTGGCAGTCTAATCTGCACTGTCAAATCGGAAGAACTGAGCAAATCCAATTTTGGCTGCAAAATTCACACCAGGAGTAAATTAAAGTTTGAGTTTAATAAAACTGGATACAAGTTGGTTTGAGACGGCGTTATTTTATTAATACGAATGTAGAAGTACTTATGTTATTATTCGATTAATGATTTTTGTATGGACAAAACTTTTTAATTGGCAATGTGTATAGTAAATATAATTAATATTATCTTGAACATGTAAGGACTTATTATACATTTATTTTAAATTTTATTATATAATAACCCTTTGATTTGACCTTTTTCAATATTAATTTATGTATGTATAATTGTACTAATTCTGACTGTGACTTTTTACTTCTGGATAGCTTCTTAACAATTTTTATAATTTTTGCGTGCCTATTTCCAGCAGAATGTACATGGCTCACTTCTATCTACTCCACCTGTATTTAATGTAACCTACATTCGTTGCAAATAAATGATTGATTGATTGATTAACTGAATGAAAAAAGCTCGTATTAATAAACAACTAACTATGTAGTTTAGGTCGCGTTTGCACGACAACTGGGAAAGTTAGCTAACAAACTCCACATTGCTACCTAAATGTTGTTCACAAGTTTAGCGAGGTCACGATATTCAATTTATGTCTGCATTTCCGTTTAGAGGGATCGCACCGAGTCAAAATTCTGCAAGTTTTTTTAAAAAACAGTTTTGTATTCTAATTTTAATTAGAGTTTGACCAAATGCGCCACTTTCTCAATTTTATGCGCTAATAATGCTAATAATCTTGAAACTTGATGCGACTAGCAAACCTAAATGTAACACAACTAACACGATTAACAAAACAATGTATATGGCCCCTAGTGTACCGTAAGATACAGAAAAAATCATTAGTTCATTAAACAATCCAATTAGTGTACCTACATAGCATTATGATGGTATTATTACAAAGATACTTTAACATGTATCTATGGAAATAAGCGTTCATTAGTCACATAATTAACTTAAGCATTAGCGCAGGTATATACCCTGATGCTTCAAAATATCAGTTATTAAGCCACTCTTTAAGAAAAAAAAGTACAGAACTGATGGAATATTACCGACCAATCTCATTAATTCCAGTAATTTCAAAAATATTTGAGAAATATATTTACTATGCACAGATCACCGACTTCCAAAATTAATTTTTTTTTTCACTCTGTGGTGTTTTTTTTTTTTGAAAGTCAGTTGTGTTTTTTCTTTTTCACTTTTTAGTTATGGTACCTAAGTAAGTAGTCCACATTAATTCGAAAGCGATCGTCCACGTCCGTCTGAAGGCGGTTTTTTTTTATTTTAAATTAATAATTGTAAATTTTTTTAAATCGCTTGACTGATTGCGATAAAATTTATATGGGACCACCTCTGAAGTATGACCTACAAAAAAAAATAAAACTTACAGTCGAATTGAGAACCTCCTTCTTTTTTGAAGTCGATTTAAAATAGGTGGCTCGTTTAGATGCCAATGTATACGCTTTTATAATAAACTTCATATCCACATTCAAGAACTAAGCCTTAATAAATTCAAATCTTTTTTATAGAGGAAACTATCCCAGAAAGCCTATTATACTGTCAAAGACTATATTGAGGACCAAAAGGCTTGGGATTGAGCTGCTCCAATAAATTTACACAGGGAATGTTGATTTATTTTATTATGCTAACTATTTTACTTTTAATCTTTGCTATAGTATCTATACCTTTTTTAAATATAAAATGACATGAATATTTACTGTATAAAGTATTATATTATTTTAATTATTGTGAATGTGAGGACTATGTGGGTAATTGTTCCAGTTTTAATCATGGTCTGGCAGTTTAAGTAGTTTATGCGGCCTACCCAAATGTCCTTTCTTTGGTATTGTTCGTCGAATCGTTGAGCTCGTTAAGTTCTGAGTTGAGCTCCACGGTTACTGACAATTGCGTGCACTGATTGGACAGGTACACTCAAACTGTGTGGTTCTTTCCTCAAAAGACCATTTTAGATACCGATCTACATAGCGTTAACATGATCTGACCAAAATGTTGTCTGAACTTTAAAAGAGACTGTGACCTCTGAGTTTGTTTCGGCCTTTCTTCTCAGAGTAGTCAGAGAGGAAACACCGGCCTCATTTAGTTTAAAAAAAATATGTTTGACGTGTAAAATTGTTTGTACAAACCTACTTACAGAAATAAAATCATTTATCATTGTATAAATTCATTGAAAAAAATTACATTCTGTGTGAGGAACAGAAAGGATTTCAAATCCATAAAATTATTGATATGGCTATAAATTATTTTGTCATTAAAAATGTCGATCACCGTAATCCTGTATGTGGCATATTTGCGATATGGCCCAGGCATTTGACTATGTACACTATCCTACTCTCTTAAAGAAACTGGAAGCCTACGAGATGAGAGGCCATGTCCTTAATTTACAAAAGTCATACCTACAAAAGTGAAAACAAATAACTGGAGTCAATAAAATCAATATAGTAAATACCTATACATGAAGATATATTTTGGTCTTCAGGGCGTAAAATATTGTTTGGGGTTACCGCAAGGGAGTGTATTAGGTCCCTTTATATTTATATTGTACATAAATGACCTACCGCAATGTATTGAACAACCGGTAACACTGCGGACGACAGCACTATTACAATACCCTGTAAAAGTGTAGAAGCGTATGAGAGTCACATATATATAATAGTTTAAAATAGGCGGCAATCCGGTTAGACGCAAATAATTTAAAAATAAATTGTAGCAAAAAATTTAAATAAAAAGTAAATTATCCAAACTAGGCTGAGTATCAGCACCTTATGAACGTCAACATTACATAAGATAGTACCCCTAGACTCCCGCCCTTCACCACTTCCTAGTGTTAGTTCCCAGATAAAGGAAGAAGAAGTGGCGCAACAAAATTAAATTTTAGACTACGGACTCCTAACATGACCTTAAAACATACTCCTACACTAGAATCACTACAATCAAAATTATAATATAATGATACAATAGATGAAGTTGAAAGTACAAAATTCCTGGGACTCGAAATAGATAAAAAAACAAATTGGAAATTACAATATAATATTATAATCAAGAAAACTAGCAAGAGTGCATACACTCTTCACACTTTATCACATAATTATAATAAACAAGGATACTCTTACTGCTTATTATGGCATAGTAGAATCACACATACGGTATGCGATCATATTTTGGCGAAACTACTACGGAAAAAGCAACCGCCTTCAAGGCACAAAAAGATGAATTCGAGCGATGTTTAAACTTAAAACCACGTATAGCTGTGTACATTACTTTAAAAAGTACAAAATATTAACATTACCTTGTCTCTACATACTAGAAGTAGCTATGTTTGTGAAGAAAAACCCGAGTCTTTTTAGACATCTAGCCCACGTAGTTTCCCGCAATAGACGAGACTACAGCGTGCTATGTTTAGAGTCAGCCAATACAGCAACTATGCGCAAAAGTGTCTACTGCATGGCTCCAGTCTTCTTCAACAAAATACTGAAGAGTAGAAAAGAGCTGCCACTTTCTTTATTTAAAAAAGACTCCGAAGCTTTTTTGTGGTTATTATAATATAAGTGAGTTCCGGAATGAAAAATATTTTGAAGTTAGTGTATTTGTGCCAACACACCTACATGGTGAAATATGGCTGAACTTGTTCTATCCATATTTGCAAAATAAAATGATCTTTATCTAAATTACAAAAATAAATACATCAGAATCTAAAGAAGGGTTATCACGAAACCTAATAGAGTTTTATGTTTTTTTTTCCTTTACTGTAATTTGTAAGGGAAAAACATAATAACTCAACAAACTCTAACTAAGAAATCTGGCAAAGTGTTAACAATTGCACAAACCGATCTATAGTTGCGCATACGGAACGTCTATTAGGTACTTAAAATTTATGGCAAAATAGTTGATGGTCCCGAAGAAGTAGCTAACCCCCTTGCAAAACATTTTGAACCAGTGAAAACAAAAATGAGGAAGCGACTTTGTTACTACAGCAGAGTACCTATACAACGGGTCGAAACCGAACTCTTTTTACTCTTACCACTCCAAATGAAATATCTAATATAGTTCGAAATATGGACTATAACGTTCATCATTTAAATATTCTCGCCGAACCGCTTTCTTGCTTCTTTAATGAGTGTATTAATGATAGAATATTCCCAGAACAGCTAAAAATAGCCAAGGTCATGCCGATTCACAGAAAAGGCACAAAAAACGATCCTAAAAATTACAGGCCCATCTCTTTGCTACCGACGCTTTCAAAGATATTCGAAAAATATAATCAAATCTCCGATTGTGCATCATATAAACTTAATTAAAGTCTTACATCTCGTAGAAGACAATTTGGATCTTAAAAAATGCTGGCACAGGAGATGCTATAAATACTCTTGTTAATGATGTGATCGATAAAATAAATAATAAAATGAGAGTAGCTGGTGTATTTTTAGATTTGAGCTCACCATTTGACACTGTTGATCACGATCTACTCATAGCTAAACTAAATCACTACGGAGTTAGAGGCAAAGCCTCCGGACTTTTGTTTTCCTACATAGAAAAACATTTTTTTTTGTAGGAATCATTGAGGTGCAAGGTCGACATCGACAAAATTGTAAATCACATAATTTTATATTATTGCCGGTGTTCCGCAAGGATCGAAATTAGGGCCCATGTTGTTCATTTTGTTTACCAGCGACTTTATAAATTATATTTAAAAATTCTACCCGACATACAACTTGTGATTTTTGCGGATGACACGAATGCCATTATTGGGGCGAATGACACAAAAGAAGTCACGGAATAGGTTAATATAGCTCTAAGTTACCTTTATTCATGGTTTACTGTAACTAAGCTAAATATATAAAGTACAAAGACCAAAATAATGTGTTTCAAAATGACTGCTCGTAATAAAGACACCATGGAAATAAGACAGAATAATGATGACAACATTGAACTCATGAGAGAAGCTAAATTATTGGGAGTGCACATAAATGACTTATTAAACTGGAAAGAGGAACTAGCTGCCATAGATGCATCTATATCATCTGCGTGTTATGCGTAACATTTAAAAATAGTATACTACGCGCTAATTGACTCTAAATAATTAAGATATAACATACAATTTTGGGGGGAACAGCTATAATTATAACTGCCGAACTGCTGCTGAAGGACAAAAGCTTGTCCTTCAGGAAAGAGCTGTACTTACTATTGTCCGTATTTCACAACGAGAGAGCTGTCGTCCATATTTCTTATATTTAAACATCTTGACAGCACCCAGTCTCTATGTTCTAGTAGTCCTGACTAATCTTAAGAATACGACGAGGAAATACTGGTTAGGGAGAGCACACGTAGGAAAAATTCGAGAAAAAAGATAAGTCTTTACTTACAGTTCTCAATATCAAGCAGTGCAAATGTTTAACAAGTTACCACTACACTTAAAAAGCTTTTTTTCATCCCACCATCTCGGAAAGAGTATTTTTAATCTTCAATATCTGAGTGGAAAAGCCGTTTTTATTCTCTAGAGGATAAAGTAAATTGAATTTAGAACATCGTGTGCACTAAGTTTGTGAATTAAAAAAAACATTAAACCTATTTACTGCTACCTCTATGGTGCCGAATATATCATACAACTTTTTTTTAATTTGTTAAAAACTCAGACTCGGAACCTTCTTGGTGTTCTTTTTTCAATTTGCTTTGTACGCGGTTCTTTACGCGGCATATTTTCACGTCATTGTTAAACCTTATATTAAAAACAAGAAACTTGAAAACAAGTGAAAAAACTAAAATGAGTGATTCTAGCGACGAGGAAGTTTGCTTGACGCCAACAGAATTGACTGAAACTGTTAATAATGCGCAAATGAGCTTTCTCCCTCAACAATCACGCGAGAAGTATTTAAAACAGTACGATATGTTCAACACGTGGCGACTAGCAAAAGGAGCCAAAACTTTCTCAGAAAACGTTTTGCTGGCATATTTTATAGAATTATCCGAGAACAAGAAAGCAAGCACTCTATGGAGTACGTATTCGATGCTAAAAGCAACAATAAAGATGAAAAAAGACAAACATATCGATACCTATCCTAAATTAGTGGCATTTTTAAAAAGCCCCTCATCTGGTCATCAACAAAAAAAATCGAAGGTTTTCACAGTATCTGATATTGAAAAGTTTCTTAACGAAGCACCCGATTCCGTATATTTGGCGGCAAAAGTAAGTCAGTTGCACATTCAGTATCTACTTAAGTATATTAATCTCAATTAAATAGTATACTTAGTAGATGTTGATAGGCATAATTATGCGTTCATATCAATTTTATTCATTTATCTACTACAATACTCTTTACGTTACAGGTTGTTCTTATTATTGGAATAAACGGAGCATGTCGAACTAATGAACTAACACAACTTAATGTCAAAAACATTGAGAAACATTCAGATGACTTACTATTAATTAATTTACCTAATACAAAGACAAAAAGAGACCGCAACTTCGTCATTCGCAAGGAATACGTAACGATTGTTGAGAAATATCAAGCCTTACGCCCGCCTAACACTCCAATCAATCGATTTTTTCTACAGTATCGCAATGGAAAGTGTGTTAGACAGCCTATGGGTACTAATAAAATTGACAGTATCCCACGAGAAATAGCAACATTTCTTGAACTTCCAGAACCCCTGTTGTACACGGGTCATTGTTTCCGACGAACTTCAGCCACACTTTTGGCTGATTCCGGAGCTGATCTCCTGTCCCTTAAGCGCCACGGAGGCTGGAAGTCCAATGCAGTTGTAGAGGGATACATAGAGGATTCCATCCAAAATAAGTCTAAAATATGTGAAGGCATCGTAGGAGCCATTACACTGAAAGAGCCTCAATCGGATCCTTGGACTGGCCCTTCTACATCAAAAATAAGCCGTTATGAAACACCTAACCATCTCCCTCTCTCTCCAACATTCACGCCAAGGGAATCCGATGAATCGGTACAACTATTAAGTATGACAGATAGTTTACCGAAAAACAGTACACAAGTGACTAACACCAATATTACAGTACCAAACAAAAATATTACACTCAATTTAAATAACTGTAGCAACATTACTTTAAAATTTTCTTAATTATACCTTAGTATTATTTTGTTATAATTTAAAGATTATTCTGTAATACTTACCTGTCATAATGTAGTAATTAATACCTAAACTGAAATAAAAGTGTACCTATCTTGTGATTGTAAACGTTTTTTTTTTGCATTTAGTCATTTCCTCGCTGAGGTGGAATGAAAAGTTACGTGTTGCACTCGAGTGCAAAGATTTTTCACCTCGTGCTCTTTTGATTCCCTCGCTAACGCTCAGGATTCTAATTTTGAATCACTCGCTGCGCTCGTGATTCAATTTTAGAATCCTTCGCTTGCTCGGTCATCAAAATTGAACACGCGGTTAAAAAGCAACTTTGCACTCTTGTATAACAAATAACTATTATACATCTGCATTTAAAACAAAGCTTCAAGCATTCCTACTAGATAAGTGTCTTTACTCTGTTGACAACATGTCACACTGCCCTTCTATCACCCTCAAGGCCCTAAAACAGGCCCTGATGGAAGAATGGAAGAATATTGCCCAACATCGCCTCCGAAACCTCGTCTTCAGTATGCTAAACCGGCTCTAAGCAGTTATCAGAGCCCGAGGAGGCAATACCAGTTATTAAAAAGGTTGTTTGAGTTTTTTGCCAGTAAGTCTGTGTGTGTAAACTTTATTCATTTATTTTTATCTTTTTTTAAGTTATAAATAATTTCACTTTTAAAAGTGTGGTACATACTGAGTTTTGAAGTGCCAGTGTAGTATAAGCATGCGCGTTTTAATGTACGTTATGGACATTATTGTTAAATGGCAAATGTATTATTATTCCTTTTTTTATTTGAGTTGACATTGAACTGTTTTATTTAATTTTTAAATGATTTAAAAATTAAATAAACTCAGACCATCTTATTACAAAATACGGTCTAACTTTAGCCCGAGCCTTAACCATCGAGTCAGTTTTTGTATTTCGAACTTTATGCCGACTATAGTAAAGTTCTTAATACAAAATTGACGACATAAGACCGGACTAAGTTGACAGTTTTGTAAAAGGAACTGTATTTCGATTTCAGTTATGTTCTTATTTCAAAAACAGGCTCGATGGTTTAAACCATGTCAAAAGAAAAACCTTGTTTTGTAATAAGGCCGAGAGTGTCAATTCACTAAAATGAAGAATATAAATTTTTGTGAGTTGATATTGAATAATATTATTGTTTATGGTGTGAGTCATGGTGTTATTTTTAAATGACCAATGTGTTAAGTGTAATACAGTGTTTTTTTTTTAATTTGTATCAATTAGAATTATTTCGAACACAATTTAAAATGTTAATTAATAAATTAAATTGAAAAAAACAGAAAATTTCTTAGATGATGGAATTTATCTTACGATGAGATTTCAAACGTACTAGTCTATAAATTAGTAATTTTGCCATAAAACAAGGATTGAGGAATCAATATTCGGTAGAGTACCTACTTTCTATCTAGGTATATAAACATTATACTAACTAACTGTCAATTAATTTGCATGTTTCAACTGTATATCATCGGCCGTATAGGTAATCGAATGTAGACCCTATCGCTATCATTGTATTGTAGACGCTTGTACACATACCCTGACAGGTCTCCGTCGAGATACCGACCCTTTGACTGAATTGTTCGCAGCATTCAATCTGAGCCTGCTCAAGATAATGAAACTGGTATTATTGGGACCACAATCCTGTGGTTAGGCGGTTTCACTGTCTGTCTTCAGTATCCTGTGGGTTAATTGGATACCTATCGAAAGATATCGCTGCGGCGAGCCCTCAGGTGGTAAACGTGATATTCAATTATTCCCCAGTCGCAATTACATACACACGGGTACATAAATCCCCGCCCGAGCTAACTCAGTCAATCGGAGTTAACTCCTAACAATCAGTTAATGCAAACAGCGATGCTTTCATGTATCTTACACTAGCTTTAGCCCGTGGCTTCACCCGCGTGGATTTCAGAAAATATCCCATGAGAACGTACTACCAGGTTTACCGGGATTTTTACCCAGGGTTTTCACCTAACTCTATTAGCTTACCCGGCGCACGCCAGCTCCCAGTCGGCATGATTTTTCCGGACATCTTCAAACAATCATCGTCATATTTCAGCCAATTTACACAAAATTTTAATTAATTATATACTTAATCTTTTCTCATGAATCACTCCGTCCATTGGTGAAAACCGTATGAAAATCCGTTCGGTAGATTTTGAGTTTATCGCGTTCATACAGACAGACGCGGCTGGGGGACTTTGTTTTATAACATACATACATACGTTGTAAGCCGGGATGCTTACCGTAAGGAAGTAGATGTCTTATGTAAGCGACTCAGTCGTTGATAGGCTTGCGTATTGAACCTGTAATGTCTACACAGCCTACATACGTTGCTAGCCGTGTTAGCGTACGGCTTGATTGATCGATAGGCTGTCGAGATTGAACAAAGACTATTGTAATTAGCGTGTAACTAATGCCTTATCTTAATTGGTACACGTACATACATCGTTTACTAAATAATTACGTAGGTTTATGTGTTATTATTGTTATTTGCGTTGTAATGAACGCGTGAGGTCTCAATTGAACTGTATGTAGCAATAGGTGGGTCTGATATTGGTATTTCTTTGTTTTTTTTATTTGTGGATCATTCAATTTCTGTTTTCTCTTTGTTTACCTACTTTCCTAGTACCTACAATTCTTTGCATGCAAGCATTCTTTGCAGTACTTGCCTATTTACTGAAGTAGAGGAATTTAATATCTTTAGCCCACCGCTGTCCATACTATAGCAATTCGTCTACAATGATATCGAATAACAAAGGAACCACGCAAACCTATCTGTCACTAACTTTGATATCAAATGAAGGCAAACTATCTATTGCCGCCAGTCGCACACGGTATACGGTTCACAAATACACACTTATATAATATACCGTACATTGATACCCCTGTATATAACTGTAGTCGGTATTTTCTACTAACTGTGTAATCAAAATATAACTTTGTTAATGATCTCCTTTGTTGATTGTTAGTGACGTAATAAGTGTTGTGTTTACTTACCTAACAACAACTTTCCTGCATATATACCTAACTACAAAGATGATGTTATAAGCCCTTTGCTCAAGGGTTAACGTTGAATGCAACTCTTATTAGATTCACAGAGAGCGCACACATAATGTTATGTAGATTACTTCAAAGGAGAACGGATTTAACGTTGTGTAAGTAGTTAAGGCAAACTGAAATGAATTAAGGTTAAAAGGGTCAAACGATATGGGTAATGAGATGGTTGATGGCGCATTGTTGTCGGCAGCGGCAGCAGGAGCGGGCTGCGGCGGCGCTCCACGTACGCGAGCGGGCGGCTACGCGCCGGCCCGCACTGGTCCTTCGTGTTCGACCCCGCCGGCCGCCTGTGCTACTACTGGTCCATGGTCGTCTCCCTCGCCTTCCTCTACAATCTCTGGGTCATAGTCTACAGGTTCGCTTTCCAGGAGATTAACGGTGAGTAGCTGAGGAAAGTATATTATGATCAAATCCATTTGTATCGCTCCTACTCATTTTCATTGTCAGATGAACTTAAAAGTAGGCGCTTAAGTGGATGAAAATCTAATTTTGACTCTAGAGCTCATGCAAAAGACGTCTTCATTTAGATAGCAACCAAGATTAGCGACGACGATCTGGGGCTGCACCGACTTGGCGCACTCCGCGCATAGTTTCCGCCAACTTGGCCCGCGGTGAATTAAATTACTTACCTAAATAGCTTTTCAGAGTTAAATGTTTCGCACCGGAGACGATGTAATATTTCGAAAGGTAACGTTTGGATGTTTCGCCGCCCGAGTTTCCAATTGTTTCATTACCACTTCACAAGCTGCGATGAGTTTCAGCGCCACATACAATTTACGAGTCCCTTTCAAGTTTACGCTTTGTAATATTGATCTTTTTGTCCTAAGTTTAAAGCAAAAGTTTGGATCAAAGTAAATTAATCCATTTGGGTGTGAAATCTGAAATGAATTTAGAGGTTAGGGAGGTACATATTTTACGTACTTAGACGCTGATTTATTTGTATTAACACATAATTAACTGGATGTGTATTGTTTCAGGCGAGACGCTAATAGTGTGGTTTTGTTTGGACTACTTTTCCGATTTCCTTTATCTGGCGGACATACTATTCCACTTCCGCACGGGCTACCTGGAGGACGGCGTCCTGCAAACGGACGCGGCCAAGCTGCGCGCGCACTACATGAACTCCACCACGTTCTACATCGACTGCCTGTGTCTGCTGCCGCTGGACTTCCTCTACCTGTCTATCGGTTTCAACTCCATCCTGCGCTCGTTCCGCCTCGTTAAGATATACCGATTCTGGGCGTTCATGGACCGAACTGAGCGACATACGAACTATCCCAATTTGTTTAGATCGACAAGTTTAATTCATTATTTGTTAGTGATATTCCATTGGAACGGGTGCTTGTACCATATAATATATAAAAACAATGGGTTCGGTAGTAAAAACTGGGTGTATCATGACACTGAGACAGCGGATGTGGTGAAACAATATTTGCAAAGTTATTACTGGTGCACGTTGGCGCTCACAACGATAGGTGAGTCTTAACTTTATTTAACTTCTGTGTGCATGTGTAGATAATGTGTGTTGGGCTGTCCTTGTGATTCCCTCGTGTTACGTGTTACGGTGTTCTGTGACATTAGTTTTATATGAAGATTTGGCGGGAAATGATCCCGCTCGTAATACTCGTATGACTTACTATCTAATTTAAGTTCTTTTGAACGCAAGAGCATCGCTAACTATACGGGGTTAGTTTTCAAAGACCTGTCAAATTTTCAGAGATGATTCAGAATCGATATAATTTTCAATTTTGAAGGTAAAAAAAAATATAAAAAATTAGTACGTGGTCAATTTTCGACTCATTTTATTAAATATTTTTATTCATTTGTGTACTAGATTAGTAGTACATACCTACCTGCTCCCTACCAACATGCGCGCACGCCGCCGCGCCGCGTACCCGGCGAGAGAGGTCATTATCCTTGTCGCGTGTTTCTAAGATAGGAAATTTTTCAGACATTTATTTTTTGTTTTTTTTAAACCTGGCCCCTAAAAAATGTTTTCATTTATTTTTATTTGATTGTTGTTTAACAAACAATAACAATTGAATTAAGAGATTTTAAATTTAAGAGGACGACCGTATAATTGGATAGGCATTTTAATATAGAGCAATAACTGATATGGCGGTTCATTTCAAATCGCTGTGTGAAAAAATATATGGCGATGTTTCGTAGGACGTACTCCAAGACTGTAGATAACGGAATACTTGAAAAGTAAATCACTTCTAGTGGTCTTAGTTTGAATATTCACAAATGTATGCATTCTGATGATAATAGTATATGGTACCATCGAGCTGGTCAGATGATAAACCTGGGGCCGTACTGTGACGTGTTAACACCATCATGATTCCGTTGCGAAAAAGATATAGTACTATCGGTCATGTATAGCTCCGTCTCTCTCTAACACGTCACACATGGAACACGTGGAACTAACATAGTAAGGCCCCTGGACAGAACTCTTAAATAGCTATTAGTAAACCCATCGAGTGTGGGCTCATTAGACGTGTCTCAACGACTTACACGTGCTATGGAAATGAATTCAATTTGCTGATCAGTTCATCTCACAGAAAGGGTATCGACATTTTGTTTCAAGCAACGCTGGTCATAATTCTATGAAACATAATTGAATTGATGAAAGTTACACACTGTGTTCTGGGTGAAAATGAGTAAATGGAAATGTTATGTTCTGCCCAAAACTCTTAGTCGAAACGGTGAAAAGTATTTATTTCGTCCAAAGAAAATTATCAAAGAATGTTAAAGAAAAGGAACCTCGAATAAATCTCGTCCGTGTTCCTAATTATACAAAGATAAATTATAATTAAAACATGAAACTTTTTCCTTATCAGTTTATTTAACAGAAAAAGAAGTCACGTCTGGAAATATTAAAATAGCCAGAAATAACAATGTAAATGGTTCACTTGGCCGATAAGAATGTTCAGTGAACGGTTAATTAAATTTCATTGGTAGGTATACAGGATAGAAAACGGCCAAGAGAATTAGTTTCATAGCCTTAGCAAACGTCAAGAATGACTGACGACCTGTCCAACACTACGCGCGCCTTCCAATATTTAGTGAATAACTCCGTAATAAATAACATAAATATCTTATGAGAAATGTTTTGTAAACGATCACGCCGCGGTATTGAAAAAAAGTTTGATTAATGAGCCCTTATTTACGCGCCCTTATTTATGCAGATGAGTGGGCTGAAACGCCGTTAGCTGAATGTAGCTATAAACACTTACTAGAACATTAAAATGAATAATATATTAAAACTAAAACGAGTTTGGGATATTTTCGTTTTCTGCTTTAAGGTAAAGAACATTAGATACTTACAGCACTATAATTAAAGATAGCAAACTTATGTAATAACACTGTAATAGATTAGGTCCATTCGGACACAATGAATTTATGTAGGTACAACATACAATACATGAATACACTGAACACTTGTCTAACAAATTACAATAAATAGATCGAATTCATGAAAATCATTCGAGATAAATTCCACTACTGTATTGTTTCATATGTTTCATTCAAATACACAAGTATCTCGAATTCTCCGAAATCGTTATTCTAACAGATGTTTGTTATAACAATTGTTATAATTATGTTCTACAGACTAGGTACTAAGAATATATACACGCATTAGTAACGTATGTCGCATCAGAAAGTCGGTTTTTCCTTTCAAATGTGATCGTATTTTATTTAACCTTTGGACCCCTCCACAGGTAAAACAAAATATACCCACAAAACCAAACCCCAAACCGTAAAATAAACGAGGACTACTTGATATAAAAAAAACAGTATTGAAAACAAACAGTATCTCCGGCCAATTCGCCTTGAGAGCGTTCACAACCGCGGCCTGGGACGTGTCTTTAAAATAGATGGGTGCACAGATTACATGCCACCATTTTATTATAATGGCATAATTTATATTCATCAAAATCTGTCATAAATTGCGTGCATCACAAAATCAGGCTCGTGGATAAACGATACAAATGATATTTCGGGATTCAATCAAATAGCTTGTCAATTTTGTTCGGTTGTGTCGGCGTAATTAGTTGGGATTCGAAATTGAATGTCTACAATCAATATTATTCAGTTTGCCTAGGTGTGTTTGTATTGCCAGTTTCGTTCGAGTCAGCGTCAAACATTATAAGTGTCTATTAAAGTCAAATAATGGTGCTAAATCGAGGAATTGTTCAAGATCTATGTTACACGTATTAATTGACTAGATAGAGTCAATTTGCAATACACTCACTTAGTTTGACCTATAAGTTAATCGTTCGACCTTTTAAGTAACGTTTGACTTTTGAATTTCAAAGTTTCTGTGTCTGTTTAGCGCCAGTAAGTGGTCCATTCAAATCTTTTAAAACGAATTGAAAAAAGCGGTGAAGATAAAAATATTGTGCTTGAGAAGTTCCCTCGAGTCGAGCACTATCGACTTGAAGTGTCTCCGTAGATACTTGTCCATCGTCCGGGCTCGTCTCGGCGCGACAAGTCGGCCTCACAGTTGTACAACTAGTTGACCGACTTCGCTCACAATATTAACGCTATATTTTCACAAACAAAGCATCTATGTACAAACAAACAGAAAACGTGCCTCTTACGTATTGCCTTAGTGACGCACATATGAAAATTGGTAGGTACAATATTAGATGCAATGTTGCTTTTATAAACAGAGATTGGTATCGTGAGTTTATTATTGCCGACTGAGTGATATTAATATTTGTAGATGCCTTGTCGTTAGACAAGAAAACTAAACTTGAACTGAAGCACCTTGTTTAGTTTTTGGAGTGTATATCTATTTGGTTTGATTGACTTTCTATCACAAACTTAGGAGTTGATTTACTGAAATTCCCTTAGTAATTACTTACTAAAACCTTTGATCACCCCTAATTCCCACCACAAAAATTCACGAAATGAATCATAAAACACATTATTAATGAATCGTGGTTACCGAAGACAGATCCAATTAACCACTCCAGTATATCGCGTTACCAAGTCATAATGATTAGCTGGTTTAATAACACAGTGGCCACCTCACCGCGGTACCTACGGGATAGAGGGAACATTCCCGGAGGTTGACACTTTCCGCCTATAAATAGGAAGATAATTGCAGGAGGGATACCGCTTATTTATGCTGTTTATAAACTATAAATTGAGGTTTTCCGAATAGGTGTTTTAAATTAGATTCCATTATAATATGCTAATGTGCTGTTAATGGGGTTTACTATTGTTTGTACGAGGGTTTTATTAACCGACTTCAAAAAGGTGGAGGTTTCTCAATTCGACCGTATATATATTTTTATTTTTTTATGTGTGTTCGCGGATAACTTCGTCGTTTGAACCGATTTTGATGATTCTTTTTTTGTTAGAAAGCAGATATCCCAAGAGTGGTACCATGATCTGATGATGGCATCCCAGATAAATCGAGGGGAACCTTCGAAATTCGTAGTGGCGATAAGTGCGTTTGTTATTTTTTTCATTAAGTATATTAAAGCACTACTGTTTAATGAAGGTCTGAAGTCGACCTGATGATGGAGCCGAAAGACAGTCGAGGGAACTGCTCAACGATTTACAGCAATTACCTGGTGTTTGGGCTTGATTCATTTGTATTGATGAGAACTTTATACCTAGACGGGTTGTGACTGTCATTAGGAGTCTGATGATGTAGACGAAGGACAGTCAAGGGAACTCCTCAACGTTTTACAATAGCTACCTTGTGTTTGGACTTAAATCATTTCTATTGATGAGAACTTTGCACCCATATGGGTTATAAGTGCCATTACAAGTCTGATGATGGAGACCATAGACAATTGAGGGAATTCTTCAACGATTTACAGCAGTTACCTTTTGTTGGGCTAACTTCATACGGTTCAATATGCTAAAATGTTCAGTTCGTACAAAAATAATACCTAATTAAGATTGAAGTTTTACATAGGAATACCATTACCTACTAGGCATAGTCAATTTGACACTGAATTTAAGTTGCGTAATCGCGTCATCTCTAGCAATGCTCTTTCGTCGTGTGGCCTACTCAATAATTTGTTTGAATCTAAGTCAGACAACGCTATTCCTTCCAAGGTTTTAACAGGACTCAGAGCAACATACGCCTGCCCTTGAGCGAAATTTTTCTTGCTTAGATCTATAACAGCTTTTTCTAGTGTAGTTCCCTGTAACTTGTGAACCGTAACTGCCCAACTTAAAATCAAAGCTAACATCGGCGCTCGACATCTCCGTATCCCTTTGTTGCCTGAAATGTTGCAACAGTAGGAGCAATCGGTACCCAGCCATTTTCATCTTTAATTCTACTTCCAATCGTATCCTTATCGGAACCGATTACTCGAAGACGCCTGAGCCGATTTTGAAAATTCTTTTTTTGTTTCAAAGGGTATACTTCCCAGGTGGTGCCATTTAAATTTTATCGAAATCGTTCGAGTGGTTTAAAAAAAAACAACAATAAATAAAAACTGCCTTCAAACGGACGTGACCGTGTAAGACGATCGTTTTCGAATTGGTGTTGGGTAGGTACTATAACTAAAAAGTGAAAAATAAAAAACTTATTAAAAAAAAAACAACCGCCTTCCAAAAGAAAAAAAAAACTACAAAATGAAAAATAACTTTAATTTCGGAAGTCGGTGGCAAAAACTAAAATACAGATTCAAAGGCACCGACTTCCGAAATTAAAGTTATTTTTCACTTTGTAGTTTTTTTTCTTTTGGAAGGCGCATGTTTTTTTTTTGTAAAAAGTTTTTTATAAATTTAATGAATGAGTGAAGTGGTTAATTAAATTAGACTTGTTTTGCAGCGAGTGTAGACGTGTGTGTCTAAAGCTTTCAATTACCTGCAATAGGTTGTTCATGTAAATGAAGGTATGTAGTACAACCACCCTTCTAAAATGATCATAAACTAATTTTATATAAGCTGTTAATCAAAAACACCCTGATCCCTTCACACATGTAATTCATTACGCAGCCGAAATTGTTAAAGTTACACACGGAGTATACCAACAGTTCACCTTTAGGCAGACATTAATAAGCTGTTACCTCACATACACAGAATGTGTAGCAAGTACAATAACTTAACATTATTGGGTGGTTGTTCATACGCGAACTTTGTCACTAAGTTGAGTAGTTACCAGTTCCTTGCAGACGAAACTTTTCTTAGCAGTAAACATTGTAAGTATTTCTTCACTGTTTATAAGTAGGAACGCCCCCGGGACTTGGTTACTGTAAATTATACATGTTCGTACGACGATTTGAATAGATATTTGCAAGTGACGACGTGACAAAGGAACAAAGCTTGCTTTATGTTCTAATTTAATATAATTGTATTGAAAATTGAAAGCCACATTATGTAATGTCTATTGATAAAGTAATAGGAAAAGATCAATGATACAATTTTATGAAAATATTACATAATAAATATTTGCTGGAAACTTTTCCAGGTTTTATATTTCTCTTATCATTCAAGATGAGTTGGCAAAGAACACAATAATAGCCCAGTATTGTAGATTCTCTAAAAATGTTACAATTTTGCGACAGCTTAAGCACGTATTAACAACAACGTCGAGGTGTTTCAATGTAGAACACCATTTAATTTAATGACCACCATTTTGAGTTCCGCGCTCACGAACACTTAAAACATTAAGGGCAAGCACCGTGCATTTATGACTGATATCTCGAAACGACAGGTCGGTTAGAAAGCGTGATTTTGATGTATTAAACCAAACTGGTATTCTATAACATCATTGTTGAAACCACAACTTATAGTGAAGGCGCTCATTAAGTACCAACTGTTTAAGAACGAAACATTTTTAAAACGAATGCCTACTAAAATGAAAATAATTCAGTTTTACTTTTAATATGCAGAACGACTGCCGTTAAGTCGATGCAATATGTAAAGTAATAGGAAGAAATCGCCAAATAGAGTTCCATATTCAATGTTATGAAAAATTCCTGGTCCCATTTTTACCGTTTCATTTTCATGCACCTGCTTGCTTCCTGCTTTGGGACGTTATTAAAATACATGTTTTTTAATCATGGATCATTCTTTAATATTTCAGCTAAATTCTTTTGTTCAAATTCCTAATTTTATTAAATGTTACACATTTTTGTAGGTAATGTTTGAGATGGAAACAATGGATTTAGACATTATTATATTACAACCTTTTTTGTTAGATGTTTTGCGGGCTATCAATTTCTATAGATGGGTAAATGGGTATGCCTTTGTCGTGGGATACCAGAACAACCCTTGCTACTTTTTGGGTTACGGCAGTCAATAACCCGAGAGATATGGCATAAAATTACTAACAAAACGAAAAAAAAAACTTATAGGTTTATATTGGACATGCTGCACAGTTTGTGCTGTCATGACGTTAATTTATAGCTTTGCTGCTGTTCCTGTTCATAATCTGAATACAGTAAATCCAATGCATATTCATAATTCGAACTCGCCGTCATAAATAAAGAACAACACAATAATTATATACAAAGCCGTACAATGGTCGTCAGGTAATGGGAAAAGTTTTAAATCAACAGATCCCGCATACTTTATGTGTGCGTAACCTGCTATAAATTCGGTTTCGTGTGCGTATCTGTTGTGCCGAGTCCCGTTAATTATGAACATAAAATCAAAATACGTCTAAATATGGAGCAATTTTAATTAAACCGATTTAAATGAGTTGGGGGTTCCCTTCGGCAATTTAAACACGGATCAAAGCATTCATGTGTTATTGAAAAATCATTTGTAGGTATCACAAATGAACGTAATTATGGTGTGAGCAGACTGCACGTAGTGCTAACGATGGATAATGTATTTTTATGAGGATAATAAAAAGGTGTTACAATGTCTTGGAGACCGTTCCCTTTATTGGCGATCGTTTTGCAAACTTGCCAAGTGTAACGTCCGCAATAAGCTCTAATGGTGTGTATTCATACCACATATTAACATTTTGAACAATATGAAAAATTCTCCATGTATTTAATAAACATCAAGAATCGTGGAAGATAATTTTATTGTATGTTTTATAACAAAAGAACGAGATTGAAAGTCAGTGAAACGAATTGAAAACGAAGCAGGTTTGTTAATTAAGCAAATAATGGCAAAAAATACTTTCGCATCTTATTTAGGCTAAAGTAATTACAATGAAGAGGTTCTTTATAGCCGTAAGAACTGGATAACATTATTACATTATGAGAATGCTTAGAAAAAATCGAAGCTATTTTATAAGTAAAAGTCTAGTGTTTAACAATGCATTAAAATTGCACATTTCGTAAGAAATTATACTTCATGCTACGCCGTGCTACGAATTTCGTAGCACGGCGTAGCATAAGCTACGTACGTGCTACGAAACTTTTTGTGGCTTGTAAACAATAAACGACAATTTACGTGCTCTCTGTGGCCCTGCAATTTGGTTTAATAACGTAATCCGTAAAAACGGGCCCCCGTTGTAACTGTCATGTCTTGAAGGCCATCCGTCTTGTGCTACCCTTTGTACCTGCTTATAATATCGTTCGTGAAAGTGTTTCACGTTAGGACATTTATTACGATAAGTACATAACAAAAGGTATTTTGTTATTGGGAAAATAGATTTCTTGCTATAATATGTTTTGGCTTGGGCCGATAATGAGATTACAAGCTTTGTGGTATGCTAGAATCGCACTGTAGTTTAATCATTCATTTAAGTTATTTGTTTATTGTTAACGGGCCAGGTAATTCCTTTTCTAACCTTTAAGATAAAGGAGCATTGGATGAAATAAATAGGCTACTCAGCAAATAACTGAAGTAAAGATCTTTTCGCGTGGCAGGTAGACATTCCAAGCGGCTGCTTCAAACGACTGGAAAAATTAAGTTATCTAAAAAATAAAATACACTATTTAAAAAATAAAATACGCTATTTTCACATCTCCTCGTCACAGGTGGTGGGATAAAGTACTAACACTCGAGGCTTAATCTGACATTGACTCGAACGAGACACAAGGATAAAAGTGAAACGACCGCAGACTGCGAATATATATTTTTGCGCTAATATTTGCAGTAACCTAACTGAATCTACATGAAACAGTCCTTTATTGGTGTTGTTAACAAACGTGTATATTTTTATTAGTTAGGAGAGTTTTTGTTTTGTTCGGGTAGCAATTACAAAGGCGTTGTTGTTTGATTTACTGTCGGCGAGCGCGGCGCGGTGACGTTGGCCGGCCTGACCGTGTTCCTATAACCACATCGTTATAACTATGACGCTCGTGCAATGAATTACACGCTGTTCCAGTTAGTAATTTCATTTGATTTTTCACTTCACTTTCTCGGTTAAATGTGCTCTCAGTACGTAGTCATTAACGTAAAGCGTTGTTTACCGTTCTTCCTTTTAGTTGTTTTTTTTACATAATAAATACGCTGTATTTTTGTTTTTCAAGTATACCATACACTTGAAAACTTTAATTTCTCGAATAATTTTGCCAACAAATAATAATTATTGCATTACTAGCTGACCCGAAGACCTCGCCCTGTCTAAATTTCAATTTCCATAGAACAAAGCACTTTCAGTATTTCCGAAATTTCTAATTTTACGGCTAACTTTTCCAATTTTTTTCTTTAAAAACCTTGCTCGGACTATTACGAACAATTTAAAACAAAAAATTGGCAAAACGGTCTAGCCGTTCTCAAGTAATGCCGCTTACCAACGAATAGCATTTCATCTTTATTTATTAGAGAGAATAACATCTTATTTTATCACAACTTTCTTGTATAGTTACGTGCTAGGGATTGAACGGTTTACAAATAATCACGTTCGATATGTATTGTTCACCGTTTGATGCAGCCCTAGCAGGAGATCAATTTGCATAGTTAAATCGCTGTGATTTTTCTCTGCATATGTCTCGGGTATTTAGTGTGTGTATCACTTGCCTTGGCAGCGCAGTAAAGGCGAGAGAGATGTATTTATTACACATGCTTGTGATTTGCCTGGATGTGTGCATTTATGTTTAGGTAACTTGTTTTAATTACGAGGTTTCTATAGTGTAAAGTAGATAAATTAAATACAGCCAACAAGCATATATGGCAGCTAACTAAAACAAGCAAGCAGTAAGGACGGGTATCATTTACGATTTTACTTGTCTGTCCTTAACTCGACCGTGAATTAAGGTTAAACCAATGTGACAAGTATGTGCTTGTATTTGAGTGTGATGACTGATCCAGTCCTTAGCAAACATGCATTAGTATCGGCGATTAGTGATTTAGTTGGTTTTCACAGCGACAGACAGAAATTACGCAAGTTTAATACCAAACGTAAATAAACGCCAAAACGTGATGCAGCATCGAAGTAATCGCAAAAATTCACATTTTACTATAACGGTCGAACGCAAATACCTAGTTGTTAATACGCGATGCAGTTCTATCAAGTCGCAAAAGCACCGTTCGCTAAAAGAAACATATCTAAGGCCCTTATAGATAAACAGTTTAGAACAGTGTTGTATGTATACTTATGTGTGCAGGTGACTTGCCTCGGCCGCGCAGTAAAGGCGAGTATGTGTTCGTGATCGCGCAGCTGTTGTTCGGCCTGATGCTGTTTGCTACCGTGCTCGGGCATGTCGCCAACATCGTCACCTCTGTCAGCACCGCCAGGAAAGAGTTTCAAGGTAAGAACAACTTTCATTATCTTTTAGCAAGTAAGACAGTTCGGGGGATATCGAAAAGTAGTCTATGATAGTGATTTGTAAATTTATAGCCACATGTTCCATTTAACTATTGTTATTATTGCTTTATCTATATAAACACGCATATATTTTTATTTCCACACAACCAGATAAACCTGCGGTCCGGTATATTTGTTCACGTGTTTCCCTAGCTTCGCTAAAAAGCTCTCTTTATATGTGCCGTGATGAAAGCTCTGAATGTCAATGACACAATTCCGACCAAAGCCGAGGTAAAAGCATTCACAGAAATGTTTAATAGAATACTGTAGGTACGTATTATCCGCTTAATGTAATTTTTTCAAACAGATTTTCTTAGTCAATACGTACGTGATTACTTGATTTAATACGAGTATCTGATCTACTTTCGCTTTTGTATGAAATATTGGAATGTAATTTGCCCAATATTTTTTTATTTGCCCCTCATTATGTTATTATGGTTCCACTTGGGAATGTTTGTCATAGGTCGGCACAGTTCAAGGTTTCTTTTGCTGTAGGCTCTATTCATACATATCTCGTTACACCCACGGTTATCTCAGCCGTAAGCGTTCCTCAGTCCGGATCTGACGCGCACAATTTAGGTATGTAATATGAAAAACGTTTGAGGTAAGCCGATTACCATATGAGAAGGATTATGCAAAAATAAAACGTTCCCGTATAAACGTGTTGTAGACAAGCTTTGTGAAGTTCTCATTTTCTGTAATGCATTAGATGGTTAACACGATATATCATGCGCACGTGTGAAGTTTCAAAGTGCTTGGTCGGTCGTAGGTCGAGGAGGCGGCGCAGAGGCACGCGGCGCGACGCGGCGCTGCGCGTCTGTCACATTAGCGTACTAAGCAGGTAGACGTGCCGGCACGCGCCCTCGCGCACCGCGCCGCTACGTGCTCACTCGCTCCTCGACCTTACGTCAAAGTCGACTTCACGAACAACCGTCTGCGCGATACGTTCAGCAAAGTTACAAACGAAAGCTCTGAACAAAGTTGTTGACTCATAGTTCATTTATCAAAACGTTTCTCTTTGACGTTCGCAAAAAATACTAGTTCAAAACTCGTTAAATTAGCAAAAGACACGTACGTAGGTAATCAATTCGTTGAATGGATAAGTCTAGCATTTTAAACACAGACGAGCGGCAAAGTGTCAACAACTTTAATTAGCGCTGCAGCTCGGTTGAAAAGACAATGGCGCCGTGACGGCAGAGAGCAGGCTGAATCCGTGACCTTCCTCGGCGGCGCTGCAGCGAAATAGGTCAGCGGCTTGAATGCTATAAATAGCTCGGCGAAAGTCGGGCGCCGCGCCCCGTCCCGCCGGGAGAGCGCGTCGCGCGCGACCGTCCGACATCGATCCGTGCTACCACCGCGCGCCCCATCGCGCCCCATCGCGCCCCATCGCACCCCATTGCCCAGCACCCGCCCTAGCCTAACAATTCGACAATAATTGATCTACTCCACGATAGTCGGCACTGGTCACAACCAGTCTACAGTGTGTTGCTGGGCAGCTCAACACCTACAACTTACGCATTACTTACGTATGACATGAAACTCATATTCATAATCCAGCTATAGTAACAGAATAAAAAATACATTTTTTGGACAAAGTTAACTTTGGCAAGATAACGCAAAACATTTCAACAATATTAACGAAATATCGTAAGTCTTCATTACTTAAACATACTAGTAATTTAGGTGGAAATCCCCACACTCCGTGGAGTATTCAATCTGTTAAGCCAATTTCATTAACCCTAAAACGCTAGGTAGTATTCACAAGTTAAATAACATGCACGCCGGTCGCTTACCCGTCTAATGAAATACTAGCTTCTTCGTGATACGCTCACACGTCCAGTGCAAAATGCCTACTCAAGTTTATCAAGTTAGTGAGTAGATGCGGGATTCTAACTCTTAGCTCGGATTTTAGTTCGTTATATTTGGAGTTACACTGTAAGTGGTTTTTACGGTTAATGCATCAGTAAGTTGTACGAGAAAGCCTTTTATACTGTTAAAGATTATATTGAGGACAAAAACGCTTGGTATTGAGTTGCTCCAATTTTTGCATACTGAAATTTTCATTTTTATTTTATTACTTAAACTTTGACATTTGATAATTTTTATAAACACAATGACATGAATACTTACTTAGTGAAGTATAATATTATTATTTTAATTATTATCAATGTAAAGACTATGTGGGTCATTGTTTTAGTTTTAATCATGGTCTGGCAGTTTAATGTCCTTTCTTTTGGTATTGCTCGTCGAATCGTTGAGCTCCTTAAGCTCTGAGTTGAGCTGCACGATTACTGACACATGCGTGATATTCACACATACATTCATGATTAGTATACATTCTACGTCATTTGGTTAATGAGTAGGTACGTTCGAATATTCCGTGGAGTGTTCTCCGAGTTCAATAGGGAGTTAGAAATTGTCGAGCAGGCGGACGCAATGTAAACAATCGTTGCAGTCGCTCCTACAGTAAGTATCTAGTTTATATTCAAATTGCTGGACGCGGCCTGTCCTCAAATTGTGTACGCAGCGCTCTCGATCCCGACTAGCTTCGTTGGACTTTTAGACTTTGCATTGTTGCTGCGTGTACCGATATAACGTTATAAATTAGTACGAAAAATTCAAAATTATCCTGAAAGTTTAAATGAATTAAAATAGGGTGTATTAAAATGAAACGTTTCAAATTTATTTTAGAAAAAAAAAATCAATCAGAAATAATGTTATGCCACAAAGTTACAAACAAACTGTGCCTTCATTCAAAATTAAAATATAAAAGCCGAAACACGGACCATAATTTTCTCATTCCAATTGAGGAAGAGGTTCCGCTAATTTATATAGAGCCTGTGGGATGTTCTTTCCAGCTGACGTATTTTGCTCGACATAAACACGGAAACCTCGGCAATAATAATGGTTTACTAAATAAACAAGCCTTATTTCCGTCGTTTTCCAAAAATTGTGTTCTAACGTAACTAATGTAGCGTGGCAGGGCGCGCACGTGGCTCATTTCCGTAGGGCGATGCGGCGCTGCGCTGCGCTACGCTGTGCGGTGCGGTGCGGCGCGGCGGCCGCGGCGGCGAGCGGGTGGTTGACTTAGCCCCGCACACATTGGCGACCGCACTCCGCCGTCCCCGTACCGTGTTTGAGCAAGATTAAATTACTCCAAATGTCGGCACACTAATAACACCGGTATACTGCACGGCAAAGGGTACACTGTTGACTTGTTTTTGTGACGAAATGTTTATTGTCGACGCTACGTTGCTATGTACGAGTATGTTGAGTAGAGGTACAAATGCCCAAAAATATAAGAATGAAGTAATGATAATAATAATAATAATAAATAATAATGGCAACACCGACGTCAACACTTCATATCATTTTTATCATATATTATTCAGATAAATAATTTTTCCTTTTTTTTTGATGCAGTTTTTATACTTATATAGTGTAAAACCCAACCCAACCAAAACCCAAATAAATATAATCAGCATCTAAAAATGGACCATTATTCATAAAAAACTGCCGAACGGGAGGTGACATCTGTCATGTCACCTCCGATAATTACATTTCAATAATAAATTATTGAAAAATGAGAAGATGTTGACGAGACAAGCCGCACGTCAAGCACGACTACCACCTCCGGACTCTTCGCTCAGCTCCGCCTCGCCGCCGCCGGTATCCAGCCCCTCTGTGAGCGCTGTGACGACACCGGCCGCGGCAGTTGCGTCGAGCTCGAGCGACGAGTATTTCTCTCCGCCCACGTCGCCACCACCTGCTCGTCGACGGGGAGGACGCCGGCCGCCGGACGGCTTAGGACCTCGAGGCCCAACGGCCTCTGATAGGGTCCCAGCTCCCGGCGGAAGTGTGCAGCGCATGAGATGGACGAGATCCATTAATGAAAATGTCATGCGCTCATACTATGGGGCTACAGAGGGGGGAAACAATCTGACCGCGTACCGTGTTCGGATGCTCTCTCTTTTTCAGGTGCTTGAACCAGCTGTCAACGTTTCGGCACAACGACTATCGGATCAGGTGCGAGTCATCCAGCGTAATCATATGTTGGATGACTCTGTACTTGATCGCCTGCGAAGTGAAATGCAGAGTGGCCATATCATCGCACCCCAGTCGCAGACTGTTGTACATCCGCAGCTCAATACAACGCATGCTGACGAAGGGAGTAATGATAGGGCTACAAATGTAAGTAGCCAGTGCAATGAGCAATTGAGGAGTGCTTTGGAGGATGCGATTCAGGAGTATCGCTTCATGCCGCCCGAACTTAGGCCACGCTTACCTCGTTTGCCCATGCATAACAAAAATAGGGCGCTGGTGGCGGTCCTGGATTCGCAGTTATCAAACTATTTTGATACCTGCGAAGACCTCACCGATATTCATTCAATTTTGTACTGCGCGGCAGTAGCAGCATGTCGTGTAGCTCACGTCAAATTTGCAAATGACACTAGAGCTACACGACCGAAACCAAACGTACCAGCTTGGCAGTGCAGAATTGAAAGCCGTATTGGTGGGGCCAGGACGCTCATCGGCAAACTAATTTGCTTCAAGGAGGGCAATACTCGCCCTAGAGTGATGCGCTTTGTAAGACGGGCATTCTCAGGGACTGATATCAGTCCCCAAGACTATATGTCTTGTGTCACAGAGCGCATCGACTTCCTGAAGCAGAAAGTGTATGCATGGGCAAACCGTATTCGTCGGTATAGGCGGCGAGTAGAGCGATACACTCAGAATCGCACCTTCCAGAGCGATGAAAGGTGGGTTTATAGGGGTTGGGAGCGACCGGACCATGGTGTGACTGAGACGTGCCTACCGGATGATGATGCCATGTGTTCCTTCTGGCGCAGCATCTGGTCGGTACCTGTCAGTCACACCGAAGGTGATTGGACTCGGAAAGTCGAGCGAGCCTGCGATCCGATACCAGAAATGGGGGCTATTACCATCTGCCCCCAAGATGTAGCTCGTGCAGTCCGTCCACTACCCAACTGGAAGTCTCCAGGGCCGGATGGACTGCACAACTTTTGGATTAAATGGTTCACAAGATCGCACGCTCGCTTGGCATCTCAGTTTCAGACTACTTTGGAATCTGGTTCGCTACCCCAATTCCTAACGACAGGAATTACCCACCTGCTCCATAAATCAGGTAGCACCGCGGAACCCAAGAACTATAGGCCGATCACGTGTTTACCGACGGTCTATAAAGTTCTTACATCCATTTTGAGAGCTAAAATTAACAAACATATAGACACCAACTCCATCATGTCTGCCTCTCAAAATGGATGTAGGAATAGGTCCCGCGGTACTAAGGAGCTACTCCTCATTGATATGACCATTAGCCAACAGGTTCGTCGTTCCCGAAAGGATCTGTCGACATGTTGGATAGATTATAAGAAGGCCTATGACTCGGTGCCGCATACATGGCTCGTGAGGGTGTTAGAGTTGTATAAAGTAGATACAACTCTTCGCACCTTCCTAATGTCATGTATGCGGCAATGGAGGACGGTCCTTCACTATCCAGGATGTCGAAATATTCATGGGAATAGCGAACCAATAAGGATCGAGCGAGGCATATTTCAGGGCGATAGTTTAAGTCCGCTTTGGTTCTGCTTAGCCTTGAATCCTCTAAGCACATTGCTGGAGGATTCAGGTCTAGGCTATCGGTTGAGGAGAGGTGGTCAGGTTATATCGCACCTCCTCTACATGGATGACCTAAAACTCTTTGCCCCCAACAATTTGCAACTGATGGAGCTACTGAAAGTAACTCAAACTTTCAGTAGCGCCATCAGGATGGAATTTGGTGTGGACAAATGTGCGGTCATGCATGTAAAGCGAGGGGAGATTGTTGAATCCGTGGGAACCCAACTCTCGGATTCCACAAACCTTAGAGCCCTCTCCGCATCCGAAACCTATAAGTATTTGGGTATGTCGGAAACGTTAGGCATCAATGTTACTGACATGAAGCAGTCGTTGAGGGAACGCTTCTTTGGCCGCCTGAAAAAAGTACTTAATAGTCTTCTATCAGGCGGAAACAAGGTGCGCGCCTTCAACGGTTGGGTCATGCCAGTTTTGATGTACTCTTTCGGCATACTCAAATGGACTCAGACCGAACTCGACGCCCTGGATAGGAGGGTCCGTACGCTGCTGACTGCAAATCGAATGCATCACCCACGATCATCGGTAATGAGGCTGTATATCCCGCGAAAGTGTGGAGGTCGAGGCTTTTTAAACGCTAAGACCCTCCACAATTGTGAGATATGCAGTCTCAGGGAATATTTCCTAGAAACCGACGTGGGTATGCATCGAGATGTAGTCACGGTGGACAAGGGCCTCACCCCGCTCTCCTTGGCTAAAGAGAACTGGCGCAAACCTGTAGTGCTTGACACTAATGATCGCATGGAGGTATGGCAGAGTAAGGAGCTCCACGGACGCTTTTTCCGGGCCCTACATGGACCGGATGTAGATCTACTAGCGTCCGTTGCCTGGCTGCGTTTCGGTGACCTCTTTGGAGAAACCGAAGGTTTTGTCTGTGCAATTATGGACGAAGTTATGATGACGAACAATTACCGGAGATTTATTGTGAAAGACGGCACGGTTGACATCTGTCGGGCATGCCACCGGCCGGGAGAATCAATCAGGCATATCATCTCCGGGTGTTCTCGTCTAGCTAACGGAGAGTACTTGCATAGACACAACCTTGTAGCCAGGATAATCCATCAGCAGCTTGCTCTGAAATACAACCTTGTGGAATCGGAGGTACCGTACTACAGGTATGTGCCCGACCCAGTTCTCGAAAATGGTAATATCACATTGTACTGGGATCGATCCATCATCACTGACAGGACTATTGTTGCCAATAAGCCTGATATAGTGGTGGTGGATCGATTGGAGCGACGCGCAATGATTGTTGACATAACCATCCCGCATGATGAGAACCTCGTGAAAGCCGAGAAAGATAAACAAATCAAGTATCTTGACTTGGCTCACGAGGTTGTCGACATTTGGGATGTGGACTCAGCGGTCATTGTGCCGATAGTCGTGACAGCCAATGGGCTAATACCCAAGAGCCTCGACCAACACCTAAGGAGGCTCTCGTTAGGCAGCTGGATCAGGGGCTTGATTCAGAAAGCGGTACTTCTGGACACGGCCCGCATTGTTAGGAAGTTTCTCTCTCTGGAGCCCTGACCGCCGGTAGCTTGGACCCTGTTCCCGATACCGGTGGGCTACTATTTTTTATATTTTTAAATGTTTTTGGTATCTTTTTGTTTATAAAAATATTTAAAAATGTAATTCATATGTATCTAAATGAAATAAAGGAGATAATAATAACATGGTTGCGAACTACGTTTATCGTAAAAGTTAAGATTTACATCAGTATACAGTACCTATTTATCACAAATACTAAGTACTTAGTACAGATATTTTGTGGCTTCAAAGTTTTCCTGCTTCCGTAAACGGCAGGCCGCGGCAGCGACCTACGATATGTTTATTCTGATCTCATAAGGTGCAATGCCTACCGACATCAAATCATACTTATAAAAATTAATACCTTGAATTAGGCATCTGTGTTACCCAGCCGCGACAAGCGGAAAACATTCATTCGCGTTTAAATTATACAATAATTGTATTTCGCGGGCGCACTGGAGCACTTTTGCCGCGTTTGAGGGACGTTCAAGCTATTAATTAATGTACGACGCACTAACCACTCACGTCGAATTAAACTTAGGACTTTTGGTTAGGTAATAGTAATTAAAAACAAAATATAATTAACTCCTCAGAGACTTTTCGATCATCCTAATTAGAGAAAAAGACCAAAATAGGTATTTGAGGAACACGCTTCATTGTAAATATTTTAAAAGTAAAACTTTGTCTTACTTATGTGTTCTTATGTGTGATCTACTCTGTTCAGAAAATGACCAAAAATAATCCACAGACATTGAAATTGGCTTAACAAAAGGAAAAGCCGAATAACTGGCTGTTGCAATATTTGCGGAATGACTGGCTATAAATTAGGATATGAGAGTCATCGTCATGCCAAATGTTATAGGATGTTCTTTGTTTATTTTTGTCTTGGAAACGAGCGTTCAAATAATACCCGAGATAAAAGAATGCCAGGAAACTCTCAGTACTGGTTTTATGAGTAACTGGCGACCTGCAGCGCACTGCATTTTATCGTCCGCCCTCGCCCTCCAGCGTGCTCCAGTCATTGAATAAGATTGAGCACTTCGCACCTCGCTCCGATACGCTTTGCGTACGTGACAAAATCTATATCAAAGTTACGTGTAGAACCTATCGTATAAAGTTCGTGAACACGTTGAATATTAAAATTTAATATCGTAATACTCGTAGTTCAAGCGTTCGATTTTCCAATAAGTGGCGATTAGTGCTAACTTATTCTGAACACTTAGAGCCACTTGTTACTGAAGCCAGTGATTAGGTGCAGCTTTTTGTTCACGCTCACCTTTATGCTTGGCTTTTCTTCTTTGTAATGAATTCTCGCCTGTATACGTTTTGTGGCATTAGTTCATTTATTTACTTATTAAAACTTTATGCACAAGTAAAAAAAATACTGTACAAAGGCGGACTTACTGCCTGAGGCATTTTCTACCAGTCAAACTTAGGGTGAAGCAGAGATTAACCATGGCAGGTGCAACATACGGGATAGATAGCTCAGAAATGACTATAAAATACAAGATTAAATACAAATTAAACAAAATAAACCTTGGTCAGGAGATATAACGATCGGTAGAGGAGAAAACGAATCCAGCAACTCAGCGCTGGGATGTTTCGGCCAACTTCTGACGGATATGTTCACGTGCCTTCACTTTTAAAGATAACCGACTGGTTGCTGTCCTGTAGTTCATGTGTCTCGTTCTATTTAATTGAGTTGCAGGTTTCAGTATACTCACAGGCTTTGAGCATATTGACTACAGTTGGACGACTTGAGAACAAATATTTTACATCCGCAGACGGAACAGAAAACCACACGTTCTGTATCAGTGTAAATTCATTTTCATTTGGGCTCGGCGTAGCATATATGATTTAATTTGCGGAGTCTTACTGAGTATTTTATTAATGCAAACTCTGTGAACGTAGAGCGCCGTTTTGTATACTTATTATTTATTTCTTTTGAACTACTTCTTAGCATAACACATGTCACAGAAAGTTTTATGTGTAGAATATACAGAGGAAACTTGCGTCACGGACGACAGACCCCTTTTTACCCAGGTTGTATAGGTACTCCTCGGGGACACTGAATGCAATATATCGCTTTACCGCACAATCACGTCTCAACAAATCGATGTCCATTAAAATTGTAATGTCATGTACCGGGATGTAAACTTGAGTTACGTATCGCACAGGTATTAAACAACATGCATAGGTACATAAGTAGGTATACTTAATGCTCACATTACACATCGTTATTGTGTGTTTGTTCTGAACTAAGCCTGTTATCTCGGGGCAGACATGGCAGCCGGGTTAAACGGTTTGGTAAACTTGAGATTGCAATTATTTCTTGCTAACATTAAGTTAGCACTTGACATACTAGGCGCTCCACTTAGCTTAACTAACCCTAGTTCCCAGACGGCGACAGGTGAGATTAAGTGCGATCTACAAAACAGTATAAATTCATTTTGTCGCTGCGAAACTTTGTGACAAGTTGATGAATAATATTATCTTTTTGAAATTGAAATTTTGTTTTGAAGACTAGCCTCTACTTGAGTAATCTCTTCAAAGTGGGTCTTTGTTACTTAAGTCTTCTGATGCAACGAGACATTGATGCTAGACGTATACGTACCTTCGAAATTGTTTGAAACGGAAAACAATTGACTCCGACTTTTAAAACTTTTGTTCGATAATTGTAGCTACTTACATTTCCTTCTGGGCAAAGATCGTTCTCCAAGATATAACAGTTAATTCTATTGTTATAGCGAAACTCGACGGCGTGAAGACGTACATGCGCATGCGGCGGGTACCAACACACTTGCAGGTGAAGGTGATCAAGTGGTTCGACTACCTGTGGCTCACGCAGAAGTGCTCGGACGAAGAGAAGGCCGTCTCGTGTCTGCCTGACAAGCTAAAGGCTGAAATAGCTATCAATGTACACCTAGATACGTTGAAGAGGTAATAGTTGGGTTTTTATAATCGTCCTTGTCACTTGTTGATACCAGCTGCCCCAAGTGCGCAGAACGACGTGATGGAATATTTTAATTAAGTCAAATGAAATCGTTTATTTCCAGATTTAGATTGAACTAAAAACAAATATATATAATAACACAACATATGTAAATAAATATAATAGCTCATATCTCTGCATCAAATATGTTATGATAACCCAATAATATTCCGTGTTAGAAATGCCTACTCGTACTTAAGGGTCGATTGATTACCAACATCGTTATAGAAAAAGTTCTAGCAAGGTCTAAATATAGCGAAAAAAAAAAACTAACTAATCATAAACTAAACTTGATTATTCATACAAATACTGATTTTTTTTAGTCCACATGGGAAAAGTTTTCCAAGCTTATATTTTAGCTCAAATTATTAGCGTTCAGTGGAATACTGTTAGATCCCATGTAGTTTGCAGAAGTGGAGGAGATTAGTAATCCTTAGCGTATTCGCGGCACACATGTTACAGACGAATAAATGCTGTACCTTGCTAAACTGAATACATTGGATCAGGTGGACAAACACCAGAAGGACGGTTCCAAAAAATAACATAATATTATGATCTCTGAAATTTGACAATCTTATTGAAATAATTTTGGGGACTCCTCTAATAGACATTACAAAAGTTGATGTTGGTCCTGACAAGGACAAAGGATTGTCGGAATTCAACTCGAAGGATAATGAACTTGTCACTATCGAGCGAATTAGCTAGGCGCCCAAATGTCTTAGCCTTTAATTTAATTTGCGTTTAGTTTGAGGCCATTTAATTTTATTATGTTCAATTCTTAATTCAATTAGTGAGTGGTTTCGATCCCGAACGAATATATAGTTATTGTTGTATGTACCCATCTCACCAACATTAATGCACTGTAACAGTTTAAGCTTAATATGCCGTGTTGTATAATTAAAAAGAGAAACATTCGCTTTTTACGTCCATGAATTATGCAAAAGTGTTCGTTTATACGATCCGTAAATTTTTGTCGCCAAATGGCTCTTTTGTGCTTTTCTGGTTTTCTGCTGGATTCTTTTTACGTACGTTTTTGAGTACCTATACTCGTAATGTTTAATGTGTCACCTGTATTCACAACATCAATTTTGGATATTATAGCAAAACATGTTTAACCAAATATTTTCAGTATCACACATTGACACGAACTTACCGATTATTAGAAACATTAAACTTTACAACCGTTACAAAAAAGTAAAATTAGAACCTTTTTGCAGGGTGGAAATATTTCAAAACACCGAGGCGGGCTTTTTGTGTGAGTTGGTCCTACGGCTTCGGCCGGTTCTGTTCTCGCCAGGTGACTACATTTGTAGAAAAGGTACGTTTTGATTTTTGTGAAAATAAAGTTTAAGAGTAACATTTTGAGTATGAAGACTTAAAGTTATACCTCCCAAAAGAGGAAACAAAATAAAAGGAAAACTTTTCCGGGTACACTGTTAAAAATGTATTATGTATTTTCCTTAGGCGAAGTCGGGAAGGAAATGTATATAGTGAACCGAGGCAAACTCCAGGTGGTAGGCGACAACGGAAAGACCGTGCTTGCAACACTCAAGGCTGGTTCTTATTTTGGCGAAATTTCCATTCTGAACATGGGCACGGCAGGTAAACAACTTGGTAAATATCGCCAGGGCCCGAGACGCCACGCCATTATTACACTACTCTGTATTCTTGAAAAGTTTTGAAAAGCAAACGTTTCGAGGAGACGCTGCACTCAGGCCGAGGGAGCGGCCGCGACGCTACCAACAGGTTCTGGGACATCATTGTGACGACTGTTACCGCTGTCGGCTGCGCCTACTCACACACTAACGTCACTTGACGCCTGCCACGCTATGACGCACCCGACTAGCGCTAACTAGTTCGTGCCAATTGTATTAGGGAATGCTTTAAAATTTTAATTAATTTACAAATACGCATTTTAGATATGATTTCAGTTTTTTTATATGCTCTTAAAATATTCCTTTTCATATTGATACATACTTCAAAAGAAGAGATATTGTTGTGCGGTAAGCTTAACTACTTTTATTTGTTTCAAATCGGACTTCAGTGGCTTCATCTTAGATCCTCATCAAGGATTTGTAGCGTCTTGTGTCATGTGGTTTATTTGCATCTTAGTAACATCTCCTTTGGTTGTATTGAAGGCAGTGTCCCCGATCGCTTTGCATCCTTCCCGATTACCTCATATACTTGGCGTGACTTCTTGGTGCATGATCCCCCAATATTATTAACGTCACCTGCGTACGATCTTAATATCATACCTACTGTCGGTTTCGAAAATTATTTTTTCTAACTTGGATATCCTATGCAATCTGACTTGTAAAACTGCTTAGTTCTTTTACGGATTTCATATATCTACTGATTTTATTAATATTTAGCATTCGTATGTAAGAGTTTTTGTATTTTAAAGCTTTGTCTTGGTAATGGAGCACAATAAGAACCCTAGAGAGATGGCTTCTTATCTTTTTTTTACGGTCAGTTATTGTTTTTAAAATTGTGAACGCGATGTGACTCCGGATCCGTTTACCTACCTACCCTTCGTGTTGTCTAAATTTCAAGGTAGTTTTCGATCTTTTTACTAAACAAGCTTTATTTTTAATTCTTGAACCTGTGACTGAACTTCTCTTGTCATGTTTTCCCTGCCACCAATATCGGTTGTCCTGGTCTGGTGTTTCTTATGACCTGTTCTGTCTATGTGTGTGTGTCGTGTGGAATGAGGGATCAGAACAGCTCATAAGGGGGGGACCGGACGCCGGTTGGCATGGAGTGTGTGGATGACACGTCGACAGGCAACCGCCGGACAGCATCGGTGCGATCTGTGGGTTACTCGGACCTGTTCGTGCTCAGCAAGAAGGACATGTGGGATGTGCTCAAGGAGTATCCTGCCGCCAGGGTGCGCCTCGAGGCGATCGCCGTCAAGAGACTTGAAAAATATAAGAAAGCGCCTCTAGAAAAAGGTACTATTTGGCTAGTATATTATTTACGACAACAAATGTGCGTTTGATGAAGCAGAACATTTTCCGAATCAATAGATTGTTTCCTAAAACAAAGCTTTATTGCTTGTACGGACATAGTGAATTATTGCTTCCTGTAACAACCCTTTTCTGTTCATATTGGACATTGACCGAGTTAACGTTTGAGTTAGTATGTATTCTGTATTTTACTTATACTTCTGGCGTGAGGAAGCTTATAAGTGTTATAATGTGTGACTGTCTTGCAGTGGCCATGGGTCGTTGCCAGTCGACGCCCGGGCTGGTGGAGACGAGCGGGCGCGTGCCCATTGAGGACATGAACCTGCCGCCCGGGCCCCTGCTGCCGCCACCACATCCCTTACACCCGTCTTCCTACCGGGACCAGCTTTATAGGTGCTGTAGTCTCTTCAATATTATTTTCCCCTATCAAAACTCTAACAAAGGAGTACCATTTAAAATGTGTGTCGCTCTGGTTTAGCAATAATAAAAGGTGGCCCGAGGTGGGATCCTTGCAGTACTCGCGAGGGCAATGGTATGGTATTGGGCCTAAAAAACTCAGAATGAGAAAAAATCAGAAAATTTTGCTAGAACCGATTTCCAGGCTATGACATTCACCATGTACATAATAAAGAATCGCTTTTCGAAAAGATTGCCCTAACTTTGAGGTGGAGGGTGTTGTGATCAACCATATCGAATGCTTTGGGACGAACAGCTAACAGGCTCCTTGATAATGCAAAAATACCCTGTTTAATGACCTGATTGTAATAAATGATGTTGCAATTAAAATCGTTCTGTATATGTCACAGTTCGTCAGTAAGCCCCCTACGTGTAGCATCGCCGGTCGCGTCGTGCGCGTCGAGCGCGCGCAGCAGCGGCGCGGGCGGCGGCAGCGTGGCCACCGCGCCGCGCGTCATGCTCGACTCGCACGACGTGCTCGAGTGTGAGATCAAGCGCCTGCGCGAGCGACTGTACACCGTCGAGACGGAGAATGCTGCCATGTCTGCTAAGCTTAGTCAGCAGCAGTGGGAGGTGGATCAGAGGTAAGTGCAATGGAAGTACAATAAGGCTACTCGTGGTACATGTACAGGACTGCTTATTAACTTGAAAATGATGTATTGTGTGCCCAGGCTGCAAGAGATAGAGATGCAGATCTGCGGCGGGAGCTCGGTGAGCTCCTTGGAGGAGAACGAGCGGAACCGCGAGAGCATCATTTAACAGCGCGCCACGCCCGAGCGAGCGCGCCTGCAGTCCATGCAGACGTTGCACCTCGCCGCCGTCTACTGAAAAACTGACCAATGTACATCCCAAAACCCTACCCCCAACCCCCCACCCCATCCGTCTCCTCTTGTGACCTTGTGAACTTCGAAAGTACGATGAATTAGTGTTTTTATGAATAAATATTATTATGGAATATTTAAATACGAATTAACTTTATCAAATTTATATATACGTAGTATATACGACTCGCTAATTTTTGACGAGTGTCGTGGAGTGAGATTTTGCCGAGACAATATTATTATCTTAAATATCGTTTAGGTATCGAGGTGTAAGAGTGCGTGAAATGTGTACGCGCGGTTTACCGTTTCGTTGTGTTGCTGCGTCCTGCGTGTGCAGTGTGAGTACTTCCGTTCCTTCACTAGTGACCGTTGTAAGCTCTATGTAATGAACTGTGTCTATACGATCTTACCAATGAGTTTCTCTATTGATTCATGTTCAATATCGTGATTCTGTCTGTTTCTGCAATGCTATCTAGTAATGGCGAAATGTTTTCCTTTTAGTGATCGGAAGTTTGTATACAATGTTGTTGTGTATCGTATAATCAATAACTGATAATGTGTGCCAAATTAAGGTCAAAGTGAATGTGCTAAGGATAAGATTTTTGTGTTAATTCATAAATAGAAAATGTAATGGATGGTTTCTTATCCATTAAATTTGAGCTTTAATTATTATAAAAATCCCGGAAGACTTGATCATTGACCCATTTTAAGTGTTATGTTTCAATTAACCTGATCTTTGATATATCGTAACAGTCTAGGGAATAGTTCATTCGTCACTAAATTTGGTATAATCTATGTATATTCGCGGAATAATATTATTACATTCTGAAGCAGTTTTGTCAGTTTTAAGAACATAAAACGACCATAGTATGTTGTAATTTGTTATATAAAATGGATTTAATACCTATGAAATAAGAGAAGTAGCTTATAACTGGTAATAACATCAGTTTTGGTAATATAAGATCAATACTGCCAAATAAGATTTAAGTAGATACAAAGTTTTAATGTAATGATATTGACAATCGACTAACAATGTTTTGTACTTGTATTCTTTCTATTTACTGTATTGGGTTATGAAGACGTCGTTATGTAAAATCGATGTGTCTACATAAATGAATTTGATTGTTGCAGCTTTTACAATAGATAATAATATGTTTGTCAGTTATCAGAATTACTTTAGATATGTGTTTTGAAATAGACCAGTACACAATATAAAGTGGTACCAAAAATATGAGAACAAAGTAACTTAACTCAGCTCTAAGTGAATTGTAAATAATTATTCTAATATCTATGATACGTGTTTGTAAGCCGTTTTAATTGAAAACCGTTTGTTTTGGAAGCAAAAGTTGCCCAATATGTATTCTTGAAAATAAGGAGTGTGGCGTTGTTGTAGGCTTTCTGTTTGTGTTCACAGTACGCAACACGTGCACGTGCCGTGCTCGTGCTCGTCTGACGTTAATGTAACACGCTGTAGGGTGAACTGCCGCTCGTCTTGTCAGGTTCAGTTCATGCGTCGATCACTTATTAGTTAGTTCGAATCGTACTTTTCATTTCCTAAACGCCCGAAGAATATAATAGATAGGCGATAAAATTTTTAAACTGTAAATAAAATATTTATTTATTGTTATTATATTCCATAAATTTTTCTTCTTACATATTTCTCGATTATAAAATGGTAAGAGAGATGCATTATGCAATTGAATACTTATATTTAACGAAAAACGAAAGTGCTTTTTATCATAATAACTAGTAGGTTTATGAGTGCCCTGTGAGATCTGCTGGCGGGCGGCACCGCTCGCTCGCGACACCAGCTCGAACCGATTCCTTTTGTAATAATTATTATAAGTGCTAATTCTTTACCTTCACACGAAGCAGACATGTTCTAATGCGGTGACCGTATTATTTGGATGGAAATCGAAACGCGGTTCAGTAGTTTTGCAGTAACCAGGCTTGTGCATCTTAAATTGGAAATTAAATTATGTATCGCACATGATTCATTTTATTGTTAATAAAAAGATTATGATAATACGATTCGTGCTTTTTATTTCTCACCCACCTGAATATATTTAAAGATTGCCGCATCCCAAACACAGGGCGCAAGAAGAAAAGTCATTCACACGAGTGTTTATAGGTAAGGTAAAGATTTGTATTAAATTAAACGAGGAAGCGCATGCTCCGAAAACTGAAACATATCGCAATTTACACAGGAGCGGAAAAAATGAGAGATAGGTATACAAAACGAAACGTTGGAAGCGAAAAGAAAAAAGGAGCGAGGGAATAGATTAACATAATATTACGATTAAATAGGGCTATAGTCACTGACACTCGTAGAAAGTAAAGTGGGAGATATTTCAAAACTTTGAATAAAGATCTATGGCACTTGAGTAGGTAAGAATATCCTGCAGCGGCTGGTGATAATACACGCTTTGTCTGCCTAACAAAGGATACGCATAGATGATGTTATGTAGGCACGTTTTTTTGAATAGAAATCTGGTATACCCGTGGCCTTTGAACGAACGAACAGATACCGGTGATGCTGGTCTGAATATTGAACAATGAAATGTAGGTTTTGGTAAATTGGATAACATTGCTTGAATCTATAATATTCACATTTACGACGTTGCTGGCCAATATTGAACTTATATTATTATTGCTTGTTATGTTTCGACGCTGATAGCTCTTTCGGTAAAAGGAACCGCTATTAACCAATCTTCACAAACCATCTAAATATCCCCTTCAAAGAAAACAATGCTATACAATAGTTACGTATTTCTTCCTAATAAAATTTTCAACGTCGATCTAAAGACAACGCAAGAGTTATCGTATCATCAGAATTAAATATTGATACAGCTTTCGCAAGCATTGCCTCTGCAGATGAAAGATCTAAATATGAATGCACATATATCTACAGGCGGGAAGCTATTCAATAGGAAGAAACACTCTTGAGAGGGCGCCTACTTTGTGAGGTTACCGGGATTCCCACTCTCCGTTAATATTTTATTTGGTTCTAACGCGCAATCCACTGGGTTACCGAGTGTTTGTTCATGTACTTTTATTTACCTACCCGTATTTAAGACGGGCTGAATAACATTTTGTTGTAAACTCGGAAAGTTTTCATGTTGTTGTTTTATTAGCTGTCAACTGTTTTAACGTGGTTTAAAGTATTTTTTTTTGTAAGGTGAAAAAAAGGTTTCCACTTTGACGGCTGCGTTGAGGAGAATTATCTTCCAGCTTTTCAGTGCGCGAGTTTCAGTTCTATTAAAATATTACATTAGAAAAAGATTTGAGGACTTGTTTTTATTTTCAAACTAACTCGTTTTACGGGACAATTTGTTTAACAAGTTAGACAAACGCAAGTGCACACACAAATACAGTATCTACTAGTACTATAGCAATATAGTAGCATTTTTTTTTTTATAACAGGATAAGAAAACCTCATTGTTTTATATTATTATAAAGGCAGAAAACCCATAACCTGAACGAATTCTTCATTCAAACTTGGCAATAAAACCCGTATGAATAATATTGTATAAGATTTCAAACACTCCAATAGCTCAATATAAACTAAAGCAGTTCATCTTGAATAATAAAACTGCATATTATAATATGTTGATCGCCAATATTTGTATTTGATCGAATGTTCTGAAGATCCAATATACTTTAAGCGTCAACATAAACAAAGAACAGTGAGAACGAACCCTCTGGTTTAAGGCTATACTACTATACATATTCGTAGGTAATATACAGGGTGGCAGGTAAGTCGGCGCGCCAACTGAAACCATTGATTCAGCACATGATTCGAGACCCCCTTTTTTAGTGCGTGGGAAATCATCAAATAACTTCTCTCGATTTGGGCGGAGCGGGAGGGTGTATCAGACTCTTACTGACTAAAACCCACCCGTGTTCCTTCAGTTGCCTGTGGTAGGCACGGTGACCCTTCCGGACTTTCCTGCAACCCTGGCAGATTCAGACCCCCTGCGCTTAAACTTTTCGTCGGTTATTCACCATTTGGACAGCGTAGGTATTGCCCTTTTCCATAAAACAGCAGTGTTGTTTTTTGATAAGCGACGCAAATATTCTATGCTAGGGGGTCTAGAATCAGATGCTGAATTATTGGTTACAGTTGGCGCGTCGATGTCGGGTTGCCACCCTGTATACAGCGTGTATCAAATAGGTGTGATCATATTTAAAGGTGTGGTACAGATCATCAAACTGAACAACTTTCTCCATGGTCCAACGTCATAATCGCGAAAATATTATTAACTATCCCATACAAAACTTCAATACCTACTCGACCCAAATGTATGGGACGGCTGATTATTATTTACTTGTACCACACCCTCAAATATGACCACACCTTTCTGATACATGCTGTATACAGGACAGTATACATATTATATATATATATGTATATATTTATTTATCACATCATAAGAACACCTACTAGAACTTTAAAATTGATTGTTATTTGGCAGATATTTATCAGCTTTATAATTAGCAGTATTTTCTATATGTATCTTCACTAGTACAAGCGGGTGTGAAAACTTATTTATTCAAGTGGGAAAACCAATTAATTACGTTAATCAATTCATCTTTAACTAACTACTATCGTTCCACGCCACTATAATCTTACAAGTGCGGTGGGATCCAACAACTAATTATCTTCAATTTCGCAAATGCGAGTACAAGTCGTAAGTGGCAACCAGTCGCTGCCGACCACGGACGATTGAATCCGCCCCGCCTTTTATAAAATGCCTCGATTCCATTGCTGCACACAAGTACTTACTTATAGAACACAAGTTCCGCAAGTACAACAGCCAAAATATTGTTGAAAACATTGCAGAGGCACATTAATTACCAAATTCCTGCCGCGTCTTACACTTTATTGGTGATTCCGTGGCTCGTACAGGAATATATGTCTCTTCGAGCTTTCTTAATCCCGTGCTCGGCTGTTAAGGAATATCATTCGTCTGCATTCCTTCCGCTTGGGTGCGCTTAAATCTGAACCGCAGAGCCTGCACTGTGCTGACACCAGCGCCATATATTTAAGGATATTTGCAGAACTCGGCTCTTTGTGCAAATATAGCGCTCATTTAAACTGCGATTTAAAAAAAAAAGGTAAAATGTTTATTTGACAAAACGTACGCTATGCCGGCCGCAGTGGAGATTCCATTTTTATTTTCTTTCGGGAGAAATAAAACCTAAAAGATGTATCAACGTAGCTTGTATTGGGAAAGTTTAAAGCAGAGTATAGCAATAAAATGTTGGAAAAATTGATTGAAAAATGTGAAGCCACTTTTAGAAAACGTTACTAAAATAACCTAAACAACATAATGTAACCCGCGTAAATCACGCTCCAAACGTGTTAATTTTAGATTAAAACATGAGCTGCTACTTAATTCATAACAAAAAAAAACAAATTGCTTTAGGGAAACGCTCCGACACCGAGTCACCGCACCGCCCGGGCAAGATATTCTTTCAAACAACTATTATTTTTCTTCCCTTTGTTAGAGCTTAGTTTTGTGGATTTTATACCGACTAAATCTAATTCAGAATCCATCAATACCTACAATAAAAGTCAGTAACATTGTCGCCGGCGACGAGGGTCGAGCCTCTAAGGAGCCGCATCCACGACTTCACACGATGCTATTATTCAAGTATTGAACGTGATTACAACCCAATCTTGTTTGTTTCTTTGCTCGTTGCTAGCACAGGCCGCTAGACCCCCCCCCCCCGCACTATAGCCTTTGAAATAAGACCTTCCAGTTCGGCTATAGTGAATTTACTTTACGATAAGTATTCTTTTCAATTCAGACGACTTAAACATATATTTTTCATAATTTATTGCGAAAATAATGTCGAAGGAGATTTATTTTGCATATAATAAGGGCTTTAAATTAATGAATGGTAATAAATAAACGTGAATGATTGAATACCGTATCGTCGAAAATATTTTAATAATCCTTTCAATTAATTCAGCGATGAACGACTTCTGAATGAACTTGAGCTTTCCATATCATGCGATATGCAAATCCCTAAAGTGCGTACCTACCTACTAGTGCGTCGATGTAAATAAGATAAAGTTGCTACCGAATACGGTACGGTATCTATCGGTTTTGATAGAATTGTATCCAGGTTTCATTTGAATGAATCTCTCTGAGAAGCTTTGCCGAGATCAATCGTTTTCAAATAAAATCACGAAAGCGGCAGTAGTGAATAGCTAACGTGAAATAAATAAATCAATTTGCGGCGTGCGGAAGGAGTGGTTGTTTTCCAAAACAATTTGCATTTGTTTTGAATTAATTTCCTTAATACCGCAATTAAATTGGCAGTGTTCAAGCAGTACGTACTGTTTTCCTAGCGAGAGCGGTGTAATCACCGTGCTGGTGGTTTTATTTCACTTGCCGCCATTGAAAATCCATTAAAATTTTAATTCTCCCAGCGGTAGGGAAAGAGCGAAAATGTCGTAATAAAACAGTAAAAAGTCTTTCTCAAACAAAATTACTTAAAGCTACACTCGGTTGGCTAGTACTAATGCTTCTGTAAATATTGATTGTTTGCTGTGCAGATTAGATGTAGCCGAGTATGTTGCCAGCTCCCCATTTTTGGGGATACAGAGGGGCGTGTAATTGGGAAAAACATGAACAACTTTCATGTTTAATTTGTGAGTCGGTTTTTCTCCGGTAAGTAATTTAGGACCCGTATTAATGAAACACTCCCGTGTGAGGGAACCTTTTGAATTGAATACCTCTTGATATGCTGATTTGATTAAAAACACCACGGGTGTACAGAAATAAGATTAGTGGCCTCTAAAAATAACGTCTTTGAAAGCAGTTTTTGCTTGCACAATAGGATTTGTGTACCTAGTGTGTTACCAAACCTTGGCAGTATAAAACACGTAAACTACACCAGTAAAATTAATCAGACTAATTACTAGAGTATTATGACTAGCATATTGAACGATATAAGTGTGACGTTGTTTTCGATAGGGATCGAGTATGCTTTTACAGCGAAAATCGATCCATTTTCAATAGCCCTCGACAGGAGCGTAATCGAGTCGATTACGGTGTGTTCGCATTTGATGATTTTATGAACCAAGAGTTAGTATTAATCGTTTTTACGGCGCAAAGTTGTCAAGAGCATGATTTGCTTTGAATTTAAATTTCCTATTATGAAGTTTAAAACATCAACTTTATCAATCGTGTGAAGTCCTCTCCGTCCGCCAGTTGCTTATACTGCTCACTACCCTTTTTTTTTTTTTGAGGATGGGAAATCATCAATTGACCCCTCCCGCTCTGGGTGGAGCGGAAGGGAGTGTCAGACTCTTACTGACTAAAACCCACCCGTGTTCCTTCCTTGGCCCTTTATGTTCCGGGTCAGCGGTACCCCTTTCGGATGATCCGCGCTTTCCCGGCAGGCTTGGGCCCTAGTGGGCCCCCTCTTCGATGCTGACATCTCTTTGAGGCGCGCGTGGAACACGTACGCGCCGTCCAGCACGGGCTTGGTCCTGATCGGACGGTGAGCTAATTACTCACCGCCCGCAGGCCCGCGCCTACGGTGGCCGGGAGTCGTCACGCGGCTCCCGACGCTCGGAGCGTCCACCGCGGCGGCTTGGATGGGAGACTCTCTCCCTCTCCCGTCCCGCCACCTCCTTCGCTAGCATGACTGCTTCGCAGAAGGAGGCGACTGCCTCCCACTCCCCCTCGCCCCGGGCCATGGCTTGAACCAGTGCCGGGCGTGAGAGGTCGCCGCCGCTGCCGATCGCCTCTACGAGGACACGGCGGTGCTCCGCCCATGCAGGGCAGGCCCCCACCGTATGCTCCACCGTGTCCTCGGGGCGATCATGGCAGTGGTGACACCCAGGCGTTTCCTCCCGCCTGATGATGTGCAGGAACCTCCCGAAACATCCGTGTCCGGTGAGGACCTGCGTCAGGCGGTAGGTGAGGACGCCGTGACGCCTCTCTAGCCACTCCTCAAAGAGGGGTCTTATCGCCGCCATCGTGGCGTGCCCTGCGCTGGGTTGCGACAATCGCTCTTTCCATGACGCCATGAGATCGCGCCGGAGGTCCGTCCGCTCCGCCGCGATTTGCCGCGGAAACGGGGTTTCCCCCCGGCGTAGTGCCTCCGCGCGCCACTCATACAGGCGCGCGAGGACTATCGCCTCCAGATCCCACGGCGGCAGTCCGGCAAGGAGGCTTGCCGCCTCGCCCGAGATCGTGCGGTACCCCGGATCAGCCTTACGGCTACCACCTTTTGGGGCGCGTTCAGATAGTGGGTGGCTCTCCGCCGCAGTGAACGCGCCCACACCGGGGCCCCATATGTGGCCATGGACCGCACGACCCCCGCGTAAAGCCTCCGGCAGGAAGCGTTTGGACCCCTCAGGTTGGGCAGGAGCCGCTTGAGGGCGGCCCCAGTCCGTTCCAGTTTGGGGGCCAAACGTCGGAAGTGCTCCACGAAGTTCCACCGGCTATCGAGCACGAGTCCTAAGTACTTCATCTTGGACTCGACGCCGATGTGAACCCCTCCTACCGTTAGTTGGGATCCCGATGGTGGCCTGTTCCGGGGCCCATGGAAAGACATGGCCTCGGACTTGTGCAAAGCCACCTCGAGACCCAACTGCCGGATCCTCTTCACGACTATCGCAACCCCGCGTGTCATCGCGTCGGTTGTCGCCGGATGCTACCTCCCCTGCGCCAGGACCAGCGTGTCGTCAGCGTAGCACACCACGCTGACGCCATCAGGGAGGTCAGCCCGCAGCACCCAGTCGTAACCGATGTCCCACAGGAGCGGCCCAAGAACCGATCCCAGTGGGACACCGCACGACATCTCTCGCCGGTTCCACTCCCCGTCGCGACCGGGGTAGATGAGGGCTCTGTCCGTCAGATATGCCTCCACTATTCGACGGAGGTAGGTTGGCACCCGGTGATACCGGAGTGCCTCCCCAATGCAACTCCAGGGCAGGGTGTTCTGCTCACTACCCTGAAGCAACATTCGAAAGTGAATTTTGATAAAGCAATTATACCATCTAGGCGAAGAAAACCTGTAGTCCTCTCCCGTCAGCCCCATGTTTAAACACCCATTTGTAAATAAATACTTCTGTTTTTTAGGTCCATGTTAAAATAACCTCATCGATAATCGACATACATGCATTAAATAGCAAAGGATGTAAGAAAAAATTGTATGAGTATAAAATGACCTAGGACGAAACCGAAAACCTTCTAAATGGTGGTGCATTTAGAAGGTTTTCGGTTTCGTCCTAGGTCATTTTATACTCATACAATTTTAAACTAGAGTAAAACTGCGCACTCACCCTCCCACACACACTCATTCATCTACATTCTACACAAAAGGAGGCCTCTACATCACCATATTTTTGCATTAATTTTTATATTGTTAGAGCTGCTTTACTTGTTAGCTTTTAAATGTCATATTTATAAAGAAGTGCGCTGTTTGTCTGAGATACAGATATTAAATTATATAGTTCAGACACAGATGTCTTGTAAAACTTATTAGATTAAGCATAAATGATCATATTGTATTGTTTTGCATTGTATTGAAGAGAATAAATAAATTAGTGTAGGTAGATAGGTATCTACCTACACTAATTTAATAACTCTAATTTACTAGAGAAAGTTTTTGACAGTGTTTTTAGTGCTATCTCTGCCTGTTTCAACTTGAAAATAAATAATTTTCAGTGCCGTAGTAGTTCTTTATCTAAAACTCATTTTCCTCCGTTTCGCTATACACAAAGGACAATTTGTACATTTTTTAAATAATAATTTGTGTTATTTGTTCCAAACTGTACCAAAGGGCATGGATTTTTTTAACAAAAAGTCCAGCCTTTGTGAACGCTCTTTTGTTTTCTGATGTTTTGCTAGTTAATTAACAACTGTGAAATATGTTGCATCCGTAAGGTTTGGAACACACGTGTGACATAGTTATAGTGCGAGATCCGGTGTCACAAACATAATTTACCCTCATCTGTTATTTGACGATGACAATGATTATTAGTTATATAATATATACATTGATAAATTGCAAATGCGTTGCCTAGCTAAAATGCGTACCGATGCTGTTAAACAATATAAATTCTAATTAACTTTTTTCACAGGAACTCGATATACTTAACAAAAGTATGTATTGATTACTCGGAAGGAAATCCTGTCTGTCGATACATAATACAATTATATTATACAAGCATATTATAATGCCAATTTGCCTAAACGAATTAACGTTAAAATAATACAACAATTCCAAAACACAGTATTCAGGGATGCTTTTAATGCACCATGGTACATTACAAATGACGACCTCCACCGAGACCTTCAATTGAAACTCGTCACCACCATCATCCAAAAAGCTGAAGCTCACGAACACAGACTGCACCCGGCATGTGAATGTAGAGGCAATCCAGCTGCTAGACAACACGAACGTATTGCGTAGGCTAAAGAGAGCTAAACCATTTGAGTTAATGTAGTGTTTATATAGCGAATTAATTATAGTAACAATGCTGTGCTATACATATAACTAGAAGAAAGTATTTTTATCAATTATCAGACCCTAATTGGCACTTTTTTTACACAATTTCGTAGCACTTACTACGATATAGAAAAAAAAGTAAAAAAAAAATATTGTCAGTTACAGTTAAATAGCTTATTAAGCTATTAGGATATATTGTAATCAACTACTAAGAACTTTAGTTCGTATTAACACAGGAGAAAAAAATTATCTATTTCGCTGATTTGTTATTGAATCGATTTTTTTAAGAAATGAATAGTTATTTGTTATACAAGAGTGCAAAGTTGCTTTTTAACCGCGTGTTCAATTTTGATGACCGAACAAGCGAAGGATTCTAAAATTGAATCACGAGCGCAGCGAGGGATTCAAAATTAGAATCCTGAGCGTTAGCGAGGGAATCAAAAGAGCACGAGGTGAAAAATCTTTGCACTCGAGTGCAACACGTAACTTTTCATTCCACCTCAGCGAGGAAATGACTAAATGCAAAAAAAAAACGTTTACAATCACAAGATAGGTACACTTTTATTTCAGTTTAGGTATTAATTACTACATTATGACAGGTAAGTATTACAGAATAATCTTTAAATTATAACAAAATAATACTAAGGTATAATTAAGAAAATTTTAAAGTAACGTTGCTACAGTTATTTAAATTGAGTGTAATATTTTTGTTTGGTACTGTAATATTGGTGTTAGTCACTTGTGTACTGTTTTTCGGTAAACTATCTGTCATACTTAATAGTTGTACCGATTCATCGGATTCCCTTGGCGTGAATGTTGGAGAGAGAGGGAGATGGTTAGGTGTTTCATAACGGCTTATTTTTGATGTAGAAGGGCCAGTCCAAGGATCCGATTGAGGCTCTTTCAGTGTAATGGCTCCTACGATGCCTTCACATATTTTAGACTTATTTTGGATGGAATCCTCTATTTATCCCTCTACAACTGCATTGGACTTCCAGCCTCCGTGGCGCTTAAGGGACAGGAGATCAGCTTCGGAATCAGCCAAAAGTGTGGCTGAAGTTCGTCGGAAACAATGACCCGTGTACAACAGGGGTTCTGGAAGTTCAAGAAATGTTGCTATTTCTCGTGGGATACTGCCAATTTTATTAGTACCCATAGGCTGTCTAACACACTTTCCATTGCGATACTGTAGAAAAAATCGATTGATTGGAGTGTTAGGCGGGCGTAAGGCTTGATATTTCTCAACAATCGTTACGTATTCCTTGCGAATGACGAAGTTGCGGTCTCTTTTTGTCTTTGTATTAGGTAAATTAATTAATAGTAAGTCATCTGAATGTTTCTCAATGTTTTTGACATTAAGTTGTGTTAGTTCATTAGTTCGACATGCTCCGTTTATTCCAATAATAAGAACAACCTGTAACGTAAAGAGTATTGTAGTAGATAAATGAATAAAATTGATATGAACGCATAATTATGCCTATCAACATCTACTAAGTATACTATTTAATTGAGATTAATATACTTAAGTAGATACTGAATGTGCAACTGACTTACTTTTGCCGCCAAATTTACGGAATCGGGTGCTTCGTTAAGAAACTTTTCAATATCAGATACTGTGAAAACCTTCGATTTTTTTGGTTGATGACCAGATGAGGCTCTTTTTAAAAATGCCACTAATTTAGGATAGGTATCGATATGTTTGTCTTTTTTCATCTTTATTGTTGCTTTTAGCATCGAATACGTACTCCATAGAGTGCTTGCTTTCTTGTTCTCGGATAATTCTATAAAATATGCCAGCAAAACGTTTTCTGAGAAAGTTTTGGCTCCTTTTGCTAGTCGCCACGTGTTGAACATATCGTACTGTTTTAAATACTTCTCGCGTGATTGTTGAGGGAGAAAGCTCATTTGCGCATTATTAACAGTTTCAGTCAATTCTGTTGGCGTCAAGCAAACTTCCTCGTCGCTAGAATCACTCATTTTAGTTTTTTCACTTGTTTTCAAGTTTCTTGTTTTTAATATAAGGTTTAACAATGACGTGAAAAAATGCCGCGTAAAACACCGCGTACAAAGCAAATTGAAAAAAGAACACCAAGAAGGTTCCGAGTCTGAGTTTTTAACAAATTAAAAAAAGTTGTATGATATATTCGGCACCATGGAGGTAGCAGTAAATAGGTTTAATGTTTTTTTTAATTCACAAACTTAGTGCACACGATGTTCTAAATTCAATTTACTTTATCCTATAGAGAATAAAAACGGCTTTTCCACTCAGATATTGAAGATTAAAAATACTCTTTCCGAGATGGTGGGATGAAAAGGTTATTTCATACCCCCACCCAACAAGTCAAAGTCAAAGATCTTTATTGTGAGACAGTGGTTACAGAGTTGTTATTATGTTAATTGGTGTGCTTTTGCACTGCTCCAGCGTGTTAGGCATACAATAGTTTACAATTTGTTTTATTAGACCTAAGTTTATGTGATATATTATATTAATTCAAATAGACATTTCAATTGTAATAGAGCTTTATTTTGCATCAAAACATAAAAACAGTTTGCCACTAACTCATCACGAATCTGTCGGACAAAAATTCATGTATATATATATATACATATATTATTGTGGTCTGTTTACTAAGAAGTCATATAATATTTTAAAAAAAAAATTAAAGTTTTCAATTTCTCTTATTTGCTTAGAGCTCCCTAAGCAAATAAAAGAAATTGAAAACATTATTTTTTTGGAAATTGAAAACATATTATAAATTCGTGAGGACATTCCGAAGAAACTTTTAGAAAGTAGGGCAGTTTTTGAGGGCATATTATTTGCTATTTTGTCGGCATGCCGACGGGAGTGCAGGTTACCAAACCTTTCACTATTGGTTTTTACGAACGTATATAGCAACCTCGTAGATATAGAGGGCAGGAAAGGTTAAAATCTTAAGCTTTTCAAAATATGGCACATAGCTATCTGGAGCTCGTATGCCACAAACGGCTGTAAGACATTTCTTTTGAGCCCTAAAAGCGAGTTCCCTGTCTGTGGCATTCCCCCAATAAATTAGTCCATATCTAAGCGTAGACGTTACATAGGCATGATAGGCGGTTAGTACTGCTGATTGATTAGAATTGAAGTATTAGGTAGCCTTAGCAAAATTTTGTCAAATCAATGGTTGCCTAGATTTTAGATGTTATGTTTTCAGCGCGAGCGAGGAGAGTGACAGAGAAGCGTTGCGCGCGCCACTCCAAGTGACAGACAGAGAGAGAGAGAGAGAGAGAGTTATTTTAGAGAGTTCCTCTAAAATATTTTTTTTCCGACCGTGTAAGCACGTTCCATTGATCACATACTGGATTCAAGTCAGATTAAACATTAACAATGATATTTTTTTTTATCAGCGACAATAGATAATTGTAAAATAAGAAGTGTTTCTGTTTCAAAATGTCACCGAAAATCATCCATCATCACCAAAAATTATTGTTTGATATAATATAAATCGTAGAAAACTAAAATTTAAAATACTTAAAACTGAAATAAAATGAAAACTGAATAATTTAAATTCGCATAAAAAGTCAATAACAATTTGAAACGAGCCCTTACAAAGTTTTTTTAAAATACTTAGGTTATTATATGTGTGTAATAATGTTATAATGTGTAAAAGAACAAGAATTTAATTTGAAGAGATCTGCTTCAAAGGTATGATTTTCTGCAAATTTGCATCAAAATTGTGGTAGAAATTCGTAAAATACTTTTCAAAATTGATAACAACTTACTACCTAGATACAAAATATTGCAATAAAACTATAATCTCAGAAGACTGCATTTAATTCAGCTATTCCTAGAAGTCAATGCAACCAAACATCAACCTAGTATGCATTTCTCAGCATGTCTGTGTCCCGCCAAGCCTAAAGGGTTGGGGCTGCGCTCTGACGTCACGGCCGGGGGGTGTCGGTATATTTAGTACACACTAAACCTTCGCCACTGGGGCCTGAAATAGTCGGAGCTTTATGTAACACGGACAAGACACACATTTCCTAGCTTTCCACAAAGGTCAAACGTTTTGACAGCTTTAATATAAGATGCGAATCAGAATTCATTGCGTCTCTACGAAATGTACCATTTGTTTTGCTTATGAGGAATTGGTACCGTTTGGCTGGTGTCACTTTACGTACATGATTATGATCACCGCAAGTGTAGGTAAAACAGTTAAGAGCTTTCTCAAACATCAGTGATGAGAGTAATTTAATTTTGCACTTCAACCGAGCCTTTTGTTTCATAAACAAGTGATCTCAATCAAAAATCCAACAAAAGTTCTACAAGCGCCTGAGCGAATAAATAACATTTCTAATAATTTAGAGTTATTCAGGACATTTACAGATTCGTCCAACACATACGTAAGCCACTACGCCAGGGCTATTTACAAGTTTTATTGCTCTGCACCGCGATCCGCAAGGCAACAACCGGGTCCCTAGTTGGGCAACATTGACGTAGGAGGCACATTATGTAGGTGATAGGTACTAGGTTCATTCTGACCTTTAGGCTAGGTTACATTTTACCTGTTTCTGGAATTAGTGCGACTTTCAATGTGGGTAACATTGAAAGTCGCACCCTTAGATTTAAATAATAATAATGCCAACCTGTTACTGTCCCACTTTAAAGACGACACAGAGAAGGTGCGAGCGTTAATAACCTGCACGCTGGCTAAAGGCGAATTGGTGATTTGATTTGATTTGATTGACTTTCGTTTTAAATCCAGGTTTCCTCACGATGGTTTACTCCACCGATGTCAGTGATGTCTAAGACAGAAATACATCAAAAAATTACTATTGTGCGATGGATGGAACGAAACATTGACATAATTCGATTTTGCATATTTTCTAGTTACGTCAAACGCAATAAATAACTAAAAGCAACTGTAACTGCAAATTCTATTAAACATAGATCTCGATAACCGATCAAAAATTCACAAACAATGCTGCAGAAACCGATACTGTTTCCCGTACAACAAAATATTCAATATCTGAGGGGACCGCGTTACGAGTGTAGGTAACGGTGGTGCCTCCATATATTTCTCCAGCATCTGCTATCTGTTGCGACCGCAGGTACTTATTACTACCGTTACTGGGAATCGATTTACTGTTTTCTCTAGTAAAATGAACTAAGTTACACAACAAGCTGTTATGATAAAACTATTTTTTATAACAGCCTATCAAACTCCACGTTTGACCACAAAGATCCACTTGTAGTCTTATACTAGACGAGTTGTGTGTGTGTGTGATTGTCGTTAACATCGATATCCGTGTTAACATCACAATTAATAGGTGAAGGCAGTTTGGCATTGATATTTTCGTAATTGATGATCAAGTTATTAAGTAATGCTGACTTATCCAAAATAATTCCTAAGTAATTTGATACACATTTTATCTCGTGTTAAAATAATCCAGTTAGCATAGGTTTATATCTATAAACCTATGCTAACTGGATTATTTTAGGCCTTGGAGCTGACTGCCAAACGTGCATGAGACGTACCTACGTAGTGAAAATTCGATTGTAGAGGTTCTGTATTCATCCCATAACATCTTCCAAGGAAGTAGACCCTTCCTGGTATCCGACAATTGACGTAGGTATCTGCATCGTTAACCATGTTTGGTTTATCCCGTTGTTAAACATTTAACAAGTTACATAAAAATATGCAAGCATTTTTGCAATAAAGACGTGCTGACAAACTTATATTTGTGCGGTGTACCGTGTCAGGAAATCACGCACGGACTGCCCCGCACAATGCAACACCTTACACTATTCAATATGCATATTGTATTGTTCATTGACTTATGCATATAAAGGTAGCAGAGACTTGCTCTTCGTAATTATTGTGTCACGATCTCGTGTCTATTGTTTTAGTTATTCGGTTCTTGAAGGAACTTTCGTTGACCACGAAATGCCTTGACATTTTAATGAAATAGAAAACAAATTGTTGGCTAAGGTAGGAACTGAAGGATAGAAACCAGTTCTTGCTAAGGTATGAATGACCTTTAGCGCTTAAGGATAAATGAAATAAGAAAAAAAACTCTTCAAGTAATGGTTTTTCTAAAACAGTTGGGTACGTATTAAAATCCCGAAATCTCATAATAACTATTACTGAAATACTGACGTCCAAAACAACGAAATTCAAAATACCGAAAGTTTTAAATGCCGATAGCCGTTATATCGAAATATAAAATACCGATGTCCAAATGCCCGAAAGGATGAAACCCTGAATGAACGAAATCCCGAGTGGACGAAATACCGATGGATGAAATCCCAAAGAGCGGCGACTGAAAACATTACTGTGAGAATCTTGGAGGCAGATTGTACGATTCGTCATTTTGAACTGAGTGAAATAGGTAAGGTTAGGTTAAAACTGTGACGTGCGATCCATGGCCCTGTATGGGGCCCCGGTGTGGGCCTCTGACCTGACTGCCGGCAGCATCGCAGTTTTGCGAAAGCCGCAGAGGGCGATGGCCGTCAGAGTCATCAGGGGGTATCACACGATCTCTTACGAGGCGGCTTGCGTACTGGCCGGATCCCCGCGGGACCTCGAGGCGAAAGTACTCGCGTCATTGTATCGGTGGCGCGAGGAAGCGAGGGCGCGGGGCGAGGGTACGATGCAGCGGCACATGGAGCTCCGTCGGTCTCAGCTTCGCGAGGTCCTGGTGGTGGAATGGCGGGACAGGCTTTCACGGCCTACCACCGGCCTCGTCACCATCGAGGCGGTCCGGCCGGTGCTCGAGCGCTGGCTCGGGAGGAGGCACGGCTCCCTGTCGTGTCGGGTGACGCAGGTGCTCTCGGGGCATGGTTGCTTCGGGAAGTACCTGTGTCGGATAAACAGGGAGCCGGACGCCCGGTGTCACCACTGCGTGGACTGCCGGGAGGACACGGCGCGGCATACGCTGGCAGAGTGTGCCGCTTGGGAAGAGCCGCGCCGTGCCCTCATCTCAGAAGTAGGCAGTGACTTGTCGCTGCCAGCCATAGTCGAGTCGATGGTCGGCAGCGACAAGTCCTGGGACGCGGTGGTTTCCTTCTGCGAGACAGTCGTCTCGCAGAAGGAGGCTGCGGAAAGGGAGAGGGAGATCTCGTCCACTCACCCTGCCCGCAGAAGGCGCACCGGAGGGCGGACAACGCCCTCTTCCAGCCCCCCTATATGGGTCCAGGGGCGACGGACTCGGGGACGTCCGTCGCCCCCCACACACCAGGACCCGTGGTGGCGGCGCGTAGTGTTCGACGCGCGCCCCTCTTAGACGTCGCGTGGGGAGTCAAACACCTTACTCCCCCCCCGGCGTAGTTGTGAGATGGAACACTGGGGTGGTTTTTAGTCAGTAAGAGTATGACAGACCCCGCCGTCCGTCCCAGGGCCTTGGACATCCATGAGGATTTTTCACCCCGGAAACAAAAAAAAACCGTGTCAAACCGCGCGCGAAGCGAGCGTGCCGAGGCAGCGGCCGGCGATTGCCAAAAACGACTAGGATACACAGTATTAATAAACTGTAGGCGCGTTGTCCATTAGGTATTTCATACATTGTTAAAATGGATCTTCGGGATTTTAAACTTCGGGATATGGATCTTTGGGATTTTAAAGCTTTCGGGCAAATGAACTTTCGGGATTTAAAACTTTCGACCAAACAATCATTCGGCGTTTAATTTTCCGGGATTTCTTCCAAAAAAACTTTAAAATACGGTCTTTCAAATGTCGGTATTGTAATACGTACCCAAACCGTTGTGTGTAATTCTTCCAGTGCCTTTGATGTCAAAAAACTTAACAAAAAATCGGCTAAGGGCGTGTCGCACACGAAGGGTTTCGTACGACAAGGCAACAAACGCCTAAACAAAATAACACAATTTTTGTTTGGAGACCTTTTCATTTTGAACTTTATTTTAGTTTTATTAATTGTTGTTATAGCGGCAATTGAATAAAACACTGTGAAATTTCAACTGTCTACTTATTAATGTTCCTGAGATGAGCCTGCTGACAGACAGATGAACGGACGGACAGCGGAGGCTTAGTAATAGGGTTCCATTGGCACCCTAAAAAACAGCTACAAATATAGGTACTGACTGGACTCCATTTCTTAGGTACGGCCAGTTCGTTCGTAGTACCTGTATATATCTATGTACAAACATTGTTTACAGCACGTTTGAAAGCATAAAAATTAGGTAATAATTGTTACGAATGACCCTTTCCGCTTTAATGTAATATACGAGCCAACCCTTTTGTAAAGCCTTGAACATTTTTCTGTAAAAAAAAATCTTTTTTAAAACCGATCCGAGGTCGGTGTGTGAAATTATGAAATGAAATACCTACAGGTAGAGTTCCGTTACACTTGAAATATAATGAGTTAAATAATAAGCCCTTTGTGGTTTTAATGATTGTTAACAGTATTATGAGAGATTAATATATATTTTGGTTGATTAATTTGTTTATAGCTGTAAAACTCCAATAAGGTGCTGATTATAAATTAAAGGGTATAAAGTATAGTATAGTATATAAGGGTATAAAGTATAGTATAAGTGTATAGAGGTACCATGAATAAGGTGTAAAGTTCACTCATACTCTATGGAAAAGGGAGGATCCTCCGACCAGACCGGTGTCATGTCTGGTGGGCAACTGCCCGACGAATGATGTCGGGGCGTTGTATAATATGCTAGTTGCGCGGTAAACTCTGCTTGCGCGATGCAGGATTTTGCGTGACGTCAGTGTGACGTAGTTCGCATGTGGCGATGTAGATACCGCTTCAAGTGCAGTGTTTGTTTAGAGTTATGTTATGATTGATAGTCGTAAACCTAGGTTCATTTGGAACTAGTCGGAAATTATCTCACGGGATCTTACAACCGAGACAAAAGTTATCCTATGTCCAAACGCATTTGGCACGCGCGTGGCAAACGAGATTAATTTGTGAAATGCTAAAATAGTCCTATTTTTTAGTTCAACAATTATATTTACCTCTTTGGCATACACTTCACCCTTAATGTATCCCCACAAAAAGAAATCCATGAGAGTGAGGTCTTAAACTTATTTTCACACCACCTGCTCGAAAATGTCAAATTATATGTCAAGCAACCTTAACCCAAAGTGAGTCATTAGTGGCCGGGGGCACAGCCGGTCAATAATGTTAACTGGATTTCATTATGACGAGCTGGTCAATAATGTGATTTGAATTTGGAATCTCACATGCTCAGCTAAATTGGCAGTATAGTACTAACAAACACCCTTTGGTGCCAGAAAGAGGAAAGCTATTCTCGAAACCCTTACTACGCGTGGATGATATTCTCGATTTCCTACAAAATCATAACGACTGCATCAACATCTATAAACGTACCAAATAAAAACTTAACTTTATCTTTGCGCAACTGGACTAATGTCTCAAATGTTACCATTAACTTCAATTAATATATGTAAGTGCATATAACTAACTAGTTCTAAATATGTTATTCTTACTGTTTGTTTATTTAATAAATACTTTGTTTTTCGTACTATGGCTATTATTTTCTCACAGTAGGTGTAAAAAGTAGAGTATCCTCCTCTGGGCTAAAGGTGTCTTTGCCTTGGGCTAGCTTGAATCTCGAGCGCAATGAAACATTCGGGATTTAACTCCCTCACTGCACTCGGGAGTTAAATCCCGAATCCTTCATTGCGCTCGAGATTCAATATGACGCCCGTGATATAAGACACAACTTTAGCCCCTCGGTGCATAATCTACTAGTGTCCTATCACAATAACAAAATAAAATCAAAGTTGCCAGCGCGGAGCTCGACAAAACAAAAGCGGCGCAGGAGCTTCCGTGTTACGAAACATACGTTCCGAAAGGATATCGTCGGCGCACGCATTGAGGCCCCACTTATCGATCGCAAGGATCTAGGATGCAATAGCAACACACTGACCTATTTCTATTTCTTTTACGCGCGGGATGTTTTGCTATGATTGTCACTCGTAATGAAAGTGCAAGTGTGTGTGTATTTATTGCTTCCTTGTTTGCATTGCCATCTTTTTAGCGAAAATATTTGGTTGTACTTGTGACTTGCGTCAGAGCGGCAACAACGCATCGTATCGTTTTAAGGTGCATGACCTATGCGTATAGACATAATCAGCTGTTAGGAAAGATACATCGTGTTAAAACGGGGCAAAAACTTAAAAAATCATTTGCGACTAAACCTGCTCCTATTTAATTGATTTTTGGTACAGAGCTTGAAAATGGTACCTAGTATAGGCAATTTAAAGAAAAGCCCCTCTGTTGTATCATCTCTGTATATATTTTTTTTTTTGGGTGGGTGTGACGCTTGTTTCCTCCAACCTTTTCTTATTTTTTGTGTGTGTTATTTTTTGCGTCATGTTTACCGCAAATAAACGCATTTTCTTTCTTTCTTTCTTTATACACGGTGATTTTTAATTCACTGTTAACCTTTCAGGGCGTGAAAGTACTCATGATTATGCGCAACTATGTGACTCTCTGTGTCTGTGACAACTCTAAAATGTCGAAAAAAATATCAGCTGTTTCATACAAAATGCAATATTTACCCAATGAAAATGTATGCAATAGATGTCATTTTTTTTTGCTGTTTTTAGTTGGTCTCATAATGAGAGTTGTTTAGAATCATGAGTTATTTCACCACCTGCAAGGTTAACTATGAATTAAAAACCACCTACCTATGTGCCGACTTTCATGGTGTTCGGTCAAACGGCTTTAGAGTTCAATCTAGACCCACAAAACACACCACAAAAGTTTTTAATAATGTAATTAAATCTTGATTTGAAAGAAGCCATCTAGCGTCCTAAAGCAATTTGTGACCGTCGGAAGTTATTGTTGTTTCCCTCGGGAGCTGTACTTTTTTTCTGGATAAAAGTTACCATAGTCACTGTACCCCTGACAACGTATATGCAAACTTTCATGACGATCGGTTCAGTGGTTTAGGCGTGAAAAGGTAACAAACAAAGAAACAAACTTACTTTCGCATTGACGATATTAGTTAGGATTATAGAGATGTTGATTTACTTTAGTCCAACCTAGGCTATCAAAAGTGTATATTATATCACGTAAATACCTATAATATTTATTGAACCTTAATCAATCTGCTTAGCCGGATCTAACCGGATGCAGTTGAATACCAATATTTCACATGGAGTGACTGCCTATCTGACCTCCACAACCCAGTTACTGGGTAATACAATACCTCTTACCAAGCCTGGTTGTCAGATTTTTGGGGTTCTGGCTACCCGTAACGACTGTCACAGATCTAAGCATGACAGCCGGGAGCCGTGACCAGCGGCTTAACGTGCTTTCCGAGGCACGGAGGGGTCTCGATATATGACGGATGGTTACCCATCCACGAGCCGACCGCGGCAAGCGTAGCTTAACCCTTGATCGACCCATGCGGCTGTTACTATTTAGCTACGGCTCTATAATATTAATTGAACCTATCTATGTCAAATAGTTTCATTCAGTACCCGCAGAGGTAGCCACTTTTATTACTCACTATCTATTTTATGATCACGTCTCATGCCCAAAATTTCATCAGATAACATCACTAGAGGTTTAAAACCACATGAGGTTTCGCTTTATTTTCTCTTGGACATCTCTTCCCTATCTTAAACCCTCGAAAATTTATGAAGGTATTATATTCCTTATCTCCATCCTAAACTGCAAAATATGTGTTTGGTACGGACCTATTATTTAGGACTATGTCGGGGAGTGAATTAGAGAAGTGTTAGTCAGATAGGAAACGCCGACCTCATCTAGTTTAAAAAAAAATATGATTGACGTGTAAAAGTGTTTGTAAAAACCTACTTACAGAAATAAAGTCATTTATCATTTATCAGTTACGTTCAGTTCTTCCGTAATTAAACTCTTGCAGAAGGACGTCAATTTAGGGGAACTACGAGTATACTTACTTTATTTTTATCTCCTTCATTTTTTATTATTATTATCTATTTATGTTTACGTATATCGGGACCATGGAGTCCCGGTCCTTTGGAAGGCGTACGAGGAGCCGAAGCCAACTTGCAGAGGCCTCTTAGACAATTTTAAATGGAATGAGGCACCAACCGACGATTATCCCTGTACAACCCACACAGGGCCCCATCCAGGGACAACCCCCGGTTAGTGCAGGACTATTGCAGAACATGGGAACAAAACATATTGGGCTATGGGTTTGGGTGGCTATAGTGTATTGGTAATCTAGAACTATGGAAGGACTGTGGCCCCTGCCTGATCAATGTTTTATTATACACGGAAAAAATGGCCGGGGGTGACTTGCACACTCAATAATGGGCCCCCGGAAACTGTCGCTAGAATTTAGTGACGTAGCGACTATTATTATTATGTATGTTTCTCCTTCTACTCTAGGGCCACACAAGCTATTTAGTAAAAACAATAGGTGATCAGCAGTTTATAGAGCGGCCAGGCTGCGCCGGATAAGTGCTTGGCACCTCACTCATGGAGTCTCTTTTATTGCACCCTTATTTTTTAGGTTACAGTAATCTTTACTGATATCTTGTTTTGAAATCGAGATTAATGCTTGGGCTTTCTTTTACAGTAGACTGAAAGTAAGGCTGTTAGTATGCCGACAGGAACGGCAAAAACTTTGCCTTTGTTAGATATCAACCGATTCTAGGTGTAAGAGAAATGATCCCACTACCTCTGTAAGGGGCTCATTAGCTTAGTGGATCGTGGGCGGGAGAGCGGCGTGCTGAACAAATCGACAACATTTACATCGCGGTCGGCCGCCGGCTTACCGGATCGCGGCTAATGGACCGGACTTCATATCAAATTGCCGGACTGTACGGCAATGGACTGGCGTACAACCCGCACTACTGCTTCTTGTCTTAACGTTGATAATTGTAATTAAACACAAGCAAAGTTAAATAGCACTGAGGAGCTCCTGATAACTGCTAAAAAGAAAACGCGCGCTGTCTCGGTCTCTTCAGAAGACGACTGTGAAGGTTTTCATGTGAATTATCAAAATTACTTGTTATTATGTATATAAAAAAAAATGATTTTTAGATATTAAAAAAAAAAAGCAAATGAAGATAACAAAACTGCAAAGATACACGATTCCAGACTTCAAACTAGAAATCATTATGCAACCGAATGAACTCCTGTAGAGTTCAAATCGTACAAACTCGAGGAGAATTAGTAACTATTCAATGATCAGAGAAAAGTGAAGATAGAAAATATTGAGTACCTATCTATCTACGAGAATAAATGGGAAGCTGCACAAAGAGCTGTGACGTGGGCTGTTGGACGTGGCTGGGTGAAACTCCTCGCTTTGAGCTAATGAGTACCAGTGAACCATGTTGATATTAACTACATAGTTGGCGTCAAAAGAAAATGCAATACGATATTCTGTGTTCATGGTCTTGATGAACAATTTTCATGAAATTCGGGCGAGTACCGAAATCGGTATTCGTATTGAATGGATATTTTGGTTGGGTGGGAATTGGTATGGATATCGGTACTGCAGAACAGTAATTATCTCGAACATCAAACGAGTTGACATGTACCTGGAGGTCGTTAGTTGACCTAGTTTTTGTTACAATAACTCAGTCACAGGAGTCAGTGGGGGCGTGCCCATTGCAGCCTGAGAAAATAAATGTGTCGAAAAGCGAAATCCCCGCTGTAGTTTCATTTACCAAGCATTACGGAGGTCGCTCTAAATTATATCGTTAGGCCGGTGACTCCTCCATAAATTATCTACGCACGATTACTTAAACAGTCACAAAGGAATCTTTTGATTTTTATTTGGCAATTCTAAACGTAACAATTACATTATCGAGTTTAAAATAGAATAATGATGAAATAGAGTTTATTGCTCAAAAATTGCACCATAAACATTATAGACTGGTCCTCACACTATTCTATTATATTCTATTATTATTCAATATTATATTCCGTGTCGCGAGTATATTATTATTATTATTCAATATTCTAACCCGTGTCGCGAGTACCAGGATCTTCCATAACAGTATTATGCAAAACAATGAAACAATAACTTAAGGTAAAATTAATAATAAAAAAACAATAAATTAATAAAACAGAAACTTTCGTGTTGCGTGGTGTGATGTGATGTGATGTAACGTGATGTGATGTGAGTTGTGTACTGTGTCGTATAATACGATGTTGTGATTTCTCAGTGATTTTCCCTGGAAAACAAAGGTGCAAATAGTCATGTTAATTAAAATTTTACAAATGAACAGCGATGTCCAACAATTGACATTCACTGTTACCTTTGATAATCGAAGCATAAGAAATAGAAGTCCGACGATAAAATTGGAAAAAAGGTAGGTACCTACAATATTAATTAAAATGTGTCATCGTTTTAAAATTTAACTTTAATGAAAACGCTTGTGAAGTAAAGCGGCGCGCGCGTCACGAACGCTCGAACTCTGTCGAGCGTTTATTTTTAATTGCGTTCTTAAAAGTTTTGTCACAACTCTATGTTTCCGGCCGGCTACACAGAATGAACTCGATATTTTATATTTTATTCTGTCAGTATGGGGGTGGAATTCATTGACTATGATTTCATCAAATTAAATGTACCTAAGTATTCGTTGGAAATTATGAAACAAGTAAATTTTTCTTAAAATTCACTCTTTGTGAGTTGCAGGGGAACTATTTTTGCTACGGGTTTACTTAGTAAAAGCTACTTTTTGATCACCAATGAGTAGTCAACATAAATAGGTGTGTCCTCCATTTCCCTCTTATCCGAGCTTGTTTGTTGTTGCCGCACTATTTATCACCTATACACCATACATGTCAGAATCAAATGTCAAAATAGTACCTACTAGGTACTTTAAAACATCACTCACAAAAGTACCTATATATTTATATATATTGCCTACATAAGACCAAATTCCGTTAAAACATGGTTCTCACTACTCCTGTCAAATTCATCTCGATCGTCGCGTGCATTCCTTTTATACGTTTAAACTATACCTATACAACGTGTATCAGAAAAGTGTAGCCATATTTAACGGTATGATACAGACCATCAAACTGAACAACTTTTTCCATGGGACCAAGATCGTAATCGCAAAAAAAAAGTTAACTGTCCCTAAAATTTCAATACTTACTCGACCAAGATTAGTTTTTTGCGATTACGTTGTTGGTCTCATGGAGAAAGTTGCTTTAGTTTGATGCTCTGTACCACACCCTTAGATATGACACACACATCACATTCCATCATATAGCTATCATCATCAACATCATCAGCCTATAATTTTCCCGTCGCTGGGACACAGGCCTCCTCCCGGTGAGAGGGAATGGGTCATAATCCACCACGCGGGCCCAGTGCGGGTTGGTAGATGTCACATGTCTTCGAATTTTTGGTTCTAGAACATGATGGTTTCCTCACGATGTTTTCCTTCACCGTTTTGAGAGCAGTGGTGATGAAATAATTTACACAAAATAAAGCGCCTGTCTGGGTTCGAACCTACGTATAGCTTAAGTACACTTTCATTATAAAACCAACATATAAAGCATTCGTAGAACCCCCATAAAGCAAAGGCTTATATATTTTTAATCCCACGTCACTCGACAACAGCAAAATATTTATCAAAATACAGTGCATTTTATATTAACGTAGGTAATGCTTGTTACATGTCGCGTTCAATTTTTATCTTCCAGTTACACAAGTGCAGCTTCAGCGAAATTAGTATCGAGCGGTGGTTTTCTTTGTCTCTCTTATAGCATTAAATTCTCACTTTAAAATGATAGAAATAGCAGATTTTATTTGGTATTGAATACGGCAATTTGTTGTGATTGCAGCATTCAATATCATGTATGCTTCACTTAAATATGTAGCCAGTCGGAACGTTTTAATTTTGATCAATTATTTTTCGTGATTGCTCGGTCGGGCGTGCTTTTGGTGTCTGCATACAAATATTTAAATGAATAATTTATTTGGTTGGGAGTCTATGTAGACAATAATTTAAAAAAAAAATTGTCGATGGTTAGTTATATCTATAAAAGATGAGAAAATAATGTAATGTAGCATCGATATAGTAGATATATAATACGTGATAAGACAATTTTTTATTAGGCACTGCTTGACAGGTCGAAATTGTCTATGGGATTAAGTTCGCCCATGTCAAAGTCAAATTCAAAGCATTCATTCCAAGTAGGCACATAAAAGGCACTTTTGAACGTCAACATTTACATTAAAATAGAATTGATTCTAGTCGCCCCTTCCAAAAGGTAGTTTCGTATGGAGAAGAATGGGCAAGAAACTTCTCATCTACATTTGTGTGCTGGATAAATAAATAAATAATAAACAAACAAGGTTAAGCATTGATCATAGTTAAGTATCCACCCACAAGCTACATTAAACATGTTTCAGCCAACAAATGAGTTTGCAATAACGAAACTAAACACATAAAACAATTCATTATGACAAATTACCCTCGAATATATTCAAACAGGCCTACATTTGTGTACATTTATCGAAATTACCACGATTTGGTTGAAAATGTGATTCTCAGGCTCATTAGTGCCAAAGGGAACCGCGGAGACAATAAATGGAGGGCATTTGTTACTGCTTCACCACCATCCTCCATGTTTGTGAGCTCGTTTTGATCTCCAACCAATTATTATATCTATTCAAATTTCGATATGCGTTGTTCATTTGTTTTTGTTTGTTTGATTCACTTTTCTTTTGTCGTCGTCGTCGGCGTCAGTAGGACAGATATTCGTCCTCGTGTTATTACATAAATCACGCTGGACACAGTGCCACTACTGACTGAGACGAATACTTCGTTAACAAAATACTTATACATGTATAGTACTTACATATATGACATAGTAACTTATTTCCTGAAAGAGAAAATTCACTTACACCACACCATCGATAAAAATTTCACGATTTCCGCTTGTAAACCGTAAAACCTCACTCCACTGCCGAGTAGCTCCGCACTTCCACAGCTTCACACATCCACAGCTCCACTTAGCACATTATCTTAAGTTTGTTATCTACGTTCGTACAAAACCTTTCCGTTGTCTCATCGTTTTCCCCTAAACCATTAAAGTAAGTGCACCCCATAAACGGTTCCAAAAACTAGAACCGCGTTTATCATTTATCTTGCAAAGTGTTGAGTTGTGAGTGGCCGCCTCGCGATTACTCGCCGTGTTTAAACTAAACCACCATTAACAAAACAAGGAACGTATGGGGAAAATAGTTCAGCCGCGGTGCAGCAACGTGTGCGAGCTACGGGCTGTAGTCCGTAGATCACAGTAATGGATGCAAGTATGCCTGAACGTTAGTCTATTAGTTCAAGGTGGAACACCTGCCTCCAACTTGAGGCCGGTCACACGACACTGACATGTTTGCACATGTTTTTCTAAGATGGCCTAAGAGATGTGTGCGACCCCAAATAACGAGATGAAGAGAAGATATGTTAGTGGACGCCTCTGAATGACTTGCCTCCTGCAAGTGCACTGCTGTTTAAAATATGTTTTAGTTATGTGATATTATTAAATAATTTATATGATATTTATTTCTTATCTGCAGAAAGAAATATCATATTTTTGATTTTTCATATTTTTTTGACTGCTTTACTAGTAACGTTAGCTTTCACTTGTTAGAGACTTCTCTACGTGCTCTTATGGCTATTTATAAAAAATCATTTAAGTACCCAATAATTTATTCACAAAAACTTCTTACTACTAAATAAACTACTAAAATTAAAATATAATAACCTAAAATAACTATTAACAAATTATGGCATCGAAAAAGTACAAGTACCTAATTGATTATTTTAGAGGAGAAATGAAAAAGTAAATGTTTTTTTACTGCTTTCAGAAAAGCGTCACGCCCATTTAAAAGCCCATTAATCCTCGACGAAAAAATTCCGAAGTTTAGATTAAAAATTTTGTAACTTTTGATATAATCTGCTTGAAGTTGGCTCTAACATTCTGGCTCATGAAGCAAGTATTCATGTTAATTGAATTAGTCCAGACAGTGTTTCTGATAAAAACTCTGAAGTAACAATTAGTTGCCGTACCTACTTGGGTAAAGATGAACCATATTTCGTAATTCAGCACCCAACTGCTTAGAGAAGGGAAACTTGTACCGACATCCATTTATTCTTCTACATTAAAGAGGTACTAAATCTTTATCTGTCCTATTTAAAAATAAAGTACCTATATATCTGAATAAAAAGAAAACTTCACTGAAACAGAAAAATATTCATCCACATCGCTGTCAACTGGTAATTTAGTGACGGATGACAATGCTCGTTCTCAGCCGAAATAAAAGGCCCCCCGGTCACGTGAAGAGACAAGTAGTGTTTTGGCGATATCATGAAAAAACAACGGAAATCCAACAAGGTTTGTTTTGTAAATAAAATTATACACTAGGCATTCTGAATTGAATTCATCGCAACAGCCAGCAGAACCAAAAACCATGAACACAAAAATTTATAATTACCGACTCAAACTATCTCCCAGCTCCTGCTTGTCTAATTATAAGAGGAGGAATGTATACAAATTTCACAAAGTGTGCGTTGTGCATAAAGAATTCAGGGCCCATGGTAGGTCGTGTATGGCGCAACATTCGGGAAGGCGCGTGGTGCGGTCAGCCGCACTGCGGCGCTCTCCGGCCCATCGACGAGGCGGCCTTACCTGTACCACATCTAATATGCCTCTTTGAAAAAGGAATGTGCTCCAAATTATATACTGACGGAATTCTTCAGTTGACACTGTTGGAATAGTTGTGATAAATAAAATATCCTCTGAAAGTAGGAAGAATATGAAATAAAGTTCTTTCAACACAATCATGAAAAGTGCTACAAACTCTTTGTTGCAAACAGCAAGATAAATAATGTAACTAACATGACGGATTTTTAGTATGTGTTATATTAAGCACAAAGCTACAAATACATGAGGAAATGCCACCTACGTTATATTTATTGAATAGGAACTAAAATAATGATGTTTAGTTGCAGTTCACAAAATGGTATGCTCCAAAACAGGTAGGAAATGTAGGCGAACCAGAAGACATGTTCGCAAACCATCCACTGAAACTATGTTCCGAATCCCCGGTTTTTATTTATTACGGGACACTGGTCGCGCTGTCACTTTTATGATATACCGCTAGGGTCTCACTGACCCATAAAGCGTAGTTCACATTGTAGTTTACGACAATCGACGTAACGTTATTAAATAAAATTTTAGGGGCGTGCTCCCGCAGCGGTTTTTAAACATTTTGTTAACATTCCCTGCAGCAATTTTTAATTTAATTTGTTGAAGTTCCCGGGTCGCTGGTTAAAACCGAACTTTGCCGGTGAGTTAATAAAACTAGTTTGCAACGGACACTTTTTAACAGATTTGGAGCGAGAAATTGTCAGAGGAGGCAGGTGACAGTGTGTGTTGACGTGTCCTTGACGCTACAACATAAGGAGTCTCGAGTTGTAAAAATGTTTTACTTACTGGGAAAAGTTTTGTCAAATAGAAACGTATAACGGTTAGCTTTTTGCTCTAAGTTTTGTTAAAGAATCTGCTAAGTTTACTTCTAGCATTCAATGTTATGAGCGACCCCTTGCATCTTGTTTTAAAAAAATGGCTTATAATAAACTGATATAAAAGCAATACACCGATCGGAATAACAATCATAAGTATCTGCCAGCAGTTAGGGACTAGGAAAATTCATGGCTCCAGCAGAGGGTACGCTCGTTACAGTCCAGCTGGATGATTTATCGTATGCGGCAGGCAGCTCCTGTCCTTTGATTAATTGCACCCCGTGAGAAAACTATCGGGTGAGTCACTTCATTTGTACCGAGCTTATCGAACTAATATTAATCATTAGTCGGTGCATGGTGCTAGTGTAGGTTTTGTTTATGAGCGTCTCGCCTCCACACTACTTTCCTAAGTACTTATGTAATGATGGTTGAATTTTGAACTCTTGGCCATATGGGTCTATCATTAGAACTATTCCCGATTTTATACACGATTATTGTTAAAGTGTCGCTTCGTCTCGCTGATTGTACTTTCAAAGAGTGCTTTCGTAAGTGCGCTCACTGAAAATTCAATTTGCGAAAGAGTGTGAACAATTTTATACATCATCGGCGCGCTGCACACGCTGTTATTTAAACGCAGCCTATCGCCTAACTTCGGCATCCCAACTTTGCCGATGTAGGGTGAGTGTTTCAACTTCCATGTATTATTCAAATCGTTCAATGATCGCGGGCTCGGCGGATAAGCCGCTCGTTACCCGGCGTGAGTTGCTACGCATTCAGCTAATGGCACCATTTACCGAGATTGTCTGCGAGCCTCTAAGGCGGCCGCTTACTATACTGATTGGCACTCTGTTACATAAGACTGACTCAAAAACGGCCGCCGATCTTGATAACTTCCGCGCATTAATGTCAGGAATATTGCTCATGATTAAACAAAGCGACGCAGTATCGGTACTCACGCTCGAATGATGCATCCTCCAAATGCACTTTATGAAGCTATGAACGTTCGTGTTAACAAAGGATACTACAACGTATTTGAACCTGTATATCTCTGTCTGCGCCATGTTAACGAACACTCGTGCTCTAAACGTTTCCTAGTTAATGGGCTCGTCAGTGGAACTATTACAATTTACGGATGCCGTTACAAAATCCCAAATTTAATAGCGGTTCCCGTGTCAAGTGTTAGTCGAACAGAGCCGGGTGATATATGTCCACACATCACTGCGCACACTCTTATCACAGCGGACCATTGTTGTGTCGAACTACTCAAAGTTGGGTCGAGTTTGGAAATCTGAAATGTGTTCATTTTAATCTCACGGGAAATCCTATGCCGCAGCAACCTTTCCATATTAACAAAACTTTAATCTAACCGGTGCGTCCCGGAGGGGGTGCCGCGCTGTAGCGAGGCAAAATTTTTGTGGCCAGTAAATTTTCTTTAAGTCCGTCTTGTGGCAGACAGCCAACGCTACCATGTGCTCCTAAAATCTCATTTTATTTCCGTAGTGGCAGCTTTGTTAAAAACACATGAGCGCGCCACCCTTATTATTCGCGCGGTGTGCAGCTCGAGCACCGCTGCCGGTGTTTGCTCGCTCTATTTACAAAACAAACGAAATGTACTCAAGAAACAACTCATCCGAATTTATTCGTACAATACATCTTGTAATAACAACGTAGCTCGTTTCAGCTGCAGACAAAATGACGGAGCATATTTCAGGCACTATCAATAACGTTCGCTGTGTATCAGAAGAGTATCGTATCGCTCGCTTGTTTTGCATTTTTTGTTCTTTATTTTGCTTGTGAACAAAAAGCTGCGGCGGAGTGGCTGAGCTCTAGTTACGGCAGAGCGATCTCTTGACGAATTGCGCGCCGACTGTCGTAGTGTGCGGCGAGCCTGCCCCCCCTCCCCCCATCCGCTCCGGTCTGGACGCCAGCTCTGCTGTCTAGACGTCACTCGAACGAGCCTTGTTCGTGCTGAAATGTGAACGCACTGTATTTTGTACAACAAATCTATATATATAGCACGTCCGACTGAATGTGAACAGGTCGCTGGGGCGGCGGATTAGAATTTGATGAATGGCACGGTTATGTGATGTCTTTTTCTGCAGCGTGGAAGTTGCTAATGAGACTTACTTTTTACCCATGTAACAGAAAAACAGCTTTGGTAGACTTCTTAGCTTGCGCAAAAAGGGCTTTAACATGATTGATTAATTTTGAAATTAGCTTTTGTTCTCTTACAAAACAATTATATATCTACATAACGAATTAACAGTAGATAATCATGCCTGCAACGGAGCCAATATCACCACCATCATTTCAGCCGAAAGACGTATATCGCTGGACATAGCCAATGGTACACAGAACTAAACTAACTACTCTATCACTAAAATTCCTTACTTTTGTCGAGAACGTCAAAGCAATTCTGCAAAAAAAAGGACTCTAAATTGAATAGTATAAGCAATTAGTGAATAAAGGACGGATTTAAAGCGAGGGCCCTCGATATAAATCCGTTTTATTCAAGAGTTACATACTATACTTTATACCATGACTACGAGAAAAAGAAAGATTTAAGCGAAAATAAACATTTAATAAAGAAAAAGGAAGATTAAATTAATTAAAATGCACATTAAAATTGGAACAATTACTAAAATTAAGAGTAATTTTCTTGTTATTATTATTAGGATGGTCAACTTGTGTAGCGATATAACAGTGGGTAAAAAGTGCTTTTTATTCACTGTTTTCAGTGAATAAAATAAGCTTTTTAGAGGAAGAATGGTATAAAAATAATTTTGACACAACTAAAATCGACTCCACGTGGCAGTTGTTTGCGCTACCCCGTAAACATTTTTTAGAGCCGGCGGCGCGCATGGGGGGGCAGCCTTGACGTGTTTTATATGGATTTTAGCACTTTCGAGTACGAAAAATATGAAAAATTATTACCTACATATTAAGTTTTAGTGGTTTATAGGCCTCATAAAGGTCATTATCAGGTTATCATTAATTTTGCGATAGGACACACCATTTTCGAGATATAAGCAAAAAGATACAGTACTGTTTTTGCACCTAAAGTCGAGGTGTTGGTGTGAATTTTAGTTTATGACAATAAATTTTATTCAACAACATTTTAATTGCGATTAAAAATAGTCAGATTTAGTTAAACACTGAACATTTTAGGTGAAAAACGTCAAATTCAAAATAGCAAAATTGCCATTTTCAATAGATTAATAACTCTGTGCTTTAATAGTGCTGTCAAACTAAAATATACTTAAGATAAATCACTTTAGTCAATTTCAGAATGGGAAATCGTCTAAGTAAGTATCGGGTAAGTTCTGAGTTGAGCTGCACGGTTACTGACAAATGCGTGCACTGACTGAACAGGTCCACTCAATCTGTGTGGTTCTTTCCTCAAAAGACTATTTCAGACACAAATCTACATGGTCCTCAAAGATTATTATAATATTATTCTAATTATTGTGAATGTGAGAACTATGTCGATCATTGGTTTTTTTTAATTTTTTAATTTATTTTTGTATTTTTCTCAGCGTAAACATGATCTGGCAGTTTGAGTAATTTATGCGGCTTACTCAAATGTCCTTTCTTTGGTATTGTTCGTCGAATCGTTGAGCTCCTTGAGTCTAAGTTGAGCTACACGATTACTGACAATTGCGTGCACTGACTGGACAGGTCCACTCAATCTGTGTGGTTCTTTCTTCAAAAGACCATTGCAGACACCGATCTACATAGCCTTCACATGATCTGACCAAGATTTTGTCTGGACTTTAAAAGAGACTGTGAGACCTCTGAGTTTGTTTCGGCCTTTCTTCTTAGAGTAGTCAGATAGGAAACGCCGACCTCATCTAGTTTAAAAAAATATGATTGACGTGTAAAAGTGTTTGTTCAAACCTACTTACAGATATAAAATCATTTATCATTTGTCGTTTGACAGGAATAAACAAAATTTTGATGATTTTTAGTCTAGTTTAGAGGCATTTGTGACAAGAGAATCGGCACCAATGTCTACCCTAATATTAAGTATCTATCACCTGCTCAAGACAATCAAACTGATATCTAATTATCTATGCACCTCACTGTGACTGTCCGACACATATGGACAGTGTTCGGGATTCTGTAATGATTTACTGCGATTAACTACACAAGTTAATTATCATAAATTATATGCCAAGCTATGATTGAAGGTAATTGGACTGGTTTCACAAAATAATACTGTGGTCCGCGGTGTTGACGAAACACGCACGCTGACTGAATTTCACATTTACATTTTAACCGTAAATTGTTCTCTGGCATATCATTTCGATGTTGCGTTCACTGAAGGATGTAAAAAAGAACAGTGATGACATACGCGCTTCGAAAAAGTACATTGCTGACGTTTGAAATGAAATGATAGCGGGCTCTCCTAGCTACGACAATTTCATTTTGAGAACAAAATGGTTTGTTTTCCTGAAGTTTAATTAATGAAACCGCTTCTCTTTTAGTCGGCGTTGTCACAAGGGAAGGTGACATAATTAACACAAACTCATTAGTCATGCAGCGTGTGAGTTTTATTGCAACATAAGGATGCTATTGTCGTCCTTTTGTTATAACCCTTTAATCGCTGTTTAAGACCACCCTGAAATGAGGAATGAAGGTTCATTCTTCAACGAAACGCGTGGTTCTAGCTGACAGAAGCAAATGAAAATCTATTAAGGATAGATGAAACATCAAGACAGACGTGCGATTATGATATGAAAACGATGTAAACCGATGAAACTAAGCAGTCGATATTGCAACAAGCCAAGGGCGGGCGTTTTGGGGGACTGTCTTATGTAATGTTGACGTTAAAAAAGTGCTGATTCTCAGCCTAGTTTGAATAAATGACTTTTGATTTGTTCTAAGTCTCGTGAAGTATAAACTGTTAAGTAGATAAGTTTCTGAAACCCTTTCGTTACAGACTAATAAGTACGGTGTAAGAAAATGTAAGCCTATTCATGCTGATATGTCTTAAGTAAAATAAAATGTTGGAGGCGGTAAGAATATTGGGAAAGGCTGGAGAAAAGTAAAAAATTCTTTGGTATCGATGTTAACACCGCCACATGCGCGCTGCGCGTCATACTAAGGTCACGCAAATCCTGCATCGCGCAAGCAGAGTTTACCGCGCTACTAGCATATACAGGGTTTTTGGTAAAACATCATCAACCTCTTAAGGGGTCATTGTACTCATCATTATGAACAACTTTTTACTATGGGACCAAATATGAAATAAAATCAGCTGGTCCCTACATTTTGACGAGCATAAATGTAGGGAACAGCTGATATATTTTTCGCGATTTCATATTTGGTCCCATAGTAAAAGTTGTTCATAATGATGAGAACAATGACCCCTTAAGATGTTGATGGTGTTTTACCAATAACCCTGTATACAACTTCCTGACATCAATCGTTGGGCAGGCCCACCAGACACGACACCCGTCTGGTCGGATATTCCTCCCTTTTCTATGGAGGTATGAATGAACTTTACACCCTGTTCCTCGTACCTCTATATTCTCATACTGATGCAATCTGTCTACCTATTATTGATTGACATTCAGCATCTTTTGCACATCAATCTACAGGGCTATCGGCAATATGTTTGCAATCCATTAAGGGGATGTAAGGGAGGTCATTTGCAGCCAAATTACCCCCAATGAACCCTATGCAAATTTCAACCTCTCTCGAGCAATTTGTCATTTTATATTTTTTGGCGGTATACAACTTTGAAAATTTATAATAAAGCCAGTGTAGAAATAAAAATTTTGGACATCAATTTATAACTGAAACGTTACGGTGAAACTTTTTTTTTGAAAGGCATATTGTATAGTTCATAGGACCTAGTCGTGCGTCTCTAAAGTGAAAAGGTCATCACCAAAATGCTATGCTATCTTCAAAGAATTAAAAAGTTACAATTATTCTACTTCAGCTGTCACAAGTCACAAATATATAATTAAGCTTCCTGCAAGGTTTGTAGAAGTTAGAGTCCATGTACTTACTTACATGTCATTTCACCAGCATACTATGCAATTCAGCTTACCTATCGGCAATAGTTAGGTACGATGAAATTCAATAAAATACCAAAATGTCCCCTACATTTCAAACATCAGCGCTGATCAATACTCGCTTATGAAATATCGTTCCTACTAATAATTATTCAGCCCCACGTTTAAGCCCGTCCATATTACCGCAAAATGTTTGTACTGCACTACAACGTGCAGCTGACAGCTTTCATCACAAATTATAACAAAATCACAACATTACAAAGAACGCTCAATAAAGTCTCAACTCAAATAAAAAAGATTTTTGACAAAGGAAAAAACCACAAAGGAATCGTTGAGCATTTTATTGTTTCCTTCTCTTATTTCTGCTAAATTCAATATAAATGAGTATTATCTTGACAGCGAATGCTTGGGGACACAAAAAGCGTGGCGTTATCAGTGGGGAGACGGACACGGGGTTATTTGTCTCGTCTCGACTAACCACGGCGCGGGGCGTGATAAAGAGTGGCCTGCTCGCCGCCGTCTGCCGGCTGACCGCGCGACTTAGTCCAGTCAGCAAGTACTCGTGACGACTGGCTAATTCGCATTCTTTAGCTTGTTTAGTGCAAGAACAGAGCATTATCTTCTTGTTAAGGAACATCTATGATGCTGGATACAAAAACATCTATTAACAATACCGTAAACTACTCTTGGCTCGTAGTAGTTACTTCATCCATCACTTGTCAGTTATTTTCTCAAGTTTTCTCTTTGTTTACGAAGTTAGGTGTGTTGGAATAATTACAATTATTTTAACTTGCGAAATCGTCCGTAAATTTTTCGATCAATACTCGGAGAACCTCAAACAAAATTATGTGACCGCGGCCGACAGGAATTTCCACAATTTTCGCACCGATTCGAGAAATAAAGGTCGAACCGTCATTATTACTGATAAAAGCCGGAAGCTGACATAAAGGGTTGACCCCATTGTATTTTACTGATAGCTGTACCGTTCCAATCGCCCGTCCTTGTAATACCCACAATAAAACAGGGGATTTACATTAAAAAAGAAATTTAAATGTCTAAAACGATCGGTGGGTGCGAGAAAACGGCAGTACGATTTTGAACGTTACAAAATGATTTTTAACGATACCCGCCCGAATAAAGTCCTACTATAAATTAGGACATAGAAAAGGGTTCTTTATCAGGTACATACTGGGCGAGTGGCAAAGTACTAGCATATAAATGAACATACCGGCTTAATCAATTTCCTTTTTTGAATTCAGGTGTGGTATTGGTTTTACAAACGAGCGTGCATTTCACTGAATTTTACTATCCCTGTTTTTTCGACTATTGATTCTCATGCCCATTTTATGCGTGAAGTTTATTTTTATTTCATTAGGTACTTTTAGAAATATCGCGGGGAAAAAATATTTTTACATATTTACAGCCTGTTGATGACTTTTCTTCATAGAGAAAATAATGGTAATAGAAATACGGATTTAGTTTATAGGTCACACGATTTGTATTTATCAACCAGTCAGTCAGTCACAAAACTATACCATGTATTGACAAGAAAACAATGAATTTCATATACATTGAAATAATTACATACAATTCATCGCAACAGATTATTTACACTAGGTACTAAATTAAATGACTATTTAGTTAGAATTATACAAATAAATACAAAAAACAAAAGGACACTCAGGCGTCGAAGTCCCTACTCGTCCGCGGCTAGACAAAAAAATAAAATAATAGAATAGATATCAAAGTGTTGTAACGAGAATTTAAACCTTCATTGTTCAATGGCAGGTACTTATTAAGAAGGGAAGCTGCATGATCGTAATTGCAGCGAGTGTGGACCAATACCTCAATATATTTCACAACGAGCCACCGTAATGGATGACACGGAGTATTGATCGGGAACGTTTTACTACCGAGATGAACGATACCGTAATTACCTATTTATTTATTGTTTTCTCAATATTATTGGCAGCTGTTATTGTAATTTGGTCGGATGTTAGATGTATAAATGCTATTCTATGTACCAGGATCTGTGCATCTGTGTTCTAAGATCAGGATAGGAACTATGATCAGTGAAGATACCTCAAGTTGAGTGATATTAGTTATGATTCCAAAAAGTTACAATACCTACGAAAAAGCGACGAGAATTATCTCGTAGCCGTAGCCAATTAGTATTATGTATTTTTATAGATTACTAGATAGGTACTTATGCATGCTATACCTTTTAATTAGAAGTAGGTAATGATCAATGATTTTATTTCTGTAAGTAGGTTTGTACAAACAACTTTACACGTCAATCATAATAAATAATAATAATATTTTTTTAAACTACATGAGGTTTCCTATCTGACTACTCTGAGAAGAAAGGCCGAAACAAACTCAGAGGTCACAGTCTCTTTTAAAGTCCAGACAGAATCTTGGTCAGATCATGTGAAGGCTATTTATATCGGTATCTGAAACGGTATTTTGAGGAAAGAACCACACCGATTGAGATCAGTCAGTGCACGCAATTGTCAGCAATCGTGCAGGGTAGTAGATTTCCAGTTTCATTATATTATCTGCTACGTATGTTAGACAATGACTACGCAGTGCTACGCGCTACGAAACTCTACGCGCGTAGTCTTGCTGTTTTTCGTGTAATACTTTGAGCATTGCTGGTGGATTTCACCCTGAGCGAGAAGATGGCCCTTTTGTACAATTCTGTTTTACATAATTCTTTATTTATTTCCCGTATACAATAATGAACGTTGTATTGTATTTTTTTAATGGTTTATTGTATTGATTTCATGACAATCTGGGGCCGCGACAATTCCGTCCCAAACAAAACACAATAAATGTTATCATAACCAAGTTCTTTCGTTAATTTAAATATGATTTACATTTCAAATCCATCCGAAATGCCTGTTTAAGTACAAAAGTAGAGAAACTTTTGTTAAAATATATAATATAACAAGTCGGCAAATGATGTGCAAATTTACGCCGTGATGAGACCGTATTAGCATAACGTGAGTATCATAACTTACCCGAGGATGGCATATTTGACGGTCCCCGAGACCTCGGCCCGGGCTATATTGATGTTCATAAACATCCATCGTATTGTGTCAAAGTTGTTCTATTTAAAATAAATACAAAATTATGTAGTGAGAGCTAATGCAGAGTGTCCTTAGTGTCCGTACTCTTGCACTTTAGTAGACCTCGGAATGCCACAGACAGGCTCGACTGACGTGGCCATAACTGGCAACTAGCTATTAGCTGGGCAAAAGTACTGTATTGTCATTTACAAAGAAAGCAAAAGGTAGTGGCGTCGCTGTTTTTTTTTAATTTTTTTTGATTGCCGAAATATTCTAACTCGACTTCTCTGAATCGTTGAGCTCCTTAAGTTCTGAGTTCAGCTGCACGGTTGGTGACAATTGCGTGCACTGACTGGACAGGTCCACTCAAACTGTGTGGTTCTTTCCTCAAAAAACCATTTTAGATACCGATCTACTTAGCCTTCACATGATCTGACCAAGATTTTGTCTGGACTTTAAAAGAGACTGGGACCTCTGAGTTTGTTTCTGCCTTTCTTCTCAGAGTAGTCAGATAGGAAACGGCGGCCTCATCTAGTTTAAAAAAAATATACGGTTTACGTGTAAAAGTGTTTGTACAAACCTACTTACAGAAATAAAATTATTCAAACTCAAACTCAAAGCATTTATTTCTAATAAACCAATTACAGGCACTTTTGAATAGTCAAGGGGTCGGTCAGTCAGAAAGATGAAGCTAGTTGCCCATTCCAATGCGCAGTAGGTGCCTATGGAGAAGAACGGGCAAGAAACTCCATGGACACTCTTTTAAATCAAAATATTGTTACAAAAAAGTGGTTACAACATTCATGTTGTAATTATACATGTGAGAATGATGTAGAAAGACGTGCACGTTAAAAGCGTCCGTAATAAAAAGATAAAAACAATTCAAGAATTAAAATAAGACGTGACAGCTAAGAAATGACCAGTGCCTACTGACGGCGCCCGTTCACGAACATGACGTATGCATCAGCATCATTCAGCTCAACCATTTTGAAGGGAACTCAATGATCAAATACACACGCCATCACCAGCGACACATTTTAGTGAGCATGACATACTCTCAGCCGCCAGGGCACATTCAAGTCAATGAAAGACGAACCCAGTAAGCTTTATAGTAGGTACCACAGAAATATTTCTTTATTATATCTATGGTAGGTACATAGTGCTCACACATGTGTTATGCAAGTATACAATACTAAGAGATTGAATTTATCATCATGTATCATCTGATTACACGATGTTGAAAACTTACCTAACAGTAGAAGAAAAAAACAGCCTTAATAAAAAGTTATACTTACCCTTTTTTTTTTTTTTTTTGAGGATTGGAAATCGTCAAATGACCCCTCCCGCTCTGGGTGGAGCGGGAGGGAGTGTCAGACTCTTACTGACTAAAACCCACCCGTGTTCCTTCCTTGGCCCTTTATGTTCCGGGTCAGCGGTACCCCTTATGGATGATCCCGCTTTCCCGGCAGGCTTGGGCCCTAGTGGGCCCCCTCTTCGATGCTGACATCTCTTTGAGGCGCGCGTGGAACACGTACGCGCCGTCCGGCACGGGCCTGATCCTGATCGGACGGTGAGCTACCCATTACTCACCGCCCGCAGGCCCGCGCCTACGGTGGCCGGGAGTCGTCACGCGGCTCCCGACGCCCGGAGCGTCCACCGCGGCGGCTTGGACGGGAGACTCTCTCCCTCTCCCGTCCCGCCACCTCCTTCGCTAGCATGACTGCTTCGCAGAAGGAGGCGACTGCCTCCCACTCCCCCTCGCCCCGGACCATGGCTTGAACCAAGGCCGGGCGTGAGAGGTCGCCGCCGCTGCCGATCGCCTCTACGAGGACACGGCGGTGCTCCGCCCATGCAGGGCAGGCCCCCATCGTATGCTCCACCGTGTCCTCGGGGCGATCATCGCAGTGGTGACACCCGGGCGTTTCCTCCCGCCTGATGATGTGCAGGAACCTCCCGAAACTTCCGTGTCCGGTGAGGACCTGCAAAAGTTATACCTACTTAGTCCTGCTGAATGACTTCTTATTGTCGATGGGCAACCGACTATTGACTCCGTCCCACGATTTTTTTTGATCCATTTTACTTTTTTGCTCATATTTGTTTCGCAACGCCCTACAAACTAAAAAAAACATTTGTTTCAAGTCTTAAGTATATGGGGTTTCTTGAAAAAAACTTCTTTCCATTTCATTTATCTAACGAAAATAATTATGTTTGTTTTCTATTTTTCGTCACAATAAAAGGACAAATAAAACATTAAATTAATTAAGAATATGGAACATAAAACAACAAAGCATCACGCCTACATTCCACGAAGGAGTAGCCACAAGTGTGTAGAACATTTACATTTCGCAATTTATGTTATATTTTGTCATTGTTATTCCTCGCAGGGAGGGGTAGGCAGATATGTATATAAGCAGATACATAGGTAGGTACTGCATTGTATTATTAGTCAAAATTAAAGAAATAAAACACAATGATGAATTGATGACCGATGAGGCCGCCTATTGTATATTTTGTAGTGTCTGATTTATTTTTCAATAAAGAATATATAAATAAATAAATGATAGCCAAATAATATAAAGTTAAACTTATTACATACATAGCATATCATCACACCTGTAATCCTCTAAGGGATGAGCGGAGATATATAAGACACCTAGACTTTTCGCAAGTTAGGTATTTAATGATTACCCTCATAGACGTGGAATAGGTACATTACGCATTTCGCATTACACATTACACCTGTGCCCCGAACGGGTAGGCAGAGGTATGTACACCTCTATATAGTTAGCTACATAGGTCGCTACTGCATTTTAGTTTTCGTCAAAGAGAAAGAATTCAAACAAACTGATTGCTAACTAATAATTACGCCTGCAATTCTCTAACAGAAGGGCAGAGGTGTATAAGACACCCAGACCTTTCGCAAGTTAGTACCTATTTAATTGAATCCCCGCATAGACGTGAAATACATAACATCACCCACATATAATCCGGAGGGGTAGGCACAATTATACTTCTAAGCTATAATTATAGGTCCCGGGTGTCACCACTACGATGATCGCCCCGAGGACACGGTGGAGCATACGGTGGGGGCCTGCCCTGCATGGGCGGAGCACCGCCGTGTCCTCGTAGAAGCGATCGGCAGCGGCGGCGACCTCTCACGCCCGGCCCTGGTTCAAGCCATGGTCCGGGGCGAGGGGGAGTGGGAGGCAGTCGCCTCCTTCTGCGAAGCAGTCATGCTAGCGAAGGAGGTGGCGGGACGGGAGAGGGAGAGAGTCTCCCGTCCAAGCCGCCGCGGTGGACGCTCCGGGCGCGTGACGACTCCCGGCCACCATAGGCGCGGGCCTGCGGGCGGTGAGTAATGGGTAGCTCACCGTCCGATCAGGACCAGGCCCGTACTGGACGGCGCGTACGTGTTCCACGCGCGCCTCAAAGAGATGTCAGCATCGAAGAGGGGGCCCACTAGGGCCCAAGCCTGCCGGGAAAGCGGGATCATCCGAAAGGGGTACCGCTGACCCGGAACATAAAGGGCCAAGGAAGGAACACGGGTGGGTTTTAGTCAGTAAGAGTCTGGGAGGGGTCATTTGATGATTTCCCATCCTTAAAAAAAAAAACCCTGTAATTATAGGTATATTTGCTTGTATTTTCCTCTACAAAGGAAGAGATGAAAGATATCCAAAAAGTCTTAACTTATATCATCCTCATCTGCCTAGCCTTTTCCCAACTGTGTAGGGTCGGCTTCCAGTCTAACCGGATGCAGCTGAGTACCAATATATTATATGGTGCGACTGCCTACCTGACCTTCACAACCCAGTTACTGGATAATACGATACCCTTGGTAAGACTGGTTGTCGGACTTCCAGGCTACTGAAGACGCGTAACGACTGTCAAAGACTCACGAAAGACAGCCGGGACCAACGGTTTAACGTGCTCTCCGAGTCATGGAGGGGTTTGGTATGTAAAAATGGTCACCAATCCACGGACCAACCGCGGCAAGCGTAGCTTAACCTGATCAAACGACCCGTGCGACTGTAATTATTTAGACAACTTATATGTATTAGTGATCTTACCTATAATCATTATATTTCACTAAGGGTAGACAGAGGTCCACAATCAACAAACTTATTCTGGTACTCGAAAAAGATCATCCACATTTCACTAGTAACATAATAATTAAAACACACACGCAACATAACAATACGCCTGTTTTTATAGGTTAACAAACAACAAAATTATTCTGGAACCCAAAAAGAACATCCACATTTCATCAGTAACATAATAATTACAACACACGCACAACATAACAATACGCCTGTTTTTATAGGTTAACAAACAACAAAATTATTCTGGTACTCAAAAAGAACATCCACATTTCATCAGTAACATAATAATTACAACACTCACTCACACAACATAACAATACACCTGTTTTTATAGGTTAAAAAACAACAAAATTATCCTGGTACTCAAAAAGAACATCCACATATCACCAGTAACATAATAATTACAACACACACTCACACAACATAACAATACGCCTGTTTTTATAGGTTAACAAACAGCAAAATTATCCTGGTACTCAAAAAGAACATCAACATTTCACCAGTAACATAATAATTACAACACACACACACAACATAACAATACGCCTGTTTTTATAGGTTAACAAACTACAAAAGTATCCTGGAACTCAAAAAGAACATCCACATTTCATCAGTAACATAATAATTACAACACACACACACACCACATAACAATACGCCTGTTTTATAGGTTAACAAACAACAAAATTATTCTGGTACTCAAAAAGAACATCCACATTTCATGAGTAACATAATAATTACAACACACACACAACATAACAATACGCCTGTTTTTATAGGTTAACAAACAGCAAAATTATTTTGGTACTCAAAAAGAACATCCACATTTCACCAGTAACATAATAATTACAACACACACACAACATAACAATACGCCTGTTTTTATAGGTTAACAAACAACAAAGTTATCCTGGAACTCAGAAAGAACATCCACATTTCATCAGTAACATAATAATTACAACACACACACACACACCATAACAATACGCCTGTTTTTAGAGTTAGGCAGAGGTGGACCTAAGTACACTCACATTTCGCTAGTTACGAGGGGCATGCCAAAAGAAATCAGATACTCAAAAATTATAAAATGTATTATTTATTTCAAGTATCAATCTTTTCGAAGTATTCACCCTGATCACGTATACACACACACACTATACACTTTTCCATATGTCTGACCACTCTTCTTTAGACACCCCAGAA